>BRZY01000001.1:58884786-60241870 GCA_030159175.1 Glycyrrhiza uralensis | reverse complement strand
AATTCATTTCGCATGCATTTAATTCCTAACATTTTGGGTACAATCTGAATATATATTTATTTCAGTTACTATTATCATATTATTAGCACCTTCCTATTGTTGGTTCTACAGAAGCAAGCACATTACAGCATAGGGAATTGAAAATACTACCACCTTTCTATTGTTAGTGTTTAATATAATTTCCTACTCTATTTGGGTTTATTCTCATTCAAAATAGTTAATTAGGAGTTATTAGTAAAAATGGTTAACATAGAAATCAGAATTAGTATCAAATATGAAGCTGGTCATTAATCTCTAATTAATTAATACATAATATTTTCAAGACATTAATTCATATATTTCCTTTTTTTGGCCAAATAATTTATATTTTTCCTTTCAATTTTCAATTCTTACGGACACTAGTAAAAAAAGAGAGAGAAAAAAAGCCCAATATACATTACCCAATATATATTACAAGCATCAGCATTTTGAACACTAGTACACTACCCCACGTCAACAATTTCATCCACTTTAATTATGGTGTCACTGTTTCAGTCTAAAGGACAGTCTAATTTCTATCTTTAGTAACTTATTTCTGACTTTCAAAATGGTGGCAGCCTAGACCCTAAAACCCAAAACTCAATCATAAACAATAAATTGAGTTCGCCCCAAGTCCAACTTCACCTCATTTGTGTTCACCCTAGTCCCTGTTCACCTAGTTACTGTTGACCCAATGTGTTCGCCCTAGTTCCTGTTGACCTAACTTTTTGTTTGCCCTAGTACCTGTTCACCTAGTTACCGTTGACCTAATATGTGTTCGCCTTAGTTCCTGTTGACCTAATTTGTGTTTGCCCTAGACCCTAAAACCCTAAACCTTAAATTGTGTTCGCCCTAGTTCCTGTTCACCTAGTTACTGTTGACCTAATTTGTGTTCGCCATAGTTCAAACTTTACCTAGTTTGTGTTTGCCCTAAATAATGTTGCCCTAGTTACTGTTGAGCTAGTTTAGTTTGTGTTCGCCCTAATTCCAACTTTACCTAATTTGTGTTCGCCCTACTTACTGTTGCCCTAATTTCCCATAGCCCTACCACTAATTGGATGTTCAAGTATAAAATACAATTCAACTACAAAAATTATGAACTAAATGTCCTTGGGAGTTTTCAAAATACAAAACTGCATCATACTTCCAAAAATATTGAATTCTTTTCACGGTACTTTGGTTCCTTCTTGTCTTTTGGACACCTGTTTCTTTCTGCAATGAACAAAATGTAAAATATCATATCATATGAATTAATTTCAAAAAAAACATGCATTCAATGTTAAATACATATTCTTCAAAAAATACAAGACAGCAAAATGATAATTAGTTTAAGTAAAAATATAACAAATGAAATTGCTTGGCAAAAATGGCCTTGCATTCAAATGAAGAATTGCTTGCCATTGCCACTAAGACGCAACAAAACAATAGCATCACAGTAAACAAAACCCTAAAAAAATTAAGTAAATCAAGTGTCAATCAGTGTTGTTAATCCCAGATAAAGGAGCGTAGCAATCCCACATAGCGGAGCGTAGCGGCCGACCCCAAAAAATGCTATAGCAAAACAGCGATAGCCAAATGGCCGCTATTCTAATTTTATTAATTAATATATATAAATGTGTGTATATATACACACACACACATATTCTTAAGAATGACAAAAATTAGGATATTCATAATTAACAATAAAAAACATAGGTCTCAATATTATTCTTAATTATTATTATTTAATTTATCATATTCTATTAGTATGATTTAAATAAAAAATAGAAAAGAGGATGCAAACTAACAAACAAGAAGAAAAATAAAACATTTGATCCCACAGCCCAATTCCCCAACTTCAGCTGAAAAAAAACATTTGGGCCCATTGGCCCAACTCTCCAAACCCTAAATCCCTTTAGTTCTACAGTCGCCTGAGATTGAAGGGTTTGACCAAAAAAGATTGAAGGAAGAAACAGAGGCAGAACCGCAGAAGAAGATTGAATGGTTTCCCCAACCCTAACCCTTTTCTTTACTGTAACCCGGCTAAGACCCCAGCAGGCAGCATCTAGCCGCCACCCCCCTTTTCTTCTTTACTGTAACCCTAAAACAGTCAGCTTCAAAGAGAGAGAACATAGGATTGGGTCAATAGGGCGACAGTTACAGAGGCCAGAGAAGCTCTCGTCGGAGACAGGGAGGTCGAAGATCTGGTCACCGGAGAGAGAAAAGAGAGGAGACGAGACGGGGGTTGAGAGAGGAGTCGACATGACAGCAATGCAGTGGAATAGCGTCGCGATGTCATGCTATTCCAGCCGCAAAAGCGGCCGCGACACTAAAACGCTCCGCGGCGACGCTATAGCGCCACTTTAGCGCGCTATTGAAATCACTAGTGTCAATTAGTCACAACTAAAGAATATATCACATTTAAAACACCAAATACTCCTAACTACGCTCAAATAGCATGGACGTATGCATGGAAGACAACTTAAAAAATAGAAGCACAACATCAACTACTTATATCATGTCATTAACAAATACTCTTACCAGTGCTAGTGTCTCCATTATTATAAATAAATATTTGAATCAGCCTGCTTGTTTTGAGTTAGATAAAAAAAAAGATTTTAATCAGAAATTTTCTCAACCTGATAAAGATAACACCACCAAGGCAAGAGCACCATTCACACAACTGACACACTTGCTGGTTTCATTCAAATACATTGATTAAAAGACATGGAAGTCATAAGTAGTCTTTTTATCTTGGAAATAATAATAATTTCCCAGATCAGAGTTAAATATTCAAGATGAAGGATTTGTACGTTGAATAAAACTATTGTAAGGAAAGAACCGGACAAAATGTGAAACAACATTACTCACAACAGCCTTAGCAATATTTCATCACTTGGGATCATAAATCAATATACCAACTACACTATAACCTCAAAAAATCAAAAAGTACTTAACCTCAAAACTTGATGACAAAATATTGCAATCCCATTTTAAACGAATAGAAAAATTCCAAATATGACACTCCAATCCAATGTTGCTACCCCAAACCACCATTTGCTACTATGTTTAATTCGATCAACTACTAGAAAAAATTCAACTTTCAACTATTCTGCTAATGATAGAATTAGAATACAGTAGAAACACAATTATAAATTTAAGCAGAAGTATTAGATAGTGACATCCTTCATCAGGTCAATAAGGGTTTTTGACTGTACTCTGACCCATCAAAACCATTGCCTAATATGACCAAATTAAAATCAAGTATCCCACTACAGCAATAACAGAATCAAGAAAGAAAGTAAATCCATAGACTTACTAGTTACTATTTCCCAAAAGACATTTTGTATTTTCATTCAAATTAGCAACAATTTCATAAACATTTCAAACCTTTCCAATTAATACAAACTATATATATAGGATAGGAAACATAGTCTTTTTTTTTTGTTACCATGGCATTGGCGGGAGTATCCTTCGCTACTAGAACATAGAGTAATCTCCCTCGGGACCTTGGCTGCATTAAGGCTATCCCTCCCAGTGCCTTTTTTTTATCAAACCCAAGGCTCGAACACGAGACCTTGAGATGAGGACCAACCGCAGTTCCTTCTAATTAAATCCCAAACCTATACATCAATAAAAATTTTGTTTATTTTCAATTAAATTAGATCATCAAGAAACATATGCATAACAGATTCTATTTTGAACATGTCGGAACCCAATGGAGCACATTGCTTGGTGACCAGTGCTTTATAAAAAAAACTGTACATGGAATTTCACAATTAATAGAAGCCAATCATTGAATACAAGTCCTAGTAGATTGTCAGATCCAACATATACCACTTTGCACTCTAAAGATTTACAGCTTCACTTATTCTCGAAGCTACAAAAAGTGAGCAGTAAAAGCAAGAGTGTAGTAAATACAAGAGCCCTTTTTATTTTTCAATAGCAAACTGCTTTACACTCGAAGTCAGAACACACAATATTAACTTTGCATAATATTTTTTTTTATTCAACATTACTCGGGTTGGTAAAATTGATGGATTCTTATGTGTATGGTTCCAGATTATAACAATGACAGAAATTCAACCTTGTCTATAATACGCCTTAACAATTCGTTGAATCATAAGAGTAGTTGCAGTGGCTATCACCTTAGCAATTCATTGCACATACAAACTAACTTCTCTACATGCACATCCACCAAACCACTACGCCCTAAGCCCTACCCCTAAGCCATACACCCTACACCTAAACCCTAAGTCCTATCAAAAAAGAGAAATGACTATTATTTTCTAATTGGTTAGGATAGTTATAGTCAAAAAATAAGTATAATGAAATGAAATGGAGCTACAAATTGAAAAGAGCTACGTTACCTGATTTAGACCATAATAAACTTTAAATTGATTTGGGGACTTCGTGATAAAGCCATCCAGCTCCTCCTGCAAAAAAATATGCAACATATATATCAATAATTTATTTAACATAACCCAAGCTTCAGAATTATAAACTATGGCTGTTCTTATTTCATTTTATTGATTCCTCGAAAAAAGTCTCCAAAAATATTTCTGTGTTCAATGATGAATATTGAAACATACAGGGCAAAGGTATAAAAAGTCTATCAATATAGTGTACTATACTATTCGATTACTATCTTACTGCATAAACTGAAAAGGTTAGGAAACAAATATTTTATAAAAAGGCCACATAGGGACCAAAGTCAGCATTTTAATATGATCCTCCAAGCAAGGTCAGGGATTATCCTCCTTTTCGTCCCCTTTGGAAAATGGAATGTTTTACAAATTTTATATTGAAAACTCAATAAAACTTTTGGCAAGCTCATTACCAAAAAGTCAACAAACCAGTTTTTGAATGGTATGCCTTTAAGATATGTTTACCATCATTTTTGAAGGATAAAATAATAAATTGACTACAAACCACTCAGGCGGTGATATTAAAATGGGATTTTGTTTCTTTCTACTTCAATGAATGTTAAGGGTTGACATGTTCTGAAAGAACTTGAGAAAGTAGGCTCATGGCCACAAAGTGATTTTTCAACTTTTTTTTAGTATGCTGTCAGAACTATACAAAAAAAATGATCCGATTACTTTCATTAAGGTGTTTTTCGTCCACTCCCCCCTCCCCCAAAATTGAAAACACGTGTTTTCCTATTCATTCACAATCAGTTGATGTTAGGAACAAATATTTGCTTCCGTGCTGAACCATAAGGACTATTAGAGAGATTTGCCATCTATCTACAAAAGCAATTACCAAGGCAGATAATGTTGTACCAATATTTTCAACCAACAAACCATGTGCATCGATCCCCAACCAAAAGCTCCAATGTAAGCTTCATTAGTAGAAGCCTTGCTTTCGTTGCTCTGCTTCAATGCTCAACTTCATCAAACCATGTTACCAATACCTGTAAATTAGGCTGATCTTATCACAAAACAGTGAACAACACACAAACACCAATAATCTAGAAACATCAAAATCAGAATGAAATGCTACAAGCAATAACATGTGGCACAAATACTTGAACCACAGAGCCAACAGGGTTTTCCAAATAACCTAATCCAAATTTTTGACAAAGAATTCACCTATTTTCAGCCAATACACATTCATGTACAATCCTATTTTCAAGTACCACCACTGGAACAAACATTTGTGGGACAGACCAATTAGACAAAATTACTTCACTTCCTCAAATTAACACAGATTAATAAAACTTCGAAACCACATTAAAGAACACCCTCACCCCAAAGGAAACAAAAAAAACTCTTGCATCAGTTTTCTATGCAGTTCTCACAACAACAACACACAGATGGGAACAGAACCCTAAACCCTAAAAACAAATTAACACCAAACAAAGTTTAAATAGATGGGAACTGAACCAAGACATGCTTTACTGGATGATTAATATGGGTAAATAGGAATTAAAGCAAGACATGCCCTCCAAGATGATTACTATTGTAAATCACCACATGCATATATGCCCAACATATATAACTCATGCAAGAAAAAGCTTAAGATCTTCATTTTTTTAGCTCCTCGTACGACCAAAAATATTCCAATATATGAGACAAAAAACTTTTCAATGTAAAAAACACATACCTATACATATCAGAGTCAGATCAGAGTCGAGTTATGCCTTCGGGGATATACCTATACATATCAGAGTCAGATCAGAGTCAAGTTATGCCTTCAGGGATAATTTTGTAAATCAGCACAAGTATATGTACCCAACATAACAGACCACGAATAAATAGACACCTTTATTTCTAAGCTACACAGCTCTGACCAAAAAAGGCCATTTTCAAGGTCTGAAAATCATAACAGACTCAGAATAATGAGATAGTATTTAGTGACAATTTTAGTTGTTGGATATTCCATTTCCAAGGAATTGACAACTGAAAAAAAACTACGTGCAATAATCATTTGCATGAACCCTGAAGATAATATGGATGACTAAAGGTTTGATGCACAAAAGAGTTGCAATTTCGAATGCATAACAGAATACCCATCCTATCACCGTATACAATCTGCCATTCCAACATTGAATTTGCCTGGTTGGTTCTAAAATTGAAATACAAATAAGTGATAAAAGCCTCTTAATCCAAAACACAATAAAAAATAGCAGATAAATAAGGGGAAAACAATCATCTAACTTAGCTATCTCTGCTTCCTTTATCATCTTGTTGTGCAAGTTTAAAGTCTATCAAGGACTATATAAACAATTAACAATCAAATATATGAAAACATATAACCCACTTTCTCCTATCATTCCAGAAACAAATGTGTTTTGAACATCCTAGGACACCAGATAAATTACCTAGTTCAGAAACAGTTGTGTCCTGAATCTCCAAACAGTCTGGATTTGATGTATGGAAAGTCATCCAACGAATTAGGTAAAACATGGGTTAATAATCTTAAACCAAATACAAATATGCATTAAGGCTGTAAAAAACAAAAAATAGAATTAAAAGACAGTGTTTTTCTTTTTCATCTTCAAACAGAAAATACATACAATTATTATAAGCACAGAACAGAAAGAACAAACACACACTGCTTTCTTTTTTCATCTTCAAACCAAACATGCACCACTAAAATAAATATGAAGGCAATACTCAGTCATGAGCAAAAAACAGGAGAAAAAATATTCAAAAAACTGTGTCTTCTTTGTTAATCTTCAAACCAAAAATTAAACATGAAATTAGAGTTCAAGACAATACCTACTGTCATAAGCCCAAAACAGGAAAATTTTAAAAAGACAGTCATTTCTTCTTTTTCATCATCAAAACTGACATGCACCACTAAAATAGAGATGAAGACAATACTCATAATCGTAATAAAAAAACAGGAAAAGTTAAGAATGCTCTTTTTTCATCTTACAACTGAACACGCACAATTAAATCAGAGATGAACTTCTACCCCAATGACAAGAACCGAAAAAGAACAACCCCACCATTTTCTTTTATCGTCGTAACGCACACACATCTCTGCAATGATGGTCGATCACAAGGGGTACTGGGACTCAATGTGAAGAAAAGAATTAAGGAACAAATGAAGATTTGAGTATTTGTGTGCAGAAAGAGACGACCTTTCGATGAGTGGAAGTAGTAGAACCTTCTCCTCTGAAGACACAACTGCTCCCATGCCGACGCCACCTTCATCATTAACAGAGTAGTGAATGACAAATTAGAAGAGAACCCACTTCATCGATGCAACCACCTTCTTCATACCCGTTACTGATATACATCATGAACAAAAGAAGACCATCAAAAAAACAGAAACTCGCTTCAGCCGTAACGCAGACGAGACGGTTTGCGACCATCTCCTCCTTCCCGAACTTGAACGCCATCAACCATGAAAGACTCTTCAAGCTCACCCTCCGCGCCGCCATTGACGAGTTCGAGACGCACAGAGAATCATTCCTCCTCCGCGCGAATCGACGGATCTACTACCACGGGACATCAGTGCGCGACCCTTCCTTCTCCGTCTGCGTCGCCATTGATGGTTCCCAACGAAGCTTGGTGGGTTTTGCTCGCAAGAGATGGAGTTAGGGTTTTCTTGGAGTTGTTTTTTCTTCAAGATTGATAGAGGGCTTTTGTAGATATGAAGAAAAAAGAAGGTCTTAATCGGTTTGAGTTCGCGTTTGATGGTGTATGGTGGCCGGAAATACGAGTTGAAGGTACTGGTGGGTGGGGAGCCATGGAAAAACCCAGAAAAGAGAGAAGAGTCTGGGTGGGTGAGGATGAGAGAGAGAGAATGTGGGAGTGGAGGCGGCGCAAGAAGGGTCTCGAGCAACTTAGGGTTAGACTCAAAATGATCTAACGGCTGAGGGCCTGAGGCTATGTTCGAGGATAAAACGAAATCTTCACCGTTAATAAAATGGACCAAACAAGAATTTTTTTTTATATAAAAACAAGAAATTTTTATTCAGATTTTATGTACACCACAAAAATATGAGAAGAGCTCTTTATCACGTAGCCTAAAATTAACCACATCAAGCCATAACGAACACCTATTAAATTAGAAACTTAAGTTACACAGGCATCATCATTTCAACAATAAAAATAACACATCACAACCAAAGCATTCCATAATTAAACCAACAAAATAACAGAAATCATACATAGTATTCTCATATTCAACGTCAAAAAATATATTAGAGATTCTAAAATGTGTTTGGGAGATTTGAAGAGGAAAAGAGAGAATTGGATATTTTAAATAAAAAGTGAAGGAAAAATAAATAAATGATACTCACATACCTTACATGGATGCTCATTTTTAATAAAAAAAATAAAATCTCAAAAAAACTCCAAATTGGAGGAACTCCATAAAAAATTAAATAAATTAAATTTACTTTATCGAATAAATCTTTCAAAACAAAAGCTAAAAAAACTATGAAAACTTGTGGGAAACGGGCATTAATGTGCACACACATACACAGAAAATGAAATTAAAAAACAAAATAAATAAAACATGAGAGAATCTGCAAGAGACCCATTCCTCAGGGTGTAAATCGGATCGAATAGATTCGATGAACCTAATGATCCAAACTAAATCAATTAAATTGGTTTAAATTAATTAGGGCAATCAGTTCACTTGACTTCAAATCCGAACCAAACCAATACAATCGGTTCAGTTCTCATATTTTTCTTTTTTAATCCAAACTAACCCGATCACCCGACCAATTATTATTTTTTATTTAAAAATTAATTTTTTATTTAAACTATTAACACTTAAATCTTTTATATTTTTTCTCATTTCCATATTCTAATCTAGTACACATTATTATTCACTTTGATTATCGTATTTTAGATATTAAAACTAATGAGATATGCAAAGTTATGATTCTAAAAAATGTTAAACATTAATCAAAAATAATATTAATGTTTGAAATTAATTTAATTATTACTTATAACTATTAAAAAATAAACAATTTTTAGTTGATGTGAAAATTTTATATAATAAGAAAATAATATGCAAGCAAGATCTTTTAAAAGAAATAATTTATTTTTGTTCAACCCAATGACTCGAACCAAACCAACCTGATCTTCATCGGTTTGGTTTGGTTCGGATTTTATAAAAAAAATTCGGAAAAACAAAACCAAACCAAACCAAATAAATATGATCGGTTCAGATCTTGTTTGACCTCAAATCTGAACCAAACCAATCAATTTTCATCCTCTCTGTCGCAGTGTTTCTAGGCAGTTCAGACGGCAACGACACGGTGGTCCGATAACGAGGGCAACAAACAACAATGATTTATGGTGGGTTTTGGTCGCACTGCTCTAGAGAAGCCTTTAATCAGAGTACATTTTTGAAAATTTGTCGTTAATGCACGGAATCGGAGTGGAGAGATTCTTAGGGTTTTCAAGATAGGTCTCTAATCATGAAATTGATTTGGGGCTTTTGAAGAGCAGAGATAGATGATCATTTAAATCAGTTTAGCTTTGTGTTTAGAGGTCAGAGGTGGCCCAAAAATGGGTGAGAGGTGGCAGTTTTGAGTGGTGGTTGTCAGAGGAAGAAGATGATAGAAGCTAGGAGATAGAAACCAAAAATGTGAAAATGAGGACGAAGGGGCGGCTAGAGAGTTTGGGGGGAGTTAGGGATGCTTAGTGTTGATCCAATGGTCCACATTGCTCCAGAGAGTAAGTATGAATATCAGCCCTTCAATGAGGATATGCAAGAGGTACATTTCATAATTTTAATTAGTTCTGGGTTTCAGCTGAGCTAAATGTTAATTGCAAACAGGGGCTTCTACAAAAATAAATGGAAGGAAAGATCTAATATTTGAATGAAAGGCTAAGACTTAAAGATTACTTTAATGAACCAAAATCTAATGGCTAAAAAAAATCTCTTATAATTATAACTCAATATCAACAATTGATTATTTTCTACACTTAAAACTTCTAAGGACAAAAAATCCTAATAATATTTGTACACCAATTTTTTTTTGTCTTCATATTGATTATCCGTAATTTATAGGTTATTTACAAATCAGTCCTATATTAATATTAATAAGAAAAAAGAAGAAAGAAACATGGGGACGAGCAAGGGTCGTGAATGAGTTCGAGGATTCCAAATTGGGAGTGAAGGGTCTCTTCGATTTTGGCATCAAAACCATCCCACCCATTTTCATTCACCCTCCATCACCACCACAACAACAGCCTCAATCCACTCATTGACCTCTTCAATACGACCTCCACAAACCACTGCCCCAACATCTTCAAGCAAATCAAAGAAGCAGCCAAAACGTGGGGCTTCTAGATAATCAACCACTGTGTGCATGTGTCGGTTCTCGATGTCACCATCAAAGTCATTGAAGACTTTCACGACCTACCCCACGACACCAATGCCAACTACAAACGTGAGGACAACGTTGCCAACCCGTGGGGGCGAACGGAGACGCTCCAAGCGACGTTCATGCCAAAGTAGGGATCGCCCCGACCGTCGATCCCGTAGAGTTTGGCGCACAGAGAGGGAGACCAACATGAGTCGTCAACGGCAACATCGTCGTTGGTTGTCTCGACGGCAAATATGATTGGCGGTGGAAGAGAGGGGTCTCCGGCCGCCATCCACACAACAAACCAAGGCCTGCATCTCTTCCGCAACGGTTAGAGTAAAATTAGAAGGAAAAAATAAGTTGGGGGGTTTTAGAAAATTAATTGGGTTTGTGTAAGATTGGGAGCTTTGAAAGCCACCGAGGCCGAGGCTCGGGCTATCCCCCCAAAAGATAACACGAATGGAGGATCACCGTGAGTGACGGCGATGCCAGCGAGATTGACAGAGATGCAGACAGAGAGACGAGAGAGAGAGAGAGAGAGAGAGAGAGAGAGAGAGAGAGAGAGAGAGAGAGAGGGGGGATTGAACAGTGCAAATAGGGACTGAAAATGGATCAAACTAAAAGTTCAAGAATTTTCGTACACACCGGCAAAGACCAGTTACATGGTTTATATCTCATGCATTGATTACTATAATAATAAATCAAACGGCCATAAGAAGGTCTGGCACCGGTACATTGTTTTTTCCCTCACGCACGCTAGTCTCTGCCTAATCATGAAAAGTGACTTATTTTAACAATAAAACTGACTCCAAACTCTTTTAAAAGTATATTTAAAATTAGAAAGTAGCTTAATTTTAAGAAAAATTAAAAAAAATAACTTTTTAAAACTTCTTTTAAGAGTTTTTTTCATAAGTTTCATATATTTTTCAATTTTTATTAATAAGGACATAAAACGTCATATAGAAAGAAACCCAATAAGGACAATATTTCAAATCTTACGTGGAGCAAAACAATGCTCTCACACAAAACCCTTGTTTCTCGTTGGTGACGCCGCGGTTCTGTCCTCACTACGTCTCCTCCATTCACCTCTGTTCTCATTGTTGCAAAGCCATGGCTCCTCTATGTCTATCCTCTCGCTGCACAATATTGGTCCCCAAAAAAAACCTTTAGATTTTGCTGAACTTAGAGATAAATGTTTAATGCTTTAGGTGATAAGAGCATTTCTTAATATCTAAATAGAGACAAATCAATTGGAAGTGACACAATGCAACCCCTATTGAATAAGTGCCTACAGACATATGAAACCCATGAAAATCAAATCAAGTTGAAAAAAATGACAATGAAAAAGAAAATGGACTCCAATCAGACTATCGATCATCAATTCTCTATGGCAACTCCAGCAATTTCAAACTATATCAATCATCGCATTGTCAGACTTTGATACTGTTCAATCATCAAATTGCTTGTTGAAACCCCAAAGTCATTATAATAACTCATAAGTCATAACCACCAAAAATCAATGAAAAAGAAGAAGAGCAATACATATAGCAATAGCCAGAGACGTCACGTAGAGGGCACAATGTAGCATTAACAGGAACAAAGGTGGGCGCCCGCGTGAGAGAGAAGAAGAGAAGACATAGATAAGTGGATTTAGTTTTTCTTTTCAGGTTTTTTAATGAATATGATGATGTGGAAATTTAGTCAAATCCCATTGGGTGTCGGTGTAAAGGGTGTTTTACTCTGACAGAGCATATAAATTAAATTCTAAGTTTTATTGTGCTTGAATGCAAATAAGGCTTGATCACTCCGATCATAGCAAGATGTTTAACCTAACAAGTAACAACCAAACTAACCTCAATGAGTAGATTCATATGATAGCTTACATATAAATAATTAAATAAACGAGTTTAAATATCACTATAGGTGAAATTTTAGTAAAAAATTTAAAATGATAAATAAATCAATGAATTGTTATTTTTTTGTTAATCATTTTTTCTTTTCTTTTTCATATTAAAACGCTATCCTTTAATCCTAAAATTAGCAAGTTGACCCGTGCGATATATGGGTCTGTTGGTTGGTTTCTAATATGACATGAAACGATTAATTTATATAGTAATAAATTGATATGTAATATATTCCAAATTTATAACAATGTTAATTTTGTGTCATAAAACATGAAATCTTATAGAAACTAAGAAAGAAAAATAGAACCCATAAGCAAATACTGTATATCATATTGATTAGAAATAAAATCAGAAGAAAAATAAACTTATAGCCCGAAAGTTATTGGAACAACTAAATGAGTGAAACCTGTAAGCAAACACCGTTTTGGTGATCGAAAATAAAATCAAAAGATAAATAAATTTATAACCAGTAAAAAGTTATTGGAACAAATAAGTGAGTGAAACTTGTAAGCAAACACAGTTTTGGTGATGAAAATAAAATCGAAAGAAAAATAAATTTATAGCCCATAGATAGTTATTGGAAGAAATAAATGAGTGAAACCTGTAAGCAAACATCGCTTTGGTGATAAGAAAAAAAATCGAAAGACAAATAAATTTATACCCCATAGAAAGTTATTAAAAGAAACAAATGAATAAAACTTGTTAGCAAACACATTTTTGGTGATCAAAAATAAAATTAAAAGAAAAATAAATTTGTAGCTCGTAAAAGTTATTAGAAGAACAAAATGAGTAAAATCTGTAAGCAAACACTGTTTTAGTGGTCGAAAATAAAATCAAAAGAAAAATAAATTTATAGCCCATAGACAATTATTGAAAGAAATAAATGAGTGAAATATGTAAGCAAACACCATTTTGGTGATCAGAAATAAAATTGAAAGAAAAATAAATTTATAGTCCGTAGAAAGTTATTGGAACCAATAAGTGAGTGAAACCTGTAAGCAAACACCGTTTTAGTGATGGAAATAAAAATAATTTATAACCAATAGACAGTTATTGGAATAAATAAATGAGTGAAACTTGCAAACAAACACTATTTTAGTGATCGAAAATAAAATCGAAATAAAAATAAATTAATAGCCCGTACACAATTATTGGAAGAAATAAATGAGTGAAACATGTAAGCAAACAACGTTTTGTTGATAAAAAATAAAATAAAAAAAATTAAATGTATAGCTCGTAGAATGTTATTAGAAAAAAAAATGAGTGAAACATGTAAGTAAACACTGTTTTGGTGATTGAAAATAAAATCAAAAGATAAATAAATTTATAACCCTTAGAAAGTTATTGAAAGAAATAAGTGAGTGAAACCTGTAAACAAACACCGTTTTGATTATAGAAATAAAATTGAAAGAAAAATAAATTTATAGCCCGTAGACAATTATTAAAAGAAATAAATGAGTAAAATCTATAAGCAAACACCATTTTGATGATCGAAAATAAAATCGAAAGAAAAATAAAATTATAGCCCATAGAAAGTTATTGGAACAAATAAATGAGTGGAACTTGTAAGGAAACACTGTTTTGGTGATCGAAAATAAAATCGAAAGAAAAATAAATTTATAGCCGGTAGAAAGTTATTGGAAGAAATAAATGAGTGAAACTTGCAAGCAAACACTATTTTGGTGATCAAAAATAAAATCAAAATAAAAATAAATTTATAGCCTGTAGACAGTTATTGGAAGAAATAAATGAGTGAAACATTTAAGCAAATAATGTTTTGGTAATCGAAAATAAAATAAAAAAAATTTATAGCTCGTAAAATGTTATTAGAATAAGTAAATGAGTGAAATCTGTAAGCAAACACTGTTTTGGTGATCGAAAATAAAATCAAAAAATAAATAAATTTATATCCTATAAAAAGTTATTGGAACAAATAAATGAGTGAAACCTGTAAGCAAACACTATTATATTGTAGCGAAAATAAAATCGAAAGAAAAATAAATTTATAGCTAGTAGACAATTATTTGAAGAAATAAATGAGTAAAACATGTAAAAAACAATATTTTAGTGATCGAAAATAAAATCGATAAAAATAAATTTACAGCCCGTAGAATGTTATTAGAACAAATAAATGAGTGAAACATGTAAGCAAATACCGTTTTGGTAATCGAAAATAAAATAAAAAGATAAATAAATTTATAATCTATAGAAAGTTATTAAAACAAATAAGTGAGTGAAACCCGTAAACAAATATTATTTTAATGATTGAAAATAAAATTAAAAAATAAATAAATTTATAACCGTAAAAAGTTACTACAATCTAAAAATTTACCAAAATAAAAAATATTAACAAAACTAATAAGTAAATATTATTTTATTAAATAATTTTTTTGGATGTTGTATTAATTAAGATTATTATTATTATTCAATCTGTTCTTTAACGTGAAGCCGGAGAAATTTTTTTTACACTGTAGCTGAGGGGAAACATTATTTATGTTTCGGTAGAGTTTTTGAGCGGAAAAATTTTGAGGCAAATACTGACGCGTGTACAATATTTTTTGTTACAACACCAAAAAACGTTCTTTTAATACCAGGAAATTCTTTTAATACCAGTAAATAGAAGTAAATAGATAGAAGATAACAGACGATAGATAGATAGATAGGTCTTTTAATAACAGTGATAGATATTAATAATTTGCCATCCTCTAACACATATTTGAATGTTTCTTGCAGTGGAGTAAAATATTTGCTTACTCATTTAATTGCGCGACTACAATTTGTGCTAGTATATTTTTTGATGGCTTGTATTCAACGTCTACTAGAACATTGTGTTTGTTGTTTCTGTGTTTCATAGTTATTTACTTCCCCAACTATCTTTCTGATGCAGTTTGCAAATTAAACTACATTATGTGTGCGATTTAAGAGTGAGTTTGTGGCTTGCGGAGTTGTATATGCCACTGCTCGTAGGTTCCTAGTACCTTTTCTCGAGGATCCACCATGCATTTGATGCAGAGAAGTATGAGATTGATGAAGTCTGCAAGATTCTGACTCACCTCTATAGCCTTCCTAAGGCACAATATATACCTGTTTGCAAGGACGGGCATCGTTTACATTTTCCAACAAATCGTTGGAGTCAGGGTCTCAGAAAATTGCAAAGGTAATAATCACTTTTTTCCTATTTATTTTGAGATTATAGTCCTTTAAATTGAGGTATATTTTTTTAATGTGTGAAACTATAAACCTTGATTAAGATAATAATAGTTGAAAGATCAACTATTGAAATAGTGATAAATTACGTGCATAAGTATAAAAATTAATGTAATTGCTAAAATATACTGATTGATTTTTAATCAATTTATAAACTGTAATTTTTATCTTCTAAAGTGCATCCCCTAGCTGGAGGAGACAAATCCTTAATTTATTTTTTACTTTTCTTAGAGGTGCAACTTCATATTAACCGGAATAAATCTACAAATAAAAAAAAAACCTAACCGGAACCGGAATAATAAACGGAAGTTTAAAATAGGATACGATGTCTTCATAATAAAAAATAGGATACGATACATCTATATTTGGCGTCTGAAAGGAAAGCCTGAATGATGCAAAACAACAATTAACAATTCACGGGTCAGGCAGTGGGTTTTCTTCCACCTTTTCATTTCTCTCTCAAGCAATCAGGTTTTCTATCTATCCCTCTCTTTCTTGCAGTGAGGTTTTGATATTTATCATTAATTTCTTCTTTCCTGGCTTTTTTAATTGTCCTTACCAAACAGATTCTAATTCCCTGTCATAGCTTTTTTTGGTTGAAATTTGCAATTCTGATGAATATGGTATTGGTATCTTAATTCTTAAGACTGGTTGTTTATTCTCCTTGTATAGCCGTGCTCCATTTAGGTTAAATATAGGGTTTGTTTGTTTGTTTGTTCGACCGTGGGTTGATTGCAAAATTTGGATTCCTCTAATGCTTCATAATTTGTTCTTATTTAAGCATATCAACATATGTATATCTCGATTGACTGTAAAGCGAAACAGTGCAAGCCAAAATTTTATTTCCAATATTCGACATTTACTCCAGTGTTTAGGGTTAGTAATTTCGTATGTGAGTTTTCGGATAGCATCTGGGTTTACTTCTAGACTTAGATACTGTTTCTTTTTTTCCTTCAGACTTAAGAGCTGTTTTGATCATTTCTTGACAAAATCCAAAATTATACTAGAAAACGAGGGATTTATTAATTCTGCTTTTCTATTTAGGGTCTGTTTGGATTGGCTTATGCAGAGCTTATGAACACAGTTTATGACTGATTCATAAGCTGTTTTGGGCTTATTTTTCATAAGCTACCCATGATAGCTTATCAAAACAGCTTATGACTTATATAAAATAAGTTTCACTATAATTTTTCTTCAATTATAAAAGTAACTTATACAACTTATGCCATAAGCAGTAGATAAGCTTGTTATCCAAACAGGGCCTTAGTACTTTATTTTCATGATTTTGAAAATCAGAGGCTAGAGATCTTCTATTCAGTATGGTTTGTGTCTCTTGTGCTTTGAAGAATGTTAGCTTCATCGGGATTGATAAAGAGGGCAGAGGCGAGATAGAAGAGAGCATGGCATCTGTCTAGGGGAGTAATTATTTATTTGTGATGGATGAAACAGAACTGGAACATCCAATTTCTATGGAAATTAAATCAGAAGATAACAAAATTGAATTCCAAAGAAATGAAAATCAAGCTTTTGCATCAGAGAAAGGAGAAGGAAGCAGTGTAGTTTTCTCAAGAGAAGCACCACTTATGAGGAAAGAGTCAAGAATGTCAACTCCTTATTGTTGCAATGCCAAGAAGCTCAAATCCAGGGCGGTTACAATTGATTGTGAGCTTGGAAGTAATGAGAAAATTGCACTGGAGAAGAAACTATGTAGACAAGACAGGGTTGAGTTGGGTCGGTTGTTTCAGGGTGCAGTGAGTTCCCATAACTGGGAACTTGCAGAAAGTTTGATTTTGGTAGCTGATCCACAAACACTTAATGATGCATTGTGTATTACACTGGATTCCATCTGGTTCTTGAGCACAGAGCTAGAGCTTAATGGGATAACAGCATTTATCAGGAAGATCATTGCTAATGGTGCTTATGACTTCACCAGAGCTACTCTAAGGACTTCATTCCTTGCTTCATGTGTCTCTGCTTGCCAGAGCAGAACAATGAGTCTTGCTGATACTGTTACTGTAATGGCCCAAAGGTACAAGTTGCCCATTTCTGTTGTATTTTTTTGTGAATAAAAAATGTTTGAAAAGAGTTCATTCACCAATAAAGTAGTTGGTTTGGAAGATTTTGTTTTGGGGAGGGGGAAGGGAATATGAGGATAAAACATAAAAGAACTTGATTATTCATGCGAGACCAACCGACAAGATATGTTTCTCCCAAATTTCTGCAGCTACTGTAATAGCAGTTCATGTGTGAACTCTGCTTTTTGCTAGGTTGCATGAGCGTCTCCAGGAATGCAATGGAGATGAAGTCTTGAAGGCAGAAGCTGGCGCTAAGGTTCAAAAGTTTACTGAATGGGCCCTGAAATGTATAGGCATCCATTCACGACTTCAGGATGATAGGGATAATCTGATACACAGCTCAGTTGTTGAGACCCAGCTCCGGTTATCTGCCTTTAAGACCTTCCTTGATCTTGCTGGCAACTGCCTTACAGGGAAGGACTTTAGTGAGGCCTTTGATGCGGCTTGCTTTCCTCTTACTCTTTTCTCAAGCTCATTTGATCCAGGTTGGGCATTTGGCATCTCGGCAACTGTGATCCAAGGGTTGCTGGGAATGTTAGTAGAGGGGGGTGCAGACAATGTCAATCAGTGTTTCTTGGAGGCTTCACGTTTTGGCAGTACAGAACTTGTGCGTATACTATTGCAGGTAATCTGGCTTTGATCTTGTTATTTTCCTTCTTTTCTTTCTCAATCCATCAATTAATGCTTCGCCATCCTTTTAATGACATTAGCCAACTTTAGTTATGATTAGTTAAGAGAAGCAATTTTGAAATTTTCCATGGTGGCTGAAGGCATACTTAATAAAATGCTGGTGCATTTAGTTGTAGTTTGACTATGACTAAGTGTCATCTCAAAGGGTCATGTAGATATGGTATTGTCTTAGATATTAACGATATTTTATAAGTGGGTAGCCATTCTATTGCATATATTGGAAGAATTTCAAGATGAGAGGTTTTGGCATTACCAATTTACCACTTCCCCCTATTTATATATACATGTGAAGTAAGGGAATGAATTGCTGATTTTGGATGTTTTAATAATGCAAAGTGCTAAAAATTTGGTTCATGTTTGTGTGGTATACTGGGAATCAAACTAATGCAGATTGCCCAAAGAAACAGCTTGGATGTTGATGTTGACTTGGCGTTGGGCTTTGCCTCCCATTATTGCAAGATAGGCACTATGGAGTGCTTGGTGGAAGAGGGAAATGCCATAGCCTTTTTGGGCCCTTTGATGAGAGCTGCTGAGAGGGGCTGTATGCAAGTTGTGGAGTGGTTTGTGCAGAGGGGTTGCCGAGACATGGAGCTCTGCCTTGCCCTTACAGCAGCCACTTCTAGCTGCCAAGTTCGCATTGCTGCTTATCTTCTTCCACATGTACCTCAGCAGGTCCTTGCAGCGCTTAGTGTCGAAATTCTCAAAGCTGCTGGTGAACGCAGTGGTGGATCTCTTGATGGTGTAGCATTTCTCCTCCAATCTGACTTCTTAGGCGATCCTGCAGCTACTTATGCTGTTGCAGATATTATTGCTAAATCGGAGGATGAGGCTGTTGCTCCCGAGCTAAAGGCTTTTCTTAAGGAGCATTGGTCAGAAGGAGCTTACTTGGAGGGATTAAGGTTAGGGCAAGAGCATTACATGAACCTTGTGAGGATCATTAAATGGGGCGAGTCTCCTATTTGCTTGAGAGATCTTCCAGCCCCACTGACGGTGGCAATTGCTTACCTCCCACTTTATAGAGACTGTGTCAAGGCGAAGGGCTGCTTGTTTCCACAACTGCTAAGGGGACAACTGGTTGAAGCCGCGAGAAGGCTTGGGGATAGGGTCTTGGATGAAGTGACCTACGGTAGAGATCTAGTGGTCGTTTTGGAGCGTCAGCTTCCCCACTTCTTGCTCCATCCCACCCACATTGCTTAGCTTGATTCGGTTACCATTGCTATGTATTTTTCATTTTTATTTCCTCTCGCCACCCTTCTTTATTATGTAATGAATGCCACCATTGATGACAAATTTTTTTATTTTTTATTTTTATCTCGGAGCTTACAGTATCTAAAATGTGCATATTTTAAATTCATGAGAATGAAAACCTAAACATAAAAAATCAACATGTGCAGTGTTGGTATGAGCTCGCCTCCTGAGCATGGGAATACTGTTGAAAGTCTCTTACCTAAAATGGATGAGAGGAAACTCTTTAAGAAATTGAAAAAAAAAAGTGGGGTAGATGAAGCTAATGCAGTAGGAGCCACTTTGTTTGCATTGTTTAAGTCTGTTAATATTTCTTTTCGTGTGCGATAAGTCTGTTCATAATTTAAGTTTAATTATTCAGCTCTTTTTTAAAAATAATTACATTATTTTCTCCTTTACAACTTTAATTTACTGGTATTTATTTATTTATTTACTAGGGAACCAGACACGAATGCCTAGTCTATTGGTCTCTCATTTTTTTTAATAGATACGTTGGTTAAAGGGTAAAATCGTCTAAATGTATACACCTAAACTTTCTTAACACCTTTGTTTGGGCAATAGTTATTATCAATTTGAGTCTTTAGGGGTATAATTGTCCAAAAAAGGTTATACCAAACTGATATATTGTCATTATATATTGTTATAGATTTATTGTATATTAGCATTTTATTTTAGACATTTTATTATCTATTTTAAGATTTTAAAAAGATTAATAAAGTTCTAAAATACTTATTCATTTTTTAAAGACTTAAAATTGATAATAAGGGTCTAAGTAGTGTTTGACACAACTTTTTTTAGACTTTTCTTCTTAAAAAAGAAGCTGCCCAAAATCTTCTTCAAATAAATTTATAAAAAAAGTAGCTGAAACCACGGAAATAAGCACCTTTCAAAAAAAATTCCTTAGATGAGCTTTTACGAAACTTCGGATAGAAGACCCTTATTCAAAAAGTGGAACATGATTCCTATTTGCTGAACAAGCTTTGGAGGAAAACAAAACAAAACCTATTTGTATTATAACTAGTAGTATTCAAACCCATGCAATGCACAAATAAAGTACTAAACAAAAACTATGTTAATAATAATTATTAATTTCTATCATATTTAATTAAATATAAAAGAACTTTTACTCTTATAAACACAAATAGAAAAATATTTATATATAATAATTTTCAACCATTATTAATAAATTTTAAAAGATAATAAAACAATATCTAATTTTAAAAGATATAAAAAAAATTGCAAATTTTTTATTCTTGTAAAAGCATAAAACACAATTAATTTTTTAATGATTCCAGGGACATGTTTAATGATATTAAATTAATAGATTTTAATTCAAGCATTGAATTGAATTACAAATTTCAATAAATATTAATTTTTATAGTAAAATATTATAAAATAAATCAATTTCCTGATAAAAACTTAAATCAAATTCTTAAAATCTTGATAAACTTTTACGGAAAACTCATACAATGTAAAATATGGCTTAAAATAAGTTTTTAGTCCCTGTAATATATATGGCTTAAAATTTGTTTGGTCTTTCATTTTTTGGAAATTTTCATTTTTAGTCTTTCAAAAAATAAAATGTGTTTTTTTATTGCCTCATTTTTTAAAATCTGTTACTTTTAGTCTCCGGGGCTATATTTTAAATTAGAAAAGTATTTTTTAAATTTATACTTTGACTCCTCCCAAAGCCTGATTCTCACCTTAACCCGTTTTTCTGTTCTCCTCCCCCTCCACTAACGCACCGTGACCCCATCCTCGCTAAGAGTAGTTCCAATGTCCTCCCTCGAAGCCGTCACAAGATGCGGCCTCTCTCTTGTTTTCCTCCTTGTGCGATTGCGGTGGCCACCTCTCTTCCTACCATTGTGTGCAACCTCCTTTGGCCGCGTGGAGTTCCTCTCTTGGCCGTGTGGGGATGGGGGCCGCAGTGCATCAGTGGAGGGGGAGGAGAACAGAAAAATGAGTTAAGGTGAGCATCAGACTTTAGGAGAGGTCAAAGTATAAATTTATATAATACTTTTTAAAATTTAAAATATGGCCCAGAAACTAAAAGTGACAAATTTTCAAAAATAAAGGACTACCACTTGTACCATATTAAGCCACATCAGTGCCAAATCATATGTCATCTTAAACCCTTTTCTCTCTCTCTCTCTCTCCCTCTTCTCCTTTCCGTAACCGGCAACCCCCACTCCGTTCATTCAGCAACATACCACCAAAACCACCTCTATCGCATGTGAGAGCTTAGAGAAAGCGAGAGGCCTTGTTGGGGTTGGTGATTGCTCTCGTTAGCTGCACCAAGAACAAAAGCAGCTATTGGGAATTTGAGGCATATGAGATGTGACTCTCCACTACAGTGAAAGGGGCCGGGGATACAAACCCCATCTCATTATGATTTATAGAAAAAGATAAAACGAGGAAATGGGACCTTGAAGGGAGATTTTTTTAAATAAGCCAAAGAAACACAAGCAATGCCTAGCAGCCGATAGGAATACAGAACAACCAACTAAAAAAAACATCAAGCACCAACATGGGTAATTACATCAAACACCGTTTTGCTGTCAAATTAGTGCCTCAAACATAAACAATCGAGGTCCACCCCACAAAAAGAAAGCATTAGTACAAGGAATGTACCCCAAAGGCCCAAACCGTATAGCAACTTGAATTAATCATGGTGAAATTGAATTAATCTACATCACCAATCATCCCTATAGGCTTGAATCCCCACAGTTTGGTAGCAACTTGCGAATAACAGATGTTGTAGATTTTTTTGGATATCTTGCACGAACTGTAACAGATTAGAGAAAAAAATTTGACACTTGACCTTTGCACAATTCAAAATGTCTTGTTATATAACTAAACCAGAGACCTTGAAGGAAGATAGATCGACACTGTTTGTAACGTATTGGAGAAACTATTTGCGCAAAAAGCTATCTGAAGATAGGACTTAATAATAACACATCTGTATTGAGTCGCACGAAGTCCATCCATGTTGAGCAGTGGGTTCAATGGCAGGGATAGGTCTGGTTGTCAGATTTTGCTGGTGGGGGAGGGGGTTGCCGAAAATGGAAAAGGAAAGGAAAAGGGAAAGAGGGAGAGAGAAAAAGGTTTAAGAATGATATATGATGTAACATTGATGTGGCTTAACGTGGTACACATGCCGAGGTGAGGTGGACTTCTATTAACCACTTCATCACTTTACGAAGAGAAACTAATAGCAGAGATTAAAATAAAAAATAATTATTTTATAAGGATGAAAACACACACAAAAATTTTATAAAGACCAAAATGATAAAATATATCTATTCTATAACTATAATAAAAGGAATATCCCTTTTTGATGTGGCATTATGTAAAAATAATTATGTAACAATACGTAGAAAACAAAAAAGTAGAGAGCACACACCAGGCACTCGTGCCTAGTTCGCTCTGGTATATTATAGGGACTAAGTAAAATATTCATACAATGTACGTAATACCTGATCTTTTAATATTTTTATATTATAGGTAGGACAAACATTTTGCTCCCTATCCTTTTTGCCTTCCCATCGGCCACCTATTGTCACTGATTCCTGTCCGTAAGCTTGCAGTATGGCACACCTTACTTCCCGCTCGTCAATCTTACGTGCCTTCCCCATCTCTCGGGAACCCCTTAGACCCTTTCCACCATTCTTCATTTACTCTCTCTCTCTTGTGCAACTGCAATTTTTGTTTTCATCATTTTCTCTCTCTTCATCCATCCTGCATACCGATCCTCTTTCACGTACCTCTTCATCCTGCTTGTTTAGTCGTCATCACCATCACCATCACTGTCGATGGATACAGACCGGATTGACGAGGATGACAAGGACAAGGAGTCCTTGGCCGGCTTGAGCTCTCTTCCACCTCACCGCAAAGCCCACTCCTACAGCCAACAGCTACGAGGCACCTCCACCCACAAACGCCATCATCAAGTCCGCAAGCACAGCCTCGACGACAGTCGCATATCCAACAACATCGCCGACTCCTCCTCCTTTTACGACTCCGACTCCGACGACGACTTTTTCCAACAACATTCCTCCACAAACCCCACCGCCGACGAGGATGATTTGTCGTCTCAGAATTACCAGCCGCTACAGGAATTCATTGGCAGCGGGGGCGGAGCTGGAACAGTCTTTAAGGCTCCCACCAGAGCGGCCGTCCATCCCGGGCGACCACCATGCCTTGAGTTGAGGCCCCACCCGCTGAGGGAGACTCAAGTCGGGAAATTCCTTAGGAACATTGCTTGTACCGAAACGCAGTTGTGGGCTGGACAGGAAATCGGGGTGAGGGTGTGGGAGTTTCAGAATGCCTACGAGCACGGTTGCGGTCTCGGTGGGAGGGTGAGACGGGGCGACGAGGACGCCGCACCTTTTTATGAATCCACGGAGACCTCTCCCACGTTCTGTTTGGCGGTCGACAATGGGAACAAGTTGGTCTGGAGCGGCCATAAGGATGGCAAGATTAGGTCCTGGAAAATGGACCAACAGTTCTCTACCCCCTTTAGGGAAGGTCTCTCTTGGCAGGCACATAGAGGTCCCGTTCTTGCCATGGTCATAAGTTGCTACGGCGACATCTGGTCAGGTTCTGAAGGGGGTGTTATTAAGATCTGGCCATGGGAATCCATAGAAAAATCTCTCTCCCTGTCCCCAGAAGAGAGGCACATGGCTGCCCTACTTGTGGAGAGATCATTCGTTGACCTCAGAAGTCAAGTCACCGTTAATGGTGTCTGTAGTATATCTTCTCAAGAGGTCAAGTGTTTGTTGTCCGATCATCTCAGAGCTCGAGTCTGGTGTGCTGGGCCTCTATCCTTTTCCCTCTGGTATATATGCTTCCCCTTCTTACATTGTATTGTATTGTATTGTATTAGTATTGTATTGTATTGTATTGAGGTTCATGTGCGGAGGTCATACTTAAATTTACGTTCTTTTTTTGTATCAATGCACTTTATGATGTTTCGACTTCCGAAGCTTTTGCTACAACTGTTTCCTTCTACCTAACCACATAAATATGCCATACCTCCAACTCTAAATATGAATTTGAATGACTTAAAGAGTTGACTATTTTATTTATAGGGATGCTCGTACAAAGGACCTTTTGAAAGTATTTAACATTGATGGTCAGGCAGAAAATCGAGTTGACATGTCATCGGTGCAACAGGATCAAGCAGTAGAAGACGAAATGAAAGTAAAGTTCGTTTCTACCTCAAAAAAGGAGAAATCCCAAGGTAGTAGCTTTCTGCAGAGATCGCGCAATGC
This sequence comes from Glycyrrhiza uralensis, assembly GCA_030159175.1. NCBI lineage: Eukaryota > Viridiplantae > Streptophyta > Magnoliopsida > Fabales > Fabaceae > Glycyrrhiza > Glycyrrhiza uralensis. Next base: position 60,216,693 of record BRZY01000001.1, on the reverse strand, counting down.
AATAATGGGAGCTGCAGATGCTGTCCGACGAGTTGCAACCAAGGGAGCTGGGGCATTCGTTGAAGATACTAAAAGAACAGAAGCCCTTGTACAAACAAGTGATGGAATGATTTGGAGTGGATGCACAAATGGCTTACTTGTGCAATGGGATGGTAGTGGGACTCGTTTGCAAGATTTTAATCGCCACCCTTGTGCCGTCCAATGCTTCTGCACTTTTGGTACACGAATGTATGTAGGCTATGTGAGTGGTATAATCCAAGTACTGGATTTAGAAGGCAATGTAATTGCAGGATGGGTTGCCCATAATAGTCCTGTTATCAGATTGGCTGTTGGCAATAATCATGTTTATAGCTTGGCTACTCATGGTGGCATACGCGGATGGAATATTGCATCCCCAGGTCCCGTTGACAACATAATAAGATCAGAGCTGGCCGGAAAGGAACTTATTTATACAAGACGACACAATATCAGAATTTTAATTGGCACATGGAATGTCGGTCAAGGAAGAGCTTCACAAGATGCACTTCTGTCGTGGTTGGGATCCGTTGTATCAGATGTTGGCATTGTTGTGGTTGGTTTGCAAGAGGTGGAGATGGGTGCTGGTTTTCTTGCAATGTCTGCAGCAAAAGAAACTGTAAGGCCTTTTCATATGCTTAATTATGTATTTAACCATTAAATTATTTTATGCAAAGTCTTGTTTTCTTTTCATGTAAAACTGCCTTTTCATTTTCTCTCTTTTTGTTTTTAAAAAAGAAAATTAGAATCATGTGTATTTGATGTTCAAATGCTACATGTAATTCCCAGGAACAACATATCTTGTGTAATGTGTATATTCTGTCCATTCATTTACTACATATATCACAATTGTAGGTAGGTCTAGAAGGAAGTGCAATGGGGCAGTGGTGGCTGGATACAATAGGAAAGGCCTTAGAAGAAGGAAAAGCTTTTGAGCGTATGGGTTCTAGGCAGCTTGCCGGCTTGCTTATATCTCTTTGGTGAGTGAGTGTAAATCAACTAGTGTGATAAAACTCCTGCTCCTTTTTTCTTCTTTATGGAAAGGCATCTTAGTTCTCCCTTTTATGTACTCTGGATTTCTATCTTTGATGGTGTTTCCATTCTTATATTATGAGTTGACATTCCTCAATTAGGGTAAGAAAGAATCTTAGAAAACATGTTGGGGACATTGATGCTGGAGCAGTCCCATGTGGTTTTGGACGTGCAATTGGTAATAAGGTTTGTCTCTGTTTCCCTGACCACTTAATATCTGTTTGATAAGAATGTAGTATTTTAATTCTGTCATTGGAATGCAGTACCATCCTATTAAAATTTCTCAGTCATTATGACTTTGACCCCTTGTTACAATGAAGTTCAAGGGGGTGAGCCTCAAGTGGTTAAAAACTCTATGTACTAACTTTTATTTATTTATTTTATGTGATGTATATTCTCCGGTAATTCTGGTTACCATTGAAAGTCAATTCTAAAATTTCATCCAATCAGTCCAATTTGATTTCATCATATCTTGATCGTGGTTAAGGAATTAAGCATATTATATCAATTTTTAGACTGCTATTTAAGGGGTGTTATCATGGGTCAAGTATATATATTTCCAAATCATACTATTTTTCTAGCAAAGAAACAACAACAACAAGCCTTATCCCACTAGGTCGGGTCGGCTACATGGATCACTCGACGCCGTAGTTGCCTGTCATGAATCATGTCTTTGGTGAGGTCATTTTGCCAGCAAAGAAAACGAGATGAAAAAGAAAGCTTGGGATGCTCGATTACAATTTTAACTAGGAGAATGCAATGATGAGAGGAGATAATACACATGAAAAGAATGACCCTAGAAAAAAATTACTGGTGAACACCAATGTTATTAAAGTTGTATCAGTCCATCAGTTCAATCATGGTCGAACTGATAATAATCAAATATATATTTTTAATTTTTAATATTACACAATATATTAAGCAATAAATTAACATAGAATGTTAAGAAATTAAGTCAAGTCAAAATTTAGATTAACATAGAACATTCATGTGATATGTCTTGCAAGATAAAAAAAATAATAACAATTGGGTAAATAATAATAATCCATGTGTATGGGTTTTTGTAACTTGGTATTGGACCTTTATGGCTTAAAACTTATTTTTTAACTAAATATAATTACTAAACTTTAAAAAAAATAGAAATTGTTCCGTTGAAACCGGTCCTTCACTTTCAGTTTTCGGCTAGTTTTATCTGATTTTGAACTGGTTCAACCAGTTCTCACTAGTTTTGAGATTAACTAGTTTCTTTTGGATTAAACAAAGTTGATACCTGACAGGCTTTCGGTTCAACTAGCTGGTTTGGCCTAGTTTTGATAACAATGGCGAACATAGATTGCCTTTTCTGTTAATTTCACAATGTTGGAAGGAATGCTTTTGTAGTTTTTGCTTGAGCCATTGTTATTGTTATTCCAATATTAAGCTACCCCCTCTACAGTGCTTTAAAATTATTTGTTGGTATGTAAGTATGATTTGGATAAGAATTTTTTCCCTTTTAGGGCTAAATTTAACCTACTTCTATTGTGACTTCAGATGTGTCTATAGTAATAGTCATATTGATGTTATTTGTGCAAACACTAGATTGAGAAGAAAACAAAAAGAAATGCACTGATAAACTTTTTATCTTTATTGAAATGACCACTTACATGGCAAAATTTATCAAGCAGGGAGGAGTGGGTTTGAGAATAAGAGTCTATGATAGAATAATGTGCTTTGTGAATTGTCACTTGGCTGCACATTTGGAAGCAGTAAATCGTCGAAATGCTGATTTTGATCACATTTATCGAAATATGGTCTTCAGTCGATCATCCAACCTACTTAATAATGCAGCTGGTATGATACCATACCTGTTCTTGTCTTGCTCTCTTGCCTTCTCCACATATTTATTTTGGCTACTTTACTCTTCTGGCTTGCCATTGGTCCTCTCTGTTACAGCTGGTGTCTCTACTGCCGTTCATATGCTTCGTAGTACAAATGTGAGTCTTATGCTTACAGCTCTTGATTATCTCTTTGCCTTTCCGTCAATATCGTTATCATAACAGTTAGATGGCCTTCATTGTGTCATAGGCTATGGGTGTCAACTCTGAAGAAGCAAAACCTGAGTTATCTGAAGCAGATATGGTGGTATTTTTTGGTGATTTCAACTATCGCCTTTTTGGTATATCCTATGATGAAGCCAGGGACTTTGTTTCTCAAAGATGCTTTGATTGGCTTAGAGAAAAAGATCAGCTCAGGGCAGAGATGAAAGCTGGAAAAGTTTTCCAGGGAATGCGGGAGGCAATCATCAAATTTCCTCCAACGTATAAGTTTGAGAGGCACCAAGCAGGTTTAGGAGGTAAATAGATGGCATGTCAAGCACTACTTGTGTCCATTTGTTAGGCGTTGATTTCAATTTGGTTCCTCACTTTCTAATTGATTAAAAATTAGTAACTCAATGAACATTACAGTTTCAATTTGGTCTGCTGTCAATGTGGATTTAACAGTTTGTTTCTTGGTCATAATGGCTAGCATTGTGCGTACGAAAAATGAAGTGGCGTAACTTCCATATATTCTTTCAGGGTATGATTCTGGAGAGAAAAAGCGTATTCCTGCCTGGTGTGACAGAATAATATACCGTGATACTCGGTCAGCTCCAGTTTCTGAGTGCAATTTAGACTGCCCTGTTGTGTCATCAATTTTACAGTATGTTACATGGTCACAATTGCTTTCCATTTTCTGTTTTTGCTGTTGGCTACAGTTTGTCATCATTGAAACTATTTAACAGGTACGATGCTTGCATGGATGTGACTGATAGTGATCACAAACCTGTTCGATGTAAATTCAATGTGAGGATTTCTCATGCTGATAGATCAGTGAGGAGAAAAGAGTTTGGGGAAATTGTGAAATCAAATGAGAAAATCAGATCTATGCTCGAAGAATTATGTTATGTTCCAGAATGCACTGTCAGCCCAAACAATATAGTCCTTCAAAACCAGGAGACTTCATTGTTGCTTATTACAAACAGAAGTACAAAAGATAAGGCTGTATATAAAATCACTTGTGAGGGCCAGTCTATAGTCAAGAATGATGGCGAAGCACCTGATTATAGCCCAAGAGGCGCCTTTGGCTTTCCTAGATGGCTTGAGGTATTGTATCTTTTGCTTAAATATAAATGTTATTTTTTAATTCCGAAGGTTGGCAAGAAATATTTGTTAGATTCAAATCCCACTACATGTGAAAAGTTTTTGTAACATATTCTTTTAAATTGAAGTGAACAGTTTCCAGAATAGATCATGCTTACATCATGGACAGTGGGTCCACTGGGTAAGCACAGAGAAAGAGGAAAACAAGAGAGCAGATGAGTGGCTCCGTGTGTACATATACTGAATCACAATAAATACAAAGATTAATGTTACTCTAGTTACCATGTTTAGATGATATTATACAACTATAACTACCCTATTTACTTTGTTTCTAACAATTTGTTTGAGATTAATTTGACATTTGGATTGAAGTACAGCTTTCAAACAAAATGAGATTTTTTTATCATAGATCCTTGTTTGTGACTTTTGAAATAAAGTTTGCTACTTTTTGGCTTGAAATATGCTAAGTTCTTGTAAATGTGATATGTCTGTTGAGAGTGGGAATGAGGGAGCACAAATCAAAGGATTTTTCTTATCTGAGTGAAGGGAAACTTTTAGGCTTCATAGACTCATATGAACTTCGAGGAGTTTACCTACACTGATGCCTTTTTTTCAAAATGTCTTAAATCAGGTCTCTCCAACTGCTGGCATAATAAAGCCTGAGCAAAATGTAGAGGTTTCAGTACGTCATGAAGATATGCATGCCTCAGAAGAATTTGTAGATGGCATACCACAGAACTGGTGGAGTGAAGACACCCGAGATAAGGAAGTGATTTTGGTTGTTCATGTTCAGGGCAGTTCCTCTGTCCAAACTAGCAGTCAGAAAATCCATGTGCGCCATTGCTTCTCAGCAAAGCCAGTTCGAATTGACTCAAAATCCAACAGTGCAAGAAGAAACCAAGTAAGCTAACTACATAGAATAGTGTAAGAAATTTGGTAGTTCCGCTTATGTGGTTGATGACCTTGGAAACTTCAAAAAATTTCTACATGGAAGGAGGGAAATGTCGATAGCATAGATGCACGATATAAGAGGCATTGTTTAACTTCTTGTTTAACTTCCAAAAGCACTTTCTATTTTAGGCCTCAGGGAAAGTTAGGTTGTCACAAATTCTTTTTCTTTTTGACAACCACAATCTCTTTTTATTGATTCATTGTTTTAAAGTCATAAGTATTAACTAATGAATGCCTACTCTCCTAATAATGGTTATTATTATTGTTTTTCCACGAATTTTATTTAAAATGCATTCACTTTCCTTTTAGTTTTAGAAACTACGTTGTTTTTCTTGTCCTCACTTGACTTAAAATAAGGTGTATTTATTTGATGAATGTTTAAATCAATTTAATTCCATGATGTGTTATTAGTTTAAATGTTTGATATAGGAGCTTTTAATTGTTTTATGAAGATTTTGTTATTTGACGATTCAATTAGTTTGATTTTAAAATCCAGCCCAATTTATTTCGGTTTAGATTGTTTTTTCCCCCTTCAAAAGAGACTATAAACATTAAAAAATTATGAAATATACAAATTAATCTAACACCAAACATCACATCCCATATATAACTCACAATATAGTTAAAATATAAATTATAAGTTGAAATAATCTTAAGATCTCTCAAAGTACATAATGAATAACAAATTCTCGGTCTATAAAAATTCTTGAATAGATGTAGCTAATTATTGCATAAATTCATCCATATAGAAGAGTGGCCGGTTCAGTTTGGATTGGATAAGTTTTCAACTAAGAATCAAAATCCAATCTTATCTAATATGAATTTGGTTTTCTATTTTTTTCGATTGTCGATTTTTCGGTTAGGTTAATGCAGTTTGCATTGAATTGAATTGGATTGTTGATGAATATCCCCTATCAATGGTATATGTGAGCCTCCAACTTTTTTTTCAATGCAAACCAAAAAGTCTTCCAATACATAACTTGCATATTCCTCATTCTTTTCTTTTGAAGATGGGAGAATCTCCATATATTCTTTATTGACATCTACAACTAGGTAGAGGTGGAGAAGGGGAAGGTGTTTTGGATCTTATAAGACAATGTAAAACATGTATCAAACAAATCATTCACTCACAAAATGTGTGTTCAAATTATTACAAATCATTCACTCATAACAAAAGTTTTTTAAACATTGTTTATAATGAAATGCTATCTAATTTCTATATGTAGCACATAGATGCAAAATTTGATTTAAGATTAATTACATAAGTATTATTACAGAGCACGAGAATCTTACAATCAAAGATTTGATAACCTTCAAGTTGATACTTCATTGCAAACAATAACTTGTAGTAGAAATATAATCAACTGCAGCAGTTGAAAGTGCAACGATACTTTGTCTTTTGCTAGATTCGAGCACTTCCTCCCTCGTCGTTATTGTCACCGTACGAGTTCACTATTGCTTTGAAATGCCATAGTGATTAGTGAACAATCTCTATTTCTACTATGCCCATCACACCCCATCACCATACTGCTGCCATCGTTATCTTTGACCACCACAGGTTCTCTCTTGCCATTTTGCGGCATCCGTGAAGCCATTGAGGCTTGTTGAGCTCTCCCTCCCCGGTGTCGAACCTTTATATAAGTTTTTTCTATATTCAGGGACAGAACTATGTAGGAGTGAATAGGGGCAATTGCTCCCTCCTAAAGTAAAAAATGTTTGAACGCCATTTTTAGTGTAATATATTCACCCCTCATACTTACAGAGTTTGATGTATCCACCCAACAAAAGAGAGAAATTTTTGGTATTTGGGCTTATACTTTTAAAAATAAAAACAATAGAATAATTTGTATTGTGTTGACTCTCCCAATCTATTTCCATGGAACATATTTTTCTGTCATAATTAAAGCTTATGAAAACAAGGCTTCACAAATCAAAGATGATTTTAATACATGCAAAATTATGAAAGAGTTTTATTGAATCAAGAATCAAAGAACATCATGATCTTGATGGTTAACAAGAAATGCATGCATCATTGTTTGCTTACCATGTCCTCCAGTCTCATTTATAATAAACATACGACAAAATCATTAAAATCAAAAAAATACATTGAGATGAGTTATTTTGGAATTAATGATACTATAATTTGAAATTTATTTCTAAAATACACTTTGTATTAAATAGGGTAGTAGATCCTTATAAAGTGATCTCGTAATATACAAGGATAAAAATGGAATTGGGTAATTAATATTGTTGAAAAAAGAATGCTTTATTTTTTATAAAAATGACAATACAAGGAAGGGATGTCATGACATGAGGTGATGATTTCATTTCAATTTGAGTGTTGGACTTGGATGGGAGAGGGAGATAACGAGTGAGTGAGTATTGAGTGGATGGTACTGGAGATGGAATCAGCAACCGGAGGAAACCCTAATTACACGGTGACAGCCACAGCAGTTGATCCACCGCCGCCGCCACAGGCACAGCCACAGTCACAGGCGTCAACCATCTTCTCATTTCCGAGGAGACCGGCCCTGAGAGTGACTACTGAGTTCGACAGTGAAAGCGCCATCTTCTTCCATAAAATTTCTTGCAAGTTCTTGTGCAGCCTTGCCAAGTTCAAGTGTTCTTTCCACAATAACAGTAAAGGCGACCTCTCCCAACCTCAGATCAGCTTCGTATCCAAGCACCTCAGCCTCCACTACGACCTCGAAGACCATAATGCCCTCGTTAAGAGTTCCGTTGATGTTGGTCCCAGATTGCAACTTACTGCTGCTCATGATGTCAAGGTGTATCTCTCACTGCGCCTCTCTCTCTCTCTCTCTCTCTCTCTCTCTCTCTCTTTTTCTTTTTCTTTTAATTTTAAATTTCCTGAATTTTGTGCCCTTTCTTTCTTTCTTGACCTAAGGCCCAACAAGGAGAGGTTACAATGGTTGCAAACGTGGCGGATCCTGGCTATGCACTTGAACTATCAACAGCAGTTCCATCCGTTGGATTGGTGTGTGTCTCTCTCTCTATATATATATATATGTGTGTGTGTGTGTGTGTGTGTGTGAGATATGTCATTCTCTGTTTTGGACCTTTCATATTCTTTGGTTTGAATTCTATTCCCTCATTTTGCAGCCAAAAGCAACCTTCAGATTTCCTGTAGGTGAAGTCACGCTACAGGAGAAGGAGAGAGAGGAGGAGGAGGAAGTCAAGAGTTTGTTGTCAGTGAGTGGGAGTCTTAAAGGTCAATTTTTGAAGGGGATCTGCACTGCCCAGTACAAGGATGATGATTTGAAATTAAGATACTGCTACAAGGTACTTCTTTGGTTGTAGGATTAACGTTTTAAGTTTGACACTCACTTGGGAGAATGTTTCAAATGAATGCAGGATGACGAAATGTCATTTCTTCCAATACTGTCTCTCCCTTCAAATGCTCTGTCATTTGCCTTCAAGCGTCGGCTTGGTCCTTCTGATAAGTTAAGGTTAGACTTAGAACTTAGAACACCCTCTTAAGAATCCTCCATTTTTGTCAACACTATTTTTATTGCTCTCCAAGTTCGCCATAGATGATAAAAGTTCTTTCTAATTGAGCTTGGGAAAAAAACTACGGATGGAAAGAATTATAACTATATAATCTTATGTGTTCAGTTTCTCTGATCTTTATTATAACAAGGGATAAAATCTTTTACCAATACAGAGGGACACATTGTGTAGAATCTTGAACAATGTGTTCATTTTTGAAGATGTCATGCACTCATGTGCTAGTAACTGGTGAAGCTTTGAATAGTGGCATTTGAATGTTGCTATAATACTTGGAATTTTCTCCAGTTGAATCATCTAAATGCATAGAGAGAGAATTGTTATTTTTTATGTTTTTCCCACGTGTTTTTTTAATCTCTCTGTTTTCATCTCCCAACCAAATTATTTCATCCATCCATCTTCTCTCTCTTCAAATTATTTCATCTCTTTTTTACCTCAACCATACAATGTGTAACAGAATTCTGACCTTCCTCACTTTTCTCTCCCTCTCACTGTCTCATGTCTAGTCTAGGAAGTTTCAAGAAAATCCCCCATGCATGTTCCTTTCTGCCTCCCCTCTCTTGTTCACATGGCCACTGCCTTTCTTTGTTCATCCTCACATAGACTTTAGCAATTGGAGGGTATCTATCAGAGTTTTAGTAAGCTTGTTCTTATTTTAAGCATTCTGCATGAGATGGTGGTCTATACTTGTCTTGTCTATACTTTTGAACACGAAGTTCTTAGTAAAGGGGTTATGCTGTATGGGAAAAAAAGCTTGTTCTATACCCTCACTACCTGACAAGGATTGGCATTCAAGTTATTTTTTGACCTACTCTCTTTTTTTATTTGAAAGTTACAATTGTAAGTTATCATGAAATCCCAGCCACTGCTAAAATTAGAACAAAAAAGTAAATAAAGTGATTTGTGTCATCATTAGCTGCTGTTGCTATATATCCCTGTTTGATTAACTATTCAGAAGGTAATTTTATACTCTGAAATTTTTGCTGTTTAGCATTTCACTACAACTTTTTAATTAAAAAAAAAAGCAAATGCTAACAAATACCCTAGGGCATTGGTTAAAGAAACGAAAATAAAAAGGATCTAATGAAAAGGAAATCATTTATTATATTGAAAACAAAAAGAAATATTTAATGCCTGCTTTTTTTAACTAGTTGAAAGCCTTTAATGAAGTGGATTTGCAAGACCCTTAAAATAATATGCTTGTCGCCTTGCTGATGTGGCTTTTAAAATGCTTTATGGATAGTTACTGGTACAATTGCGATTCCAACTATTGGAGTGCTGTCTACAAGCACACCTACGGTAAAGATTTCAAATTTAAAGCTGGTTACGATGCAGAGGTTCGCCTTGGCTGGGCATCCCTTTGGGTATGTGTCTCATTTTGCAATTATGTTTTCCATACCTGATATCATTGATGCCATCCTTGCATTCATTATTCTTGATACACAATACTCTTGTCTCTGTCAATGAACTAAAATATTGGTAGTTGTGCATTTCTAATTGTGGCTTCTTTGTTCTGTTCCTCTCCCTGTGTGGCCATACATTTGTAGCTGTCTGTAAGTTTGAGCTCCTATATTTGAGATTATAATTGTCAATTGCTTTCATTGATATATTGCGCACCTACGTCGTGATTTTACAGTTATATACATGACGTGATACTGTTTCCTGCATATAAGGCATTCACGTACTCCTTCTTAAACTTTTTGAACCATAGCAGTTTATCAATGGAAAATGTCTTATTGCTTTACCCGTTTGTTTCAGTATAACAGTCTCACCAATACCTTGCTTTCACCTCATTTGTTCTCAGAATTTTGTTGTAATTCCAAAGCTCAACTAACTACTTTAATATCTCTGAGAACTGTTAAATGATAGTCCAAATTTCAGTACTGGGAAACTAGCGACTATACAGAGAAGTTATTCGGAATGTAGTGAGTTGCATGAAAGGTATGAGCTTAGCATCTGTAACTCTTGGTGACTAAATTAGCTTCATACAGGTTGGAGATGAAGGTGGCAAAGCAAAAACAGCTCCGATGAAGATGAAGGTTCAATTCATGCTTCAAGTGCCACAAGACGACATAAAATCTTCAGTTTTGATGTTTCGGATTAAGAAGAGATGGGACATTTAAGGGTCTCCTGGCGAATTTTCCTGCGTTTTTTGTTATATAAAAAAAATGGGTTCTTGATACTGGGTAGTTTTATGGTGTCGTAGTTTGTTGCCACTTGCCACTTGCCACCAGCACTTCTGCAAAGGTGATACTGACTATTTGATTAGTTGATACTTCTCCAAGTCAGCTAATTCCTTAGCAGTGTGGCAAGATTGCACTGAGTTTCTGTAAGATGACAAACAGAATTTGTAAAGATGATTATCACATGGAGACAATCCTGAAATTAGTTATGCATTTGGCAAAAGGCCATGTGACTTTGCAAGTTCTTCGTTGTCTGAAAACACTTTTCTGCATTCTGTATAAAGACACTGTTTGGATTGACTTATGTAGAGCTTATTTGGGTTTATCTACTGATATAAGTATTTGTCAGCGTGTTTGACAGAGCTTATGAAAATAGTTTATGACTAGTTTAAAAGCTGTTTTGAGTTTATTTTCATAAGTTTCTCATGATAGTTTATCAAAATAGTTTAGAGTTTATAATGAAATCAGGTTCATCACATTCTTTCTTGGATGATAAGCGTTTATGTCCTAAGTGGTTAAATAAGTTTTTTATCCAAATAGGTTCAAAATGCTCAATTGATTGACTGGCATAGCCTCACATTCATTTTTTAGATTTAGTATAGTATTTGTGCTCATATTGGTCTTTACACATGTTATAAAATAACTTGTGTATATAATTAAATATTTATTATAAAATAGTTATTAATTAAATTTCTTGTGGTTAGACAATTATTATAAAAAACTACTAATAAAATGTTGTGAAAAAGTTGATAATGTCAAACTATACTAGCAAAAATAACAAGTATAATAACAACAAAAAGCTAATAATAATACTAACAAAATACAATAAAACAGTGGTTGATTTTGATGGGAAATGAAATTATTCTGAAGGTAATGTGTCCTTTGAAAATAAAAATATACTATTTTAATTTAATTTTAATGTATAATGATAATGTAAGTAATAAGTGTGTGTGTGTGTCAATTAATAAATGTGTGTATTAGATATTAACATACAAATGTATCAAGCTTGGCTACAGAAGTACAGAATTATCCATTGTTAGGCTTTATTTATTTCTCAGCCGAACATAAATTAGTCTAGGAGTCTATTTTTTCTGTAGGATATTGTGGGTATAAACCAAAAAAAGATATTAACATTCAAATCTAAAACTATTTGAAATTTTTGATAGGTTTATATTTTTTTTTCTTTCTATAAAATTTATTTTAGTATTTATATTTTCATTAAAAAAATTTAGTCATTACCATTAATTTTGGTATGTTAAAATTAGGGTGACTAAAACAATAAAATCATATCATATTTTGTAATCTTATATAATATGTTTTACTCTGTACTTTTTTAACATTTTTTTTTTACCGGAATCATTCTTTAAAATCTTAAATATATGTTATATATTATTGGTATTATTGAATTGAATTTAAAAGGCAGAAAGGGTAGGTCCCACTCCCTTTGGTTGGGGGCGGTTCTCAACCTTTCCGGTTTTGAGACGGAAAAGGGGGCAGCATTTTACCTAGGATTCGATTCGAGTAGACTCACACTCACTACGTACAGAATTATCGTAAAGAAAGAATATTAAAAAAAAGAAAGAGAAAAGGAAGGCAGAGCCGCAGAGCCAGAGAGGAAGAAAAAGAAAAGGTTTGGTTGAGGGGGAAATCGAGGAAAAGGAAGGCAGAAGGAATGAGTGCGACTCCGTATGCCTTCTTCGGTTACACTAACACGAGGACCATCATCGCTTCCTGTTATCTCTCTCCACATTGTTATTTCTCCCACAACAAGGACAAAGCAAACCCTAATTCCAATGCCTTCTTTTGCTTCTCCGTCTCCCTGTCTCAGCACGGTTACTGGAAGAAGGCCACACCCAAATCATCCCTCTCAAGACGCACGGTATCTCTCTCTCTCGCCTCATCTCGTCTCTGATTTTGAATTATATTTTATTATATAGTTTGATAATTCATAAGTTCTTGTAGCTTGTGGGGGGCAGTTGTTTTTCACTAATTTTTACTACCAGGGACTCTGTTTTTATGTACTGTTTTAGTGGCTTTATGGACATGTGAATAGAGATCAAGACAGATACAGTCCAAATTACGAATTGGAGAATGGCTTGGGCTTATTTGGCTCTGATGAAGAGCTAGGCACACAAATTCCAACTCAGGCCCAATCTATTGTGGAAGGATCAGGGGCGATTAGTGTATCAGAGTACAGGCCTGTTCCTGATGTTGATTACCTGCAGGTTTGTAACCACTTTGCTGCAAAAAGTTGTTGGCTTCACAGACTCTGAACTAATAACTGCAAAAGTAATCAAAAACTGGAATTTAAATTTGATCAACTGGTGTACATTTTTTTACATGATTATCCAATGATATCATGTGTTGATACATCTTTAAAAAGTTCGAGCTTCTCTAGATAGTGGTTGTGACAGTCGAACTTCTTTAATGACATTTGGTAATACATAGTTGGATGATCGTATTTATAAGTTTTACATTGATTGCGGATCAAAATTAAATCCTTAAAAGTTAAAACCATCAAGTAGCCATAATTAGGCAGCTTTTTTTCTTTTTCTAATAACATGTGTCACTTTAAGTATTACAGGCACTTGTTTTTGACTTGGACATTGCATTTTGACACAGCCATTAAATATCTTAAATTGTTGGTGCAAACTCAACCTCAGTTGTCTTCTTGACATTAAGTTGCACAGTACTTTGAATTTATTTTTTACAGGAGCTATTGGCCATTCAACAGCAAGGACCTAGAGCTATTGGCTTTTTTGGAACACGGAACATGGGATTCATGCACCAGGAACTGATCGAGATTCTTAGCTATGCTATGGTTATAACTGTAAGATATTGTAATTTCACCGAATAGTATCTTATGCTTGCTTGTAGAACACAAGATATGGTAATGCAGTACAAGTTCTTTGATTTTTGGTTGACAATTCCTATGGCTGTGTCTCACAACTTGATGTACATTTGTTGCAAATTTTTATTTGTAGAAAAACCACATATATACATCTGGAGCATCTGGGACTAATGCAGCTGTTATCCGAGGTGCTTTAAGGGCAGAGAAACCAGAATTGCTTACAGTTATATTACCTCAAAGTTTAAGCAAACAGCCTCCTGAGAGTCAGGAGCTATTATCCAAAGTAAGGTTTAAGTTTGAACTTTGAATATATGCTGTCTTTAAGGTTCGAATTTGAAGTGTTATATCATCTATTTAACACACCCTGTGGTAGGTTCACTTGCTGAACATCTGTCGTGATATGTTTATCCTTAATGAAGAAAATATGTCATATCTTTTATCTATCTATCTCCCTATAGTTATTGTTTTTCCAATACTACCATTCTTAATTAATTATTTAGATATGGGTTTTGTTAATTTGTGCCCTTAGGGCACAGTTAAGGAATCAAAGAAACTATTAAATGAAAAGTACTAACATTTAATCTCCTGAAAATCTAAAAAGCATTTGTACTTTCCTCTTTAAGGAATCGTGGTTCATAATAATGCTATTTTTATTCCATAACCTTTAAGGCCCACACTTACAAAATGCTATAAAATATTTAAGATAAATATACAAAGGATAAAATTATAAATATATCATTACTTATTACAAATGCTTTTAACTTCTTACTATATAATTATAATTTTCCTCAAACACCCTTTATTGCTATTGCTATTTACATTATACATTATATTATATATTATATTAATTAAAAATGGAATTGACAAGCACAGCCAGTCAGTCATTCTGTTTTCTTCCCATCTAAAAAACATATGATAGTGGGGATATCTAGGTCATTTACAGATTTACTTTTAGTATTTTCGAAGCTTCCTTGTTATTGACCCAAAAAAAAAGCTTCCTTGTTGATTGATCATGCTCTCGCTTCTCCATCCCTCCCTCCCTCTCTCTTTTGCCGAGGTGCTACCTTCAACTTCTCACTGCTTAACACCATCATTAGTTTTCGTACCCCTTTCACTGCTAGTCATGTTTGTCTAGACTGTAGAAGGTAATAGTGAGCATTACGGTCAGAAAGTGGGAAAGAACATCAAACATTAACCATGTGTTTTTACATCCTTGAAAGAATTTTATCTCTTTAGTAGTTGTTGTCACTGTCAATCTCTTTTAACATTGTGTCAACACATAACTAGATTGTGGTTGCCAAACTCACTCTTACCACCAATTCTCAAGTACTACTAGTTAATGGTCCTTTTGCAATTTGGTATATTATGAAACACGATCCCAGATTGCCAAAGTTGGTGTAATACTAGCTTGAAAGAAAAGAATGATGGACAGAACTGTTGGCTTCTTGTGATACTTGAAAGAAGATGAAACATTGCAGCAGCTGCCATTGAAGCCTGTGCTGGGAGATGAAGTTTTGTGAACGTGCAGTTGCTGGAGGGCAATGAGGTATGGCATTAGTGGGAGCTTGAAGGAAAAAGAAACCTAATACCGAAATGCACAGCTTGGGTTTGTTTTGGAGAAATTTTTCTAAAATAAATATTGGCTCACTGTCATACTTAATGGGCTTAGTTAAAATGAGTTTTATGTGCTCCAACCATAACATACCGAAGAAGTCTACAGACTTTACCCTTAATGTACATTTCTTAGAATTTGGGGTTTAGGGCCTAACTCAACCCCACAAAACCGGCTTGTAAGATGAGAACTGCCCATATCGTATAAGGACTACATTAGCTATATATCTAGTCGATGTGGGATCTCAACACACCCTCAATCGATGTGGGATCTCAACACCCTCCGTCACGATCAGGAATGGACATCTAGAGCTTGGACAAACATGTGTGGCCCAATAATGGATCCAGGATAGACTCTGATACTATCTTAGAATTTGGGCTTTAGAGCTCAGCTCAACTCCACAAAACCGACTTGTAAAGTGAGGACTGCCCATGCCTTATAAGAATTATATATATTTTTTATTTGTACGAAACTTTACAAATTTAATCTACTTTATAAGAACTTTCAATCCAACGGTTAGTTTTGCATTCACACATGAAAATCCATTCATCCATTCATATACATACATACATACACACGCATATATACTTGTACTGTACATACCCTTAATGTTCCTTATTTTAAAGTAGCATACATGTTCCCAATAACCATGGACTAGATTGTAGTGTAAAAGAAAACTCAGGTCTTTATACTCATTGAAATTCTTAAGCTCCCTTGATAGGAGGAAAAACGACCCTACTTATGGATCTAGGCCACTTAATAAGGGCTGTGCAGTGCACAAGATTCCCTGTGTTGTGATCCAGTTTTTTAATCACCGGTTGTTTTCATTTTTGTTAAATGTGCAGGTGAAAAATGTGATAGAGAAACCCCATAATGATCATCTACCTCTAATAGAAGCCAGCAGGTTTATACTACTAGCTTTCTCGTCTTTCATTTTGTAGTGATGATACTTGCACAAGCTTTATACTCACAGACCCATCGTGCTCATGCAAGAATAACACCTTTGTCCAACTATAACCTTTCTGGATGGTCCATGAGTCTATCACTGCAGAGTAGGTGGGGGATTTGTGAGTTTAAAGTCTGTGCAAGCTTCATTATTGTTCATTTTTTTTTTCTTGAAAAAATAAATTAAACTGAAAGAAGGAATCTTCTAATTAGGAAAAGACCATGTTCAATTGAGTGGTACTTTGTGATATAACAAGGGTATAGACATAGTACCAATCTGGTATCACTGAATGCTTGTGTAAAATATCCTGTCTATAAGCTATTTTTGGAAAACTTTGTTCTATCTCGTTTAATCAAGGTTGTATGCTAATGTAAGTTGAATGAATAAGCTTTGTATTGGTTGCAACCAGCTTGTAATTAAATTTTTGAGCGAGATATGTTATTATAGCAGCATGAAGATTACGACATTATGTTTTCTTCCATTGTTTCGAATGCAGGCTATGTAATATGGATATCATTTCACATGTGCAGCAAGTCATTTGCTTTGCTTTCCATGACAGTAGGTTGCTCATGGAAACTTGTCAAGAGGCAAAAAATTTACGGAAGATTGTGACTCTCTTCTACCTTGACTGAGACATTTTTTCTGCTTGTCTATACATTATTTCTCTGCATAAGTGGCGGCTGGAAGATATTAGTGCTTATTTTTGTTTTGTAATTATAATATTAAATTAAATGACATATTGCTGTAACTTACTTCTTTCAAGTTCAGTTAGAAAGGTAATTTACTATCTCACTCTTGGAAAGTTGTTGTGCACTTTGTGCGTGTGCGGGTTTGTGTGTGTGTGTGTGTGAGAGAGAGAGAGCCCGGATTACTTGGCATCATCAATAGTAAGTTTTAACATACTCATACTCTTGATATTTTTTTTTTGGTATACGAAATTAACCAACTCAACTAATGAACCATATGATACTACATAGGTAAATTTTTTTTTGTCCTTTTTATAAGCCATAATACTTTGTTTCACTTTTCAATGTTATCTTTATTAATTATTACACCACTTAATTATACTATATCATCTTTAGCCATTTAATGTAAAGGTATTTGTATACACAAATTTAAAATTATGACATCATTAATTAAAAATAATACATTTCAATGTATTCTTTGGTCTGTGTAAGTTTAGTACTATGTTTCTTATGTATAGGACCGGAGATAGTATATTATATTTTAGATAATTTGAATATGTATAAGTATCTAATTAAATAATAGATAGTAGATATTATACATTAACACAAAGTGGTGAAATGACATCAATTTTTAAATGAGAGAATTATTTTTATGAGAGTGAGAGGAGTAAATATCCACTCTTCGATCTTGTCATAAATAGCCAAGATTAAAACATGAAATTATTTTTCAAGTGATTATAAGACTATTAACTTTTAATATTGTTAGTTCATGCATGGTAGTATAGTCAAAATTTACTACTTTCAACCTTATGAAAATATTATGTATAGATGGATGGGTTAATCTTGTGTTTTATAAAAAGTTATTATTACCAACATTTTCAATGAGAGTTACTTAACTCACTTTTAGTGTGTCCTATAATGTCACATGGGATTTAAGAATGCTCACTACATTTCACTCTAATGGTAGAACCCCAATTTGGGAATTGCTGGATGTCACCTAGATGCACTCAATGGTGAAATCAACTTAATGAGAGTTGCTTAAATTTTAAAAACTTCATAAACATCTTCCATTGGTGGTGTTTTTGCTCATATTGGTAGTTTCAGGGACTAAATTGACTCCATTTTACAATTTTAGGGACCATTTTGGTGTTTCACTCTATGAAAAATGGAGTTGATCACCAATTTAGTCCCTGAATTGTAGAACACCAGTCCTTGAAACCAGTAATAGCCCTAATTATTCCCTAGAATTAAGAATTTTCGATCATTTTGGTAGTTTTAGGGACTAAATTGACTCCGTTTTACAATTTCAGATACCATTTTGGTGTTTCACTCTATGAAATAAATAGTTAATCAACAATTTAGTCCCTGAAATTGTACAACACCATATATTTAGTCCTTAAAATTAGTAATATCCATAATTAACCTCTGAAATGAACAACATATTTCAGAATGTGAAGTAAGTAATTACATAATCACATATTGTATATTAAACTAAGGATTGATACCATAAAAAAATTACATGTTGCATACACATAATAAATAATGGATGCATTTGAATATCAATAATGGATTCTCTCGTTAATAGTTGACTCTTTACTCATTTTAAATAGATCAAATCTTAGGGATCGCAATTTTTGACATATGGATCTTCAAGTGAATTATGATGCATTTGTGGATTACTTATCACAAGAGAGTGAATGTAGAACTTTGAGGCGTACTTTAGTGTGAAGGATCAAAGAGATGATGGATTGGGATTGGAATGTGCATCAGTCACATATATCGAGAAACTAATGCATGTGTGGATGTTTTAGCAAACCTAGAGTGTGAGCAAAATGGTCTCCTATCACTCTTGAACAACTTTGCTTGCTAACACTCTTGGGATTTTCAGTTTCTTAATGGTATTATGTTGTTTATTTTTTTCTTTGGGCTTAGCCCCTGTATTAATAAAAAAAGTAAAATCCGAATTATTTATGTTAATTTTGAAAATAATAAAATTATAAGTCAGTGTTATTAATTAAACTCTCCATTAACATTAACATAGTATTTGGTTAGAGGGAAATGGAGGGGAGGGGAGGTGAGAGAATATTTTAAATCTTTTTTGTTTGGTTTATTTTTTTAAGAAAGGGAGGGGAGGGGAGAGAAATAGAGGGATTTTGCTCTCCTCCAATAATGGAGAGATTTGGAGGGGAGAGAAAGAGTCTTTAAATAATTTAAATGCATTTACTTAAATAACTTCAAATTAAATTTAACATAAAAACTCATAAGGGTCTAAAATGTAAATTAGTCTATTCCATCCATTAAAATCCCTCCCCTCTCCTCCTCTCAACCAAACACAAGATCTTTCCCTCCTCTCCTCCTATTCTTTGAACCAAATAGACCTAACATAGTGTTTTGTTGGAGGGGAATGGAGGGAAGGGGAGGGGAGGTGAGGGAATATTTTAAATCTTTCATGTTTGGTTCATTTTTTTGAAGAGGGGAATGGAGGGGAGGAGAGGGAAATGGAGGGATTTGACTCTCCTCCAACATTAGGGGATTGGAGGGGAGAGAAAAATACTTTAATTATTTGAAATATATTTACTTAAAGGCAAAATTATACTTTTGGTCTCTTAAGTTATTTTATTTTTTCAAGTTGGTCTCTTATCTTTATTTTTGAACAATAAGGTCCCTTATGTTTATTTATTTTTTCAATTTGGTCATTTTCTTCATTTGTTGATGATGTGTCATTTTCTGATTGGTCTCGATTTACTGTACACCAACATCTCAGACCAATCAGTAATTGACACGTCATCAAAAGGACCAAATTGAAAAAATAAATGAATATAAGAGACTTTATTGTTTAAAAATGAAGGTAAGAGACCAACTTAAAAAAATAAAATAACTTAAGGGACCAATTTAGTAATTTTGCCTTACTTAAATAACCTTATGTTAAATTTAACATAAATGCTCATAAAGATTAAAAAAAAAAATTAATCTATTCCCTCCATTAAAGTCTCTCCCCTCATCTCCTCCCAACTAAACACAAAATCTAATTAAATCACTTTCTTTCCATTCCCTCTCCTCCCTTTCCGTTCTTTGAACCAAACAGACCTTGAAAGAGCAAATCCAAATGTTCCATTCCATTCCACCGTTATGAAAACAAGAGCATGGGGCATTTAGGCATACGTATAGGACTCTCTCTACGACTACGTGACCTGATCCTGTGACCCAGAAAGAATCTTTGCGAGATGCCGCAACAAAGCAAGGAGCCCTGCAAGAAAGAGGCTTGTGACATTCAAGCTTGCCTCTCCAAGAACAACTTTCTCCCGCACAAGTATGCACCCTAACCTATGCTCCTTCTTCGACATTATTTTTATTTCTTTATTAAGATAAGACTATACTTGGTCGTCGTTAGGTTTTCGTTTGAATCGAGGAATCAAATTCCCATCGTCTATTCCTGATCGTGGAATCGCCATCACATCTTTGATGTTTTGATCCTCTTGCTGGAATTTCCTGAGAGTTATCCAAACAACCCATCATTTATATGATGATCCTATTCCTACCGCAATAACTAGTTGCAATGAGCACACGTCCACCAATTTTGATTGTGATATTGATTATATAAAAGAAAATCCAAAAAAATAAATAAAGCCAAGGTGATACTCTTTCTTTGTCTCAAAACATGTTGGAAATGATTGCTTCTATGACTACGCTTTTTTTTTTTGGAAGTGTCTATACTCTATACTTCTGTTTTCTTCTGAAGAAACTTTGTTCTGTATCTCTAATCTCTATTTGTAGAAGCTAACGGTCCTATTAGTATTTATTTCCAATAGGAGTACAATGCAAGAAAAAAAACAAGGAAAGAAAAAAACCACTAACTAATAATTGGCGCTGCCAATGCTTCCCTAAAATAAAGCAAATTAAATAAGGAATGAAAGATTGATTGCTAACCAGTCCCTTTAATTGGGATTCTGATTAGATAACATGTTTTCACACATAAAACACATTTCCAACACTCCCCCTCAAGTTGGATAATAGATGTTGATCATATCCAACTTGTGGACAAGATTGCTGAAATTTTAGAGACACAACTCTTTGGTAAACATGTCTGCAGTCTGGAAACATTAATACCCTTCTCTGACCTAGTAACTTCCATTCCCAAAATTGCATATCGCATTTTTCTCACATCCTTTACTTAAAATTCAGAGGCAAGGACCTTTTGCAATCTTTCCATCTCAAATGTATTATCTCTAGTTAGGATGATGCCATCAACATATACAGTCAGGATGATCTTCTTTCAATCTCCAGTTTGCTTGAAGATATCATGTGATCTGATTGACCCAGATGCACCCTTGCTTCTATATCACCTTGCAAACCTGTTAAACCTTGATCTTGGTGATTGTTTGAAACCAAAGAGATATTTTTTGAGTTTGCATTCTTGGTTTTCTTCACCCTTCTTGCAGAAACTAGGTGGCATTTTCATAAACACTACTTCTAAGTCTCCATTCAATATCACATTTTTTATGTAAGCTGTTATAGATAGGAGAACCTGAATTGTATTCAAATTTGCTGTCAGCGTAAATGTTTTCGTATAACCAATACTAGGGGCTTGTATATACCCTTTTGAAAAACTAGACAGGCCTTGTGCCAATCTATTGTCCCATCAGTAGTATAGTGGTTAAAATCCATTTGCAGCTCTTAGGAAAAGATAGTCGCTAGAAGATATGAAAATATCTTACAATATTACCATTTTTGTTGCTAGTGAATCAAAAAGTGACTGGAGAAGCCAAGAAAACAGCAACTGGACTCAGTTGTTCTCACTTTAAGTATTCTTCATTCACCTTTCCATCTTCTCGATCATCTTTTGCGAGAACTCTCATCGGAATCTCTGGATTCACCACAATTCGGTGAAGGCGATGTCCTTTTATCACAACTTCTACTTGTTGGCGCCAGACAAGGAAGTTTTTCTCGTCAAGACACACTGAGGTTGGTTGCAAGAAAGTTACAAATGCGTCATCGATTGAGGTTGTGGAAGGTGATGGAATTAGGGAGGGTGGTGGAGATGGTGGTGATGTATTGGGAGGTGGAGTTTGTGTCATAGGGTGCTGTGGTGGTGAGGATGTGGATGGAGAGGTATGGTTAGTGAGTGATTATGAACTTGCATAGCTCTATGGTGGATACTAGGTGGCCTATTAGGGGTGCTGGGTCGAAAACTTCTACTTCTTCTATGGCTTTTGCATTTGGTTTTTGCTTCTCTGTTATGACTTTTTGCATTCGGCTGCTGTTACAAACACGGGAATAAGGATGCGCACGGTTTCAGCTTGCGTTTTTCAAGCTAAGCTCTACTGTGTTTTTTGCGATGGAGAGAGATGCATCGAAAACACATCAGGAGAGGATCCGGACTTAGAATTAGCATGTGCGCTCTTGTGATGTGAGCTGCCACTCAAATATTCAATTAGAGTTATTTAGTCTTAGTTGTTGACAGATGCATGGAACTGTAATTAGTTAGTCACTGAACCCATAAATAGATAAGATCTACATTCAGATTATTGTTTAATAATAAAACTCAGATTTCAGATTTCTCGCTGACCCTCTTTGTCTTTATCTTGAGCTCAGTTTCTTCACATTCTCAGATTTTCTATATCTTTCTCCCTCTACTTCACAGTTTACCTAAAACTAATAAAGAACAGTAGTAGTGTGGTTGGTGTGGTTCTCAACAGGGTGGGCCGAGTGTGGGGGAACATCAATTGATACTTCTGGTGGAATAATAGCCACGTTACGTAGGAGGTAGTGGCATGATCTCAGGGTATAGTCCCAAAGAATGGAACAAGCTAAAAAAAAGGTAATATCGAGCAAAGAATTTATCAAGGCTTGTGGTGAGATGAAGATGAAGACGAAGATTGGGATTCCTAGCCTAGATGCTGCTCATGGAGTTCTCTTCTGAAACATGCAAGCTCCTTCTTCCATTCTACAAGATGTTCAATAATGGAACCCGTCATTACTCATTCCTGTTGAACTCTGAATAGCTTTTGAATTAATCAATACATGCTACCCACAACTCCCAGATCAAGATCGTATATTGATAGAAAACTATTACATTCCATGCATGCATTCGAGTTGTTATATTCTGCCGCCTTATTGCATTTATTTTCATTTCTTAAATACTGAGTTGTTGAGTTGTTCACTGCCAGGTGCCTTAAAGTAATTGAATTGCTGGACTCCTGCTGTGCAAGATGCGATTATAATTCAACTCACTGTGCTTCCCTCTCCGGACTTTTGAAGCAAAAGTCCAAGTAAGAGTCTAAGAGATGAGTTGTATGTGTGTGTGTGTGTGTGTGTATATATATATGTTTCACAATTTTTTCGGATTAATGATTCTTGTTTTGTCTACAGATTACGGGACTCGGCCAATTAATTAATTGGATAAGTAGTTGTGGCGAAAAACAAACAAACAAACAAATGAAGGACTGACCGGTGTACCATGTTGGCGATGTGCTTTTCCTACCCATACTGTCATAGAATTATACTAGTAAAGATTTAGATATTATATAACTTTGATTCTGATGTAATAACCAGTAATAAGAGTGAAAATTGATACTGTACGTGAAAAACAAAAAAATAATATGCTGTACAAATATTTTTTTTCGTTTTCATTACTTGTTAAATTCTGTAATTTAAATTTAATCTAAAAAATATACCTGGTGTATCGTGCGCATCCATATCAATCTTTTTGTTTTACCATTTGCCTTATATGTCATGCAAGGCGGCTTCTACTGTAGATACGTCCCCATTTTAATTAACGGGCCAAATTATAGTGTTTTAAAAAAAAGTTTAATTGCATTTTTTTTGTTCTACAATTTTGGTCTATTAGTTTTTAATTAAGCGAATTGGGTTTTGAAATTATCTCAATTGATATAATCATGTATCTCTTTTATGTTGTCCAATTGTTTATACTTTGATCCTAACTGGCAGATATGACACTGATTTGACATATGTGCCATTAACAAAAAAATGTATCAATTTTACAAAATGAACAATTGTAAAAAAAAAACCTATTATAGGAGGAGCACCTGTATTTCCACAAGCACGGCGGGTGTTGAGCAACTCATGTTGCATATTTACGGATTATTTTTGGGTTTTTCTTGATTTCAATAAAAAAATCATAAAAAATTGATTCCTTGATGAATGTAATAAAATTTGGAGGACACATTGAATATTTTTTTTTTTACATGTCTATTAAAGACTAGAAAGAAATTTAATTTTGAAGTACGAAATTCAATTTTTCAGTATTTTCTAAAGCTTTAATGGGGATGGTGGTATGGTATGGGTGAGAGGGGATGATGGGATGGAAAAATTTCATTTTGATTTTTGTGTTGATTGGCATACAGTTGGGTGAATACGTGGGAGTCTGTTTAGTACTTAAGTGATGAAGATAACGTGAGAGACTAACATAAGTCAAATTTAGGAACTTTTTTTTTTAGTTTTGTTAGGGACTAACATAACGCCTGCGTTATAATTTCAGGAACTAAAATAATCGCTTTCTCGTTTATAAAAATAATAATCGCTTTCTCACAAAAAATTTAAGTGTGTGTGTCGTGGGTGGAGAAGTGTGTGTGTAGTAGTAGGGAGACAAAGCCAACGGAAAGATGCCGCCGAAAAAGAATCAGAAGCAGAACCGAAAGCCCCAATCTTCATCATCGTCCGCTCCAAGGCTGCAAATTTCAGCCGAAAATGAGAACCGCCTCCGCCGGCTCTTGCTCAACTCGGCCCGGCCAGCCCCGGCGATGGACGATACTCTAACCAAGGACCAGAAGGCGAAGAAGCTGAAAGCTGTTTACGAGAAACTTTCTTGCGAAGGTTTCACTAATAATCACATTGAGCTTGCTCTCTCCGCTCTCAAGGTACCACCATCATAAGTCATAACAGTGACCAAGGGGAACATAACAAAACTTTCTGTTTCGCTCTGCACGCTCCCCAAAAGCTACTATATTGTTAGACAAAGATCGACAATTAATTTAAAATTATATTAGGAATTTGGATTTATATTTGATGAATTTGTTCTGAACTTTTCTTTAATGTATCCTGATAATTACTTTGGACTTGTATTAGATGTGTTCTAAACTTAGAGTCATGCCATTTGATTTTTGTGTATATTTAATTTTTTTTCTGTTTCATTGTAATTTGTAGGAATGTGCTACATTTGAATCAGCTCTTGATTGGTTATGCTTGAATTTGCCCGGGAATGAACTTCCACTGAAGTTTTCTAGTGGGACTTCCTTTCAATATACTGAAGGTGTATTTGTACTTCCCTTGATTTTATAATTACACTAGGCTTCCTTTTAGTTCACAAACTCTTTGGAATTTTGGAGATTGATTGTGCGTATGTGGGTGTGTTTATAATGCCTTGGTAGGGGGTTCCGTTGGTGTTATATTAAACCAACAGGACAATTCAACTCCTTCAGTGGATCCACCTATCACAACTAAGGACGAAGCTCTAGAATCTCAAGTTTTAATCAAGAGACAGTTGAATGATGATACTTTAGATTCTTGCCAACCATCTCAAGCAGATTGGATCAGGCAATATGTGGAGCAACAGGAAGAGGTAATTTAAATGCAAACATCACCACCTATGAGTGCCTGAAAGCAATAGGTTGCTTCTTCAATTGAAAATAGGATTAAACATGGGATAACAATCTATCACAAATGTATACAGATTGTGAGTATCTGCTCCATTTTGTAATTACAAGATATGGTAGAGAGGGAAAGTGTAATAGAGAGAAGAAAATGAATCCATGTTTTCTGACCATTGATTGGTTTACAGAGAGCATAATGCCTCATATATAGAAAGGTATGTGAACCTCTATAAGTATAACAGAACTTACAATTCAGTCATAGAGTTAGTTAAGGACTAAATAACAATCAGTTAGGAAAAGAGAATATAGAAGATTCTAGACTAGCTAGAGCTATTCTGCTACTCGACATTATACTCCAATATTTATCCTATCAGTTTGTCATCTTTTGGTGTGAAGGGATAGTCTCATTTATAAACTTTAGGTATTAATCAAGTGGAAGTTTTCTCATCACAAATGAGCACTCCCACTGACAAGCATTACCTGAAGCCGAGGAAGAACATTACTTGTTCTGTTGATCTGTTGCAGGTTTCAGGTCAGAATGGTAAAATGTTTCCATAAGGGGGCTTGCTAGGCTTTGATTTGCCCCCGATCACTGTCTTAATTGACAACTCAAACCAACAACTTGGTTGGCATCGTATATGCTAGAAACTGGTGGTCCCTCATTACATTTCTGCAGTGATTGTCCATGACATGATTAAAAACTTTTTGCAACCTGCAACTGGAGCCCTCATTTTTGAGTTTTAACAGCAGTAGGGGTCTTGTTGATGTTAACTGCTGGCTGCATTTCTTTTGCATTGAAAATTTACCAATCTTAATTGTGGTATTTGCAGGATGAATATCAGACTTGGGAAGATGACATTTCTGATGAAAGTAGTGCCACAAAGAAGGTATATCTCTTTTCCTTGAAGATTAATAAATAGTTGGCTGTTCATTTCAACCTTGACTCTTTTCCACCATTTGCATGGTCTTGTTAATTGAGTTGTAATAATACAAAACATTGTTTATGTAACTCTGACGAGTTAATCATCTCTTTTTTATCATATTAGCCTTGTCAATCTGATGTTATTGCCAAGGAGTATCTTGCTGCAAGGTTGGAAGCTACAAAAGCCAAGGAAAAAGGGGACAGGAAACATCAGGAGCAGGCAAGCCATATCATCCGGAAACTGAAACAAGAGTTGTCTGCTCTAGGTTAATTTAAATTTTATTTTCTATTCCTATTTCAATATTGTTTCTGACCTTCAATTCATCTCAGCTGATCATACAATACATTGAGCAGGATTATCAGACGAAAACTTGGCCTTAGAATATGAGCAAATCAGTTCTAACTCTACATGTGAGAGAGCATCTACGAGTCATGAGCCTTTAGAAAAAACCCCATGTGATGCAGAAGGTTATTCAGTCATTATTTCGCCTTCCGATGGAACAGCAATAAATGGAAATGATGTAGAGCACCATAGCACGAAGGAAAATCTTGCCAAGTCTTGCTTGCTAGCTGTACATGTTGAAAAAGATTCTGCCCAAGGAGAGGCCAGAGACATTGAGCTTGGTGGTTTCTTCTCGGAGGATGTGGCATCTAATGAAATATTACCTCCTGATATTTTGAAAGTACAGAAACAAGAAAAAATAAAAAGACTATCTGAGAAGAATTTGGATAAGTTAGATGGCATTTGGAAGAAGGTAAGTTTATTGGCTACATTTGACGACTATCTTGACAAATGAATTTTAATGCAACTTTTACTTCTTCCAATTACTCTGTTAAGATTCCGGTATTCAGAGAGAGAAAGTGAAACTAAACTGTATTGTATCCAACTGAAAATGAATGAACTCAGATACAGTAGATGCAGACCTATCTATTTATAGAGAAACTAACTCTAACTAACCTGATAACTGTAACTAACTGAAGACTCTTCAGTTAGTTATAGAGACAGAATATTCTAGAGTAACCAATAGGAAAATAATGATTACCACAACAGTAGCAGAATTAACTTGTGTAAAACTATTCTCCAATTTTCTCAATATCTCTTTGCAACATTAGAGTTCGAAGAAACACATTAATTACATTGGTGGAGGGGGGGTGGGGGGTTCACTAGTAGATATGAGAACAGGGATTCTCTACCTTTAGGGCGGGAAAGTCACGTTGGCTTTCTCTCTATCTCTCTCCTATATTACTCTCTCTCTCATCTAATTTCTCCTTCCTCTCTCATAAAATACACTAAAGTCACGGTGGCTTTCCCACCCTAAAGGTAGGGAATCCATTTGCCAGATATGATGAGGGATCGGTCAGCTCTGCTTTATTGATTTTATCTTTTTCTTTCTTGGTTGGTTTCTGTTTTGGTGTTTTGTTTAGGAGGATTCTTTATCTTCCCTTGTATGTAATTTTTTTGCTCTTCATCTAAATGATTTTCTTCCTTTATATAGAAAAGAATTTAAATTAATTATGTATGTTGTTAGTTCCTAAGCATTGAGTGGATTACAATGCATTGTATCTGTGTTTTTCGATGTGGATATATATCCTGCTATGATCTGACAGTAATTGTTTCCTACTTGTCATAATAAAATATTGATAGGGGGACCCTCAAAAGGTTCCAAAGGCTGTTCTTCATCAGCTATGCCAGAAATCAGGGTGGGAAGCTCCAAAATTCAATAAAATACTTGGCAGAGGAAAGAGTTTCTCTTATACTCTAAGCATATTGCGTAAAGCTAGTGGGAGGGGCAAGAACCGAAAAGCTGGGGGCCTGGTCACACTTCAACTTCCAGATCAGAACGAGACCTTTGAATCTGCTGAGGTGAGTGACCCATATGCTTGTATTAAGATTCTATGCCAGAGAGAAAAGAGAGAGAGATCTGAGATTTGATTGGAACCTGTATTCAGTCATTTCAGTGTTCATTGATTAAATGATAGTGTGAATCAAGCATTTATGACAATCTGTGGGTTACCAGAAACAACAAAGCAGATCTAACTGACACGTACTGGTACAGCTGTCAGTTAGCTAAGCTAATACTACAATCACTACTAATCAGAATACTTGACACTGTATACATATACGCTAATAGCTTGTCTCTATGCTCCTGCTGAAGTATCTCCATAATCAATAGAGAATAAAATTGGAAAATGATTTGGTAGGTGAGTTTTATAGCTAATTGAGTGGGATCACAACTTATTTTACGGGGCATCTTCTTTCATAGTTGGTGACTATAAGGATGTTTCCAATCACCTGGCTTGGTTGCTTAGGCTTAGTTTGTTGCCTACATTGTTCTTTATGGCTTGAAATAATCCCTACAAGTGTGGTTCGGGAAGGATATTCGGCATGATTATTCAACACTTTGGCATGATTGGCTAAGGATTATCAAATAGTCCCGTCAGGGACTTGGTGCCCCTTGGGCTCTTGGTTAACATAGCCTACTTACTAATATTAATAAAACTAGAGGTGTGGAGTGATATTCACTTACAGATTATATAACACACGGTTTACTATCTTATCATTTTTGTTCTGGTTGAATTGGTTGGTTTGGTCTGGTCTGGTCTTTTTACCAGGCTACATGTCATTGACGATACTGAATGGGAAGGGGTTTAAAATTTCACAAGCCACTGACCAGGCAAGATGAACTCAAATTTTTCTGTCTTTCGGCATAATTGTTGTATTAGAGTAACTACTTGTATGGAAGTTTGTGAAGTCTGTTATACCAAGTTTGTGCTGAGTCAGCTAGGCTGTTACTATAACTGTTAGGCAGTTAAGCAGTTACATAGTAAGTTCCCTCTTCAATTTCAGTTGATAAATGGATTTATGATCTGTATGGGAAGGTAGTTAATTCATTCAGTCAATTTTCTGCTACAAAATTCTCTCAAATTCTCTAAACAGTTTCTGAACATTTTCTATCCTTGCACTTCATTTTCTCACTCTCTCTCTCTCACACCGTTGACCTGGATCATGCTATAACCTTTGTGTCCGAATGTCTCGTAATAGATTTTGCTTGCATATGTGGACTATGTGTGTCTCATCATGTTTGCCATAAAAAAGTAATTAGAAGAGTTGCTCATTACATATTTGTGTAAAATCTTCTGAAAAACGTTTTAAATCTTAAAACCTTTTTCTAAGTTGCAACTTGGGTGCAGCCAATGCAATGCAGTTTTGTCAATTATGGTAAAACGATGTGGGAATGAATTCTTGTTTCCTGTCAATACATTTTTTGAAGTTTTTACATTTTACTTGCTTGCAGGATGCACAGAATAAAGTGGCAGCATATGCTTTGTTCCAACTATTTCCTGATATTCCAGTTCATCTCCTAATTACCGAGCCTTATGCTTTAGTTGTTTTGAAATGGATGGAAGGTAAGGTTTTTTTTTTTTTTACTCACTTTAAATTTTTATCGAACTTTATTTCTACCATTCTGTACTGCAGCTTTCGTGTTATCGGTGAAAATCCTCTACCACTTCTCAGAAGATATGACATTTCAAAACTTACAGGGGAATCATTAACCAAGCTAGAAGACAGTGAGGAAGATCATAAGTCTCGTTTTGTGAAGTCATTATTAAATGGCGATGGTTCTGGTGAAACTGCATCTGCTGATGTTACAGATTATAAGTTTCCACAAAACTTTGGTAGACTTGATGATAATAAAAGTTCAACCATTGCTAGTCATCAACCGTCTGGTCAGAGTAGGTTATTCTGCTCCTTATTTAAATTAATTTTGATTTGGAATCTTATTTCCTTTTCTTTTCTGCTAACTTTTTATGACTGTTTTTACAAATCAGCCTGGCCATTTTTTAATCAAAATATTTATTTCAAGAATTAAAATATTAAGATTATATATAAGTTGATTGGTCTGGATACTTTTTAATTCCTTTGTCACTTATAATTTATAACTGCTAGTCAGTCTTAACTTTTGAGAAATATTTGGGGATATTGCAAGTAGCCAATCTAACTTTTCAATCAACAATGAATTTAATTAAAGGAAAGGCTTTGGGGACAAATCTAAGAACACAATTAGGAGCCCTTCAGGAGAACCAAAAGAATGAAAAGTAGAAATAGGAAGAAAGGAAAAAGGACTTGTGTTTTGATGGATATACTAAACTTTCTATAGGTGAAATATTCTTTTGCACTATCACTTCAAAACATGCAAATGGAATACCCAGATTAGGTCTGAACTTCTTTGCAATTTTTTTTTGGAGAATATTAAGTAACTCTAAACATTATTTCGTCGAGAAGATTGTGGTATATCTTGAGAATTCATCAATGAAAGTAATACAAGTACCTATGTACTAAAAAGAACTAACTCGACTTAGACCCCAAACAATTGAAGGGAGAATATGCTTGTCAAAAGGAAGCTCACACATGTTCCAAGTTGAGCTCACTCCAAAGATTGCACATAAGAAAGATGAGGAACCATTTTCTTTAGTTTGTTGAGCAGTGGATGACCAAGTTGATAGTAAAGAAGACTTGGAGAATTTGTAGTAGTGGAAGCAACAAAAGATGATGTGATTCATTTTCTGTGTCAATCATCTGTCCCATTGTATAAAGAAAGAAGGAATTAGTTGTAAAGGTTGCGGAACAACTAAGATTGCAAATGAGTTGAGAACTTCCAGGTTTGAAAAGGACAAATTTTAATGGCAAGATTTGAAGAGACGTGGCTTAATCAATGCCAATGACTTTAGTCTTAGAGTCATTGATCATTGACAAAAGTAATGCGGTGTGTATTTTTGGGTTGTAACAAAGTTGTGAAATGAGAGGTATTACTTGCAATATGATCAAACTTCCGCAATAGCTTGCGATTCCATGTAGTTTTTTGAGCTTCTTCGATGTTATCAATGGAAACCAAGGAATAAGGGATTAAGGAGAGAACAAAACCAGTAGAGTTGTGTTCAAGTCTCCTGATATAGAGGCCGTGAAACCAGCAAAGGAGAGATGAAGATGTCCAAGGAAAAAAAAAAGATTGGATTGTATTACTGACTCCAGAAAAAGGTAAGAAGAGATGCAACCGAAGAGAATGAGACCAACAACAAACTAAATGAAGGTTGAGAGGGCGATGCGTGACCTACATGCATTGGCGAGCTTGCTTAGTTGTTTTGGTGACGACTACTTGTGGAATGACTGATCAAGGGATTCTAGTCCTAGGGGTTGACGACCCAACCTTGACGGTGGCCAGACGATGGGACTTCTAGGTGGCTTGGGTTTCTTTGTTTCAGAACTAGGGTTTTTTCAATCCCACTGAAAGTGTGCTCTAATACCAACTTGAAAATAGCTTAAAATTAAGAGATATTCTAAGATTGAACTGAATTGCTTGAGTAGAACACTAGAACGTACTCAAGATGCAGTGGTTATGCACTCATTAAGGAGTGATTACATTCTGCTATTTACAAGAAATAATAAATAAGCTAAATCATTTCCTTGAGAACTAAAAATCTCAATACCAATTGGACTGACCACTAATTAATTGTGTGTTAAATAAAATGAAAACTAACCATAGAGAATAGGAGAATAGAGAATCTCTGTATGTGTTCAAGTGGGTCTCACTTATGTGTTTCATTGATATGCAATTATTTGTTATTTTCTTTTCCATGAATTTATATTTCATTATGTAGGAGAAACCTATATCAAGAAAATGGAGAGTACTGATTTGAGACAGGTGCAAGATGTTAAATTGAGAACACAGAGATACCAGGTTTGCATATTCTTAGTTTTGTGATATTTTGTATCTTTAGATTTAGTGGTCTAACTCATCTTCACAAAACTGGCTTGTAAGGTGAGGATTGCCTAAACTTTATATATTCTATTTAGGCCTTATCTCAAGTCGATGTGGGACTTGAGTTTTTCCCAATACACCCCCTCACGCCCAGCACTATTGGGCTTGGTGCATGGATAATACATTGGGTGGCCAGATGTTGGATCTAGAATAGGCTTTGATGTGGGGTTGAGTTAGGCCCTAAGCCCAAATTCTAAGACATATTTTGTTCGATTTCTTTTGACGGCTCTGTCATTTTCTTGAATCTGTATTAGCACTCTGTTTTATTATATGGTTATATATATTTAAATTTATATTTACATTGTCAAAAGAAAACCATTTAAATTTATATTTACATTGTCAAAAGAAAACCATTTCTCTAAAATGTGTCTTTTAGTTGCACATAATCTCTTGATTTGGAAGCTTAGGGCCCATTTGGGGTGATTTTCCGTTTGAAGTTTTAAAATTTTAGAAACCAAAACTAGATATCAGTTTTATGTTTTTAGTTCCAGTTTTTTTGTGGTTTCCAATTTTGAAAAGTTGTTTGCCAACCTTATGATTTCCTGGGTGCTGCTACCTCTACCCACAACACCCTCCACCTCATGATTTCTTGTTTGGGGTGATTTACGACCATAGCGTCGCAGTTCAGAGGAGTGGCCGTAGTGGCCGCAATCGCGGACAATAATCGCGGTTGTTGCGCACTACAAAAGTATCACAAGAAGACTCTTGTTGAGGCAGGCTCCATTAATCTGACTCAATTCTCTTCTCAACAGGATGCTGCTACCTATGCTCAGTTGAATTTTGTTGCTCCCCAGCCACAACTCAATTTTACTTCCAATTAGAATCATATTTCCAATTCTTTTGATTTTCGTGGTGGCTTCGACAGAGGCTTCTACGGTCGTTTTGGCTGTGATCGTGGCTGTGGTGGTCGCTTCTCAGTCAAATATCATGTTTGTTCAAGTTCAGTCACATAGCTTCAGTGTGCTATCATCACATTAATCAGCAATTTCAACTTAATTTCATTAAACTTACAATCTAGCTTCAATCAGCAATTTCAGCCTCAATCTAATCAGTAGTTTGGATCAAGTTTCTCTAGTACTCAGTCCAATGCACAAAGTTGTAATTTCTTTGCACAGTGGTCTCATGCACCTCTACAGTATTGGCAGCCTCATGCAATGGTTGCTAGCTCTATCGGTTGCTTTTCTTGGCGCAGAGGCAATCCATCTCAATGCAAAGAGATTGGATCCGATTGATGTCTTTCTCAATAGCAAACAACAACTTTGAGTCGACACGACGATGTGGGTGGAGGGGGAGGCGGAGTGCTCAGGGTGCTTCAGGCATCTTATGCAAAGGGGAGAGGAAAGAGGTCTAGCGTAAATCAGAAAATAAATTTCAAATCCTATTCTGTTGGTTTCTAACCCAGCCTTTACCATCGGATAAAATTTTAACTAGGAGAAACATGATAGAATAAGCTGATAGGATTGAATTATCCTGCCCTCTTGGATCAACAAACAATAGATTAACCTATGGTGATAGATTATGACCTGCCCACATACTTGAACAAAGCACAATCCATAATTGAGGAGATCAAATTCATCCTTCAGGCTAATACTCTTCCAAAAATCCTTGACAAACTCAACAATTTGTTTATGGCCTCTGTGTTCACACAGTCTTCACAAGGAATCTAAATCTGTTTGAAACCAGATTTTGACAAACCATGATAATGTTCCTAAAGTGGATGATCTCATTAACTGATTGTTACATGTTCCCTGTTCTGAATTCACCTTTGTCCTTGTTCCTCACTTCCTCTAACACCTGTATAGTCCTCCGCATTTGCCTTTAACTCAATTAATTGTGGAGGTTGTGCTCGCAGCCTTGGGGTGGCAAATGAGGTCGGAGTGGTAAGCGTCCCAATGCTCTCATTGTGACCATTATGTTTTTGAACTGTATTTGGATTGTAAATAGTTATCTATAAGATTGTGTGCTGAGACTGCTTCTGTCAAGCCAACCAAATCATTCCACTAGAACTATCGAACTAGGCATGCATCAGTGCAGTCTAACAAAATTAGTTTTTTGAGGACTAACTTTTTCCAAAGCTAAAACTGAGTTCAACTTGAGAGAGGCGAGAATTTTACTCCTAACCACTTAAAGTGTGATTCTTTTTCTTGAAAAATACCTTTTTTTTTTAAAAAAATTACTTTTAAACTTATGTATGGATAAGATTTTTAAATAAACCAGAATCTAAAAGAAAAAGATTTCTGATTATATTTAGAAGCTACTTTGAGTAGCTTTTGAAAAGAAGCTGCAACTGTAACCACTTTTTAAAGCAAAAAGTTATTTTTATTTATAATTGTAACCAAATGGAAAACAACTTCTGCTTAGGCTATGAGGTGGAAGCTTATAAATTGTACTGTGTGTCTTACAGTTGGTGTAATATATGCCATTGCCAAAATTTTCCTACAATTTTCAGTACTATTGACTCGCTATTTTTCAGATAAAAAAATCTCAATCAATACTAACCTAGAGAAATTTTTGGCTCCAGGATATGTTGAAATTTAGAGCTACTCTTCCTGTTGCTGCACTAAAGGGTGATATATTGCAATTGCTAAAGGAAAATGATGTTCTTGTTGTTTGTGGGGAAACAGGCTCTGGAAAGACAACTCAGGTGACAGTTCCGCTATAGTCTAAGATGTCTTGCCACCTGTGTTTTCTGAACTTAATGTTTTCAGTCATTTGTATTCTTTTTACTTTTGGAATTTGTGTATAGTACTATAGCTGATTGCAGATGCCATACTCCCTCCTGTCATCTCCTGTCGGAGTGTCTACAGCTTCTTTTCTGACTGGCTTTTAATGTAGGTTCCACAATTTATATTGGATGACATGATTGAGTCAGGACATGGTGGACACTGTAATATTGTTTGCACACAACCTAGGAGAATAGCGGTAGGTACAAATTCTTATGCTTGCAGCCAATTTAATATCTATTGCAATTTTCAGTTGTGTTAGCATTAGCATAGTCTTTAAGTCCCACATTCTGAACGAACTAGTTATTTACTCATCACTATTTTCCTTTTGTTCCTTATCTGCATGCATGCTAGGGCAAGCTTTTCTTACTGATCCTTGTTTGATACGGCATACTGCATTTTTTATATTCTAATTGATTGTATATTTGCACATCATACCGCTGGCACATTATCTTAAGAGCAATTGAAACAAAATTTGGAATAATCTTGCATTGGTTGATAATCAAGAAAATCTAAGAATAATCCCTCGACAATAACACACACATGTGGGTTCCTAGAAATGCCTTTTTTTGTCTCCTATGACTAAACCAAACACATCTTCTATTGAATACCTATCAAACTCTAGAATAGCCATGAACAAATTATGACAGACAAAAGGAATTTGTGCTCATTCTGGAAGTGATACCTGCTTTCTTCTCTGTTGCATTTTAATATACATTTCAGTTACTAATCCTATCTAGTTAAGTTGTGTCATTATCTTGATAATTGATACATCTTTAAACATTCCAAAATGTGTCCAAATTCGTCCAATTCATAAGGACCAGGCAGATATATAATATGAAGAAATGACTCTAAATAGATTCATCATCACCAGTGTTATCAGTAGTGCGCTATAGTGGCTGGTGGCCGCGATTTGAAGACTGTAGTGGAGCAATTTAAAGGAGCGGCTATTGTGGCCGCTATAGCGTCCCAGATCATGGCCCGTCACGGCCGCTAAAGGAGCGGCACATTATCTTAAGAGCAATTGAAACAAAATTTGGAATAATCTTGCATTGGTTGATAATCAATAAAATCTAAGAATAATCCCTCGACAATAACACACACATGTGGGTTCCTAGAAATGCCTTTTTTTGTCTCCTATGACTAAACCAAACACATCTTCTATTGAATACCTATCAAACTCTAGAATAGCCATGAACAAATTATGACAGACAAAAGGAATTTGTGCTCATTCTGGAAGTGATACCTGCTTTCTTCTCTGTTGCATTTTAATATACATTTCAGTTACTAATCCTATCTGGTTAAGTTGTGTCATTATCTTGATAATTGATACATCTTTAAACATTCCAAAATGTGTCCAAATTCGTCCAATTCACAAGGACCAGGCAGATATATAATATGAAGAAATGACTCTAAATAGCTTCACCATCACCAGTGTTATCAGTAGTGCGCTATAGCGGCTGGTGGCCGCCATTTGAAGACTGTAGTGGAGCAATTTAAAGGAGCTGCTATTGTGGCCACTATAGCGTCCCAGATATGGCCCGTTACGGTCGCTATGGGTTTTAAAAAAAAACCTGCATTTTAGAGATATTTTAGGTATTTTATTGTAAAATAAGGTTTAACAGAAAAAAACCCTGTGCAGCCTTTTCTCATTTCTTCCTTTTGTCATTTCAGAAGTCTGAACGCAGCCACGCTACCCTAGCCTCCTCTGTTTTTCTGATTTTTTTTTATTTAAAAAAACAGCTCTTCAAAAGTCAGTTAGTTATGTTTATTTCTATGTTTTGCTCAAGACCTTTGAGTCTTTTTATTGTTAATTATGAATATTTCATGAATTTTGAGTATTTTTTTAATTTTTCAGCATTTATATGTATAGTGTTTTTTATTTATTATTTAATGTATTATTTAATATGTATAAAAAAAGTTCAGAATAGCGGGATGACCGCTATGTGCTATCCCGCTATAGCATTTTTGGGGTTAGCTGCTATCCGGGATTGATAACTTTGATTGTCACAGGAAGGTTTCCTATATCAATATGTTTTGTTTTTGTCTTTTATGTCGATTTAATAACATTTTTGTATTTTCCTATTCCTTGCTTGTAATTTCAATTATTTGCTGTCATGTTTAAACTTGTTTCTCCACGTGTTAGGCTGGACTTCCTGAAAATTTCATTTAGAGAAGTATAAAGTTAACTTTTCCAAGCTCTTATTAACTTTGGTTTATGTCTTGTATATCATGTTTTAGGCTATTTCCGTGGCTGAAAGGGTAGCAGATGAGAGGTGTGAACCTTCACCAGGTTCAGATGGTTCCTTGATTGGTTATCAAGTTCGTCTTGATAGTGCCAGGTGTTCAGTTGTCCATTCAACATCTTGTTCTTAAATGATTTGTTGAATTAAAAAATATCTCTTCTTGACCCAAAAGACCATGAATTGATTTTGTTGTAAACTGATAGTAGTCTTGTAATATTAAATTGCTTGCTTCTTTCATTTAGTAATTTAAATTTGAAGTGTGATTTATCAATTATGTTTATGCTAACAAACCTTTATACTAGTCTTGGTCTTAAGTAGGGGTGAGCACAACCTAGTATGGCCTAGTGACCCAACCCAACACGGACCATTCGGGGCCAATTTGACCCTATCCTATTATAAAATCTTGGGTTGAAGTTGGATATCATTTTATGACCTGACATTGGGGGTTAGGGATGGGTTCGAGTCAACCCGTTTATTGTGTGACTTTTAGTTTTAATATTTTGTATTTTCATTTATCTGAATAATATACCTGAAAGAGAATAATCTGAATATTATTTGATGATTTGAAAGCACAAGTTCTAATGCTATTATATAGACTGATCCTAATAAATTATAATCTGTAAACACGAGTATAAAATATGTACAAAAAAGAAAAGGAAGATAAGGATGAAACATTCTATCATAAAATAGGGCTATTTACATATTTACAACATTCTCCCTCAAGCTGGTGAATGGATGTCAATCATTCCTAACTTGCAAATAAGTTGTTGAAATCGCTTTGTTGACAAGCCCTTAGTTTGTACATCGGATAGGACCCAGGCAGCGTGCAAAAGGGCCTTTAGGGTGATAACATTCCCCAAAAGAACACACTTGATTGCATGACCCTTCAATTTAATATGACGATGTTTATGAATATTGACAAAGGCAACTCATCTAAAGACTCTAGACTCTGCATAATTGGAACAAAAGGAAAATGCTGGTTATTAATTATAATTGAACAAGATTGACATTCAGGTATTACAGAGATATGTACTGAAAAGAAAAATGTTAAGAATGAAATATTCTATCCTAAAATAGAGCTGGTTACATATTTACAACATGTATTCTATACTTAAAAGTAATATTTATTGTTCTTTTCTCAGCAATGTCATAAAATTATATTGTAATGGAATGCTAATTATACTGTGTTTTGTTTTTTCATCCCGATATGTGCAATGTGTGATGTTTTCTATTTTTGTTCTGTTATGTAAATTAAAGCATTTGTTTATTTAATGCTTATTTTCATGTTAGGAATGAGAAAACAAGGCTTCTGTTCTGTACAACAGGCATCCTTCTGAGAAAATTGATGGTATGTTATTTTGTTCGAATAGTTTAACAGGTTTATACTTAATATTGTCTTCAATTTGATGCATGCATTATTGCATTGCATCTTATTAAGAAGAAACAGTGCAAGATCAATAACATATACTGAATGATATATTTTTCTTATTTGATCATTTTGAATTTTTTGATTTGAATTTCGACAGAACCCGATGCTATTTGATCCATGTAACTGATCACAATTTATGGGAAAAGACTTCCATTATTAATTATTTTGAATTTTACCTGTTATTCAATACTAATGATTCAAATTTTTGTTATTTTGAATTTTTTCTATGCTACATATTATAGTTATATTAACTTCTTATGTGTAACTAGGCGTATTTTCCTACTGATGTCAGAGCACTGTATTTGATTTGATATTTACCTATATTTCATTTTCATTTGTTGAATATTAAGTTACTATTTACATTGTTCATATCGCAGGGTAACCAAAGCTTGGTCGGCATTACTCATATCATAGTTGATGAAGTTCATGAGAGGTCTTTATTGGTAAGTTGGACCAATTAAGATGGTATACTAAAAACGTTTGTGTGAATCTTACAGTAAGATGTGGTTCTCATTATTTATGCCTTGACCGATTTGATGTGTGGTTCTTTTTTAAAATTTCTTTGAATCCCATACATTAGTATTTACACAAGTGAACCTTGAAATAAAACGAATTAAATATGTTTTTGAATCCCTAATTTAATTCTACTTTCTTTTAAGCCCTACATTTAACAAAAATAATGTATTTTTAGTTTCACATCAAGGACTAAGAGCACATGATTTTTATTTTTTCTAAGGACTGAAAATGAATAAAATTAAAGAGTGATTGATTGCAAAAACTGTCATATTTTCAGAGTCTTTAAACATATTTAACCCAAATAAAAATTTTGTTCACCTATTTTTCCGAAAGATTCAACTTATCCATTTTCAACTAATCCTTGGTCTTTTTTTTTTGTTATGGCTTGTTAAGTTATTAATTTTGATGTATTTCCAGTTAAGCATTATGTAAGATCTAAGTGTCCCGATGCACTTGTTTATTGGCTAAGGAATAATAGACATTTCAAAACATCGATTTTCTCTTTTTGAAATAGACATATAATGACTACTCTTAAAACATCAATTCCCCTATTTTGATTCAAGTTTTGTTTTCTCATTATAACTTTATATTAATTTTGCATTTTTATGTGTTGTATTATAGTGGTGCCGTGTCCAATAATTTTTTTATATTTTCCGTATTCCCTGCTTTCGTCGTATTTGTGTCCTACTTGTGCTTTCTTCCCCGTGGCAGGATCAACTACCTAATTTTTACCTTGAAATACAAATAAATTTTCTTATGTATGTAAAAATTTCAGTTTATTGTTGGCAGAAAAGTAACAGTGAATCAAATAAGTGGAATGCTAGGATTTACAACTTTTTCTTTTATAGTGAAATTTGAGAGATCCCTTGAGCTGATGATTTTATTTCATTTTATGCTCTGAGGAGGACTTGTGATGCTTCATTTTTGCACTATCTTATGCAAATAATCTCTTCTTTTAGTTAAAATATGTTAACATGTTAATTTCATATTTATCTCGTTTATTTGTTTTTCAATTTGTCAACCCCACTTAGTGGGATAAGGCTTGGTTGTTGTTGTTATTTGTTTTTCAATTTGTTACAGGGCGATTTTCTTCTAATTGTGTTAAAGAATATAATTGAGAAGCAATCCACTGAAAGCTCTTCGAAACTGAAGATCATTCTAATGTATGTATTCTAGTGTTTAGATCTGTTCCAAGAATCAATGGTCTAAACCTTTATTTTTATTTTCTTTTAGCTCCACTTTCTTTTTGTCTTACATACAACTATAATGATCAGGTCTGCAACCGTGGATTCAAGTTTATTTTCAAGATACTTCGGCCATTGCCCAGTAGTTACTGCCGAGGGCAGGACTCATCCAGTGACAACATACTTTCTTGAGGATATATATGATCAGATTAATTATCAACTTGCTTCAGATTCTCCAGCTTCTTTAACAGATGAAACATTTCCCAAAGGACAGGTAATCTATGACTGCCTTTAAATTACTGTTACTGAGCTGTGATTTGAGCTCTTTATTAACCATTACTGAGCTACTGAACTGATTTATAATTTTTCTGATTTCTACTATATCTATAAGAAAGTTGATCCCTCCAACCACACGTCATGTTCTAATACATTTCATTTCCCTCTCAAGAACATCACATCTATCACACACTTCAATTCTATTATTTTCTTTTATGTTACTTTATTTATGTTTTGTTTTGCTTTTACTATTATATTTAAAATAGTATTTCTTTACCGGTTTCATTCATGTTCTTTTGTTCCGGTAAATTTTTCTGATTTCTACTATATCTATAAGAAAGTTGATCCCTCCAACCACACGTCATGTTCTAATACATTTCATTTCCCTCTCAAGAACATCACATCTATCACACACACTTCAATTCTATTATTTTCCTTTATGTTATTTTATTTATGTTTTGTTTTGCTTTTACTATTATATTTAAAATAGTATTTCTTTACCGGTTTCATTCATGTTCTTTTGTTCCGGTAAATTTTTTTTTTGGTAACGAAAGAGAAAGAAACAAAAGGAGAAAACACAAAACACAGCTAAACAAAGAGCTATTGCCCCTGGGTGAATTTTTAGGTTGCAATTTTTTTTTAATTTTATTTTTGATAAATAAAATAGTATTTGCTTACGGGTTTCATTCATACTTTTGTTTCGGTAAATTATCAGGTTGCAGATTTTTTTTTGATAAATAAAATAGTATTTACTTATGTGTTTCATTCTTTGTTCCGGTAAATTACCAGGTTGTAAATTTTTTATTTTATTTTTGGTAAATAAAATAGTATTTGCTTATGAGTTTCATTCATGTTTTTTGTTGTGGTAAATTTTTTGGTTGCATAATTATTATTTTTTAATTTTATTTTTGATAATTAAAATAATATTTGTTTATAGGTTTTATTCTTTTTTTTTGTTTTGGTAAATTTTCAGGTTGCAAACTTTTAGTTTTATTTTCGATAAATAAAATAATGTTTACTTACGAGTTTCATTTATTTTATTTGTTGCGGCAACTTTTTAGGTTGCATAATTATTTTTCTTTTAATTTTATTTTCGATAAATAAAATTTTGTGTGCTTACATGTTTCATTCATGTTTTTTTAGGATAAATTTTCATGTTACAAAATTATTATTTTTTATTTTATTTTTAATAAATAAAATAATATTTACTTACAGGTTTCATTCATTGTTTTGTTTTGGTAAATTTTTAGGTTGCAAAGTTATGTTTTCATTTTATTTTTGATTTTTGATAAAGAAAATAATATTTGCATAACATTTGCTTATTGGTTTCATTCGTGTTTTTTGCTCCTGTAAATTTTTAGTTTGTAAATTTTTAATTTTATTTTCCATAAATAAAATTTTGTTTGCTTATGAGTTTCATTCATGTTTACGTTAGATTTTTAGGTTTCAAAATTGTTTCTCTATTTATTTTGTTTATTTGATTTGACCTTCATTTTTTTATCAATATGTAGGAGCAATTGTTGATTACTTATTATATAGAATTTGCTTATTTAATTAAGATGTACAATGTCACGGAATCTATACAATTATAAATTTAGAGTATACCATATATCAAATTATTACTTTATAAATAAGTCATTTCATATCCTTTAATTTATAAAAGAGAGCGCGACCTGTGCAATGTGTATGTTAACCTAGCTAATTGAACTGGACCAGATAACATAAGGGAATTGAACAGTAAAGATAGAAATTTGATTAGGAATAGCTTC
This sequence comes from Glycyrrhiza uralensis, assembly GCA_030159175.1. Classification (NCBI taxonomy): domain Eukaryota; kingdom Viridiplantae; phylum Streptophyta; class Magnoliopsida; order Fabales; family Fabaceae; genus Glycyrrhiza; species Glycyrrhiza uralensis. Next base: position 60,174,280 of record BRZY01000001.1, on the reverse strand, counting down.
CCAACTTTGGATCAATTGAGAAACTCGGGTCAAGAAGGAATAAATGTTAAATGTTATAAACAAATGTGAGATGAGAATTTCAGATAAAAACAACAGGACCCATTCAGCGCTTTCCTTGTCCCAAAGCTCTGCCGTGAAACTGCCTGTCGCAGTCACCGTCCAGCCACGGTCCATCCCACAACTGTGTCAGACAACCACTGTCGTATGAAGGAGGAGGAGGATTGACAAGACACTAGAGAAAAGATGATAATGGAGAAAGAAGACTGCTTTAAAAAAAGAAAGAAGAACAAATCCTGCAACAGCTGGTGCTTGGAGAAGATATGGGAATGTTTGGCGGCTGATGCTTAGAGAAGATAATGGAATGTGTGTTTTAGGGTTAGGGTTATATTTGGTATGGGCTTGGGATGTAAGCCCAATAATGGGCCAATAAATGTAACAAAAAGGGAATTGGTAAATACACTCCCGAAATTACCCCCTCTTAATATCATGTTTTGATACTTGAAATCCCGTAATCACATTTTTCCTAGAAATTCAATTTCCGGAATGTATGTGAAAACTGAGTTTTTATACATTCCAGAAATTCGAATTTTTAGAATACAAATTTGTATTCCGGAAACTCGGGTTTCTGGAATATATGTGGAAAACTGAGTTTTTATACATTTTGGAAATTCGAGTTTTCGGAAACTTGAATTTCCAAAATGTATGCGAAAAACTGAGTTTTTATACATTCCAGAAATTCGAGTTTCTAGAATCAAATTCTGTATTTCGGAAATTCGAATTTCCGGAAATTCGAGTTTCCGGAATGTATGGAAAGGGTTATGGGTATAATAGTCTTTCACTGTCCAAAAAAGTATTAAAGTGGGGTATATGTCTAATTTGTGGGGTGTATTTACCAATTTCCAACAAAAAAAACGTACACACACATGGACCGAAGGAAGACTCAAACCCATGAACAAAACTCACATGAAAGCAAAATACCTCTATGCCACAAGAATTTTGCAATATAAATATAAATCCGCAACATATATAATTATAATTATTTAATAAGCTTGTTCCTGCAGTTCAAACAATGACCCACTAGTTCGACCGGTAACTCATTGACTCAATACCTTGATCGAGTTGATGACCAGTGCAGTTCTGATTTTTGACTAACTAAAGCATAACAGAACTGAAGGAACATGATGCATGCGCAGAACATAGGTTACAACATAATACAAACTACCCACAGATCTTGAGACGTGGAGTGAGAGATACCAACAAACTGACAAAGGAAGTGCAACAGTGGAACTAGAGGCCTGACTTTCTTATACCACTTGAGGAAGTTAGTAAAGATGGTTGGGGGGTGCCTGAGGATCAGATGCTGGCGTAGTGGGCTCTGAGGGAGTAGGTAGAGTAGTCTATGTTGGCTGTACGAGGAGTGCTACTATGCAGGGCTGAGAGCATAACACCTATCAGTAGTGTGGCCAACATAAGACGAGATTTTCCTTGCATGTGGGACCGACCACATTCACCGCTTTGAGTGTATACGAGTATGCTCTGCATCTACTTTGTATTGCGCAGTTATCTACAATTTCTATTGAACTTTAATTTGGTATTAGAGTCATCGATTAGTAATGGCCTCTAAAATTCCTCTTCCTTTGCCACCATCACCCTCTTTGGCAGTGGTACCACTACTTCAAGTTCCACCATTAAGTTCTTATTCTCTGACTCCGGAATCTTCATAGTTATCATTCAGATCCTTCTTTTGCTTCGGCCATGTTTTCTCTCACCATTATAGAGAAACTTGATGATAGGAACTTTCTAATTTGGCTACAACAAATTGAACCTATAATCAAAGGCCACAAACTGCATCTCTAATAGTGATATTGAAAATACTAGTCAATTCGGTTTCGGTAATTCCTGTGTTTTTTGTCAGTGCAAGATTGCAATGTTGAAAGATACATCATGCATATCTCGCCTGAGAGCGACAAGGTCAATTGCTTCTCTCATGGCTTCAGTCCATTTTCTGGTTCAATTCTCATACGAGTCATCAGATGTGTTCTTTCCTGTGAGCTTTTGGAGAAGATTCACTCCTATTTTCAGAATCAGACATTGTTGATTTGCTTTGCTCTGTTGGAGACTCAATTTCAGTTCAAAAACACCTTGATGTGCTTATTGAAGGTCTACTATAAGAGTATGCAAAATTTGTTTCACTTATCAGCAGCAAGTTTGAGCCCATGCCAATTGAAGAAGTTGAGGCTCTCCTTGTGCAAGAAGCATGTGTTCAAAAGCTTTGCAAGAAGACTATGGTTAATGTTACATCTGTTAATTTGACTCCAGGAGCTTCGCAACAAAATTCCACTGCCTCTGCTCACCCACAAGCTAACATTGCTCAGTCTCCAAACAGAGATCCAGCCTTCTTTGGTTTTCATGGATGTGGCACAGATCGTGTGGTTGTTTTGACCGTGGCCGAGGACGTGCTGTTGGAACTCGGTTCAATGTCAAGTCTACTTCAAGTTTGGGCATATTACTGCCAGTTGTTATCATTGATTCAACCAACAGTTTCAACCCTTAATGCCTCAGGGTGCTCAAAGTTCCACTGCCATGGCCTCTTGGTCACAAGCACCTTAACAATTTCCTCGGCAGCCTTAACCAAAGTTTCGTCCATAGATGGCAACTTTTCAACATGCCACAACATCCTCCATATAACAACGACAAAACCCCAAGCCATGGTTGCAAATTCCTCTTCAGCCAGCAATCTGAACTGGTATCTTGACTCGGGAGCCTCCTTTCACGTAATTGGTGAATCACAGAATATCCACCTAGGGTCCTAGTAGATTGGCAGACAGCGGTTTTGATGGTGGTGGTTTCAATTGAAAACTCACCAAAGGAGTTTCCCGGTGGAAGCGGACGACAGTCGGAACTTACGAGGAATACACCAGAAAAGGGTCACATGACGGTATAGAGCGGAAACCAGAAGAGAGACAGTTTCCAGAAAGAAATTCACCAATGGACAGTGGGTCCACTAGCTAGGCATGGATTAGGGTTGCCGCTTGTTAGGCTCTAGATACTATATTGAGAAAAAGGAAAATGAGAAAGCATATGAGAGAGTCTACATACCAGAGAATATGATATATAAAGAGTAATAAGTACAAGAATAGACAGTTACCCTAATTAGTGTAATTATATAGAATCAATCCATAGTTATCCTATTTACGTTTATTCTAACAGTTTAGTTGTTTCTGGAATCTCTAACTACTCTAACTAACTGTGACTGAATCAACTAGTTGATAGTTACTTCTATTGACAGTTATTTCTTGAACTCGAGCCTCTATATTTGTGAGACACTACTCATTGTAATTCCTCATAATCTGAAAACACAGATATAGTCCCCTATTTTCAGTTTCTTTCTCGTTCTCTCACTCTCTTTACCGTAGTTTTATTGCCTTCTAACATAGGTCTTCTTGATTGATGATCTAACACTAATACACTATCCTCTGTATTTTTGTGACTTAGAATGCTATGAAGGTTTGTAAAATTAAAATTGCATCATTGTCTGACCCATTTTTAGTACTAACAATATTTCTTACAGAAATTGACTAATTTTTGCATCAAAGAATTTAATTAGATGTTTTACCGATTGCCCTTTCTCGAATCAAGGAAATATTGCAATTTATAATTTGCAGAGAGCTCCTGTGGCAAATAGCCGGGGGAAGAAGAATCTAGTCTTATCTGCATGGGGTGATGAGTCTGTACTTTCTGGAGAACTTTTTAATCCGTATTTTGTTCCAAGTTATTATCAATCTTACAGTGATAAAGCCCAACGAAATCTGGTAAGTCCCTTTTAAGATGCGAATTTGTGTACCACCTTAATTTGTGACTCTAACTTGACCATTCAATATTTTCTATTCAGAAAAGAGTAAATGAAGATGTCATTGATTACGATCTTCTTGAAGATCTAATATGTTACATTGATGAAACTTGTGATGAGGGTGCCATCCTTGTATTCTTACCTGTAAGACTATTTGGTTATCCTTTGAGCTGGTACGTTCCTATATTTTCTTAGTGTGAATAGTAACATTTTTCATTATAATTTCACTTGTCAGGGAGTGTCTGAAATAAACCATCTATATGATAAGTTGGCAGCGTCATACCAATTTGGTGGGCCATCTTCTGATTGGGTTATTCCTTTGCATTCATCAGTTGCATCAACTGAACAGAAAAGGGTGTTTTTACGCCCTCCAGGAAATATACGTAAGGTCAGTTTTATCTGTATAATGTTATCTTTATGATTAGCATCATAAATCATTGGTAAAAGAACTTATGACAATTGGGCTTTGATGGGTAAACATATTATAACTATTGTTTATTTCCCCCAAATACAACTGTCTCTTAGCACAAGACTTGGACCTAATTTTGTCCCTTTATTCATTAGAATCCTAGCTTGTAAAAATTTAAACATCTTTTTGTTGTTCTTTAGATAGGAAGGATCGATCCAAGATGAGTTAGGATGCAGTCTTATCTAATGTCTTGATTTTGTGAGGAGGACCTTTAGTGAGAGAACCCCCTATTTATGCAAGTATGTATAACATTGTACACCATTAGTTTTATTTGAAGTAGAGCAATATTTTATAATAAAATAACTAAACTATGTCAGCTACTATTTCAACACTCCACCACATGTTGGAGGTACAATTCTTATGCACCAAGCTTGTTACAAATGTAGCTAACTCAAGGGCCTTCGAGACTTAATAAAAATAATAAAATGTAAGCTATTTGGTTCTTTGTGCCGACAAAACTCGTAGCAATTTATCTTGACAATATCTTCTCTTACTAAAAATATACGCTAAATGGTTCTTTGTGCAAACAAAAAAGAGTGTTTTCACTATTTCTTGTACAAATCTTTGAAAATAAGAAACAAATTGCAAACAAGGTGGCAGTTTTGTAAGTAAAAATGAAAATAAAAAATAAAAAACTTTTTCTCAAAGTAAACGGCCCCTAAGCTATCTAACAAAACTATATCAAGAATAATAAAGAAAAGAATAATTTATAATCATAAGTATAATCAACAACTGTTATGGTTTTTGTTTATTCTAATTCTTACAATTTGTTTTGTCCTACTCCTAGGTTGTTATAGCCACAAATATAGCAGAGACCAGCATAACAATAGATGATGTGATATATGTAATTGACTGTGGAAAGCACAAGGAGAATCGATATAATCCACAAAAGGTACTTTTTTCCTCCTCATTTTCGGACGAATTATTTTATTACTTGGAGAAGTCATTGCGCATAGATAAATTTGTTCACAACGGTTTTGATTATACACATATTATTAAACTGTCTACATCAGCTGCATTTTTGGACTGCTAAATGCATTAAGTTTTCATCTTGTTAAAGGCGATAGTAGTGGTACTAAATCAGTTTCTCTATAATTGACAAATGCCAGAAGAGAATAGGTTAGAGGAGAATTCTAAGAGGGGAGTAGAACAAGTAATGGTGTGGTGTGGGTGAGATAGTGGGTAAGGCAAAAGGTTGGTTTTGGGGTGCGAGAAAGCAGGACCCTTGAAGCTCTTGCGGTGTCCTTTTTATCATTTCTTTTCTTGTTGTCTTACTTTACTTTTATGAATCTGCACACTGTCTTGGTATCAAAATCTTATAAGCTAATAGACAGACAGTTTATACATAAATTATTTAGAAAGCACAAACATGTCACAGGATACTGATACATTACCATATACACACAAATTACGGGAAATTTTAAAAATTATAACACGTGATAGGACTGTAGTGTACAATACATAAAATTAGTATAAAATTAATATCAAAACAAAAATCTTAAATCAAAGGTGAGAATCAATGTTTTTAAGTTAGCAAGAATCACTATAAACATAATAAAACTTTCTCATTTAGTTAATTTTTGTGGTATTCCCGTTTGTGTTTGTATTGGTATATAAATATAAATATAAATATAAATATAAATAAATTCAAAAAATTGAAGTAAAAAGATTGTGAAATACAACTGGAAGGATCCAAAGTGCACATGAAATATCCAACATGAATATATGTTTGATATGGGTATGACACAGCGTGAATACTATTTTTAAGTTTCATGCTTTCCTGTAAATAATACAGATTCAGTCTTAGATACCTAACATAAGGTTTACGCATGTTACAGTACATGGGATGAAACGGATCACCTAAAGACAGGTTGTCTTTGGAAAGTTAAAGTCTATATTGCTACTTCTTGGATATTTTGCTCGTCTAAATAAAAAAATTGAAACGGAAGTGGTCTTTTCTACATTTTAATTTGTTTACCAATTTCATTTTCTTTTGCGGAGCTTGAATTACAACTATAAAATTACTACTAAACTCTTTATATGCTTTAAATGAGATAATACAACTCTTTATGATCTGATATTATTGATTTTATGATGAATACTAGAAATTATCCAGCATGGTTGAAGATTGGATTTCTCAAGCAAATGCAAGACAGCGTCAAGGTAGAGCTGGCCGTGTAAAACCTGGAATTTGCTTTCGCTTGTACACTCGATATAGATTTGAAAGACTTATGCGCCCTTATCAGGTATATATTTTGAAAGGAAATTCTTAAAAGTGTTCCTAAGGTTAGTTTGCTTTATGTTTTCATTTTGTTTCCCATGCTCATGGTTTTACAATGGAAATTATGATAGCTTTTATATGTTTTGAAATGGTATATATTTTGATGACAACTTACTTTGTAAATCATTGAAATAGGAAACAAAATGAAAATAAAATGATGTTTCTGTGATTATTAGTAAAAACAAATGAACTGGAAACGAAAACAAAAAGCAAACCACATGCATAGTAAAGTGGTGTTTGGTTTGTTGTGGTTTAATTTCAGCTATAACTTTTTAAACTGATGATTACAAAATTTCCCTGCTGTATGAAATGTGGAAACCAAGTGTCTGTTGTTTTGTATTTCCATCCTTCTAATATACTTTCTTTTCCTTATGTATCTATGTTACATTCTTCTTATCAAGGTTCCAGAAATGCTTCGGATGCCATTGGTTGAATTGTGTTTACAGATTAAGTTACTGTCTCTGGGATATATCAAGCCATTTTTGTCTGAGGTAAACAATTATTTTTTAGGAATGAAAAAATATTCTCTGATCAGATTATCTAAACAGTTCCTTTCAATATCTTTCCATTATCAGGCTTTAGAACCTCCCAAGATTGAAGCAATGAATTCGGCAATATCTTTATTGTATGAGGTACTCTATGATCTTTTTGACTATGTTGCTGATTTAAATGTATGAATAATTTTGGATTTTGATTTTCTCCCTATTTAAATTTCATTCATTTTATAGTCCTTAAAAAAATACAAAAACCGTATGGTTTTAATCCCCGATGAGGGACTAAACACATTATTTTTGTTAAATGTAAGAACTAAAAAGGAATAAAATATTAAATGGGATTAAATCAACAAAATCATATTCAACCCATTTTAGAAACTGTTTGGTTTTGATCCCCACTTTGATAAAGTATGCTGATTGTTAGATTGGACATCGGTTATATAAAAGCAACACGGGTAGCATGGTTGCTGTCTCATGAATGGCAAAATTTTCATTTTCTTCCTCCAGTTTTTAATATAATTCCCTAATTCTGATTCTTTCTATAGAGGAATGGCAGAACTTTCAAACTCCTTATTTACTTCGGAACATGATTGTTCATTTTTTATGTCTTTGGAGTTGGAATGTGGTTTTCTCTTTCTGTTTATCAGATAAACTGAAGAACTTAATTGAACTGAGTTCGTTTTACTTATTTCTGTTTATTTTACGGAGACATTTTCCTATTCCATTAACATTTCTTTCCCCATCTTGGATTTTTTTTTCTCCAAAAATTAATGTCACCATTCCTATTAGCTTTATACGGAATGGTGAATATATTTCACTTATTTGAAATAGATACAAGAGAGAGGTATAAATAGGAAACGAGGAAATAAAATTGTCTAGCCCTGAAAATAAGGGGAATAATTCTCCCTATAAATGCTGTAACTAAATAAGGAAGAAAAGGGAAATAATACAGATTATATTTACATTAAATCAAATTATGGGCTGTACCAATCAGAATCTCATTCTGATTGATTGCGCCAATCTTCAACACTTTATGTGTGGAAATATATTTTTATATAGTCATAACATGTTTATAGATTTATATAATATGAAGATCAAAATGTTTCCTGATTTTTGTGTATGTTTTGCTTTCAATGAAACCAAATTGTTGTAGGTCGGTGCTCTTGAAGGGGATGAAGACTTGACACCTCTTGGGCATCATTTGGCAAAGCTTCCTGTTGATGTATTAATTGGGAAGGTGCATGCCAGATTATTCTTTTCCTTAATCTTCAAAGGACTAAATTGAATGTTTGATTTTCATCGCTGATGTTGTATTTCTCTCCACAATTTCTTGATTTTTATATTGTGCTTGAATGTTTGATTATCAATGCTGATGCTGCATATCTATCCATAATTTCTTGATTTCGATATGGTGCGTGTCTTTTCTTTTTCTCAATTCAAGGTTCTTCACCAAAATTTTCATATAAGATAATTTCTGGCCGAGTCCATTTCCATGCTACTCTGCTCTGCATTGCTTTGAATACTATGTGAATTTGATATCAGGTGTTCTACTTCTGAGCCAACCATTAACATTGTGTTGTTTCTGTGAGTGCAGATGATGCTGTATGGTGCAATTTTTGGTTGCTTGTCGCCTGTTCTTTCAGTTTCTGCAGTTTTAAGTTACAAGTCTCCATTTGTGTATCCCAAAGATGAGGTCTTCTATCAGTGCTTTGATAAATATTTACACTGCCAAACTATTTATGTTTGATTTTGAATAAAATGTTGTGTCTATCTTCAGAGGCAGAATGTTGAAAGAGCAAAACTAGCATTGTTGAATGATAAGCTAGATGGGCCTGGTGACACAAGTGATATTGATCGGCAATCTGATCACTTACTTATGATGACAGCTTATAAAAGATGGGAGAATATTTTGAATGCGGTCAGTATGTGATTGTAATTTGCTTTGGGTTAAATATATTTTGATCCCTATAAAATTGGTCAAAATTGATTTTGGTCCCTTTAAAAATTCATACATTTTTAGTCCTTGCATTTAATAGAAATACTGTGTTTTTAGTCCCTTACCAGGGCCTCATCATGGACTAAAAGCACACAATTTTTGTATTTTTACGGACTAAAAATGCATAAATTTTATATAGGGACCAAAATCAAGATTGGCCAATTTTATAGAGACCAAATATATATTTAAACCCTTGTTTTTTATGCATGCCTCGGTAATTATTATATGATTACCTCGGTTGAGGCACGTACAATCATATGGGAACTTATTTTCTAACTATTTCTAGTGCTCTCAAAAATCAAGATTGCACATTAAGGCTGAAGCAACCCTATAAGAAGAAATGACTAGCCTGCATATTACCATTAAATAGTATTCTTATGAGGGAGAATAAATAAATAAAAGGCTTATCATGATTGCCAGGAGGCTTTAACTGTGGATATACTTATTAACTGTAAGCTGTAAGAATGCATATGAATTTATGCATGGAAACTGTCATATTTTCTGACTTATTTCATAGTATGAATTTCTCTCTAAAAAATTTAACTACATTTAAAATATGCAGAAAGGATCTAAAGCTGCACAGCAATTCTGCAATTCATATTTTCTGAGCAGCTCTGTAATGTTTACGATAAGGTAATCTTTCTTTTTTACTGCATCTTATTCAAGAGACTAACAGCTCAGAATACATAGTGAGTATTCTGTGAGACACATGAGCAAGAAGGGAAGAGGGTATTATGCATACTCCTATCAGATATGGATATAACACGACATGACTATTGTTTCAAAGTTTCCATAGGAATATATAAATTCTATAGTTACCTCAACAACCAAAGTTTTTTCCCTTTAAGTGGGGTTGGCTACATGGATCATATGACGTCATAATGTTGTATCATGAATAAGTGCTAGTTTCTTCAACATAGCATTTTAATTCCAATTGTATTTTATCTTGCACTCTTTTGCCTTTACAATTTACATGGCTCAATGCAACAATAAAAGTATGGGTAAGGTTTCATATTTAATGGCAATAATTGATTCCCATCAGGGTTCTATGTTATTCTATGATTAAGTAATTAGGAAAATGTTATTAAGGAATTAGTTTTACGTAGTACACCCTGAGTTTTACGAGAACAAATATCTCCACCAATTATACCATGGTACCCTCAAAGAAATTGACAGAAACTATATTTTAATTGTAATTCAATGTACATTTGATTTGGATTGTCCAACACTCAATACTAATGTATGTCAAGGACATACCAGAAGGTGTGTTAATCCAATCTTCTATTTGTAAATTATATTTTTTGTATCACCTCTTCTTAAGTACCTAATGTATTTATGATATGTCAGGGAGATGAGGATACAGTTTGGAATTTTGCTAGCAGACATTGGTCTCATCACTCTTCCAAAAGATTATCAGGTTTGTTACCTTTCTTATTCTTGACTCTTTTAAGTAATGTCTATGAAGTAGTATGGGTAACCAAGACCCCCTGAGAGTGCTCTTCTTGGTCTACGGTCGAGTGCTTCTACTCTAGTCTCAGATGCTTTCTGTATATAGAAAATATTGATATCCTATATTATCAAAAGAGTCTTGTGTGTTTGCACTGATGGTCTATTTGCAGACACCCTGCAGAGGCAAACACGCAAATAAGATATTTGATTCTTATCTGGAATAAGGTAATCTACAATATAATAAAATCCCTAATAACAAATAATCCCAAATCAAAAACCCAAATTTTAAAATTAAAACACTTCAAGACATTTGCTGAGAACCTTTTCGCGAACAAAGAATAGATCCAATTCCACCATATGTTTGCATTCTACCATACCATTTTGATGGTGAGTGTGAGGACAAATGGCTCGATATGTGACCAAATTCATTAAGATATTGGGTGGTTGGTCTGTGTTCACCTCACCAATCTGTTTGAAAAGATTTAAATTGGGTATTGGACTGCAGTTCTGCAAAGGCTTTGAATTGTTTAAAGACATTGAGTGCTTCTGATTTCAATTTTAAGAGATATATCCATGCATAGTGTGAAAATGCATCAATAAAGGTTATATAATGCACTCTTAGAAGTAGGAGATGGGCTGGTGAGTTGAGGTGAGACAATGGGAACAGAACCTATTAGTGTCTGGAGAGTAATGACTAATGATAGGCGTCAAACCAACAAAATTAATTCTACTCTTTTATAATAATAACTTGTAGTCAATAGTGAGCAGGGTCTAATCCTCATGGATCAGTAGAGAGACTATCTATGTGAAGTCAAAACCAGCCTGCTAAGGGACGCCCCCCCCCCCCCCCCCCCCCCAAAAAAGTCCATTTGGACTGCTTTTATTTTAAAATATAGCTGAAGTTCAACCATTGACTTTGTTTGAACATAGTTAGAGTATGAGACTTAAACTGTTTCAACCATTGACTTAGACTGAATTCTGAATGAGATAGATGTACAACTGAGTATTTATACTATCAGACAGTTATAACTGTATTGCACAGTTATAAATGTTTAGAAACTGACTAACTTGAGCTCAGCTGCGATACAAGATGGGCCTCACCCAAGCAAAATTACAAGAGACAGTACAATTACACAGTAGAATACGGACTATATTACAATCCCAATAATTCTGTATCCCAGGAGTTTCCAATATGATGAAAAAGATTGAGGGATTTCCTTGGTTAGGTGCTTTGAATTGAGGCAAAATCACTTGGTGAGAATGCTATATATGTCTCCCGTGTTAAATGTTGTGAAAACTATGTTAAGATTATAGGTGAGGTGAGAATGCTCTATTTGTAATTTTCTCTGATTTATAATCTGGACTACTTCAGATGGATAGAAAAAAGATTGGGAGTCTTGACAGGTGGCTTTCTGATGCATCACAACCATTTAACACGTATGCACATCATTCGTCAATTCTCAAGGTAAGGTTTGCATATATTTTGGTGGTAACTTTTAGGCAATGCTGGCTTCTTTTTCTCCAAAGCTTTGCCTTCCTTTACTTAATATAGCTCATACCGTATAATCTGATCTGTGATTCTGTCATTTTGTGCACTTGTTTCTGTTCTCCTCGTGTTTTAATTTATGTTGTCATTTCTATCATCTTACAGTGTCATTTTTAACATAATGTGCAGTTTATCATATAATTTTTTACTTTTTATTTTTTAAATCTTTATACTCAACCAATGCAACTATATCAGAGAGTTTATTTGTCACGAGATTGGAACTGTATTTCCGTTTTTACTGTTCCAAATAACCCTAATTTAAATCTGAACTTTGAATGTTATTTTATGGCATGCATTGAATGGAGAATAACAATTAAATTGAAAGATGGAGATGACTAATCATTTTACCACTAAAGTGAAAGGCTTGGACCCAAGATTCTGCAAAATTGAAGCATGTTGCATTTTCCAATTGTTATTGGACCTTACCATGATAATCTCAATATTTATATCTTTCTTTGGATTTCACCGGCTTGTCCCTTAAACTATCTTTGTGGAATCCGTCCAAGACAAGGGTCAGTCCCTGTACAGGGCCACTTGTGCCCTACACCCCTCTTATTTGCTGATAAATCCTATACAGGATTTAGAAGTGGTATAAAAATGATGTAGAAAAAGTGATATGCAAATATCACCATCCGATATTTTTCCATGCAAAATCTGAGTGTACCCTTGCAGGCTATACTGTGTGCAGGTTTATACCCCAATATAGCAGCTGGTGAACAAGGCATTGTTGCAGCAGCTCTCAGCAGCCTTAGGCAGTCTTCTAGCTCTGCAAATTCTGGTCGTACGGTCTGGTTTGATGGAAGAAGAGAAGTTCATATCCACCCTTCTTCTATCAACAGTAATGCAAAAGCATTCCAGTACCCCTTTCTTGTCTTCCTTGAAAAGGTTTGTGAACTTTTGCAGAATTTTGTTAAGTCTCCTTTCTATATTGAAATGTTTCTTCTCACACATGATTTGGATATGTATTATCTTTTCAAGTCTTGTTCATTCAATTGGTTCCCTTTGTAATGTTATATGTGTGTGTGTGTGTGTTTACATTTCTAAAATTACTGAAACAAACTATTGACTACTTTTATTGACCTAGAGAAAAAGAGTTTATAAATTCAGAAATTCTGGATATTAATGCACTAACTATCATTCGTATGATTGTGCATGTTGTTATATACATGCAGAATTAATCACAGATCAATTATTAAGTTTTTAAATATAGTCAACTATTGAAATTGTCAGGTTGAAACCAACAAAGTTTTTCTACGAGATACTTCAGTCATCTCCCCGTACTCTATTTTGCTCTTTGGAGGGTCAATTAATGTTCAGCATCAGGTACATGTTACTTTTTTCCCCAATAAATGGTGTTGATTTAATGGAAAAAGGATTAAGGCCCAGTTTGGATTAGCTTCTAGATTATGGGAGTTTCTCGATTAAAATAAGTTCATGATCTTCACTTACGAAAAGTTCTTGTTGAGAAAACATGTGAGAGAATCCGTGTCTCAATTACACAGGAGAATATTATATATCGTAGAATCAAAAATAAAAGGATTTACAATTACCATAATGATCATTTGAATTTATGAAGCTAATTGTAATATCTCCTGAAATGATCTTCTCCCTATATATATATATCTGTTTTATCCTCTCATGGAATACTGAATTTGAGACAATATGCAAGGCAACCTAATCATAACAAATGAGCATCATTTGAGCCATATAAGTTCACAAGTGGCTGAAGTTATGCCTCGATATTATGCTTCTTGTTTCATTTTTAAATTTTCTTTCCTTTACGTGATAGACTGGAGTGGTCATTATTGATGGATGGTTGAAATTGACTGCACCTGCCCAAATAGCTGTCTTGTTCAAGGAGCTACGATTGACGCTCCATTCCATTCTGAAGGAGCTTATTAGAAAACCAGAGGTACCTTTTATAACTATATTTCATAGCTAATGATATTTTGAATTTTCCTAACTTGAAGCTTTCTCATTGCTTCATTCGAATGCTTAGTATCTGTACCCTGAACTGGACTGGTGGTTGTAATGCATCCAAGTCTACCATAAGCTCATGATTGTTTCAGTTGAATTATCTTCAAGCTTCTATTCATCAGTCACATATGCATTGTGTTAACGTAATGCTATTTGTTTTTGTAATAATAGCATTATTACATGGTTAATGCTTTCAACATAAGAATAATACCCGGGTTTTGTTTGCTTTCAGAATATGATCGTTCTGAATAACGAGATCATTAAGTCCATCATCAATCTGCTTTTAGAAGAAGGCCATATGCCTAAATGATTGAGCGAGCGTCAACTCACGTGAGTTAAATGATAATAGAGTAATTGGCTGTATTGCGAGACTGCCAGATTAGGAACTGATGCAGCTGGCAATGCAAAAACCACGCGAGGCATGGAAATATGGGATCACATACACTTGCAGGAGGAGATGGACTGACTGATTCCCCCCACCCCCCCCCCCCTTTTTGGTACAAAAATGTTTCCAAATCAATATATTTCTACTTTTGAATGTATGATTGCTTTAGATATTCACATTTATAAATAAATGGAAAAAAAAATAATTATAGTATATATATATGTATATATATAAAATTCATGATTGCTTTAGATATTCCCAAATGGTGAATTTTCAGCTCGTGTATATCAAAATTTACCATTTGGGAGAGATAGCCCTTAAATGTACTTCAGATCCTCGAAGGAATTAGTCTCTGCAGTTGCGCGTAGAGGATACCTTGGGAAACCAAATATATATATATATATATACTTTAGATTAATCATATTAATATTAATTCATTCAATATTTACGTAATTTATCTACTATGAGCACACATACAATCAACAAGCTTATCCCTGTCGGCTTGTTTTTGCCATCTAGTCTAGTCTAGAAACAAGTGAATTGGGGATAAAAAAGATAAAGTTTTTTAAAACATGCGAAGTGGGCAAAGCCACAAGTTCTTGCTCAAGAGATATATAGTCTCTCAATGCTGCAGAGTGATCCATGCGACGTACAAAAGATTCTATATCTTTTCCTCCGGGCAAGTTTGGGACATGCATTGCATGCACAGGACGTGTAAATAAATGGTCCCACGATAACAATCCTTTTCTTGCTTTCATATTCCAATTGCATCGAGCAGCTGGGAATGCTGAGACACTGAAACCAATGAATTTGCTACTATTGCACCACTAGCAGCAACTGCTGGGACTCCAATGCCCGGAAAAGTGGAGTCTCCACAACAATAAAGTTGTGGGATCGAGGTTGAATGTCCAGGAAAGGTATCTGTACCAGCTTGCACAGCTGGTCCATATGTTCCTCTGTTCCTCCGAAGAAACCTTTCATGTGTGAGTGGACTTCCAACCAACTTCACTTCACATTTCTCCCTCCTGAAACCTGGCCCGAGTGCTCTCTCCACAGCCCTCCACATTATCTACTTGCAAAGCAATAATGAATAAAACAAAAACATCCCATTGGAAGGAAAATGTAAAAACAAATCAAATTCAAAATGATGAGAACGAACAACAGCTATGGGAATGAATGACTGATGATGATGTGAACAACTCCATTCGGTTGCAAGAGAACTGCACAAATATTATATCTTGAATAATTGCAGCTGTAGCCAATGATAGATTGATTTGTCCTTTTTGTCACAGTTATAAATGCAACAACGTCCATTTTTAGAGATAAAAAATTCCAGAACATTTCAATAGCAGAGATGATAACAAGTTATGGTTCTGATTTTTAAATACCCCACCCCTCAATTTCTTACACACATCCAAGACCTCTCTCCCTTTCTATCTCTCTTCTTATCACATTACTCGTCTATCACTCATGTTTCTTCTATTCCTATATCTCACTAGGTGTAAAATGGATGGTGGGGTGTCAATGAATCATTTTTCAACAAGTTATCTTAAAAGGCTGGGCAATCCCAAATCATGTTTTTGTTGATTGATTACACAGACCACAGGTAAACTTTGATCAGCTCTGAATGGCTTAGTCAATCCCCTAACTGTCACATAGTACTGTTAATTACAATCAGTGACCAAACTGAGTTCACTGTTTTCATTGCAACCAGCTTTGACAAAAAAGTTTTCAACTTGTTCAAGCATATGGGTTTCAGCATCAGCAGGATATAGAAGGTGCTAGAATAACACAGGTAAGCTATTAAGTATATTCATATACCTCTGATCTTTCCGCTTTGAGATTTCTGTATTCAACACTCCTACGATCAAGTCCTTCCCACAACTCAAATGGTTCAGTTCCTGGCAGATAAGCATGTAACACATGTTTCCCAGGAGGTGCCAGATTAGGACTAAGTACACTAGGTACTGATATCAACACAACATTCTGATCGGCATCAACTCCTCTTTTCCAGTCATTTACAACTATATGATGAATTCCCAGATCACTGCGTATACCCTGGTCAAATGTCATTAACTTCAGTTGAATGCTTCAAACAGTGGATGATTCATTACAGCAACTTGAAACTTGAAGATGCAAACGCCATTGGTAACATTACTTATACCGCTACAACTTGGAATGATTCTGTGGTATAAAAGGAGTGGACATGTACCAATTCCCAGTGAGGAAATCACTGGCGAAACAAGGTTCTGTGCACTACCAACTATTTGGGAATGCATTACATGAAGTGACCTACCTAACACATGAAAACATTAGCCGTAACATGGACCATCATCTTTTATTTACCCATCCCATAGTGATAGCATGCAAGTGAATGAGTTTAGAAAGAGATGAAAGAGAAGTAGTCACCAAAATGGCAAACCTCGGCATCGAATCCCAAATGGAGATGCATGAATGATTCGCACTGAGGAGTCTTCCTAATCCTGTCTGAGTAAGACTTTGGAATAACTTCTTTAGGTAGCAACTTTAAAGTGTTCCACATGGATGCATTGCTGACAACAGCCTTTTTAGCACGTATGAACTGCAGAATGCATAAATGTTCTAGTGAGGAAATAAAACACACATGCCAATCCAAGTGAAGCCGGTCCTTGCACGTTTTCTCATCGATCAAAACAACATACTCACTTGACCACTTCTCAACTTGACCCCGATGGCCCTGTCATTCTCAACAACAATCTTTTCCACGTGACTTTGAAGAGAAATCCTTCCACCAAATTTTTCCAGTCCCCGTACAAGAGCATCAACAATAGCTGCAGCTCCATGAAGGGGGTACTCGAGGCAGCATCCTGGTTTGTACCATTCTGCAAACATGTAAACCTGAAAAGTTGGGGGGGGGGAAGGGGAATTATGAATTGTTAGGTTGTCAATGTCGTCGTCGTCAATCGTGTGGCCCAGTTTGGATAAACTTCTCCATAAGCACTTTTAGCATGTATTTTTTAACTAACAATTTCTCACATAAGTTAAAATTGACTTTTGCTCTTCACATTTTTCACAAGCTATCTTTTTTAACTTTTCCAAAAACACCTATCTATTTATAAATGACTATTTAACAACTCTCTCTCTCTTGTGCATATATGAGAAAAATAAGATGCAAAATAAAACTAACTACTCTATAAGTCAAAAGCTAGAACTTTTACATCCAAACAGGCTCAGAATAAACTATTACTAACAAATGTTGCACCTAAATCTGTACACTAACGCTTAAATCATTACTGTTTCATTGACTTTCTAAACTAGTAGTACTACTTTGGAAGATTTTTAAGAAATGAAATGGGCCAATATATCTTGTACTGTCTGTTAATTGAAAAGTAATAAAAATTTAACAAGAAGCCCTCCCCTCTCTCTAGTATCATTCATTCTCTTATATATATATTCTGTTGTAGTACAAAGATGGAGAAAGAAAGACATAATTATGTAAAGACAATGTTATGCACGCAGGGTGCTCATGGGGTCTGGTCATAATGATTATTTGAGATAGGTGAGTGAGTCAAAGTATATATATATATATATATATACTTACCATCTCTGCAGAGAGGATAGCATCGGCTTTGACCCCAGCGAGCAAGAAAGAGAGGAGGTCAATCCAATTGCGTATGAAAGGGTCTCTGAGTTCCAAAGCATCGAGTGTTTCGGAGAAAGGCCTGAGAAGCCTGGTGGCCCCGAGAGCAGCCCGAGGCCCCATTTGGAAGAATGAATTGAGAAGAGAAGGTGCATATCTGGCGGCAGCAGTGGAGAGAACCCCCAAATCTCCCCGAATGGAAAGAGGGGGAAGAGCCATTGCAGCCCTAGACAAGGGAAGTACACCATCCTGTCAGTCAGGGGTCAAAACACAACAAACGAATATGAGATGAACAGGGAGAGAGAGCACAAAGCATATTAGGAGGAGGAGAATAGAATTGAACTGACCAAGAGTTTCTGCCATTCTTGGACAGCATCTGGACCCACATACTTGTGAAGGTCGTTGAAGAATTCGGTGGGGCCTATGCGCGACAAGAATTCACCCTCGGGGACATAGACCATCCAAGAATCGTAGGTGGCGCATGGGAGGGACTCGCCCAACGCATCCAGAACCTGAGCCAGAGGATTGGCCTGAGGACCCCTCGACTGCAACCCCGAGAATAGGGATGGCCCTGAATCAAAGGTGTAGCCGCCGCCGCCGCCGCCCCTGACGTGGAAAGAATGGGCAGCACCCCCCGGTCGGTCATGGCTTTCGAGAACCAACACATCCTCCTCGTATCTTGCCAACAGTGCTGCACAACACAGCCCTCCTATCCCACTCCCTATCACCACCACATCCGCTTCGGAGGAGGAGGATAAGGATTCTTCTTGTTGCGACTTCTTCTTGTTGTTGGAGACACTGCGCGCCACAACGCTTTTCTTTATCTTCTTGTTGTTGATGTTATGATTCTTATGAAGAATTGTTGAAGAATATCTTCTCACCGGATTTAGATTATTTAGATTGGGAGGAGGAGGAGGAGGAGGAAACACACTCACACCAAACGCCCTCATCCCCATACCCATACTCTGCATACTCCTCTCTATCCTCACTCACTCACTCCCTCCCTTGACTTGAGTTAGTTTGTAGTTGTTGTTAAATTAGCCACGTCACTCACTGCCCAACTTCCTCTGGATTACATACAAACATACATTACAATTACAATTACAATATCCTCTTCTCATACAAGACTTGTGTAAGCACCCATACCAAGACCAAGAGTATGGGTTGTAACCCGTGAATCAACCCAGCTAATAGGTTAAATGGGTTAAAAAATAGTTGGCTTACTAGATTCTTGGTCGATATAGCCCGGCCTATCTAATCCATGAGTCGAAGCGGGACAATCCGAGGGTTGCATTAAAATAATTAATTAAAAGTTAACCATTAAATTTTTTAATAATTGCATATAAATTTATTTCTTTTGTTTTTCTATAATTTTTTCTATTTTTTAGCATTTTAAATATTTTTTTAGATTTTTTAAAATTTATTATTTTTTTGTATTTAGTGAGTTAACCCATAAGTCAGCCCATGAACCAACCCATAAATCAACATGCATAACTCGCCAACTCGTAGTGGGTTGAGTTGAGTTGTATATTTTTTAGCTCACCAAAAAAGTAAACTAATCCGACTCAATCCGTTTTTCCTCCAACCTGTGACGAGCCAACCCGAGTTGACTGGATTGGCTTGTTTTGACAGTTCTAGGTATGGAGCATAGTTAGGGGAAAAAAAGAGACCAAAGTAGACTATAAGTCAAATTTTCAAATGGTTTATTTGTATATAAAAGAATATTATAATATCGTTTTGGTTATGTCATAAAGAGCGCAAATTCAACCTTCATAACAAAAAATACAGAGTCGGCTGTCCATCCAAACAACAAACAATCTGCAAAATAAAGAATCATAATGAAAATATATAAATGAAAGGTCATTGTGATTTTATGTAATAAAGTTAGGAAATTAAATATGATTTTATGTATAGATAGAAAGAAGCCCCTTTGCCAATGGCAATTTGTAATCACAGGCGTGCAAGTGCAGCATACATAAAATCACATGTAAATCTACACCGTTGCTGGAGCAGGTAAAACCGATTGATTATACACGTTTACATTATTCTTATACAATTATAAATGAATTGATATTCAATATATAAAATTAAAAACACCATTAATAATTTTTTATGTGGCTGTTAGAACTTATCATTTGTAGACCTAGACATCCGAATTCAATCCTCCTCCCCCTGTCAAAAAGAAAAGAGGTCGTTTAGAGTTCATTTATTTCAAATCATTTTATGCAAAAATCGTTTTCTTAAACAAGTAATCATTTTTTAAAATTTTCTATCTTTTCATTTTTGCTTTTGGAAATAATAAAATTTTGGCTTAAATATTTTTTTGTCATTTATGTTGGAACAAAGTTTGTTTTTAGTCTCTTAAATTTTAAGAGTATTTTTTTTAGTCCTCAATTTTATGAAAATATATTACATTTATTCCATAACTAGACTATGGTAAGTTTATAATTGTTTATGTGGCATATAACATTACATATAAGCATTTGTTATATGTCTCACTTATTCTAATTGGCGTTCTAAGTGGGTTCAATGGTCCAGATCCCTCCAGTCCACTCTCTTTCGTGTTTCCTTTTTTACCATTAAACCCACATAGAATGCCAATTAGGATAAATAAGACACACGACAGGTGTTTATGTCTAATGTTGTTTGTCAAGTAAGCAATTATATACTTAACAGAGTCCAAGGACTAAATGTGACATATTTCCCTAAAATTGAAGACTAAAAAAATATTCTTAAAATTTGAGTGACTAAAAATAAACTATAGTCAAATATGATGGACGACAAACATATTTAAACCTCAAAATTTTAAAATGAAGAGGGGTAAAATTGAATTTAAAAAAAATATTTTTTAAATTTAAAAAGATAGGAGGGACTAAAAAAGATACATCCATAAATAAGGGACTAAAAAGAGATATAAAAAAAACTTTAAGGAAGTAAAAGCGAACGTTATACTATTTACGATAACTAAAAATATATTTAACCAAATAAATTATTTTATATTATTATGTGTAAAAATCAATACAATTCATGCAAATACATATGATTAACACGAGTAATTAATGTACTTCATTTTAAAAAAAACTCAACTAATACCCATATTCTATCTTCGATGATAGGACAATATATGACCAAATTTTATTTACTTATGACCAAATACAAATTAGTCTATCGGTATTTTTCTGTAAAAAAAAAAAGTATGTAAATACTCTTAAAAGATTTAAGATTTAAGATGAAGATAGTGAAGAGAATGAAGGAGAGAAATAGATGGTATTTAGTATTTAAAAGAAAAAAAAAACAGGGAAGAATGGAAAAGAAAGGGCATCAGTGTATTGACACGACGCAGCTGGAGACAGGCTGTAACCAACCCAAAGTCTCTCTCCTTCGCTTCGCTTCCCTTCGGAACTTTGTCTGTCTGTCTGTGATACACACACTCATCTGATCGATTAGGCGTTCGTTCGATGTTCGGCTGGCATTAGGGTAAGCGTTGGGTTGGGTTGGGTTGTTCCTCCTCTTTCCTTCTTTCCTCGCGCGATTACATACATTTGTTATTAGATCCATCTGCTCTCTGCACTGCAACTCTGTAATGCAATGTAAGCTCTCTCTCTCTCTCTCTCTCTCGGGTTTTATATATACATATACATATATACATACATACTTGTCTGTCTTTACTTTCTTTAACTCAATCTTGCCTAAGCTAGCTAGCCAGCTAGGACAAATCCAGTTACCTTCTCTTTACAATTCAATTCATGTATAGCTCTTTTCTTTTGATCCAGCCGCAACCCACAACTAGGGCTTCCCTTCCCCTTTGCATATATTGATTAATTAATTCGAATGAGTATGCATTCATATTCCTTCCCTATATATTTATCAATTCCTGCAAATCATCCCCGACCAACACTGTACAACACATCATAATGCTTCATGATTTTGTATCATAATATTGTAAGGTTTTTACCCTTTCCATTCGGTCTTTCTACCACCCGTGTATTGCTAAAAATGGAAATGTTTGTTTAAATTTAAGATTAAGATGGATACTGAAGATTGAATCCAATATTCGGTTGCCATCCAAGTGTTCGACTTCCATTGTTAATTATGCTATTCTTTTCCGGTTTGTATAGGTACTTGACTTGAATTGGATAATCAATCCTTCAACATTCCAGTTCTGAGCTTGATGTATTATTACCTTCCTCCAGTCTCATTTCCGTTTTGAACATATGGATGGTGCTACGTGATTGATTGGGAATTTTGTAGAGTCACCCACCTGAGTGATTGTGAATGTCTAAGTTGAGTTCAATAATTGTCCTCTATTGCTAATGGTAATTATTAATACCAGGAACTGAGTCAGTTATACTTCAATCCTGAAAAGAAGGCACATACGTCCCAAGATTTTCTGTATCCATGCTATCGGAGAGCATGCGTGGAATCTGTACTTTGGGTAATGCCCCTGACGAGATTTGCTGCCGATGCATTCGGTGTGGTGACAATTTGTCTAGTAGCCATACTGCTTCTTCTTGGGTTGTTGTATATTGCATACTCATTTTACTTCCGCTCTTGCATTCGTCGTCAGGGCTATGTCCAGCTCAGTTATTTTAGTGGTCCTTGGATCATCAGAATCACATTCGTCCTATTTGTGATCTGGTGGGGTCTTGGTGAGATTATCCGGTTAAGTTTGTTAAGACGCGCCCTTCACTTAAAATGGCAGGAAACTGTCTGCAAATGTTACATTGTATCAAATCTGGGGTTTGCAGAGCCATGTCTCTTCCTCACACTCGTCTTTCTCCTTCGTGCACCCTTGCAGAAATTGGAGACTGGAATTATGAGCAGAAAATGGAATGGGAAAACAGCTGGGTATATTCTGCTTTACTGCCTCCCGGTTTTTGTTCTTCAGCTTTTTGTCGTTTTGGTTGGACCTCAGCTAAACAAGAATAAGGGTTCTGGAAAGAAGTTGCCTCGTTATTTTACGAGTACAACTGCTGCCTCCTCATTTACAGGGGAGCATGACATTGCCCTCTGTACTTACCCTTTGCTCAGTACTCTTCTCCTTGGCCTTTTTGCCATCATCCTGACTTGCTACCTTTTTTGGCTTGGAAGTCGGATTTTGAAATTAGTTATTAATAAGGGTTTGCAGAAAAGGGTTTACACGTTGGTATTCTCAGTTTCAGGTTTCCTTCCATTAAGGGTTCTTTTCCTTTGTTTATCTGTTTTATCTGGACCGGAGCATTTTATGTTCGAAGCTTTTGCTTTCTTGGCTTTTCTTGCCCTAGTATGTTGTGCTGGGGTGTGCATGTACATGCTTGTGTACCGTCCAGTTGCGGACTGTTTATCGCTGGGGAATTTACAAGACTTGGAAGCTAGGAGACTTAGTGTTGGTGATCATAATGATACCATGTCTCTTGTTGCTAACCAGGAAGATGATGTTGAAGGAAATGCTGGGTCTAGCGGTGGTGCTGGTAGTGGTAGATATTCTGATGCATCAACAAAAGGTGGGTCAATTTCATTTCGGGCATTGGAAAAGGATGGTACTTCAGGAGGGACATTTGTTGAACTAAGCCTATTCTCTCCCAGCCGACATGCAACCCCTCCTCTCCTAGGCTGGCCCATGCGATCCCCCAACACGAGTTAAAAGGCAGACTCCAAACTGATTGCTTTTTGTGGAAAAGGAAACTGATTGTAAAGGCTTTAGATTCAACGAGGCTTTTATTCTTGTTTTTGTCCCCTAATTCTAGGTTTAATTGCTTTGGAATTTGTTGTGACTTGTTTACTTTCCTGTACCATCTCGACACCTCTTATCTTACCCGTTGCTAATTTTTCATTTTGAAATGTTTGAATGGTAAATATACATTCTTCGGAGCTGTCTAGTTGGTGATTGGCCAACACTTCCCTGTAAAACTTCTGGGGTTATGAGTTATCATCTTCCATTTCTTTTCTCACTGCCCCGTTTTGGGCATGATAGCTGTGGAACGGTGTTTCAGAATTTTCGGCAAAGTCACATGATTGTTTCTAAACTCTAAAGAATGCTATGGAAGTAGAATCTCTAGTTACTTTTTGGTACTTGTAATATACATGTTTTTTTATTTTTGTTCCTATAAAATTTATTTTACTATGTTCCTCATAAAATTATCTTTTTCTCTTAGTCCTCATAGTTAACTTAAACTGTTAATGTCAAAATTACATAGACTAAAAGAATAAAATCTTAATTTTATAGGGACTATATATATTGCTGTCAAATTTTAGAGACCAAAAACAAATTTTTGTAGTTCTTATAAAATTAAGATTTTATTTTTGTAGTCCCTGTAATCTTGGCAAGGTAACCGTGAGGAATAAAAGAAATTTTTTTTTTACAAAGACACAAATAATAAAATAAATTTTATAGAGACTAAAATGAAAAAATGTGTATATATTTCAAGAGTCAAAAAGTTATTTAAGCCAAGAAAATAAATATCATCAATTGATAACTTTTTTAATTTGAATTTTAAAATTATAATTTTCATCATGTTATTAAACTGAAGTGAATTTGATTTAATTTTGATTTTATTTATGTGAATTGATTGATTACTTGTTCCTGTTAATTTTGTTGTTTTATCTATTTAAGTAAAGGTAATAAGATAAAATTATAAAGAAAAGTAAATCCAATTTCTATTTAACGTGTTTCAAATATAGAAATCGATTATAAATTAACTCAAATAACATTCTTTATATAAAAATTATCAAATAGGAGTACATCAAATTTCGACGTCTAGGGTGAGCCACGTCAACAAGTTACTCACCCGTGAGAGACAAATTTTTTTTTTGATAGGACCGTGAGAGACAAATTTAAAACCGTTAGATGATGGATTCAAAAATGAACGATAGATCTAGAGTCATAAATCTTAATATCCACAGTAGACTTCACCTCACCGGAACAATCCACCATGGCCTCTCCATTTCTTTCTCCGACGCTCTCCCCCTCCCTCCGTATCTCACCAACGCCATCTTCACCGTCGTCACTCCTGTTCAAGATCGCCACTATCATCACCATCCGCTCCTTCACCCGCCTCCATGTCGTCACCCTCGTCGAGATCGCCACCATTATCTCCCTCATTGCCTCCTGCATCTTCCTTGGCAGATCTTTGTACCCAAAAGCAAAATCTGTGCATCTACCTCGGCGGATCTGGGACGAGGTGTGGCCATGATGGCTTGCGATGGTCCAACCATGGCTGGGCCGCAGCGGTCGTGGCTGGGTCTGCGTGGGCGCCGTTGAACTCGGTGGTGTGTGGAATCGGGCATGCTGTCACCGTTCGACGTCGTCTAGTTCTCCTTGTCGGCGTTCATGGTGTTGTGCCGTTGATGATGTCGACAACGCCGTCGTCCCGTAGTTCCACCGTCACCGTGGTCACCCCGATAGAGCTCCAGCCAACAACCTCGTCGACGAGCCCGTGTTTCACCACTGCTTCGTCATCAAAATCGTCGGGCATCTTCCACCGCCTCGCGTCGCGCGGTCGGTGGTGCGAGTGGGCGGTGGTCGGTTGTGTGTAGTGGGTGGGGGTCGCGGGTGCAATAAGATAGAGATGGCAAGAGTGATATAGTGTGTGCATGTCCACCATACATCCGCTCCAGATCTACCTTTCATTTTTTAATCCATCGTCTAACGGTTTTTTATGTGTCTCTCACGGGTGAGAGACATGAGGGGATGGCTCACCCTACAAGAAGCCTTCATTTTCATACAACTACAAACTATTCTAAAGGGTCCGTCTAACATGGGGACCCAAAAATAGTCACCACCATGGTGACAGGACTTGTAACCTGCTATAAGCAGTTTGTACCGATTTTGAGAATTTATAAAATTTTCCCCAAAACTTTGAAAAAAATTTCATTTTGTCACCATTTTTGTTAGGTGTCATTTTTTAGGGTTTTTTCATTAACTTTCTTCACCTTCCTCTGATAACATTGAATTTCCTCACCTTCATCATCTCCTTTTTCCTTTGAGTCTGAAATGGAGTGTTGAAGTGTATCGGAAACAAAAGAAGATCAGTTTGAATGGTTTAACAATTATTATTAACCATTCTTTAATATATCTTCTAATTCTAATTAAATATATACATAATCGAATACATCAATAAATACAATTTTTTTATAAAACCCTAACATTAATAAAATTATACATTTTACATCATTAAAATTTTGTCAATTCAAAAATTAAAAAAATTTATGTTTAAATAGTATTTTGTAATATTATAAAATTATGGACCCACTTCATTGTCTCAACCGTTGATCACTTTTTTTACTCATCCAGCGGTCTATATCATCAGTCATCATGTGGTGGCGACATTTTAAAAGTCGCCATATTAGACGTACCCCTATTCTAAAATGCTATAGAAATTAAAAGGCTTAATTGTCCCTTGGGTATTATGTTTGTGCAATTTTGGTCTCTCGGGTTTCAGTTGAGCAAATTTAGTCTTCCATGTTTATCAATTGTGCAATTTTGGTCCCTCCGTTCAATTGTCATCCAATTTTTAATAGAAGTGGTTTACATGACAAACGTTTGTCCAACTTGAATGTGATGTGGCCAATCTAGTACTGCTGACATGGCAAAAATATGAGTTAGCAGGACCAAATTGCAATTTTATTATTATTTTAGAAATTTTTAATTTTTTAAATTTCCAAATTTAGTTTACCCAAATCCTAAATCTACAACCCTAACCACATATTCTAAATCCCCAGCCAGTGGTGATTACCAAGTTGAGGATGAGGACCTTACAAGCCGAGTAATGAAAGACGACATATTCGAATAGCACGTTAAATCGCTCCTCCATATTGACATCACTAACACGAGTACGTCCAGTAATCAAAGACGACAAGGCATCAAATGATTCTTCATATGGTGTCAATGACGAAGCTATTGGGGATCCTTTATCTCCTTCTGCAAATCAAGGGAAAAAGAAAAATACCCAAGAGAAAAAAGAACATAAAAATTTAAACTTCAGTTGAAGCACAACGCACAAAGCTCAAAAAGAACCCCACCACCCCGACGAAACACTTGGATTAATATACCCAGATTTGGAAATCAAAAGTGCATGTAGAGATGAAAGCAAATACCTTCAGCCATGATTATTTTGGATTGAAAGCAAATGAAAAATGGAAGGTTGGATTGGGATCAAAGGATTGAAAGGTAGAATTAGAAAGAGTAGGCTTTTGTGGTACTTGTGATTGATGGGATTGTTTTTTCGGGTTCTCAAGTAGGAACCGGGCATCACAGTGATATGCTCTCCTCAAAGTGCAATGTATGAGTGCAGTAGTAACAATAGGATTCCGGATTCCCATGACGATGCTGATTAGCGTTTGATCTTGATCAACTGTTGTGGTTAGGATTGTAGATTTAGGATTTGGGTGAACTATTAAAAATTTGAAAAATTAAAGATTCTCAAAATAATAATAAAATTGCAATTTGGTCATGTTGACTCACACTTTTGTCATGTTAGCTGTACTAGATTGGCCACATCACATCCAAGTTGGACAAATGTTTGCCACGTAAGCCACTTCCTTTAAAAATTGGATAACAATTGAACGGAGGGATCAAAATTGCACAATTAATAAACATAGAGGACTAAATTTGCTTAATTGAAACGCGGAGGATCAAAATTGCACAAACATAATACCTGGAGGACTAAAAGTGCAATTAAGCTAAATTAAAAGAAAAACCTCCAACCAAATGGCCTTATTATATTAATTTTTCAGACATGATTGTATTTGTACTACTACTACTACTAAAGAAAAACCTCCAACGCCAACCAAATGCCCTTATTATAACGTTGCCGTATGTAGTTGAAAATTAAGTTTTTTCTTTGACGGATAATTTAAAATTAAGTTGAAAGACAACCATGGAGTTAAGGGCTCAGTCTACCATGCACAAATCAAATAGGTGGTGCACGGTATACAAATGATGTTAGCAATAAGATTGATCAATTCACTGTGGTCTCACCGTGGATCGCTTGCACTAGATCCCCACACCTTTCTCCTTTTCTCTCCTCCTCCTCCTCCTCCTCCTCCTCTCAGGACTCATATAGCCTGATTTCTCCGCTGAGTCACCCGCCACCACACTGCTGTCCGAACCCGACGTTCTTGTCGTCCACCGATACATGACCTTCTTTCCAGTCGCTGCACCACCCACCAAGCAGTTGCCGCCGTATCAACTGGTATTCATTCTGCGTTCACCGATTGAGCAAAAGATTCTCAAAACACTGACATCAAACATGGAGACCATAGGGGATCGATCACGTGACACATCGCAAGGGAGGGTCTCACAACTATTGCGTGGTGGGCGGTGAATGGCGGTTTGGTCCTGTGAAGACGGTGTTGGTGAGCAATAGGAGAGAAGAGACTCAGAGGAGGAAAATCTGGTGTGAGAAATGCATAATAGATCTGGTAGAACTATTTGATCTAACGGCTAACATCATTTGTGTACCGTGCACCACCTATTCAGTTTGTGCACGGTAGACGGAGCCCTGGGGTTAAGTTAATGGTCAAAACATTTTAAGGGTTGCGTTTTCTTGCCGTTACTTCAATAAAGGGAAGACCATTTTGCAGTTTTTGGACATGAAAACAAAACTAAAGAGACAGACACCAAACGGGAAATTGTGATTGGTTGGTTGTTTTGTAACTTGTAACTGCTCGTAGGAGACTTTGGAATGGTCCCGCTTCAGCCGTCCAAATCTGACTTTTTTTATTATTCATTATTCATTTTTCTCTTCTCTGGCGTGCGTGTGTGTCTGTGTGTCAGTGAGTGATAGGGGATTTCATTTATTTCTGCGGTCTATCTGTGACTGTGTCCGTGTTCTGTTCAGACAGGTCAATGGATTCATTATATTATTTACCGTATTTATTGGATCCACCTCCCTCCTTAGTCCTGCCTCCAACTAATATTCCAATCCAATGATATATTATCATCGCATAATACTCTTAATATATCATTAATTAAATAACTAATACTACTACTTAGTTACGTTACAATAATATAATACTGCTGCGCTAGCTGCGGATTAAGTTCATTCTATCTACTCTTCTCTTGTAGTTGTTGTTCCATTCTCAGGTATGTATGTATGTATGTATGTATGTATGTATGTATGTATGCATTGAATTGAGGATTCTGTTCTGTCACTGCCTCTGCCTTGCCTGTTCAGTGTTCCCCCATCATCAATCATCATATCATCATCACTAATAGTAATAAATATACTGATTGCCGCTTTTATGTTTCTTTGAGGTTTTCTTTTTAGATTTATTCTTCACTTTCTATTGCAATGCTGCCCATGCCTCGTTAATATCCATTATCATTTGAAGGAGTCAGATAATAATAGATATTATTATATTTGATTCTACGGTTGTGTATATTTTCAACAACGGCCTTTTGTTCTGTGATCAATTGGTATAGCTTGTTTATATATTGTTTGACTTTGCCTTGATGATTTTGCTGCAATTAATGTTAGCAGAACTCATAGCTGGCTAGCTATCTCCCCCGTCATATCCTTGTTTGATACGGGAAGATGATAGAAAATGGTGACACCAGAACCGGCGAGTCTTCTACCACAAAGGT
This sequence comes from Glycyrrhiza uralensis, assembly GCA_030159175.1. Taxonomy (NCBI): domain Eukaryota; kingdom Viridiplantae; phylum Streptophyta; class Magnoliopsida; order Fabales; family Fabaceae; genus Glycyrrhiza; species Glycyrrhiza uralensis. Next base: position 60,144,648 of record BRZY01000001.1, on the reverse strand, counting down.
AGAGTATCTATTCTTGCATTCTGGCATTGGAATTGTATTCATACTGATCAGCTATCTATTTAACTCTTATGCTTATTCCCGTGTGACAAGCACATCACATCACATCCATTTGAAAACCTTTTACTCTCTTGCACACTCGCTTTTTGTATAGCATTTTAAATTTTATGTCGTGTAAACTTTTTGGAGATTCTTTGGAAGCTTTCAAAATTGAAGAGATGATCAATCATAAGTTCTGTAACAAACTACTTCTGTCATATATGTGGATGTTAGGTAGGGTGGGATGGAGTCTCTTGAAATTAAGGTATAATTATGCCAGTCTCACTGAGAGTTGAAATTTTATATTACTTTTCCATGTGGAAATTCAAGTTAAGCAGGTTTGTTATCTGAAGAATATAATACCCTCTTTGAAGTGAGTATGCAGTCTTGATTCTAGAAACCTGCAAGGAGGATGATTAGCATGCATGATTTGAAAAATTGAATAGCCATATTTTGTTGTTAGTTTTGATCAGACTTGTTTAGTAATCACAATATCAAATAAAATCAAAACTGATAAATGTTTATACTCTTCTGAAATATTTGCTAACAATTTGTTTGAAACTTAATTAGTCGATTCTATTACAATTTCATTTCATGATTTAGCAATGTACAAAATTTCTCAAACTAGATGATTTAAGCCCTTAAGAGAAATCAATTCTACATCTGACTGACCCATCCGTTTTTTTTTGCCTGATTCTAACATCCGTTTATATGCCTGATTGATTAAGGTTGACCCGGGGAAACCTGCAGAACTTACCTGGCAGCGGAAATTAAACAATGAAGGAAATGTCCCACCAGAAATGACCTTATCTTTAAGAGAGATGATTCATCTGGTAAGAGGAACTTTTGAATTTTATGTCAATTAAATCTCAGTGTACTGAGTTCTGTTTTAGGACAAACCCTTCCTTCAGTGTCGCCTCCCCCATTCAAATACTTTGATGCTTAGCTATATATTATCCACATCGGGTGTTAGGATATCACTCCATCATCTTTTCCATTTACTAATGTATTTAAAAGTTAAGATCATTGGGAATTTGGTAGATTTAGCAATCCTTAGATCATTCTTTGATTTGCTGCTAGGCCCCAATCGGTTATCGGTTATGGCGCTATGTTCGGGAAGAAGCTGCCAAAGGAAAGGTAATCTTCTCTTCTCAGTAAATTTCTATCTTATCTTGATTTGTCCATATGAAGTGATTATCTTTCTTGCTTTGGTTTGTTGTTTCTATCCTTCTTCCAGGGTGGAATGATTAATCCTTTTACTAAGCGTCATGTGACATCTTGTCATGGTGTTCCTTTAGGTGGTGTTGGGTATGTCTTCAATCTTTTCGTCAAGTTATAATAATTTCTCTTGCAGTTGCTAAAGCCAAAAAGATAAGCACAAGATTGTTTAAATTAACCAGCCTCATAATATTTGAGCCTTTTACTGGTACCTTGAACTTGAACTACTTAGGTTATCAAGTTTTAAGTACTTTGGGTCCATCATTTAAAATGATGGGAAAACAGAGGGAGATGTCAATCATAGGATTCACACAAGCAAGGTGATTGAAATGGAGGAATGTTTTGAGTGTGATCTATAATAAAAAAAGTACCACTCAAGTTTAAAGGAAAATTTTATCAATCATCTATAAGAACTACAATGTTGTATAGGGCTGAATGTTGGGTGGTAAAGAGCCAACAAGAAAGTAAGCTTAGTGTCGCAAAGATGAGAATGTTACAATGAATGAGTGATGACACAAGGCAAGGTAGGATTAGGAATACGATCATCAAGAGAAAGTGGGGGTAGCTCCCATTGTAGAAAAGATAAGGCCATCTTAGGTGGTTTGGGCATGCGTGGAAATGACTCATAAAAGTACCATTAAGGAGAGTTGACCAGATGGAAGATAATCCATCCTATAGTTAGAGGTATAGAAAGATCAAAGAAAACTATAGGTCAAAATATTAAGAGGAATTCAAAGATAAATGATTTATCTTTGGACTTAATACATTGCAGGACATTATGGTGTTGTATCCATGTAGTAGACTTCACCTAGTGGGAAAAAGCTTTGTTGTTGTAGCATGAGTTACAATCACATTATGTTATTAGTATTCCATTTAATATTTGCTTGATTTGAGTATGTCCAGAACATTATTTGATAATTTGAGTGTATAATATGCAGTTTTTGTTGTTGTCAAACTGATCTCCAGTGCAGGAAGCATTGGAAGAAGTTTTAGAGGTGAATTTCAGCGTTGGCAACTATTCCCTAGAATATGTGAAGAGAAACCAGTTTTAGCAAATCAGTTTTCTGTAAGTTTTATTCATTTTATCTGATCACGAAGATTCACTTAATTATAAAACTTTAATCAATAATTTTGCAGCTCAGAAAATTATAAAAATAAAATAAAGATTGATAAGTTATATTAAGTTAGGTCTCAAGCATAAAGTTTGCCTAAGGTGCCAAATTTTCTGGACACAACCCTTAACATGAGTGTGTGTTCGAGCTAGAACTTTTTGACTGCTGACGGCTGACCTGTGAAATTATAAAGAATGACTTGGTCAGTTGGTCCATATTTGAATATGTTCATATAGAAGTAATAGAACCATAATACAATGTGGTTTGAGTACTGGATTTGTGTTTATTGTGTATATACAATGTGTTTCTTGATGAAATGTGGTTACGCGAGTTAGACTCAAGTTTCAGGATTAGTGTTTCTTGAAGTTCCAGTATCAATTACAATTTACTTTAGGTCCATAGCAATTGTTAAAGGAAAAAAGGACATTCATAATTAGTTATATTATCTTTACTTCATAGTTCATACTGCTAATAATATTACCTTTTTTGAGTTTTGACATGAAAATAACTATTGTCTCAGGTTTTTGTTTCACGTCCAAATGGTGAAAAATATTCAACTGTGCTATGTCCAGGGAAGCCAGATATATTGAAGTAAGCCTTTAATATAGATTTCCTTGTAATGTTACAGTTACTAATTTATCGCTGTTAATGCCAGATTTAAATTCTTTGAATTTGATTTAACAAAATATTCATGAACTTCATTTAGAGAAAATCCAGTGACAGGGATTGAATCATGGGATTGGAATATGAATGGAAACAGTTCCACATATCATGCATTATACCCAAGGGCTTGGACAGTGTATGAAGGTAAGCTAGGTTAACAGGCATACTTCCGAGTTCCTAGTCCATTATGATATTTATAGTGAATTGCATCTCTTACATTGATCATCTCTTCTTTTGTTCAAATGCAGAACCTGATCCAGCATTGAAAATAGTTTGTCGCCAGATTTCACCTGTTATACCCCATAATTACAAGGAGAGTAGCTTTCCTGTATCAGTTTTTACTTTTACGGTAGGCAAGGGTCACTTCAATATAATTTTATGTTAGATTTCTATACATATATAGTTAATATATAATAAGCAGTCAATGTTATTTCATGCAGCTGAATAATGTTGGTAAAACAACAGCAGATGTCACCTTGCTTTTCACATGGGCTGTAAGTGATACCTTTTTGTTGGCTGTTACTGTTACAGCATGTTGGTTTTAAATACTTCCGCTTTTTGTTGAGGCACTGAGTGCAAACACTTGCTGTGTGCATTCAGAATTCTGTTGGAGGACTTTCTGAATTTACTGGTCATCACTTTAATTCGAAGATAAAGTAAGAAAACTGTCAGTTGGTTTACCTGCTTTATGCAGATGTTCCGATTTGATTGCTTTCCCCCCTCCCCACAGCTTGCCTGTACTTTACTCTAACATTCAAGATACATATTATCTGCTGCTAGGATGCATGATGGGGTGCATGGTGTGCTTCTGCATCACAAGTAAGTCTAACTTGCTAATACCTTTTTGAGCAAAGGATGAAGAGGAAAACAATCCTTGAATTTATAAATTAATTGATATATGCATATACAGGACTGCAAATGAGCAATCTCCACTCACATTTGCAATTGCAGCAGAAGAGACTGAATATGTTCATATCTCAGAATGCCCTGTCTTTGTTATATCTGGTGCTTATAAGGGTATCTCGGCGAAGGACATGTGGCATGAAGTTAAACAGGTTATGGACCTGCTTTCAGATTTTATACAATATTTTGTTGAAAGATCTTTGTTCAATATCTTTATCATATTGAGTTATTCATTCTTCCTTCATGCTGTCTTCTCACAGATAAGCTAATCATCGTGCTCTAAGCATTTTATAACGCAAGTACTTGGAGTTTCCTTTATTTCCTTTTCCTTTTCTTTTTCTTTTGGGTATAATTATGTAGCAAATGCTCTTTTGGCATCAACTGATTTTGAGCGATTTGGTAAAAAAAATAAAAAATTCTTCTTATGAATTATGACAGTTATCAATACTTGAGTCTCTTTGAACATCACTCTTTCATGATATTATAAGATTAAAGAATCACAGCTCTTGAACTGTATTTATTAATTTTCCATTCCTCCTGTTCATTTGTAAGAATAGTATTGATCATTGCAACTATGTATTTACATATGCTGAAACTTATATAGGAATCATATTTGCTAATCATAAGATGAAGTTACTTTAGGAACTCATTCCCAACGATCTGCATTGTGTGTGATCTCGAGTCAAGTATCAATGTAGGCTGAAACATCATCGTTTACTAGCAGATTATGTTTATAGAAACTCAACACCTTCATTGGCTCTGCAAGGAAGCACCGGCTGCAGACCCATCTGAAGTTTAAAGACTATCAAGGAACAAAAACTTGTTATGATATTACTGCTAAGTCATGGTTTGATCTCACCGGTGAATGTTTTAAGATAGGGATGGCTGAGCTGATTAAAAGAAGATAAGCTGATGCAGATAGTAATTATTTTTTCTGCTTAGCATGCTCATATAAGATTTGGACAATCCTCACCCCTTGAGCCTATTGGGCTTACGTTAGGCCAAGCACCCAAATTCTAAGAGTAATGATGAAATTTAAGAATTCTTTTTTCCCGTTGGTGACACGATGGTGCTATTTTCCCCTGATAAAAGACTAGTTCCCACTATATATTTATTTTATAATGATGTTGGAGGATATCAAACTTGATGTCATCCATATGCTTGCTATGTTGTAATTCACTAAACTGAATTGTGGTACTCGTTTTCTTTTCAGCACGGGTCATTTGACCATCTAAAGTTTACTGAAACACCCCTGCCTTCAGAACCAGGATCATCCATTGGAGCAGCTATTGCAGCAACTATGACTATTCCTTCTGATGCTCAGCGTACTGTGACATTTTCCCTGGCATGGGACTGCCCTGAAGCCAAGTTCCCTGAAGGACGGATTTATTACAGGTTGGTGATAGAAAACCTGTATAAGAAGATTTCTTGTTTAAAGACTATACATAACTAATGAAACTTGATTAGCAGGCGTTACACTAAATTCTATGGTACTAATGGTGATGCTGCTTCACATATTGCACATGATGCTATTATTGGTAATATTCTTTCTGAAGTACATTAACTTTTGTATCTGTAAGGTGGAGATTGCATCTAAATTTGATGTCAAGCATAACTATATCCATAGATAGATTTTTGAAAAGCCAGACTAAGGATAGTTTTTCTTGATGTCAATTTTAGATGAGGTTCCCACCATATACTTATTGACAAAACCATGCAGAGGAATACCTTATTTGTTACTGTTGATACCATTGATAAATTACTTATTCAAACTTCTATTAATTGGTGATGTAGAACATTGTCAGTGGGAGTCCCAGATTGCAGATTGGCAAAGACCAATCCTTGAGGACAAGAGACTTCCTGAATGGTAATTTTTAGTTCTTTATTCACTGCCCGATCCTACAGTCAAATTCTGAAGCTTTCAGAGTTCTGTGCAGGTACCCAACTACCCTTTTGAATGAACTTTACTATCTGAATTCTGGGGGGTCAATTTGGACAGGTATTTTTAGCCCTTAAAGTTTGGGATCCTATTTAACAGATAATTAGCCTAAGTTTATATTGTTTTTAAATTCCTCCTAACCTTGCATACATGACAGTATGTTACCGTTGTCAATTTGTCGTCATTATTTTTTCTCCTTTGCAGATGGTTCGCCCCCTGTGCATAGTTTAGCTAACATAGGAGAAAGAAAATTTTCCCTGGATGGATTCATATCTGATTTAGAGAATAACAATAATATATCACATCAAAATGATACTGCTATTAATATTCTTGAAAGGTTTAGCTCGGTAGTTGAGCAAATACACACTCCATCTGCATCAAAGTCTGCATATGGAGTAAATCTGCTCCAAGAAGGGGAGGAAAACATCGGTCAGTTCCTTTATCTTGAAGGCATTGAGTATCAAATGTGGAATACCTATGATGTCCATTTTTACTCATCCTTTTCACTAGTGATGCTATTTCCAAAACTTGAACTCAGTGTCCAAAGAGACTTTGCTGCAGCAGTACTAATGCATGATCCTGGAAAGATGAAACTTCTACATGATGGCCAATTGGCACCAAGAAAGGTTCTTGGTGCTGTTCCTCATGATATTGGAATCAATGACCCGTGGTTTGAAGTAAATGGCTATAACCTTTATAATACAGATAGGTGGAAGGACTTGAATCCAAAGTTTGTACTCCAGATTTACAGGGATGTGGTTGCCACTGGTGACAAGAAGTTTGCACAAGCTGTTTGGCCCTCTGTTTATATTGCAATTGCTTATATGGATCAGTTTGACAAGGATGGTGACGGAATGATTGAGAATGAAGGCTTCCCTGATCAAACTTATGACACATGGTCTGTATCTGGTGTAAGTGCGTATAGTGGTGGATTGTGGGTAGCAGCACTTCAGGCAGCGTCAGCCCTGGCACGTGAAGTTGGTGACAAGGGTTCTGAAGTTTATTTTTGGCTCAAGTTTCAGAAAGCAAAGGCTGTATATGAAAAATTATGGAATGGTTCTTACTTCAATTATGATAGCAGTGGTGGAAGTTCAAAATCATCCATTCAAGCTGATCAATTAGCTGGACAATGGTCTGTTTTTTGTTTTTTGGAAACTATCTCGTAGTTTTGTGCCTTGTTTACTTTGGTAGCCCTTATGAAGTAGCTTTCATTGTGTGACATGGTTTACAATGTTAGTTTGCACGGTATAAATAAAATTGGTGCAGAAAAATACAATATCATGAATTGTGTTGAGGATGTAACTCTAGAGAGATCTTTGATGGCCTAGAAGATATATGTTGTTCATCTGTTTAATTTATAAGGACTCATTCAGATGAAACAAGTTGTTGGCTATGTTGTATTAACTATGTATGTGCATATTTGTTGCAATTACACATGAGGGAAATTTTTGTGTAATTATTTTAGAAGCCTCAGGTAGAAGTTAGAACAATTGATTAGAATGAGGATAGTATAATAATTACAGATAAAGGAAAACCAAGAAAAACATTGACTGAAACCATTAAATGGCCCCACCAAAAACTGGTTTTACAATGGTATCGTTTGATCCATGTAGTCAATCTCACCTCGTGGGAAAAAGCTTTGGTTGTTGTTGTACACAAGCATAGCTTCTGAAATTAAACTTTTATCAGAAGAAACTGCAAGCATCTAGTTGTAGAATTATTAGTTCTCTATACAATTGAACTTTGGATTTATCCTCAATTTTGGTACATGTAGCTTCCTCGTGATAATATTTAAAATGGAATGAGAACTTCCTATTTCTTGTTTTGCAGGTATGCTAGAGCATGTGGTCTTTTGCCAATTGTTGAAGAAAAGAAAATTCAAAGTGCACTTCAAATGGTTTATAACTACAACGTTATGAAAGTAAAGGGTGGGAAGCGTGGTGCTGTAAATGGGATGTTACCTGATGGAAAAGTTGACATGTCATCAATGCAATCACGAGAAATATGGTCAGGAGTCACATATGCCTTAGCTGCTACAATGATCCAGGAAAACATGATTGATATGGCATTTCAAACTGCTGGTGGGGTATATGAAGCTGCATGGTCCACCGATGGACTCGGGTAACTATCCTGATTTCCACTTCATCTTTCATTTCTCTTTGAAAAAAAAAATATCAAATTCACTAATACTAATAATGGTAAGTTCTGCAACTTATGCCCGAGTTCTTGTTTGACATATGGTTGGACTTGTAAGAACCATGAAAGATAGGCCATTATAATTATTGGTCATAAGTTAGTTATGTGGTTTAAGTAATTGTGTGTTTTGTGACAAATTTTGATTTGCCGGGTAACACGTGTTGAAATTGAAAGTATAATTAATAATGCTTGAGCTTAATAATACTTGAGAGAGAGATACGGACCTGTTTCAATTTCATGTATTCTAATTAAGCTTCTTGTATCTATTTGATGAACAGTTATTCTTTCCAAACTCCTGAAGCATGGACTACTAAAGATGAATATCGATCTTTATGTTACATGCGCCCTTTAGCCATATGGGCAATGCAGTGGGCACTATCAAGAGCAAAGCTCACTCGACAATCACACAAGAGTACATCTGAATCTGATATAGAGGAAGAAGAGGCATCAGTGTCGAGATGCCATGCTGGTTTTTCGAAAGTGGCTCGCCTTCTAAAGGTGAAGGAGGAGACAGCATCCAGAAGTGTATTTCAGGTTATATATGATCTTACTTGCAAGAGGGTATGGGCATAGACATAGACATGTTGTGCAGATTTCATTTCAGCAATAATAAACTGTCTCGGTTTCAGCTCAGCATATAAGAAAAATATACTATGGTTCTATTGTTAAAAAAGGCAGAACATGTAAGCTTCTTGCATCTTTTATTGATGTAAGAAAAATAAGAAAAATATACTATGGTTCTATTCTTGTGGCTTTCAGTGTACCATATTGCATTGCTGGCATGTTCAACTTATAAGGAAACAACAGGCATGCTCAGTTTACCGATATTCTTGTGGCTTTCAGTTTACCCACATTGCTATGCTCATGCTTATGCACTCACTCATTAGATGCATTTAAAAGACCTCGTGATCGTTTACAGAAGAATTCAGCGAGTGATGCATTTAAAAGAGAGGGTTTCGATCACATTGTTGGCAATCCCTCACTTTTCTCAATTTTGGCACAACCAAAAGCATCACTCCAAAATAGTTGCGCAAATGGTTCCAAAGATAAAGTCATTAGTATAGGTCAAGTTACACTTCTTTCTCTCTCGCCCTTTAAAGTATATTATTCCTTTTACTCTTGGTTCTCTATATATAACCTTTACTGTTAATTTTTCTTTATACAATACTAGAGTATGAGACATATGATTGACACGTACGAGATCTGAATTACATGATCTCTATATTCGTCCTTCACCTCCTGTCAATTGCATTATTTCAAATTCCCCAAGCCTACATCACCAAGTCATCCAATTCTATAAACTACAGAAAATTATTCCTTACTTTTCTCACTCTCAATCTACGGAATATTCTTTGATAGAGAATAAATTTAGATAAGGGAAATTCTATAAACTACTAACCTCCGCGAGAGTTTACGATAGAATTTACGTATAGCTACTAACAGGGAAATTCAGAATTCAAACTTATGTCACAGCTAGTGCGAGTGGAGGACCATTTGTGCCAACCCTCCATTGGCTAATCTTTTGAGTGTGAACAATGTCAAATTGGGAAACATGTTTGAGCTTTTTTTCCACTTTGATTTTGTCTTTTTGATATTGACTAACCTAGCAGTATGGGATTACCACCCCAATTAACTAACCTCGGTGGACCATGCATTTCGGAAACCAAAGGGTTTTTGTATCTAACTCAATTACTTGATTTTGTTAGTTTTAGTTTGTTTCAAATTTTTTCGCTTCCAAAAAACTAAAAATAATTATGTATATTTACTTTTCTTCTAACTTTATCATTGTCTTTGATTATACCTGGCAAATGGAATCAAAGATTGAGATGGTTGTTAAATAAAAATTGGATTTTATGTTTTTATTTATTTACTCTACTTAAGGGTAGTTTAGTCTTTTACATATTGCACTATTTATTTACTCTCTCTCTTTCAATTCCTTAATTCAGTATTGCAAGAGTGTTGAACCGTAACAAATCTTACAAATCTTAACAATGGTAATTTACTCACATCACTCATTTTCTCGTCTTTCTCTTCTCTATGCATTACAAATCTTAACAACGGTAATTTACATAACTCATTTTCCAAATCAAGAGTTTTTAATAATTTTCTCAATCCTTAAATTTAACAAGTTAATTTTAGAGTGACAACAAAAGATATTATTACGTTGAAACACAAAAACTATCTTAGAGCATTCATAACCAAACTCTTGAAATAAGTAAGTATTTGTTTTAAATAACAATTAATATAAAATATTTTAATAAAATTTAATCGGACAACTTACAAAAAACAATTTTTGCTTTAATATTTTTTTTTGTTACCATGGCATCGAGAGTATCCTCCGGCTACTAGTACAAAGACTAATTTCCCATTTCCCTCGGGACCTTGGTTGCATTAAGACTATCCCTCTCAGCGCCGTTTTTTTATCAAACCCAAGGCTCGAACACGAGACCTTGAGATGAAGACCAACCGCAGTTGCCAGTCGGACCAACGGACGTCAATAATTCTTGCTTTAATATAATAAGACTAAAAAATTCCTCCCAAAAAAAAAGGAAAGAAATGCCGGAAACTTATCTCAATCATAACCGTTAGCGCTTTTTAATGCTTTAGATTGGGTTAATTATGTTTTTAGTCCTTTAAAAATTGCCAGATTTGAATTAAGTCCTTTAAAAATAAGTCAAACTTTTTTAGTTCTTTAAAAAAAAATTTGTTTGATTTCGGTCTTTTAAGTGAGTTGACTTGCTACGTGGCACATTTTGACCCAGTCATCATGCCTACGTGGCACGAAACGCTGACGTGGCAATATTAACTTTTAAATTTAGTCCCTCTAAAAATTGAGTTTTGATTTTAGTCCCTCTAAAAATTGATGAGTTTTGATTTTAGTCCCTCTAAAAATTGAATTTTGATTTTAGTCCCTCTGGTTTATTTCTCTCTCTCTCTCACCCCCACCACCGTCACTCTCTCTCTCGTTTTCTCTCTCTCTCTCACCCCCACCACCACCACCATCACCTCTCTCTCTCTCTCTCTCGTTTTCTCGCTCTCTCTCACCCCCACCACCACGGTGAGAGAGAGCGAGAAAAAAACCAAAGAGACTAAAATCAAAACTCATTAATTTTTAGAGAGACTAAAATCAAAACTCAATTTTTAGAGGGTCTAGATTCAAAAGTTAATATTGCCACGTCAACGTTTCGTGCCACGTAGGCATGATGACTGGGTCAAAATGTTGCAACCTAGCAAGTCAACTCACTTAAAGGACCTAAATCAAACAAAAAAAATTAAATGACTAAAAAAGTTTGACTTATTTTTAAATGACCTAACTCAAATCTGACAATTTTTAAAAGACTAAAAACATAATTAAGTCCTTTAAATTAATCAACCTTTAATTTTTAAAAATTAAAAAAAAGAGATAAATCCCTCTTCCTTCCTCACGGTCCATCTCCCACAACACAACCCCCTTGTCCCTCGTCAAACGGATGTTCTTCTGAGATTGATGATTGATTGATTCCTAGACACTTCTTTCTCACTCCTGCTTCTGATAAGCCAAGACGCAAGAGGGTCGATGGACACTACCACTAGTAATTATTTTTCGTGAGAATGTGAGATAAATTGCATGTAAGATAAATTACCTTGATGCTATACCTTTTTAATATTATTTTTTAGTCCTCTTTTATTATCTTTTCATTTTACTAGTAAAAAATAATCTCAAACTACTTAATGAAGTTTTCGTGAGAATGTGCGCATTCCTCGCCAAAAATTTATACACATCAGTGCATCTTCGAGACCATTCTTTTTCTTTTCTAATAATATATTTATGAATCAGAAATTGGCAGTTAAAGCTTTCTTAACGATTAGCAACAATCTGGCCATTAAGAACCAAGAGATTTTGGATCAATTCGTTTCATCAAAGTTGATACACAAAGGCAGCATAAATTATATTTGAAGAAGATTCTTCAAGACTCTCGAGAGTAGAGAGAGATCATAGATATATATATATATCATAAATTATATTTTTTTCCTTAACAAAAAGAGAAGGAAAAGTTAGGTTGATGATTGTTTTAAATCACATTCAAATTCAAATTCAAAGCTTGTGGTTATGGATGATCATGAGAGGGACGTGGAGCAAATGGGAAACAATGGGAAAGTGGATGGGGTCATGTCGGGTTTGGGATCAAGATCAGGATCAGAATTAGAATCGGGGAGGCTCAAAGAGCCTCTGCTTGTGAAGAATAACAGGATGAACAATACTTCCCAACTTGCCATCGTGGGAGCCAAAGTTTGTCCAATTGAAAGTCTTGACTACGAGTACTTGCCTTCTTCTTTTTTCTTCACTCTTTTTCATATCTACGCTACGCTTTCATCATGATCTATGATCGATAGGGTTTTTCATTTTTGGGGTCACTCGTTTTTGACATGTGGTAACATTCATTCATACATATATATACAATGTTTATGTTTTCTGATTTGTGAACTCTTCTACTTCAATTTCCTCTCCTGATACCACACATTGTGAAATGTTTCTGTGAGTGCTTGAATTAAAAAGAGTGAAATATTACACCATCCTCATTATCTGTGGAATCATTAATTTATGGCTTCTCTGCCTTTATTGCATTTTGACAAGTCATAATGGAATTTTAACCTTGTAAGCCTACAGAGTCCAAGTTGTTCTTCACAATTATTGCTTTTGATATTGCATAAATAGCTGAAGTTTTGCCTCACTTTGTTTATTTTACTACGTGTAGGATCATTGAGAATGATATTTTTAAGCATGACTGGAGGTCTAAAGGAAAGGCTGAGATAGGGCAGTATGTTATCCTGAAATGGACCCTTGCACTTCTTATTGGTTTAGGCACAGGGCTTGTTGCCTTCTTCAATAACATTGGAGTGGAGAATATCGCTGGTTTCAAGCTTCTCTTCACCAACGATCTCATGCTCGAGCAACAGTATTACTATATTCTTATCGATCATATGCACTCATAATTTACCGCTTCTAATTTTATTATGCATCTTTTATCATTTGCTATCCCCTCTCAAGTTTAATTTGTTATGGTCAATTATGCATTGTGCCTTATTTTTATAATATATATCTATGTATATGTCTAGTTTTATAGTTGTAATTTTTTCATCTTCAATCCTTTTAATTTTGAGCCTAATATTATTTTTATTTTTTATAATTTGTATTCATTTTCAATTTTCCATTTCATATTCATGCATAATGTTTTGTCCAATTAATATTGCACATCTCTTCATAGTTTCATAATCTGTCTGTGCCTTATATAAGTATATTTAAATTTAAATTCAAGTAAAAATTAGAAATTATATTAAAGGGAAAATGTTCAAAGTTACAAGGGAGATATATGTATAATTAATTTAGATGGAATTTTAAAATATAGATTAATAAAGAAAAAGTTTAAAATTATAAAAAGATATATTAATCCCTCACGCCAGTCTACTTCTGTTATGATTATGTTTGAGTAAATATTCAGTCTTGCGTTGCGAAACTTAGTTATAATTTACAAAGTGTAAGATAACATGCATGCATTTAAAGAAAAGAAATATCTGCCAAACCATTTGTTCCTCGTTAGCAAAAAATTCATGTATTTTTTGTTATAATACCCGTAAAGAACTTTAACATGTTATAGTTAACTTGTTGGGATTCAATTGGAATAACTACGCTACCATTTTTACTGCAGAACAGGTACCATCAGGCTTTTGTAGTGTATGTTGGTTGTAACATGGTTTTAGCCATTGCTGCTGCAGCCCTCTGTGCCTACATTGCCCCTGCAGCAGCAGGGTCCGGCATACCTGAGGTGAAGGCATATCTCAATGGCGTAGATGCTCCTTCTATATTGGCTCCAAGTACCCTATTTGTAAAGGTAATTAGTTAGTTACTTACTCAACATGATATTGTGTGTATGTGTCTCTCATCCTTTTCTCTTTAATTTTAACTATCTATCTATAAGTTTCCTAGCAAATTAAGTCTTTCTTCTCCTGATCATTTAAACATGTACATATACAACAAATAATTATAATCAATGCTAACAGCTAGGAAATACATTCACACTCTAATAATATTATATGCAGTACTATATACAACAAATAATTTATGGTGGTTTGCCACTTTATGTAGCATATGACATTTAATAGTCGCCCCTCTAAAAAGTTGCTGATTGTCTTCATTTGGATCCTAATGTTTATGGCATATTGGTTGCAGTGTTTTTTGTTTGAGAATCTCTCCTTCGTTGATTGACATTAATATATAGTTTATAACATGGAAATGGCTTGAGCTTTTCAGATTTTTGGTTCAATTTTCGGGGTTACAGCCGGTTTTGTTGTGGGTAAGGAAGGTCCTATGGTCCACACTGGTGCTTGCATAGCTAATTTACTTGGACAAGGTGGTTCTCGAAAATATGGGCTGACCTGGAAATGGCTTAGACATTTTAAAAATGACAGAGATCGAAGGGATTTGATCACATGTGGTGCGGCTGCTGGTGTTGCTGGTGCCTTTCGTGCCCCGGTTGGAGGTGTCCTTTTTGCACTTGAAGAAGCAGCTTCTTGGTCCTCTCTCTCTCTCAAGTCTTGTATTTGCATACATGTTACATGCTGCAAATCATTTGTGGCAACAACATGACCATTCCAATAAGTATACTGCATTTATTTAATTTCAGGTGGAGGAGTGCTCTTCTGTGGAGGACTTTTTTTACCACAGCTGTAGTGGCTGTGGTGCTAAGAGGCTTCACAGAATATTGTCGAGGTGGACAATGTGGTCTTTTTGGAGAAGGAGGATTGATAATGTTTGAAGTCAATTCGGCAAAGCCGGCATACAGCATACCTGACCTCCTCGTAGTTATATTTCTTGGAGTCATTGGAGGTCTTTTGGGAGGCCTTTACAATTATCTTGTGGATAAGGTCCTTCGCACTTACACCGTCATAAATGAGTATGTCCTAACCCCCACCCCTCCAAATTATTCTGGTGAAGATACATGCATGTGATGCATACATGTGGATATTTTATATTTGCTATTAGGTATGTATGAATGTATGGTCTTGCAATTGTGTGGTGTGGGGTCATATGAAGTCCCTTGTTTTTATAAAAATGGTGTTTTTGGGCGGTTCATGTTTCTTTAGAATAAACTGATTCTTTATGTGGTAGCCAATAAATAACCATCAAAACACCCATGAAAGTTATAAATGGCTTTTGATAACTAAAATTTTATGAACATATCATACACTTGTTGATCTGTTCGATGATATATGAAGTCCATGGAGATTCAAACTTATCTATTAACCTCTAATTTTGTATTATTCCATTATCGTGCATATTGAACAATCTAAAACACTTTCTGAATTATTTTCTGCTATGTAGTCTCTAACTAATGATTATATATATATGTATTACAGGAAAGGCCCTATATTCAAAGTTCTACTTGTCATCATTATCTCCTTTTTGACCTCTTGCTGTTCATTTGGCCTTCCATATTTATCAAAGTGCATCCCTTGTCCTCCTCAATTGGGGGATGAGTGCCCAACTGTAGGGCGCTCTGGACACTACAAGAATTTTCAGTGTCCACCTAACCACTACAATGACCTTGCCTCTCTCTTTTTCACTACCAATGATGATTCTATTCGCAACTTGTTTGTTGCTGGGTCTGACAAGAGATTTATGCTCTCTAGTCTTGTAATTTTCTTTGTGGCCGTATACTTTCTTGGAATTGTCACTTATGGCATTGCCATTCCCTCTGGACTTTTTATTCCTGTCATCCTTGCTGGAGCTTCTTATGGGCGTGTTGTAGGAAGTCTCTTAAGTCCATTCACTGTTCTTGATGTGAGTTTGTTTGCCCTCCTTGGAGCCGCATCCTTCCTTGGTGGCACCATGAGAATGACTGTTTCTCTCTGTGTCATACTTCTTGAACTCACCAATAACCTGTTGATGCTCCCATTGGTCATGCTGGTTCTCCTTATTTCAAAGTCTGTGGCTGATTGTTTAAATAAAGGTGTGTATGATCAGATTGTGGAAATGAAGGGGCTACCATACATGGAAGCACATGCAAAATCATACATGAGACAATTGGTTGCAAGTGATGTTGTATCTGGTCCCTTGATTACATTTTCTGGGATTGAAAAAGTGGGGAATGTTGTGCATGCATTAAAGGTCACGCGACATAATGGGTTTCCTGTGATTGATGAGCCTCCTTTCTCAGAAGCTCCCGAGTTGTGTGGGCTGGTTTTGAGGTACCATCTGTTGGTACTTCTTAAACACAAGACATTTACAAAGCAAAAGATTGGGTCCTTCATGGTGAACAAGTTCAAGGCACATGATTTTGCAAAGCCAGGTTCGGGCAAGGGGATCAAGCTAGATGACTTGGACATTTCTCAGGAGGAGATGGAAATGTATGTTGATCTCCATCATATTACTAATAGGTCACCATATACAGTTGTGGAAACAATGTCCTTAGCTAAAGCTGCTCTTCTTTTCCGCGAGCTTGGCCTCAGGCACTTGTTGGTGGTGCCAAAGACACCGGGAGTAAGCCTTCTCGCTCTTTCTGTGTGTGAATTAAACTTGAAATAAATTGTACATATGTCATGTTGCCATTAAGTAATCTTGCATTAATGATGCTGTTAGATCGTGTCTGTTAGATTACATTTACCACCAATTACTACAAAATTATAAAGGAACCTCACATTTTAAAATTTTAAATAAACATGCATGCAGTCGTGTCAATTATATTAGTTAGTTTTGCAATTATGAATTATCATTGTTATTATTTTTCAATAATGCGTGTGTCTTGGAGTGACATTTCTACTTACTTGTTATTGTGCAGAGGCCTCCAATTGTGGGGATCCTGACAAGGCATGACTTCATGCCCGAGCATATATTGGGACTATACCCTCACTCCAACCCCCTCAAATGACAAGTAGGGGAGTCATTATTATCAAGTAGATAGATACTTTGGTGGCATCAAACCCTGCAGACAACCGTCAACTATGAAATATATATATATAATTGAAATTTCTATAGTAGAATCACCTTGTAGTTCTAGGAAATGTGACAAAGTGACACGATACTCGGATACAACTTACATTTATTTTCTTTTCCTTTTTCCTCGAAACTTGTATTTTGTTTGATTTTGTTTCTTCTTATCTCTTGTAATTGTAATTGTAGGTTAGAACCTTGCATAATCCGAATCTTTCAGCGGGAAAAAGAACTTAATCAAGTTGTATCCAGAGACATGAATAAGCTTGTGTTTCAAAATTCACAACATGTTTGCTTTCACCATTATTTTCTTCTGAAATACAGTTTGCTCCAAAAGTATGTAGATCATGCTTATAGTGCTTTAGAAAGAGTGTTAAAGTGCTTCTAAATACACACTAATTTAAAGAGTTTCACTAGGATTTCCAAACACACTCTAAGAAAGTGGATTTAGATCTTCTCCTCAACTTGGTAAATAGGGATAGCTATAACTTTTTTATATAAAATAATTAATAATATTTAATGGACCTATAAATAATTACAATAAGTTTTCGGATGATAAAAATTGTATGGCTCTTTCACTATTAGAACTTGATATATTATTAATATTAGAGCCATATCTTGATATCAATATTAAAGAGAATCTTTTTTTTTTGATAAGTAATGTTAAAGAGAATCTAAATCCGAATACTTACCGCAACCTCTTGAAGATTTATTATTATTTTTTGACTTGGCCCCATCTAACCTGCACAACCAGGATAGGTGGTGCACAGTACACTATCTTTGTTAGCCGTTAGATTGATATATACAATGTGGTCTCACGAAAGAATTGTTACACTAGATCCCTTACCAACAATTCACCTTCTCTCTCCTCCTTCGAGACACCGACGTCGGCAACTCAAACTCCTCCACCACAGAAGAAGCAGCCTCCTCCGTCGCCGTCCACGACGACCTCCGCCACCAAGTCTCCGTCTCACAGATCCTTATTCTTGCGCTCCTTTAGCGTCTACTTCCGGTGCTCCTCCGCTAAAGTTCAGCCCCGCCCGCCTGACGTGACGGAGCTCTTCCCCGCTCGTCAAGGTAGAAGAAGAGGGAAACGCAAAGAAAGAAGATGAATCGCCGGCGGAGATGCAGTGCCTCGCGGAAGGGTTGTAGGAAGGACGCTTTTCTGGTTTCTTGTTTCTGATTTCTCTTTCCTCTGTGATTGTCATATCCATGGTGTTCAAGAGCGACCAAATTCCACCCTGAAAGAAAACCCTCCTCCTCATCCTCATCACAGCGTTCGTGTTCGCGTTCTGCTTCGTTTGTTCCTCCGATCAGAGCCTCCGTGTCGGAGAAACCGCAGTTTTCAGTCCCGCCGTCAGTGTCGGTGGCGGCACCGGATTCCAGCAGTAAGTTTCCGATCCGCAAGATGCCCGGCGATGACGGTATCCCATTGATCGGCCCCTACAAGGACCATCTCGACTACTTCTACAACCAAGGCCGCGAAACATGCCACCCGGCCCCTTCATCGCCCAAACCCAAACGTCGTCGTCGTCCTCCTCGACGGCAAAAGCTTCCCCGTCCTCTTCAACGGCACAAAGGTCGACAAAACGCACGGCGTGTTCGAGTGGTGAGGAACAGAACCGAAACGATGGTACAAATCTGGTGTGAGAACTCCATGTTAGATCTGGTGAGACCCTTTAATCCAAAGGCTATTAAAGATTGTGTACCATGCACCACCCATTGCAGTGGTGCATGCTACACGCCGCCATATTGAATATCCTATTTTAGAGATTTAATTAAATCTAACGAGCTTATTGAATAAGCTTATGAACAGGAGTCAACTATTAGAATAGAATATGAAATTACAGTTGCAGAAGTTTTATTGTACTATATAATGTTTTAATATGATATTTTTATATTTAAAATTTAAAAATTTATATTCAAAGCTTTATGTTGAAACATAATGACGTTACTCAACTATATTGACAATGTGAAGGAAGGACGGATATAATTTTTTGAAAAAAAAATAAATTAAACCTCTATATGAATTAAATCGTAATTTTATTGAACGATAATTTGTCCAAGTTATCTATTAATTCAATCATATAAGTAAGTCACAAAAAATATATCAAATAAAAAAGTGCTTATAACCACTGTTGGGGTGGCATAATCTCCATAGAGAAAAAATATAAAATATGGAGCAAAGAAAATAAAAAATAGAACAGAACTATTTTATTGAAAGGAAAATTTTTCAAAATTTGTAAATATCTAAATAATATGATGTTAAATTTGTATATTGACTTTATGTAATGTATCATAGTATTAAAATTAAAATATTATACATGTTATCATTTATGGTTCATTCTACAGTGGACCACGTCATTTAAGTGGCTCACCGTGGTGAAACAAAAACAAACTTTTGCAAAACTTTAATAGCCATTGGATTTATTGATAAAAAAATTAATGGCATAGATCAATTGAAAAAAGTATGAGAGCAAGTGAATACTATTTCACCCAATTTCTACCCCACCACCACCCCTTCCATCGCCTATCGCAGAGAACAGTGAGATCGTTCCTCCACCTCACCTTGGTGGGCATCTGCGTAGACAAGGAAGAGCCACCGAGGGCAGCAGCGGATCAAGGCCGTCATGATTTCAGTTTGAACAATGTGTTCTACTGGGGGCAGAGATGACAGGGTCGATTGGGGTTGGATACACCATGGATTTCAGCTTTAGGAACGAAAATGAAAAGAGTGTTGAGTTGGTGAAATTACTGCACAATAAGAGAACAAAAATTGAAGGAAAAAAGTGCACGTTGGAGTGTGCCTTTTGAGCAGCTTACAGTCATTGAAGATAAAAAAAAGTTGCAGAACTCCATTTCACTTCTCTCATTCTCCTGTTAATTTCCTTTTTTTCTCATTCACACCCGATCTCGTTGTGCTTTTCGTTGTGCAGATTTCAGTTTTAGGAATAGGAGGAAGAAATCAACAAACAACTCAAACAAATGTCAGAATAATTTCCCTAAAAAAACAGCGGCTAAGATCTTTGATACAAGACCATCAATCTTCCATTTTTCATGAAATTTTGGTTCATCCAAAGCTGTGTCTTTGGTTTGTGGGTATTTTGATTTTTTTTTTTGGAGAAGACGAGTAACAGCATTCTGGCATTTTCTTCTTCTTCTTCTTCTTCTTCTTCTTCTTCTTCTTCTTCGCCTCGCCGCTGCTATGAGGCCTCTTCCTTCTGGTTCGGCGGCGACATTCTCGCCGTTTACTGTATCGCATTCTCTGTGTCCGTTGGAGACGACATGCTTGGCGACCTCTCCGAGGAGGACTTGGCCATGGATGACGATGAAGGAGATATGGGAGAGGGATTATGTGAGAGAAAATGTACATATTCTCACTTTTGTTATCAATTCATCGGAACCTTTAATTTTTTATTTAATAAATCGGGCGCTTGTAATTAAATGTACTAAACTTTTCTAAAGCTTCACCATGGTGGTTCACCCTAGACAGAGCCATCATTTATTAAATTATTTACATCTTGAAATATAATAAAGTTACACTAACACTAATAAGAATGTTATGCTGAAATAGATAAAAGAATTAATGTTTCAAAGTCTAAACTATTGAATACAATTTTTTTTGACTAAACTGTTAAATACAATTTAAAAAAATAAGAGTTATTGTGTTATCTATTTATTTTACTATATATAAAAGAACAAACCTTGGCTGCCACGTGTCCAATGCTGGAAAAAAAATTTCCCTCCCAAAACATCACAATCACCTACGCTGCATGTTATTTTTTCTCTTTTATTTTCATTTTATTTTATAATAGTAAAAATAACTGTAAATAAACAATAAACAATAAAACTTATAATAACAAAAAATAATTACAATTTTTTCTTTCATTTTTATTTTTTATTAGCAAAATGGTATTTGATTACAAGTTTCACGCGTTCATTTCTTATAACAACAAAAAATAATTGAAATTTTTTCCTTTCAATTTTATTTTTTACTAGCAAAACAATGTTTTGCTTACAAGTTTCACCTATTTATTTGTTCTAATAACTTTCTACATGTTATAAATTTATTTTTTCTTCGATTTTATTTTCTACTAGCATAATGGTGTTTGCTCACGGGTTTTATTCATTTATTTGTTCCAATAACTTTCTACGAGTTATAAGTTTATTTTTCTTTCGATTTTATTTTCTACCATCAAAACAGATAACTTTCTACAGGATATAAATTTATTTTTCTTTCGATTTTATTTTCTACCAACAAAATAGTGTTTTCTTATGTGTTTCATTCATTTATTTGTTTCAATAGCTTTCTACGGGCTATAATTTTTTTTTTCAATTTTATTTTCCACCAGCAAAACGGCGTCTGCTTACAAGTTTCACTTATCTATTTGTTTTAATAACTTTCTACGGGCTATAAATTTATTTTTCTTTCAATTTTATGTTATACCAGCAAAACAGAGTTTGCTTATATGTCTCACTCATTTATTTGTTCTAATAATTTTCTACGGATTATAAATTTATTTTTCTTTCAATTTTATTTTCTACCAGCAAAACAATGTTTGCTTACATATTTTATTCATTTATTTATTCCAATAACTTTCCGCGGGCTATAAATTTATTTTTGTTTCGAATTTATTTTCTACCGGCAAAACGCTGATTGCTTACAAGTTTCACTCATTTATTTATTCTAATAACTATCTATGGCTATAAATTTATTTTTCATTTGATTTTATTTTCCACCAGCAAAATGGTGTTTGCTTACAAGTTTTAATCATCTATTTGTTCCAATAACTTTCTATGAACTATAAATTTATTTTTCTTTCTATTTTATTTTCTACCAACAAAACAGATAACTTTCTACGGGATATAAATTTATTTTTCTTTCGATTTTATTTTCTACTAACAAAATGGTGTTTTCTTACGGGTTTCATTCATTTATTTGTTTCAATAACTTTCTACGGGCTATAAATTTATTTTTCTTTCGGTTTTATTTTTCACCAGCAAAATGGTGTCTGCTTACAGATTTTACTCATCTATTTGTTTCAATAACTTTCTGCGGGCTATGATTTATTTTTCTTTTGATTTCATGAACCACCAACAAAACGGTGTTTGCTTATGGGTTTCGCTCATTTATTTGATTCAATAACTTTCTATGTGCTATAAATTTATTTTACTTTTGATTTTATTTTCTACCAGCAAAACATTGAATGCTTACAGGTTTCACTCATTTATTTGTTCTAATAACTATCTACGACTATAAATTTATTTTTCTTTCGATTTTATAATCCACCAACAAAACGATGTTTGCTTACAAATTTCACTCATCTATTTGTTCTGTGCTATAAAATTATTTTTCTTTCGATTTTATTTTCTCCCAGCAAAATAGTTAACTTTCTACGGGCTATAAATTTATTTTTCTTTTGATTTTATTTTCTATCAGCAAAATGGTATTTGCTTACGTGTTTCATTCATTTATTTGTTTCAATAACTTTCTACATGCTATAAATTTATTTTTCTTTCGATTTTATTTTTCACTCGCAAAATGGTGTTTGCTTACAGATTTCACTCATCTATTTGTTCCAATAACTTTCTGCGTGCTATAAATTTTTTTTTATTTTGATTTTATGAACCACCAGCAAAATGGTGTTTGCTTAAATGTTTCGCTCATTTATTTGTTTCAATAACTTTCTATGTGCTATAAATTTATTTTTCTTTCGATTTTATTTTCTATCAACAAAATGGTGTTTGCTTACCAGTTTCACTAATCTATTTGTTTAAATAACTTTCTACGGGTTATAAATTTATTTTTCTTTCGATTTTATTTTCTACCAACAAAGTGGTGTTTGTTTATAGGTTTCACTCATTTATTTGTTCCAATGTCTAGCTCTCTATTTCAATGAAATTGGGCAAGGAATTTTAAATGGTTTTCAATAGGATGTTGCTATCATGTTTTTGTCCGGTGCCTTCGACATGTTAAGTTAAAGGATTTAGATGTTAAAGTTGAAGTTCACAGATTGGTTTCTATCCCTCAAGCAAACTTATTTCTCAGAGGATAGTTGAATTGCATGATTTATGCTTGGTGATGGATTTGAGGTTTTGGGAACTTTGTGTTTCTAACATGTGTTTTGACTTATCACAACTTTAAGTTCAAGCAAATTAGTGTTAGACTATTTGCTCACGGTCATTTGCTAAAGAATTTAATTCTTTCAACCATTTGTTGATCAAATATGTTCCAATACGGCTTGGCTTTGCTGAAGCATTGGAGAACTTTTGTTGTTGAAATAATATTTGTCGTATTTCTTACTTTGTAATGCTTATTACTTACTTTTGTTTGGAACCAGTTAAATGAAATAATATAGGTAATTTGGTAAGATAACATTAAGAAAAATATAAGAATTTTAAATATATATAACTGTTTATATAAAAGTTATATAAATTCTAAAATTATAATACATGTAAAAATGAGTTGAATCTTTTCTCCCAACACTTTATATCCTTTTATTCATTGGTTGAAATTAATAAATTTTTAATTACTTTTAGATCAATTATTTTTTTTCACAAGAATTATAAAAAAATGCTAAAACTGTTCATGCTTATCAAGTTGTGAACAAAATTGGAACAATGACAGTTCATTTTTTTTAACTTAGTTATATTGTCATAATCACACGGGATTGACATAATCAGTAAAGTGATCTATTGTATTGATAAATTTATACTATATTATATCTTAACTTATTAATATATACATAGGTCATTTTATAATATGCGTAAAAACAAATATGACCCGTGCATTTGCACGGATCCACCGACTAGTATAATATTAGAAGTTAATATCATTTCCTGATCAAGATCAAGAAATGATATTAGATGTTCTAGCAAAAAAAAAAAGAAATGATATTAGATGTGATGCGATGATAATAACTTCCCGGCTCCCAGATCTATAAAACCAGCCGTATAGTAATGCGATTCACAAATCATGAATTCTTTATTGAATAACCAGTCATTTTGGTTCTGGTTCCTGAAAATGTCAGGTGGTGTCATTTTAGTCCCTAATAGATAGAAAATTATTAAAATGTCCTTAATTCATGTTTTTCATTGGTCACTTTGGTCCCTGTCGTCCAGAATATAATCACTTATAGAGACCAAAATGACAGTTAAGTAATCACTTTTAGGGACTAAAATAACAGTAAATAATCACTTTCAGGAACCAAATGTTGGAACCAAATTGGTTAAAAGTGTTTTTAATACAAAAACTCCCTAAGTGATTTTATGGTTTTAATGATAACAAAATGTATTAAGGTTTTTACAAAGGATAATCTATATGTATTAAGCTTGTACAATGCATAACAATACTGCCTAACTAAGCTTATTGAAGGAAGATTGCAGTCTGCGTCCAATAAGCTAAGCTCATCACAATGTTGGCACTGAAATGGACACAAGAGTTCTGCGTCCAATGTTTGAGCAGAAAGAAGAATTCTTCGTCCAATGTTTGAGCAGAAGGAAGAATTCTGCGTCCAATGTTTGAACATAAGACAAGTAATGTTGTGCGTCCAATAATTCAGTACAAGGCACAAGGACAATTTCATACGTCCAATGATTCATGAGAAGGCATTGAAGACATAAGTCCAATGTTCAAGAATAACAATACGTCCAATGATCAGAATGCTTATAAGTCCAATGATCAGAACATAAGTCATAAGTCCAATGTTCAGGATGTGTTCTTGACCAAGGTAAAGAATGCTGATCGTCCAATGATAAGTACAAGGCAATACTGGTATAAGTCCAATGTTTCTATGAGAAGCAGAATTGCAGTAAGAGTCCAATGTTTTTCAAAGGAACAGATTCAGTGAGCGTCCAATGTAGATGAAGGATAAAAGTCCAATGTTCAGCATGAGCAAGAGTGCAACTCTGCGTCCAATGAAACTGAACATTCTGCGTCCAATGAAGTCAGAGTTACTCAAGCACTGTTCTGCGTCCGATAAATGAGAAGAACAAGAACAAAGTGTTACACGATGAATGAAGCAAAGTAGGACAAGTTCTCAGTCTATTATTCATCGTCCAATGAAGCAGAAAAACAAATGTACAACAATCACTGCTCATCGTCCAATGGAACAGCAAGGAAATTGCAAAAGTCCAATAACCAGAATGAGGCATACGTCCAATGCTACTTGACATCTGATCAACAGAATGGTATGCGTCCAATGAATGAATTCTGTGCAATTGGAGAGTACCAGGTATGCGTCCAATGCATGAATGAATTCTGTGTGATTGGTAAGTGCAAGGTATACGTCCAATAACTTCTACTTGCTGCGTCCAATACACTATATGCAGAATTCATTATTTGCTATTCGATTGCTCTTGCTTTTAATATTAAACGTTTTTATTGAGCAACACTATTGGAATTGAATAGCTGTACACAATGCTTTTCTGTACAACTTTGTCAACGTTTTTGAACGTGCATTAAACGAAAAGCATGAAGCACTGTGGAAAGTGTACTACGAGAGAGAATGTACCCTGACTAACTCTGTATATCTCTGAACACATCTTTCTGCTTTACACAGTGTATTCTCTCTGTCTCAATAAGATATTACTATTAACCACTGTACAATTGAGACTTTGAGTACAGGTTGCTTCTGTTTTAGGAGAAAGAAACGCAAACATACTCACTGAAGTAGATCTCCTCAGAGCAACGGGAAAATAACATTCAATGCTATTAGAGAATGGTCATATTATGAGAGCTGAAGTTGAGCAACTGAAGAACAAGTCTGAAGCTTCACTACTCTTATAAATACCGAGAAGCAAGAAGAAGAAGCAAGACACTGAACAACGAAAAAGAAAGAGCTGAACTGCTGTGCAATTTGTTATACTCTGTATAGAAAGTCTTGTATATTTTCTTTCTTCTTGTAAAAGAGAGTTTGCTTAACTCTCAAAGTGCTTTAGATTTCATATCCTCACTTGTGTGAGTTAGACAGCACTTGAATCAAAAACACTCTGCTGAGTTGTTTAGCCTGAAGAGGCTGTGTTCAAAGAATACTTGGGTTTTAGCCTGAAGAGGCTGTGTTCAAAGAATACTTGGGATTTAGCCTGGAGAGGCTGTGTGCAAAGAATACTTGGGCTTTAGCCTGAAGAGGCTGTGTGCAAAGAATACTTGTATTCTATCAGTTTGATAGTGAAATCTCTCTAATTTGAGGGGACTGGACGTAGCTCTTAGGAAAGGGTGAACCAGTATAAAAACTTGTGTTATTTCTTCCTTCCCTTATCTCTTATTATATCTGTGCTTATTACTAACCAAGGGGATTGAATTGATTTTGTTTAAACAAGTTTTTCATACACCTTTAATTGCACAAAGAAAACAAGTTTTTTTTAACTAAGAGGGAAGCCTCAGCGTCCAATCTTTTGTGCGTCCAATATTTCACAATTCTGTGCGTCCAGTGTTTCAGCACTCTGTGCGTCCAATATTTCAGAAAACACTGTGCGTCCAATTTTTGAACTAAGCTGTGCGTCCAACGTTTTTAACAGCCAGCGTCCAACATTTGCGAAAAGTTTTAAAAGCTTAGAAACACAATTCAACCCCCCTTCTTGTGTTTCATCTTGTTACCTACACCAAAGTGACTAACGACTGACAGTTAATGACCTTTTAATAATTTTCTATCTTTTAGGGATCAAAGTAACATCGTCTGACACTCTCAGAGACTCCCTAGAGTGACTGTTTATTTATTCTTTATTGTAGTATTTTACTAAATTTTACTAATGGGACTAATGGGATGGGATAAATGAACTAATTATTCTCATTCTCATAAATAAGTAAATGGCACCCAGCGCTGGGAAAGGTAAAAAGCGCGAAAGAGAGGGATGTAATTGCAATAGCAATTAGCAATCGCATGGGAGAGAGGGGGAGAGAGAGAGAGAGCGTAGCACCAACACATTAACACATAATAACAGTTGCAGTTGGGTGATTTTAATTTCGATTTGGTTAGAGAGTCCGTCTACTCGTGAGCCTGAGCCTGACTCCTCTCCTCTCTTATCTCATTGTACATGTATGTAACGTAATGTAATGTAATGAATGGTATTGACGCGACGGCTAAATAAACAAACCAAAGCATCGTTCGAAACCAAATCTGTTGGAATCGGTCGCGGGAAACCTAAGTTGGGTTAGATCTGTTGGAATCAAGCGATGGAAGCAATCGAGGAATTGGCTCAGCTCTCCGATTCCATGCGCCAAGCCGCCGACGTTCTCGCCGACCAAGACGTTGAAACCTCCAAGCGCTCTTCCTCTTTCCTCAATGTCGTTGCCCTCGGCAATGTCGTAAGTTTTTCCTTCCATGGAATGAATGAATGAATTACCTGATGGATTCATTATTATTGCAAACCGCACTGTCTCCTCTGCCACACACACACTAATATATGCTGGATCCGTCACAATACAATACAATACAATACAACTAGAATAAATAGAAGAAGTGAACAACAATTTGAATTTCTGCTTGCCGGTGGATCTTTCATAACAGGGTGCTGGAAAATCTGCTGCCTTGAATAGCCTGATTGGACACCCTGTTTTGGTATTCCCTCCCTATTTGCCATTTTTCTATTCATTCATTCCCTCTTTTATTATTAGTTTACCCACTAAACCGGTTATAAACTGCAGCCAACCGGTGAAAATGGTGCTACCAGGGCTCCCATTAGCATTGAATTGAATAGAGACAGCTCCTTAACCAGCAAGTCTATCATCCTGCAAATTGATAATAAATCTCAGCAGGTTTCTGCAAGTACGTTCTCCTGCTTCTAAATTTGTTTACGTGTGTCCTCTGTCAGTGCATCTTAAATAATGTCACGTTTCTGATACTCTCACTCTTTCCCTCCCTCCCTGCGTAGGTGCCCTTCGACATTCTCTACAGGATAGACTAAGCAAAGGTTCATCTGGTAGGAGCCGTGATGAAATATATCTAAAACTTAGTACCAGTACTGGTAAGTCCATTGTCACATTATGTGTTGCCCCCTTCCTCTATGCATGAATAAATTGGCTCTGTACAGGTTTTCAGGATGATAGATAAAATAAACAAAACAAACATTGGACATGCAACATAAAATGCATGCCTGCATTGGCATCATGGTGCTTATTTGTTTTATATTGTTCTGAAATTCTACAGCACCTCCATTGAAATTGATTGACTTGCCTGGATTGGACCAGCGGATAATGGATGACAAAACGGTGAGTAGGTATAAGTTATCTGGTCCTAAATTTTTTAGTTTAAGCATCAAGTATGCTGTGGCCAATTACCACCTGCATTCTCAATTGATGGCGGATGTATATTGAACTTTAATTATTTCTTAGATCCATGGTTGTTTTTATGTACTTTCTTTGTAGAGAAGTTTGATTTCTTCTTTTTCATCATTCTAGATAAGTGAATATGTTGAGCACAATGATGCTATTTTGCTGGTAGTAGTTCCTGCTGCTCAGGCACCAGAAATTTCATCGTCACGAGCCCTTAGAGTAGCAAAGGAGTATGACTCAGAATGTAAGTTTTCGTCTCTTGTTTTGGTCTTCCCCCTCCCCCACCCCCAATAAGTAAAATAGAGCTATTTGTTAGAGGTATAATTCTAACCTTGAGTATCTACCTAATAGCTTAAGTTTTTTACGAGTTGGTCCTTGACACGGTATCTTAGTTTGAATGACCTAGTGGTTTTGATTGGGAGTTTGAATTGATCCTTGCATCCCTCATATTTCTAAATAAAGTTGATTTTCAGCACAAGCAGAGTGAGCCTTTGCATTTTCTACACGTCAAACTGAAAGTGAACTTGCATAACATTGTGTGTTAGGATAGAAAACCAGTCATGAACCTCCACCAAAAAAACTTACTGTTTTTTGGGAGAGTTGATCCTTGGCACTATCAAACTTTAGTTTAGAAATTCCTCATGTTTTACCTAATCATATCCTTATAATACCAGTCTGTTTAATCTTTTTTTCTAAATTTCTGTGTGTTTCAACTGTAGCTACCAGAACAATTGGTGTTATCAGTAAAATTGATCAGGCAGCCACAGAACCAAAAGCTCTTGCAGCAGTGCAGGCTCTCCTATTGAACCAGGGACCACCAAAAACCTCTGATATTCCATGGGTTGCTTTGATAGGACAATCTGTTTCTATAGCTTCTGCACAATCTGGAAGTGGTGCATCTGAGAGCTCATTGGAAACTGCTTGGCGAGCTGAAACCGAAAGTTTGAAATCAATATTGACCGGCGCTCCTCAAAGCAAGCTTGGTAGAATTGCTTTGGTTGAGTCTCTTGCTGGACAGATTCGCAATCGTATGAAGCTCCGGCTCCCAACACTCCTCACTGGGTATTTATTCTTGGCTAGCTTATGATTTCTTGTTGTTTGTTGTCGAGGGTTGCACTTGCGCCTTCTCCACTCATGATGTTGCGAAATGCACATTGCCAACATCAAAGAGCATTCGACTTTTTAAAATCATTTACATGTTTTCTGTCTTAAATGTTAACACACAGTTTCTGCTATAAAAGAGAAAGTAGCCTGGTTTTGTGGGATGGGGTTTAAATGGTCTATTGTTAGATGTATAGGCCAAACCAAACCACCATTAAGGGGGGATTTGGATTTAAATGGTCTATCATTAGATATCATTCATGATTGGACATTATGGCATCATTTGATCCATTTAGTTGACCCCACGTAGTGGGAAAAAGGCTTTAATTGTTGTTATTGTACATTGTATATATAAAATTTGTGAGCTTAAATTAGATGGGTTGGGGTGATTTGGGTTAAGACTCAACCCAAATCCAGCCCCATTTCTTCGTTGCATCATCTAATAATTGAAACCTAAAAGCTCACAATCTAATCAACCCAAGCTAAACCATGAAACCTTCAATTGTGTTGGATTGATTTATTATGTTAGTTCTTCTCATCAACCTTCTTTATATGCCATCTGCAATGTTGTATATTTGTCAAGTTGTATGGACTATGGAGTTTAATGCCACTAAACCAAATCTTATTTAAAATGAAAATGTCATAATATTTCTTAATTCTTGTGCAAAAAATCAAATAGCAAGGAGTGGGATTTAGGGAAATTGAGCATGGTGTGTGAGACGAGATTCAATGAGAGAAAATGAACTGAACATTTAAATTTCCATAACATGAGACATTGCCTGTTTCTTTTATTGATACTTCACAGTATTTGTAGAATGAATTGATAACTAGTACTAAGTATTAAGGTAGGCTTAATAGATAAAGCCAAGTGACTCACTTTGGGGTGGGTTAAAAAAAAGTTGATTCAGGTTTTAAGTGGCTCTAAAATCCATCATAATCCTCCATTTAAAATGCTGCAGTCTTCAGGGAAAATCTCAAATTGTTCAGGAAGAGTTGGTGAAGCTCGGTGAACAAATGGTTAGTAGTTCAGAAGGTACAAGAGCCCTGGCCTTGGAGTTATGTCGTGAATTTGAGGAAAAGTTTCTTCAACATCTTACCGGAGGCGAGGTCAGTAGTTTTTGTTATTTATTTTTACATTGTGCAGCACCAAGGGTACATAGATTTTGGCACTGTGCAATCTATGCAGTGCGTTGGTGCATTTAATTATAGATAAAAGCCAGACTTTTCAAGGATAATTTCTTACCATTACCACTCCTTTTGGATGATATGTTCTTATTAACCTTATTTTTTTAAAAAAAAAAATTGGATATTAAACCGGCATGTTTGTCCAATTGATGTGTGTCTTTTCCCTTCTATAAGATATCATATCGTTGCTTTCCCTTCTATAAGATATCATATCGTTGCTTTTGTACTTCTCTCTCTTCATTAACAAATTTATTTCCTTAAAAAGCTATTAGTAAGTGTTGAAATTATATGGGTTTACGTGGGGAAGGAGGAAGAGAGCATAGAGATGTTGAACGATATTTCATTTACAATGATGTGATGAATATGATTCAAATGTTTGAACTCTTTAATTTGATATTTGTTTCTTATAATTTTGTTTTCCCTTTGTATTTCAAATAAAGAAGTTGGCTTCTTAGATGCTGGGAATGGGATTAGACCAATGTACAGTACAATAACAGTATTTTTTTGTATCTAATTTCTTTTCTTCATTTCCTTGCAGGGTAATGGTTGGAAAGTTGTTGCCAGTTTTGAAGGAAATTTTCCTAACAGGATCAAGCAACTTCCTATCGACAGACACTTTGACATAAACAATGTCAAGAGGGTAAATCTTCTCCATTAAAATTGTCATACCATTTAGGTAGAATTTAATTCATCATATTCTCTTGAGATGCTCGCTTCTTATATTTCCGTTTTGGCTTATGTCAGATTGTCCTAGAAGCAGATGGATACCAACCTTATCTTATCTCTCCAGAGAAAGGTCTAAGGTCCTTAATCAAAGGCGTTCTTGAACTGGCAAAGGAGCCATCACGCCTGTGTGTTGATGAGGTATGCTTCTAAATTCTAATGTGTTGTTGATTTTGTTTCAAGAGATACTAAGGTTTTAAGGCATAAATGAATAGTCCCAAATATATTATGAGCACAGACCTGACTATTTGGGGCTCTTGTAAGAAAACAATGGCCTATCATTTTTCCCCTGCTGTCCCTGTTAGTTGATGGCTTTAATCAAGGGTCGGATCTGGAGGTGGAGCCTTAGGGGGTGGTTGTCAACATTTAAAACCAGACAACTAATTACAAGGGGTTTGCTTTTCAAATCTTATGTGTTTGCTTCACAACCACTTAATAAAAAGTAAAAACTAATTCTTATTTGATTAGGTTTTAACTAAATTTAGCTCAAAAGAAATCTAAGACAATGTTAGTTTAAACTAACCAATTTATATGATCACTACTTCCCTTGTTTAGCCGAAATTTTAAAAATGTTACACCTAGAGGAACAAAATATCTTGTAAAACTATTGCAAATTTATATTGATTTGAATGACTAGTTTTAGCTTGAACAGTTCTGAACCAATTTTCTAGTTTGCCAAACACCCCTTAGTAATGTTCTTTTCTTTGCATCAGTTACTGATGCATGTGTCCAAACATCTGGGCCATAAAGCCATTTGTCTCGTGTATCAATAAGATCCCAACCAATTGCAAATATGTTTTTTGGGGCATCAAGTGATTTTCTATTACCTCGTGTACTTAATTTATTTTTACCCTTGCTCTTTATAGAGGTAGACCAATTACCCAGGTTTGCTTTGCCATTGATATCATCCCATAGCAGTGCAATTTTGTGATAGACTTCTTATGGACTGATATAAAATCCCTTGTGTGTTTTCCTTGAGCTTTTTTTAAGAAATTATTTTACACCTACCAAATTAGGTACATCGTGTGCTTGTGGATCTAGTTTCTGCTGCTGCAAATGGTACACCTGGTCTTGGAAGATATCCTCCATTCAAGAGAGAGGTAACAATGCTTGTTGTAATTCATATGTAACTCGATCTGCTTTTTAGAAATTATTTAGCTCATCTGTTGCAATTTTCAGATTGTGGCAATTGCAAGTTCTGCCCTGGAGTCATTTAAAAATGAATCCAAGAAAATGGTGGTTGCGCTTGTCGATATGGAACGTGCATTTGTTCCACCCCAACATTTTATTCGTTTAGTGCAGAGGCGGTATGTTCAATATATGACACTTGTTCCATCTTTATTTATGAATTTACAATCTTAATGTCCTTAACAGGAGCACTAATTTGTTATTCATACATGAGACTCTGAGGCTGAATTTGAAACTCATTAGAATCACTACCATTGATTTGATATTGGTATATGACTTCTAGAACCACAAGGGAATCATATGATTACAAATTTCAATGAGAACGAATAATTAAATGTCTGGGATTCTAAATATTTGAGTGCCTATAGTAGCTGTTGCCTGTGAGCTTACCTGCTTGAAATCTTCCCGTGTATATGCATTTATTATTTGCTATCTCCTAGGTTAGTGAAAACTGTTTAAAGCTGCATAGTCAAAAGAGGGGAAAATAAGATTGTAAATCTTGTCATGATAAATTAGTTTGCCAGCCTCCAAATGGTTGCTATAATGTGTCTCAAACCACCAATTTTTTGTAGCTTCAAGGACAGTGATTCTGAAAACTGGGGAATCAATCTTTTCAGCTAAATTTTTCTCTTTAGTATTTCAATAAAGTGTTTTGTTAGGATAAAGAATAAAGTGTTTTGTTAGGATAAAGAATAAAGAATAAAGTGTTATGTTAGTTAGAGGAGACTCAATTAAATAAATAGGGAAAAATAGTAGAATGGAGAAATCCTTTGTGAAGGGGAAACCTTTGGAGGAGACACCTCTCGGATTCTCGATCATTCATTCAATAAAATTGTGTTGTTCTCTTGATTCTCTCTTTCAATTTTCCATTTCTTTTCTCTCATTTCCTATCATATTGACATCCCATTTATGTTCATAAAAGCTGTGTTGAATGAGCACTCGTATTCATCGCATTCTCTGCTAATACGGAACCAAACCATGTTCCTCGATTTTTATAAAGTGAAGTAGTGAATACATGGCAGAGTTAGTTGCTTGAATGCCTTTATCAAAATCTTGAACAAATTTGTTGACTATTTCAAATTCAATATCCTGTATTTCTCATGTTTTTTATCACCCGCTTTCAAGTTATCTGCAAATAAATTATTTGTAAATGATTTTTCTGTTGTCACTTTTTTTAATCCTTTTGACATTAATAGTTTGTCCTTCCATTTAAGTTGTTAGGCATAGATTGATAAGTTCTTATAATCTACTTTTTGTGGGCCTAATGGACGGAGTAAATGATTAAATGAGGTTTGAGTTCTATATATACTTTGATGTCATGATAATAACATAATCTAGTATGTACATACATATACTATAATCTTTAACCGTTTGACTGCTGTATATATATTAATTAATTTAATATGCTTTAACACTGTCAACCAATTTCATTAGAATGGAAAGACAACGCCGAGAAGAGGAGCTAAAGAACCGGTCATCTAAAAAGGGACTTGATGCAGAACAGTCAATTCTAAATAGGGTGTGGGATCATTTACTTTAAAAATCATTTGTAAGATATCATTTCTTTAAATTTAGGCTTTATATATATAAGATGCTTGTTCTGTTTCCCTTTCTACTTTCTAGGCAACTAGTCCTCAAACAGGTCAACAAAGTGGAGGAAACTTAAAATCAATGAAAGAGAAATCCAGTCAGCAAGACAAGGATACCCAAGAGGGATCTGGCTTGAAGACTGCTGGGCCCGATGGGGAGATTACAGCAGGTTTTTATCATTCATCCTAAAATTGTATTCTTAGTCTAATGTCATTAAGGCATCTCTATTCAGTCTGTTGCACACCATCATTAAGTATTAACCTGGTGGCTTCCTTTTCTTTTATTAATTTCACTTTTCCTATCTGGATCTTGAGTTTCAGTATTCACCTTACCCAAAACAGTTACCTCCATTCGCTCAAATGCTCATCCCTTTTAAATTCCGCTTGCAATTGTTGGATATTTCCAAATATTGTTTGGCACTTCTCAGTTTTGGGCTTCTGGCTGATAGTTTAGTCACTGATTTGATGCACACTGATAGTATGATTTGAAAAGACAGCATCACTGAAGGGAAGAGAAAAAATTGAGAATATTCTTTTATGTTTCCATATAAAGAATAGACAGATTTAAAAATACCTTGTTATATTTTCCAATTAAGTCATGACAGAATACAATGGCATTGTTTGATCCATGTAGCCGTTCCCACCTAGTGGTTATTGGTGTATATCAATATATGTTAAGCTTTCAATGTAATTTCCACAATAGTTATCCATTACTGTAGAGTATTCATTTAATCTGAGGACCATGATTGTTTCTATACCTTCTCTTTCTTTCTGGGCCTGCCTTTTTGTTTTTTCCTCTCACTAAACCATTTTAAAGTAGGGATTCATATGTTTTCTTAGTTCACAAGTTTAGTATTTAAATTAACTTCTGTAACCTCAATGCAGGATATATGTTGAAAAAAAGTGGAAAAGGTAGTGGTTGGAGTAGACGATGGTTTGTTCTAAATGAAAAGAGTGGCAAGGTTAGTGAATTTATCTTATTTGATTTTCTATTGCTGACTGAAATGATACTGTTCTGGTTCAAGCACTTAACCACCCAGCAGAGATGCCTTGTAACTGCACAAGAAGTGTTTTATAGGATAAGAACTTTGGTGAAATTGAAAATTCTTAGAATTTGGGCTAGGCCTCACTCAACTGGCCCTAAAAGCTAGCTCAAGAGGTGAGGATCAACTATGAATAGACATCTAGAACTTGGACAAACATGGGTGGCCCAATAACATGTATAAGATAGGCTCCGATACCATCTTAGAATTTGGGCTTAGGCCTAAATCGATGCTAAAAGCTAGCTCAAGAGATGAGGATGGCCCAAGCTTTATAAGGACTACTTTGGCCATATTTGTAGTCAATGTGAGATCTCAACAAAAATGATATTTTGTGAATTCATTTGGGGCATAGATGATAACAGGTGTTTTTTTGGAAATCATTTGAATTTTATAAAGTTGCAAGGAACTAGTCGTAGTCTGCTTCTTACCTTGGTTCTTGACATTTCCAGTAATTGAGTTGGCTTGCATATGGTTGAGGTTTGCCCACTGTGCTGAAACATGAGCCTGTTTAAGTTTGTGATTAGAGAAACCTTCTATTTAAAGTATTGACATGGTTAAGGCATGATACTGTTATGATAAACTAATGGTTGTTATTGAGCTGGTACTTTTTTCTTGTCAATTGTTGGAAACTAATAGTTGATATACATCCAAGCTGATACACCATAAACAGAGGCTATGATTAAATCTTTCTAGGCATCCTATATTACATGGATTGATTTGATGGGGGTCAATGATTAATGCTTTCTGAATGTACGTGATTTAACTGTGATTTATGTTGCCAGCTTGGGTATACCAAAAAACAAGAAGAGAGACATTTTCGTGGAGTAATTTCATTAGAGGTATGAATTTCTTGTTGATTTCTTGAATTTATGTTAGAATGCTTATGAATTTTAATGTCAATTGTTTTTGAGAGAATTAAGAACAAGGAAGGGCCAAATATCCACAGTGTAATCAGTTCAAAGAAATCAAAGTGAGTATTGTACTGTGTGGTGATTTGGTCCTTTTATGGATATTGTCTCATATGAGATAAAGTTCATTTGTCTTGTAATTATTCTTTTACATGAAACAAAGTTCATTTATGTTTTAAGCTTCGGCATGGTAATCCCTCTGTTGCTTTTGGATGTACTGATCAGGAATGCATTATTGATGAGATTTCTGATGATGATGAAGCCCCTGCAAAGAGTTCCAAGGATAAAAAGTCCAATGGACCTGATTCTGGAAAATCATCGAACCTTGTTTTCAAGATAACGAGCAAGGTCCCCTACAAGACTGTTATGAAAGGTAGTCACTCTTGTTCTAATTTGCGCATATCCTCCCCCACCTCTGCCAAATCCATTACCAGATCTGAACTATGCCTGGACTGTGTCAATGTTGAAACATGCACTTTGCAGCTCAAAGTACAGTTTTGTTAAAGGCTGAGAGCATGGCAGATAAGGTTGAGTGGATGAACAAACTGAGAAATGTTGCACAGGCTAAAGGAGGTCAAGCCATTGGTGAACCCAGTTTTCCTATGCGACAAAGTCTTTCTGATGGTTCCCTTGTAAGTATTTATTTTACATTATTGCTCTCTTTTATTTGATTCATTTAATAATAGCCCAATTATATTTTCTTCCACCATCATTGGTACGCACATTTCTTGGTTTGATTGGGATTCATTTGCTGAATACAAAAAAAATTCCTTTGACTGTCTCCTTCCTATGATGAAGATATTTATATAGAAATGAATTATGACTATTTGGAACTCAGAATAGGATCCTTAACTTGTTGCTTTGAGTTTTTCAGAAGTTACAATCATGAACCAATTTCCATAACACTTTCTTCATGCTGCAAAAACATTTTAGGATACTATGGCTAGGAAACCTGCTGATCCAGAAGAGGAGCTGAGATGGATGTCTCAAGAAGTGCGTGGTTATGTTGAAGCTGTTCTTAACAGCCTTGCTGCTAATGTCCCAAAAGTGAGTTTATTTTATTGACTACCATGATTCTCCTGTTAAGATTTGGTGCTGTTCGTGAGATCAGTTAGTTTTGGGTGAACAGGCAGTTGTTCTTTGCCAAGTAGAGAAAGCTAAAGAAGACATGCTTAACCAGTTATACAGTTCCGTCAGGTTAGTGCTATCTCTTCTTCCTATATTCCCTCCTTCCACTCATCATAAGTCAAAAACATTAAATGTTCATGCGACCTAAGTGCGATATTCTACCACATGCATATTTGGTCATAGTGTGTGTTCTTGTTTTATTCTTTTCTTGGATTTATCTTGGAGATCAACAAAAAGACACTACGGGTAGATACAAGGAGGCTTAGTCAGTAGTTTATGCAGTTGCTCAGTGTATTTGGTTGGAGTGATATGCTTGCATCTTTAAGGATGTTTCTTGAACCTCAAACTTGTTCGCGGATAGGATTATATTTTTGGTCTCTTTTTTTTTCTTCCGCTCATTTTTTTTTTGGTGAAACAAAATGATGATAATTTTAAAGTTGGTCCCGGCGAGGCACTCCGCTCATGGTTATTTCAAGGAAGTTGTCATTTCTGATACGTAGACAGACTGGGCGGATTTGCTGCATTCTTCAATTTAATTAATTTATTGTTTTGAGTTTCTTCCTTCATCTAGACTTTTCTGTTAAATAGGATTTCTTGTCTGTGACCTTATCCTCTCCCTAGTCGTACTTTCCCTTTTTTCGGTCTAATTAATTTTCTTTTTATTTCCAAAAAGTATTAATTCTTGAATCTCTGAGATATTCATTTGATCTTAAACATTTCACTATTTTAGTTATTTACGATTATTCTTGGAATGAGATTCATTTGTAATTTTTTTTTCTTCATGCTGTGGTTGGCAGCGCTCAAAGCTCAGCAAAAATTGAGGAACTGCTCCAGGAGGACCACAATGTCAAGCGTAGAAGGGAGCGTGCTCAGAAACAGTCTTCCCTTCTTTCAAAACTTACTAGACAGCTTAGTGTCCATGACAATAGAGCGGCTGCTGCATCCAATTGGTCTGATAGAGGGAGTGCAGCAGGTAATGTCTGAATTTGCTTGAGGTGCATCCGTGGAATTTTCTAATATTCCGAGTTATACATGACGCTCAGCTGGTATGCTATCTTTTTGAGAAGAAATTGAAGTTTTGCATTTTATCAAGAAAGAATATGATGGTGATGGTATATAAATTTCATTATCATTCTCTAGGAACCTAGAAGTGGTTTGAAAATATTTAATACATTGATTGCAAACTTATTATGTCTGTTGCATATACTCTGCATATGCATCAATTGAATGTAAAGACGATTATTATTATTTTTCATATAATTTTGGCAAACAAATTAATACATACAGAAAGCAGCCCAAGAAGCTCTGGACCAACATCAGGTGATGATTGGAGGTCTGCGTTTGATGCTGCTGCCAATAGTCCAAGCGACTTGTCATCTAGGTATGGTTCTGGTGGTCACAGTAGACGTTACAGTGACCCATCCCAAAATGGCGATGTCAGCTCAGGCTCGAATTCTGGCAGTCGCCGGACACCAACTCGGTTGCCTCCCGCTCCTCCACAGTCTGGTTCAAGATATTAGATCAAGTTTTAACCAAAATTATGCATTCAGTTTTTTCTACTTATAACGAGACTGTCCCACCTCCTTTTTTTTTAAGTGACTTAGTCAGAATGTTATATAGGTTTGTAGATAAGTATTGTTTCTCGCAGTGTCATACGCAGTATATGTCCAATTTTATTCCCTTACTGGGTATGTGGGGGCATTGTTGGGTGAGATGATATTGTGTATCCCCCGACATTCTTTTCCTCTTACAGATGTAATTGTTTTGTATCCAATGTGATTATCAGTATTTATATGAATCAATGCGCATTAATCATGAGTGCTTTTTTGTTTTTCCTGGAACTCTATTAAGCACTAGATTGTTTCCGGTTAGATATGGGAAGTGAAAAAAAAAGAGTTTACGGTTTGAATGATTTGAATTCACTATTGAATTGAATTGAATTGATGTCCATTGGTCTCAAGAAGCATGTTACCCTTTTCTTTGAGCCTCTACACGATCGATCTGGAGGGACAATAGTAATCCTAACGACACAAACTTGCATGCATTTTAGACTGGGCAAATTCGGGGGCAACGTGTACCAAAATTCAATATTTAAAAAAAAAAGCAAAATAAAGAATATTGATTAAAAATATAATACTCAATTAAATACAAAAAAATGGAAAAATAAATTTAAATTCTAATAATAAATATAACATATTATGCAGATATGAGACAGATGATATTATAGATTCAAAATATTTATAAATTTTTGTAGGTGATTAATTACTCAATCTCAAAGCGAAACTCATTTAATAAATTTTTTTTTCTTTTTCTTAATAACTAAATTGTTTTTCTTCAAAAAAAAAAAACTAAATTGTTAAGTAATGAATAAGCTATTCAGCATGTGGTGGTATTCCTAATCCGAATCCGATCGGAGCAGCGGTTTTGTATAATCATCATCATACATACATACATACATAAAAGTGCAACGTGGCAAATGAGTGTCCCCTCTCTCCCACACAAGTTGGGATGGCATTGGCAGCAGCAGCAGTGACAGTGAGGTGCTCATTGCCATATCAAGTGACTGCGCCTCGCAAATCGAAGCTGTCATCTCCATCTGCATCTGCATCTGCATATTGTTATAGAAATAGAAATAGGAGAAGAAATGGAATCAGTGCGGTGTTTTGGGAGTGGGCATCTCCCAATCGGAAAAGCAATAGCAAGACGACGCCGCAGCAGCAACAGCAATTCACTTTCAGGCTGACAACAGAGTCGCAGCAGCAGCAGCAATTCAGAGACAAAGTGATAACCGTTTCATTTGTGTCCTCAATCTCGGAGGTTCCTTCCTCCCAATGGGATGCTTGTGCTCTCGATGCTACCGATAGCCCTCACTCCCTCAATCCATTCCTCACCCACGCCTTCTTCTCTGCCTTGGAGGATTCTGGTTCTGCTTCCAAGGATAAGGGATGGAGGCCTCACCACATCGTTGCTACTGCTACGGATGATGATGAAACAGCCAACGACGTCGTCGCTGTTGTCCCACTCTATCTCAAGACCCACTCCTATGGTGAATTTGTTTTCGATCATGCATGGGCCAATGCATACTACACTTACGGATCCGCTTACTACCCCAAGTTACAGTCTTGTGTGCCCTTCACACCCGTTACCGGTCCAAGAATCTTACTCCGCAACACCTCTTTCAAACATCACGTTTTCGACTTCATTGTCTCTGCCATGAAGGACCTCACTGCCAAGGTTGGTTTATTTATCCCTCTCCTCTTTTGACTGCGTTATCCAATGTTCCAATATATATTACATTCATTTACTATTTTACATGACCTGATTTTTTGATTTCTCTTCACAGTCTCAGCTTTCATCGTTACATGTTACTTTTCCCTCTGAAAACGAGTGGCAGAAACTCACTCAAATGGGTTTCCTGCCCAGGATTGGAATGCAGTACCACTGGAAAAACCGTAACTACAAAAAGTGAGTCAGTCATCACATCACTTTCCTCAAGTCAGTCTTATTGAGTCTTAACAATTGTATTGAGTCAGCATTATAAGCTATGCTACTGCATCTCTGTTCTTAAAGTAATAAAATTATTTGTCAGAAAAGTACTGGATGGTGGAAAAGATCTGATCATGCACCTTCCTTTGCTAGCCTTTTTATCTGTTGAAAAAATGTCATCCATTTGACATGTGTGATTCTGATTCATTGCAATAGTTCCATGAAGAGACGTGTCATACTAATCCTTATCATTAGTCAATACAATTTTTGGGTTATTTTATGCTGGCAGTTTTGATGACTTCTTGATGGACATGAAGCATAGTAAAAGAAAACATATACGTCAAGAGCGCAAGAAGGTTGGTATTCCTTACAAAATGCATTTATTGATATGCACAGATTTTTTCAACTGGTCAAAGAGTTATATCCAGTAGCACTCTCCTCGGTTGTGTTCTTCTTTCTAAATGGCAATAAGGTGTTTTTTTTTTCTTCATTCTATTCTATTTGTGATGGCATAGTCAGAATGCATTGCAAAAATGCTTTCTTTTCTTTGGGTCAACCACCATATGTCAAATGATCCTGGATTTTTAGTGGCACCAATGCAGTCTCTTTATCTGCAGGTTGCAGCCCAGAATTTGATTATGAAACGACTCCGGGGTTATGAAATAAAGGTATTTTGCATGGTGTATATATTTAAAGGGTTTCATTTGCTTTATATACTGTTGATGATTTAAGTGCATACTATTTTTTGACTAGATAAAATCTTTTTTTTTCTGTGTCAGATATTAGTAAGCTTCTGTGGAACTGGCCGAGGCCAATTTATCATGTCATCTAGGAATCTTACTGTTGGATGGAAAATATGTATGAAATCATCATAGTTCTCTGTTTGTCCGTGCTACCTATGAGAAGAAAAATTCACATAGGGTAGGATATATCAGAATTACATTGCACTTTTTCCTACAATATGGGATTTTCTAATATAATGGTAGCATATTTTTCATCATCACAAGTTAATTAGTGCCAAACTAAGGGTGAATTGCAGCTTACAATCTCCAATTTTGACCCATGTGTGGAGTAGACCTTAGGGTTTGAAAAGGTGCAAATGGAGACCAAACCTCACACTACAAGCAAGAAAAAAAAAACATTTCTTAATCAAACCATTAAGGGTCCGTTTGTTTTAGATTTTGGTAGAATTGTGTTTGATAGAATTGTGTTTGAAGAATTGATTTTAAAAAAATTGTGTTGAGAAGAATTGATTTGTGTTTGGTAATAATATTTTAAAAGTGTGTTGAGAAGAATTGATTGTGTTTGGATGATAAAGGTAGAATCACGTTTAATGTGTAAATATAAAGAATTGTGTGGGTCCCATATCCAGAATTGATTTTGTTCAACGGAAAAGCTAGTAGATTCTTACTTCCATCAAAATCAATTCTACCCACTCAAAATCAATTCCTACCTACCACGTTGAGTTCCCAAACACCTCACCTTCTTGCCAAAATCAAGTTTGACCAAGTCAAACTCAATTTTGGCCCCCAACGGCAGTTTGAAAATCTCAAACAAACAGGGGCTAAATATCTGACTGACATTGTCATGTAAAGTGAGAAATTACCAATGTTTGTCTAGGTTATCCAATTATTGTCTTAAAATGATTTAATCATATAGCTTTCAATGCCTTCATATCATGTAGTTAAAATGGATTCGAAGATATTCATCAGAGCATTCTCTCTATTACTATAATGCTCTTCCTGTGTTTTACTCATCCGAAGCAGTTCAGTTTTGGTGTGCATTTTTATATACACTATTACAATGGGATATTTTATTGAAAAAACTTCAGGGCCTAATGTTATCTGTTTTCATTTCCTATTTTTACTTTTAACTACAAAAGTATCACCTGTTTTTACTTTGTTTCTTGTTTCCAAATATTTATATAGGAAATGGTGAAAACAAAACCAAACAAGCCTGTAGGTTTTGATTCTTTCTATTTGCT
The DNA here is from genome assembly GCA_030159175.1 of Glycyrrhiza uralensis. Lineage (NCBI taxonomy): Eukaryota > Viridiplantae > Streptophyta > Magnoliopsida > Fabales > Fabaceae > Glycyrrhiza > Glycyrrhiza uralensis. The sequence continues at coordinate 60,102,006 of BRZY01000001.1, read as the reverse complement.
TTCTAATTACTTACATATTACGTTTTTGTATTGGAAGGCAAGGCATTGGGATTCCTTCTACACTTTTTACAGGAACACAACTGACAATAAGTATGTTACTGTTATCCTAATTGAACCATCATATTGTGATAAGAGATTTATTTGATGACACGGGAAGGGTGGTAGTCTCAATATTTAGTATGGTTATTGGTCTATTGACAGATGGGGTACACCTCACTTGACAAGGGATTTTTTTCATGAGATGGGATCAAAAATGGGAGATCAAGTACTACTTGTTGTTGCTGAAGAAGGGGATGAACTAGTTGCGGGTGCCCTAAATCTTATTGGAGGAGATACTTTGTTTGGGCGCCTGTGGGGGTGTCAGCCTGAAACTTACTATCAATGTTTACATTTTGAAGCATGCTATTACCAGGTTCAAGCTTCTCATTATTTTTTCCCTCATTTATTGTTAGATAATTATTTCCATTTTTCTAGGTTTTGGTTTTATGGTTGGAGTATAATGCTAGTGTTTTTCATCAGATATTTATTCCATCACATCATTTATGGAATAGACTTTTCCTTTTGGCCTCCTAGTGGGTGCCAGCCTATATAGGAAGTGCTTGGCACTTCGACAGAATGGAACAAAAACAGTTTGTTTTGTTCCGATCCCTTTGGTTCCACCAAAATGTATCCCTTTGTGTCCCATTCTGTTCTATTATTAATTGCCAAATAAAGAACAGAATCCATATGTCAATACTTACATTTTGTTTTGAGATTCACAGGCAATTGAAGCAGCAATTGAACTCGGTCTTAAAACAGTAGAAGCAGGAGCTCAGGGTGAACATAAGATTCAGCGTGGATATCTTCCTGTGACAACGTATAGCTGCCATTACATTGTTGATGAAGACTTTAGGAAAGCCATAGAAGAGTTTTTAGTTCGTGAGTCATCTCAGGTATGATGAATTGTCCGATAAAGTAAATTCTTTCAAGTGATTGAAGCATATGCACTGAAGATTTATATTTTGTTCCTCGTTTTTCTAAGTTCACTCTTGTTCTAATATTACTTGTGTGTAAATTATATGAAATGCTGAGACTGTTTGGTATTTTCTCCTAGTAGGATTACTCCTTAATCGTTAAAGTTAAGGTGGGATAGAGTTGCATGTGAGTGCTAGGATGTGTTGTTCTTGTTTGTGTGGAAGGCGGGAGTCTTAAAATGTAGTTAGAGCCATATCCTAGTTATGATTCTTGTTGGTTGTTTTACCCTAATGTAGTTTGAACTTATCATCTGATCAGAAGTTCTTTTATGAATTGTATTCTCCAAAACAACCCTCCACTTTGCAGCGAAAAGAAGAGAACTACACTCTACAGACACAGTCTTTTAAAACTATTTACTGCATACATTCGAACTGGCTCTAGCGGACGGCCCCTCAATTGTTGTGCTGATTTCAGTTCAATTTGTTGAACCCTTGCGTGCTGTTTTGTGATCACCTATTCGAACTCTTAAGACATTTTTCACTGGCATTGTATAATTACTGTTTGGAAATAGGAATCTATTCGGATTTCATGTTTTCTTGCAATGGCTGAAGTTCACCATTATTTGAATCCTTTGATAATGTTCATTTGGATGTGTGCAATTTGTTTAGAAGTAAGAATACAGGTCAAATATAAGTCGTGTTGGTATGACTTTATATGATGTTCTCCCCGGATACACACTCTACCATCATGATCATGTGATTCTAAAGTAATTTACATACTGTGATTTTTTGCCTCTACAGGTGAAGCATGTTATGAAACTCTTGAGTGATTCTGGTCCTTTCAAGGAAGGTGTCCTATAGAAAGTATACACATCAGCAGTGTTAATATGTAAATATATATATATAGGCTTTTATTTTGTAATCATTATATTTTGCTAGGAATGTATCTACAGTTCAATCAGTGGCCATTAATTGATACCTTAGGCCATGTAAGAATATTTAATGAAGAGTAGAGGGAGATAAAATGAGATTGGAAATACCATTCCGTTGTATATATATTTGTAGGCCTGTCTGTTTTATCCTCCTATATCTCCAGATTGGAGAAGGAAGGAAAGGCAAAACATGGGATGAAATGAAACACACTCCATCAGACTCTCTATTTCATTCCATTATGATTTAAACAAATGGGACCTATTGAAACTACATCTGTTCTGTTTATGATGCTACAACAATCATGAAAATAGGGGTTTGAGGAAGCACACTGCTGATGGCCATGGGTGAAGTGAAGTGAAGTCAAACGGTGAGAGATGCACCATTGTCTGCTGGGGTGAGATTGAGGATCATGGTTGCTGCCTTGAGAGCCCTGAGTGAGTTGAGTACATTGACGACAAATAGCATTAGCATTATTAGCATCATCATTATTTATGAGTTAGTTAGTTAGTTACGAATGAATAGGAATGAGTACTACTGACCAGGATTCAGGGGATTGGTAGAGAGCGGCGGAGGCGCCGAAGCAAGAGGCGAGCATGTCGGTGTTGATGACACCGGGGTTGAGGGCGACGACGGCCATCCCGGGCGGCAACTCCTTGGCGAGGGACCTGGTGAGGCCCTCGATGGCCCACTTGGATGCACAGTAAGGGGCGACGAGCGCAGCACCGGATCGGCCCCACCCGGATGACATGTTGACGATGATGCCTTCCTTCATGAGAGGGATGAAGTGGCGCAGCACATTGGCGGTCCCTTTCAGGTTGGTATCAATCACCCCATCGAACTCTTCCACCGGAACCTCCCACATCTTGTTGTTCTTGTTTATGCTTCCCGCACTGTTCACTATCACATCCGGAACGCACTTCTTCTCCATCACAATTCGTGCCATCTCCTCGACGCTGTTGTTCGACTTCACGTCGGCGTTGAGGAAGAGGTGGTGGTGGTGGTTGGAAGAAGAAGTTGAGGAGAGTTGGGATTGGAGGGAGTTGAGGCTATCCTGGGTGCGGGAACACCCGATTATGGTGTGACCTCGATTCGCCAATTCAATTGCCAGAGCCCTCCCTATGCCTCTGCTCACTCCGGTTACCAACACCGTGCGGCTCCCACTTGGAATCGTTCCACTTCCCATTACCACTCCTTTTCCGATTCTCCCACTCCCACTCCCTCCCATCCTCCTCCTCCTCTTCTTCTTCTTCGTATCCACCCCCTTCCTCTCCTTTAATTTTTAGATTTGGATCAAAAGATATTTTGTTCGTCTCTCTGGACCTCTTTCAAATTATCTCTCCTCTCCTGTAACTGTTAATTATTTTTTACCAATACGAAAGAATTAAGATGCATCAATTTGGGTTTTTTTTTTTTTTTACCAAAATGTCCTTATTAATTTTTTTGACAGCAAAAATATCCTTATTAATTAAAACACCAATATTTTTAGACATACACCCCGCATTTAAAAAAAAAATACCATTATACCCTCGTTGATTTTTTTTTTTTTTTCAATTTCGCGTTGTTACAGGAAACTAAGTTTCCGGAATGCATTTTTGCATTCCGGAAACTCCAGAAAAATTTACATTCCGAAAACTCTAGGAAAAATTTACATTCCGGAAACTCCAGAAAAATTTACATTCCGGAAACTCCAGGAAAATCCAATTTCCGGAATGTATTTTTGTATTCCGGAATACAAAATCTGTATTCCGAAAACTGGGGGTGTATGGCCAGTTTCCGGAAAAGAAGCAAAATCAGAAAGAAAAAAAACTCAAACAATGAGGATATAATAGTAATTTCCTGAATAAATGTGGAGTGTATGGCAAAAAACTAAGGTGTATTTACCAATTCCCCAAAAGATATTTTGTTCGTCTCTCTGGACCTCTTTCAAATTATCTCTCCTCTCCTGTAACTGTTAATTATTTTTTACCAATACGAAAGAATTAAGATGCATCAATTTGGGTTTTTTTTTACCAAAATGTCCTTATTAATTTTTTTGACAGCAAAAATATCCTTATTAATTAAAAAAGAATGAAGGTGTATTAATTAGGTGAAAAGAAAGATTAAAAGTTTCAATAGTATTGAGAACAATTTTGAAACAAAATAATATAAATTGTTAATAAATTTAATTAATGTTACTAATTAAATTAACCAACTTTTTTAATTCTCCTGAATTAGTTAAAGAGATCTTATATAAAGAGATCGAAAGAATACTACACTTAGAAAAAAGTGTAATTAAAAATTAAAACCTTATAAATATTACATTTAACATGACACGACGTCATATATAGTGAGAGGTTTTTCAAAATAAATAGCACGATTTTTTTAGCACGAAACTAGGAACCACCCATCACTTAAGAAACAAAGGAGAGAGTAAAACAATCACAAATGATACAAAATCAATCCAAATGTGAGACAAGCTTACTAAAAAATTGTACACATAAATAAAAAAACATTTTTCTTTTCAAAAACTTACCTTGATTTCATTTTTAATAACTTTTTTCTATGATATGGATTTTTTTTTTGACAAACTCTATGATATGGATTTATATCTGTTAAAATAAAATGGTGTATTTTACACAGATAAGTATTTTATTATTTTATCATAAAGTTTAATAACTATATAAAGACAGTATAAAATTTTTTTACAGAGACGTTTAATCATATATCAGTAATATAGACACTTAATAACATTAGTCTTTACATTATTACATATATCTACATGTATGATAATAAGTTTTTTTACCTTAATAGTATGTTTTAAAAATTATATTATAACATTTCTTTCAAAAAAATTATATTATAACAAACTAGGGGGAGCACGGTCTGTTGCTCTCTCTTCTTTTTTTTTTACATATTGTTATTGTTATATAATTACATGATAGAGTAATTATGATTATGAAGTAGTTTTTAATATGGGTAATTATTTTTAAATTTAAATTTAAATTTTCAAGGACATTTTAGAAATGCAAATTAGGACACCAAAGAAATAAGTTAATAGAGTGTTTTTTTTATAAATAGGTATAGATAAAATATATAATGAATAAAATATAAAGTAAAATATTGAATACAATTGAATGTACGTAAAACTATTATAATAGTTTATTTACGTCATGGTTAGTACTTAGAAAAATCATTTATCCCTCAAAACAATATGCTCTAAATAAAAAATATGCTTTGAACCAATGTGGCTTCGCCCGGACTCGAACCGGAGACCTTCAGTGTGTTAGACTGACGTGATAACCAACTACACCACGAAACCACAAGATGAGATGAACGTTTAAGGGAAATTCTTTTATCCTTTAGTCGATTATTATTTGTGACAGTTGCCCGTTTTGTATCCTCGAGGAGGTTGCGCCTTGTGGAGTGGCTGGGCTTTTCAAATACGGTGTTGTGGGAAACGCAGGGCAAGAAAGGAAGAAGACGACGACGAGGAATAATGATTCTCAGAACTCCTCCGCCACCGAAGAGGCCACGCGCCGACGCAGACGCCGATGCTGACCGCCAGCTCGTCATCTACGAGGATCCGCCGTCGTCATCTCAGGATCCCCAAACGGTTTCCGAGCACATGCTCTGCACCTATCAGTGTCGCCAAATGGTTGGTTTCTTGCTTTCCAATTTCATTCATTCTCCTTCTGCATCTGCATCTGCATGACCATGACCTCCAAAATCAGAATATTAATTCATATTTAAGCTTACAATACTCGACATGTTCCTATGCTATGCTACGCTATGCTACTGCATTAGATTAGTAAAGATTATTGGAACTAATCTAATAATCTCTTTGCGATGTTTGATCAATGTCTATGCTATTATTTGGAACGGATTAGACTTTTCTGCATTCGTTGAATGAATCCTTGTCAAATTATCGCACAGGTCAAATCGGATTTTATAGATGCCTTGAGCAGAGCTGAAAATCAAGTTCGTGATTATCAATCTAAATTGGAGACACTGAATGACAGTTTCCACAAAGTTGGTTGGTATATGCTTGTCTGTCCAAGTGACTCTTCATTTTAATCTTTTTTCCAACACTAATGCCATTTAGTAAATGAGGAAATAGCTTTTCTGTATTTTTTGGGACTTTGTATTCTTCTGATTTTTGCCTTTTCTATACATCTTATGTACCTTAGTTTTAACTTTCACCTTGTCACAGAGACTGAGAGGAAGAAATTTCTGGACCAATTCTTGTACGCGGAACAGGAACTCGCTGCTGCAAAAGGGCGCGAACAGGCACTCCAAGACCAACTTTTGAAGGAGGTCACTGATTCTCAAGAACGATTAAGAAAACAAATACAATTAAACAGTGAACTCGAGGTGTGTTTTATTTTTCTACCCAATTATGCTTAGTTAATTTCGTGCCCATCATTCCTGCTAATTTTGAAGTTGAACTGATGAATCTTAATAGAGTTATTGCCTTTCGCTGCCTATATTATGTTAGTATGTCTTCTTTGAATTGTTGGTCTGGTCAGGTATAACATCTAATTTTATTTTTCAAACTTACTGTTTTTCTCTTCCATCTGGAATTTAGGTTAAGCTCCAAAATGAGATGAACCTTCGCTTAAAAGCTGAGTCTCTTGCCGCTTCAGCTGAAGAGAAAGCAACATCTTTAGAAGGGAAGCTAGGCCATCTCTCAGAGAGCATAGAGAGGGAAAAAAAGAGACTTCATGATGAGCATTCACAACTGAAAAGGGACTCAAAGTTATCTATTTCTAGAATAACTGCAAATGTAAGTGGCTATATTTGTTGTTCAGTGTTCAGACTAATGGCCATTCACAGACACGAGTTATTGTTTAAGCTGTGTAAATTCTCTTGTTGTAGCTTGAACAAATGGAATGCAAAGCTAATAATGCTGAGAGAGAAGCAGAGCTGCTAAAAGAGCAACTGGACCAACTTAAGGTCCAACTCAATGAGGTTTGGATATCTAAGTAGTTGATTGTTGACCTTTATTGTTCCTTTATGAATGACCTTCAAACAAAGCTATGCTTACTCTGTGATGTGAAATTTGATTTGGTGTTAAGCCTCTGATATTCATCTGGACTGGAGTGTTTCCTGGTAGACTAATCTATTGTACTTACTTCATGTCACTGTCATATTCCCTTCCCCAGTTGGTTCATGAACTTATGTTTGCTTTACATCATGATTTCCATTTCCAGTGTTTGCACCAGAAGATTGAAGTTGAAAAAAACCTAGCAACTTCAACTTCTCAAGAAGTTGCTTCTACAGGGAGTGATGTTTTGGTTAAACATTTGCAACAGGAGCTTCGGCACTATGTAAGTCTGCTTTCATTTTTATCTTGAGTCTTGATGCCTCTTTCTATTTTGATTATCGTAGTGTGAGTTTGCATACATTGGTGCCTTGGTGTGTAGACCACTTTCAGTTGCAATTCAAGTGGAATGATCATAAAGGGGGAGGAGTAATGTCATTATTTTATTGAATTATCTGGATATATAAAAAAGAGGTTTGGGTAGGCTTGGCTCCTGAATCTAGTCTTTTTGTTTTCTTAATTCTTCTGGGATGTTTTTGAAATGGTGCCAAAAGTCACATTGTGCATTTCTCCTCCACATTTTATTGTCTCTTTTTTCTTTAAAATTTTAGTAAATATAATTTAATTTGACACCCAATATTTGAAAATACTTGTGCACTAGGAAATTACCGGATGCGTTCTCACTATAAACTTGTTCACCTGTGGTAGTCTGAATAATGTGTCCTGTTTACTTTGACATTATAGGAATCTGAAGTAAGGGAAGCAAGAAAGATAAAATCAAATCATGAGAACATTGAGCTTTTGAAGGAGAAATTGCTGGAAGAAAAGAGCCGCCGGGAAAGGGCAGAATCAGAGCTATCTAAATTACAGGATGTTCAGACAAATATGAAAAAGTTAGAGGATCAAATATCATCATGGAGATTGATGATTAGAGACATACCTGGCGTCTCGTGTTTTGAGGACATGCCTGTTAAATTTGCAGCTTTACAGAAGTACGTGAGTAGCTAAAGTTCTGTTTGCTTGGTTGTTTTAATAGATCTGTGGTGTTGGAGGTGTTGTCTAGACTAATTACTTCTGAATATTCTTTATATTTTATTATGAGTTGAAACTGTATTTGACCCTCCTTTATTTGGGTATATAAATGGCACTACTTAAACATGCCAATGGAGAGGCTAACTTGTGCCTTGCGTATTCATCCAATTGCATGATATTTCCCATTTCTGTTAACGTGTGTATGTATGCAAATGATGCACAATACCGGATATGTGTAAGACCTAGGATCTCTTCATATTGAGATTGCTTTTCCGTAGTTTTATTTGTAGCAGTGAAAATAGAGATTGCTATCCTGCTTTACATGGTGAGTAAGCACATGTTATCTTTTGATCTTGGTATCTTCTATAAATGCAGAGAGGTAATTTATAGCACGCAGAAGGAGGGTGAGGGAGCTGCTCGATTGAAACAACTGGAGGTGGCTCTGGATGCTGCTGAGATCGGTAAACAAAATGCCGAAACTGAGGCTGCATTGGCCAAAGAGAAAGTAGAAGTATTAAAATCAGAGATTAAACGTGTTGAATTAATGGTCAGTGTTTGATCAGAAGTTAGTACGGCACTATAATGATTACTGAACACTTGACTTGTTCCTAACTTGCTTTATATCATGCATTATTGCCATCTTTGAAATCTTGGATTTATTATCTGCTATTCTAGATAATATCCAGGCTGGTGTAGAACATGCATTTATAGGACAGATGAAACAGTGCTGACAAAGACAGCATGGTATAAATGGATAAATCTAAGGCTATTAGTTTATGGTTTTCAGAGATCTGGTTGTCCAAAGAAAAGTAGGATTTGGAAGGTATAGTTAGGTTATAGGTACTAGGTAGGAAGGAGTTTGACAATTGTAGATAGGATAAGGATTTTGGGTGGATCTAATACTTTTTCTAAGACAAAGGGAAAGTCAGAGGGTGGATGATGGAGTAGGACATGATTCATCTAGGTCTTCATGAAATGCTGATATGTGATAAAGGGTGGTTTAGAATTTAGATGACTCAATTCGGGCATTGCTAGGAGCAACATCATGAGATCCTATAGGAGTGGCTGAATTCTATAAAGGAGACAAGGATGGAATAAAGTAAGGAACAGGCAACACTTGAGGATAGCATTGGACTCATACAAGAAAGAAGAAAATAATCACTTGAGGATCCCATTGATTATTGTTCATGGCAACCAGACTCGAGACATGCCTGTAAAAATATCACTTCCATTTAATTGAAACTTTTGATAATTCATTTAAACTTCTTTCTAGTTTCTCAAAGTCTCAGATTATTTTCTGCGTGTATTGTTCCCATCTTGTGATAATTCTGGTGTATTTTGAAGAAGCTGGTTGTAATGGGGCAACAATTGCCTAAGCTTCTGCATAATCTATTTGTTATAACATTAAATTGTTACTGCATGACTGTGATTGTGTGTGTAGAGTTATGTTCTGAAATTAGTTGTCATTTTTTTGTTGTTAATATCAGTTATGTGCTTTCAGTCACATTTATTGTCTTGCAGCTTGCAGTTGTTACTGAGGAAAGAAATAAATTAAGAAATGTTGCCAATTTGAAGAATGAAGCTGGAGACGAATCAAAAAGTGCTAATCCTATTAAGGTTGTATTTTCCTGTTTGTTATTCATTTATCTCATCATGTGATCACTCATTGTTTCTTGCTTGTTTGGTTGATACATGCAGGAACTTCAATCATCTCTTATTAAGAAAGATGATTGTATTAAAGAACTAGAAAGTACCTTAGATGAGCTGAGAGTGGTTAATAGTCGTCAACATGAGGAAATAAGGTTACTTAATGAGAAGTTGCACAATGAAGCGAGAAGAGTGAAGTCATTGGAGAGGGAGAGTGACCGACTTCGTTCAGAGATATCATTATTAGAGGCAAAGGTTGGTGCTGGGTAAATTTTTGCAGAAACATCGTGGAAATTATGTAACTCTCTATTTTATTGCATTTTGTGTACATAGAATCATCAAATTAAGGTCCCTTCTTTTTCTGCATATGAACATCTTCAGTATGAGCATTTATATGGTTTGAGGGATGCTAGCGACATACTCTTTTAACACACTCCTTATGCTTGGTTTATTTTTTAAGAGTGAATTTATCATTCACTAAGAGTGTGTCAAAAGGAGTGTGTTACTAGCATTCCTTATATGGTCTTCCTTGATCCATTAATGAAGAATGATGTAAATACTTCATTCATTAACCAAACTAGGGCTCCATTGGATTGGAGCTTGCCGCTTCTATTGAACATGCAATTTTGTCATTGACAAACAGTTCTCTTACAGCACAGTAGTACACTAATACATAGTAGAATGCACATTTTTTTAATATTAAGTCCTCTTTATTTCTAATTCTGTATTCTGTATTACTGTTCATTTACAAAAGCTGTATAGTTTTTGATTTTCATTTCATTTTGACATTCTATTCATTATTTTTCCTTCTATAGTTGGGTCATGGTGATTTTTCAACTGCTAATACGAAAGTTCTACGGATGGTGAATACACTTACTGTTGATAATGAGGCCAAACAAACCATAGAAGCTCTGCAAACTGAGCTGCAGAAAACAAAAGAGAAATTAAAAGCTGTTGAAGAATTGAAGAGTCAATCGGGTAAGAAACCTTGTAAATACAGTGGATGTAATTGTGTAAGGCTCTAAATGTTATGTTTCTGAAAGAGTTGGTAATACAGGCATTGGTAATATAAGTGCTGAGTGAACGAGAACGATGCTCTACAGACTACAATATCTAGTTTTTTTTTTATTGCATTGTCCTCATTTCCTTTTGCAGAACGTTTAGAGTGTGGAACTATTGATTAGGACTCTGCCTGTGCTGGTTTATATTGATAATTATGGATGAAACTCTAAAATAAGTCACAAGGAAGCATTTTGTTTTTGTTCCTCCAGTGGACACATTTACCACCTATATTTCACATTTTGCTTCTTTGAGAAGCCAGCTATCAAATTTCTGGCTTACTGCTGAAGAATTTAAATCACAATGGATTGAGAGCTCAGCTTGTACGACTAACTAGTTAGCTTAAATTAGCAACTTCATAGTTGTAAGTTAAGCTTAGTACAAAAATAAATTTGACTGGTTGTGATCTATAACGTTGTGTGTTCTACCTGGGCTTGGCTGGAGTGGAATAGAGAACGAATTCCTCCTACGAAGTATGCAGGAGCCAGGAGATATGCCAAGAAAGCCCCTCTGAAATCACTAAATTAAAAACAAAAAGACAGAAAAATAAACCTAAGTACACAAATGAAATGTACTTCATTATATATTATTATTATTATTATTATTATTATTATTGTACTACTCTGACCTCTGTCCTTTTAGACAAACATCAATGGTATAATAAGAATTTTTCCGAAAATCAAAGCCATGTTTTAAGGCCTCATGGGCGGTCAAGACTTCCAGTATTGTGCCTTATTAACCACTGAATAATAATGTTATCAAATGTATGGTTTTCCTGATCACTGCAAACATTTTAGGAGAAGCTGGAAAGCTGGTAGATAGCTACATATCAGATAAGATATTGCAATTAAAAGAGCAAATTGCAACACTCGAGAAGCGAGAAGAAAGGTGAGTATATGAGTTTTTACCTCTGGTACATTACATGCTTGTTATCAAGATGATTTTGGAATACAGAAATACTGAAACATCAACAGATACAAGACTGTGTTTGCAGACAGAATTTCAGTTTTCCGGAGGGCGTGCTGTGAGCTTTTTGGCTACAAGGTTGGCATTTACTGATATGGTTTATTACTATCTTACTGTGTAAATTGAAAGTGTTTTGCACTAAATGGTGAAACCTCAATGCAGATTTGATTTTTAATCACTATATTTTCAAGTAATATTGTAGCATGCTTCTGTTGGAAGGTGGTTTCTGTAACACATTGCTTATAGTTGAGTTAGGAAATTCTACACATACAGAAGTTAGGGAAATAAAATTTCATATCAAACTTAACACTAACAGTGTAATTTTGATGTGTCAACCAATGATTTTGCATGTAGGATTTGTCATTTTCTCTCTAAGAAGTTTTCTCTTGAGCATTTTCTAATTAAGTTCTTTCGAAAATTGAAGAAGCCGACAGTTGATTTTATGATAGTTGATACTACAGTAATCTCTCCGCTCACACTTGGAATGCTTCTTTGGTTGTCAATAACTATATTTGGCAGATTGTGATGGATGAACACCAGCGATCAAATGGAATCCCAGTGACACGATTTACCTTGCAATCAATTTATGCACAAAGTGATGATGAAAAGCTTGAATTTGAATATGAATCAGGGAATACTAACATTTTGGTAAGATGTTGAATTTTGTATTGTATTTAGTAATTAGTAATGAGAGTTATGGTGATTTTACTTTGTTCAATTATGCAACAATAAAGTTCAATTTGGGTTGATCTTCAAGATTAAATGGTAATTTTCTTTTAGCTGAGAATTTGGGCATTCCGATAATCCAGCAAAGAAAAATCAGAGCAAATATGTTCTCATGTTGTTTTCGGCTTTTCACAAATGATGGCATGAAAAGATGCTGAAATTTTGTTTTCATTTTATTTTCATAACAGGTAAATCATTACACATCTCAGCCTGAGGTATCTCGTCAGGTAAGATAGTTATAATATTGTCATATTTTTCAATAATATATATAATAAGTAAATTACATTCCCCTCTCTTAGAGAAGTTTGAATTACACTCTCCTCCCCTCTTAATCTAACATCTACACTACCCAAAGTATACTCGTTCGTTCCACTCTATTGATGTTTTTTTTGTTTCAAAACTATTGATGTTTCTAATTAATTTTTTCCCATGTTATATCCCTATTTAACAATTAATAGCTGGAAAAAGATATGAGAATTTGTAATGAACATCATACAAATAATAGGGGATTAAAAATAGGAAAAAAAATATGTATAAGAAGCTTGATTATATTAAAATGAACTTGTAATAGATGTTTACTTCACAAGGGAGGGAGTGTAGACTGTAGATTTTAACATAAAAAGGGAGAATAGTGTAATTCAAGCCTCTCTCAAGGGAGGGAGTAATTTTTTCATATAGTAATAAATACTTGAGATCTTGAACTCTTATTTCTCTGATCTCAAGCATAAATATGATTTTGTGTGTGCATGAGAGAGAGGGAAGGAAAATATTTTGTTTTTAGTAGCAAATATTTTCAACTGAGAATGTTTTTCCTGGAATAGCTCCTTTTCTGTTGCGTACAATAGAAAAGAAAAATATATTTTGTATAATTTAGTTATAAGTTATTTGCGCATAATTAAATAAATAGATTTAAAATATATTTATCAAAAAAAATTGTTTTGCAGAAAATTATTTATTTAATATTGTTAAAGTAATAATGGAAAATGTTTTTCCATATTTAATGCTTCAAAAAAGAAAAATACTATAGAGACGTTTCAGAAGTAGTTTTTTAATAAAAACAGCCAGATTCTTCTAGTTTTACATCTTCGTGAAGAAAAATAATATCTTCTTGTATGCATTATTTAAAGCTCTTCTTAATTCTGATATTTCTTCTATTGTTGAAAAGATTTGGTTAGATCCATTCAGCCTAGTGTGTATGAGGGTTTGAGTCACAATAACTGAAGATGGATAAAAAAAAAGAGAAGACGTGTGTGGAAATACGAAATGCCATCATGCACATAATTTTTATATATTCATGTTTCTTTTACTGAACTTATACTTGTGACTCGTACATTCCCAGGTTGAGATATTCATTCGGAAAATGAATTCAATTCCTGCTTTCACTGCCAACATAACGGTGGAGTCTTTCAATAGAAGAACCTTGTCTTAAATTCAACCGACTTGTCTGGGCTATACAGTTTTAAATACTGATGTTTCTTGTGGCAACTATCAGTTATGGCATCATATCTTGCTTCTTCTACTTCTGGATGTTGGTGCGGCTACGACTGGCCAGACTTTTACTTTCTTGATAGATAGATGGCTTGGTTTTGAAAAATATCACATTTTTATTTTTAAAAATATTTCAAGAGTGGTGGAATTTTGAGCATACAGACATGCGTCTATATCGTTGTCAAGACTTTTTTTTGATCAGGTTATCGTTGTCAAGACTACATTATTTTTTTTATCAAAAAAAAAAAGACAACATTATCTTGTTGGCGCCCATAATAACCTATTGTTTTCAATTTAGGTTCTTGTTATGTTGTTTTGGTCGAAAGGTGCTTGTTATGTTTTATATCCCGATAAATTCCGTGGGTCATGCAAGGAATAGGAGCTAGTGCTCTATGTTCTGATGATTTTATTCCTTACCAATTTTTTACATCCCAATTTAGTTCCTCGGATAAATTTTTGCAATCAAATTTTGAATGGATAAAAATTTGTCACTTTACTCACCGTGAGAGAAATTTGAGGTAAATTGAATTTGAGACAAGTTTCACTATCTTCTGCCACATTTTAATGTTTTGGACCGAATTGCAAATTCCATAATCATACAATATAGAAAAGAAGTATCTGAAATAGGAAAAGTTGGACAAATGTTATCCTCTCAATAAATGCTTCTTGGATAATATTGAGACAATCTTTCCAAAAATATATTAGAGATACAATTAATTAATAATAAATTTTGAATAAATAAATAAATTATAAAACTTTTTAAACCTACAAATATACGGCACAACAGGAGATGAATTTTGTCTACGAATTGTTGACACGATATTACCAATGCATATAACAGCTAATATTTGTGTTGCACGGTGAGCCTTGTTTGTCCTTTCCTTTACCAGAAATAAAGAACGATGCATAATTCTTAATAACGTATGTATCACAATATTAATATTAATCTCGAGGTTATGTTATCATGAGTCTGAGGCTTGCACAATTTTGCCTTTTAGGACTGCCTGCCATAAAGGGCTCGGAAAAGGTTCATGGTTGATGGTATTTGACTTTTTAATGTTTATGGATAACCCCATGTACCTTTATATGCCTTTCGGTGGAGAAGGTATTGGGTGGATAAAGAAAACTATGCACTAAAAGATTATGACAAGGAATTTGTGTGCTAATTTCTACTTTAACTGACAAGGGATTTACCACAAATTAAGGTCTTTATAGACACATATCCTAGCTATACGCTAAAAGATGTTTCAATTACAGCTTGGCTCTGCTCAAGGATGGTCACTGCTTTTGGCTTTCATTCATGCCGGTGTTGCTCACTAAGACTCTGTTTGGCATACCAGCTTATTCTACAGCTTATGACATAAGTTATATAAGCTATTTTTATAATCGAAGAAAAAATATAGTGAAACTTATTTTATATAAGCTATAAACTGTTTTGATAAGCTATCCTGGTTAGCTTATGAAAAATAAGCCAAAAATAGCTTATGAATCAATCATAAGCTATGCTCATAAGTTTTGCATAAGTCAATCCAAACAAGCCTAAATGTATATTATTTTCTTATTTTCAGTCATTGTTTTCTGTATTTAAACTCTTTGCTGCTAAACTATCTCACATCATCTACCAAAAAAAACTATCTCACATCTTCTTGTTAATTAAGTTTAGCTTTCAAGTTCTTCAATAAAGTCATGACCAAAAAAAAAAGTTCTTCAATAAAGTCTGTTGTTTATCTAAAAGATAGGAACTAAATGGTAGTTGGAAGAACAAGTAATTTTTTTTTATAATTATATATAAACATATCTTTAGAAAAATAAATTTACTTGAAAGAAATTCTATATAGTTACTCTGGATTTAAATATATATTTACATTCAACTGAAAATCATTTTTTTTTGGCTAAAAATGGAGGTCCAAAGACACCGGTGTACGACAGGGAATGCTCAACCCTACAAGATCTTGCCATAGAACATAGCTACACCCCCTTGGAGGGGAAGAATACTCATGGGTTCCTAAAGGAAGACAACTGAAAAATCAAATATATATATCGGAAATGCTTGATATTATGAATTGTTTTCAAACGAAATCACAATAATTCAAACGTGGCATGAAATGATTGCTCATTCCCTTGTATGGTCATCTGCCATTAATTTTATACTTACATCTGATTGGTTAAAGGTAAATTTGTGAGATTTTCGTGCGTATAGAATTAATATAGAATAGAATTTTGGAAATATCAATCAATAATATTTCTTAGAATACTTATAATATAGAGAATAGATTCTACTAATATAGAATCTAAATTCTTCTATTTTTTTGATTTAATATTTAATTGAATATTAATAAGATTTTTTTATTAAATATTAAAATTTTAATAAAAATTTATTTGATTTGTAATAATAATTTATTTGATTTGTGCATTCGATACCTTTTTTTAAATACAACACCTTTTTTTGTGAAAATTTTATCGTTGTCTTTGTTTATGTTTTGGATTGGAACAAATTACTATAATTCGCCCCCGCCTGCGGATCAATCGACATTTTTCACAAATTTTACGAACAGAGACTGCTATTTTCATATTAGTTACTCCGTTTTCATACTCAATAGCATTACTCTATATATACTAGCGAAAACGGATATTACCGTGCTTGTCTATCCGTTTTTTTATTAAATATAAAATTATATAGTGATATATATACTTAATTCATTATTATATAGACATTCATACAAAGAATGGAGAAAAAGGACAAAGAAATACCACACCTAAAAAATTAAAATTTCCAGTTACCTAAAGGTAATAGTAAAAATATCAAATTAGGAAACCAAAGAGATAGTTATAATAGGGTAGTTATGGGTAGTTACTTTTAAATTTAAATTTAATATTTCAATGAAAAAGGTAATTTAGAAATGTAAATTAGAACACCAAATGAGTTAGTTATTTTAGGAATATTTTCTTTATTAATAGGTATATATATATATATGAGGGATCAAGTTACACCAGTGTAACACTTTGCGCAATTCACTGCTCAATTAATAATTACTATCACATAAATCATTGCTGTAAAATTTATCTATCTAAAATTATTTGATGTGTCATTGAAATATATCAATATTTATACAATTTAAAAGACGTTAAATCTTTTAAAATTACTATCACAATTTTACAGTTTTTTATTGTAACCCAAATTTAAGAAATTAAATATACTTTTCGTACTAAAATAAAAATGAAAAATATTGGGAATTTTTTTTGTGATTTCCCTTTTAAATAAGATCTTAATTGTAAGCATTTCATGGTCTAAGACCGAGTAGTCTAGAGAGAAAGGTTCATTTTGTTGACAGCGATAAAAAGGTTCATTCAAGGCAAAATAAAAGGATTCCCTCATCGCCGTTTTGAGAGTCGTCTTTTTCCTCTGCTAGGGTTTGACGCCGCCAGCATAGAGGGCGAACATAGGAGGTCATCGCCGCCTCGGCTCGGGTTGGAGTGTTGGGAGAGCCATAGCTGCGAGGGTGGAACGCGTGTCTTCTCTTGTCGGGGTTATAATGGCTTCGTCTCCCTCGTCGAGCTTCGAGTCCGATGTGGGTTCGTCCTAGGTTTCGAGCCACTCTGTTCTGTTCTGGTTGGTGCCACGTCTGGTGGTTGCTGGTTCGTGGTCTCTGTGACCCGAGCGGTTGTTGTTTTGTTTATGTTTCGTTCCGTCGCAGTGTTCTATGTGTCTGTCTTCGTCTTCGTCCTCGCCCCCAACCCCACCCTTCCCTTCTCTGGTTTGTTGTTCAGTAGTTTGTTTGTTGATCTGCCTTCTTCAACTGGTTGAAACGCTGAATCTAGTTCTGGATCACCGCTGCAACGTCGTCATCACCTCCTCCGTTGTGGAACCTGGCTTGGAGTTGCAGTGGCTGCCATCAGTGCCATGGCTCCTCAGGTAGGTTTCTGTCTTCCTCATGGGCTAGGCTTTCGGGGTTGAAGGTCTTGGGTCTCTTTGGAAAAGGAAAAGAAAAAGAAAAAATAGGACATGTGGGCTGATTTGTTGAGGTAGATGGGTTTGGGGTCCCAAATGGGACAAAACCAATCCACTCAAAAATGTATTGACATGTCGGAGGCGGGCTCGATTGTTGCTCTGTAGTGTTCCACTAGCTGTTTAGTTTTCTGTTTTGTTTCTAGTTTTATTTCTCTGATGTATTTAGTTCAGTTTTTCTGCTTGTCAGTTGCAAGTTCTTGGTTTGTAGTTTTTTATGGGTTGCGACTTTGCATGTAGCTTGACTTTGACTAGTTTGTTACTGTGCCTGTTGTACTGCCCTCTGGGCTTCGGGTTTTACCCGCTTGATATGAATTCTACTTTGACAAAAAAAGGGCAAAATAAAAGAAAGATGTATATATATGCTGATATTTTATTTTATATAAAATATTTTTTATAATTATTTTATACAAACTTTGATGGGAAAAGGGAAAACGTGAATGACTGGGTCAAAATGTGCCACCTAGCAAGTCAACTCACTTAAAGGACCTAAATAAAAAAAATTAAAGGACTAAAAAATTTTAACTTATTTTTAAAGGACCAAACTCAAATTTGACAATTTTTAAAGGATTAAAAACATAATTAACCATAAAAAAACATACAAACATGAAACATCCATCTCCTCATTGACTTCTACTATGCTGGCAACCCATTCAACTTCTGCCACGTGTAAACCTAAAATCTAGATGTGGCAAACAGTCATTTTAGTCCCTGAGAGTGTCAGGCGGTGTCACTTTGATCCTTGATTGATAGAAAATTATTAAAAGGTCATCAACTCGTGTTTTTTGTTGGTCACTTTGGTCTCTGCCGTCAGGAATATAATCACTTTTAGAGATCAAAATGACAATTTAGTAATCACTTTTAGGGACTAAAATGACAATAAATAAGCACTTTTAGGGACCAAAGTCATTAACAACTGACAGTTAAAGACCTTTTAATAATTTTCTATCTGTCAATAACCAAAGTGACATCGTCTCACATTCTTAGAAATCAAAATGACTGGTTATTCAATCTAGATACATGAAACTGGACTTAGACATTAATGGACGGGACATATACTTTTAGTATTATGAGACTAGTTAGTTGTTCCATAACTAATCAGTATCAAAATAATTTGTAACTAATCCATGGGTAATTTGTAATTAGATTTTATAGTTTTGACCATACGAATTTATTGTTAATGCTAAAATTTATCATTTTATTAATAATTTTAGTCAAAAATATTTATTGTATGTATATTTTTCTAGTGGTTTATTGCAGTAAAAACCAATTTTGACCTCAATCTAAAATTATGCATTGAATTGCAAAGCTAATACTTTTTAAATTGTAAAAAAAATGTAAAAATAAATTTTAAATGGAAATATAATATCATTTAATTTGTATCTATTATGTTGTGTTAAAATTTAATTTTATACCCTAAATTTATAGTTATGAAATTTTTGGCGTTAATAATCTAAATATTTATGGTTGACTAGTAATAATATTTAAGAGGAATAAAAAATATATAAGATTAACAATAAAGCTGGTGCAATGATTGATGTTAACCATGTGATACATCGAGAATGAAAATTAG
The DNA here is from genome assembly GCA_030159175.1 of Glycyrrhiza uralensis. Lineage (NCBI taxonomy): Eukaryota > Viridiplantae > Streptophyta > Magnoliopsida > Fabales > Fabaceae > Glycyrrhiza > Glycyrrhiza uralensis. Next base: position 60,082,603 of record BRZY01000001.1, on the reverse strand, counting down.
GGGTGATCATGGGTTGGGTCGACCCGACCAACCCGGTTGACCCAACCCGAGCATCATTAATTGGATTGGGTTCAACCCGTGGGTTCAATCGGTTTGAAAATCTATAAACACGAGCTCATTGGGTCGGGTAGCGAGTTGAAGGAAAATGAAACGCACGACCCAACCCGACCCAGTTGTAATAAAAGCAACTAAAAGAAGTTCTTATACAGTGGAGTCAGTGAACAAAACACACGCAAGTTACTTTTGGGCTTTCATTTCCCTTTGTCTTCTTCCTCGTGAGTCGTGTCTTAGCTAGTATAGCTAGTATTTTCAACCTTTCAATTTCAGCTTTTCAGGCTTTGCGCTTTCCTTTTTTTTTTTGAAAAGCTTTGTCCTTTTTCTCATTCTCGTTTTTCAACTTTCGTGTACTGTCCATTTATGTTCTGTGCTCAGGCTTCACACTTCACCGCTGCAGCCTTCCGCACTTGCTGTCATCGACCCAGCGTGCACCACCATCGTCCCTGTCCAAGTGCGCTACCACCGTCCCTGTCCAAGAGCCTGTGTCAAGTCTGTCGCCATCAACCATATCTCCTCCATCGTCGACCTCGCTTCTACGTTTCTGTCTCTTCTTCCACTGTGCAAGCATCTCCCTGGCCATCCAAAGTCATCTATCTCACTTAAAAACTGCATATCTGCAATTTTGTTCCTCTCTTCTGCGATTTTGTTTTCCTTTTTAGTTTCAGTGTTCCTGTTCATCGTTTCAGTATTCAAACTTTTATTTTGGTTTTTATTGGACTCGATGGACAAACCCGACCCAACCCGTCCGTAGTCTGGTTGGATCAGATAGGGTTGCTAGGCTCAAAACGTGCAAAACCGACCCGACTTGGGATGTTTTGTTCGGTTCGATTTCTTTTTTCGTTGTAACCCGACCCAACCCGACCCGTGGTCAGCCCTAATGAAAATAGGTTAAATGAAGTTTTCACACTCAAGAGTGAGAACTCAAATTTAATACATAAAATTTGATAAAAATATTTAATTATAATCACATGATTAAGATACACGATTTAAATTCCGTCTTTAATTATAAAATTAAATGTGATATTTAATTAAAAAATACATAAAACATGTAATTAAAAATATAATTTAAACCATAAAATTTAATCAAATAATAATAATTCATTGGTCATAATTAAATGTTTCTAACCACATTTTGTGCGGCGGATATCTTAGATAAAAATAAAATAAATGTTTCTAAGACACACTCCTCATGCGCGCAGGCGCGCACACACACCCACACCAAGAGAGTAATGTGTATGAGCCTATTTGGATTGGCTTATACAGAATTTATTTAGGCTTATCTACTGACATAGTCTTTTGCCAATGTGTTTGACAAAGCTTATGAAAACAGCTTATGACTGGTTTATAAACTATTTTGGGCTTATTTTCATAAACTACCCATGATAGCTTATCAAAACAACTTATAACTTAAATGAAATCAGTTTCACCACGTTCTTTCTTCGATTATAAAAATAGTTTATACATAAACACTTATCATATAAGCACTTATACCATAAATACTTAAATAAGCTATTTTTCCAAACGAACCCTATGTATGTTGATGGCTTTAAATTGTTGGAAGGAAAATGTTGTTTAGTGTGAAGTGGTTTTCGTCATACACGCACGAGTCGATGATTTTCGTCAAAATCACTTTTACATTTTTCTATTTTTCAAAATACTCCATCAATCTATTTTGTTTTTTGTTTAAGATCGTAGTACAGAAACTAAAAAATACTACTTTTATTTTAATTATAAAAGGTTTTTATATAATTCTCTTATATTAAGAAAGTTAGTTAATATAGTTTATAACATTAAATTTGACAATAATTTACATTGTGTTATCAAAATTGCCCTTAGTAGTATCTCTTTCTTTTCATTTATTCTCTCCCACTTAATTAATGCATTATCTCTCTCTTTTTCATTCATCATAAGAGAGAGACAAAAAGTGTTCATAATAAATAAGGTAATTTGGGTAAAAAAACAATTAATACATTACACATTTTCAAAAGCATCTTATAAAAAAGAACAAATAAATTTGCCAAAAATCTTTTATAATTAGAGACAAATGTAGTATAATTAATGGCTCAAAATTCATAAAAAAAGATTCATAATAATTTTTAGGCTTAAATATGTTTTTAGTCCTTCATTTTTCACTGAGTTTCGTTTTTAGTCCCTAAAAAATAAAACGCATCTTTTTAGTCCTTCATTTTTGAAAATTTATCACTTTTAGTCCCTGGAGTCATATTTTAAATTTGAAAAATATTTTCTAAATTTATATTTTGACCCCTCCTAAAGCCTGATACTCACCTTAACCCATTTTTCCGTTCTCCCCCCCTCCACCGATGCACCGCGCCCCCCATCCCTGAACGGCCAAGGGAGGTTGCGCATAATGGCGGGAAGCTGGTGGCTGCCGCGATTGCACAGGAAGGAAAACGAGAGAGAGGTCGCATCTCATGGCGACTTCGAGGGAGGACGTTAGAACTACTCCTAGCGGGGATGGGGGGTCGCGGTGCATCAGTGGAGGGGGAGGATAACGAAAAAAGGGTTAAGGTGAAAATTAGGCTTTGAGGGGTCAAAGTATAAATTTTAAAAATACTTTTTAAATTTTAAATATGGCCTCAAGGACTAAAAATGACAAATTTTAAAAAATAAGAGACTAAAAATATGGGTTTTATTTTTTAGGGACTAAAAATGGAACTCAGTGAAAAATGAGGGACCAAAAAGATGTTTAAGCCAAATTTTTATGATATCTCTGCTCTCTTATGGTAATTGACCATTAATACTTTATCATTTTCTCGCATAAACCTATAAATGCTTTAAGAGTATAATAAAAAGAAAAATAAATGCTTGATTTATATTATAAAATGACAATCAATATGAGAATTTTTTTTTGACTAAAACAACAAATAAAATGGGACTGATGGAGTAAGTACTCCCTCCATCCCATAAAAATAGTCTTTTAAATTTTTGTTTACATAGATTGAAAAATGCAATAAATTAATGAATGAGAATAACAATTTTATCAAATTAATTTTGTTATTTATATTGCTCAAAACTCAATACAATACTCTAAAAAGTATTATTTGGGATAAAGTTGGAAAAAAAATAATTAGTATTTCAATGAAAAAAATAAAATGACAATTATTTTGAGATACTTTTATTTTTTTAAAAAGACTATTATCATGGAACAGAGAGAGTATTTATTTGAGAAAAAAAATGATTGGATCATGTTCTGATTCCTAGTGATTTTGCAGAATAGCAATACTATTGTTGGAAATAGGACTAAGGTAGTGTTTGGCCCGGCTTACTTTTAGCTTCTCTTCTCCTTAAAAGTAGAAGCTGGGCCAAACAATTTTTATAGGAAGCTTTTGAAAAAATAAGTAGCTTATTTTTAAAGAAGAAAAACTTGAAAAAAGGAGCTTCCAAAAAAGTTACTCTCACTAGCTTTTTTTAGAACTTATGCAGAGCTTATTTTCATTTGTCCGATCTTCGAACCAGTCGACGTGCACATTGAAGTCTGATATAGTGATATGTTTATTTTCCCCCATTTTATCATAAACTAAAACAAGCACCACCACTCACATCTCTGTTACACGCAACCGAAAGCTAGTCTTCTGCTCAGAACCTTTTTTATTTCCTTTCGAGTTCCATATGTTCCTGAACAATATTCATGGCGTGGATTACAATACACAAATCGTTGATCTAAAAAATATATATATTGTAATGTATATATCTTTAATTTGCAAATATATATTTGCCTCAAAAAAAATTGCAAATATATTTATAATGAAATATATTTTATGGTAATTTTAAATAAAATTAAAGCTTTTATAAAAAAATTTACCACTTTCTTTAATATAGTTATTTGTAAATTTTTATTGATGCAATAAAAAAGTCATATATATTTTTTATAGTGTTTTTAAAGAATTTGTATTTTATTTTTTTAAATACTTCATTCATTATTAATATATAAAATTTTGTATTTAGATACCATTTATGGTGATTATAAATAATAGTAGACTTTTTATAAAGAGTTAAATTATTATGCACCAGCATTGTAAAATAATTTTACACAGACATTCAATCACATCTCATCATAGTACCACATTGTAATATTACTTTCTAAAATATCTATACAAATATCTACCAAACAACCTTTAGCTTAAAAATAGCTTTTAAGTTATAAAATTTAAAATTTACCAAACAACTTTAACTTGACTTTTAAAGCTTTTATTTTTTACTTTAGCTTTAAAGTTAGTTTTAAGTCAAAAAAAAGCTAAGCCAAACTTACCCTAAATAATTGGTAACGGACAATAATGGGGGCTGTGAGTACACGTGGTAAGTGAATCATTTTTTGACCCTATATATGAGCCACCTGTAATTACCGACACTAAAAATTATCAGCGGTAATTAGAAAATAATCCTGACATTGCTATAAACACTACTTATTAGTTAATAGTGGTGCATTAATTTATAGAAATTTAAGAAAAAAAAATAAAGACAATTTTAGTGTGAAATTATTCCACTCATATAAGTTATTTATTGTTTTTTTAATCATGACCAATTTTGCAGATTTAATGTTTGTTACATAAGGCTTAGCTTAAGATATTCCGTGACATTGAGCTGAGTCAGTGAGTTGGAACAAATACAAAGGCATTATACGAATCCGATTATAGAATAAGGGAATATGACAAATGTCTAATTTTTAGTGAATCCGACACAACCAGTTTTGGATTATTGATTATTATTATTATTAAATAAAAATATCAAAAAATAGTCCTATTTATGTTTTAATAGTTATTTATGATGCGTCACATGGATTATGGGTCCGGTGTCAGACATTATTGATTGCTGGAAGTTTGATTTTCTTGAAGGAATTCTGGAAGTTTGTTATCCGTTGAGACTCGAGCGAAAGAGGAGTAACGTTAAACGTTATTCAAATTATTCTGACAAAAAAAAAAACGTTATTCAAATTATTGTAAATGATAATTAATTGAAAAATATTTATTGTATTAAAAATATAAACATAATTTAATATTGAAATTTAAATAAATAATTAAAAAGATTTAATGAAAGATTTAGAAGGTTTCATTTATAGTCTCCACCTTCTTTGGATTCCTCATAATCTCCAAAACCAATCTGCAAAACGACTCCCCCACAAATTGCCATTGACTTTGAATGAAAGCAGCCTACAACCCATCACATCCGGGAGCTTTAAGAGGGTTCATATGCTTCACAGTATTGAATATCTCACTCCGAGTCACTTCCTTACTCAGCATCAACCTGGGGAAAACCACCATATATGGGTGAGGGGGTAGTAGACTCATCAGCCGTGAAGAGACGCTGGAAGAAATTGGTTACCATACTCTCCAATTTATCCTGCTCGCCAACCCATGTCCCTTCATCATCCTGCAGCATATCGTACGTATTTTTTCTCCTTCTTATGGCTGTGACTCCGTGGAAATATTTTGTATTGCGGTCACCGAAGAATAAGCCACTTAGATCGCGACTTCTGGAACCATAACAGTTCCTCTTGCTGCAGAACTTTCTCATATTCACCCCAGATTTTACTCCTCAACTTGTCCAACTCAAGGGAGTTGTTAGAGGCAATCTGGTTATCAACCTCCTCTAGTCTCCTCATAAGACCACTCTTCCTTTCAAAGATATCACCGAACACCTCCCTGTTCCATTTCCTCACCACCCCTTGAAACCTTCGAACTTTGCGTAGTCCACTGTTCATCACGGGTCCAGTTCTTCTCCATTAGCCTTGGGAAGTCGTCATGTGACAACTAGGCTGCCACAAACCTGAAGGGTCTACGCCTCCTGTTTGGCCCATTATCTCTATCCAATTGCATCATAATAGGCCTGTGGTCAGATTTAAAATAGGGTAAATGGAAAATTACCACTTTGGGGAATCTCAGTCTCCACTGCATGTTCATAAGGCCATGATCCAACCGTTGGAATAAGGACCCCTTCCTCCAAGTGTAGGGACTCCCTTGGAACCCAGCATCCAGGAGATTGCACTCTTGTATCATCCTCCTAAAGCTCTGCCTCCCCCTGTTTAGGGCTATACAGCTCCCCCTTTCCTTTCACTATCTGCACACGTGTAGTTAAAATCCCCTAACACAACCCAGGCCTCATCATGGGAGTCAGCAATGCGAGCCAGATCATCCCAGAGCTGTTGCCTTCGCACATAATTGGGACTGCCATAAACCACCGTGAGCACCCATGGGGGCTACCCCTTCCAAGATACCTTCATATGAACCAATTGGGAGGTGGATTCCAGCACATCAATCGTCCAGACAGTATCATCCCAGAGACACCATATTCCCCCTGCTTGTCCCACAGAATCAACCCAAAAGGTCCCTGAAAAACCCAACTTCCTAATCCTTCTTTCTGCAGCATTGCCACTTGCATGCGTCTCTAGCAAGAACATCAGAGAAGCATGATAATTCCTTCTAATATCCTTTACCATCATGGTAAAACCGTTAGCCGTTGTGCTTCTACAGTTCCATGAAATGAAATTCATCATCACAATTGCATAGATTGCAGCCCCTCGGGCTGAGAACTCCCTTGCCCCATGGCATTGCTACTTTTGTGTGCACTCTCGCCCCCTGGGCCATTCAATCTCCCCTCAGAAGCGCCAACGTCTTGCACAAACAGAGGATTCGTACTCCCCTCCCTTTCTCCCGAAGGTGGAGATGGTTGCAGCATCTTGTTTGGCGTGGACTTGGGTTGCACGATTGGTTGCAACATGGGCCTCTGTCAACCTTTAACCCAGACCCGGTCCCCACTACAGGAACACTTGGGTGAATGTTTTCCTTCAGTAACATGTTGGGTTGGCCGATACCTCCCATGGCAAGTTGGCCCTTCTTTAAGGGCCCATTACTCCTAGCAGCCTGTTTAGCATCTCGAACTCTTGGCCCCATTTGCGAGCTCTTCCCGCCTATACCATGCCTCACCTTTGGGGATCTTGGGCCTTGAGGTCCTTTTTCATTCTCCTGATCCACATACACAACGAGCGTACCCTCACCAGGGACCTCCCCGCCCTCACATGACTGTTTAACCTCCTCGTGAATACCGCTATCTTCCATGGTGGCTAGGGAATTAAAACGTGATCCCTGCGCCTCATCACTGCTGACGTGTCCTTTTTTCATTCGAGCCCCCCCCCCCCCGTACTCTCCTTTTTGCCCTTCACAGAATGCTGGTCCCTCTGTCTGTTTCTGTTGTTTTTGGTTACCACCATCCACGGCCCAAATCGTGGGCGCAAAAATTCCGTATCGTGACACGCGTCATCCATGCCTGCGTCTTCCCCCACGCGCGCGTGGGTCGCATCACCCTCTACCTGCTCCTCCTCCACTTTCTCATTCTCTGCCATTTTTGTGTCCTCTGAAGCCTCCCCCTGTTTCTGGACTTACGTTTCAGGCCCCCTATCCGCCTCCGAACTCAAATCCGTTTTCATAGCTTGCTTCAGTAGGCACTCACTCTCCCTGTGCCCGTAGACACCACAGTGGAAACAGATGGTGTGGAGTCCTTCATACTCCAATTTCAGGATTTCTCCCCTCACAACCACTTGAGGAGTCACAGGCTTAGCTAGATCAATTTCCACGCATATGCGAGCAAATTGCCCACGTGAATGGATGGAAGTTAACCGGTCAATCTTCAGCATCACTCCCAGATTTGCGCCCAGCCTCCTCAGAAACTTGGTATTATAGAGCTCGAGAGGGAGCTCATGAATCCTCACCCACACGGCAATCCTCCTTTCTTCCCTAGCACTTATGAGGAAGTTCCTCCTCCATCTCTGCACCAGGATGTAGTGATCCGCGATCATCCAGGGGCCCTCCATCAAAGCATGGTTGTAGTCCTCAATAGCACCAAACCGCACAGCGTAATACCCCCGCGACATATCAATGATCTGAATCAGCCCCACCCTCGCCCATTCGCGGTTCAGCTTGTGTTCCAGAGCCCGAAAGTTCACTCTCTTCCCCATGACATTAATCATCAGAGTCTGTGACCATTGATCGCTCCACTCCTCAATCTCCGCGTCTGTAACCACAATCTCAGGGATGACATTTGGGTTTCTACCGTAATCCTCGCCCTCCTTGTACCACCTGTTCTCTGGCATCTCCTCGTCCGGAACCCCCTTTCCAAAGCCATCATCGACCTTTGACATACCCGGAGCATTCAGCAGCGCCTCCCTGAACCAAAGCTGCTCCGAAGATTTCTCATCCTCCTTCATCGTGATCTCCTTGTCACCTAACTCAGTCTCTCGTGTTTTTACTTTTTTCGTCACTCGAGCGCGTTGGTCTTCCTCGGGAGAGAAAACCCTAGCGGAGCTCATTTTTTCGCACTGCGCAGCACTCGAATCTTTTTATAACTTGGAGTGAGTGAGTGAGTATTAAATAGCAATTTTCATCTCTTGATCAATTAATAATCAAATCAATGGAGGCCCCTCATCATCCTGTTCCGAAGGCAGAAGAAGAAATAAGTCATGTGGATTGGAGAGGCAGACACTGTCATCCCCATAAGCACAGCGGAATGAGATCTGCTGCCTTCCTTCTTGGTCGCTCGACGCTACCTAATTCTTTATTATTATTATTATTGATTCATTGATATAATATTGTTTGGTTAAATATTTGATTAATATATATAGTATGATCATAATTAATATCAATTGATGTGAATTAATTTCTTGTGCAGGGCTTCAGGCATTTGAGATAATGGCAATAGGTGCAGTGGGGAACAACCTCATAACGTACGTGTTCAACGAGATGCACTTCTCCTTGTCCAACTCTGCCAACGTTGTCACCAACTTCGTCGCCACCATATTTCTTCTCTCCCTCCTCGGTGGCTATCTCTCCGACTCCTTCCTCGGCTGCTTCTCCACCACTCTCATCTTCGCTTTCCTTAAACTCTCTGTCTATTGAACACTCCCTCCTCGGTGTACTGTACGTACTGTACAGTACACACATCCCTCCTCTTTCATTTTAATTCATTCATTCCCTCTACCTATTCTTTCTATTGAATTGCACTTCTGCCCAAGGGAACGAACGAACGAATCTTCTCCTATTAAAATTTAATATTCTATATTACATTAATTTTTTTGTTTTATATAAAATATAGGATTTCACTTATTTAATTTATTACTAATTGCTTAAAATTACTAGTTTTGGACAATTGGCTCCCACATCCATTAAAGTAAAAAAAAATTTAATTATTTATGTACACACAAACTCCAATTAACACTTAGAGAGGGAAATGATATATGTGATAGGTAAGCGATATAATAAGAAGAGAAGAATAAAAAAAAAAAAGGTGGTACATATATAGGTGTTGAAAATTTAAGGTTGTTTAAAAATCAAAATTATTGGAGTAATTAGAAATCATCCATCCATTTTAGACAATTGTTTTCTATTTCTTTCTTCTTATAGTGATCCATATCCATATCCATATATATCACATTTGTCACTCTCCTCTCTTCAATTCATATATATATCATTCAACATGGATAATACTGGCCCAATGAAGAATCAATTTTGTATTTGGATTTCTTATCAAAAAAAAAAAATTTGTATTTGGATTCAGTTGTTACTGCAGGGTTTCATATTACTGTCGGTGCAAGCCCATTTTCCTGAGTTGAAGCCACCGCCGTGCAACATGTTAACGGATGGAGAACACTGCACAGAAGCGAAGGGGTTGAAGGCGATGGTGTTCTTTGTGGCAATATACATGGTGGCATTGGGGAGCGGGTGTGTGAAGCCCAACATGGTTGCCCATGGAGGAGACCAATTCAGGCAGGACAACCCCAAGCAGTTGAAGAAGCTCTCTACCTATTTCAATGTCGCATACTTTGCATTCTCTTTGGGAGAACTCGTCGCCCTCACAGTTCTTGTTTGGGTTCAGACCCATTCCGGAATGGACGTGGGATTCGGGGTATCCGCTGCTGCAATGGCCATGGGACTGATCAGCCTCCTATGTGGGACTCTGTATTACAGGAACAAGCCCCCACACGGCAGCATCTTAACGCCTATTGCTCAAGTAACTAACAATCTTAAACTAATTAATCGTCTCTCTCAACAATAATTAATTAATATCCATTTGTGTGTGTCTTAAAATAATAGATAATGCTGTCTTGTATGACTATTGAGTTGAGTACTAAACACTCAAGTTACCAACCATGATCTCATATATTATCAGGTTTTTGTCGCTGTATTATTGAACCCTCTGACCCACAAATGCTTCATGGAAGCCAAAACAATGCCGGTCTGCTTCATACCCATAAGTTCAGGTAACTTTTATATTTTTGTTTTTATTGGTTTTCTTTTCTTTAGTTGCTATTGTCTGCTGAATTCTGTTTTTTTTTTCTTCAAAAGCCTAGATTCAATGATCAACTGCGCGTGAGTGCATGTTGTTAGAAGTATGTATATATATATATATATATAGATCTAAAAGAACTATTGAACAGACTATGTAATTGATCTGCAGGTTCTTGGACAAGGCTTGTATCAGAGTCCAATTAGAGGGGAGTAATTACAGAAAGGAAAGCGCATGGAGATTGTGCAGTGTTGCCCAAGTTGAGCTAGTGAAGATATTGCTGTCGGTTCTTCCCATATTTTCTTGCACCATTGTTTTCAACACAATCTTAGCACAACTCCAAACATTCTCAGTCCAACAAGGGAGTGCCATGGACACCCGTCTCACCAAATCCTTTCACATCCCTCCAGCCTCACTTCAATCCATCCCTTACATCTTGCTCATCTTTGTGGTCCCTCTCTATGACGCCTTCTTTGTCCCATTTGCCAGAAGAATCACCGGCCACGAGTCTGGAATCTCCCCTCTGCGCCGAATAGGTGTTGGCCTCTTTCTGGTTACCTTCTCTATGGTTTCGGCTGCGCTATTGGAGAAAAAGAGAAGGGATGCGGCTGTGAACCACAACAAGACTCTGTCCATCTTTTGGATAACACCGCAATTCTTGGTTGTCAGAGATGTTTACAGCCGTTGGGCTTCTTGAGTTCTTTTACAAGCAGTCCTTGAAAGGGATGCAATCATTCCTCACCGCCATCACATATTGCTCCTACTCCTTTGGGTTTTATTTGAGCTCACTGTTGGTTTCTTTGGTGAACAAGATCACTTCAAGGTCTTCAACTGGTGGTTGGCTCCACCACAACAATCTCTACCAAGACAGGCTTGATCTTTTCTATTGGTTAATGGCTGCACTAAGCTTCCTCAACTATCTCTTTTGGTCCAGATGGTATTCTCATGCTCCTAATTCCACCACCATAACCCAACAAGGCGATGATATTCCTAATAATGCCAAGGATAATGTACAATCCATGCGGCCTGCAGGGCTCTAAATCTAAATATCTAAATATATATATAACGGGGATGTATTAAGTGAGAGGAATTTTAATATGAGAGGGTGAGAGGATTAAATCTGGACCGTATAACCATACATGGATGGTTGAGATTAAAAGTTAGTTAGTGGTCACATGACCACTTAAAAAAGTCATGTGACTTTATGTTTTAATCTTAACCATTTATGGTTTGATCTTATGGCTATGATTCACTCCTCTCATCCTCTCATAATAAAAGCCCTCTCACTTGATATGCTCCCTATATATATATAGATGAGGGATCAAATTACACCGGTGTAACACTTTGGTCAATGTTACACCGCTAATAACTCTTCAGCGGATAATTATATTCTAAAACACACTGTTAGATTAAAAGTTATTATCATATAGATCATTCCTGTAAAATTTCACATCAATCTAAAATTGTTTGATGTGTCATTGAGATATGTCAAAATTCATACACTTTAAAAGACATTAATCTTGACGTATCTCAATGACACATCAAATGATTTTAGATTGACGTGAAATTTTATAGGAATGATCTACATGATAGTATCTTTTAATCCAACGGTGAGTTTTAGAATATAATTATCCGGTGAATAGTTATTAGCTGTGTAACATCGTCCAATAGTTATACCGGTGTAATTTGATCCCTCATCATATAAATATATATATATATATATATATATATATATATATATATATATATATAGGGAGCATATCAAGTGAGAGGACTTTTATCATGAGAGGAGTGAATCATAGCCATAAGATCAAACCATAAATAGTCAAGATTAAAACATAAAGTCACATGACTTTTTTAAGTGGTCATGTGACCACTAACTAACTTTTAATCTCAACCATCCATATATAGTTATTGTAGCGACCTTCGTTACGATGGTGGCTACGTACTAAAAGTATGATTTTAATAAAATGAAACAAATTCTAAAAGACAAAATTGACTAAACAATACATCCACTCTGAACAACATATAGAAGTAATAAGTACGTACATAAAAAAAACCGTTTGCGCAAATACATGTGTCTACTAAAAATTCAAACAATAACTAAGAAGCATAAATAGCTCATCGTTTATGGAAATAAAATACTAACAACAAGAAGAAAGTAAAACTAGAATAAAACATTAAGTCTTCAACTCTCCTCATTCCCAGTGACGTCATCCTCGTGCTCTGAAAATAACACTCTTAATGAGATATAATCCCAGTGAGATAAAACAAGTTAAAAAAAAGTATTTGAAATTAGTGTTGTTCTCAGCCGGTGTGGTAATCGGAAAAATCAACCATGGTCCCACAAAAGTAAAATAAGACTTCTTTTTGAAACAGACACCATTTATTTAAAGCACAAAAATAAACTAATTATTTTAAATGGTCGAACAATCACAAAACAGAGTACTCAACTCGTCATCACTACACACACTATACAACTATTCGGTTCCCGAAACCAGTGTGAATCCCAGATTCACCGTGAATCCCAGATTCACTAAGGTCCATGAGCTCATGTCCAAGCAATGGTATTCCACTGCCTCCTCCATCCCGGATGGAGGTCATATCCCATCCCAGATGTGGATATGTTTAAGTATATAATACCCCATCCCAGATGTGGATATTTTTAATAATACGATATTCCATCCCAGATGGAGTATCTCTCACCGTCATCCCTTCCCGGAAGGTGATGACCGACTCATGCATGAAGCAATAAATCACCTCGGTTGAGTATCAGTTTTGTTCCCAAACTCTTTACTTCAATTATAACTTCTTAAAAGTTCTACTATAACAACACTATAACATCACAAATCTAAGTTAACATCCAGAACAATATATTTAAGGTTATTTATTTGAAAACAGTTAATTGTCATATGCAACATAGTCATTCCAAAAACAACTAAATTATGCAATGGCTCGCTGGGACAATTGAGAATAATCACTCAACCCCTAAAGTTAATCATACCATAAAAATCCAGAGCATACGAAAAACAATTCCATCACATCCATAATAATGAACCCACAAACCATTGTTAAATAAATTAAATTATAGTATCATCTGGCACAATTGATTTCACGCAAGGAATGCTGCACACCCAATTAGAATTGCATCGCGTAAATTCTCGGCTATGAATTGTCACGGTACAGGTCGGTATTATTATTATTATTATTATTATTATAATAAGCAACATTTCAATCATTTGGAGCTATACCCAATATACGCGAATGCACAAATATCATTCGACTGTAAATACCTAAGGCACTTCTAATTCTAAATTTCTCATACCAAGAATCCATTAAAAATAGCGTCTTTCAAGAAAATCATGCCATGGAAGTTTTTGAAATAAATAGTGTTTTACTCACCTTCCTCAGTGCACCGTTTTCTTCCTTTTTTTCCTTCAGTCTCCCCGTGTTGTTTCTCCTATTTTTCTCTCTAACCAATGCTCCTTGTTTTTCTTCTTTTTTTTAAGCTCTCCAACGTGAACTAGGGATAGCACTGTTATCCTATTTTTGTTGAACGTGGGTTTAACTTCCAATTCCTATCCCTTCCCTTTTTTTTTTTTAAACTGCTACTCCTTTTTAAGTGGAAGTGGCCCAAGCCTTTTCCTTGTTACGTGGGTGCACTCACTTCCCCTTTCCCTTTTCTTTTAATTAATTTATCCACTAAATACTAACAATTCTATTTCTAATAAATAATTATACCTATAATTTTTAACACTATACTATTTAATCATTTAACTTATTTCTTTTTCTTTATTGAAGGTTCTTAAATAAAATAGGATATTACAGTTATACAGTCCAGATTTAATTCTCTCACCATCTCATATTAAAACTTCTCGATACATCCCCTATATATATATATATATATACACACCCTGGATGGAGATGAGCACAACATCAATTGCAAGCTATAGTACTCTAAATGTATATCATCTTTAGACTTCAATCATATATATAAGGCTATGAAAAATTCATTCTGCATACTCTTTCGAGGCTAACAGTACATACCGTAATAATTAAAGTAGAGTTATATTAAAATTTCGTATTATGAGGAAGAACATCTCACCTCAGAAACATGAAACACATTGAAAATAAAGATACCACTTTTCTAATTAAATGCAAAAATAAAAAAAATTCTTTGGTTTCGAGGGATTTGAAGCTAAATCACTTTAGAGGGTGCAATAAAATATCTCAATTGTTGATGAGAAAACATTTAAGAGGGTATAGAGTATAACATCTCAATTGTTGATAAAAAAATCAATGATTAATATTCTAACATATCTATAATTTGTTATTTATGTGCACATGATGTCAAATATCATTGGTTTACCCATCAATAATTGAGATTGTTTACTTTACCCTTACTCACTTTAAAAAACTAAAACTAGTTCCAAGAGCTATCGATAATTTTCCTTACCTAATCAACGAAATTCTTGTAGTAAAACAACTAGAACCACGTAAGAAAACACCACACAAATAGCATCAGCTAACATGCCATTTGCAATAAATTCCAGACAATGATAAAAAACTCTGAGAAGTGAGTCATAATTTGTTAATGTGTTTCTTTTAAAAACTATTTGAGTGTAAGTGGGTAAACTTTCTAAGAAATTGCTAACACACATTCACTTATTTTTTTAGAAAGAGTACGTTAACAAGTTACACATTTAATTAGTATATTTAACAAATTTCAAATTTAACTTGCTCAGCTATTCCATGTAAAATATAAATATAAATATAAATGGGTATGGGTATACATAAGCAAATATAATTGTAAGTATAAAAGGTTTAAATAATATAAAAAATTATTTGTGTGTAAGATATTAGATTGGTTTATGGAGAAATTGGCAGGTGGCGACGGCGTGCAATGCAAGCGGGTCAGCACCACCGATGAAGATTTTGGGCTAATAGAAGCCCAGCCCAGCCCAACACTACAAGGGTTTGAATTGAGGGAGAGTCGCGAGTCATCCTTTTTCTTCTTCTCCTCTTTCATTCATCACTCATCCATCTAATTATCTGTGTGTGTGTTAATTGGAATCGATCGGAAGAGAAAGAGAAAGGGAAAAGGAAAGGCAGGGAGGGTTTGGACTTAAACTCAGAGTGTGTGTGTGAGAGAGAGAGAGAGATGCAAGGCGGTGATGAAGTAAGCATAGAAGAGCTGGCCTCCAATCTCTCCACTTACAAAGATCAACTCCACCAGGTACGTTAGGGTTTTCCTCCCAATTTCCCTTTCACCCTTTTTTATTATTATTATTAACCGACTAATTATTATGCATATCAATATCATATGTCCTCTGTCTGTAATTACTTAATTACTCAATGTCATGTCATCGGTATCCCTTATGTTTAATCATACTGTCAATTTTATTTCATTCATACCAATTGGTTTAATCTCATGTGTGGATTTCAGGTTAGACAACTCTTAAATGATGAACCTCCAAATTCCGAGTATGTCGACATGGAAAGGGAGCTCTGCGAGGTATGCTTAGTTTCTCTCTTTTTATATTTTCTTCTCCCAGTTAAATTGGCATCGCTGTCTTATTCCTCCCCCGGTATGTTTATGTGTCCTACTTGTTCAACATTGATTCATCTGAAATATCCTCCTTCGGTAATTTTTTTTATTTCTCAAAAAAAAATTCTGAATTGATAATTGATTATTTCTCGAGAAAGCAGATCCCTACCTTGTTACCTACCTAGCATAAAGACATGAGAGGGCTCATGTATGGATGTCTTCTCTGGCCGTGCTATGAATGCACCTCATTTTACGTTTAGTAAATAATAATTCAACCAAATAGACTTTTGTTGGTTGAAAAGGTGAGAGCAGTATTTTATTTGGAACTGCAGTAGGCAGTTAGTCAGGAGCATGAGGAATAAAACTGAATATTAGATCTTTGTAACAAAAAAAGCAGAGAACCTCATCAAAATGCACATCACTTCTATCTTGGTTCTGTGCAGGTGTGCTCTGTGTCGTGATGTCTGGCATGCTTTCCCCCCTCTCACCTGATATGAGATGTTCACACTGAGATTCTAAGTTAGAATTTCGATATTAATTTGGTTTCTCATGTAAAAGTTTCTTATAAATATTTGTTTTTACTGAATTTGAATGAGGCCGCCTAAAATTGTGCGACACAGGTGATTGCTTTGACGGAAGAACTCCTTGCAACTGCAAAGCAAAATGAAATATCTGCTACAAATGTCAGCTCAAATACCAGTGCATCTCCAACTTTGTCAAAACCTATGGAGAATAAAGTGGTACGTGCTACATATTCTTATTTGAATCCGGAGTTTACTTTCACAGCATGCAGAACTTGCCCTGTTTGTGGTATTGCTGTCAGTGAAATTGGGAATCACAATAGGGAAACATATCGTTAACAATTTGCATAATTTTTTCCACATCATATCTGCATTTGACTGCACTTTTTTTTCACGGCTACTCAACTGCCCCTTCCCAACTTGAGACTATGGCCCTGTTTGGATAAACAGCTTATTTAAGAGCTTATGACATAAGAGCTTATCGCATGGGAGCTTATGTCATAAGCGCTTATACACATAAGCTATTTGCGTTTGGATATGCACATTTACAAGTGCTTATACAAAAATTGAGTTGTTTGGATGCATATTTTTATAAGCACTTATAAGATGTTATAATTTTTTTAAAATTAAAATATATTAAAAATTAACTATTTCACCAATGACCATAGCACAAAATTATTATTTTAAAAAAGTTAAGAGTAAAAAACTAAAAATTAGTATTATCATAAATCATGATTAAAATTAAAAAAAATCATCATTCATTTATTCATAATTTTTGTAACATTAATAATAAAAACATGACTAAATATGCAATTATAATTTAGTGCATAGTTTTTTATCCACATTTCTCTTCTTTGCCTTTTCTTTTAAATGAAAAATCTTTTCATTTAAAAAAAGATTATTATGCCCCCCAACTGTGTGCTATTGTGCTATGAAGAAATACAACAGAGATTGGTTAGCACGTAGCTTTCAATGGTCATCGTGTGAGTTTTGCGTTGAAAATTTCTTGGCTTACCGTGAAGAGCTGAACACTGGATTATGGTTTCAAAGACTCGGTGAAGTAACAGAGGAAGAGAGAGCCCGTAAAACAAAAACAAATAAAATGCAGAGAAACGAAAAACAGGCAAAACAAGGATCGAGCGCGGGACCTCACTTTTGCTAAGTTTTAGTGGAGCATAAGCTTTGCATAAGCTAGGAGCAAAAGCTACAAATGTTGACTTATGAAAAATTGTTATAAACTCTTATGAAACTCCCATAAGCTCTTATCAAAAATTCACCCAAACACCTTCATAAGAGCTTATGGTTGTAGAGAAGCCCAAATAAGCTGAAAATCAGCCTATCCAAACAGGCTCTATGTGAACAATTGCTCATGTTAAATGTTTGTTCCATTCACGGGGTTTAGTTTGGGTGGTGCAATGGTGTTGTCATTAATTATGAATTGTGGAGCAGTTTGGTGAATCAAGGGTGTTCCTTTGGAACTTGAAGCAGTTTCCTTGCCAGAGGCTTTTGTGGTTTTTTTTTTGGTCAATAGGTTTTTGTGGTTATAAAGAAAAGAAAAAGTTCAGTGTTTTTGGTGGGAGTAAGGAGGCCTATGTTCTACAGAAGTGTGCTGTGTGACCCTTTGATGGTTTGACTGGTGTGAGATGATTGGATGTTGAAGGAAAACTGTCTGTCTTGTTATGGGGCAGGAGTGCAGGATATGTGGATAAATATTAATTCAGAATGTTCTCATCTGCACAATAAGGATCGTATGTTATCTCCTTCCCCCCTTTGCAGTCCTCTCCGGGAATAAAATGTCAAAAAAACAGAGAAAGAAATAATAAATGATGGTTCCTGTTTCTTATATGTATTTGGCTATTTGTGCATTGATGGTTACTGTGAGAGACTAGCCCTACTGGTGGGTTATTTTGGTAAATGAAGCAGTGATGTACACTTTCTAATTATGCACTGCCACGCTTCTGTATTTTGCTGCTTTTGGCTTGAGAAAATAGAAATGGGCAGATGAGAACATCTGCTTGATCCATATTGTATTTATCCTGAGCATACTATACTGCATTGCCTTGTGCTACCATAAAACTGCTCGTTCAAAATTGACTTATAATTGATGAAATTATAATCTGGCCGAAGTTGTGGAGGAAACAATTCAAATAATCTCTGATGATTTGAATGCAATAGTTGTCTGCTGATCTTTAGTAACTCCTTATGTTATTTCACTTTTAGGAGCTGGATAGCCCCTCTGATCATGAAGAGAAATTTCCTGTTGGCACTAAAGTTCAGGCAGTTTGGAGTGAAGATGGGGAGTGGTATGTTACACAGTTATTTCCCTTCTAGTTGTCTATCAGTGTATTTTATTTTCCATTTCATTTGTCTATGTTCTCTTCATGGTTAATTCTTTGTATTGTGGATGTCCAGGTATGATGCAACAATTGAGGCTTATACATCAAATGGTTATTATGTTAGCTATGACAATTGGGGTAATAAAGAAGAGGTATGGTTTTAAAACTACTTGATGTTAAAACTACTTGATGCAGACTTGATCTCAATCCGATATATATATATATAGTCTTACATGGTATTTGCTACTGTGTTGTATCTTGCATCTTTTCAACATTATACTGCATGAATGTGTGATTTAGCTGGTTGGCAAAGACACAGACTCTTGACAAAATCTTCTGTAAATAGTTCTTCCTTGAATTGAGAAGGGAATAATGGAGTATTTTTCTGGAGAAGTCAATTTCTAAAGTTTCCCGCACATAAATTGCATTGACAGAATATAGGCCATAAAGATGAGTCACTAACTCATCAATTACAATCTAAAGAATTATTTTTGGTTATCGACATATATTAAAATAATTTTTCAAGTTTCTGATATCTCAAGGTAAACTAACTACATGTGTTGATGGTGGTTGCTTATTACAGGTAGATCCTGCTAATATAAGGCCAATTCAAGAAGGTACTGTTGATGCTTTGTTAGAAGCTGAGCGAGTTGCTGAAGCTACAAAGCAGGCAATCAAACGGAAAATTGCGCAAGCTGCATCTGTTGATTTTCAGTCACGAAGTCTACCTCCAAAGCTTCGTATAGATCCTGATGACCCTGAGGATGTGGTGAGTTGTTCCATCAAATATTCATTCCTCTATGTTTTGCCCATAAAATTCACTATTTCTGTATTGAAAATGGTTATTTTGACTATTCATGAAGTGCTTTAATTTGCTGTTTTTGCTATCTATATATCCTTGGGTTGGTCTCTCATTTTGTCTGTTGCGTCTAATCAAGTGTTTGTTTTTCTGAAAACAAAAATTCTTGTTAGCAGGGTTCTGAAATTGTTTTTGTTTTATCCAAGTTTATCTGGCAGTTAGCTAGTATGCCATCAATGACATGTTTGCTAACTCAATGATTACAGAAAACTACCAAACGTAAGAAAATACATGCCTTTAAGTCCAAGATGCGGATGGAACAACTTGAAGTCACACAAAATAAGCGGCAAAATGCTTGGCAGCAGTTTCAGTCAACCAAAGGAAAGACAAAGAAGGTAGCTTAATTTCTCTACTTTTTATTCTACCCTCAACCATGTGAAGTTTTTGCATTTAACGAAAAAGAGTAGAAGGCCATGTCTCTCGAATTTGCTGTTATGTTTCATTTCCACTTCACAATCCACCAATTTTCGTGTTCTATATATGCTTACGATGTTTTTGTATAAATGTTGTATTTTGTGATGTATGCAAATGTGGTTTTGCTTCAGATTGGTTTCTTCTCGGGAAGGAAGCGGGAGAGTATTTTTAAATCTCCTGATGATCCTTACGGAAAGGTTGGGGTGACTGGAAGTGGGAAAGGCTTGACAGAGTTCCAGAAGAGAGAGAAACATTTTCATCTCAAGGATGGTACAATCGAGAATGATGATTAGGTTATGCAGCGCAACCAATTAGCCTTTCGGTTGTATGTAATATACTCAAACCATTCACTGTAGAGGTTCGATGCCAAACAAAATCATGCATGTTAGTTATCAAGTGAAATGTTTTGAGACTATTCTTAGATTATGGTTGCAGCCTAAGTCACACCAATCATAATTTTAGATAGAATGTGGTTTGTTTTAATACTAATTTATGAATATCTCGTTATATTTAATCTTGATAAAAACTTAAGTATCGTCTACAGAAGTGTAATTTGTTTTTTAAAAAAAAAAGCCTTTGGTTGAATAATTAAAAATTGATGTTGATTTAATTTAATTAAATATAAAAAGGGTTTAATACATTTTTTGTTCTTTTAAAATGATCAGAATTTGGTTTTTATCCCTTGTTTCAAAACTCAGTTGTTTTTTTTTTTCAAGTTATGGACGTTAGTTTTGTCCAATTAAGTGACGATGTGTTTATCGGGAGAAATTATTGCTCGTTTTGTCAGAGTGCATAGATCCTATTTAAGACGATTCTGATTTCTGACCAAATTGGGATCTAAGTAAATTTCTCCTGAAAAATCAGAACTTAAATGAAAGATCAAAACTTTGACCAAAAAAATGGAAGATCAAAACAATGCATTTTCAAAATAAGGAACTAAAACTGGATTTTTTTACACGAACTAAAACTGGATTTTAAAAATTTTAGAAATGAAAATTCAAATTTAATATATAATTTTGGCGTTCCGTGTTGACCAAGGGCAACGAGCAATCGAGCATCAGCCCACCATTCAGATATTTATTAGGCACAATAAAATGAAATTATCTCACACTCGTCTGATTCGATATACCATTGAAATAAGCCAGATGAGCATCAAGGATCACGTCGTTGACAGACTAAAAAAGCTGCAGTCAAAGCGTAGCAATCGGATTTGGATTAGATGCGGTCACCAAAATTAACAGCTATGATTTTATATACAGCAAAATCAATGACTCAGATTGCACTGAAAGCAACTACTGCAGGAAATCCAGGTCAAGCAGCGAGATAACAGTCGTCTTCACAAATATTGGGTCATTGGACATTTTACAATATTACGAGTCGGTAGGAAATACACATCAAATTCTAATATGATATGAATCTATTGCAGTAAAGCATAATTCGGTAAGAACGGATACCAGTGAATTCAATTAAGACTTTTTAAGGAAAATTAGCAAGTAAGATGAGAAGTTTGAAAGAAAAATATCCCCCATGAATTGGGTGAATTTCTTTTTCGGCTCTCTTTTTTCACTGGACGTCAGGGGCCGGCAATTGATTATCAGACGATGTCGCTAAGAGATGTACAAATACAAAAAAATTCAAAGGCAAAATCTTTGATCCTATACAAGAAATCAGCACTAGTATTACCATTTGCCTGAATGGAATGGAATGGAATGGAATTCTCCTATGGTACACAATGAACTAGTTTTCCAGACCCCTTGTATCAACGGGTTTCAAAACCACCGTATCACTTTTTCTTGTGAAGGTAAGTTTAACATGCAGGCACAGCAGAGATGCCCCACCCCCCGGAAGGTGCATCATTCGTTGCGGATTGAATAATACTTATCCCAGAGAGTTTGTGACTTTGATATTTCATTCATAAGACTCTTGAACTTGCCACTGGAATCTCCTCCACTGCAGAATACAAATTCAAGAAAGATATACATCTCTCACCAGATAAAACACACGGACGGAAATGCAAAGAGAAAACAGAAAGGAAGAAAACAAAGTGTTTTCAACAAACAGAACACCCCACCAGGCCACCACTCCATTGATAGTGCCTGCCAGCACCATATGATGTTCAACGGAAAATCTAAATGATGAAAACCAACAACTTTGCTACAAATATTTTATTGTGTACCCTGTGTTAGGGGAGGTTGCTCATGAAATCAATGATTAAATGCCCCATGCAAAAATACTATAATATCAAAATTATTTATTCTAAATACATGATAAAAGCATAAAATACAGTCAGACTGATTTATGCATCCATTGAAGAGGCAATCGTATATATACTAAGCATGATTGTAGACTTTCACCAAATATTTATCTTATGCAATAAATTGTTTAATATTCTAGTATTAGCATTACAGTTTTTTTCCATTTTGTAATTTGAGGGAGAGTGTTGTTCTCTGTTTAACAAGAAGAAAAGATCACAAGTTGATATTTAAGTATTTTTAATACCCTTCATTGAAAAGGCATAATTTTACTGATACCTTTCTTAGTGACTTTGTTATGCCTCAGCAAAGGATAATTCGTGCAAAATATAAATAGCTTGGTTTGGAAACAGCATAAAATACAAACCTTATGCGGTTCAAGGATGCAATAGCTCGGAGTGCGCTTCGAATCATGTCTTCATTACGATCTACTTCTTGCTTTACAGCATCCTGCTTTGGCTTAAAATTGATAGTCTTCTGGAGAGGATCTACCAATGAATCTAACACTGAAAGGGGAAATCCATTTTAGAAAAAGAGAAATGCTATAACAGCAAAATCTTGATACCTTAAGAGAGGCAACACAAACCTGCCAAGACTGCAGAAGGACACTTATCAGCTAGTTTTGAAAGTATCAGGTGACAAGGCATTTTAACATCATAATGATCTGAAAAACAAAAATTTATCTCGTTAAAACCAGTACCAACAGAGAGAGAGAGAAGTAGGATCATCAACACCTAAAGCACAGATTTACAAAGTTTTCTAAGCCTTAGAAGCAAACAAACATGATAAAGTTCCCCATGCTTGGAAAAATGGATGAAGAGTTAACCTAAAGCAAATATGGTTAGAAATGTTAATATGAAATAAAAATGTCTGAAATTAAAAGTAAAATTAGAGAAGGAAATCAGAACAAGAAATTATAACTAAGGCTCACCATCCAAACCAGATTTAAGATAAGGACAAATGAATGATGAGGGGTTCAGTTGGTCAAGACAACTATCCAGCAAAGTGTCTACACATTCGAAAGCTGCCTTCCTCAATTCAAGCCCATCATCCACAGTATGCTTGAAAGGACCAAGATCAACTGTTCTTATCAGTTCTTGCTGTCAAAAATTCATTATAAAAATCAGAACACTCCCAGTAATGTAATGCGAGATCTTTTATTCTGTTAAAGGCATCCGCCAGTAGACCCAAGCCATTACAAAATATATTCAAAAAGTCCGCAGAACCAATGAGAGGAAAAAGTTAGGTTTATTTTGTAATGTTACCTTAACAATTGTTTGATCATAAAGAAGAGGCAACAGATCAGGAAGAAGCCCCTTGATCAGGTTTGGTTTATTGTGTGCAAATGTGCTTAGAGCCAAGACAGCAGCTCGTCTAACATGCTGCATGTTCATAATAACAATCAGAAATAATAAAGTTGAAATCAAACAATATGCCAATAAGCCACAAATACACAAAATAAAAAGAAAATGAATTTGGCTCCTCCAAAGAGAGGGAGACACTTTAAGGGAAAAAGTGGAGAGATACAAAAATTGATTAGAAAATCAATGGTCATTATTTAAAACAACTTCATAATTTTAATACATGTGCATGCATATATGATTACAATCTCAAGCGTTGAATTTAATTTCTAATCAATGGCTATAACTCCCCAGTTTTGCCAATAAAGTGACGAAGTCACTTTAGAGGAGCCATAACCAAAGAAAATTGTGTTACATTTCTTTATCAACACACAGTAAGGTGATTAAAAACTCACCCTGTCATTATCCTTGATAAGCATCAGAAATGATGATATTTCAGGGTATATGATCTCATCTATCTTTTCTGGACGTTCAACAACAGAGTACTTCACAGCAATAACAACAGTAGCTCGAGTAAATGCAGCTGAGCTGGTTGTTCTTACCTATACAAATTTTAGAGCATACAAACACAACCATCAAATATATAACATGCAAGTCACAAGCATGAGTACAGGGCACCGAGATAATTTCAGATACCTTGAGTGCAGGAACAAGTTTTACAGGTTCAATAAGCGCAATTTTGCCCAGACACTCAGCCACTACATTGCGCACCCCCTCTTCCTCACTTTCACAGTGGTTGAAGAGTAAATTAAGTATTTTCTCGACACTAGACTCTTGAAACTCTGCTTTATCTACAGATTGTCTCACAATTACCTGCCAGTAGGAGCAAGAGAATTGCATATATATATATCAAATCTAAGAGAGTAATCATTATCACATATATATTAATTATTAGAAAGCAATTATAACCAACCAGATAGAGTTCGTTCAAGGCAACATACCTCTTTCAAAGAATGCAGCAGTAGATATTGTTTCTTCTGCTGATTATCAATCTGATCCAAGATAAACGGCAAGTACTTGGGAAGATTACCAACAGCAATGTTACCAAGGGCATATGAGGCCGCAGACTTAATCTCTTCAAAAGGAGATTGGAAAGACTCAATTACAATATTTTCTATATGTGCATGTATGCTTAGATCCTTCCTTCTACCAATCTCTCCCAAACATAGAAGGCCAAGGTGCTGCTTAGCCTTTGAAAGGGAAAAGGCATAATGATTAGTACATAGAGAAAACAAGGAACTAACTGAAAGGGAAACTGTTGTGGTGATGTACTTCATTTTTACTTGAGACATAGAAATGTCAGGATTAGGTGATTCTGCAAAATATTCTAAAAATCTTCTGAATATAATCAAGATATGCTAAGATATTCTTAAGATAGTCTAAAATACTCTGAAGATATTCTAACAAAAACAGAAAGCAAAGGCACAGAAAAAGGAGAGAAGCTGCAGATAACGGGATAAAACTGATGGTGGTCCAACATTTACATTCTGTAACAACCTGAGACTGTATAAGGCATTAAGGAAATGGATCATAAAAAAAAAATTCACTACTCAGCAGAAAAACTGGAGAGAGAACTTACTGAGTTAGAACTGCTGTCATCCTTGAGAATGTCAGTAAGCATTTTCACAGTAGACGAACACTTCTGATCACCAGCTGCTAGGCATAGAACGGCCACACATTGTGCGATTGAATGCAATGCTTGTTTAGCAATGCCACCTGACTGAGGGGAAGGCTTAGCACAGGCAAGCAGTGACTCCAGCAGAGAATCAAAACTAGTGTTTGCAGAATAGACTAAAGCAGCAAAAAAGTTCTGTAACGCCTGTAGCATCCAGCAAAAAAAAAACTCTGAGCATGCATATATTTATATCAAAAAAATGGGTCATGTTCGGTCACAAGCATAAAAATTACCAAAAGTGCTTGCCCCTGCAGCAATGAGCTTCTAATTAATGTTAAAGCTTGAGGAAGAACTTTGTTTCTAACAGCCAGAGCAACACTTTGGCTTGACCTCTCATCACCCATTAATGTGCAGCAGAGTTCCAGGGAAAGTGCAGTTATATGCAAGTCAGAATCACTGAAACACAAGCAACAAAAATAAGGAAAAAAATCTGGGTTAATCAATCCAAATCACCTGTGTCAATATACAGAGCAGATTAGTAAGACAAACCTAATTAGTCCTGACAGTTCTACAATAATAACTTCATAAGAAGATAAGCCAATCTTATCACCATAAGCAACTATGAGTGAATTTAAGGTTCCCAAGGTGGCCTGCCTTAGTGCACGATTAGCCTGTTTGCAAACCACCAAAGCAAATCTGAATATTTCACCCCATATGGCAGGAAACTCAGAATGTTATGAGGAAATTTGACTTCAAAATCAAATGTGAGAAGAATTGCATACTTTTCGCAGGAACGCAGTCAACTCTGCTACTACATGCTCCAGGACACATGATAGATCTACCCGAAGTGGAGAATTAGCAATAACAGCAAATGCCTGCATAAGAAACCCAGATATTAAAGACAACTGCTACTCAAGCTAACTAGTTTTCCAGTAAGTATCTAAGAGCACAAGACAAATATAGCCATCTAAAATAATGTACACCCACTTAATACTATTTGTATTAGGGGAGTTCAATTCCCAGTTTAAATATGTAATAAAATTCACACCAAACAGATTAACCAATCCAGGGATAGATATAACTCTTAACTGCATTATCAGAGCTCTACTTGGTTCAGGTAGCAATGGCAAATGAAGCAGCATAAAAAATCTAATTAGGGCTGGCTCAACGGTAAGGCAGCCCAAGCCCTTGCTTTAGGTCCACAAGCAAAAAACTTATTTACTATTATTATTTATAAAACAAAAAAAAAATCATCATTAATTGACTTAGCACAATGGTAGTTACTAGTTAGTGTGTGCTTTTATCTTGGGGAATAGGGTTCAATCCTTACAAGTGCAAAAAACATATCTACTTTTCTAAAGCCCTTAATGTTTTTAAAACTGATCGGGTTTCTTCTACAGAACAGGTTTGTGCTAGTTAAGCCCAATAGGCTGGTTTTTGTTAAGCGAGTTTTAGTCAGTGATTGTTTTTGTTAGTTAGAATTCTAATACAATTTGCCAGAGACAGGTTTGTGCTAGTTAAGCCCAATAGGCTGGTTTTTGTTAAGTGAGTTTTAGTCACTGATTGTTTTTGTTAGTTAGAATTCTAATACAATTTGCCAGAGACAGGCTATAAAATGATAGGGAGAGAAGATTAGGAGTCTTTTGTTTAGTAGGAGATCTGTTTTGGATGGAGAGGTCTCAGGCACTTGTAATCTTGAGAGGAACAACTTGTATTCATTCTTTCACCTCCTAACCTGGAGATCTCTTCAATAAAATCCTATCTTTTTTTTTTTCAATTCTTTGTCAAATCTCTGAACCAGTATCTAATCATTTTGTTTGGATTATGAACTCCCTGACACTGGATCTTGTAAAGGAGGGACCAAGGGAGTGGTGATCAACAAAAAAAGTAATGCACAGATACAGTCCCAATATTTGGGATAAAATCCAGTCATTAATGTTGAAAAAGAAATGTGAAACAAAGAGAGAACACCACATTTCACTAATTAGCAAGTAAAAAAACTACACCCTTTACTTAGGGTTCACTACAAGAAATCACTCTCTTAGACCTTATGACTTTCTCCATATTAGCCTTTCCTTATTACTATACCGTTAACAGTTTTTCTGCATCAGAAGTCGCAAGTCACAGATTTTTCAAGAATTTTAAACTACAAAATTCAACAGGCCAACCTTAACAGCTGTAAGTCGGGTTATCTCATTCCCCATCCGATCAACAAGCACCGGAAGGCATGCAGATAATTCAGCATTTAGATGGTCACCAAATGTTGACACAATAAGTCCCATGCAGGAGATAGCACATTCCTTAACCTCCTGGAGACAAAAAAAGTTATGCATGAAAAAAGTCATGCATGATAAAAACATAAAAAGAATCCCTCTACAAAATATCCCACTAACCTGATCCTGATCTTGGTTTATTAAGCGTGACATAATGCCATTATATATGGGATGAACATATGGTCTGAAATCAAAACCAGACCCCTACACCACAAGGTCATTCTGATTGTCACAAATAGCTATAACATTATTTCACAGTCCAAAGATGATATTTACACATACCTCAATGTTTGGTCGCACAACAGAAACAAGTTCTCCACACACCCTCAAGGCCTCTGCAGTGACCTTGTAATAACGGTCACCAACAGCTGATAGAACAGGAGCAGAAAGAGCCTACAAACAGAAATACAA
Source organism: Glycyrrhiza uralensis (assembly GCA_030159175.1). Taxonomy (NCBI): domain Eukaryota; kingdom Viridiplantae; phylum Streptophyta; class Magnoliopsida; order Fabales; family Fabaceae; genus Glycyrrhiza; species Glycyrrhiza uralensis. The sequence continues at coordinate 60,054,663 of BRZY01000001.1, read as the reverse complement.
ATACAAGTATGAAATGGTGCCATATGTCATCAATACACATTGAGGTAGAAAATACATGTCACTGTCCTTGCATCCAATAATGTGTCTAGCAACAAACTATAAGTAAAGGCTTATGCTGCTGAGAACCTAGGAATAGATTTCATAACTGACAACCTGATAGAGAACTGGGTATAAACCAGGACTAGCTACTGGGCTCAAATCATTGGAAGCCCAGGATTTAGATCATACGGGTAAGGGAAAAGAAAAGCTTATGAGAGAGAATTAGTTAGTGCTGAGTTGGCAAGTTTGTTAGCCCATACAGCATAAGTAGTGAGGAGGAGGAGGATAGGGCACGAAATTAATTGTTGTTTTGTTATTAGGCAGAGAACTTGTTTCTCTGAGGAGCTTTGCTCTGGGATTACAGGGAGTCTCTCTTCTTTAATAGTTCCTTTTCAATCTATAATACAAATTTCTGTTTTCTATTGAACTGGGTTTCTATCACAACCCCTCATATGAATGTAGACAAAGACAAGACTTACAACTGCCGGTTGTGAATATTGCCAATAAACACAACCAAATCAGCCATAAGACTGAACACAGAAAAGATTGAAGTCTAGGCAACACAGTTAACTAGGATATGACATCATGCCAAAGAAACAATTGAACCAACAGCTTGAACTATTAAGTAACAGAAAAGTGATTTATAAATTATAACTCCTGCAAGATGATAAGTTTATTCCATGGAAATCCAGTGACAAGTAGAAAAAATAAACTAGTGGACTATAAACAATAAGTTAGTAACAATATAACAACAACAACAACCACCCAAGCCTTATCCCAGTAGATGGGGTCGGCTACACAATCAGACATTTCAATTTCCAATCAAAACAATACGATAATAACAATTGAAGACAAAATTAGAACTCGAGTAAAGATGAGAGAGAAAACATTATAATAAGCATTTAAAAAAAATGAGCAATAAGTCCATAACCCAAGAATTCATTAATATACTTATAGTATGTTTCCTCATAGTATATTTCATCCAATGCAGCACTAGCATGCAATTGTCCCAAAAACACAAGTGGACACAAAAAACCATTCAAAGAGTAAATTAAAATAAATACTCATACTGTTACCTTGATATAAGGGTGGAAAACATCGGGAGAATGAGAAGATAATACCAATCTTGTAAATATTAGGGCTTCAATCTTCAAATTAGAGGTAGATGATTTGTCCTGAAAATCAAAATAAAGACAATATTGAGCTGTAGGAGAGACTACATGAGATTAAACAAAATTTTAACTCGAGACAATATTGCTTACATTTAATGCCTTCTCAATTCCTGGAATGAGTGACCCAATGTGGTCTGCAAGACAGTTGGGCAAGACAACCACAAGTTCTTTCAAAACAGAAAAGGCGCCAACCTGCATAGACAACTATGCTTAAAATCTATTGAGACTTTAATTAATCAATATCAACTTTTGGTGACTACTACCTTTGTTTTGATAGATTTCTCACGCAACTGCCTATTAATAGATTTGACAATCTTTGACAATTCTTGCTTCAACAACCAACGAGGACTGCATTGCGTGTCAGTGTTAAGACAGTCAATTAGTGCCACACATTATGAGGTAATTGTAAAAACTGGGCTAAACCAAAGGAAAAGTTGAGGAGATAGCCATAGTGGATGACCATACTGCTCTTGATAAAGCTTACTAACCCACATATATTTTAGAACTTGGATGCATCTTCACGACTACGAGTAAATAGAGTTGTTATAGCTAAACTGTGGAGATCATATATAAAAATGGTATTTCCTTGTATCTTGTCCCTAAGGAACAATGTTCAGATGTAAAATTTGTAAACTGTCATTCATGTTAAAGTGGCTATGAAGCCATAGGTACCAGTCCTAAGAGAAGTGCTCTAAAATAAAAGATGCCATAGGTTAAAAATCTCAAGAAAGCTACTGGCTCTTCTAGAATATTCGTTTTAGAATTTACAAATATATGCAAAATATTATTCGATTGTGCATCCAAAGTTTTAAATATGCCTAGAAGTGCAAAATTAATTCACGTAGAAATTATACACATGCATTCCTCACATAAAGATTCCAACATCAAATGAAATAAAAAATAAAAAAAGATAGAAATTAATTTGACACTAGGAAAAACATCAGCCACTTGCCTTGTTTCATTTGCCTCAATCTGCCCTTTTGTGACATTTCCAGTTTGACGCAAGAGCTCAATGAAAGTATTAAATACATCCATCTACAACATATCCATGTCAGAGAAACAACCTTGGGTCGTAAAAGACAAAAAATTAAATTACTTATTCTGGCCTACCTTGACATTTTCTTCTCTTTCTTTAAATCTGTCGATCAGTTTTGGACAAGCCTTTAAGACAGAGAGTTTAAGATTAGGCAGTCATGAAACTAAAGAAATTTTATCGGAAGGGCATAAGGATAACAAAATACCTCATCAAGCTATAAATCTAGTGAACCAAATGTTTACCCATTACCCAGATGGATAAATGATACAAGAACAGCAATATCTCAGAAAAATAAAGAGAATAATAGGTTGTTTACACAATACAAAAAGAAACTGATGGCAAAGTTACCTCATCATACAGCTTTGAAAGCATCTCAGGACGAGAAACAATCAATGCTGCTAAGCATTTAGCTGCAGCTCTGCGAACTTTCCAGCTGACATCTTCATCATCTGTATATTCATTTGCACTCTCACTGCAAAATAATACCATATTTGGCCTGATTAACATTTAACACAAAGAATATCATGCAAATATGAATCCCATACAGGTATCCAAGTGAACCAAGAAGCACATACTCATCCTCCTCCTCTTCATGACCTTCATCATCAGTATCCTCCTCCATGTTGTCAGTGAAGTTTGGGTCGTAACTTAGATATGCTAGTGTCAGATGAAGAATGCCATCGCAATAAACAGAAATATCCCTTGGACACCTTAGGAGAAAGCTTTCTAGAGCCTGCAGGAAAATTTTGACAACGGATTACATGACTGACAGTGTATTATAAATACACATACACAGTTCATACTACGATGTTTTGGATAATAAACAAATAAGGCACCTGCAAACTGTACTCACGAAGCTCTTCATCATTTTCTGAGGCATTAGTACAATAATTAATTAGCACTGGAACTGTGTCTCCAAGATGGGGCCCAAACCGGTAGCCAACAGCTCGACTGAAACACAAATTAGCTCAAATCAGTTAATATAAGAAAATGATCCCTTCAACCAGTGTTGTTAAATAGTGGTTACAGCTGCGCCAAAATGCTATTATGTAGCGGGATCTGAGGAAACTGCCATTAAGATGGCATTGCATTGCAGTTTCTGCAAAACAGGCCATAGCGGTTGCAAATGTCAGGTATAGTTTTTTTGTCTTTTATGTTTTATTTTTTTTAGCGTTTTCAGTGTTTTGTTTTGAATAATTGAATTCTTGAGTAATATTATGTCACCTTTTTATACAGCTTATTTTTTAATTTTATGTAGCTTGTTTTTCAGTGTATACAGCTTAAGTTTTTATATATGTAACTGATTTATTTCAACCGCAATGCAACTTCTGCTATGTGCCCACAATGCTATCCACCATATGACAGCGGATTTATGGCTTTCCACCATTTCCCACAATCTAACACTGCTCTCAACATAGAAAAGAAACTGAAGATGGAGAAAATAATGTGAAAGAAATTGCTAACCTTAAAGCACCAATCATTTGTATATTTGTACGGGTCATTTCAGACTTGGCAACTTTATTTTTCAAGTTAGTAACAACTTCAACTATTGCCTTGGCCAACAAATCATCTGACAAGCTTGAAGAAAGAGATGCTGAAGAGATGAAGAAGAATTCATTAAGTAAAATACAGTTGTGTTGCACTTTTGCTTTCATTGGCAACAATTTTTACCAAAATAAAAAGTGGCCACTTCAGGGTTGAAAGTGGCTTGCTTCAAGGTATTTCAATTCGACATTGGTAATTGTATGTACTGTATATCCAATCAATCAGTTTCCATTCCAAAACAACATATACATGGACTTGAAAATTCCATTTCAATCCGGACATTGGTAAATTCACCATCAGTTTTCTTCTTGAGTTGTTTTATTATTATGATTCTAATGACTATGCTCATAAGTCATAATTAAATATACTGGTTCTGCCAATTCAAAAATAGAAAACATCAATTATATGACAAATGTTCTATATAATGTAAGTTGCAAGTGTTCAAACGTCCACTTTAAACATAATTTTCAATATAGAAAACATGATGGATTACTAACTTGGTCTCTCTGTCTGTCTGACAGCTTCTGCTTACCAAATCAACATTCATGGTTAAAGTTACCCAATATGCCAGTTACAATGAAAATCTACATGACTTTCCAAAAATCAACAAGTTCAAATCAGATCACAGAAAAACCACAAGGTAATGAGTGATTTTTTGCTCTAAAAAATTTTCTACAAAAGGATATTCAACCAAGATGAAGGGGATAATTTTGAAACACTCAAACTGCAAAAAGAAACATCAATTCTCCACTAATAAACAATTCTTATTTGGAAAACAGAAGCCCACAAATTCAAACTTGTCTTACCAATGCATGCCACGGTCTTCTTACGCACACTAGCTTGATTAGAATTCAACTGAGAAAGCAGGGAACTTAATAATAGCTCATGGTCAGCTGCCATTAGATTCCCAAATTTATGAAGGACATCACATAAAATATCCAGACATTCACATTTAATCTCTGTGCCCATTCCCTGTAGATATTCACATAACAGGAGATTCATGATATAATGTCACTTAGAAAAGCACTAAATGAAGAGTTCATGATTAATTACGATTAACACTAAAGCTTGGGAAAGGGACTAAACTAAGCAATTTCATAAATGCAAGCAAACAAGGGCAGTCACAGCCTTGTTGCCATTCAGAAGATTGTCATGTCAAGAAGAATTCTAGCAGACCATGGACCAATGGGCCTAAGTAAACCCCAAAACCAAAAGGCCCACAATCAATCTGATCCCCTTTTGTCTCACAACTCACAAGTCGAGCACAAGAAGAAAATAATAGGATTATGAGACCATGCATTGCTCATATTGCACCATAGAGCTATGGGGCTTGCTGGACCCAAAAATATAAACTGAAAAATCAACCCAAATTTACCAGCAGGTACTAATAATGGAGCCAAAAACACTCAACATTTTTGTCAATAAACAAAATGCCTTTGTGAGAATTAGATTTGTAACAATAAAAATAAAAGCAAGCAAAGAAAGAAAAACCTTATTTTCCAAGGGTAGCAGGGAATAGGGATATGCAAGTGGGTATGAAATGTGACACCTTATGCCTACAAATTAGTAAATGAAAAAAAGGGTGTTGTTCAAGTCTTTAGGAAATCTAAACCTAAAAAATGTAAAAATTCAAATAACAGATATTAAAGTTTTTAAATAATTGTTGTTTTCTTGAACAGGCACATAACAGATGAAAAGCCAATAAGTCCAAATTGAATAATCTACATATATACAGAGGGCTATAGATCACAGAGAACAAAAGTTAATAAAGGTGGAATCAGCCTGATATAGGCACAGATGGTTTGCTAAGTTTCAAGGCATGTAGTTGTTAAGCAAAATTAAGAACTTACTGGGCCAGTAATTCCTTTTACCAATTGTGGTGAGAGAATACAAAGAATAGATTGTGCAAGAGACTGAGTCGAAACTTCAGCAACAACTGTCTTCAAAGCTATGCTAGCAGTGTCGCGATGCTGATCCTTCCCATTTAGCAATTTGTCACACAGTTGACTGGTCATTTCCACAACCCTTGCCTCACTCATCTTCCTCACTAATGGAGCAAGACTGCAATTTTTAATCAAATTCAAATGAAGAAATTAAAACAACACTTATACTATATCATTTGTTATTTCATTTTCTCATGGCAACCCAAATTCACTACAACATGAGAGGAACACCTATGGACAAATCATTTTCAGCAATACTTAACAAGCTGGCTTTTTACTATTTCAACTGAAGGAAGCAATTTTAGCTTAAAGAAGAACCAAAAAAAAAAATTAAAGAATAGAAAAAGGAGCAAAAGGTTCTCTACTATAAGATCATATTGCACGACATGAGTAGTAATAGCTCTAAACTTTCAAAATCCTAACATAGCATTTTTAATCCATGCATAGATATGAGATATCCTTTAAAAGCAGTGTCAGTCATAGCTAACCATATAATCCATAATAATATGAGTGAGAGTGAGGAGAGAGAAAAGGTGTACCATTTGACAGCAAGTCCAGAAACATCACCGGCGACGTCGTCAAGTTGTTGAATGATGATGTTCTTCAGCTTCACCTCAAGATCAGCATCGGCCCTAAATGTGGCTTTGCTCAACTCGTTTAGCAAATCAGATGTGGCCATATATCTGTAGTCTTTATCCTTCCCAGTCATCTGTGACAAAATTGAGAATGAGATATCTATCACATACTGACATACATACCTACCACTACCAGCATAGACACTAACATCCATGATGCATAGATAGATACATGCATATGCATGTGCACATGCACAGACACACACAATCTTCGATAAAATAAAATAAAAACAGAAGAACCTTTTCTAGTATGCCAGTGAGAGCTAAATTGGCCATCGTTTTGCAGCAGTAGATGACTAATAGCAGCAATCTGGGAAGTAACGAAGGTGAGAGTAATCAGATGTGCAAAGACTTCGATTCTTTTGAGATATAGAATTATGTGAAATGCAAATGGCGAGCGGAACGGAACCCTAGCAAGAGTGAGATGAAGGAAAATGGATCAGAAGTCAGGAGTGGAAGCGGAAGTGGATGCGGATGCGGATGCGGATGCACCTCTTCTCTTCTCTTCTCTTCTCCTCTCCAATTCGCAAATGCAATTGCCTCTGTATGAGAGTAGACACACACACACTCACTCTCCTCCTTCCTCGTGTCGTGTCTCTGTCTGTTTGAGGCTTTCAGTCTTAAAAACCCTATTGCTAATTTGCTTTGCTTTTTGGTAATGGTCTCTTCATTTCCTTACTTCAATACCTTATTTACGCAATCGCATCGCGTGTCTTTCTTACGTGTGTTGTTAGTACAACCAAAATTTGCTATTGGAAAATAATAAATAAATAAAATACTCCCTCTTGATTAAATAATTTTTTATTTTTATTTCAAAATTTTGATTGTTTTAGAATTTTAAGAGATAATTTATTATTTTTTTAACTATATTTATAGTATAATTAATAGTTTTGAATGGAGAAATAATTATGATAATTGAAAATAGTGAATAATAAATAAAGATATTTTAGTTTAAAATTTATCCAATTAATTATTTCTTAATTTTTATGTCAAAACCTTAAACCACCAATATTTTGAACCAGAAAAAGTAATATACTAGGTATAGCGTTTTTTATTTTTTATTATTTTTATTCAAATAATTTCTGAAAAAATATGCGACGTGGTTATAATTTGAATAATATCTTAAAACTAAGAAGTATGGTTTTTATTTCTTTTAAAATGTGAAAATAAATAAAAAAAATAAGCCATTAAAATTTGATTGGTACCGAGAAAATTGATTAATTTGCATCGGATCATAAATTCAAATATTGAGAGTTTTTTTTTTGTTATCTAGCAGACGCATTATGAAATAATTAAATGACTCGAGTATCTACTACTCATATCACATTATGTTGGTAATATCGAAAAAGTTTATTGAATAATTCATTGTGAATAATCATATAAAAAAAATTCATTGTGAATAATATTCTTTTAGGACAATATGCATGCTATTGTATGCCAAAATTATCAAATAAACATTAAAAAGTAAGCAAAAAAATTATCAAAAAAATAAACATTAAAAAAGTTTATTAAACGATTTATTGTGATTTGTGAGAAATATGTTTAATGTGATATACATAATTCTTACCGTGTTTCAACGATAAGTATTTTTGCGACCCTTTTGGTGGGACATTATTGAAAATGAAATGTACCAATGTAATTGTGTATTTATGTTGACCAAGTTCCTTAATTAAACACTTAATTTCTCTGATGAGATTATCACCTTTCCTATTTCCTCTCAAACTACATAGTTCAGACAAGGGGAGAGGAAAAGAAAAATAATTCCTTACATTTGATATGCAAGAACGTTGTAGAGGAAATAAAACCAATTTATTATTATTTCCAATATTAAGATACTTCTGGGGTTCTGTCACGAATAGTTAAACTATTTATTTTACAGAGTGGGGAGTCATCAACAATTAACTTGGTGCACACAGTGTCACAGTGCATCTTGTTTCGAATTCAACCAAGAAACGAAATTACAGAGCCTTCTTTATTATTATTATTATTATTATTATTATTATTCTTAAACTTGACATTATGCAACGCTCATTGGATTGGATGTACATACATATAACAGTTTGGTCTCCAGACTCCAAATGCAACCCTCCACCCCCCAAAAAAAACAAAAACAAAAACAAAAAAGCGCCTCCTATAGGACACAATTTTATTGGGTGCGGGGGTCCAGGTAGAGTATACAAAAAAGGGCAAGGAAAGGAAGGAACAAAGAAAGTGAAACGGGTGAGAAAGAAGAAAAAGAGGATATTATAATTTTATTGCACTAATCTATCTATTCACCAAGTATTTACAAGCATATGGCTCTTGCTTGATGCTCCAATGCGCCGCCATCATCTCTGTACAGGATTTTTGCTCCACAGCCAGCCCCATTCACTGGTCCAACGGCCTCTTCATCAACTAATACCCCTTTTATGTTATCAACATCGGCCTTGTCCGGAACCTGTCCATAAAGAAACCCAAATCCACATTCATATTCACATTCATCATAACCATGTTTTTCTTTACCAAGATAAAAAAAAATCCACTTTTCTTTTCAACAGTTTTGAAGGGTAGGGAAATATGGATGAGGAAAAACCATAGAATATCGTCCTATATTTCCATATGTAGGATGTACCTCGAACATTGCTTCGGTAAGAACATTTTCTAATAAGGCTCTTAAACCACGGGCACCGGTGTTCTTTGCCATGGCTTTCTTTGCAATCAATCTCAAAGCATCATCAGTGAAATGTAAATTGACCTGAAACATTAAACCAGATTGAAATAAGTCCCTGCAAGAGGATGCTGTGCTGGCATTAAATGCTGGACAACTCAGTAAGCTTAGAGAGGAAGAAAAGAATCCCCAAGCACAAAGAGTTAAATATTAGAAGCTTACGTTGTTCATTCTGAACATCTTCTTGTACTGTTTAACAAGGGCATTTTTGGGTTCAACCAGTACCTGTATCTCATGAATATTGTAAAGAAACAGTGGAATTCAACAAGCTGATAGAAAGATAAAAGTCAACAATGAATTTTCCATCTCATTTTTCAGAAACATCTGGATGTTGTGGAACCGCATTCGCTCATATTTAAACTATATTCTTTTTTTTGGGGGGCGGGGGGGCGTTGTGTGTGTCAGTTCAGAAAACAAGGCAGAACTTGGATATACATTTGACGCAAATATATGATATACCTGAAAAAGTTGGTCCTCATTCAAAGCAGACAAACCAGCTAAAATTGGAAAGCGCCCCACAAATTCAGGTATAAGGCCATATGCAATTAGATCACCACTTTCTACCTGTGAATCTTTAAAACCACTGCATTAGCTACTTGAAGAATTTATTCTATAATTCAGCCAAGAAAAAGGGGGTAGAGAGAGGGATTCAAACAAAAAAAATCCTACAGTGAATAAAAAGGAACGAAATAACTAAAACCTTAAATTAACAAATCAAAGCAAAATGAAACTTCATATCCAACCCAACAAAATGATCCATAATGACCACCACCTCCCAGAAAACGGCCAAACTTAAGAAATGCAACATTCAACTTGAGTTTTTAGTTCTCACATTCTCTAGAAGAGATGATGTTACTACAGCTTCAGTGAATCCACAAGCTCTCATATTTGCACGAACTGGCACTCCAAAGCCAATGGAGGAATCTTGCAGCCTAGCAAATAAAAAAACTTATATTGAAATTCCAAAATACAGGGGTAGCATGCGGCATAGAGTGATAGAAGATGACCTCACCTTTCGGAGATGGTCTTCTCCAAATTAACAAAGGCCCCTCCACATATAAAAAGAATATTTTTTGTATCTATCTGTCACAAGAATTAATCAAGGTTATGTGACATGCAACCAAAGAGGAACATACAATCAAAGATTTCAAACTCCCAGGCTGGGGAAGGGCAAATGGGCATTGGTTATTCACATTTTAAGCTCCACTTTAACTATACAATGGTGGAAAATTATGCATCCAGGAGATTTAACATATGGAACAAATTAGAAAAAGGGAGGGGCTAAAAAAAGGCATGGTAGACTTGAAGCATTTAATGAATGCCATAATGCTCCAGAAAACAATATCAAGTTTTCATCTTTCTTTTCATTCATATATAGGAAGGTTCTCCAAACTTTTCAACAACACACAATAAAACATAAGAATCAAAAAGAGATGCAGACAGTGATGATATTTATAAAAGCAAAAACTTCATTATCTTCCCCCCAAGAAGAATATGTTCAATTTTAAATTTTTAGCATAAAAAATCAGGTGCTTGTGCTTCCCTTATGTAAGTCAACAATAGAGTCGGGACTAATGGAAATTATTTTTGTTTCAACATACCAATACGCTATCACCAGAATGATGCTTGCGAGCTCCTTTATCAGGTACACTCACAACCTGAAAAAGGAGAAGATCCATTTATAATATTAACAAGTAAGAACAATAATAGATATTAGAAATGGAACATGGAAAACATTGATTAAAGTTCTAAGATCTTTGAATTTAAATAGTATCAATGCAATTCCAAATACTTCCCTAAAATTTGACCATGCTTATGCCGAGAGTTATATGCTAAAAAAAGTGCACAATGGCTTCATCCAATTGCTGAACATTTTCTACAGGTCCCTAGATCTCAATCAATCTGATGCAATGTTACATCAAATAATTTGTATGTTATGGCAGTGTGAAAATTTGAGAAATTGTATATTTAGGGTATGACACAAACTTTTCCTAGCATCGTATATTTGCAAAATTGCTACCATAACTTCAAATAATTGGCAATCTGCATGCCCCACCTTTTTCATACAAGTCTTACATAGGTAAATATAAAGTTATGACCAAAACAAAATCTTAATAATAAAATTGACCCACAGTGCTTTCCAGCATTTTCAGCAATGCCTGCTGAACACCTTCCCCAGACACATCTCTTCCAACGTTTAAACTCTCGGCCTGCAAAAGTAGGAGGCCAAAATCAACATTTAATACTATTACAAAAAATACAGAAACAATATTTCATCAAAATGTGAAACCTTCTTAGTGATCTTATCAACTTCATCAATATAGACAATCCCTCGCTGAGCTACTTCCACATTGAAATCAGCTTCCTAAAAAGAAGGCCCATCAAGTAGAGTAGAGTGTCAACTGTCAAGAAATGAAAAACTCTGCATCTACCTCTAGGTAAGGTACTGAGACTTCGAAGGACATTAATGCATAAAAAGTACAATTAGAATCTGTATACACATGAAGAAGGTCTGATTTTCACAAACAATGATCTGAAACACCAACTATAGTTTATAGAAAAATAATCAATACATACAGCCAAACTAGTTATAATTCCATTCTGGAAGACATATGAAAAGCATACATTTTTTTTTTTTCCAAATTAACTTCAAAAAACTAACGATGTTTTCAAAATAACAGAAAAAGCATCATGATATCACATGTACAATCGGTTTTGAAATAGGCATGGGAAGACGCACACGACACAGAGAAGCTTTTGCAGTGAAAAAGGAAATGAAGATGCAAGAGGACATAACATACCACGAGAAGCTTATATAATATTGACTCCGCATCTTCTCCAACATAACCCGCCTGCATATTAGAAAGAGAAAGGGAAATGTGCATTTATGAGTATGAGTGAGTGAAACTTGGAAAGTCCAGAACAGAGAGGTGGTGACATGGGGAAGCTTGCCTGCGTCAATGTTGTGGCGTCAGCAATGGCAAAGGGCACATTGACAATACGGGCCAGCGTTTTAGCGAGCAAGGTCTTGCCTGTTATGATATGAGGGTTATCAATATCATCAGTGGTTGCAAATGCAGTGACATATAGGCTAGCCATCGCAGTGCGAAACATTGGCATATATGTACCTGAGCCGGTAGGACCAATGAGCATTACGTTGCTTTTTTCTGGCTCAACCAAATCATTTTCTGCATCGTCGTTGTTGTCATCATCAAGGTGGTTGTTGAAGGATGCAAGGCGTATCCTGTTATAGTGGTTGTAAACAGCAACCGAAAGTACCTTCGATTTTGGAGAATAATATCAGCGGCAGTGAATAGGTAATCAAATGTTATGAGACATTCAGACAGACAGAGTATGAATGAAATGTGAATAATGAAAGAGAGGGAGGTAAGGTTACATAAAACCTTTTTAGCCTTTTCCTGGCCAACAACAAAGTGGTTGAGGGAATTGAAGATCTGCTTGGGAGTTGGCAAATGGTGGTTGGGGGAAGAAGAAGGGGGGTTGGGGATAGGGGGTTTGAGAGTGTGGTTGAGGCGGGCGATCTCGATGAAGGAGCCGTGGAGAGGGGAGAGCTTGAGGGGGCGGAAGTAGAAGGCGGTCTTGCAGGAGGGGCAGAGGTTGAGGGCCTGAAACAGACCGGGCTGGCGAGCGGAGATGGAGAGGGGGCGGTTGGAGAAGGAGAGTGACATGCGGTGGGAGCAGCGTGGGCAGTTCACCTCCGCCCTTATGTGCTCGTACCCATCATCCCACCTCCCTCCCTCCCTCCCACTTGTGCCGCCGCCGCTGCTGCTGCTCAACTGACAGCCATGAATTACTATTACTATTGTTGAGAGACAGTGCAGCGTTGTCGAGGGGGGTTTTGGTTTTGGAGAAACACGACGGGTAATGGTGGTAGTGGTAATACTGATTCTGATGAATCTGATGGTGGTAGTAGAGTGAGAACGAGGTGATCGCCCTCCTTCTCCTCCCAATTGAAACAAACATTCCTTCCTTCTTTCTTCACCCTCCTCCTCCCTTCCCTACTCACTCACGCACCCATATGCTTTTGCTTTTGCTTTTGCTTTTGCAGGGGATAGGATAGAATTGAATTGAATTGAATTGAACCACAATGCAGCAAATATTTCTCTGCAGCTCTCTCCAGCGCAAATGCCACCCGTTGGATGGATTAATCCAACGGCTCGGCTCAAGCCGCACCAATATGGGAGCATGGAGTTTACTTCAGGGGATAATAAATATTGTTGATATCAAATCAAAATCAAAATTCAAAATTAGTCACATTTACAGAGGCTAGTAGGTGTGCTGATTTATTAGCCGATGGAGATTGAGGTTGGCAATGGGGCTCGAATTTGTGAGTATTCACCTGAATTTGTCTTGACTTTGATGGAAAAAACTCGTTTTGATCGAGGTTGGAGACGGATTTGAGTTTTTTCTGCATTTAAAAGTCGAGGTCGGGATTGGAGAAATTAATACCCACTCCGTACATTTATTACATTTATAATATAATATTTGATTATTAGTATTATAAAAAATTACATTTTCAATTCTTTATTTCTTTATTATTATTTGTCTAACAAAATATATTAAAAAAATATCTTAAAAAATAGAGTATTAAATTTCTTTAATTCTATCGAAATTAAAATTCTAAAATAAAAATTTGAATTCCAAAATACTAGGTGCGAGGGGGGGCAGGGATGGGTGTTAATTTTTCAACCACGGTCAAGATCGGGGGCAGGGGAAACTTGAACACTATCGGGGGCGGGGGCGGGGACGGAGACGGGGAATGTAAAACCCGCCCCGTTGCCATGCCTAATGGAGATTGTGACCAGGATGGAGTATTAGGTTTTTTTTTTTAGGTCCAAGAGTATTAGTTTTTTTTTTGTCAAAGTAGAGATATATTGAAACAGGTCGAAGCCTAAACATTACACAGAATGGACCCTGTATACATAGGCCCAAAACAGATATGCAAAAGCTACCTCATACACATTAGGCCCAAAACAGATATGCAAAAGCTACATCATACATATTAGGCCCAAGCTATGCTCTGGATGAGCCTACTCAGCTCCCAAATGCCCCACTAGCAAAGGAAAACAACGAAAAACAAACAACACTAACAAACAGAAAAGAGAGAAGGAAAAAACCAGCTACACAACCTAACATATTAGCCTAACACACCACAAACAATAAAAAAGATATTCTCGAGGGGGTATGGCCCAAATGGGGCACTGACAACCTTCAGCCTTATGTAGTTGCTCAGATGTCAGAGGGTGGCAGTGCTTCGACGAGATGTACGGCGATGCAAAAGAAACATAGGAAACCTGAAACAGAAAAACTCAAACAACAGAAACACTAAACACCACAAACAAACAACAAAACCACCACCGAGAAACCACTACTCAACCCCAACCACAGTGGTGATCCGGCAAGGACAGAGAAAACGACGACCCAGCTGCGAGGACCGCGGCAGCAAGCCTCCATGACTGGAGAAGGAGACAACAATGCAGCTCCAACCTTGACCGAAACTCGTTCGATCGAAAGGTGAGGGCGGTGCTCCAACCCCCAACCCAGCAGACAACGGCGCATCAACCCCCAACATTCAGCGACCTTCCTCGACGACCAAGCTCCGAACGCCAAACTGAAGGGCAAGAGAAGAAACAGAGCAATGGAAACGGCGGGGATAGACAAAAAAATAGAAGGCGGCGGGACCCCTTCCACCTCCCCAGTGCACCGAACCTCCTCCTACTCCACAGCTCCGCCGCTATAGATCTCCAGCGAGCCAGAGAAACGAAGACGCCAAAACCAGAGAGCAGGAGACGCCCGAGACACGAAGACATTAGGCGAAGTGGTGGAAAGGGGAAGAGGTGAAGGCCACCTTTGGATTTGGCGGGGACATGGCCAAACAACAGCGGCGACAGGTTTTGTCCTCAAGATGCGTGCGGTTATGAGACTGATTGTTAACATTCAAGTTAAGAGTATTAGTTGTGCATGAGCAAGCTCCTTCATTTTTGGGCCAGGCTCTACGGCATGATGTAATGAGGGTTTGGACCACTAGACTGATTCCTATGTAGTTTCTTTTTATTTTGGGCTTAGCACCTTTTACTGAAAAAGATTCATAAAGAAATAAAAAAAAAGTTGTGGCAACTTGTTTTATATATATATATGGGAGCATATCAAGTGAGAGAGTTTTTATTATGAGAGGATGAGAGGAATGAATCATAGTCATAAGATCAAATCATAAATGGTCAAGATTAAAACATAAAGTCACATGACTTTTTTAAGTGGTCATGTGACCACTCTTTCTTCCATTTTCCTTCTTCTTCCGTCTTCCTCTCCATCTAGAGGGGTGGTTTTGGACCATTTTTTGGTCTAGAACCACCCTTCTACTTCATTTTTTAGCTTTTTATCTAAATAAGTGGTTCTTCCACATAGATCTGGTTTTTCTTTTGTGTTTTTTCAGAGATTTCGTCGTCTGCGTGCAGTGGTGTTTCCCGTCTTTGTGTGGCGTGTGCTTTCCCGTCTTGGTGCGGTGTTCGTTTGTTTTAGACTGGTTGATCTGCTTCGTTCCAGTACATATTCACCTATGA
This sequence comes from Glycyrrhiza uralensis, assembly GCA_030159175.1. Lineage (NCBI taxonomy): Eukaryota > Viridiplantae > Streptophyta > Magnoliopsida > Fabales > Fabaceae > Glycyrrhiza > Glycyrrhiza uralensis. Next base: position 60,039,005 of record BRZY01000001.1, on the reverse strand, counting down.
TTTAGGCGTCAACGTTACAAACTCGGAGACATGGGTACTCCGACCATTATGATTTTGTCACTTTTGTAGGCATTTTGCCATGTTTTGCTGCTATAAGCATTTTGCCGTGTTTTGCTATTAACCTGGGTGTTGTGAGTTTGTTCGTAGATTTATCCTTTTGGTTTTTAGCGGTATTGAATTGTATTGTTTTCGATGTATTTTATCAATTTGAATGAATAAATACCTTTGTTGTCAAAATAAAAACTAACTTTTAATCTCAACCATCTATATATAGTTATACGGTTCAGATTTAATCCTCTCACTTTCTCATATTAAAACTCCTCTCACTTGATACATTCTCATATAATATAATTCATCGACAAAGCGGGTTTCTAATTAAAGTTAAAAATGAAGAAATAAGTAAACCAAAATCAGCCATTGATTAGTGGGAATGAAAGAGCAGATGAGATGTATGAATGTTTGGGCGTAGAAAGCGGATACGTGTTGAAATTGAGATTGAAAATTGAGGTTGGGTGACCCGTCAAAAGGAAAGTGCGGCCTTTAATTGTTGGCGGGGTCTCCCAACCGTCAACTGCCAACTCAGCTCCAAACCCAAACCTCGTCAGCAGGACACAGCACATGAGCAACAAACAAGTATGTGGTTCTCATTTTTCATTTCAGCATCCCTCCCTTTCACTCCACCACTTAGTTCAACTACTTGTTATTCGATCGCTTCAGTGTCTACAACGTAATGATACTGATCACTACACCGTGTACGATAATGACCCGTGATTATGGTCTCTTCCTATTCTACGATTTTGTTTTATTCTCCTCCTCCTCCTATACTGTTTATTACTGCTTGGCTTGCTATCCTCATTCTTCTTTTAAATAAAGAGGACACAGATCAGTGGCCTATTTTTAAATACTTACTTTTTTTAACAAACTATTATTGCGTGATGTGACAAATATGTGTACTCATATAGAAGAATCAGTGAGACCTGTCACCCCAATAATCACATACATTAAACTTTCAATAATTTAAACTTTTTTTTTTGTTGAAGGGAATTCAATAATTTAAACTTAAATATCTATAGAAACGCAATATCAAAATAAAATATATTTAAACTACATATTATTTTATAGACTTAATTTAATTCCAAATTCAATGTTAAAATTAAAAAAAATGATTTATATAGAAATGTAATAAGACCTAATTAAAAGAAGAGAAGAGAAGACGGTGTTAAAAGAGTTAGGCCCTGTTTGGATAACAAGCTTATCTACTGCTTATGGCATAAGCTGTATAATCTACTTTTATAATCGAAAAAAAATTATAGTGAAACTTATTTTATATAAGCCATAAGCTGTTTTGATAAGCTATCCTGGGTAGCTTATGAAAAATAAGCCCAAAATAGCTTATGAATCAGTCATAAGTTGTGTTCATAAGCTCTGCATAAGCCAATCCAAACAGACCCTTAATGAAAAGGAGGCGGAGGGGGTGGGAATTAATTATGATATGACATGAATCATGAGTCAGTCACACCGTCCATGGCGGCTGCGAGTGAAGTAGAGGAACTCAAAGCGACGTCGTAGAGTGTGTGTGTGTGTGTGTGTGACTTGTGAGTGAGGGAGAGAAAAAAGAGAGTAGTGGTAGTGGCTCCGCTGAATGGTGAATTATTGAGAAAGGAGAGGGAGCCACCTGTGTCCGGTGCCGTCGTGGCCTCACTCACACGCCTCCTCATTCCCTTCGCTCTCTTTTATTGTTGTTTTCCACCTTGTTTTTGTCCTTCTTTTCTTTCGATAATAACTATGCTCTCTCTCTCTCTCAATTTCAATCCATTCATTCACTCCCTTTTCATTCATCAGTTCAACCCCCTCTATCTATCTCCGTCTATAAATATAAATAAATAATATAAATAAATAAAAGGAAGGAAGGAAGGAATTATTAATTTCGATCCGCAATAGTTAATATCTGTCTGTCTGTAATCTCTCTCTCTCTCTCTCTCTCTCTGTGACGGACGGGGACGGTGATGGCTCCGAATCCGATGAACATGAAGAAGCAGTCTCCTCCGAGTAGTACGATAGCATCTTCTTCGCCCCAGGAGATTCTGGTCCGCGAAACGCTGCGTATCAGTGCCAATTTGGCCTCCTCCTCCCCCCTCTTGGAAACTACAACGCCTCCCCCACTCTTCGAATCCGCCGGCCTCCGATGGATTTGCTGCGAGGAAATCGACGGCCGTCGATGGAAGTATGTCGCCGAGACCGATTCCTCCGGCCGATTCAAGAAGAACTCATTTCGCCCCCTCAGCCTCCAAACCCCTCAGGCTCCTCTCGATGTTAGTAGAGCATTTCTCATTCCCATTCCCATTTTCTGCTCTTAAGTTCTAATGCACCCCAACTGTTTGCTCTATGTCGCCATAAAGTTAGAATAGCTATTATTCTTCGCAACTAGATCTCTGTACTGTACTAGGGAACTAGGAAGGAACCTACCTGCCTATCTGTTCTTTCCTCCTTGTTAATTTCAAAGGCTGTTGCATTTGCATGTTCCTCCCCAAGTAGAAAACAAAAACAATACTTCATCATTTCACTATTTCTCAATGCAGGAATTGATGTCCTTCGTTACATCCTATGTCGTTCCGGAAGGTTTCCCTGATAGTGTTACCCCTTCCTATGTCCCCTACATGACATGGAGGGCTCTCAAGGTAATCAAATCAGATAATTAAAACACTTGCTTTATTTAAGTCATCATTTTTTATTCATTTATTTATTTATTTATTTTGAAGCTTCCTTGTTCAAGTTTTACTGGCTTCACTCCCCGGTCACTTTATGTTGAGGGATACACTGAATGCTTTATAATTGCTTCTTTTCTCATAGCACTTTTTTGGTGGAGCAATGGGCGTTTTCACAACTCAAACCCTTTTGAGTTCAGTTGGCGTCTCTAGAAACAGAGCCACTCCTGGGGCTGTAGCAATCAACTGGATTCTCAAGGTAACCAATCAAATTCACTAGCTTTGCTGCAGTTAATCTTTATGATCAAATTCACTAGCTTTGCTGACAGTTAACCTTTATGATCAAAATTGGGGTGCAAGGATGTTGCTCGTGCCTAACATCTTTTTCTCGATGAAGTTGAACTGCATACTCGCCTCCGATCTTATTTAAATTTTAGAGGCTTATTATTGTTCAGTGAAACTTCCTTTTGTCTCTTGATGGTTTCCATTATCCATTTAATACGCTTCTGGATGGTCTTATATTGTTGATAGCTATCTGTGAGTGATATTAGATGGGGAAAACAGCTCGAAGTTTAAACATCATTTAGATTTTGTCATATATTCTTGAACCTTTGAAAAGCTATTAACATTCAGGCTGTTATGAGTGAAATTTCTGTTGTTCTTTTTGCTCTTAGATCACAATTAAAACCTCTAATTATTTTTCTTAAACTCAAAAGCAGCAGCATCTGTCTGTTAGTTCACCCAGGCTTGAATCTGATTTCATTTGAATGCGTTATTGTCTTTTAGCACCCTTAATTTTCAAGTGAATCTGAACATGAATAATATATGTAGGATGGTGCTGGTCGTGTGGGAAAGATGCTTTTTGCTCGGCAAGGAAAAAAATTTGATTATGATCTAAAACAGGTAGTAAAATACTTGCTGCTTTTTCTGGTCAATTTGATGATACAAATCAGATCCATCCCACAATCTGCTGTCTGAAAGTTATTGTATTACAGCTGCGGTTTACAGGTGATCTTCTGATGGAGTTGGGTGCCGGAGTGGAACTGGCAACTGCTGCAGTGCCACATCTATTTCTACCGTTGGCTTGTGCTGCTAATGTATTAAAGGTTTGATGGCTTTCATTTTGGTCAGTGATTCAGTTTCATGTCAGTTTTGCAGGCTCATTAGTTTATTTCTGCTTTTAGAATGTTGCTGCGGTGACATCAACATCAACCCGGACACCAATTTACAAAGCCTTTGCGAAAGGAGAAAACATAGGGGATGTCACTGCTAAAGGAGAATGTGTTGGCAATATTGCGGACCTGGTATGTTTATGAACTTCAACAATTACTATTAAATGTAATGCCGGTAAAATTTTGGTGGAACTTTTTTCGCAACAATTTTGCACTTCTTTACACATCTAAGCTTGCGAGCCTGTTTGTTTCAGTTTCAGCCATTTTCATTATAAAAAATCATTTTATTTTGAAAAAAAATATCTTCTGAAACTTTTTAACAGTTTAAGCTTTTAAAAAAAGTCAGATTTTTTTATTCTAGAAAAAGCTGAAATTATAACTACCTTTTAAAATAACAAGTGTTTTTTATGATTGTAATCAAACACAAAATAACTTCTGCTTTACATAGTATTTCTAAAAAATAGCTCACTTTTTTACACAACCTTAAAATCACCTTTTCAAATTTTAAACAAATGGGCCCTTTTTCTAGCTGGTGGCCAACTGGAAAACCTGGTTAATCAGGTTGATTCTTTTTCTACACACCTAATCAGTCAACTAGATGCTTGGGTGTGTGCCTGTTCTTTTGTGTATGTGACCGGTACTACATGCTTTCAACACCAATACTTCTGAAGTTATTACTTTGATTTGAATATTTGATGGCATAAAAAAATACGAAAATATTGGTCCAGAATCTAGCTGATTGATTTTGCCTAATTGATGTATGACGGCAGGGGAGGCAGGGTTCCATAGGCTGTGGTATTTATTGTAAGACATGAACAAATTCTGGGCAAGAAGAGGGGCTACTAGTACTAGGAGTCATATTAGTTACTGGTTGCCTCTTTGAACAGTGCCTGTGAAATTAAAATATTTAGGATTGTTGGATTTTTGAGAAAATTCAAACAAGGAATAATGATTGTTTTGAAAAGAAAGAGTTTCTTATTTGTTGTCTACCACTTCTCGTGTTGCTGATATAATCTCTTCTTCTATGTCAGTAACCTTAACTTTTGATTTTTTTTCTGCCCCTTTTGGTGAAATCAAATTCTGAATTTCTTTTTCATTTGCAGTTAGGAACTGGTTTAAGCATAATGATTGCCAAAAGGAATCCGTCGCTTGTCACAACCTTTTCCCTCCTTTCATGTGGATATATCTTTAGCTCTTATAGAGAGGTTTGGTTTTGTATTTCTAATGATGATGCGTATCTAGCTGTACATCCAATCTGGTGGTTTTGTCACTAATGCTTATTGCATTAATAGGTAAAATCTGTGGTTTTGCACACACTTAACTGCGCAAGATTCAGTGTGGCAGTAGAGTCCTTCCTCAAGACAGGTATCATAACACTGCTGTATACTGGCACTGGCATCTGACATCCCAACACAATAAAAAAAGAGAGTGAAACGAAGTGACTTTATCTTTTTGACATTACCAAATAGTCAATCCATACTATTCTTAATGATCAATCTGTTCTCTCTTGCATAGTCATTTTCATATCTACAAGTACTAGTGCTCTCTGATTTTCTATTCCACCATATGCTTCATCCATATTTTAACTAAACTAATCTATTTCAGGACGAGTTCCCACTCTGAAGGAGGGCAATATGAATGAGAACATATTCAGTTTTCCATGGAAAGAAAGGCCTGTTGTCCTTGGTATATCAATGGACTGAGATTTTTGCTTGTCAACTTCAGCCATATTGTCTGAAAAATTAGAACTGAAGTTTCTTTTGTTTATCTGTATAGGATCAAGAATCAAGGATGCATTCCAAGACCCGAGTGCATATGTTGCTATAGAGCCTCTGTTTGATGTATGTCCTTTTTATCGAGCATAAGAATTTTCAGCTTTCCCAGAAATTTCTCTCTCAATTGACGCTGCTATATGATACATTCTTACGTTCTCTTAAATTGGTTACAGAAGGAGCGGTATATTGTGACATATAACCCTTCAAAATGTAAGGTCTATGCTGTGCTCAAGGATCAGGCAAAGTCAGATGACATTCTAAAAGCAGCATTTCACGTGAGATATATGGCTGTCTTAAACTTATTATAACAGCTGGGGAATTCTTAACTTGAAAAGTACTTAAAATTTACATAACTTTATTTTCCAGGCCCATGTGCTCTTGAGTTTCTTAAAATCATCGAATGAAAGCAAGGTCTCATCTTGGAAGCAAAGGGAGGATATTCACTCAAATGTGATGCTCACAGTTGCTGATCTTGAGGCTTGTATTGCTGATTCTTGCAAGATCGTAGCAAATTCTTATGGGATTTTCAAAAATAAAGCTAACGAACAGGTAAATGGAGCAAGAATATCTACTCGTTGGTTATGCGTCATATCATGTTTAGACTGCAGTATCTGTGGACTTGGTTTTGAATATGTTAACTTTCAAATGTATTGTTGGAATATATTGGGGGAGATCATAACTTTGATATTTGGTTCCGTATATCAGTTACCAATCATATTGTAGATAATGGACATATAAGGGCTCACTTCCTTGGTCGAGATTAAGTTGCGAGCTTTTTTTTTTCTGTACTGTATAATCTATTTAATCATTGCAAATGCTAAGTGCATATAATCTATTTGCTTGCAGGGTTGGACAATGTCAGAATCACTTCTAAATCCTGGGCGAGCTAGGCTGTATCAAGTTGATAATAGATGATATCATCGTATTCTCAGCTGGCTGCTGTTGGGTTTTAGTGCCTGAGTTCATGGGACTACTCTGGATGAGAAATGAGTCAGGAAATTTCCACTGTGCAAAGTGGACTTGCAATGCTCAAGTGGAATCATGCTATTTTTTATCCTCACAAAAGCCAAGTGAACTTTCCGTGGATGTATGGATGACCTTTAACAGGATCGATTTAGTTATAGGATTAGTTGTTAGCATGACCGCGTATTGCCACATAGATATCGGTGTGCTTTGATTCCCACCCCCCCCCCCCTCCCCAAAAAAAAAACCTTGCGTTGCCTTGTTGTTCTTTTTGTTCCTTTTTTTTTTTTGCAGTGGGGATTGCTCTATTGTAAGTTTCTTAAGTTTCAATTTTGCAGCCGATTTTAAAGTTGAGTCCATAAACTTGTAAATGCAAAAACGATAAAGGTTTAATGCAATCTCCACGTTTTGTACTTGGTAGTTTTAATTGTGCGACAAGAGTTATTAGGTCTAAAGTGTTTTTCTGCTAGTTTTTATTTTCTTGAAGCGGGAAGCACAAGGAAATAGTTAGTTCGAATATGAGAGTTAGCAAAGTTAATTTTAGAGCACTTTGGTTTTGCAAACTTGATTTTGATCAAAATTTCAATTAAAGCAAAATGATTAAATTTTAAAACCTGTATAAGAAAAGTGATATTGATATAGTAGATTGAACATGGTTTAAATTAATTAATTTTTAGTAACTAATTACTCACAAGAAAATGTTTTGTATTTTTATATTTTATATTTCATCAAAAAGTGTGAACTATATAAAATGTTGAAAATGAATAAAGCTACTAGAAAACCTGGAGGCATAAATCCACCCTTAATTGAATTACACCTAACTTAATTCAATGTATTTTTTTTGTCTTTAGTTTTTGTGATTTTGTTATATGTTTTTTAAAAGATTGAAGAGTAATATACTTTCTGCTTTAAAACTATAGTAGTTTTTTTTTATTTTTTTAAAAATTATTATAATTTTAAAGTGTCATTAACTATTTTTTTTACTCATATTTTTATTTAATAATTATTAGTCGGAGTAATTGATATTAATAATATAAGAATTTATAGATAATTTATGATAAATATTTTTTCTTAAATAAAAATATTTTAACCTATATATAATAATATTTTATTTTTATTAAATATTTTTTAATCTATATATATTAATCTTAAACTGTTATAATTTTAATTTAAAACGTAGAAAGTATTAAACTTTGTCTTTTAAAATGTCATTTCATTGTCAGCAATTGTACATATTAAATATGGCTCAGAAGATCATGTTTCCAAATTTATTAGGTCTCTTTAATGTGTCGTGGGTAGGCGAGTGTTTTCAACACTCTGACAAGAGGTTTCTCTAGCCGTGATGAATAGTGAGTGAATAGTAGTAGTACTAGACTACTTCAGTTTGATTTTTTAAGCCTTGTTTAAGATTATTATTGAATATATATAGATCGAGAAAAAAATTATTAATTACTAATGTTTTTATTTATATTAGAAGCTATTGTCAATATTGTGTTGGTCTAACTGGTACTGTAATTAGATCTTTTAAGTAATATTTTAGGTTTGAGCATTGTTATTCGTAACAATAATATGGTTATTAAAAAATAAAATATTAAGAACTATTATTAATTTAATAAATATTTCTATTTCTTTAATATTATGTTCTTAAGTAATTAAATAAAATTCTGTCAAAAAAGTAATTAAATAAAATAAAAATATAATTAACAAAATAATAAATAATATTATCTTTTTTTAAAATTATTACATTTAATTCTTCAAAAAATTTATTACACTTAAAAACAAAAAGCGGTACAAAGGCAAGAGTAATAATACATAAACACCCCAATAATATTACCATCTATCCAACACCTCTCATCTATTTCTATCTTTCTCTTATTGTCATATCATATTATCTATCACATCTATCATTTATCTTTCTTCTATCTTTTTCTCTCTCTAGGTATATACACCCACTAGAGTGTCCATCAAACATCATCCCAATGGTAATGGAAAACTGAAAAGGTTTATAAGGGGGATCCCCTCATTTTCCACTTTCCACTCTCCGGGGAAGAGGGGCTCATACATGGTAGCTCAAACATCATCTACTGCATTTATTATGACAGTTTAACTTGTGAGAGATATATCATATATATATAGTCACGAATAACAAATGAAACTAGAGGTCGCTGGTTATTGAAATCAGTATGTTATATATGGACACAATTAATAAAAATTTAAAAGAATATCATCATTTTAATTTTTTTTAATTATATTTATAAACTCGTGTTAATGTAAGATTTATCAGTATTTTATCGAGAGAAATATTAAGGGATTCATGGAGGTGCAAGCAACTACTTATGAGTCTTTTGTTGTTGTAGCTGCAGAAGAAATTTGTGAAGTTGCTTTAAGTTACTTTTTTCCATAATTATTTCTGGTTATCTTTCTTTTCCTTAAACCAAAGAACGTATTGTACAGATTTTGTTTAATTCAGTTGGTGAAAATTGATGTTTTTGATTAGATTTCAGAGGATTTAATTTAAATGAATAAAAACTTCTGGTGCAGACTTAAAATGCCTGACCAACTGATAACACAAATAAAATAAAATAAAATAAAACAATACCTCATCTCATCTCTCCGTGTCTATCTTTTAGTAATTAAAGCATGATATATGCATGTAAAATATACGGTATGGCGGCATAGTTAAATATTGTGTGGTAATCTATAACTATTATAGGCGATACACCGTTTTGGTGTAGCCTTTTTTTATACCAAAATTGCCCTTCAACTCTATTAACAGCTAATAGAAATCCATATGCAAATTGGTAATTGTAACTTTTATAAACTGTAATTAATGGTAAAAAAAAGAAATATAAATATAAGAGACACATTGTTGATACAAGCACTCCGTACCAGCTTCCCACTAGTATATATTAATAAAATAAAACTATCAACTTCACCGAAGAAAGATTTTCTTAATTTTTGTCTGAAAGTGTTTTCTTAGTCCTCACTTCAGCTAAAACAACAATGGTTATCAACTTCTTTGTAAACCACAACAATTTTCAATGATTTATTTTTTGTGCCAAACAAAAAGAAATTAATGACATAAATTTTACTGGTTTTCTTTATGGTCATGATGTTTTATTACAAAAATTGAAATAGAGGTATAGTTCTGATTTCATTTACTATTTTTATTTACAAACTACCATATTGTTTTTAATTTATTTACATATTTCAAATATTTATACAAAAAAAATAGAACTCGTTTGGTTTGAGATATGGTTTCTTATTTTTTTACTTTTAATTAATTATAAAATTATCATATTATTTTTAATCTGTTTTGTATTTTTAAATATTTGTGTAAAACTTAATTTTTTTTCCTATGTAAATATTTAAAAATAAAAAATAAACTAAAATTAATATGACAATTTTGTAATTAATTAAAAATAAAATGAAAACTGAAAACCACATGTTTCTATACAAATCTTCGAAAAGAATAAAGAGATGAAAAACAAAATAACAACTTTATAATTAAAAATAAAAACAAAAAATATTTTCTGAAAATAAACAAACCTAAATTCCTAATTCCTTCGGCGGCTGACAGAAGAACGCACGCACAGGCACAGCGCACCATAGAATTCCGATAAGATTTAGAGGTGATCAGTACAATCTCCAATTTGTTTCCCATTTAATTTAATTTTTCTGAATATTAATTTGCAAATCGTATTCTAATTAATTCCTTTGAGTTTGTTGTCTATATTAGCTATAAAGGATGCTCAGGATCTACATGGTACACACTTTTAAGCAGGAAAAACATTTTCAAATAAGTCAACCAAACAAACAGGTTTGAAATTGAAATTGAAATGATGTCAGAAGCTCTTATATATATGATATGCAGCATAGTAACATAACAGGATCAGAAATAATTGTAAGGTGGAATAGAAGGAGAGAGCAGCAGCATACATTATATAAGCCTTTATGTAATTCAATGAATTAATACACATCGTACCTCAGATCGAGTCCATGTCCTGACACGATGGCTTGAGGAGACAAATTAAACACCACTACTCAAACTAATTTTCTTTTCTTTTTTAGTAAAAAAGAACCAACCTTCACGGGATGCAATATGCAAATGCATTTTCCTAAACTAAACCACAAGGTAGATAGATAGATATATGGATGTTATTTCAACGTAGAGAAGAGAGAAGTGGAACAGGAACAGACCCAGCTGAGGCCAGGAGAAAGTCAACACTTACGGCTAATATAATCACATATAATCATACTCATAGTCATATATATGTAGAGAGGAGAGGAGAGGAGAGGAGAGGAGGATTTAATTACTTGGAAAATGGTGGTGGTGGTAAGTAATTAATAGCTACTAAGTATATATGTTTAAGCAGGTGGGAGGTTTTTCTTGGCTAGATTGTGCTTATTGTTGTGCATCCACACCTTGAGCACTCTTCTCTTCACCCCAATCTCTTGGCAGAACTGTTGCACCACAGATTCCTCCTGCTTCTGAATCTTCCACCCAACCTTCTCCGCAAAGCCGAGCATTTTCTCCTTCTGTTCCTGGCTGAACTTTGTCCTGAACCTCTTCTTCACCAGCTGCGTGGGTCTAGCTGTCACCATTCCACCAGCAGCAGCACCAGCATTTTCTTCTTGTTCATCAGATTCTGAAGGAAGAGGCCCAATGTTGTAGTTGTAAGGCATGATCATGTGGTGGGGTGGCACAGTTCTAGAAGGGAGAATGTTGCCCGTAGCTGCTGTGGGGTGGTACCCGAGAGCCTCAGGTGGAAGGAGATTCTTGTGAGGAGGGCCTAAGATGAATTTCCTGCCCTGAAGCCTGTTGAAGTGTGAGGCATATTGGTGGTACTCAGAACTAGAGTCACCTTCCACCTCTTTCCTGTGGAAGTTTCTGTGGCAGTGGCAGGCAGAGCAGTTGAGTGCCTCTATGGTGCCTTCCTCTCCACTGGGCATGAACTCACCACACCCGTCAGTGGCATTCCCTCCCATGGCTGCCGCATGGTTCTTCAGGCACTCTCTGTACCTCACCTGCACCGCCACTTTCTTGTAGTGATCCTCTAGGACAGCTGCTGGTGCTGCCCGTGCCGCCTGCATAGAGGAGCCATTTGAAGGGTTTTGGGGTAGTGCTGCTGCTGCTGCTGCTGCTGAGGAGGAAGTTATATTAATGTTGTGTGGAGGAGGAGGGTCTACATGATGATGAATCATGTGCCCATGCCCGTTACCGTGTCCCCCACCATAATTGCTGTTTATTGGGATTGGGATTTCTCCTTCTTGGTTGGAAAGTTCCATCCTCTCTTTCTTCTATTTGGATTGGAGACCAAAAAAGAAACAACAAGACAGACAGGAGAGAGTGCCCAAATGATTGTATTAATGTAATTCTTCTAACCAAGTGTACTCACCGCTAGCTGTGTGGGAATTATCCTCACTCACAATTATCAACTAACCCGTGAAGATGATGTTCACCAGTTCTCATTCTTCACATCATTTTCTCTTGGAGCCCTTGACTGATATTATCCTCACTTATTGTGAAAAAGGAAAAGAGGCAAAAAGAGACTTGCAGCTATGATGAATGACAAAATCAAACTTCGAAAAGGACAAGCTAATTAAGACAACACCAGGAGAGTAATTGGGGGGGGGGGTCAATTATATTAATGGTTTCTATCCATCAAAAGGAAGATAGATGGTTATAATTTTGAAGCACTTGAGAGTTTTGATGAGTATTAATATTCTTCAGGTGAACTCAGAAAGAAGAGAAAGTAACAAACACAGGCTCAGAATTATAGTAGGGCATACAGGAGGACATGGTCATGAGAAGACAACTTTTTAAGCAAACAAGACACTTTCCAACTCTGGGTATTTTCTATCCTCTCCCTTCCCTTGAAAAGGGAGAGAGAAAGTGTGTGTGTGTGTAAGAGTGAGAGAGAGAGAGAGGGTCGACAGACAAACAGTGGCAAGTTAATGAATATTGAGTGTGAGAGGATAATGAATATTGTTGAAGACAATAAACCTTTGTGGCTTGTTTTTTATGTCAGCTAGCTAGCTAGCTACAGATGCAATTGGAGATGAGCTAGGAAGGAGCAATAAGCAAACTGATATACATGAAAAGAGGATTTCAAAACACCAAAACAATACATCAAACACCTTGCACAGCAGACATGGTATTATGGGAAAAGAAAAAAGATTATGTGGCTTAAAAGAGCTAGAGTAAGAGTGAGCATAAGGCAGTGGGAGTTGAAGGGGAAGAAGACGGGAGAGTTTTGGAGGTGGGTTTTGCTTTGCTAGTGAAGCACTAAACAAGAGCTTATAGAGGTGGTGCGGGACAAAAAAAAGCAGATTTTAACAGACAACAAAGAGAAACGCACAGCACAGCACAGAGGGGAGTTTTTAGGAGAGGGAAAGATTCAGATTAGAGAGCAAAGAAAAAGGTGGGGTGGGGTGGGTTGCTTTGCTTGCACTATCAGCCATCGAGTTTACGCCATATAGAGGGGAGCAGTGTGTCAGATAGTGGTGAGGACAAAAGATGGCACAGAGTGAGTGTGTGTGTGTGTGTGTGTGTGTTAGTGAGAGAGAGAGAGAGAGGCCCTTTAATTCGTTTCTTCTCAAATATACAATTAACAGCTTCAAAGTAAATAAGCTGAACGTGTCTTCTTTAATTTGTTCATAATTTAATTTAATTATTTATCGTTACACCCCATTAATCTTACCAGAACCCTGAAGCTAATGATAATTAACCACACACTAGACTGCTTAAGTCAGTTAATTACAGGATTCCAAAACGGGAAGAAATTAATTAGCTAGCTAGTTAGACGTCACAATTATAAATATTAACATCAAATATGTTGTTGGATAACCAAATAACCATTTTTTTTCCTTCAAAAAAACTATACTTCAACTGAAAACAGGATCTCTCTCTCTCTCTCTCTCTATGATCTCTATTCAGGAAGGATTGACATCTAATCGTTTCCACTTAAACCTCTACCATCTCACATTAATTAGGTCTTAGACTTAAAAATTTTTAAAAAATAAACGACTTATGAGTAGAAGTGAAGAAAAACTATATACAAATCCAGTGATAAATATTATTTAACATCAGTCAAAAGAATTGAGGACGGATGAACTGATAATAGTAAGTACGGCTACTGTCCTTTTGTTCATCGTCAAAATATCACTTACATATGTTTCGACTTAATCAATCAATAATAGCTTAATTAACCATACGAAAATTAGTTAATTAGTTGTATTCTTCCTTCACGCGCGTGCCAGCATTGCCGTGGAATATTGAATTATCGCGAGTACTTTTTTACACAGAGACCCCTTCAATCTTTGCGATATAACAAACTATATATCATAATCATTTCTATGTATTTGCTTGTGGTGTTGTGTCAACAAATAGTTCCCTCAACATGTCAATGATGTTCCTTTGAAATACAAACAGCAATTGAATTTCATTCAGATTTATCACGTGTGAGAGAGAAACGGATACAAGCAGACAGAGACAATAGTTAAGGACGTTTTCATCTTTTCAAGGTTGACAATCAATTAGTGATTAATCATCTCAATTAGTGATTAATCATCAGCGCAAAATTAATCTATCAGCAACTCTCAATATGTAGCTTAAGTAATGGCTAAATCTAACTTTAGTGATTAAAGGTCAGAAGAACCTTTTATAATGTCAAAATTTGGAACAGTAAGTTTTTACTGAAAAGTGTAACATTTTATATTATTTATGTATTTGACTTTAATAAATATTTTTTATTTTTTGATTTCTCAGTCAGTGGCCCATTATTATTTATTTAAGGCCTTTCTAACGAGTACTAACTGCTTACGAATTAAGAAATAGAATTTTTTTTTTACTCAAAAATACATTTAATGCAATAGTAACTTTAAAAACTGTACTTTCCAATAAATATTTTCTAGCCATTATTATCTGCCTATTATTTATGCATATACTGTTTGTTTGTTTTTCATAAATTTTTGTTATCGAACAAGAACTAAAATCAATTTTTTATTATTTTTTGCCGTAAAAGAATCAATTTATTTTTAAAAAAATGCAAAATTTATAATCATTAATACTTATTTATAAAGCTACGTTTTTCTCAAATATTTATTGGTAAAATTCGCGCCGGATCTTTATCTTTGACAGATAATTTTATAATTATACATGAATCTTTTTTTCGAAATTATTATTATACATGAATCTTAAGTTGCAATCCATATATGAATCAATTAAGCTAAATATATATAGATAGTATAATGACCATATATATGAGCACAAGTTTTAATCCTATCTCGTAAATTACAGAAAATACTTGTCATGTTATTCATTGTTAATTATTAAATAAATGTATATATCCAGAGTACATCATAAAATAGTTTAAAATTGTCATGAAAAAGTTACCATGGGCAGTAGTACGTCACGGTTGTTCTGTAAAGCTGTTGTTTACTTCTTCACATTATTCTACTGGGAAGTAGGAAAAGTATTCTCCTTTTCGTTATATGCTTATTTATAAATCATTCAGATCGATCGCTTTATTCTTTTATTATCCTTGCCTTTATATATTCCACTCTCTACTCAACACCGCATTTAAGGCTTTATCCATCTTTACAATTTGTTTTTATCTATGTTGTCTCTTCTTCTAGTAATTCTGCATGGATATATATATATATATATATATATATATATATATATATATATATATATATATATATATATTACTTTTCCTTTTGTTGCTTTGCTTTTTTCTTTTTGTCTTAGACTAATTATATTCTCTATTTCTTTTCTCCTTTTGCATTTTGTTTAGAAATTAGAACTACTCCAAACGGACGATGCGGTTAAGGAAGAGATCGTGCCCTTTTCTTTAATCAAACAACATGATATATTAATTAGTACCAAATATATTTCCAAGTCACACTATTTTGAGTAATATTTTCTATATTCTTTGGGTAAGCCACTGATTAGTTCTAAAAGAACGAGGACGAGCTACTAAGTGGGTCCTTCAAATGCAGAGTTCTAAGAGCTCCAAACTATATAGGATATGCAAACTTGGGTAGAAAAAATTATTTAATTAACTTACTTTACCACCCCAAACATTGCTTCAGTCCAATTTTATCGCAAGCGCAAGTTTAAGTGACACCTAGTTACAACCTCTTATCTCTATGATTATATATAATACAGTTTTCATGCATATATTTACTTGACTTGCCTAGCCTGTTCTAATTAATTTAATTAGCGGGATCATATATCCTACTAATTACATAGGATCAGATTAAAATGCATATATCAGCTACTACTAATTAGTTTCATATATAATTTACATATGGGTTGGGTTGGGTTGGGTTGCTGGGATGAATTGAAGGGTCCACATAAATAAATAGTGTTGATGACACATGTGACATGACACCCGCTTCCTCACAATTTTCAAGACGCTTCAGACTCAGAGCCCCAAATTGTGTTCCTTTTTCGTTTGGGGGAACAGAAAACACATGCATCAGCAGCATTAGTGCATTCCGGTCATCCAACCCTAAACGCATGCATTGGAGTATAAATCAAGAAGTAAAAATGTTTTTTCACTATGAAATTACTCCATAAATAATTTTCGAAGAAAAAAAAATTGACCTTTTCTTTTCTTTTTTCTTTTTAATAAAAGGGCGGGGCAAAATCCCAAGAAACAAACAACTATCCAAGTAGTATTGTTGATTATCGATTTTATACTTTATAAGAAATAAAATTAACTCTTTTAAATTCAATTTTATAGTATTATTTTAATATAAACTAATTTATTCAGTACAATTTTTTTTATTATCAATTATTTCAAAATTAATTTTACCGGAAACTAAATTAATTAGACCCTTACTCTATTACTGATTCTGCTAATGTATTTGTCTTTTTTAAAAAACGAGTTATAGTCTATAATTTTTTTAGAAATTCTTTAATATTAATAACAATAAAGTTAGTAAAGACACAATAGTATTTTCAATATGTCAATAAAAATAATTTAATCAAATATAATTTTCTTGATGTTTTAATCAAATATAATTTTCTTTACTTACAATAAAAAAGATTTAAATTTTTTTGTTACATTTTTCAAGACATATAGAGTAGATCGATGGAGCTAGGTAGAGCAGATGGAGGTATTATTAAGGTGTAATAGATCGAATGAAACAACTTAGACACGCAATTCAGTGATTTTAAACGGTGGCAACAAACCTTCTAATATTTTCATAAAAAGAGCGTGATCTATGCAAACAAGCCCCCGAAACTATTTAATATCCATAAGCTCTTCATTTAAGTTGCTATATATGACTATTTGAAGAACAACTTGTACAAATAAGGTCATAAATATTTGAAGTTTTCTTAGGGATTGCTTAAGAATAATGTTAAAGCCGATGCTAAGGTCATAAATGTTACTACCTCCTGTACAAATCTTTAGTAGTTTTAGTTTTTTATTTTTGTCCCAAAATTTTAGTTGTTTTAAGATTTCAAGAGATAATTTATCACTTTTTTCCAATTATACCCTTAATATAATTAATAAGTTTTGAGTGGAGAAATAATTAGGATAGTTGAGAATGATGAATAATAAATAAGGTCATTTTAGTCTAAAATTTATTCAATTAATTATTTTTTAATCTATGTGCTAAAACCTTAAACAACCAAAAATTTGGACACGAGGAAGTATTTATAATTAAATAATAATAGGGGAGGAATCCATTATTTACTCAAAGAGTAACTCTGAGAGTTACTCCGTTTAATTATAACTTTTGTAGATATTAAATTTTATCAATTCAACCGTTGAACATTATTGTATTATCTTAACTATCATCTACACTAAAATTTAGATAAATTCGACATTCATAATTATACAAATTTAGTCAATGGATTCCTCCTCTAAATAATATTCTTCTTGTTTTCTTATTAAATAATTTAATTTTCTCTTACTTCTCACATCCCTATATCTGCAATCCCAATTATACAAATTTATTTATCAAGATTTTTAAATATTTAAAAGTATGTAGACAAAATAATTAACAGAGAAGAACACATACAAAGATCAGTCATAAACTTCATCTCTTTACAAATAATTTTGTTAATTTCAAAATTATTTCATCCCAAACAGTCCTTAATTAAATACTAATTATTATTACAATATATAGATGCTCCTATTGACATGGATTAACTCGCTAATCGTGAATAAATCCTAACATTTATATTTGTTAAATCTAAAACTAACACAATGGGTGAAGATTGCCTAAGGGTGTGTTTGAGAGTTTTGGAGGAAAGGGAAGAGTTTGTGATTAATATTTTACCTATTTGAGTGTTTAAAAAGTATATAAAAACCCTTCAAAGTCACATCTCTAGTGTATTTTTTGAGTTCTTAGAAATGTACTAGAGAGGAGGACTTTGAAGGGTTTTAGAGGATTTCAAAATGTTTTCTCCATCTTTCTCCCCTATCTATAAAACTAAAATATTGGAGTAAACTCTCCCCTTCCCTCTTCTCCAAACCCCCCCCCCTCCCATACACACCCTAAGTGTTATAAGGCTATTGCGACCATTTCCCCAATCAATGTAGGATTTCATAACACATGGTATTTTTCAGGGATTAACTTATAAAAAAAACACAAATGACAGACACAAATGATACAAGTAACAACCTAGGAGTTTTCTTATTCAACAAATGACGACAAGCATAAGATTATGTGTCGGTTTCAGTACTCGGGAAAACCCAAATCTAGTTTTCAATTGGACTGTTCCAACTTAAGCTTGATCTATTGCAAGTAGACAGATAGAAACTTATATAATTACTAAAAGGAAAAGAACTCGTCCAAGAAGTATCAACAAGAAACACTGAGATGGTCACAATATTTATAAAAAGATCACTGACAAAATATTAAAAGCTTACAACATAGCAAACAGGGCTTGAATTGGAATTTGGAAATGCATAGTACAACATACATCCTTTGTTGCATCATTGAAGATTCAAAGCTAGGTGGTTAGTGTTGATTATTCGTTATTCTTTTATTTTAGCAAGCGGACAAACAGAAGGAATAATGCATAAAGAGTACTAGATGTTCCCAATAAAAAGCTAAAACTTTTCTTAACATTAGAAAGCAAATGATTAAATGACCAAATAAACAAAAGAAAAAGAAGCAATTCTCCCTCCTTGCCCCACTCGGGATTGAGAAGAGATTATTCTTGGTCAACTAGATTTGATCCTCATGATAATTTGCATAGATTTTATCTTCTAATTATATTATTACTCAACACCTACCCTGTTTTCCTTCCTAGGTGCTTTGTCTTGGGAAACCAGTTCTACCTTTATTGTGCCAATCATTTTCCATTAACGAATCACATTACTTAAATTGGGTCTGTTTTTTCCGTTCCCCTTTGGATCATTTGCTTTGGACATGCTTGTAATGATGAATACAACTTATAATAATTCCTTTCCATTTAAAGCTACAAACACATGTGTTTTAAATCATGAAGTATTGTTTGTTCATTTGGACATTTTTTTTTTTGTGGAGAGGGGAGGGGGAGTGTGCAGGTGGGGAAGGAGTTAATTGATGGAATTAGTGGTAAACTGGACCTGTGTGTGTCCTTTATTTCCCAAGCACTCAACAAACAATGTGTATGTGTGTGTGTGTGTGTGTGATGAGTTAGCAACAACACATGCAAGTGTAGTGTGTAGCAGAGTACTCTGTTGCAGGTTAGGTGACCACCATATGCATGATCGAGCATCATTCTATCTTGGCTTGCTAGATTCCTACTCATGGTGACAATTACTACTTTTCTCTTTCCGTGTCATAAGAGGAAAGGATCATTTTACACTCTTTCAAAGCTAGCTAGCAGCAGCATATCATTCATATGCAGGGCAGGGCAGGGCAGGGCTTCTAAGCGTTTTGGTTCCTTAAGCTTGACATGTTCAGACACCAGTAACCAGTTCCTTTCCTTCCAATCTTAGACTATGATCTATGATCCCAAACTGCCAGACTGGAAACTATCATTTTATTTTTGCTCACCCTTTTGTCATTCTTCTCTCTTACTTTTTATTTTGTATAATTAATCTCTTCCCCTTTTATTTTCCCACGGTTAAAACTTTGATATATTAAATTTGTGAGATTATATATATATATATGCAAAAGCCCAAAGAAATTAAGGACCAAATACAAACCTGCATGGAAATTAATCAGATTCAATTAATTAAATTTGCTTGCTTGCATATATAAATAAATAAAATTAAAACAAAACTGGGTATAGTTACTTTCAAGCACAGCGACGTCTCAATCATGTCCAAATAACTCATTGATTTGGACGCAGTGCTTTCCTGTCGTTAATTTGGGACCCCCTCTTTGCATATGATAGAATCTGTATGTATGTATGTATGTTATGTGTTTCCTTTAATTTGTTTTCAAAAACGACCCAAAAGAAAAGACTAGCCGTTGGGAACATTCCCAGTGCTTTAAATTTTTGTCTCAAGTGAAGCGATCGAGAGTAGTGTTATATATAAGACCCAAATGGAATTAATGGGGCAACCAAAAGCCAAAGGGGCACCGACCGACCCCATCATATATCCACCTTTCTACATGGGCAAGGCATGAGATTCAAAGTAATTCCATCACCAATTAAACAAATTAAAATAA
Organism: Glycyrrhiza uralensis; assembly: GCA_030159175.1. Classification (NCBI taxonomy): domain Eukaryota; kingdom Viridiplantae; phylum Streptophyta; class Magnoliopsida; order Fabales; family Fabaceae; genus Glycyrrhiza; species Glycyrrhiza uralensis. Next base: position 60,018,755 of record BRZY01000001.1, on the reverse strand, counting down.
AATATTACGAGGGAAAAAGATTAAAGGCAATGCTTGCTTTTCCCTGTATATATACCCTTCCACTTTAATTTCTCACCCAATTTACCACCATCTTCTAGCCTAGCTAGCATGACCGAGAAATGTGACGACAAGGAGAATATTTTAATTAGTACTAGTCAAGAAAAGCTTGAATCCGGGTATTGGTAAAACTTTATTTGGTCATCGATCGATAATATTCCATATTTTTATGATGCTTTCGCATAAAGTTTTCTTCAAATTACAATTCTCTCTCTCTCTCTCTCTCTCTCTCTCTATATATATATATATTATTACAATATTACGACGTTTCTTATTTATTGTTAATTTTACACTTCTGCCGGACCCTCAAACCATCTACTCCTTAATCTCAATATATATATGGTGGGCAAAATTTAATTATCAATTTGATGTCGGAAAATATAGAGCAAGCATATTGCAGAATCTTGGCCACACGAATTGAAGGAGGCTGTTTTGGAATTGGACACTAATAATGATGGATTTTCTTGAACTGTGTTAATTATTCTTGAATTAATCTTGTCAAAAAAAATTTATTCTTGAATTAAATAATATAATGCAGGAGTAATATCCTGGCGAAGAAGTAGACAATATAAATAATGCATGTTGTTATGTCTACATTAAATTAATGATACTAATTAAGCTGTGCATGAGACACAGATACACTGACCATTTTGATTCAGTTGGGGGACCATATATAAACAACTCAAACCCAATACTTGAATACTCTCATTATTTGCCTAAAAAACACACACACACACACACTCTCATTATTGCATTTATGCTAAACGAAGAAAACATGAGCAGTTTTATCCACACATATGAAGTCATTTATTGAGAATGAATTAGAGATCATTCGCTTCATGTCGTTACGTGTGATCTCTCTCTCTCTCTCTCTCCCTCCCTCCCTCACACACGCATTTATTCTTCATATATCTCTTAATTTCCTTCCACACAGGCAAGAACAAGGCAAACTTGTCACAAATCTACAATTAATACCTCAGATCAGAGACTGTCCTTTTTGCTGTGATCAGTTTCCGTATTTCTTAACGATTTTCTTATTTATTTGTTTATTTATTTATTTCAGTCACGTAAGGGTAGGGGCTCCACTCCGTTGGTAGATGTTCGTGACAAACCACACCACTCCGTTTTCGTGGCAAACCTATAGAAGTTGTAACCGAAACATATATGTTCAATTCTCAACTACGTACATTTTTTAATCATAAAATATATTTTATTTATTTAGTCTCTCTATTTTTGTTGTCATGATTGAATTAAAGTTTTTCACAACTATCAACGGCTCTGGTTTTGAAGTCAGCATGGTGTTGGGGACTGACGACTTCACACTAGCGGTGTGAATTTCTTCACAGTTGCAAACGGTTCTGTTTGCAAGTTTGGTTTTTTGTGGATTGTGGGTGAATTTATTAGCTAATTTTTTTTATTTGTAAGTATAAATGATAGGAGTTTAGTCGGTTTTATACAATAAACAAATCTAATATTCCTTTAAGTAGCTAAAACTGAACATATGTGCTCTATTTTAATTGTTTTATTTTTAATAATATTTTTAGTTTATCCCAGAAAAAATTAAATTTTTTGTTGTAGATTCATTTTTCTCTTTTAAACTTTGATAGAAATGTAATATTTTTGGAGTAATGTTTTGTTTTCATCCTATACCTTCTCATGCATATGGTTTGATCATCTTATGATTTTTTCTAGTGAACTTTTTTCATCTTGCAAAAAGGTAATATTTGTAAATGTATTCTCAAAACTCGATAACTACCCATATATAGGATCAGAGACATGGACCTGCAGGAAAGAAGTGGACATTCTTATTGGGTAATGTCATCTCAAAATTACTAGATTAATTATGAAAGTATAAAAGGGTACTATATATTTACTACAATGATATATGTTATATTAAAATAAATTAAAATTTATAATAAAATGTATATAAAAAATATGAGTCGCATAAAAAAATATTAGTTTATATTAGATATATATCTTGCATTGAATATAAAAGATATAAAACAAAATATTTTCTCTGGATGCAAATTATATTTTCTATGTATAACTTATAAATTTTAAATAAATGTCATATTTTGTAGGTGAAATATGTTTTTGGCTCAATAAAATTTGATTTTGTTCTATAAAAAAATGATATTCATCTCTACAAATTAAATATGAATCACCACATCATGACTTGGCTCACAGGAGTACATGTAGACATCCTCATTGGCACATATATCAAACTACTATCTCATATCCTTCTTCTCTTCGATCTCCATATATATATATATATATATAACCCTAACCGGCCCTCCCCCCCTTTCTCCCACCACCTTCTTCATCTTCGACTTGTGCCATTAATCTTTCGGATAATGTGACATTCTATAATATAGCAAGGTTTCATTTTTCTTTTACATAATTTATTACAAATTCACAAAATTGAAATTCAATTAATGCATTTATCTACATGTTCATTGTGTGCCCATTACGCTCAGTTTAGAAATTGAAGATCTATGCAACTGCACATTGTGCAGTTTAACGAATTACTCACTAGCTAATTTCATTGAATCTAATATTGAGTTGATGATCAATCCGAGTCTCATAATACTGGTTAAAAAGAGCCTCTTGGAAAATCTATTACTAACATATTTCTCTCTTAATTAGCCTTTTAATTTGTTATATATTACAAACGATTTATACTATTTTAATAAATGTTTTTTGAGTTTGTACTAGTACAATAGTTTCATAACATAACGAGATTACACTAATTAGTCGATCGGAGCGCGATCCAAGAGGGAAAGAAAGAAAGACGTACGCATGCGAGAATTGGCATGATCAAGCTGTCTCTCCGCATTAAACTTTTTTCTCGCAGGTGTGCATGTTGGTAGGTCCCATTGGGTCCACCAACTTGTCTTTGCTATCATCACCCAATCTCTCTTTTTCATCTACATAATATGCTTGGGAATCAAATCACCCGAGATATTTTTTATACACATTATTTTTTTAATATTTTTTTAGATAAGCAAAAAATATTATTAAACCGAAAACAACTAGATCAGAACACAAGTTATGCCCAGATTTAGCTAATTGAATTTTTTTTAATGTTCTTTTAATTCAAAAAATAACAAATAAAAGAAAAATGTTTTCCTAAATGTTGTTTTAATGTGATGGGTTCTCTGTTTTTTAATTTTTTATTTTACTAGCTTTAACTCTACCCATTTTTTTTATATACACACATAAATGGTAAGACAAGAAAAATAGTTAAAAAAGAGAGATAATCAATCAATTATTAAGTTACATAAAATATTAATTTGAAAATAAGAATTACCATTTAATACATTTTTAACTTATTATTAATTATAAGTGTCTTATAAACACTGCTATATACATACATACGAAAAATGAAAAGATTCTTTTCCAGCAAAAAAAAATTCTGCTTATGTCCATGATATAATATTGATAGAGTTTAATTACTCAGTGTGTGTTTGGATTTATGTTGAAAATCTATTGGCACATAACTGAAAAACTAAGGTTTACATTAGCAAAAGTACATTTGTAATAGGAAACCAAACTTATTCTTAGTGTTCCATGGCACTGCCAACACTAGTAGCTTATTATTGTTGCATGCGGAAAAAGAACCCATCTTATTTTGAGCCCTATTAAATCAACTTACCCCTTTTTAGATTTATCATGATTGATTATTCATTACCGTGTTTCTTTTGAGAAGTTGTACGAATCATCACAACTTCTTATTAATTCATTATACTTAGAGGAAAGCCATTTGCATATAGCACAATATTCGGGAAAAAAATCTCTAGAAGCTGACCAATATTAAATGAAGCTTCAAGATTGGATTTTTTTTTATCATCTATTTCTCATTCGAGTAAGTTGACTGCTTAAGTAACGTCTTCCTTCTGCAAAAAGTTTGCCAGTTTTATCACCATTTAATTAGCCCAAAATTAATGGTTTTGATAATTTCATGTTATAAAATATATAGTTCAATTTTATTAGTCAACCCACGAAAAAAGAAATTTGCGCGCTTATCGTGAGTGAAGCATGATGACCAAAAGTCCAAAACCATATACTCGCATGCGTCAATATAAGTAGCATCCGCGAGATCTCTGCTGGGCCGTATATATATTAACCCTTAGGCTTAGCCAAACTATGAAATTAATACACACATGCAGCTGACATTTTAATTTGCGTTCTATATATGTATGTATGTTCTGTTCATGTTTGCAGTAAAAGGGGTCGTCATCATATTCATCTACTGCTGCACTTTTGCAGCAGGTAGCACTTACTTGCATCAATCGCCAACAAACCATTAATTAAAACAAAAGCCCAATTCCCCATGAAACCCATATATATGTATGCGTCTCTAGTCTACGATTATCAAGCAAATTAATTAACCCCGCAGTATATTAATGGAAAGGAAGTTTTGTTAATTTTGTTGATATGAATGTAGCCACAGCGCTGCACAAAGGTTAAGTGTTACACTGTTACCATATATGCATATATAATGGGAAATCTCATGCAATCATTAAATTATTGAAGGGTCCGAAAATGAGCTCAGCTAGCTATAGGCAGATAGATAGATAGATAGATAGATATGTAGCGTGTAAGAGAACCCCTGACAGACAAATGAGTGGGACAACAATGGTACGTACATATATCTGTTAAATTAAATTTCAGGCACTTTTGCATGTTAATTCATATGGATATGGATGCATATATGCATGCCTGTAATATATATATACTAGTATGTGCGGCGCACGGGCAAGAAAGCTCCTTTGGTGGATTAATGAAAATAAATAATAAACAATAATTTTTTAAAAAGAAATTATTCTATATCAAATAATAGCAAAACTTCTGAAAAATTAATTAGATAAAAATGTTCATATTATAATATGAAACCCAAACACCAAGTTTGTAGTCTATGTTAGTCATTATATAAAAGTATAAAGAAATATGCTCCTCTTGCTATTAGTTGCTGCCAGTAAGAGATGATAACCGCATGTGACACTGCATAATGTGCACAACAGATAGCAATGTAAATTCTTCAGCGCCTCATATGGTTTCATGGTCTCCAAAAGTGCTAATAACTCTGGTTTGGAATATGGGGTTTTGTTGACATCTTTATCTAATTCCATGATCAGACCAACTTGGTATAACTCATTGGAGCAAACAAACCAAATTCAAAACAGAAAGGTCCCTGTTAATATTACAGAACCGGTCACATTAACTCACTTGGTGTTTGCTTTAAGTAGTGGACACCCATTTTTTACGTATGCTTTAGAAACCTTGTTTTCTGGTTTTTTATAAAACAATGGACAACCTTCAATCATCTAGAGTAACAAAAAACCATGTATTTTCCAATCAATATTTTGCCATGCATATCTATAAATAACAACCCACTGAGTACTGATGGTTGTATCTTGATTGAAAAATTGCCCATCTTCCCCAAAAGAATCATGCAAGCATTGATACAACAAACTCCTATATATAAAAGAAGACATCAACTATTTTGAATTCAGTATACAATGAATAAGCAGCCATATTGGTCTACCATCGTCCAATAGTACCATCAAAGTGTGAACCAATGTATCAATAAGCAGCCAAATTGGTCTGCCATCGTCCAATAGTACCATCCAATATAAAAGCAGTCAATCTTCACAGAATACATGTTGCAGACAATCCTTTTAGAAGCCATAGTTAATTAGTTATTCCTCTTTCAGCCTCGTACATCTACAACTCGGAATGGGTCCTGTAAACCTGATGCATTATTATACATAGAAGTTCTGAAATATAGTTCATTACTGCCTTTAATTGAATTTGCACAGCAATATAATTAGACATATTAACTACATACAGCATTCTATTCCAGTAAAGTCAAACATAGACTATATTAGTTACTTCTTGCAATGCAAATCCAATGATGAAGCACAACCCACCCACTATTCTCTCATTCCACTTTCTCTGAAAACCAATGGAAGAAAAGCAGAACATCGTAAAAAGATATACTTAAACCCCAAGCTAATTCTAGCTTAAAATAACATAAGGAGATATCAAGTATTAAAAATAAAACCCCAAGTATAGACTAATTTCAAATAGAAAGGTGAATTGTTGGAATCAAGTCAATCAACTAAATTAAAATTGGTTGCAATGGTTATTGTGATATTAAAATTGAATGGATTTCAAAGAGAAATACCCTATATTAGTAATTAATAATTAGTAAAAGTGATACATAAGGAGATGGTAGACCAACCTCTCTAGCATCGTTCATCAAAGTTGATTTCCTCAACTTTGAGTGTGGGGTTCAAGCCTGTCAAGGGAGAGGCAGTAACAATTTAAGAACCAATCAATAGTTAATTTTCTCACCTATAGGTGATATCATAAAGGGAAAAGTAAAACCAGCATAAAAGATAAATACATGTAATTTAACCAGAACACAAATCAGAAGGACGGGTTGAAGTACTAATCACAAAAGGTCACAAAATGCCTGTTCATAAAATGAATTAAAATGAAAGCAGCCTATTCATAATTAAAAGGAGTATATTCACCTGCAACCCAGATTTCATGCCCCCTTGTGTGTGAGTTTTGAAACCCATCTCTATGTGCAGAATATGAAGAGCACATTTTTGGCACAGTAAAATGTCCAGCCCCTGAATTACCAAAAAAAAAGGCATAACACAAATCTTACTTGAATTGAATGAGGAGTAAATGACATTACTTCATAATCCTGCCATGTAAGCAATTCTTCTCCAGAATTAGTCCTTAGAGATTTCTGTTCATCCTGTCCAAAAGAACAATTTGCAGGAATTAATAAAAATAATAATTTTTGATTTTTTAATATATAAAAATTTAGTGAAGAATGTATCTGATTAACCCAAAAACAAAAACAAACCTTGTATCGCTGGTTGTGTGCCTCATTAATAACTAAAACATGGTAGTGTGCCTCATTAGCTTCTTCCAGCATCCAAAATAACTAAAACATGAGAAGATACCTCAGTAAGTCTCCATTATCATGACCATGTTTAGTAATTGCCCCAACTCCTACAGAGGAACAAACAATCATGTCCAACAAAAACCAATCATTATTATCCACTTAATACTCATGTTGCAGATGAATAAGGAATAACATGAAAAATTAGAGGAATCAATCAGTTTGACGTGTAAAACAAAATTCATGTAAGCACTATTATTTTCCTAATTTTTGGCAAATCTGTCATGCATTTTCATCAAATAAAACTTATATAAATTTTGATTCTTCAACATTTTTTAAAAGAAAACATAATCCTACATAAAACCGGTAAAACAATAAGAACAATACAGATAAAACAACATCATCCTAAAAAAAGATTAAAAAAAATACATAACCAAAATAAAACAAATGCAAAGACCAAAGGAAGTAGATACAGAGAAAAAAGGGTCTTTTACAAAAAATACCATCGATTCCCCATCCATGACCACTGTGAACTGGCGAGCCCATCCCTCAAGCTTGTCAGCAAGAACCATTGCAACCAAGCATTGTTACAAACTACTGTCTCTGCTATGCCAGGCTTCCTCGTCAACACCTCCATCACCACCCCGAAGTTTTTGACGTCTGCTTCAAAGATGAAATTTGGGGACCTTGCTGCATGAACTTCCACTATCCGAAATCGGTGACTTGGGGCTAAGCTTCATCCGCGAGCCAGGTATTCGACACCGGAGAGGATGCTCACGAACCAACACCCTTTTGAACCTCCCACCATGTGCGGTTGCAGCGCAGGGGGAGAGAGAGAGAGAGGAGAGGCTGTGTGAGAGAGAGACAGAGAGAGAGAGAATGAATTTTGAAATTGATTTTTGAGTGGGTGAGTGCGGATGAGAAAGAGATTTGATTTTTGCAGTGTGGTGTGTTGGAGTCTTGGAGATCTTTTCGGTTTTCAAAATCTGGAAGTGTGTTGAGGAAGCATTTCCTTATTTGGCATGTTTTGGTTTGAGGTGTGCTTTGGAAGCTACTCAATCCAAACTTGACACGTACCAAAAAAGTCTCCAAAAGTGCCTTCTTGGTGTATAATAATAATAATAATAATAATAATAATAAAATATAATATTAAGATAAGATATATAGGGTCTGTTTGGATTGATTTATGCAGAGCTTATGAACACAACTTATGACTGATTCATAAGCTATTTTGGGCTTATTTTTCATAAGCTACCCAGGATAGCTTATCAAAACAGCTTATGACTTATATAAAATAAGTTTCATTATAATTTTTCTTCAATTATAAAAGTAGCTTATACAGCTTATGTCATAAGCAGTAGATAAGTTTGTTATCCAAACAGGGTCATATTGTGGTTCCCATTGCCATCGATCGATCTCTCATTCATCTCACATACAGAGATGGATGCATTTAAGATCAAAAAGTTGCCTCTAACGCATCCTGTCCTGTGTGTCAACCTGCAGAGTGCTGCAGAGTGTGTTTCTGTTCTGTTTGGTAGCGCCAAAGCAATCAGATCAGGCACAGACTTTTGCGAACCGAATCCTCTACTGCCCTGCTGCATAGCTGTCTTTGCAGCAGGGACTTGTGAGTGTAGAAAGAGAGAGAAAAAAGTGAGGGAGAGAGAAATTAAAGAGAGAGACAGAGAGAGTGGATCCCTCTGCAGCGCTGCAGATCCTCTCCAGTGTCAAACAGAAAATGGGCAACAAAAGCAAGCATGCACGCTCTCTCTTGTTATTTCATTTCAAGTACACACACACATTACACATATATATGTTTAATTCTTCATAGAGACACTGGCTTTCAGGCTTTGCATCCGGACACTTGTGTTCCTTCCTTCCTTGTGTGTACGACAGAAAGGGAAGGAAATAATAAATTTGCATATGTTACACATCATTTACCCGCCCGGCTTCACACTTTTCAACTCTAGCTACCTATATAATTTATTTCGTAAAATACATTATTCTTTCAAAAATTGGATTAAAATAAATGTCTCCTAAATCATGTGAAAATCAAGTGTATCCAAAAGACAAAAGTTGAATAGTCATGGTTAAATCATGAAATTACTACCAAATCAATCCACGAAATATATAACAACATCCAAAATCCTCAAAACTACAAAGATAAAATCTAGCTATATACCACAACATGCTCCAGACACGAAGAAATAATAAAGCCACAATTATGTAGTAATTTAAATATCTCTCATGCGCATTAATAATAGGTATCGATAAACACAAATATCAAGATAAGATTGATAGGAAAATACTTTATTACCCCATTATTACTTTAATCACAAAAATTAATTAGGATCGTGTCAAATGGTTGATGGGATTGGGATGTTACCTGCATGCTTCAGGATGAGAGACGTGATTGTCGCATATGATCGACCGAGAGAGTGATGATTTTTCTATCGACCCCGATACTCAGACCACTCTTTTTCACATTTCACCCACCCTACACCTTGCCCATGTGTTGACTCAGCGCATGATTCATCAAAAGCAAATGACATCTCTCGCTCTTTCTCTCTGCTCTCTTCCTTCATCTCCCACTCTGTCTCTCTGCTCTCTTTCTTCATCTCGCACTCTGTGTCTCTGCTCTCAGACCACCGACCCTGTCTCTCTCTTTCACGGTTCGCTCTGCTTAGTCTCTCAGCATCGCGCTCGCTCTCACCATCTCGCTTGCTCACTCACTCACTCAGACCCACTCTACAAACGAAACAGAATGAAGAAACTGCCTCTGCAAAACGAAGACGAAATGAAGAAAGGGCGTTCTCTGCAAAACAAAGAAAGCGTCTCTTTCTCCCTTTGCAACTCAACAAAATTTCGCTGCTGAATTCTCTCTGTTGCTGTTCATTTGCACGTAGTGGCATTTAACCACCTTTAGAGAACGATTAACCACATATTTCTTCACTATTAACCATGAAAATGTCAGTAATTGATTTACAACTATACACTCACATGATAAATAATCTCAGTATGTGTGTCTCAATCCTCTCAAAATTGAAAGGCTTTAGCTCAGAAATTCATCATTATCACTTCTAAGTAAAACTTGTTTGTTCATTTGCACGTAATGACATTTAACCACCTTTAGAAAATGATTAACCACATATTTCTTCACTATTAACCATGAAAATGTCAGTAATTGATTTACAACTATACACTCACATGATAAATAACATTAGTATGTGTGTCTCAATCCTCTCAAAATTGAAAGCCTTTAGCTCAAAAATGTGTTTTTAGCACTTATGAGTCAAACTTGTCTGTTCATTTGCACGTAGTGGCATTTAACCACCTTTAGAGAATGATTAACCACATATTTCTTCACTATTAACCATGAAATAGTTGTTAAACATGCAATGCACAATATAACATGTACTTAACCACGCGTAGCTTACAATTAACCACATTTGCAAATAGAATTAACCACATGAATATGTCTATGAAAACTTTTTCATTTCATCACTAGTTGTCTATTTTTACTTGAACTCCAGGTTTAAGGTTCATCATATATCCTTCATAATGTTTAACTTTTATTTGTACAAATGATTAAATGAAGTCCTCATGTGACGTAGTTGAATTTAACCACAGATACAGCACGATTAACCACATATCGCTTCACACTTAACCATGGAAATGTCAATGATTGATTTACAACTATACACTCACATGATAAATAACCTCAGTAAATATGTCTGAGTCGTCTGAAAATTTGAAAGTCTTTAACACTGAAATGTGTTTTTAGCACTTGTGACTCAAATTTGTATTTTTAATGTGACATAGTTGCATTTAACCACAGATACAGCACGATTAACCACATATTGCTTCCCACTTAACCACGAATATGTGAATGATTCATTTACAACTATACACTAACATGATAAATAACCTCAGTAAATATTCTTAACTGATAGAGCTAGCTAACTGACACACCTGTGGTTAGTTGTGACTAACTATGTGGTTAGTCCCTCTATATTAGTGGTTAAATTTAACTACTTGTCATGTGATTATATATCGTGTATTTAACCACGTGCAGCTTGCAAATAACCTTATTTTTAAATGAAATTAACAACATCGATGTGCTTATGATAGTTATTTATTTCTTCACACATTGCGTTAACCAGATTAACCTATTTTTTGTGTCCTATTAACCACATATTTTGAATGATTCAAGGATAGAGACGATATTAACCACAGACTATTCACTCACATGCAATCGAAACGATCTGGACTCTGAATCCTCAATAAATTTTAAAGGCTTTAAACAACTTATCTAAATTGTACCTAGTTATTTGGGGAATGGTTCAGATAGTATGTACTTAACGATATGAGACTTGCAATTAACCATATTACCAAATAGAATTAACCACAAAATTGTGTTTATTAAAAGTTTATTTGATTACTAGTTAGCTAATTTTACTTGAAGACTATGTTTAATGTTCATCAAAATTCTCCCACAAAGTGTTCATTTTTTTTAGAGTTATCAATCATAATTTAGTTATAGTAGGACATGAAATTGCACTTAACCATGCTGGCCATTACTATTGCCAGTAATTATGTGGTTAGTTGTGAACAATTATGTGGTTAGTCTCTTTCTATCAGTGGTTAAATTTAACTACGTGCCAAGGATATATATGCCAAAATTGAGTCACCAGTGTTAGAGACACATTTATATGTTGAAGCCTTTCAAATAGACTGAAAACTCAGTCACATTTCACCCTGTTACTTGCTATGTGAGTGTATAATTGTAACCCAATCATTGAATAACTTGTGGTTAGTTGTGAACAATTATGTGGTTAGTCCCTTTCTATCAGTGGTTAAATTTAACTACGTGCCAATGATATATATGCCAAAATTGAGTCACCAGTGTTAGAGACACATTTATATGTTGAAGCCTTTCAAATAGACTGAAAACTCAGTCACATTTCACCCTGTTACTTGCTATGTGAGTGTATAATTGTAACACAATCATTGAATAATTTGTGGTTAGTTGTGAACAAATATGTGGTTAGTTCCTCTTTGTCAATGATTAAATTTAAATACATGCTAAGGATATGCCAAAGTTGAGTCACAAGTGTTATAGACACATTTATACATTCAAGCCTTTGAAATACACTGAAAACTCAGACACATTTCACCCTATTACTTGCCATGTGATTTTATAGTTGTAACCCAATCATTGAATAACTTGTGGTTAGTTGTGAAGAAATATGTGGTTAGTTCCTCTTTGTCAGTGGTTAAATTTAAATACGTGCCAAAGATATGCCAAATTTGAGTCACCAGTGTTGGAGACACATTTATGTGTTGAATCCTTTCTAATTCACTGAAAACTCAGACACAATTTCACCTTGATACTTGTCATGTGATTGTATAGTTGTAACTCAATCATTGAATAACATTGGTTAGTTGTGAAGAATTATGTGGTTAGTCCCTGTCTGTCAGTGGTTAAAATTAAATACGCGAACCACTGACGAACTTCGAACTACGGTTCTTCCCAACGTCCAAAGCTCCGCGAATCAAGCCTCGGCCTTCGATCTGTGGTGCTACCAGTTCATAATGGTGAGGAAAAGAGAAGAGAGAGCGAACAGAAGCACAAATGGTGAGGGAAAGAGAAGAGAGAACAAAGTTAAACCGAGACAGAGTGGGTCTCGACAAATCCGGGAAGTTGAAATGGTGAGGGAAAGAGAAGAGAGAGGTATGAGGATGAAGTGAAAGAGGGAGACGGGGTTGCGAAGTGAAAGAGTGAAAGAGGGAGATCTGCGTTCTTGCAAAGTGAAAGAGTGAAAGAGGGAGGAGACGAAGTCTGCGTTTTTGAGTTTTGAGTGAGAGAAAGAGCGGGACTTGAGTCAGTGGGCTGAGTCAGAAAAAATGTCACATAGACGAGTGTTAGGTGGGTGGAGCAAGATATGCGGGTGTCCAACTATCTTTTTCCTTTTTCTATTTACATTGATAAGCTCCTATTTTTTAAAAATTGTTTACTAAAAAGTAACTAGTACTAAGCACTATTGGTTCTGGTCTATTTTCCTGAAATTCATGACAGGAAGAACTAATTTGAAAAAAAAGAGAAGATGGATTTCTCCTCAAATGGGACAGCATCATTTTGCGTATGGGTCAACGCTGCCTTGGAACTTGGAATGCTACAAAAATGATGAGATGAGAAGGAATTAAGGAAACAGAAGTCTTTTACTCCATGTACAAATGGTCATGCCCATGCCCATGTCCATGTCATGCCTGTTAATTCGAATTTTTTTTATTTTATTTTTTTTTGGTCAATGTTTTTTATTTTTTGGGCAATGGAAGATTGAGTGGGGTTGCTGTAGCCCAAACTATTTTGGCATCACGCGGGATGGATCGAGCCCAATTGACCCATTTCGCATTAATAATTCGTCAAAAAATGATTCAAGCCTTGTTTGATTTTAAAAAATGTTTTTATTTTTTATTAATCTTATAAAAATGTTTTGTTTTTATTTGTCTTCTTTATCTTTAAATATTTATTATAAAATATTATTTTATGTTTTAAATATATATCCAAAAAATTTTAAAAATTGAAAAATAAAATAACATTTCTATAATTATCAAAAAAGCAAAAAACTAAACTAAGATAGTTTTCGGATTATTGACATTTACCTATGGAATTTTGTTATATAGTGACGAATTTCGTCTTTCGCTAAAAGTGAAATTTGTAAAATTTCACCCAAGTGTAATATAGGAAATAGTTTTCGGAATACAAATCAATGAATTCTAAAAAACTAATTTTCAGAATGTACTTGTTTGAAATTAATGATTTTGAAAATTAAATGCTGGAACTGGAATTCATATAGTTATACTTATATTCTAGAAATTAATTTTTTGGAAAGTAAAAAAAATTGCATGACCCAGGTGTGTACATGTTAAGATATTTTGGAACAAAAAAAAAACAAAAGAAGGGAAGATGGGTGTAAGAAAGAAATTAAAGGGGGTGTCAAAAGCAATCCGTAATAAAACAGGTAAAGAGGCCCAAAGGGAGGCATTATCTGTTTGGACCGAATAACGCTAACAAGGACTCTGGACGTTATTGTCTTCTTGACAAAAAAGAAACGGACTGTGTCTCTGAGTAGTAGTGGTAGAATATTAACAGATAGATACAAAAAAGCAAGCTTCGTCTTGCGGTTGCACTTGCTTGCAAGTAATTGGAAGAATGGAAAGGGGTGAGATTGAGGAGAAGAAGCATGGTTCTGGGTGTGGGTTAGGGTTTGAGTTTCACATCCTGGAGATGCCAGTTCACATACTGTGCGAGATCATGTTCAAGCTCCCTGCGGTGTCCATAATCCGGTGCGGTTCCGTCTGCTCCTCCCTCCGAAACATCGTCACCGATCCATCGTTCCAGCAGCTCTATCTCTCGCGTGCCCCCTCCTCCTGCGTCGTCCTCTCCGACCGCAACCGCGTCTCCTGCATCGACTGCTCCCTCCACTCCCAAACCCTCCCTTCCAACCACGGCTCCTCCTGCCTCGCCGTGCGCCGCTCCTCCTCCTCCTCCTCCATGCGCCGCCGTACACCCCCAATCCAGTGCAACAACAAACAGCTCGTCAACAAAACGAGGTTGGTCACCTTCCAATTCCAATTCCAATTCGAATTCCATGTCTATAGGCGCATGAATCTGGTCAACTCTAGCCACGGCCTTCTCTGTTTGCGCGATTCCAGTTACCACGGCTCTCACCGCCTTTACTATATCTGCAATCCCTTGTTGGGTGAAATTCTTAGGGTTCCCCCTGCCCCAACCGCCGATAATCAACACGTGCGCTTTTCCGCTTTCGGGTTTGATCCCCGGCCTAGGAAGTACAAAATCCTTCAGCTGGTGTGGGAGAAATCGAACAGAATGGTGGCTGAATTGTATCGATTGGGGGACAACAAGTGGAGGGTCATCGAGATTGATAGTGCTTCTTCTTCTGCGAGGCCTAGGCCCAACGGTTCATTTGACCCCTCACTCAATGGTGCCCTTCATTGGGTCACCGAGGGGGGCCCTCAACTCATATGCTCCTTTGACCTCCACACCAATCGGTTCAAGTCTGTGCCACCACCGCCCCACTTTGATGCTGGGTATGTGAATAGGGTCTCGGGCATCACCGTTGGGGTGTTGAAAGGTCGCTTGTGTTTGTGCTTTGTTGTTGGGGGTGACCAGTTTGAGACGTGGTTCATGGACAGGTACGGGGTGGAGGGGTCTTGGACCAAGGCATTCAGTATCGACATCAAGTCTTATTGTGGGCTGAGTCTACAGGACAAGCACAGACCCATTGGGTTTAGCAGTTCTGGGGACATGTGGCTCAAAGCCGATTCTGATTCCCATCGCCACTCCCAGTCTCTGGTCTCGTATAGCCCTGACACGGGTGTGTTCAGGCATATTGATATTGGGGGCATTGCTTCCAACATTGAAGCCACGCCTCAGGTTTTGAGCTATGTTTCGCTTAAGGACATGCTTAATCTCAGGGATCCACATCTCCATGTCCACACTTTGAGACCAATCAAAACTGATGCCTTTGGATTCAACATTTTCTTTGCAATAAGAAACTAAAGATAAACTTCTTACACCTTGTGTGTATAATTATTATACAAAGTATACATTCAACTTGTTACATTTTCTGCTGCTCGCATTAGAATTCAGAATCTGAGCGTCTTGCTCACATCATACATACGGGTAGTCCTTTGCGAAGTTTCTGTTTTAGCGATTAGCATATGGTGATGTTAGATTGATAACATCCAAAAAGTCATATGCCCCTTTCTCATCAATAAGTATTGTACATGGAATGATTACTCAATCCGACTCGACCTGAGAATGATTCATACTATTTGGGTTATGTTTGATCCGATCCCATGAGAAAGAACAAAGTCAAGGCGGGTCAAGATGCATGAATAGGTCTTTTCTCAAACACTTGTTTCAGATGATGAACTTTCAGTTAAGGAACTCTATGCAGGGCCTTCTTTCTTAGCTTGTATACCTATGAATGAACTAGAGCACCCTTCTTTGCTACCGTCGCAAGGTAGTTATGAGTTCTTGGTTTCTGTTCCATGGTACTTGTTTCTCTATTGCCTTTCCAACTCATAGCATGTCTGGAAAAATGGTCATGCTTCAATGGTGGGTTTGAAGGAGGTAATATGATTTTGGGAAAAAAAAATGAAAACGTTCAGTTTTACAAGTCAAAATTGCTTTTGCTCTCAAAAACACCTTTGACAAAAAATGATAAAATGCAACTCATGCGCATAAGGAAACTCTGGTGCTTAGAGAGAGAGAGAGAGAGAGAGAGAGATGCTAGCCATAAAAGAAGCGATGACAAATTGGGCATTACCATGATTTTTTATATATAAAGATGCAAGTTAGCTGGAAGGTGGTTGTTAAACATTAGAACAAGAAAAGTGATTGCAGGAGAAGTATTGCTTTTTTTAGTTCTCCCAAACATCCACCCGTGGAAATGAAATGATTCTCTCGTCATTATGTTTGCAAATCCTAAATTCCATACTGCGTATAAAATGAATGATCACATTTTAACGAACCAATTGCCACCACGCGATTCTGTTATGTTAACTCGATTCACCATTTTGCTTAAACAAAGTTTCAATGTAGTGTTATTTGGACTTCTTTTTCTAAAGAAATGTGAAGCCCTTTTTTTGGGGTATATAAGAGAAGAAACATAAGAACTTGAAGCTTAACAAAGAAATTGCGTACCTTGTCATCGGAAGAAGCTATACTCAAACCAAAAGAATGCATTTCCCAAATAAGGCACGCATTCCCCTCTATCTTGCTTTTGCTGATTAACTGTTATAAGTTTTGTTATAAGTTCTAAATCAAATTTACTACTATTTGATTGGTTTCGTTATTCAATTCTGATTGGATAGACTGTGTGTGTGTCAAATGAATTGGTATAAATGACTGTTTACAAAATAGAAGGGGCCGCCAATTCAATTGCTGAAACCAAACAATAGTATTTCCTGCACACACCGCACGGAGCTCTGAATTTGAAGTAGTATGAGAGTGAAAAAGGGATAGCAAAGCAACACAAACAAATACTCAGTCAAAGCAGTGAGGCATAAAATGTAGCCATAGCCATACATGATACAGACACCAAGTGCTGAAGAACCCAACACAGTCTGAAATTTATCCTCCAATCAAGGCGTTCAATGTCGACATAAAGCTTTTAGCTTATTTAACAAACATTTGAAGAAGAAAAAAAGGGAAAGGCGTTGATGGAGTCGAATGGTGCTCAGTGCTCCCCAGCTTTCACCTGCACACAAAAGCAGAGCAATGTTGTCTTACTTGTAAGCGAGCAATATGCGGAAACGCCAATAATGTTGAATCTCAGTCAGAGTGCACAACGGAGAAGCACTTTCATATTTGCTTAATGTGCAAATGTGTTCCCCAATCCCCCAGCCTCACACACACATTAACAACAGATATCGCACAGAAGAGAACCACGATCCTGAATTAAATTTTAAAAAAACAAAGATGTATGTATTGCATGCAATTGAATCCACTTTTGAGGTAAATAACATGAGAATTGTGAGTGGAAACAAGAAAAGGCAAATAATTTGGTGGAAGATAGGGATGGAAGAAGAGAACCCTACATGGTGAGAAGAAGGGGCGTTGATGCGGTTGTAGGCTTGCTCGGCGACGAGGTAGACGCCAAAGGCGACGAGGGCGATGCCGAGGCCAGGGGTGGCGTGGCGCATCTGATTGCCCAGCATCGGATGCTTCCTCCACGCATCCCTCCTCCTGAAGAACTCTCCCGTGTGCTTCCCTGCTCCCGTTCCCATTTCCTCAATCCTCTCACTCAAAACAATCTCCCAGTCTCCCTCTCCTCTTTTCACTTTTCGCATTTCCTTACTGGGCTCGGCCTCGGCCCACACACCACTTAATCCAAGCCCAAAAGAGTAGGATTTAATTTATTTTTGTTTTTATTTCTTACCCACTCGCAGTCTTGCATTATTATTACTCTGCCCACAAACCGTTTACTTTTTGTGCGGGAGAGACAGAGAGGGTAGTTAGTTGGGGGGGTGAAGCAGAGGGTCAGGCCAGAGGCAGACATGGCGGCAGCTATTCAGTTTGCTCCATCTCCCTTTCGCATTCACTTCTCTCCTTTGGCGTTGCCCTTCCCATCTTCTTCTATTCACAAATTCCATCCCCATATCCCAATCCCATCACATACGCATAAACTTGTACATACAGCTACAGCTACAGCCACAGGCAAGTCAATCTCTCTCTCTCTCTCTCTCTCTATTCATTCATACAATTCATTCATAGACTAATGGTGTTTGGTGTTGTCAGTCAGGTCATAAGAAGAATGCTTCTATTGCAAAATCAAGGGTCACTGCCTGCTCTGCGCTGCCCCCTAACGCTCAGGTAACTGCTACTGCTTCCATTCAACACAATCCAATTATTCTATTACCAGTCATGCTAAGGCTGAGGTCGTTACGCAGGAGGAGGAGGAGGAGAAGGAGTCTCGTAGTGTTGTTGGAGACAGAAGCGTCTCCGTTGTCCTCCTCGCTGGAGGGAAGGGCAAAAGGATGGGAGTCTGTTCTCTTTTTTTCCCCCATCAAATTCATCCAAAATTCCCCTCTTTTTTTTTCTTTCTTTCCATTTCTCACCACCCACGTCATTGTTTCTTGTGTTTATGTAAATAGGCTACCATGCCAAAGCAGTATCTTCCTCTTCTGGGTCAACCCATTGCATTGTATAGGTAATCATCCATCGCAACTATGGAGCCCACCCATCTATACTCTATCTCACTGTGTTTCTGTCTGATATATTTTTTTAACACTGTATAATGAATTTGTGATAGTTCCAATTTCCATAATCTACTACTAGTTATGGATGCAAAAGGGATCACTGACTAACTACTGACTTTCACAAGAAAGGAAAACAATAAGTTGCACGGAATGATCCGTGTCTGTTAAAATCCTTGCAGCACAGAACTTTACTCTGAGAGAGACAATGTGGCATTCTGTGTTGAATTTATTTGGCTCACATCTTTACTCATGTTATGTGCTTTACGTCGTGCTTCAATTCTTTCCAGTATAATTAGATGAGGATGTGTCAATCCTTTGCAGTTTTTACACTTTTACTAGCATGGTTGAAGTGAAAGAAATCGTTGTCGTTTGCGATCCTTCATACAGGGACATTTTTGAAGGTTTTTTCTTTCTTTCTCTAGCTTTGGTTTCTTTTGTAGACCGTGTGTTGGCCTCTTGGCTATTAATAATCTTTTTTCCACAGATGCGGAAGGAAATTACCAAGCTGAACTCAAATTCGCACTGCCTGGAAAAGAAAGACAGGATTCTGTTTACAATGGGCTTCAGGAATGTGCAGCTTTTTTATTTTAAATCTTTATGAGGAAATATTTTCTTGCATTGTTCATCTCTTCTGCTCAATTTTATATTAGTCGAGATCAGTGGCTCTTTTCTTAGCTCTTCCTTCCCAAACAATGATGATTGGCTTGGTGTGAGAAACCTGAACCTTGCCAGCTGGGCATGGTACCGAATCAATTTTCTCAGAAATATTTTTGGTAACTGTAGTACTGTACAGTAAATATAAAAATGTCTTGGTCAGACCATAAGAAGCACTCAGTCACATTGCTGGGTTAATCAATCAGTGATGTATCTAATAGGTTGGCATTCTAGTCACCCGCATTTTCAGTAAATTTCAAGTTTTCATACACTCATAATAATGGAATGTTCAAAATCTTGAAGTTCATGTAAGATAGTAGTTTGGTCAACGTGACAACGTCTGGTTTGGGTATTTGTTTCTGAGTTTGCATAAATTAAAGTGTTTTTGTAGCTATTGTTAATTCTGACTTGTTTATCCCTTTTAATACCCACGGCTCCTTGTATTATTATTAAGTTTTTTTTTTTTTCATTTTGCAGGCTGTTGATTCAAACTCTGAGCTTGTTTGCATTCATGATTCTGCAAGACCTTTGCTGCTAGTGGGAGATGTGAAAAAGGTTTGGGTTGAATAAGTTTCTCTTGCACAAGTTATTGAGTTCATTGCTTTTAATTTTTCTGATAGTGATAGTTATGCACACTTCAAGAAAATAAAACTGTTGCATTAGTTTGGTGAGAGTGTTGTGGAAGAATTCCCGTCTACCAGCAGCAATATAGCTAGCGAAATATCAACTGTATGTTTATGTTAATGCTATTGTCAATGGTTTATTGGTTTATGTGGAACAAGAGCTAAAGTAAACTTTGTGCTTTATTATTAGCACCATAGTCACTTGAGTGTACAAATCATGTCGAGCCTCTCTTCATCTCTAGAATTAAATGACCTGACCATTGTTAATGGAAGAGTTCTGATAGAAGTGCTTTTGTTATTTGGATCCACATAGTGACATGTTATACGTCTGTGCAAGTTGTCTTATTTTGGTTAGGGCATTTTTGTGAATTCTTCTTGACATCTATTTGCTTAACCTGCTACTTAAATTACTTATCTGTATTCTGTTTTAAGGTCCTTAAAGATGGACTGTTGAATGGAGCTGCTGTTCTTGGTGTCCCTGTGAAGGCCACAATCAAAGAGGTATTCACTAGTTGTTAGCATGTTCTTTCCTTACAATTACTAGGGGGAAGTTTTGACTACCTTGATGTTGTGTGTTGTGCGACTCTCCCTCAAAATTTGAGAAAAGTGCTATTTGTAGCACTAAATGACATTTTAGGATTTTTCTGGGTATCTAGGCACACTGATTATTGGGAGCCTAGGAGCGCACCATACAGAGGTGAAAATTCTGATATATGGTCTGAGTGCCTAGGCACTAAGGTGGAAAAAGGAAATTTGATTCCTGATACCCAAGTGTCTAGACGTTGAAAATTTAGTGCCTAGGCACTGAAGTGGCTGAGGCAAATTCATCCTTTTTAAGCTTCCAGTAACCCTCCAAAAGGCAAAACCCTAGCTTTGATTGTGCATACAAGAATGTCTTCTGATCTAGATTGAAGTTTTTATTTTGTGCTTCGCCGCATATATGCATGTAATTTAGTTCCTTTCCTTTAGTGGACTTGAAAGTAATAAAATATGTATACTAATCTTTTTGCAGGCAAACAAATCATTTGTGGTTAGAACACTGGACAGAAAAACGCTATGGGAGATGCAGACTCCGCAGGTAAACTTCAAAAGATAATAATATATATCTCATTTATGTTTGAAAACTTAAGAGCCAGTTTGGATAAATTTCTCCACAAAAACTTATGGGATAAGAAATATTAATAAAATTTTGTAATAACAATGAGTTTTTTAAACAATAGCTTTTCATAATAAATTGAAATTAACTTCTATATCTCAGTTTTTTTCATATGCTCTCCATTTAACTTCTCCATGAACATCTTATAAGTTTTTAAGGACTTTTTCGTAAGAGAAGAACCATAAACTTATTTTAATTGAGAAACTCCATAAGCTATAGGTTAATCCAAACTGGACCTTTGTCAGTTACTTTGATGCTTATCCATTTTTACAGGTTATCAAGCCTGAGTTGCTGAGGAAAGGCTTTGAGCTTGTCAATAGGTAGTTTCTTATTCTTATGATTAATTTAATTGCGAATACCTACCTATACACATTAAAAAATGTGTATTCTTCAGTTATTTACAGACTTAAAGAATGAAAATATACTGTCATACTCACGCGCTTTACGAACCAAGACCTATACAGACACATGATGGACAGCCGGATGAGTCACCCACTATCAAATTGGAATATGTAGTAATAAGTTTAGATAATATGGTTTCATTATTCGTAACAATGTTGGGAAGATACACTGCCTTTGAGAATCTAACTGGTATTTTATGTGCAACCTTCCTTACAGAGAAGGTCTTGAAGTTACTGATGATGTGTCCATTGTAGAGCACCTTAAACATCCTGTTTATATCACTGAAGGATCTTATACCAACATCAAGGTAGCCAAAACTTCCCCCTATACCTTCTCTCGTGGATACTTCATGGCTTTTTTTTTGGTCAACAATTATGCAAAGCCTTGTAATTTGTAACTTACATCATTCGGTACCATGTGATGTGCTATTGCACCACTCAGCCTGACTAAGCCCGTCCCACAAAAAGCATTTGGGCTTAAAAGAACTGATGCCTGAAGATTTTGGGCCTTCGGGCTCCAGCATAACTTCTTATCCCTACAACACCAAGTTTACTTTCTTATATGGACCACAAAAAGTTAACTATCTTATTGGCTTTTTGACGTCCAACATATAGTTCCATGTGGGTCTTATAGCTAGGCGATATTTGACCAAAAAAAAAAAGCTAGGTGATAAAATTATCCTTTAAGCTCGAGAGGTATTTTTTATGGCATATCACACCCAAAGCATACCCATCTTTTGTTGCTTGAATATAAGCAATCCGAACCTTCTTTAAAACTTTTCACAAAACCTAAGTATTTTATCATGTCTTTTCTTTATTTATCAATAAAAACTATGTGCAGGTCTTTTTGATTACTCAATATCTCTCCATCAATAAAACTTTTATTAAGTAGTATAAGAAAAACTTGGATTTAATTTTGTTTACATGCATTTCCACCCAAAAATAGTTTACTTACTGACATACACTCTTACTAGCATTGAAGCATAGCATGTAGTGACGCCTGTTACAAAAATATAAACTTCTTGCAAAATGTTTTGCAGGTGACTACTCCTGATGACTTGTTACTGGCAGAGAGGATATTGAATATAAATTCTGGACAAACTTCTTGATAAAGTTTTGGCATATCACCTTTGAAGGGAAATCATTCTCAATCAATTTTTTCCAAAATAAATTACTTTTAGTCCTGCAAGGTTCATACAACTCGCAGCACAGAAAACTGTATACAGTACAAGTTTAGAGTTAATTTGTGTATAACTTATTGAGATCTGTGTAAAGACACATGATGGTGCTCGCTTAAAACAAGGGAAATGTTTCCGCGTGGTATTTCCATTACCAGAGCCCCATGCAAATGGATGATAACCCTAAGATTATTACCAAGTTTGACAAACATAATAAAGGATTGATTTTCAAATGTTTAAAAGAATATATGAGTATAGGACACGGTGATATATATTAGTCATGTTTGTCTATGTTTTAATTACTAAAGCGTCATTTATTTTGGGACAAATGGAGTACTAAAATTAATTTAAGATGTAGTTAATATTATTTTTTTAATAATAGTTTTAGTTAAATATGATTGATAAATTACGCATTGTAGTAATAAATTTGTACTCAGTGAAACAATGAAATTAAGGTAAAGATGTTTTGGGTCATTAGAGACAAGACAACAGAGGAAATTCAAACCCTTGGGACTTGGTGAGTGGCAGACTTTGTCGCATCGACAGTGACAAAATGCCCAATTCAATTTCGTGATGAATCGTCAAGGCGCATTTTGGCGGGAAGTTTTAGCAAGAATCATATTAAAGATTCATTTTCTTTCTTTAAAAATACTCTCTCTATTTTTACTTAATTTTTTTCCACCAAAAAAATTAGTTAATATAATTTATAGTATTAAATATGTTAATAATTTATACTATATTTTTAAAATTATCCTTAATAATAGTATATTTTTTTTTTCATTTTTTATCTCTCATTTAATTAATATATTACTATCTCTTTTTTTCAACTGCATATAATAAATAAAATAATTTAGATAAAAAATAATTAATATATGACATTTTCAAAAATTTTCTTATAAAAAAAGATAAATAAACTTGTAAAAAATTTCTTATAGTTAGAGATAGAGAGAGTACATTCTTTAAAATAATTTCCCGCATCCGCGATTAGATGAGTTAACGAAGTTGATAAATATCAATCATACTGTTAGCTGTAAAGCACAAAAGCAAGGAGATGATTGTTGAAGAAAAAACCATATCAGCAAATAGATGGACACTTGTCACAATTTAAGCAATATTGTTATGAACCCACTGAACACAACTGCTGGCCCAATAGAAGAAGCTGAACCTGAAGACAATGATGGGCCTATACCCCAAACCCGGTCCAAGAGAAATCGCATGAAGCCCAAATGGTTGAAAGATTATGAAGTTCCTTAGAATGTTCTGGAAACCTTTCCTATCATCCTTGCTTTTGTCTTTTAGTGCATTTCCTAATTGTTGAGTCATGTTTTACCGTTTGTAATCAAGCCTTGCATAAGAGGACAGTGGTACGTTTTGCAGGCATCAGAGAAATGAAATTCAGAGTTGTTTTTATCATTTTGCTTTAAGAAAACTTTACTTTGTGCTCTCTATTTTCTGCCCTCTATTTTTCTGTTTCCTGTGCTCCCTTACATTTGGTGCTTTCATTGCTATGGATTCTCCTCCTGATAATGTTGCCGCCACATTGCAACAAATTCTTCAAATGCAGCAAACTTTTCAACAGAACCAGCAAACCTTTCAACAAAACCAACAACACATCCAACAAAACCTCACAGCCTTAACCACAGAAGTGACCCAGCTTCGCCATCGTTTTGGTCCCCCTGGTTTTGGTCCATATGGACACGAACCTCCTGCTCTACCTGCTTTTGCCCCAACTTCAATTAAGTTGGACATTCCCCGCTTCGATGGTAAGGATCCTTTAAGCTGGATTTTTAAGATTAATCAATTTTTTGAGTTTCACAGAACCCCAGAGGATCAAAGGCTGCGACTTGCTTCTTTCTATATGGAGGGTGAGGCCTTGACTTGGTTTCAATGGATGCATGCTAATGGACAGCTTCTCACATGGCCCATGTTTCTTCATGCCCTTGAACTACGTTTTGCTCCATCACAGTATGAAGATCCGAAAGGCTCCTTGTTCAAACTGTGCCAAACAACCTCGGTGAAAGAGTATCAGGCTGAATTCGAAGCATTGGCTAATCGTATTGTGGGATTACCACACCAGTTTTATTTGAGTTGTTTTATTTCAGGACTAAAACCTGAAATCAGAAGGGAGGTCCAAGCTTTTCAACCTATCTCACTTTCCCATGCCATAAGCCTTGCCAAATTACAAGAAGAAAAACACAGTGACCGTTCCACCACCCTCTACCCTCGTCGCCCCAGTGGATCTTCATCCTACACCACCACGACCCAAAACACCAGCCTAAACACCACCAACCATTCCCAAACACGACCCCCCAACATCCCAAACCTCACCCTAACCTCGAATACCACAGCACCAAAGCCACCAAAAACACCACCCCCTGTTAAGCTTCTATCCCCAGCGGAGTTACAAGCTAGGCGCGAGAAGGGCCTATGTTACAATTGCGACGAACGTTGGACCGCTGGTCATCGTTGCAAACGCCAGTTTCACCTCTTGGTAGCCATACCTGAAACTCCAGAGCTTTCTGATGATGTCCTCACCGAGATGCTTCTAACCCCACAACCCAACCCTAACCCAAACACCTTACCCGACCCGGATACACAGCTGGACACCCAACAGGCCCAAATAAGCCTTCATGCGTTATTGGGCCACACAATCCCTCAGACCTTGCGAGTAGTGGGCCATATTTCAAAAAAACCAATAGCAATTTTG
Organism: Glycyrrhiza uralensis; assembly: GCA_030159175.1. NCBI lineage: Eukaryota > Viridiplantae > Streptophyta > Magnoliopsida > Fabales > Fabaceae > Glycyrrhiza > Glycyrrhiza uralensis. Next base: position 59,993,264 of record BRZY01000001.1, on the reverse strand, counting down.
GTGGACAGTGGCAGCACCAATAATTTCATCCAAGATAGAGTTGCTAAGCAATTGGGCCTGAAATTACAACCAGCCCAAGCCTTTCAAGTATTAGTGGGCAATGGAGAAGAGTTACAATGCTCAACAATTTGTTCTCAGGTATCACTCAAATTGGGCCTTCATGAATTTGTGGTAGATCTTTTTGTGGTACCTCTTAAGGGAGCTGAATTAGTACTTGGGGTAGAATGGCTCAAGTCCTTGGGCCCAGTGTTGACTGATTATAATAAGCTCACCTTAACCTTCCTCAAAGAGGGCGAACTGGTCCAATTGCAAGGAGAGGCCCACTCTGGGCTTGAGGAAGCTTCACTTCACCAACTTAAACGCCTTATGTCAACACAGGCAGTAGAGACCTTCCTACAGCTTCAACTCATATCACCCGAACCACCTACACCAAACACAACCTCGGCCATCTCTTGGTTACAACCCCTTCTCACCACATACTCGAATCTTTTTTCTGAACCTACTGGTCTCCCTCCTCTTCGTGTGACTGACCACACTATCCCTCTATTGAATGGAGCCAACCCTGTCAACGTGAGACCGTATCGCTACCCCCATTTTCAGAAATTGGAGATTGAAGCTCAGATACGGGAGATGCTTTCTCAAGGTCTTATTCAACCAAGCACGAGTGCTTTTTCATCCCCTGTATTGCTAGTGAAGAAAAAGGATGGTACATGGCGATTTTGTGTAGACTACAGAGCCTTAAATGCCATAACTGTCAAAGATCGTTTTCCAATCCCAGCCATTGACGAACTGCTAGATGAGCTTTATGATACAAAGTGGTTCTCCAAGCTGGACCTCAGAAGCGGTTATCATCAGATTCGAATGGATCCAGTTCACATTCACAAGACCGCATTTCGAACTCATCAAGGCCACTACGAATTCCTAGTAATGCCTTTTGGCTTGAGCAATGCTCCTTCGACTTTTCAGTCCACCATGAACATGCTCTTTCAGCCATACTTGCGCAGGTTCGTTATCGTATTTTTTGATGATATTCTTGTTTATAGTCGCACTCTAGAAGATCATCACTCTCATCTTCAACTTGTTTTTCAATGCTTGATTGATAACAAGTTTTTTTTGAAGAAATCCAAATGCACTTTTGTGCAACCCTCCATTGCATATCTTGGACATATTGTATCTTCACAGGGTGTTGGTCCAGACCCAGAAAAAATTCAGGCTATGCTACATTGGCCTACCCCTTAAACAGTGAAGCAACTCAGGGGTTTCTTGGGTCTCACAGGATTCTACCGTAAATTTGTCCGAAATTATGCATCCATGGCTGCACCATTGACTGATTTGCTAAAAAAGGATTCTTTTGTGTGGTCCGAAGCTGCTCAAAGGGCATTTGAAAAATTAAAAAAGGCCATGACTGAGGCTCCTGTACTTGCATTGCCTAATTTGAAGATGATTTCATCGTAGAAACTGATGCTTCTGGTCTTGGCATGGGAGCGGTTTTATGTCAGCAAGGCCATCCCATATGCTATTTCAGTAAAAAGTTCTGTTCCCGAATGCTGAATGCCTCTACCTACGTTCGGGAGTTATGTGCCATTACCACAGCGGTCAAAAAATGGCGAACTTACCTCTTGGGGCGTAAGTTTACCATTCACACAGATCAAAGGAGCCTCCGGGAGCTTATGACTCAAATTATTCAAACGCCAGAACAGCAATTCTATCTTGCCAAACTCTTGGGATATTCATATGAAATTGTTTATAAACCGGGTGCCCAAAATAAAGTGGCCGATGCATTGTCTCGACTTCATGAGCCTACCTCTCAAATTATGGCAATCACAGTGCCTCATTGGGAATTCTTGCAGAAACTTCAGCAGTCTTTCCAAGAGGACCACGAGTTGAAAGAATTAATCCTCAAGGTGCAGCAGCAGCCCGATTCATTCCCTAATTTCAGGGTAATTCGCGATATGCTTTTCTTCAAGAATAGATTATACATTCCAGCCAACTCCCCACTTAAAATGATGATTTTAGAAGAATTTCATTCTTCTCTTTTGGGTGGCCATGGGGGTATTGAGAAGACATATGGCAGACTCAAGGAAAACGTTTATTGGAAGGGTATGAAACAAGATGTAGTTCATTTTGTCAATGCTTGTGTTACTTGCCAACAAACAAAAATTCCAACTCATCTTCCATATGGCCTATTGCAACCATTGCCAATTCCTAGTGGGGTTTGGGAGGACATTTCCTTGGATTTCATTATAGGGCTCCCTTCCTTCCAAACTAACACGGTAATTTTGGTGGTAGTGGACCGTTTCTCTAAGGCCGCTCATTTTGGCATGTTACCCACTAATTTTACTGCTGTCAAGGTTGCTGAACTTTTTGCTAAGATGATCTGCAGATTGCATGGAATGCCCAAGAGTATAGTTTCAGATCGCGATCCTATCTTCCTTAGCAAATTCTGGCAAGAACTCTTCCGCTTGAGTGGCACCAAGTTACGTATGTCCACTGCTTATCACCCTCAAAGCGATGGGCAAACAGAAATCATGAACAAGGGGCTGCAACAATACTTGCGTTGTTTCTGTCATACCAAACCAAACAGCTGGGGAAAGTACCTACATTGGGCCGAATGGAGTTATAATACTGCAGTTCACTCTTCAACTGGCTTATCTCCATATCAAGTGGTGTATGGAAAAACTCCTCCCTCACTCCCTCAATATATTGCAGGATCTAGTGCAATTCAGGCAGTAGATGCAGAACTCACGGAGCGTGATCAAATTCTGGCCACTCTCAAAAGGAAGCTTTTAAAAGCTCAAGCAAATATGAAGTTATATGCTGATAAAAGAAGAATTCCCCACAACTTCAAAGAGGGTGACTTGGCCTTTGTCAAATTGAGGCCATTTCAACAAACTTCAGTAGCTGGCCATCGAATTAGAAAGCTCTCCAAACGCTACTTTGGACCTTTTAAACTCATACGCCAAATCGGTGAAGTAGCATTTGAATTAGAATTACCACCAACCAGCAAAATCCATCCCGTTTTTCATGTCTCCCAGCTAAAACCATATCATGGGTCTGCACTACCCACACGGGAGCTTCCCCCCGAAGCAGTGGAAAATCAGCCAGTTTTACAACCCCTTGTGGTCCTAGACTGGCAGTTGACTGAAAATCCCGCAAATTCCAAAGTCCTCATTCAATGGGTGGATTCTTTTCCAGAGGATGCTACCTGGGAGTCTTATCAAGCAGTGACAGATGCTTTTCCACATTTTCACCTTGAGGACAAGGTGAGTCTCCAAGGAGGGAGGGATGTTATGAACCCACTGAACACAACTGCTGGCCCAATAGAAGAAGCTGAACCTGAAGACAATGATGGGCCTATACCCCAAACCCGGTCCAAGAGAAATCGCATGAAGCCCAAATGGTTGAAAGATTATGAAGTTCCTTAGAATGTTCTGGAAACCTTTCCTATCATCCTTGCTTTTGTCTTTTAGTGCATTTCCTAATTGTTGAGTCATGTTTTACCGTTTGTAATCAAGCCTTGCATAAGAGGACAGTGGTACGTTTTGCAGGCATCAGAGAAATGAAATTCAGAGTTGTTTTTATCATTTTGCTTTAAGAAAACTTTACTTTGTGCTCTCTATTTTCTGCCCTCTATTTTTCTGTTTCCTGTGCTCCCTTACAAATATAGTAGCAGGTCAGGTTTGAACCTGCAGTTGCTTTTGCTTTCTCAATTAAAATAAACTTCACAAGTGCCAGTTTTTGTTCAATTGCAAAGTACCTTTATACGCACGCTAGCTCATACTCACAACCAGGCCACCATTTATCGAGGAGTAATTTTTTACCACATTAATGTGATGGACATGGAACCCATTTCCGTCTTCTTTTTTCTTTTACTATATATATATACATAGACTCCTAACTTTACCTTCGTCTAGTATTTAGATTAGATTAGATCACTTGGGTAGTACCCAATGTGTGTGTGGAGGGGGGGCTCAGCGGTTAGCCTTCAGATTTTGAAAGTAGACTGTTATTCTCTTTAGAACACTTTAATTTGGAAGGATAAAGTAGCAAGAATTATTAAAGCAATTGCGATTTTGAAGAAAGGAAACTAAACATGTTTCGCTGTTCCTCTTTATTAGTTCCTTAAACATAGGATGGAGCAAAAGGAACACACAAGTTGAAGCTGCTGAACCACATAACCTTTCACATTCACACTCCCATCCTTGAAGAATCGCCCCAATCGAATAAAGAAGAGAAAAAGTTGGGAAAATTTTGAGTAAAGAAAAAAAAAAAGAAATAGAACAATATTAATATCCAATGCCAGATGGATAAACCTCCCTCCCTATCTTTTAGAATCCCTTTTCTTGGGCTTACCACACTCACCAAACAATGTAAAACGCCCAGCTTTACGCGCTCCAACTGGGGTGCCTTTTACCTGTTCGATCAAACAACCAAATTGTTATTATTGGCTGCTACCAAGACAGGTTAGACACATTTTCAAAAAAAAAAAAAGAAGAAAGGCACGGAAGGAATGGATTTACCTTGATTACCCTTCTCGTCTTGGAGTTGTTATTCCAACATAAAAATCCACAGCCTCCAGGCCCCGAGCTCGACTCATATCCCCTACAGAAACAGTCAATCAACAATGGCGGTAAGCAACAAATAAAAATACACAAGCAATCATTTTTCCTAAGCCTCTTTTTTCACACTTCCCGTGAACCCGCATGCAATATTTTATTATTAATTATCACTCGCATCCTCACTTTTAAATATTGAACCAATGGTGCCAATGAGATCATGAAGTGCATGCAAGTAGCGTTTTCTTTACACACATAGCACAAGTCTTTTTTTTTTTGTGTTTTCTATTATGTTATAAAATAAAACGTTTTTTTTTATAAAGCATTAAAGTCAAGAATTACAAAGAAATTTTCAAGATACTACTACTCAATTATGCTAATACCCAGAATACAAGTTACAACTGCAGCCGGTGGTGGTGGGTCTGCTAAGTTCCAAGATGGATTCAGTGCACAAGTGCAATCAATCATTTCAACAGGTGAAAATGGGATCAGGATAATCAGAAAATATTAATATTGAATATTGATGGTCAGATGTCAGAGTCAGTCACTATTATTGGGTCCATCCATTCCAGGTGGACGCCATGTGAAGTGGCAAAGTGCAAAGGCTCCAAACAGAGTTATACATTACAGACAGATACACATGCCATGTATTTACCATTCAAATTCCACATTTTATAATCATAGGCAATAGGATTGTTTTTTTTCCCTTCAAAGACAAAAATATTCCACTATTCTAGAAATTAATTCATGCATCCAACAAGCCTATCTTCAAACCAAGACAGCTAATTTGTCCACCAATCACGCAAGGACTTCATGCAAAATTTGCTATAGTTTCTAATTATATTTTGCAAGAAACGGATTGCAAGACTGACGGAATGGAAGACTTACAGATTATCTTTTCCGGACATTGTTGCTAAACTGGTGTCATGCAATAAACTTGGGGACATGGGATACCGATCTGCCCTTTTACCAATCTGATCCTTCTGTAGGACCCTTCCATTTTTAACACTCAAAACTTTGAGATCACTCTTTGGCTCATCTTCCCAATGCTGATGGGAGGAAAATCTTGTTGAATCCAGGGACTCCACTATACCATCCTGTGGCAGGACTTGATTCTTTTCCGGTCTCAAACGACTCAACGATCCCGGGGAACCTTTCTCTACAGCCTGTAACCAGGCAGTTTCCAACCTCTGCTCACGAATGATGGATTCAATTCTCTGCATTGGATTATCCTGTCTCCTCTCCCTCACACCATTTCCTTCACCCAGAATATCTGATGAAGCCGTGGCGGATTGAAGGTTTGCATCCGGTAAAGGAGGCAAACTTGAATAAGACCCAGTTCCATTCATATGACCCCGTCTTTGTTCCTTCTCAATTGCCCCTGTTGACTCTGCTTGCTTTAGACCCGGTAGATTAGCCCGATTTTCACCTTCACCATCTGGCAGGTGGATAATTCTGACCTCCACATTGCGCCTAAGAACCATTTCCATGGAGTTTGTAATGCTTCTTAAAAACCTCTCTGCCCTAAGTTTAATATCTCCATCACCAAATGCAACATATGCTACCAGAACACCTGCAAGATGAACTGTATATATTAGGAGGGGAGAACAACACAGGGCAGAACAAAAGCTGACTTTTAGTAATGAGGTGCAAAACAGCAGCATCAAATGAGGGGAAAGAAAAAGGGAGTTTTGATACTGCTAAGGAACAAGAAAGAAGGTCAATGAAGATCAAAATATTATATGAAAGCACTGTTAGAATATGTAAAATATCTGTGCCATCTTATTTTTACTTTTAGAAATCTTATATTGTTAGGAACTGAACATTATTCTTTGGGATGTAGATTCCTGGTATAAATAGAGGGGTTATTGCTGTATCCTTTGTGACAAGTCATAATACACAATATTAATATCCTATTATTCTGAATCTTTATTCTTTCTTTTGCTCCTCTTTAACCTAATTCCTATAATTTTAATAAGCACACTAAAGAAATATCTACTAAACTCCTATTAGTTGTGCTAGCAGATAAAACGGTTAAGTTTTATCTGTAATACCCATTCCACCCATCGTCAATTATGTGATCCATTTTCCTGACAACATGAATTCAGTTCAAGTTGACCTTCTTTGACCATATTATGCATAAAGTGTACTGTCAATTAGCTTCTTTAAATAATAGAACTGGACAAAACTAAACTGAAAAAAGAAAAGCATGCAGAATCATTTCTGAATATCGAGTAAAATCTTGCTTTGCTTAGTACATACAAGAGCAGACAATTAGCAGACAATCAATGGCAAGTTCTCACCACTAAGTGCTTTAGAATTTGAAAGCCATAGCTATAAAAAAGGCATCTGGTATCTGGTTGTTCAAATGTAAACAGCTTAAACAAGCTTCTAAATACTCTTAAACAAGCAAGAACATCAGTTTTGAGCAAAAACAAAATATTATCAGCTTACCTTCAACTTCACATATGGACACAAGCTTTCCATGATTGTGTAGCAGCTGCCTTAATGTCTTAGAGTGACACCTCTCGATACAACATGCCCAGATGTCAGATAACTTCCCTGAATCAATGCATCTAAACATTGTATTCCCAACCACAAGACCATCAGATGAGACCACTGTGGAGCCGTCATCTATGATTGGGCTATTTGATGGCTTTGATTTCAAGCTGAAACCATCCATCTTTGAGGACATACCCTTTTGATGGCTGGAACTTCCATTTACTGCCTTTTGCTGAGAAGCTGGGGATGTTGACCTTTGAGGCATATATTGGAGGTCTGACATGTGCTTGAAAGAAGTAATCTCTCTTGAGGCACTTGATGGGTCATCTTCAGTTGTTGTCTTACAGCTCTGCCTCCTGCTGCTTCCTGACTGAGTAAGATCTGGAGAAGTTACAGAACCGAGCTGTAACAGAGTTGCTGTGAACCATGTTGAGCGTTCACTGGATGTCCTTAACTGTTTCTCAGCCTCAGAGAGAAGCTTCAAAGCATTCTTTAATCTCTCCAACTCTGATTCATTCACTGAGCATGAAACCCAAGTGAGTATTTCAATAATTACCCGAATGTGGGATTTTCATTATTATAACACATAATGAGTCATTAATGACAATCAAATGGGATACAAAGCACCCCAAACAGGCAGGAAAGAATCAGAAAATGTCAAACGCATATAAATATATATAACTATCTCCAAACGTTTAGTGTATTGGTAGCGTGTATCAAAGCCTAAAGTCAAAACCAAAAAAAAAGATCAGGAAGCAGACCCAAATGACATTGCTGAAATTCATTAAACCAGAGGACTTTTCTTTTTCAATGATTTGACAATTTCCCAGTTGACAATTGTGAAGCTCCACTAAATACAAAGTAAAATAACATCTAAAAATATAGATCAGAGGTTGTGCATTATAAATCAAATAATGCCCAGCTTTCACAATAGTTTTTCATGCAGTACTCAACCCAAACACACACTGAATCCATAAGCTCATGATACAACAGTATTATGTAGCCATACAGTGTTAATGTTATTGGTTCATCTTTGCCAATATCCTTTCTGATTTAGATGAGCAAATGTACTCTTCAGTCGCTCTAGACTTTTGAATGAGAAAAGGCATTGAACCAAATATCACCTAAACTATTCTCTGTGTTTTAAAGATTTTTCACCATATCAATGCCAAAATTAAGATGAATAACAGAGATAAAAATCTTGTTGAATCAAAGCAGGGATTGTACTCACAACTCCGTCCACCAAAGAATGAACCATCAGGTTTGGCATCAACGACTGTATATGATCCAGCAATGATGTCCATAATAAGGCCAGCTAGTTGGGACATTAAAACCATTGGATCAACTCCAGAGTCCATCAATTCTCTGGCTCTTTTCACCGTCTCTGCAGTGTCTGATGACATTGCTAACTCCAAAAGCTCCAATAATTTTTCATCTGAAACAACTCCCACCTGTTGCAGGTAATATGAATTAAAACAGCATTATTTTTAAATGATATATCCATGTGACCAAGAAAAAAGATACTTTTGTAGCAGAAGTCAAAAGCATTATCAGAACTGTAACATTTCAAGGAATAATAGTCACCACAAACTCACAAGTTCATTGACAAGAGAAGTAGTAATTCTTTTTCCCAGCAAGCTAAGCTGTTCTAACATCGTTTCCGCGTCTCGGAGTGAACCATCTGCATTCACAGCAATGAGGTCCAGTGCATCTGTTTCCACATCAAGGTTCTCCTCAGTAGATATTTTCCTTAATCTGGTCACAATATCCCCGTCTTTGATTTTATTAAAGAGGTACTTCTGACATCGAGACTGAATTGTTCGCGGCACATTGTCAAGATCGGATGTTATGAATATGAACACAACTCGCTGGGGTGGTTCTTCCAGAAACTTGAGAAACCCCAGCCATGTCTTGGAGGGTAACAGGTGACACTCATCAATAACAAAAACTGTATACCGCGAGTAGGCTGATGAAGATCGAACTGACAGTCTTTTCAGCAGATATCTAGCCTTATCAATTCCATTCTTATTAGTTCCATCGACTTCCACCAGATCACTGCTCTTGCCAGAAATGAAATCAGCACATTCCCCGCAGTAGCCACAAGGCTTGCTCTCATCAGAAGCAGCCACACAATTCAAGGCAGCCGCGAATATCCTAGCCGTTGATGTTTTACCAGTTCCCCGGGGACCCTGGAAAAGATAGACAGGAGCAATCCGGCCCCTGGAAACGGCATTGATAAGTGACTGGACCACAATGTTCTGCCCAATCAGTTCACCAAAGAAGAGAGGCTTGTACTTGTGGCTGAAACTCCTACTGTTTTCCGGCGTGCCGTCATCCTCCCCTTCCCCATTGAGAGCCACAATCTCCAATCCCTCTTGACTCCTGCTCCTGCAACTTGATGACCACCTCCTCCCATCCAATCTGCTCAAGCCCTCGAGATCAAGCTCCCCAAAGTTTGTAGAGAGTTCATCATCATCATAACTCCTACCAGTTCCCATGGAGGACCCCTCTCTAACATCACCACTGTTGGTGAGCAACGGGAGAACACCCTGTGCACTCCTCAGGGAGATCCTCCGCTTGTGGGAGGCGGAAGAGGATCTCCGGTGTCTCGGATAAATGGATTGGCTTCCACAAAACATGCTGCTCCCTTTCCTCCTCAGAGTGTCAGACAGTGAAGGGGAACAACAACTTCCTTTCCTCTTAGACCAATAGCAAGGGATTCCACATCCCTGGCGACCGGGCAAATCCAAGTGATCATCATCGTCATCAATGTCATTGATGGAGGTGGTGGTGCCATCCCAGGATCCAACAGTGCTGGGATAATGTCGACCACCACCGTACCTATTGTAAGAACTGGTGGACAATGCAGGGGTGCTGTAGGAGTAAGAAGAGTCATCTCTTCGGCTTGTCTTTCTCCTCGGCGGCAACTTGTGCCTGAGTCTGAGGAGCAGAGGAGAAGCCCCCGAAACAGAGTTACAGTAACCTTCGGTATCATCAGAGTCATCCCTCGCCAAAGAATGATGCCGCCGCTCTAGCAGCAATGCCTTGGAGTTGGAGGGTGCGAGTTTTCTACTACTAGCAGTGCCTAGATTGGTTTGTCTGTGCGATAAGAAATCGAAACGGGGGTTGTTGTTGGTTTTCTTACACTTCTTCTTGACGGGGAGTGTTCTCCCGGGGAATATGGAAGGGCGAGTCCCAGCATCGCTCTTGGAATCGCAACCGTTGAGGGCATCACTCAAGCTGTCTTCGAGGAGCGAGGAAGATCCACCTGCACCCTCTTCTTCTTCTTCTTCTTCCTCGTTCCACGATTTGTAGTTCTTCCAGTTGTAGAGGAACACCCTCTTCTCCTTCTCTTTCTCATTGTCCTTCTCCTTCCATGCAGGTGCAGGTGCAGGTGCAGCAGCCACAGATCTCGTGGACTTCCAGGAAGATGTGGTGCCGGGATCCCTGAGCACACGAGCAGCCTTGCGAATTTGGGTGAGCTCCTTCTTGAGGTGGAGCCTGCTTGGTGTTGGACTTTGATGCATTTCCGACATCCTTTGCTGCTGCTGCTGCTGCTGATGATGATGATGATGATGCTTCTTCCTCTTCCTTGTTCAATGTTCAACCCCCAGTCAACAACACGCCCCTCATTTACATTTACTCTTCTACTCTTACTCACTCACATTCACATACCCACTTCATCACTGTCTACCAAATTTCTATGTATCTTGTAAAAACCATAACTTTGAGTGCACTGGATTTTAGCGGCAGCAGCAGATCTGGCAGACAAACACTATTAGTTTTCTATTTCCTGTGTGATTGTGAAAATGAAATGGGCGTCTTTTTTAGTTGACTGCCCCTCTCTCTCTCTCTCTTCTTCTGCCTCTGTTTTTTTTTTCCCCTCTTCTTAATAATAGGCTACTAGGGTTTTATTTTTTTATTTTAAGTTGGCGCTCCAAGTGGATTCTTGAATTGAATCTGAGACACTGTGTGTGTCTGTGTCTGTTTGTGTCACTGTGGGATGATTGGTTTGGTTGTTTGCTTTTGATGATCGAAAGTGCCGACGACAACAACAACGTCAACATTTTAACATTATTATTAATTATTAATTAATATGGATAATGATAAAAATAAAAATAAATAAATAAGAAAAGGGTAAAACTAGTAACTCTATTGGTGGGAAATGGAATTCTTCTCTTTCTAAAATGCCCTTTTTTTTCTCATTGCCTGTTTTGCCTTTGGAATTGGGGGCTTTGATTGTTTTCTCTCGATTATTTTTGACTTTTTGTCCATCTTATTGACGCTCTTTATTCTAGTCATTATTCCGCCCTACCTCATCTCCATTTAACTACCATCATATCCATCAACAAAAATGCTTTTATGAAAAGAGCCAAAAAAATAAAGACATTAGGTATGTCTCGGATAATTTTCCTTTTATTCCTGTCTTATTATTTGTTAAAAGATGAAATAAATTTTCAGTAATTGATGATAATTGAATATCGGTTGTCTTTCCTTACCAATCAGAATAAATATCTTATTTTTGATATAATCAAAATAAATATCTAGCTGGGTGTCATATTTTCAATTCATGACTAAATTTACCCTTATTAATTATCGTGTTTTTTATTCAAATTTTAGTATAAATCAATATTTATTATTCAATTTGTTATCAAAAAATATCTATTATTCAATTATTTCACATATTACAATTATAATCTTAATTATACTCTCATGCTTTCAAAATTATTATCGTTAAATATCATCAAAAAAATTATTATCCTTAAAATTTTGAATTGTTCGTTTAGTTATATCTCGAATACTCGATGAATTAATTTTATTATTGAACTTCTGAGTTGTTTTTTTTCTTAAAGTCAACAAAGTCTCAGAAAAAATGTCAAATAGATAAAGTTTACTATCAATTAAAATAGAATTGTCAAAAAAATTATTACAATAAGTTGATAATTAATTACATATCAAAAAATTTAAAAGATAAACTTTAAATAAAATTATAATAATTTTAATTAATTTAAAATAACTCATTTCAATATTCATTGGGAGGAAAATATTTTAAGCAAATTTTTCCTTAGAAAATTTAGTAGTCCGACTAACTAACAAAGCATCGTTTTTTAATTTAATTTTTAGTAAAAGGCGAAAGAATAGTTCGCCACAAAATTATAATTAGGCATAATAATATATGTTAGCCACGTGTTATATTTACGTTGGTGAACAGTAAGAAAAGTGCATAAAGATCTGTATGTAAATTTTCTCCAATTATATATGCTTGAAGAAGAGAGATTTTTTTTTGATCAACTTGAAGAAGAGAGATAGAAAGGAAAAAATTACCCACCAAAAAAAAGATAGAAAGGAAAAAAGAAAAAAAATGTAAGAGAGAAATAATATATATATATATATAGTGGAAGAGGGGGAAAAATAGAAGAAAATCATTTCTCTTTTTAATCTTGCTGTCTTCATTGAAGTCGCATGGTACAATAGTTCTAGTCTACCACCGTCTTTTCTTCAGTATTGGATGCATGGCGTTGGAAAAGGGCTCACATTAACATTACATACACCTCTCTTCATCAATGTTAGTTGAAGCTACCTAGTGATGTGAAATTCTCTTTCTGCCCTATCTTTAAATAAGATACGATAATTCTAGTATGTGTATATATGTAACATAACCAACCACGAGGTTGAGCACAAATAGTTAATGTCTTCCATTTAATGGCATGAATTTAACTAAGACCGTGTTCGATTCTCAGTGATGGAATAATTCATGGTCAGACTTTACTTACCTCTCAACCGAACATAAATTAGTCCAGGGATACTTTTCTCCCTATGATAGTATGGGTATAAAAAAAAATATACGATAACCAATTTCATTTGTTGCTACCTGCTCTGTCGCCTTTCTATTTATTCTACATAGCAGATTAGGCACCGCTAGTTACTTAGCCTCAAAATTATAATTAGGCATAATATTAGTGACAATGACAAGTTGACAGCAGAGTCTCGTGCTATTTAGAATGAGTAATATAGTCTCTATGTCTCTGTCTGTTTGTAAGAACTGAAAATTAGGCACCTCTTTGACTCAAGTCTCTCTCATTATAGTTACTCTCTTATTCTTGATATACTAATATTCTATTTGGATATATACTTCCAATCAAAGTGGGTTGAATATTCTCCCTTCTAGCCAGTCATGTTATTCACGTAACTTTCTAATCAAATCTGAATGTTATGATTTAGCAATAAAAAACAATAATATTGATTACCCATAATGAGGATGGTTGGTGGGCTTAATTTTCGCACTGATCAGTAATATGCATGAGTTGCCATTGTCAGATCCCATAATGCTGGTTACTGTTGACAAAGTACGCCTTAGACGGGTCCTGCATCCTTGAATTCGATATATCAAAACCTGATGACCACACAAAAAGGTAATTAATGAGTGCTATACAAATGGTATTTGATCTCATTTTCTTAACGCGGAAAAAGCATGATGCAACAAATATATGCAACATTTCGTTTAATAATGCATATATGAACTATTGACATAACTAATCAACAGTAGATCGAGATATATGTGTTTAGAGTTTAGACCGCAAAAATTGTAACTGAATAAAACAAGATTTACTTGCAACAATTAAGTGAACTAATTATAACACAAATTTGTCATCAAGAAAAATGATTTGCATGATTAATTAAATAATTTACAAAATATTTGAACTTTTTGTAGTTTATTTTGTAAAAAATTGTATCAGTAATAATACTGATTAGGTCGATTCCGGATCCTAAAAGTAGTATAGTAATAACAGACAGATTTCATGGGATCTCAATAAGCTGTGTCCGCCTCCCTAGTTGAACCTTACATGCACTCGCTACTTGAAAGTAAGTACCCAACCAAATCCCATCAAAATATCAAGACATAAAGTTGATGGCACTAGCTAGTCCTCTGTCTCTGTGCATCTTAACATTTATCAGCACACGAAAAAGTTTTGGTATCCTGAAGAATTAGAATGTGTTTAGATGAACAATTTAATTAAGAGTTTATTTGTTCAGTGCTTGTCATATAAGAATTTAAGTAAACAGACCTAAACATTCCAACAGTTGGAACCATCACGCTTCAGTTCCCTCAAAGATTTCTTCAAGAACCTGCTAAAAAGAACCCTCACTTAAAACAAATGTCAGTAGCCGGCTTTTTGTATCTTTTTAAACTTGACATCCTTCAATTAACACTCAAATGGAGCGCACCCCGGTTCCCATGCAAAGGTATACCTTGCCCAAGAGCCTTGGTTCGAGCAGCATCAAGTCCATTGGAGGACTCATCTTAGAGTCGAACCACAATGAGGCCGGTTTATCATTCTGGTTCCCACATTAAAAGATGCATAAATAAATGAAAGAAATATTAAAATTAAAACCAGAAACTGCAGAATATATTTATATAATATATTTGTTGCCAATGACTACTTAAAAACACAATTCCGAATAAGATTGGACAGCAGGAATGAACAGTAGCAAAACTTGAAATTCCGTCTGCATAGTCACTGAAGTGCATTGATTAGAACAGGCAACAATGTTTTCACTTGTAAAAATGCTATCAAACATTCTAAATCTTGTCTGCTGTTTAACCGGTCATTGGTCCAAAGGTTCAGAGCTTTCAAACTCTTGCCCTCTTGTTACTGCAGCTGGGGCACTTGTATTGCTTGATGTGCTCAGCTTTGGCGGGAGTAATTTTAACACATTTACCATGGAACCATCTCTCGCAAATATCACAACAGATCCAGAATTCGTCAGTGCCATAATTATCACCGCAAGCACCACAGGTTGCACCTTGTTCATCATCATCGTCATCTTCTTCTCCACTCTCATCCTCTTCTTTGGGTGGTGCAGACATCTTCACTCCCTTTGCCTGAGACTCAGACTGGCGGGACTGTTAAAAAGAAGCATACAAACAGGAAAACCCAAGTGACTTTCCAGTTTCCACACAAGGGAAGTGATAGACACAAAAACGAAGAACATTAAATTGAAAACTGCATACCTTTCCACTTGATTTGCACTTGCTACCATTGTTGTGAGCAGTCAGTTGGTCCTTTGATGGCTTAGCACTTCCTGTCACAATCTCAAAGATAGTTGGCAGATCATTTATCATCTGAAAAAGCCTTTTCCTGTAAATATCCATTTGACCAATATTAGAAGAACCTCCTAAGTTTAATATCACATACAAAATCCCAACCCAACATTCTCAAGATTTCTAGCAATACACATTTTCTTCTTGGACTCCTTGAGGAATATGTTTTTTTCATTTTGTTTACTTCACCCTCACAACCCCAATTTTTGTGTGAAAGAGATGCCATTTATCCCTCAATCCTTCAGTTTATATTTGATCGGACTAATTTTGTACTCATTTTAGATATTCAACTGAGTCATTGTCAACTGTACAGCAAAAAAGGGATCCAATGGGAGACTCAAGAGTATCCCAGAAGTAGATAAGTAAATGGCCTTCACTCTACCCAATTTCTTGAGAGTCTTACTAACGGAATAGAGAAAGGGAGCCTTGACACAACAGTTGGAGTTGCTGCTGCGATTAACAAGTCTCTTGCAAATGCTTTGCATAAGCAAGATAAGACTGCCTACAATAGACTTACCCACAATGGGTCCAACCCTTCCCTGGACCCCACCAGGGTGGGAGCTTTGTCGCATATATTACCCTTTTTTTACTGTCACAACAGAATATATTCAAGTATTTTCAAGACTTCCTATGAAGATACACAAGTTAGTGAAATGCAATGATAACATCCAATATACCACATTGCCATATTGCCATACTAGATATGTACCAGTTATCAGTTATACCAATTAAAAGCAGATATACGTATACCAATCAAGAATGCATTATTTCCCAGGCCGTCATGTCATTAGGCTATAGTATATCAACATGAACTCCCAAAAATTTCCTCCGTCCTTTAACTTTCAAGCATTAAAATTCATCTTACTTGTGGTGATGTAGGCACCCATATTCTTGATCTAAGATCTTGAGATTCACCAGTAAGAGTTACAGTATATTGCCAATGCTAGGGTCAACAAAAAGTCAGTGGAGGCACTAGCCCGTTGCCCCCACCTTTACCCTTTCAACACATCCTTAATAATTGTTCCATGGATGATCATTAAGAATATACGCAATGTCATACAGATACTGTCCAATTATTGAGTTGCTTCATTCAAGAGGCAATATCAGAATAAAGATAGATAATATTTAATAAATTGAAATGTGAAATTCCATTCATACTTTATCACTACATCCCCAGTTACACATCCTAACTAAAAGCATAATACATGGAGATTGGAGAATTATAACATTCACATTCAAGAAAAGCGAAACACAAAGTTCAGTATAGATATTAACCAACTATATATCACCAAACTCCAAAGTTCTCAAAATTCATAATGAACAAGCTTAAACCTCATAAAGTTCCAAGTTCCATGACACGAAGCAAAACAGTACAAGTGATGAAAATTAAAAACTGAGTGGAAAAATGATTGCGGATTTTAGACGAGCATTGCAAATTTTATAAATCAACAACAAAACAAAAACCAAAGCCTTTTCTCACTAGGTGGGGTTGATTACATGAATCAATCGACGCCACAATATCCTGTCATGAATTATGTCCAATGATAGACCATAAAAATCTCTCTTAATGGTTAGACCTAAATTTTTCCTTAAGCTCCCTTCACCTTTAAAAATTAGACTATCCTCCAACTGGTCTACCCTTCTTATCAGTGCTTATATGGGTCTTCTATGCACATCCCTAAACCACCTTAAGATAAGACTTTGCCATCTATTCTACAATGAGAACTACACCGATTTTCTCTCTAATGATTTCATTCCTAATCTTATAATCTTGTGTAATCACTCATCCATTGTAACATTCACATCTTTGGAACACTGAGCTTACTTTCTTACTGGTTCTTTATTGCCTAATATTTGGCCCCATATAGCATTGTTGGTCTTATATAGTTGTGCAGCAAAATTTTCCTTTAAGCCTAAGTGATACTTTTCTATTGCAAATGACACTTGAATCATTCTTCCATTTCATCCACCTTGTCTGGATCCTACGATTAACATCTCCCTCTATCTCCACATCACTTTGTACAATGGATCCACGGCACTTAAAACATGAGACTTATGGTATTATGGCAACAAATTTTATCCCTTCCTGTTAAGTATTACAAATTTTCTGAATGATTATTTTCACCGTTAAAGAAGTTACCAAGACCACCAAAAAGGACAAGAAAATTCGACATTCATATGGTATTAGGGAAAAAATTTAATAAGACAATGAAAGATATGAGATACAGATAGCCTTTGCACAAAAATGGAGAATATCTTTATATTTTATAAAGGCCCGGAAAGGGCCGATCAGCATCTTGCAGTGGTGAGAACATAACATGAAAGAACATGCAATTTACACAAAGCATAAACCTTAAGACATGAGACAGAATATGCATCACATAGCCATGTCCCAAATTGGCCTTTCTGCATTATAAGTAGTCAAACATAATCCATAACTTTCCTAACAAGGAGAGAGAGGGAGAGAGAGATGATAAAAAGAGCATTATTACTACCTAAGCCATTCATGAGTACACTACAACACAACAAGAACATTACATAAATTGCAATGTTTCATGCTTGTCTACATACTCAATAGATTATTGAGAAGCAAAAAATCTGAAATATCTTATCAGCAGTCTAGCACTTACAGAAAGCATGAATTAATAAACATATACAATTTTGAAATAGATACGCTAATGATAAGATTTAAGTCAGTGCTTGAAATGAATGATTCTAAACAACCTAGAAGTTCAAAACTAGCAGGGCTATGCAAAGCCAAACCCTTATTGGAAAAATAAAAATCAAGGATGGGAATAAATTGAGGAAAAAGGTTCTAAGTTCTATAAGAACAACAAAACAATATTCTTAGGTTTACAGAATTAACAGTTATTGCATGTGTGCAATAGAGAACAGCAATTCTTACCTTTCATTCTTACCAAATCCAAAGCGGGCACCAAAATAGAAAGCGACAGCAAGGAGCCACGAGTCACTGTGAACTGCAACCAGTGATAACCAGTCTTTCTCTTGCATACCATCCCTAGCAAAGTTTATACCTAATGCTGGCTCGGGAAGTTCAGGAGGCACTTCCTCAACAGGTAAATTCACTTCCCATGTTTCATTTGGAAATCCATATAGACACAAATTCTCCTTCTCTACAATGAGAACAATATAATGTTAACAAATAACATAATGCACATAACACTTTAAAGAATCAATTTTCTGGCTTTTCCTATTTAGGAGATTATGGAGACAAACTATGAAAATTACTTTTATTACTTATATATATAACCATTCGGATATTTCTAATTTAGAATCAAAAATTTCACGGTTACATAGTTACTTCACTAATTAAGGATAAATTTGCAAAGATGTATTAAAAACCAATGATTTGTCCCCATTCTCCTCCATTATGTTCCCCTCATTTAACTGTTAATCCCTTCTGTACCAACCTCCAAACATAACAAAGCCAAAGACAAAAACAACGAGCCATGAGGTTTAATCAGCCAGAGTGACAGACAATCAACCTTGTAGATGTGACAGGTGTATTGGGATAACTAAAACCATATTAAACCTCCCGAATTTTAGCAGCTCAATTGCAAAAGAGGACAAAACATAATGATGGTTAGTTACAGTTCATCATCGACCCGAGATTCTCACATTCAACTGCTAAGTGCTAACATTTATTATGAAAATAACGGCCCGTTATATTTTTAATCCCCACAATTAAGATTCACGGGCATGTATGAAAGAAACAAAAAGAGTTACAGGTCCTTTCTCCACCCCATACATGGTACATGCAGCACAAACCATACAGTGCATGCATAATCTCAAATGTCCCTACACGAGGCTACCACAGAGTCAGTGATTGAGGGTAGTTTAAAAGTTAAGGGGAGACATGAACCCATAAAAAAAAATTATAATTTTTTGAAATTGAAAATATTTAGCTTGGCCCCCCAATTCCCAACAATGTATTTTTTTTCCCTTTGGCCTCCCCAGGAGAATTTGGCCAGCTCCTTCCCTGCACGCAGAGCAGAAGAATTCTGAACTGTGCATGGATGAGTCCAACACGCAGCATGCAAGTAATGTAAGTGTTCATGAATAGAATGATACTCCGTTTCTGCTTCATAGCAGTAAGAGTTGTGAATGGTGACAATGCATCCATGCATCATGAACCAGAAAACAACAAATGAATCCCATAAGCAAAGCAGAAAGCAGAGAGTAACACGAAATGGGTATGAATTGTTAAAACCACAAAATTAAAAGGGCGGCAAAGAATAGAAGAGAAGAGAAGAGAAGAGAAGACGGCCCTCATTTGTACTATTATTAATTAAATTAAATTACTAAAAGCACAGCACAATGAAGGAGAAGAGAAAGAAATATGAAAACAACCCACCAGGATCGCACTGCTGGTAAAACTTTTCAACGTCTGCAAAACACCAACAGACAGAAGGATTCAGTAAACATAAATTATATATGAAAGCGAGAGAGATGGGAAAAGGGGGGAGCAGTTAGCAGAGAGAGAGAGAGAGAGTACCAATAGTGAGGGCCTTGATCAATCCAGTGCGTCTGCCCTTGTAGTCGCTGAAAACCTCCTCAACTGTCCTGGGTATTGGGTGCGGTATTCCTTCCATCCCCTCTCTCTCTTTCTCTCTCTCCTCAGCAATTCCAATTCCAATTCCAAATATGAGTATAATCCCTCTTGATTTTCGGCTCCTTCCTTCCTTTCTTAATGGCTAGGGTTTTTCTTTTTATAATTCCTTTTATCCCTCTTCCCCTATCTTCAATTCAATCCTGAAGTGAACAGATTTAGGGAAAAAAGGAGCTGGTGTTTATCTAAGGCGAGGCATACAAGAGTAGTGATTGTGGAAATAGGAAACGAACATTGGCATTTGGCATTGCAGAGACATATATATCATATAGGAGGGACTAATAACTACAACCGATGGGGTTGATTGAGATTTGATAAGTAAAACACGACTCGCCTCTGGAGATAATATCACTATTTATTAATATTTTTTATTTGATTTATCAATATTTTTTTTTTAACAAGAATTTTGTTTTTGTGTAATAAACAACACGTCACCACCTTCCTCTCTCTTCCTCCGTATTTCGATTTCGCATGACTCCTTAGATGGCAGGCATAATCCTGACCTAGATGTCCATATATATAACAACAATTTACTAAATAATATTATAATTATTATATATAAATTACAGTTGAATATTCGTATAAAGGTAATTAATTGCTTTTTCGTATTATTATACTTTGATATTGATTAAAGAAACAAATCAAATTGAAAATATCTTATATCTTATAATTAAATGACTAATTTAAAAATTATAATTTTAATTTGGTATATAAATTTTTTTTTATAGAAAATGCTCAAAGAGACTTAACAAACAAAATTTGACCCCTAACCACATGTTTAGGGACCAAATATATAAATATCTAACTTCAAAACTATATATAACCATAAAATATTTTGATATTGTTACACAAAAAATGTTAGAACTGACTTAATTTAAGAGTATTTAAGAGAAGTAAAACATAATATAAACAAAAAATAACTCTAAAAAAGATTTTTCCACCAAAAATAAAAGTCAAATGTGTCATTATATATTGAAGCTCAACAATTAAGTGTATGTTTGTTTAAGATTTTTCTCATCATAAAATAGAGAAAACTAGAGTTAGGATTTTTTCTATTTTTGTTTTCTCTTTAGTTTTTTTATTACTATATTTTTAAAAAAAATAAATGACATAAATGTGATACATACATAATGGATAGTGTCATTTATTTCATTTATTCTCCTAAAAATATAATAATAAAAGAAATAGAAAAAAAAAATAAAAATAATCTCAACTCACAAAACTGAGTCCCAATGTAATTTTACAAAATCTATCCCCATTGATGCTTTTGACAACCAGAACTTTGAACACAATTTTGAGTCAATCAAAATCTAAAACAAAGATAATACATAATAAATGTCCTGCAAATTAATTGTAGGGAAAAATTATATGATATTATTATAAAAAACGTAAAATACATACATGGGAATTATTTATTTATTTATTACGGGAGGCGAGGCGAGGCGGGCGTAGGTGTGAAGAGAAGAAGGCAGAGGGAAAAAAAAAAAAGCAAAGCGCGCGTGCACTCCCTCTCCCTTCGGCCTCAGGTTTAGGTTTGATTCCTTCCGTTATCTATCCATGCTCTGCTGCACCTCTTACATTACATAAAATTAAATAGATGATGATATCAATCATGTAGTAGAAAGTGAAGGATTGAACTAACGAGTTTCCATTGGATTGGAATTTCCATCACTGCCACCGCCACCGCCACACCCACAATGTTAGGTATACTATGCGGCCGCGCCACTTGTTTGATATAATGCTTCAGAGGCACACGACACCCTCCACCTTTCAAGTCGTCTTAACTTAGTTCATCCATCCAACCTTTATTATTATCATGGCTAATATAATGCTGCTTCGGGCCCGGAGGATTACTTGTTCCGCTTTGGATGTCAATGTGATTCTGATGGTGAGGAGGAGTTTCTGTACCACCACCACCACCAACAACAACAACAACAACAACAAGAAGCAGCAGCCTCCTCTCCCTTTGGATTTTACTCAAATTGAAGTTTCTCGCCTCCCCACTGTCATCATTCTCGGCCGACCTAACGTCGGCAAGTCTGCCTTGTTTAACCGGTGGGTGGCTGCGCGCGCTCATCACCATCATTCTCTTCAACCTGTTGTTGCACTTGCACACACAGAGAGTCACGATTAATTGAATCATTTATCTGTTGTTGGTTTTGTTTATAGCCTAATTCGGAGGAGGGAGGCGCTGGTGTATAACACACCCGAGGATCATGTTACCCGCGACATTCGAGAAGGAGTCGCCAAGTTGGGTCACCTGCGATTCAGAGTCTTGGACTCCGCTGGCTTGGAAGCCGAGGCCTCTTCCGGTTCCATCCTCCACAGAACGGCTTCCATCACTGCTAATGTCTTGGCATCCTCCCACGCTGCACTCTTCCTCACCGATGCAAGGCAAGGCTTCTTTCTTTCTCTTGTTTCTTTCCACCTCTACTGCTACTGTTAGCTACGTCACTCCACTCTGCCTGTATATTAATTATTAAGTATGTTGTGTGTTCATTTTGCTTTGGCCCTCAGAGCTGGACTTCATCCTCTTGATCTCGAGGTTGGGAAATGGTTGCGCAAACGTGCACCTCAAATCAAACCCATTCTTGTCATGAATAAATCCGAATCACTCTTTGATGCTACTGACTCTCTTGCAGCAGCTGCTAATGAGATGTACCGCTTAGGATTTGGGGATCCTATTGCTATATCTGCCGAGACTGGACTCGGTATGCATGACTTGTATCTGTCTCTCAGGCCTATCCTGGAGGACTACATGCTCCATGCCCCCAATGGTAAGCGAACAACCAATTTACATTACCTACCTTATGTCACTTGGCAGTAAAAGAATGAACAGGATAACTGCAAGGTTATCTCATGCTTACTTATTATACAGTTCATATACTTACATCACTTGGGAGCCACAGAGGAGGGGTGTGCTGAATCAATTATTTGCTGATAATTTTTTGTGATTGCACTAGGAGAAAAGGATCATGCGAGTTTGCACTTATCAACATTAAGTTCACTGTTGCATTACCGTCTAATCACTTCTTTTCATTTTGCATTCAATTGTTGCTAGTCATAGGTGAAGGTGCTCAGGAGAATAGCTGCAGTGAGGACACTAGTTCCCCCGAGGCTGACGAAAGTAAACTGCCATTGCAGTTAGCAATTGTAGGACGCCCCAATGTTGGTAAATCAACCTTACTGAATGCATTGTTGCAAGAAGACCGTGTTCTTGTGGGTCCTGAAGCTGGTCTGACAAGAGATTCAATCAGAACCCAGTTTGAATTTCAAGGAAGAACAATTTATCTGGTATGTATGATCAATTAATGTTTTGGTTCTAGACTTTTGGTAGTATTGATAGAGTTGGAGATTGATAGATCTGCGTAGGAATGTTGCTTGTAAGAGGAAAACACAATAGTTCTCCGTTTCCCTCACCTTCAATATTGAAACTCTGGTTACGTTTTTAAAATTTTATCATGTTTTGCTGTCATTCAGGTTGATACCGCCGGTTGGTTGCAAAGGACAAAACAGGAGAAAGGAGCAGCATCCTTGAGCATTATGCAATCAAGAAAGAGTCTACTCCGGGCTCATATAATTGCTTTGGTACTAGATGCAGAAGAGGTATGCTGCAGATATTGCATGTTTCATTTCTGACAATGACACACAACTGTGATATAATCAAACAATTTTTTAGCACGCTAAATTGCAATGTCACGAAGTCTATTGTTCTAATTTAGTTCACATGTTTCTATTAATTAAACACAAGTTTAAGCCTGTTAAAATGTAATTGTTCTACTCTAGTAATTCATTTATCTGTGGAAAATGTTGAATCTGATGCTAAGACTTTGCTGATTGTGTTTTCAAATACTTTTTCATTGAATATTCCCTAATGCATGGGTGGTTTGTCCTCTCTGATGAAAGAAACATGCGTCCTATTTCATTCCCTTATTTAATGGTTTACCCCTTAAAATGAAGTTATCCTGTCCATTAGGATATACTTGGTGCAGTTATGAATGTTAAGTACGTGTAAGTGTTTTTAACACCCTCTTTTAAAAATGTAATCCATCAGAAAGATTTTTCCTCCCTTCCCAATTTCTATATGCTGGTTATAAATTAAATCTTGTGCTGATAAGAATTTTTATTGGAAAATCTATGTTGACCAGATTGTAAATGCTAGACGAAGTATGAAACATGCTGAGGTAGTTATAGCCAGACGGGCCGTGGAAGAGGGACGTGGTCTGGTTGTGATTGTGAACAAGATGGACCTTCTAAGGGGCAAACACTCCTATGAGAATGTTATGGAAGTTGTTTCACAAGAAATTCAGACAATTATACCTCAGGTCTGCTATGTAATGTTAAGCTCAACTTCAAGTCTAGAACTCTAGATGTTCAGTAATTTGGACTCTTAAACATCTTGTTTAAAATGTTATATTCTTAAAATAAATGCCAAAATTATGTATTTGGACATGATATTGAAATCGATTATAGTTCAAACGGAAAAAATAAAAATAAAATCTGTGAGGCTATCAACTTATTATACAGTCCTCTCCGATCTCTCTATGTTTGCTTTAAGTGAATGAATAACAAATTTTACTGATTATTTGTATTGTGATTTAGCATTGACTTTTGGCAATTGTCAACAGGTAACTGGAATCCCAGTAGTATTCATTTCAGCATTGGAAGGAAGGGGCCGGGCTGCTGTCTTGCATCAGGTCATTGATACCTACGAAAAATGGTGTTCAAGATTACCCACAGCTCGTCTTAATCGTTGGCTGCAAAAGGTATTTACTCCTTTCAGACAGTTTCAGTATCACTTTCTGTAACAGTAAAACATGCAATTGGTAGTAAATTTTCTTTCTCCTCTCTCTCTCTTTGGTTGGTTTTGATCAGGTTATGAGCAGGCATTCTTGGAAAGACCAGGCAGCACAGCCTAAGGTCAAGTATTTCACCCAGGTCAAGGCCCGGCCACCTACATTTGTTGCCTTTGTGCGTGGGAAGACTCAGCTTTCTGATACAGACATTAGGTTCTTAACAAAATCCTTGAAGGAGGACTTTGATTTGGGTGGAATTCCCATACGGATCATGCAACGTTCTGTCACTAAGAAAGATGCCAGTGGAAGTAGCAAGAGCAGTAGCCATTCAGCAGGCAGAGTGGCTGAAAGGATCAAGTCTGACAAAAGAGGGGTCTTAGTTGAATGACAGTTTTGACTTTTCATCGAAGGCATATGAGCATCGCCTCATTCTGCAAATAATTGCAAAAGTGAGCTTAGAGTATAGTTATAGCCTGTTTGTTTCCACGTTTTGGAAGCTCCAAGCAACTGTTTGGTGGCCAAGGGAATTATTTCTGACTTTCTGATGAAAGTTCCTCGGACTGTGCTTGTGGTTTACAAAATCATAAACAAACGGGCTCTTAGATGCTTAGTGTAATTTATTTTTTTAATTTTATTATTAGTGCATAAGCGTTGTCCTGAATTCTTCAACCATGTGCTGTAACGATATGAGCACAATTTCAAATGTGCTGACTTGTATACATATAATAATAATAATAATAATAATAATAATAATAACAACAACAACAACAATAACAATGACAATGTGATGCTGGGTTGGTTTTAGTTAAACGATATTTATATGTGTTTGATAAAAATATATTTAATTACAGACAAAAAACAGGAGTTGATATTCTTGAATCTTGATATACCTTGCATAATTTAATTTGGAAAATGTGGTTAACAAAATGGTTCATTTTAGATCACCAAAAGATTTGTTAAGTGACCAGATATATAAAGCTTGTAATAAATAATTGCAATCCAAATTATCAAATAAGATACGGTGAAGCCAAGAAGTTTGTGGCTCTACTATTGTTTAGGAGGCGTTTAAAGAGTTTATTTAGAAAATGTTTGTAACGACAACCTTCTCTCAAAAAGAAGTGAATTGGGTGATTGTAAATTTTAAAGTAATTTTGAGAAATTATACATTTTGATAATTGATATGCTCAATCTGCATATGGTGGAATACGCTTAGAAAATAATATAACTTGAATACATATAACAATTGGACATCAATAGAAACCAAGCAAAGAAATT
This sequence comes from Glycyrrhiza uralensis, assembly GCA_030159175.1. Taxonomy (NCBI): domain Eukaryota; kingdom Viridiplantae; phylum Streptophyta; class Magnoliopsida; order Fabales; family Fabaceae; genus Glycyrrhiza; species Glycyrrhiza uralensis. The sequence continues at coordinate 59,967,401 of BRZY01000001.1, read as the reverse complement.
AGCCATCAATTTCTTAATAGCAAAGCACCAAGTAAACAAGATATGCAATATATGGATATAGCGTAATTTACGTGGGTGTAGAGGGAAATCGAATCAAACTCAACAATTAATTATGTTTTAGCCTTCAACCATTTATGACTTAACACTTTTCATTTGAGTTTTTTTTTCATACTATTTTTAGAAAAATATTTGAAGAAACATTTGATCAATATTTAAGGGGAAATCATTAAACTGATAATTCTCATATTTTCTTTTATCATCAAAGTGCCTCTTTGTACAGGTAAGAGGTCATAATCAGACAACTAGTTCTGCGAACATAACATAACAAGTGTAAAAGAATCAATCATCAATAGAAGCAACAAAAGAAACATCAAAATTTGATATCTTAAGAAGATATGGTGGAAGGCCCCAAAAAATGAATGAAGATAATAGGTAGGTAGGAAGTCTTGGCAACTGAGTAAGTGAAAACGGAATTTCAATGCTTGCCCTGGTACCCCCACGGATTCTTGCTGGCCCAATTCCACTGGTCCCTGCACATCTCCTCTATTCCGTATTTTGCCCTGCAGTGCAGTGCAGTGCAGTGCTCATCAATAATTAATGTATGTAACCCCAATTAATCAATCAATTAATTAATTAATTAATTAATTAATTAATGACGCATACGCATAGTAAGTTTAGGTCAGTTCAGTCAGTTTTAGATTGTGAATTGATCACATATACATATACGAACACTCACTTCCAACCAAGTTCATTTTCAGCCTTCTCGGTGGATGCATAAACAGCAGTAGCATCTCCCGGCCTCCTGGGACACATTTTTATAGGGATTTTCTGCAACATCCAACCAATCCATAGGTGAAAGAAAGAATACATTCCATTCAGTCACGTGATCATATTTTATATGCGATGGATGTGATGTGATGTGATGTGAGGAAGACAATAATATTATAAGCATGCAGATGCAATTAAATTACCTTGCCCGAAGCCTTTTCAAATGCGGCAACCATTTCCAGCACCGATGTACCGCGGCCAGTCCCCAAGTTGTAGGCAGTACAACCACCTAAAGAGTAACAAGTCGAGTTAGGTGTAGCTAGATCTCAAATCAGTCAGAATATAATTTAATTTTATATTGTAATTAAGTAGTACCGATGTTGTCTGCTGCAAAAAGCTTCCGCAGGGCTGCAATGTGACCATCCGCCAAGTCCATTACATGGATAAAATCCCGGATCTGATCCAAATATTAGTCATTCATATGATCTCGTTATATCATTGACCCAAATAAAGAATAAGAAGGAAATAAATAAACTAGTATTAATGGGATGTTGAATTGAAATGAGTTAGTTACGGACGGGGGTGCCATCTTTGGTGGGGTAATCATTGCCATAGACGTTGAGCTCGGGAAGTCTCCCAACGGCCACTTGGTGGATGTAAGGCATGAGGTTGTTGGGGATTCCCCGCGGATCTTCCCCTATCTCCCCACTCTCGTGTGCCCCCACCGGATTGAAATACCTCAACATCACTATCCTCCACTCCGTCTCCGCCTTTTGAATGTCCCTCCCTATTTCCTCCAGGATCAGCTTGGTTCGTCCATAAGGATTCATGGCGTGCAACTTGGAGTCCTCAACGCATGGAACCCGATCGGGTTGTCCGTACACGGTCGCCGACGACGAGAACACCATCTTCTTACAGTTGAATTTCGCCATCACCTGATACAGGTTGATGCTGCCCACCAGGTTGTTGTCGAAATACCGGCGTGGCTCTCCCACACTCTCTCCCACGCCTTTCAGCCCCGCGAAGTGGATCACCGCATCGAACCTCGTCTTGGAGAAGAGCATCTCCAGTTCGTGCTTGTTGCGGAGATCGGCGTGGTAGAACTCGAGGTTGCTGGAGAGACGTGGCCCCACCAGATGGCGAACCCTCTCGACCGCTTCGATCACCGAGTTGTGGAGGTTGTCCACGATGGACACCCTGAAGCCCTGTTTCAGAAGCTCAACCACCGTGTGTGACCCGATGAACCCCGCCCCTCCCGTCACAAGTATCGTTTTCTTCCTTTGCTGCGGCGATTGCTGCTCTGACACCATCTTCCCACTACTCTTTGTGATTATTATTATTATTATTATGCTTCCTCTTCCCTTCTTCCCCCTCCCACTGCACCTAATAGTAATTTATAAGCATCATCACCCCGACCCCAATCACATCACAATTCACCATCACATTATCATTATTATTATTGTGCTTTTACTGTTGGTAAATTAATTAATTAAAGGGGCCTGAGTCCAAACAAATTAAAACATACTTGTCATCATTAATTTACAAATTCATTCATTCATTAGTAGTATATTACAGTGCGATATGTGATTTACCAGCTGCTGGATTATTTAGCAAACTGAGATTTCACCTTGGTGTCAACTTTCAACTATGTCCTGATGAATTTAAAGAGCTCACCTTTCAACAACATCATCACTTCAAATCCAATGTTTCGTTTATATTACACATGACGATTATGATTGAATCACATGGATTAAGGTAACATATCACTAGATTCATAAATAAATAAATAGAAAGATGAGTGGAGTCACTAAGTTTCTACAAAAGTAAAAGACACTTGTCCCACTCCCTCCGGTCCAAATATTTGGTTGTTTAAGGTTTTGGTACATAGGTTAAGAAATAATTAAATGAACAAATTTTAGATTAAAATGATCCTATTTATTATTCATCATTCTCAACTATCTTAATTATTTCTCCACTCAAAACTTATTAATTATATTAAGGATATAGTTAGAAAAAAGTGATAAATTATCTCTTAAAATCCTAAAATAACCAAAGTTTTGGGACAAAAATAAAAAACTAAAACCACCAAAGATTTAGAGCAGAGGGAGTATGTCATCCGCGCGTTACAACTTACAATCCAAGGTGTAACGTTTTCTTTTGAATCGATAATCGAAAAGCAACACCGGATCACTTTTGTGGTGTTTGAAAAGTTAATGGTAACTCATCCAACTAGGATGGCAGGGCCAAACCCATTTTTCTCTTTACGTACGTATCTTCTATGTTAATGCTTCATTCGGCTTTGTTCGCTGCAACTTTTTCCCGACCGCATCTTTCATGCCTTGAAATATTGCATTCACTTCAATATGTTTAATCTGATATTATTTTTGTTTACTTCGTCAAAGTAAAAGGTATATTAACCTTTAAGTAAGAGATCAGTGAAAATATACGTTTTTTTTTGGGTCCAAAGAGTGAAAATAGTGTTTTCATTTTTTAATTACCGTTAACAATTGTGTGTTTCTTTTTTTTTATTGGGCCAAATCCATTGTGTGTTTTGTCAACATCTAGTGTGTGTTTATTACGTACAGGAATGGCAATTTGGGCCATCCAACTGCAGGCCATGCTAGTCATGAATTGGGCCAAATCAAATTTCTATGGTATACAAAACGTTTTTTGACAAAAAACCAAATCACGTTTAACAGTTTTTTACATCTATTTTCCTTTTTTTTTTTGGTCAAGAACATCGATTTTCCTTGTAATCAAAGTACCACTCATGACACACCCCCCCCCCCCCCCCCGGGGCGGCGGGGACAAAAACAGTACGAGACCCAAATTAAGCATGGAAAATAAACTCATGTAAGCCATCAAAAGAAACAAGTATAGGTCAAAATCCTCCATAACATCAACCACCCTCAAATCAACCGAAGCTTTATTAAAAAAATTGACTGCCTTTTTTTTTGGCTTTGTAGCATTATCATATTTATAGAATGTTTGTTCACAACTAATCATCAAGAATAAAGAGACTACGAATTGAAGAATATTTCATGAAATATAGCAACTTATTTCATTTCAATGGCAAAAAATAAAATTAGAATACAAAATTGAGAAGCGCACTTGAAAATAAGTTTCCTTAAGTGGTGAGAAAATAATTTTACAATTTTTACTCTTTCTGCTTATTTATTTCTCTCTCATCTAGTGTGTTTCTACTTGAGGTTTCTCATTTTATCAAGAGATATAATATCAATTGCTCATTTTGCTATAATGGAAATAAAAAACGATAACAAATAAATTTATTCATTTCACTACCACTGCATATAATAATTAAATTCTTTGTTTTGGATATATATATTTCGTGTTTAATCAAAGACTAAAATATATGTTTATCTCCTGTAAAAAAAATATTTTCATCTCTAATAAGTAATAACAAATAAATCTAGAGATAAAATTTTAAAAGTATATGTATCAAATTCAAAAACGAAAATATAAATAATGTCTATACTTATAGACATGGGCGTCTATTACATAATGATGGTCATTTTCCGTCTTTTTTTTTTTAAGATATTGGACCCGGATTAAAAAATAAGTAATTTTTATGTAAAATAATTTTGTGATTATTTTTTAGAGATTTTGTTGTGAAGCAGAATCTCTCACCTCATTAAAATCAGATTATTTTAAAAAAAACTACGCAAAATAGCTTTTCATTTTAATCACTTTTTAGATTTTTTTTAGCTTCTAATTATTTTTAAAATCTATAACAAACACGCAAAAAACTCTTAATAGTATTTTTTTAAAAAAGTGATTTTTTTCTATAAAAACTATAACAAATAGACTCATTATAGAGGGAAAACGAAACCATACAGGGTCTATTTGGATAAACAGCTTATATAAGTATTTATGACATAAGTGCGCTTATGTATAAACTATTTATTTTATAGTTGAAGAGGGGATGTGATCATGAAACTGATTTTATATAAACTATAAGCTGTTTTGATAAGCTATTTTGGAGAGCTTATAAAAATAAGTCCAAAATAGCTTATGAGCCATACATAAGCTATTTTTATAAACACTATCAAATACTGTTATAACTTACAATTTCTTATATCAGTAGATAAACTCTGTATAAGTCAATTCAAACATACCCCATATTAATTTGTTGACAAAAATGGGTTCACCTCTGATTATTATTATTTTTTATAAAATTACGAAAAATACACCGTTCATCTCTAATTCTATTTCTTACTTATTTAGAGACGAAAAATAATTAGAGAGATGAAAAGTAATTTGTCTCTAAATCTGATTTTTTTTTCTACTAGTGCAATAACTTTATATAGAAATAGACATTTACCGATTCAACTATTAAACCATAACTATTTATTACCTTAATTTTTTGTGTAAAATCTTGTAAAAACTGGCTAATAACAGTATAATCAAATCAAATTATTCTTATTTATTGAAAGGAATTGAATTTGTATAAGATTAGAATTAGAATTCATCTTTATTGCAATTCTCAATTGTATTATTATGATCACCGGCTTGTCTGCCTTGGTGATTCTCTTGTTATCGTTGGTGAGTACTGTTATGGCTATAATGTTAAAACACCGTTGACAAATAACACAACCATTGTAGTGCATATTATATACATCATATATCGTTCTCCCTTAATGCGTTGAAGGAGGCCTTTTTAATTTTTGGGCTGCCTAACAAAGTGCACCATACCATTGCATAGCATGGTCATGACTTTGAAATTAACCCTAGGTGATACACGGACAGATTGTTGACTTTATGTAGTCGATTTTTCTCTTAATTAAGATTCATAATAACGTCCTTGCTACCAGTGTAATTCTTTGAATTTCATGCGATTCTGAGAAACTTTAAGAAAAATAAAATTCTTCTTTTGTAAATCCAACACAAAAAGCCTTCGCACATACAATTGCTAATATATATACACCTACTTAATTATTCTTTAGAGTCATAAAATCACTTGTATCTTTTGCTTTTCTACTGTTTAATTAGTTGACAAATGAGGCTGGAATCTTCTTTTGTTGATTTGATTTGATTTCCCCTAAGCATATGGATTAGTTTTGTTTATTGTATATACAGCATTATATGCAAAAGTAATTAATCTTATATATATTATTGTTTGTGTTTCGATTTTACTAACGAGGAGGAATGTCAAACTTAACCTAAACAGATGGCAGCTGCACTCGTGATAGACGTCCCCAATATTAATTTTATATGAAAAACAGCAAAGCAACACTACCCTGCCTATATATCCATCTACTAGCAATTACACTCGAACATTAATTAGTACAAAATAAATTGGATAAATTTGAATCTGGACAATTAAGGTTCATGGATGTAATAGGAACAGAAAAAAGGAAAGAAGAGAGGGGGGGGGGGGGGAGTTAAAACTATAAAAGGCTAATAGTAATAGTGCAATACCAAGATATACATATTGATGGTTGATCTCAATATGAGTTACACAATTAATGATGCATGTTATTGAAATCTAAGATACAGGAAAGAAAACAACCTACATAATATAAATAGTAATGTTGATAATTGAGATTAGCCAGCCCAAATCATAATAAAGGTCTCTCTATATATCTATATATGTATATGTGCAGTACGATCGACGATGATATATATATATATATAGATGATGGATAGATATAAAATTACTTGAAGGAGGGCATGTTGTTATTGGGAGGTGGGGGATGGACGTCCTCGGGGATTGGGTTCCAATCCCACAGTCGGTCAGAGAAGGTAGTTGGAAGTGGATTTGGTAGGGAGTTGAGAGGCGTCGGTGGTTGCATCAGCAGAGTAGACAAGTGATGGTGATGATTGGGATTGGGATTGGGATTGGGATGGGTACTTATACTTTGAAGTTGAACATTGTAGAACTGCTGCTGCTGCTGCTGTTGTTGATAACTCACTAGCCTGTTCAGCTCATCCATCATTGCACCACCACCACTGTTGTTGGAATTGGAATTTGAACCACCAGCACCAACTGGGAACATCAATGGGTTGGCATGCTTAGACTGCTGCTGCTGCTGATGCTGCATCATCATCATCTGGAACCCTTCCTCCTGATGATCCATTGGATTAATTGTACGGTAAGCGTTGTACTTGGAGAGCCCCAGAGGTGTGGCCACATGAATATTGTTATTATTATTATTATGATCACTACTGCTGCTTCCTCCCTCCATGATGTTGTTGTTGTTGTTGTTGTGCTGATGAACCATTTCATGATTAATAATAATGTGCTTCTTGTGGTCTGCAGCTGAGGCTGATGATCTTGTGGATGAGCTGGTGGATGGCCGGCCAGTTGAAGGGAGGCAGCGAGGGAGGGAGGGATGGTCTTCTACTCCTGCTCTCTTGTATACCCGGCATAGCGATATCTCTGCCTGCGGAATATCATCAATTCAACAACAAACTCAACTTTCATTTGAGGGATCCGGCCAGGATATCCAGAATTATATCGATCGCATCAATTTCATCCATATGAATAAACAAATTAAATTAAATGGATGAAAGAAAATTGAGAAACGAGCACTCTACACATATATCTATCTTAAATTGATCATCATGAGACGTGAAGGGAATTTTAATTTGGTCAGGACTTAATTAGAATTCATGAATGTGTGCGAGAAAATAAATTTCAGTGAATTAATTACAAACGGTGATAGTCGTTCAAATTTTGGCCAACTCTTTTATTCTCTCCCCCTCTTTTCTATCACGTATTAATTGCTCCCCCCTCTCTCTCTCTCTCTCTCGGCTTAATTAACGTCTCATCACTGGGAGTAGTGGCCGCAAGTTTCACGCAGCAGCTACGTACTACTATTTTGGTGTGCTATAGCTTTGGATCTGTATATATGATTTGCATAACGAAGCGCATATATATATAGCAACACCTAATGAAATCTCAAAGGCCAAAAATTAAGATCTAAAGGAAGACCCAAAATTAATTAAGATGAAATATATCATCATGATATATATATATAGCTTCATGAAAACTAGGGTTGAATTTTAAAACCAAAGACGACACGGGCGGGTTGCATTTCCATATCATGAAAGAATGAAGAATGATCGAGATCAAATTAAGGATTCCATAATATAATATAATATATATACTGCCAAGAAGTAGAACGGATATATATATATATATACTTAATTAAAATGTAGTCCGTGTAGATATAGTAACATGGTATATAGTGGTACGTAGTAGATGATATTCATGGGTATAAGCTGTGGTACTACATACCTTTTGATATCGTTCGGTTTCGTGTTGGGGCAAGCGATACTCGTTCATAATCCAGCTGGTTCGGATGCCCTTTGGAGCTTTCCCAGAATAGAAAACTAGGGTTTTCTTCAGACCGATTGACCGGAAGTTTTCGGTTCGGATCATCCGGTCGGCTCCGGTTGCCTTCCAATACCCAGACGTGGTCACCCGGTTCGGACGATCCCCGTTCCTATACTTCCTATCCCTCGGCACATAGAAGTACCACTCCTTCTCCCCAATTGCTGCCAACGCTGCGCTCCAATTCCACATACATACATACATACATATATCAATTGAAATTTCAACAAGGATACCCCGACTACTTCAATTCAAATAATTAGTTAATTAACTAAAATTGTGAATAGATGGATGGATATATATAGCAGGATAAAATTGCACAAGCTAGCCCATATATACATGTGTGTCTGTGTGTGTGAATTATATATTAATTAAATAGAGAGACTTACGTCTTCTATTATATATATATATGATATGAGATGGGGTGAGATGAGATGAGATGAGGCAAGAAAGTTAGTTAGGAAGAAGAATATTGAATTGGATAAATATAAATTATAAAATTAAAGAGAGAGATGGCAACAACAAAAAGGGGGGGGGGGGGGGGTGGGGTGGATGGATTTCCAGAATTGCTTCGAGAAAAGGGAAGCTAGAGGAGCTAGCTCTCATCTCATCTCATCTCATCTCAGCATAGCATATATATAATTTATTTATATACCAGGAAGTTCCCAAGGGTCATAGCGATAAAGATCGAGGAAAGTGATGAGCTCAACATTGAAACGCTTTCCCTCCACCTTACGGCGAAGGTAGAACTCCACCAACTCTTCTTCGGTTGGGTGGAAACGAAACCCAGGCATCACCATGTCGTGCTCGTGATCGTCATCAACTGCCAGCTTCGTGTTATTAATGACGCTGTCGTTGGCGGTGGAAGTGGTGGTTGTCGCATCTTCGTGGCTGTGGCTGTGGCTGTGACTCAAACTCATGGTGGGTGGTGATGATGTTGCCGCTGCAATTGCCATCGACGACTGATCTGCCTGCTTGCAACTTATACAATTCTACTACTCACTCTACCTAATTGGGTTCGCCCTCTCCTCTTTATACTCCAAAAGGTAATAATATATTTATTTGGATTATAGTGTTAGGCAGAGATAAGAGATATTTGATGGTTAAATTGTCCAGTCCTAGCACTCTAGCAGTATATGGGAATGAAGTAGTAGTAATTGTGTTAAATGTTTTCTTCTTTTTCTTCTTTTTATTATTTAATTTAATTACAAATTAAAAATAGGAGGAGGACAAAGTTAAATTAGGTCGAGGAAGGAAAAGAGAAGAAAAAAAAAAGGGTAGGAAACATCTACATAGCTTAAAGGGCCCTACAGGCGAGAGGGGTATACATTACATTACATACGCTAAGCTAAGGAGAGTTTTTAAGATGAGAAAATGACAGTTTAGGAACGGGACAGGGTGGCTACAGCCCAAGAGCGGTGCATGCCCTTGGACCTTTTCTCTTTTCTTAATTCCACCACCATATATATATACAAACAAACAATTCAGCTTCAAATTAAAACAAATCTATTATTTTCCTACATTAATTTACTAATTAAACCTCAATTACATATGGATGTTTGAATGGTAACACAAATAATCCATATTATCTCACCTAAAACACTTGCGTCTGTTTTATTCCCAGCAAAATCAATTTAAAAAATAAAAGATAAAAACACTCGTAAGCTCTCTCTCTCTCTTTCCAATAGATGTCGGGTCTAAAACTGTTTTAACTAAAACCAATTTTTCACGAAACATAAAAAATTTATTAGTTGGTTAAGCTAGCTAATACTCAATGTGTATATATTGATTTGAACCAATGGTAAATTCTCTATTAAGTCCAATAAAGTTTATTTTATATATATGTGAAGCAAAAACTTGATTTCAAATTATTATGTGTCGTTATAGTGTATACTCCTTGGATCGGACTTTTATATATTCCTTGCAAATTGTTGAGTTCGTTATTGTGTTAATTATTTTAGTTTCGCCCCCTGTACATTAGCAGTTCACGTGCACCACATGAATCTTGAAGATTCGTCAGTCATACGATGAAACTATATATCACAAAACGTTAAAGTGGGTCTCCTAAGACCGTAATTGTTGTATATGGAAATTTGAAGCTAATTCATTAAAAGGTATAATTTTGTTTTGTTCCGTAACAAGTGAAATATCAAAATATAAATTAAAATATATTTTACAAATATTAATTTAATTAATAAGAGTTTAAAGATCAAAATATATATAAAATGTAAAAATATAAAGACGCAATAACTACTCCAAAATGTATCTTTCCATATGCTTTTTCTGTTTTTTTTTGGGTCAAAATATGCTTTTATCAAGGTTTGCTCTTAGTCTTGGTTTCAGACAAAAGTAGGGGTTCTCATTTTTTTATCTCCAGACTGGTTAACACTGTTAGATGTGTCTCCGTATGACCTCGTTGCCTTGAAATGACTTGTTAATTTATGATTTAGAACACATCTCTTACAGAGTTCAAATCATATGCTTAGATATTTTATGCATGCTACAAAATATGTAGAATTTGAAGTTTATGGAAAAATTGAAATGTAATTAGGGGGTATTCTGTTTTTAAGTTTTTACTTTTTTTATAATTACAAAAAATATTTATTTTTAAAGTACAAAAAATTATAAATATGACAAGTTTTTTTAAATTTTCTTCGACAAAAAAAATATATAATTTCATAATTATAAATAAAAATGTGCCAATTAAAAAAAAAACTAAGAGTCATATAGAATTTACTTATCACTGTTTTCTTCTCATTATTTCTTTTTAACTTGAATAAATATTGTCTCACACCCCCGAATGGGGTTTGAGAGATATGAGGAAGAGATAGATAAAAAGAGGAACCAAAAAACAAGAGAGAAAGAAAGTGGGAGATATATACGATGAAAAAGATAGATAAATAGAAAATTCATAGAGAAAAAATTATAAAAGAGATATAAAAAGAGGGTTCTATCTTGGTCCAGTACCCTAACTTCACCACCAAGGTGAAGTGGGTCCATGACCTATGATCATAAATCATCAAGTCTTTCGTATAATTACATATTCCTCCCCAGAAGTACTGACATTATATTAATACTCCCTAAAGTCCATGAAATATAAAATTTTGCCAAAAATAAAATGAAAATCGTAAAATGACCAAAAATTTAAAATACGACAACTATTGTTTCCCGCTCACTCTCTTTTTGTTTCATCTCTCTTCGTGAATTATTTTTTATTTTAATAAATTGTAATATATGAATAAAATAAATAAATAAATAAAATAAAATATTTAACATACTTAAATAAAGTATTAAGCTTCAGAAACAATGGTAACCGGATGTATTGTAACATCTGTTTTTGTGATTAACTGTTTAATTCTGTCTTATATGAATTTGTGTAATATAAATATTTTGAGATTTATTTTTAACTTAAAAATAGGATTTAAATATACATGTTTAAGAATACTTCTGAAAATGGTGATTTTCAGCTTCTGTCAGGTCTAGTTACCACGTCTGTTTCTTTGTCTCATGTTCTTATTCTATCTTATTTGAATTCTTGTAGCATAAATGTGTTGTGATTTATTTTTAGCTTAAAATCATGAATACACATATTATGAAATACTTCTGAAACGGTAGTTTTTCAGTCGATATCGAGTTTTTTTTTATAGAAAATGATTTACGTCTAACTGACAGAAGGAGTTTTAAATAGCTTGAGTGTGTGAAACAAATCCAATAAATAAACTTCCTTCACAAAAGTTGGTTCTTTTAATATTTTTTATTTTCTGGAATTTTTCTGAGATTTTTGGAAAACTTTCAAAAATTTGCAGGAAAATACGCTAAACGGAAGCATATAGCGTAAAAATCTCATTTCAGTGTTATTTTCGTGACAAATGTCCACAAGTAATTTATATTTTATTTTTAATTATTTATTTTATGATTTTAGAAATTATTTCTGTATAAGTTTCGAAAATCCTATTTTCTGCATTTTTCGGGGTTATACCTGCGAAACGGTGAAAACCGAAGAGTTTGCACTATCAATAAACTTCAAAAATGATGCCACAAAATTATTTAGAGCTATCATGGCATTTTCTAGCATTCTCATTGGTTCTCACCAATTTAAATCAATTATTTCAAATTTTGATTTATTAAATGACATTTTTAGCCTTTATTTCTTTCCTTTTTCATACAAACCCTAAGGTTATTTTGGTAAAATCACACTAGACAGAGAGTGAGAGAGAGCAACAACAAGAGAGAGGGAGATAGGGGGAGAGGGAGATAGGGAGCGGGGGGAGCTAGAGGGAGAGAGAGAGGGCGAGGGGGGAGAACAAGAGAAATGAGGGGTAGAGAGAAAGTGTCAGAGAGAGAGAGGGAGAACAAGAGAGAGCGAAAGATAGGGAGAGACAGCGAGAGAGAGGGGGAGAACAAGAGAGGGGAGAGTGAGGGGGAGAGAGAGCGAGGGAGCAAGAGGGAGGGAGAGATCGAGAGAGGGGGAGAGCGAGGGGGAGATAGAAGGAAAGAGAGATCAAGAGAGGGGGTAGAGAGAGCGAGAGAAAAAGGGGGAGAGAGAGTGAGGGTTATCGAGAGCGAGAGGTAGGGGTGGCAAAACGGTCCGACCTGCCTAACCTGCCTTTTATGGCGGGCCGGGTTGAGGTTTTCAACCCGCGGCCCGCCAAGTGGGCTGGGGCGTCAGGTTGAATAAATTTTTTTCCTAATTTTAAAAATATTTTTAAATGATTTTTTTTAAAATTTTTTAGGCAAGCTTGGGGCGGGACCCGCCAAAAATGTGCCAGCCCGTCCCTTAAACGGGGCGGGCCAGTCCGTTTTGCAATCTCTAGCGAGTGGGAGAAATGAGAGCAAGCGAGAGAGAACAAGAGAGGGGGAGAGAGAAAGAGCAAGAGGTTTTTCGAATTTTGATCAGAGCTGCGTCAGAGTAAGAGTGAAAATATAATTTAGAATTACCTACTTTTGAGTGTTATTTCAAATTCCTCAAATTTGGTTATAAAAATATACCTCATAAAAATTGCTTCATTTTAAATTCCTACACACATAAATATCTTTTTCGTCCCTGTAAAATGACCGAGTTTCATTTTTCGTCCCTGTAAAATTTTTTGTTTGTTTGTGATCCCTGTAAATCAAAAAGTTTTATTTTTAGTCCCTGCAAAATTGTTTTAGTCCCTGTAAAATTTAGATCATGTTGAATTAGTCCCTGTAATATTTAGATAATTGCCAAAGTAGTCCTTGTAAAATAAATTTAATAGGGACTAAAAACAAAATTGTTCACATATTACAGGGACTAATTCAACATGATCTAAATTTTACAAGGACTAAAACAATTTTGCAGGGACTAAAATTAAAACTTTTTGTTTTACAGGGATCACAAACAAACAAAATTTTTTACACGGATGAAAAATGAAACTCGGTCATTTTACAGGGACGAAAAAAGTATTTAAACCTATCCAAAAAAAAGTAATTTAATTGATGTATTTTGATTACCCTCTAAAAATACATTATCCCTTAAATTACCTCATCCAAACACATATAGTATCACAAAAGGACAAAATTGGGCTATATCACAAGTTTTTTAAAGAAATGGGCCAACTTTAATAATACAACAACTTTTTGGATATTACTGTCATTTCAAAATATTGGCTGACCCCCACTGCAATATTGTTAAATATACATCTAAACCTGCAGTCAAGGTTGCCCGTGAATGATCTCAGCCATTAAATATAATACTTATATATCAATGGTATCCACATTGCAATGGCCCACTTCACTTTGATGGAAAAGTTAGGGTACAAGACCAACATAGAAGCCACCTATAAAAAGAGAGTGTAAGAAAATCAGGTGGTTTAAAATTCACTCCAAAAAAGTCATAGACGTATATGATGGTTATAGAAGTATGTGCAAGATAGTTGTAACAACAAAACAAATAGCAAGAAAAGCTTCAGTTGACAATTTGACATCATATATCTTCGTACAATGCATGTTATAACGGCTCCAGTGTGGTGGGGGATGAAGAAAGTTTATGTGGTTAGCTGGTGCCTGATTGTAATTATATATGTGGTCACCAATTAGGATAGGTTAATAGTGCATTTAGAAACCATCGATGAAATTAAACGCATAAAGGACTAAAAGACTTATATTCTTTTCGTGGGGTTTGCTTAAAATTCTGACATGTAAACTTTAGCTAAGAAAAACTCTAGCGGATATAGAGATGGTCAATAATTATTGTATTTATATTAGGTAGTACTGTTCAATTTCATTTTTAACTTGTGTGAACCTTCGTTATAACTTATCAGTACTCTGATTTTGTTAATCATAAAACACCGTATCTATAATTAGAGATTTCAAATAAATTAGTTCTTCATGACTAATGCCGAAAATTTGACAAAATCATATTTTGATGCTTTTTTTTTTATCAAGAATAACAGAAAAAAGAAAATGCGGGTTTAACATATGGTTCCTTTTTTAAAAAAGAAAAAGAAAATTGGTAATCTTAAACAGTAAAATGCATATAAATATGGGTTCACCAAAATTCTATCTCTCTCTCTCTCTCTGTGTGCGCGTGTGTATAAACTAATTTTCTTAACCGGATATCCCCGCCCCCCCCCCCCCCCCCCCGCCCCCCCTCCTCTTTCATAACGTGATTTCATTAATTGAATATAGGTATAGCTAGGCAGCAATTAATCGCGCGAGTTGCTAGAAAAAATGTCATTTTCATGTTAGGTTATTGGTTTCATCCTATAAAATAAAATCTAAGTTGCATGTTTGACAAAGGAAAATGCTCTTTAGCATGAATTTTTTTCTTTCAAAACATCACACGAACAATTGTGATTGATCAAATATAAATAAGTTGAAGTATGTAGTTATTACATCAAAATGATTTTTACATGAAAACTCATTTGCATGGTTACATTTTTTTCATATTTACATTCCTAACAAATTTAATTTTTCATACTAAATAATGATTATAATTACTTTTTTTCATATTTACCCTCAAGCTTAATACAATACTAGCTAGCACAAGTCTACATGCATGCTTCTATACAAGGTAGTCAGAACCGGGTCGGTCATTGAACCAGTGAGTACAAGGGTTCAAAGTTCAAAGGTTCGACCGGGGTTCAATCGGTTAAACTGAAATATAATTAAATAATATTATTTTAAATTTTAATATAATATATAGAATAATATTATATAAAAATTAACATAGAAACATAGATTAATAGAAACACTATTGATATATTAATAGTAACATAAATTCGTTGAATCAATAAATAATGGTTTGTTTACACTTTGAGCATCTCCATTGGAGTATCCACTTTTGGGTACTTAAGTGAGTCCCACTTGTATACATTACTCATTTTTATTTTTTTTAATTCAAGTACCTAATAGATACCCAATCCCTTCAACCCATCAATTCTAAAAAATTTACTAAATGAGTCCCATCAATAACTCTACATCCAATTATAACCCTTAAAAACACATGGGACCCACGATGAGAGAGGAGAGAGAGGGTGCTTGTATAAGCACCCCTCCCCATTAAGTACCCAAAATTATTCTCCCCCATTGGAGGTACCTAAGAGCATCTCCATTGGAGAAACCCATTTTTGGGTACTTAAATGAGTCCCACCCTTCCACATCACTCATTTTTATTTTTTTAATCGAAGTACCTAATAGGTACTTAACTCCTCCAATCCAGCAACTCTAAAAAAATTCTTAAATGGACTCTACTAATAACCACACATCACTCATTTTTATTTATAAAATATAATTAGGCCCACAAAACAGTGCAAGCACCGAGTGCTTGCACAGGTACTCGTTCTTATTAAGAACCGTTCGCTGCTGTGCCCCATCGCAGAATTCAGAGTACCTAACAGGAAAAGGTACTTTAAGTACTCACAATGGAGATGGCCTAATAGGTACCCATTAAGTACCCATAGGTACCCACCAATAGTGATGCTCTGGGTACAACTACACACATAAAGTTAAGGGTACTCCCCTCACCTCACTTCACGTCTTCAGTCTTCATCCCCACTCCTCACTTCCATCACTTCACCCTGCACTATCTTCTTCTTCACCCAACTCTCTCCCTTAAAGAAAAACAACACTGCAATGGAGGAAAAAACAGCAGCAACAGACCATTTTACGCCGGACAATGTTCTGCAACGTACTAGGGGAAGAGAGCTATGTTTGCAACGCATTCGAGTGAACCGGTAACAACCGGACAACATTCACGCCGAGAACTGCACGGAGGAGCACCGCCATGGACGCCGAGAACGAAGGTCGGAGAAAGAGCCACTGTGCTCTGTCAATGACTCAAACGAAGACCCAAGGGTTTCTTGTCCGATGAGATCGCAAATGGAGTCCTTGTTTTGCCCTTTTTTAGTTTTTTTAAAAAAAAACTGGGTCCAAATCCTGAACCGTGCTGAACCGCCCGACCGTCGATTTTCTCGGTTTTGACCGATTTTTTCGGTTGTTGACCGATTCTCACGCAAGTCGATTCTTGGAGTATTTCGGACCGGACGGGGGTCCGGTTCCCGATTCGACCGGCCAATCTGGTCCGGTTTTGACTACCATGCTTCAGTACCTACAACAATTGTAACAAAAACTAAAGAAAATGCACAATAAAGTTTCTAAGTACACCTCTTAAATATACATTACAAGGGAATTGAATAATACTAACTCAAAATATTTTTAAACTACGTCAATTTATTTTTCAGTAACTCACTATTAATCCTATATGTATGAGGCCCTATTTGGATTGACTTATACAGAGCTTATTTAGGCTTATGTACTGATATAAGCACTTGTCAGTGTATTTGACAAAGCTTATGGAAACAGCTTATGACTGGTTCATAAGTTGTTTTGAGCTTATTTTCATAAGTTCATCATGATAGCTTATGAAAACAGCTTACAACTTATATGAAATTAGTTTTACCATATTTTCATTTCAATTATAGAAATAGTTTATGCATAATAAGCACTTATGTTAAAAGTGCTTAAATAAGTTATTTATCCAAATAGGCCCTAAATCTACATAGATTATATTCTCTACTTTTGAGTTTATAATGCACTCAATTCGAAAATATTTTTATATTATTATTTATTAATACCTTGATAAACTATTTTTTACTTTAATTAAAAATTAAAAATAATAATGTATTAGGCTATTAATAAATATAAGCTTAAAAATATTATTTAACATACTCCTAAGAATCTCTTCAAAAAAAAACATACTCCTAAGAATTGTGGGTATAATGGCACGAATGGAGGAGTGACTTAATTTCAGTCAACGCATAATTTAATTGTTGTATGCTGCCATACAGTAAAGCATGTGGGGTAAGAGCAAAATCTTGCATCCGGATGTTATCAGGAAATTGGTTGGGAGAAAAAGCTCGAACTTAAAGTATTGTCGCATTGATGGATCATGATTTTTTATTATTAATTAGATAAATGAATGGTCATGATTTATGATGTGATTATACTCACTGGACGGGTCATCTTTCTCCCATTGTCATCCACACCGCCACACCGCTTCTGATCATCACTCTCTTTGCTGCCGTTCCATTTTGGGGAATGGTACAGTAGTTTTCCTTTTTATCATTAAATTAACATGGATTGGAGGGGGTAGGCATGGTTTTAATCTACCATCTGTCTTATTTATAAGAAATAAAAAGAGATTTTCTTTGTCTTTTTTAAAAAAAAAAATATTTTTGAAATTATAAAATTATTAATAAAAATAACATATTTTAATATATTTTTTGATTTATGTGATTTTAGTAATATATGTTTCGTATAAATAGGACTACCGTTAAAGTTTTTGATATTTTTATGACGACATTACAGTTAGAATTGTGGCTTTATCAGTGGCATTATTGCAATTTTTTTACAATATTATTAACAAATATACGATGTAATCACAACTGAATTTATCCTTATTCCTTACCAAAGAAAATAACCGTGATTACAATAATAATTTAATATCTCGAGGTTAGACCCACTCTCATATATAGTTTGCTCTAGAAAAAAATTGTTGAATTTTTTTTTTGAAAAAGATTTCAATTTTTTATTGTTTGATTTCTTTTTAAATTAAACAATATCGATCATTTGAAGTATTTTTTCTCCGATATTTTCTGTTCTAAACATATCCCAATTCTCTGTTTTGTCAAGTTTACGAAATATTCTTTTTAATTATCAAACATGAACTCGAGAGGTTGTCTTGATGCCATTGTGACCATGTGTGTGTTCTTTATTAGCAACGCATTTTAATAGGCAAAAATAATTTATTAATGAATCAGCAACGCATAAATTTTTAGATTTCTCTGAATTTTGTGGCAATATATGATGCCGTTGGTTTTGTTAATTATGCAGGATTACAAGGTCAAAGGGGGACTATGTTTTTTTTATACACAAATTCTTAGGTGAGAGAATATAGGAGTACTCTAGGGGTTATAAAAGTATTTCCAGAAGATTTACATTTTTTCCAATCTTAAGAAGATGAGTTAAAACTCAAACCTACTACTTGTTGAATATTTACAATTCTTTATCATACTCCGCTAAAGAACTGCTCAAAGGGAGAATGATGAATTGCAAATTTAAATAAATGAGAAACTACAATGTAAATGTACAAATTTAATATTTTATAAGTTAATTGAGATTTCTAGCCTAGTAAATATTTTAAGCGTTGGACCACTTCTAAAAGCCACGCGGTCGCGGAGAGTAGAGAATTTGGGAAGCAGGGAATCAAAATTTCTGGCAGAAAGATGCATACGTGGCAAATAGGTTGGATGCTGGTACAGCCCTGCATGTTCATAGTATGGGCATATATATAAAATGACGTGATATCTGTGAGAGAGAGTCAAGAGAAACCCGTGAGTGACCACTCTTTCCCGGCCTCTTATATATGGTCTTGACAACTACAAGTCACTTCGTTTTATTTTTAAAAAGCTTATAATAGTCTCCTTAACATAATTTTTAAAATTTCCTTGCTATTTTTATTCAAAAAAAATTTCTTTACTATATATTATTATCTATATTAAACAGAATGGATTGATTCAATAGGTGGAATTAATTTCCAGTCTTCAGCCAGGCCAGAATCCACCCGCGTCACAGCACAAGCGGGACTTGATCTATAATTATGTTTCGTTTAATGTTAAAAAATCCCAGATATATTGTAGGTAGGCTTCAAAGAAAGAAACTTTATAATTGTTATATACTATTTGTCAAAAAAAAAGACTGTTATATACTAAAAGAAATTATACGTTTAGGTAATAATTACAAGTCTAGTGTATAAAAGTTTTAAGTGTAAGACTAAAATAACCTTTCCTTAGAATCATATTTTCGCACAATTATGAAATCTCAAATCTGGAGGATTAGAATCATGCAATTGATACATGAATATCAAAATTGCACAATTATGATATATGAGAGACTAAAATCGCGATGTTTGAATCTAATGGACTAAAATTGCACAATCATAAATACATAAAAGACCAAAAATATAATTAAGCATAATATTATTTAAATTAAATTCTCTCACTCTCATATGTGTGTGTGTGTGTCTCTTCACGATAAACTATACAAAATATGAAACACAAAAACGATGGTTAGAAACTTTTTGCATTTATTAGGATGACAATTGCACACCTTAATCATCATTTGGTCCTATCAACTTTGTCAGCGTGATGATCGTCGCACTCGATTTCTCTTTACATAAAACCTAATATATTTTAGAGAGTTTAATCGACATAAGATATAAAAAGGTTTTATATTTTTGTTTAATTATATTTTATCTTTTTATTATAATATTATTTTTAATATTTCTTTGATGTTTAATGAATGAATGAATGAATTTATTAAAATAATTTTTATGAATCAAACGAATCTTTATGAAATATTTTTAATTTATTTTTATTTCAGAAAAAATCCGCGAGATATATATAATTGCGCGCACAGGTCCAAATTCAGCTCATGTACACACTGACGTTTGCAATTTGATGTTGTCGTGTAAAAGCCAAAGCGTGTCGTATTAGGATGAAAAATATCTGCATCATCTGAGACTGCAAAAATTCGAGGTTGAGACTTTCCCCAATCTCCAAATCCAAACCCCACCTCCCCAGTCCCCACCCCGCCACCCCTAGCTAGATGTGTATATATAAACCCTTGAAAGAAAAAAATGAAACCAATGTTGTTAGTAATAAAGCAGAATTATTGCAACTCATGACAAGTGGGTGCTAAATCACAAGTGGTCTGTGGAAGGGACCAATCGACTAATTTAATTAGTTTTAATGCTTTGTCCTTTTTCTTTCTTAAGTCTACAGAGGGTTCAAATAAAATTAAGTACTCCAGAACCATCTATTGACTTGCATTATGGGAGCTGCTGGCTGCTCTACATATGCATACAAAAATTAGAGAGAAAATTTCACCATCAGAGTTCGACTAAAACAAATTTTTTTGAAGAAATGACAAACCGCGTTTCTTTATTTGTCAATATGCATATATTATATTATATTGTTATACAGTCTGTCAAACTATGTCTGTGACTGTGAGAGAGTGTGCGTGTAATGTGTGTTATACAATACTCCTGGAAGTTAGAAAGTGGAAATCAAATAATAGTCTCGCGCTGAGATAATACTGATCATGAGTGAGATTGTGAGCACTACTTCAGTACTATTAATCTAACCGCGTTCCTTTGTTTCTCAATATATGCTGTTATACTATACAGTCTGTTGAGTAAAAAAGATATGGACATGTGTGCGTGTGTGACGGGTTCAGAAGTGGAAAGCATAAATAATAGTGAGTGAGACTGGGAGCACTAATCACAGTACTATATCCTAACCAGAATCCATTAATTACTAACAAGATTTGGTTAATTACCAATTTTTTGTTTGATCTAACAAAAAAAAGAGTAAAATACAATCTTTTCCCCCAAAGATATCAATATTACACTCTCCTCTCCTGATAGATATCAATATTACACTCTCCTCCCCTCTTGTTTGAAAACACACACTCACTTTCCTTCAAAGATAAAATATGATACGTTTTTCTCCAGTTTTGTAATTTTTCGTTAACGTTAAAGTTAGTTTCCGTTAAAATATTTTGTATTACCATAATAACCTTTTATCTTTCATTTTATTCCTGTTTTTGTCTTATTTTCTTTCTCATTCCAATTTCTGATTTCTGAAATCAGAATCATTGTTTCAATGTAGTGGTGAACGACGGTAAAATGGTGATTTTGATTTCAAAAATCAGAAATCGAAATGGGAAAGAAAATGGGCAAAAACAGAAATAAAATTAAAGATAAAATGTTATTATGATAATACAAAATATTTTAATGGAGGTTAGCTTTTACGTTAATGGAAAATTACAAGAATGGAGAAAATTGTATCATATTTTATCTTTGAAGGGAAGATAGTGTATAATTTCAAGCAAGAGGGGAGAAAAATTTAATATTGATATCTCTCAGAAGAGGGGAGTGTGTATTTTTAAATAATAGAAGAGGGGAGTGTAATATTGATATATCTCAGGAGAAGAGAATGTATTTTACTCAAAACAAAAACAACAACCAAGTTTTATTAATCCAAGATTGATCAGGTATTAAATTTAAAATTAAATTATTCAATTATCTTTAATTAAATCTATCTCATATAGATTTGTTTATATATTTTTTAAATCTAATCACCGGCCTGTTCCTAGCCATTAAATTAAATTGTTCTATATTTGATGTCCTTCTTACTTCTTAGCATGTTTTCATGAGTGAGATTCACTTAATTATTAATTAAAACTAATTTTTATCATATCTATTCTATTTAATAATTTTATTTTATAAATATTAAATTTTATCAATTTAACTGTGTTTTACCTAAAATAACACGTGATATTCTCAAATAAGAAAAGAAAACGCAATTTTAATTGCCTACGTACAAACGTCTCCCTTTATAAATTATAAAAAAAAAATAACTCAGGCCAAAAGAGATATATATAGACTTATCTGTTTGAATATTTCTTAATGATATTACATTTTTTAGAATACAATTGCATTGATTACTGGAAGGGGACTTATATCATTTTCAATAGGCCGACCTTCTATTTAATCATCTTTTTCTAAGATTCAAACTGATTTTTTTCGCAATTACACTCTGATCAACTTGTAGCCCTGCCTGCCACACAGTAATATGATTCCTATGAAATTGACCTTATATTTTCCTATCCTTTTTCCTAGCTAATTTTATTTGTTTGACATGAAAGATAATTCTTTGGTGTCAAACATTTGTAATAGTATAAATATAAATACATACATACATATAGTTACAAAGATTGTATAGACGGACAACACTTGGTCCCCTGAAGATTTTTCGATTGACAACTAGTACTCTGCTTTGGATCTATATGAAATTAGATTGTAAAGCAAAATGTAAAAGAATTAATAACAAAATAGAAATATAGAATGAGTTTAATATTTTTTATACAGACATTCAATTATATTTTACTATCTTGTACTTAATTATATATACCGTAATATTACTTTTTAAAATTTATTTACATTATAGTAGGATATTGATATATGCGTGGATATCTATATAAAACTTATTTATATTATGATTATATAGTTATTATCAAACTAAAGAGAATATTGTGCGTGTATATATAATGCATCAAAAGCTGTACCAACAATCATCTTAATTATCATGAGAGTTAAATGTGTAGTTTGTTGACCATATGGATATGGATATCTAAGTCCTTTTCTTTAAGACCCAAGAGTAGTTGATATTTCAACCACTCATGCCTTGTTAAATATTAGATTAGATTAGATTAAATTAGATTAGATTTGGTAGTGTTTTCCAGAAAGTGTATGTCCACCTTAGTAAGAAAAGTTTCAGCCCCCAAAACATGGTGGAAAAAGAAATGTGAAAAGGCAACTGATCTCACATTACAAGCCGGTACTCATCCGTACAAAACAGATTTGTCAGGAGAATATAATGTCGTTTTTGCACTCAAATAATTAATCCTCAACATTTGATGAAAGGAAAATTAATTCTAGAAAATACATTTTACACGTGTCAGGAGCCTTGTTGCCAATTAAGTTTTGCAAATTCTGGCCAATGTTGTCTGATTATAAATAATTAGAGCATAAACTGAAAATTGTGCTAACTTTTTGGTATATGCATCGTAACTGCTTTGAAAATTTACTCATACCGTTCCTTTTTATCTGTCGTTTTAGGTTATTTCATCATAACTAAAGAATTAATTAATTGGTAAAAATTTTCCTATTATACCCTTATTTAATTAGTCTTTGGGAGTAGATGAATCAATTAATGTGTCCCATCATTTTAATCATTTCTAATCCCTTATTCAATTATCCAATTAGTATTAGATACATTTACATTCACATGTGCGTATTAGTAACAAATTTATGTTGTTGGAAAGTAAAGTAATTTTTGAGAATAAATGTATCATATTTAATTAGTTTTTGAACTTCTCAATTACTACATTAATCAATTTATGAAAAATGTGTAAATAATTAATAGGATTAAGGGTATAATTGTCAAAATATAACTTTAAACTATCAAAACGACAAATAAAAAGAAACAAAAATTTTCTTAAAAGTCGATAGATAAAAAGGAACCATGGGAGTAATTAGTTTTCTTTCCATTTTTTTGGTAACGCGCACAATCACAATGTTGACACCAAATCAACAAGAAGTGGGGTAAACCATTTTAAAACAATTTTCTCAAACTTTAAAAATAATAGAAAATAGTGAAATGGTTTTTTATGATTTTTTTCTGTTTGTAGTAATATATACAAAATTTTGAAAGTAATAAAAGGAAACAATTTTGTAATTAAGAATAAAAATAATTTTTAAATTAAACAAATGCATGGCATTTTTGTTGATTGCACGAAAGGCAGGAAGGAATCACCTCGTTATCTGCTAAAATATCTCTTGAAAGGTTAGAAAAAGAGAACGTCATGGAAGCTAAAGATGACGCAATTAAGTTAGACCTTTTTTGGATTTTCGGAAAAGGAGGAGTACTACTAGTAAATAGTGGAGGTGGCAGTGGCCAGTGAGCTTGGATAATTTGCGGGACCATTATTTAGCACAAAAACGAAAAAGGGACCCATTTTGGGGTCGTTGTGGGTGCCTTGATAAATGGTTGCGCAAACCCTCAAGAATTGCTCGTGGCTTGGACCATTTTGGCGGTCGTCCATCTTGCATGGACATGTGACTCATGAATCTGGAACTGATTTTATATACCATATCTAATATCTAAATTCTAATAGACGTACATACAAGTTGACCCTCTATCATGTACTATATGAGCGGAGAGTGATGCCAAAATTTATTAAATGTACCAAATCCACACACAGAATAATAGTTCACGGACATAATAATTTTTGTGACCAAAATGTTTGTAGATATAACTAATTAAAGTCTTAAAATATACCACTGAAATAATAATTTTTTAAAAAAATTACCTTAATTTTTAATTAATTATGCCTATAAAATTTCACGCTGACACAAAAATTGCTCTATCGGCATATCTAGCTAGGTAAACCTGCATGGATGGTGGGCGAAGAAGGACAAGTTCGTATTGGGACAATCACCGACCAAAAAAGAGTAGTTTGTCTGATATATCTTTATGGTGTTTGCGTTTAATTAACCGTCCAACCAATCCCTTTGTGGAACGACATGATCTATATGCCATATTGGCATTGGCCTGTCTGAAGATTAATAGGCAGCTCTCAAATTAATTGAAATGATACTCCCTCCGTTCCTTTTTATCTGTCGGTTTTTAAGAAAAAATTTGTTCCTTTTTGTTTGTCGTTTTGATAGTTTAAGGTTACATTTTGACAATTATACCCTTAATCCTATTAATTAATTGTTTACACATTTTTCATAAATTGATTAATGTAGTAATTGAGAAGTTTAAAAACTAATTAAATATGACACATCTACTTCCAAAAATTATTTTACTTTCCAACAACATAAATTTATTACTAATACACACATGTGAATGTGAATGTATCTAAGACTAATTGAATAATTAAATAAGGGGTTAAAAATGATTGGAATGAAGGGACACATTAATTGATTCATCTACTCCCAAAGACTAATTAAATAAGGGTATGATAGGAAAATTTTTACCAATTAATTGATTCTTTGGTTATGGTGAAATAACCTAAAACGACAGATAAAAAGGAACAGAGAGAGTAAGAGTTTTGCTATCGTCATACATTCGAACAGTGATTGTTCCTTTTACTCCCTTCGTTTAAAAATTATAGTGATTTTAGCCTTTTATTTTTGTTTCAAAACTATTGCAGTTTTACAATTTCAAAGTGTTATTAATTACTTTTTTTCACCTATACCTTTATTTAGTAACTAGTAGTGGGAGTAGTTGAATTAATAATATAGAGATTTATAGATAACTTATCATAAATATTCTTCTATTAAGTGAGGGTATTTATGTACAACAATATTTTACTTGCTTTAAATGTTTCTTAATTTATGTGCATTAACCTTAAACTATTATAGTTTTGAAACAGAGGGAGTAAATGAATGTGCATGCACTTATACATTTTGAAAAACAAAAATAATTATCGAACACCCAATGCTAATATACATCTTGAGAGAGAAGAGAGATGAGCAATAAATGTTATAGATTAATGATATGATAAGAAGAGATTATAGGTAGAGAGTGATGTTAGATTTAGATGAATGTTAAAAATGTGTGGATATTCAAATATTATAATTATTTAAAAAGCAAAAAATATAGATAAATTAAACAGTAAAACTCAATTAAATTAATTTGAATAATTATTTCATTTAACTTTGAATTTGAACTAAATCAATTACAGTCAATTCAGTCTTCAAATTTATCTTCTCTAACTCGAAATCTAAACTCTCAGTCCAATCAATTTCTTAAAAAATAAATTTATAGAATTTAGACTTTAACATAATCCTTCCCATTTTTGTCTTTTTATTTCATTCATTTTGACCTCCTTAATTAACTAGGTGTTTTTGTCTCTCTGATCACATTTTAGTATTGAACTTTGTTACCATATTTCAAGTAAATAGGTTAATAAGATGTAAAAATTTAATTTAAAAAAAATATGATATAGGAATTTGAAATCAATTTAATTATTATTTAAAATCATTAAAAACTAAGTAACTTTTTATATTGTAATAATATAATTCAAAAATCTAGATGAAAAAAGATAATATATATGAAGATAAAAATAAAAAAAATACCAATTTACTTTTTATCTTAATTCCATGCCTCGAACCAAATCAACTAAATTTTAATTGGATTCGTTTGATTTGAGTTGACTAAATTTTTTTTACTAACCAAAAAAATGCTATTGGGAATTGGGATGGGTTTTCTTTTTTCTTTTTTGATACAAGGATTGGGTTTTCTTTTTCATTCTAAAACAGAAATGTATTTAATATTTTCATTTAAAAATTAAAATTGATAATAGGACTAGTGATGAAAAGTTTAGAACTGATGATGATGATGATATGTTTAAGTGTACGAGGATTTTGCTATCTGCGAAGCTGGGGGCATTTTTTTTGTTTTGGGGGGGGGGGGGGGGGGGGGGGATGACACTCAAATATGTGACATCCTCTGCATAAAACCTCACAAGTCACGAATTTCTGAGACGCCTTATCCTAAGTTGCCAATCCATGTCAGGGCGAGACATCAGTGACACCCACTCAGATACTAAGACACGCCCAGAGACATGTCAGATATATATATACACACATACACACATACTGCCGTAACAAACAAATGCAGCGATTTTAATTGCCATGTGTTTGCAAGAACTGTAATACGAAGCAGAGGGAGCGAGGGTAGTATCTATTTTTGTAGTTAGCTGAACAGGTTCCTCAATTTGGCAATCGAAATTTGCCGAGTAGTATTAATTTTGCATCTTGATATTGAAATGCGTGATGAATTGGGGTGACGAGAAAGAAAGAAAGAAATTCATTCACTCGTAGATGGAGTGATAGACAAGAGCACGGGGAGGGAAGGGACTTGACAGAGAGGGGACATTAAAGGGGTCCCACTATCAAAAACCGTTGGATTGGATCCATCCATTTAATGGGTCATTGGATCCAAATCAAAGCAGTGACTAGTCAAGCATTTGACCATCTGACTGACCCTCATCCGATCCTGACCAATTCTTGACCCTCTGACTCTGCATTTATTCCTCTTTCGAATTAAAATGACTTCGGAACTAACTTCTTGTTGGATCGTTTGGTTGGAACCCAAAAAGAAAAAAGAGAAAAAAAAAAAAGTACCCCCTTTTTTTTTTTCTCCCTCTGAAGGTCTCTCTCATTCGCTTCCAGAGTTTGTAGTTGTACCCATTGATTTATCTTCTGTAGGACCACGCCACACGTAGTGTGAAGGCAAGCATCCCGTGACTTCTTTGTAAGCTTTGGATACAACAACTCAGTGCTCATCCTCTCACATTGTTCTGTTCCTTCTACTCTTCTGTTATGTCATTTAATCTATTTTGCACCACATCACCCAAAATGACAATCTGGTTAGTAAAGCCAATTAGTGCGTATACTATATGGTTATCTTTAAGAAAACCCCCAGACTATGATATCTTTTTATGCCTGTTGCTCGAATCATATGGAGAATAAACTTCTAGTTGTAGAGAAAGAACAACTAACTGTGTGCGTTAAATTAACAGTGGAGTAATATGTACCAAGAGGCATTATTATTATCTGATAATAGCAAAATAAACTAACCAATTCCTGAACAGGTTGTTAACATTCACAACCAACCTGTAACCGCAATAAATGATGATTTTGGAATGCCATTTGCGTGAGCCCAAGTCATAATTTTGGAATTCAGAGAGAGATAATATTGAGCGGTGGGGATGGTGGGGATCAGTCAGACGACCAGACCAGAATATTGATGTTGTTGTACTCTACTCACTACAGCTCTGCTCTGGCACTCTGTCTAATGGTTCCGCTACTTACAAGTGTAGTGCAAAGTGTCATTGTCTGTGACTACTACTGTCCCTGTCTACCATGAGTTATGAGAGATTTCAACCAACACCACACCCCACAAAAAGAAAAGAAAAAAGAAAACAATCAAGAAAGCAAGAACCATCTTCAAATGCAAAAAGATTCCATCTTGCCCATTGAAACGCTACAGGAAGCAATGCTTGTTGAATAATAAATGAAAACAAGGATGAAACAATCAGATTTAAACCGTGAATTTGACCTCTAATAAATCATTGCTTCTTTAGTATCGAATGCTGCATATACATTACATGCATATTAACATATGCATTTAGGAGTTGTTTTATGTCCGGTAGAATACCGCCGACATACTCTTTAAAAATGTATTGATATTTTAGTAAATTGAATCAATAATAAAGATTGTGTTGCTAATATTTTTCTCTATATGTGAATATAATATTTAATACCCTTTTTTGAGTATAACGGTGGCAATAAGATTTAAAACTAAACCTTTAATCTAATACAAACTATACAAACTCCTCACAATTAACTCAATCCTAGTGACTTAAAATTTAGTATTGATGAATGTACAAACGAAATTATCAATAAATCATACGATTATGCCTAAAATTACTTCTATTTATTGATAATTAAAATTTTTAGTATGAGTGAAATTAAAACTAATATATTATACATATAAACAGAGAAAATTCCTCTAATACTTTAGTGTACTGGTTCTCTTCCCTTTTTTTGGTCCAAAGTTCTCTTCCTTTATACAAATGAAAGTAAATCGTAATTATAAAGCATGTACATAACAAATGGTCATGTGAATAAATGGCCTTTCCTTTTTTTTTTTGGTCAATCTTTCTTTTCTCTTTTTGGACAAATGCTTCTAGCATTAAAAGTGAAAGGGCCCAAGGCCCAGAACCAGAACAAACTCATAAGAATGGCCACCAAACGGGCCGCACAGCTTGATTAGCCCTAAGAGAAAAAATATGAAACACGTGGGCATGCAGCTGAATGGCCTTTACTTTTTTTTTTGGGGGGGGGGGGTCCAGAATGGCCTTTCCTTTGTGAACGGGTTGATCATTTTTGGGTTTGTAAGGACTTCATCATGAGCGCTAATAACAGACATTGACAAAAAAAAAGTCATAACAGATAATAGGTGCCTCGTAGCCCGTATACAGAGTTGGTTATTGATCATCCTACGAGGCCGAGCCTAAGAAATCCACCAGTTTGACTTTTAAGTAAAACAAAACAAGGTGCTCACGATAATCTTCAACAAGCAAGCCACTTCTACGCGAACAAAGAGCATGACTTTTTGGGGGACAATATAGTTGAAGACTTGAAGCTTGAGTTTAATCCTCCAAAACTGATTGGCATCTTATTATCTCAGTTACGACAGTGAATACAATATCTCAATTACGGTAAGACACAGCCAGTGCCATTTTCTATAGTTCAGATTTTGTCATAATGTGAAAACATAATCCAACCAAAACCTGAAGGGTTCCAAGGTCTCTGTTAATAACAAATATATGCCCACATGCCAACTAAATTAAAATCATCTTGCACCTCATAAACTATTAAAACCTAGGTAGAGAATTCATTCATCAAACTGAACTCTTGACTATAATTTTAACCTGATATTCTACTTCAACTCATTTTCAGATAATTTTTGCCTCAGGTCCTTCAGAGCATCCACTACTTTTAGGGTGGGTTAGATTGTTTAACACCTCAACATCCCTCACCTCATGTGGTTTCTTCTTAGCCATACACAACACAACCTTGGTGCATTTTTGTTCAATGCACTTTTGTCCAAAACTTCAACCCGGAGACCATGCTTGTGCAGGTTATCTAGAATGAAATAAAATTGACTCTTGACAACTATTATGTATCTAATTTCATGGCAAACTCATCCAATAGCCACACACATTATAGCCATCGACAAGCAATACAGGGACCGACCGCAATGTCTATACCCTGCTGGTTTGTACTGAGCATGAGTGGAAGAAGAATAATAACTGTAATTGCAATCACGCACTGATATAGCTAAGGAACAAGATGATGGAACTGTTTTCAATTTCATAGCAGCAGCACCCAGGCCACATCCACACCAATCTCATTCCTTCTTCATATCAACTTCAGCGGTTACCACTTGCCACTACCACTGCCTGATCTGACTGCTCTCTGCCTCTGCCTCCTCATCTTTTCTTATCTTTTCGTGGAACTGCATGGACCGTGTGTAATGTTTGTTTGGGGGTTGGAATTTGGGAAAGGGCCTGGGCTTCGACGAGGCCATCAAGCGCGCCCGCCCGCCCGCCCACTATTCAGTGCCAGCCAACTGCGCCGCTCGCACCTTAAAGTCTCAGTCAGAATCCCCAATTAACTCCATCCTCACACCCTTCATATAGCAGAAAGAAAGACCCGCCGCGAATGCTGTCACAGAAGGAAGCCGACATCCACCTCGGCACCAATTTATGCAACAACCAAATGGAGCGCTACATTCTCAATCGTTGAGAAACCAAATCCGTGTCTTATGATTGGTTGTGTTGTTTGTTAATTAATATAGGGATTTACATTATAAATCTTGAGAAGACATGGGAGAAGCTTTAGGAAGGTGCTAGGGCTATTGCTGCGATTGAGCACCCTTTTCTGCAAATCGTTGTTCAGTTTGCATGGCCTCCTCGTCAGACTGATCGAGAGAGCACTTCTAGAGTTTACTCATGCTATTGCTGGAAAGCCTCCTCCTGATTTCCTCACCTATCTGTCCGAAGTTTCCAGCCGTCACCATGTCCTTGATGACCTCCTCATCCTCATCGATCCGAGGACCGACGACCCGGTTTCTCCATTTCCCTTTGTGGATTTTATTTATTTATATCTTTTTTTTTTTGCATACCTCGCCTTATTGTTTTGTTTTTTTGTTTGTGCATTTTTTTTTTTATTTTAGTTTCACCTACTAGGGTTGCCAGTATAAGGGTTGTTGTTCACGTATGGAAATGGACCCCCGAGCTCTTGGTGTTGAGACCGAGGACCACCCCGTGTCCCGTGTGAGATGTGAACGTGAGTGAGTGAGCTGTCTCTCTTGGTGCCATGAGTCTCCTTTTATATTGCTCGGTCCATAAATATGAGGGAGGCAATCGGGGGATTTGGTCTCCTTGATGAGCGCGCTATAAATGCTCCTTGCTGGTGCTGACTCAGATCTCGATAGGCAATGATGTGTATACTCGGTCGGGATCTCCGGACGGTACACAGCCCCACAAGCTCCAAGCCTGAAAGGCGAAGGGGCTCGAATATGTGATTGCTCGGTCGGGATGATATTTAGATGGTACACAGCCCCACGAGCTCCAAGCCTGAAAGGTGAAGGGGCTCGAATATGTGATTGCTCGGTCGGGATGATATTTGGATGGTACACAGCCCCACGAGCTCCAAGCCTGAAAGGTGAAGGGGCTCAAATATGTAATTGCTTAGTCGGCACTTCTTCGGGATATCTCCCAGCTCCATGCTCCTTCTTCGGGTTCTACCAGGTCATCCAAGCTTGTTCATCTGTCTGCTTTCTCCGCTGGTCGTCCATGCTTCTTTTGTTGGCGATCAAGCCCCCTGCTCTCCAACTCCTGTTACGATGATTGCTTCGAAAATGGGTTATTATGGCTTCTGACTTTTTCCTTTTTGCCTTCTCGTTTATTGCTTGGCCGCTAGAAAAACGTCTAGATTCGTCGAATGTGTGATAGACTTGATGTATGAATGGTATGGACTAAGTAAACTTCCTAAAGCATGCAACTATAATGCGTGAGTGTGATGTTTAACTTGATGCATGAATGCACATGAACTAAATGCACATCCCTATGGTATTATGAAATGTTGACCGGCCAATTTTATGGTCACGAGACTTGTTACTCGCCCTTTTTGTAAAATTGTACCTACATAACTTAAAGCAATCTACCAGGCATAGCATATTAATTATACGAATGTTAGGGAATAATAAGAACAAGTAAAAATAGAAGCTAAAGCCCGATCGATCAAACAGATGTACTTGATAAAAATTACTTTGAGAACTATAGCGCGTCAAATCCAACCGACTATTTACCTTGTTACCAGTCTTCCTTTGGTTGTCAGTGAGATTTTTGAAGCATAGGATGGCGACCTTTCAACTCGATCGTTTTTTTTTCCTTTTTTTTATGCCTTGTCGAGGTTCCCCATACGTGGCTTGTAGTCGAGTCCAACGCCCAGCCAAAGCACACTATACGCTTGGTTTCCACTAACTTGTGTCCGGGCACAATGCGCGCCTGGAAATATAATTCAATAATCAGCTTTTGCTTTCCTTTGGCTCAGTCAACTTTCCTTTTTCCATGTTTTTTCTTTCTTTCTTTCTTTGTTTTTTTTTTGAGAGCTCTCATCCTTTTTTTTTTATAAATAATTGCAAGCTTGCTTGATGTATGATGTATTGACATATATATATATATATATATATATATATTTAGGCTAGCCTTTGGTGTGCGGTTGACCGCTTACCGGACCTCTTGTTGGGCCTCCTACTGGGTCAGTTAAGGGGTAACCTCGGCAAAGGTCTTTAAGATGCTGTTAATGATATTTGTAAATTTTGTTGAATTCTGAAACAAGTCTCATATTATTTGTCATTAGTAGCATTGAAGTAACTATCAAAGTAACAAATGATATGCAATATTCACATTTTCAATTTTGATTAGAACAAATTATAACCGCAATGAATAAATAATAATAAATAATAATGGTAATAAAATGTTAACATATATATATATATATATCAACAATAAATCGAATTGAATATTTTGAAATCACAATAGAGTATTAATTAGATAGCAATAAATCTATCTATATACTATATACAAAGCAAAAACACTACAGGATCTTCACCTACAATTGTCACCCTAACCGCAAAGCACTCAAATGAATCCATTTCAAAAAAGGATGACATGGCAGCCTCTGCGCATCATGCGCTACAACGTGACAATAATTGAACAAATTTGTTCCCAATCTGAATTAATTGGCCATTTTGCCTCACATAGTCAAGGCCCAATCTTCCTCTCTCCCATGATCCCCCTCTCTCGCAACCCCTTTTTCTTTAGCTTCACATTTAACTCTTTGTTACCTTCGACCAGGGACTATGTTCGTTGTTACAACCCATTGTTGGGGCAGTTGGAAATACGAAGGGATGGGTTTGCTAGGCAAGTTCTTCTTTCTATATGTATCCTATTATTTTTATTATTTGGTGTCATTTGTTTCTTTTTCTGTAACCTGTGAATCTTCATTGCCTCTTCTCCCATATTTGGTCGCATTTGAGGTCTGCCCTCTTTCTTGTTCTTCTCCCTCCTATTTTTTTTTTTGGTTTCATTTGCCTCTTCTTTGTTGTCTACACTACAGGATCGAGATTCTACTCAACATCATCATCGACATTGCCGGCACAATTGGGTTTTTTCTTTGCGGTATAAACAACAATAATTTTCTCTGCGTTTTTATCAGATTGTTTTTTTGTCATAAACTTTTTCATTTTTTTCATATTCTTTTGCTCTTTTTTTCCCGGATACATAGGGTAGCAAAATTATTGTACGAGTGTGAAGCGTATTCTGTATATTGCAAAAGGCACAAATTGGATGCTGGACGAGGTTGTTGCATAGAGAAGGCTAGCTTCCACATTTGCTGGTCAGGTGAACTTGACTTGGGAGGGATGGAGTTCTCAGTATGCACACGCCAATGATATCTTCATCCTATTAGCTATGTATCTATTTTCTTAATTTCTTAATTATATCATTTTATCATTATTTTATCATTTCTTAATTTATTCAGAAATTTGATGCAATTTTATTTTATCGATTTTGTTCTCTTTCGGTTGCCTTGGCAAAATATAAGCTAATTGTGTTGGTGGTTCTATTGCACGTGTACAAGCTATTTGGGTAAATGTGTAGGTGATGAATTTGTTTTATGCAATACAGATATCATTGGGTTGTTATGATTGCTTTGTTCACTGTTGTTATGGTTGGATTACATGCATTTATTTTCTCTTTTATGCAGGTTTTACTTTTCCCTTTATGATATCAACTATAGGTGAGGAAATCAACTATTGATTGGGTTTGGCAAGGTATCTTGTCTTCTCATTTATCTTATTCATTGCAAACTCATAGCATCTGAACTCCTGAGCATTTCTTTCTTCCCATTTTTAAATTTGATATAAAGGTAATCTCTTTGAAGCTGACCAAAACATTGAATGCATTTTTACTGGAAAATGTTGGTTCAACCAAAGCAAGTGGTTCATTGGGGGTGGGCGGGATTTAAAACATTGATATTAGCATCAAAGTGTGCTGACTTCTTTACAATTAAACAGTGGTCCCAGGGCAATTTATGTTATTAAATCTTCTTCAAAAAGGCTAGGATGAGCAACAGTTGTTGCAACTGCTGTGGTTCCAGATAATGTGGCAAAAATCCAGGACATTCTAAGAAGATGGAGTGATAATGAACAAATGGATCTTATAATTATTCTTGATAAATTTCTATCTAACACATCAGTTTTTCTAATTGAAAAATTGTAGTTGTGTAGAGTTGATTGAAAAAGAAACACTTGGTCTTCTAAATGTAATGATGCAAGAGAGTTTAAAGGTATGGGCAGCTATGCTTATATTAGTCAGCTTAGTAATTATAGTTGTGTATTTTGTGGTTTCTCATTTTCTTACCTTCTAAAGTTTCCTTATATATCTTATTTTTCCAAATTATTGAAATTAGTGTTCAAAGAACTCCACCGGACTAATTGGTTGGGCTGGTCAATCAGCCATCAGTGCATGCCATTATGACTCTATGACTTATTAGTTCTTATTTCTTATATCATAAAAAGGAGTTTCCTTGCAATGTTATTTGTTTGGATTAGAAGTAATGATTGAAACACATTCATATGATAACATAGTAAAAAATGATTTTGTAAGGTGTTTGTGCATAAGAGTTTCTGCAACTAGAATTACTCATTTACTTTATTTTAAAAGGAAACTCAACTTTTTTTTTTTTGCTTTTCAGTCTGTTTGAATGATGCGATTTAATGCACACTTAATTATGTTGACACCATATGCATTTTCAAGACTGCTTTTCAGATAAGTTTGGAATCAGTATTTGTTGATTTCTCAAGTGTATTTATTATTGGTTTCTTTGCATAAATAGGTGACTCTTTCTGCAATGCTTTCACGCTCTGCGGCTGGAATCAGAGAATCAACCTTGGTCAGGCAAAAATGCCAAATTTTTAAGAACTAACAAGCATATAACACCCTTGCCATGACGATGGGTTAGGTACTGAAGGAGCATTGCTACAATTATTTTATCAAGGAATTATAGATTTCTCCATGATGACGGTCCAGTACATGGACTTTTTTATCTAGGAACCGGGAAAGCAGAGGTGTATGCTTGCGGTAGCATCAGTGCAGTGCAGGGGTGCGATCTCAATATTGGCCAAGTCTGTGAATATTTCAGAGGTAGCATCAGTGCAGTGCGGGGGGTCTGATCTTTTGGTAACTGATGTTTGGTTTTGACATGGAGCTCTTCTCAGGGAGGTCTCATCGTGAAGCATGATCTAGAGGACTTAAAGATGCATATTCATTGTTTATGCGGAAGAAAAATAGAAGGGATGGCTTGCAGTTATTGTTTCATGAGTTGGATTAATTTCCTTTTTTAAATTGAGTGGGTTGGATTTTGTTATATGTAGTGTTTTTCTTGGAGCTCATTGGGTTCTGAATGGCGGGTTGAATAACAACAGTTTTTACACATTTTGATATGGTTTCCAAAAGAAACGTATTTCGATATGGTTTCCAAAAGAAAAGCAACTTGCAAGATTAAAAAAACATGATATCACATATAGCAGACCATATCTATACTACAAACAATGAAGAATGTTTTCCAAGAACAAATTTACAAGTGTCAAGCTATCCTTAATTTACTCTCGCATATGTCAATCTCTAAAGCGTTTCCTCCAAAAAATTCTTATGAGTCGCAATCTCATGCATTTGGCATCCACATAAGATTGTGGTTTTTAATGCAAATTCAAATTTTAAATTTTCAAATATTCTTGACAGAATTATATTGTTATTAATGTGCATTCAATTACTTTAATTATGATATTAATCTTTTTTTAAGGGAATAATTGTGGCATTAATACACTTCACATAATTATAATTATATGGTCTTTAGGTGCGCTGGTAAAAAATTTCCATACACAAGAACTTATACCACAATTTACAAATTTTTTGGTCTATACTCACATGACCAAATTAACGGATTGTGTTTCTGTAAAAAATATTAACGGTTTGTATTCAAATTTTTAAATTAACGTAGGTAGACATTTTTTCATTGCATATTTTTAAGTTTATAAAGTTTTCTATAGATTGATTGATTATTATTGATCACACGTGGCTTTTGCATTATGAATTAATATCCTCATTCAATTTCAATGGAAAATTGATTCGGCAAATCACGCACAATAAAAACTAAATAATATTGTGTCCAAATTTGCATCTAATGTAAATTGAAACTAAAAGCTAGGAATTAAATAATTGCATCATTTTTTTCCTTATTCAGTGGCGGCTTTCTCTCTGACTTACCAATGTTGTGGCCACCCAAATGGCAATGGTTGCAGTTTGCACCATTAAACTCTCGAAATGGCAAAGGCAATGTCGCATTCTGGAAATGTTTTCGAGTTACGGGAAGCATCGCGATATATGGACTGCATAAAATCATTTTGGGGTCAATAACTCAACTCATGGGATGCACCATTAAACTCTCGAAATGGCAAAGGCAATGTCGCATTCTGGAAATGTTTTCGAGTTACGGGAAGCATGTGCGATATATGGACTGCATAAAATCATTTTGGGGTCAATAACTCAACTCATGGGATGCATACTAGGGTTGCTTCAAATGGATTTGGAACCAAACACTGAAATCACTCATGATTTTGTATTTAAATGGACTATCTGCTTAAGCAACAACCTGCGTGTTCGGTCCTTGCAGAATCGAATCTGTGCAGAAATCTGGATTCAGATCAAATCTCTTAGATCAGATTTAGTTTTAGCTATAGGTTCTCATTCATGTTATGCCCTTTTCAGGTAGAAAATTTCTTATAAAACTTTTTAGTAAACTTTAATACATTACAAATTTCAAATAATTTATAGTGGATTATTGAGAAGCCAACCATATACCTGTATATGGCAGTCAACACTGTGCATGGGCGACATTCAGGACATTAGCACTTGATGACCGACGATCTTTTACAATTTGGGACTCTAGGGCAAGATAGAAAGGTATGAAAAAAGTTTGAACATACATTACAGATGAAATTACTGTATAGGTAAACAAAGTTTAATACTTACCTATTGTTTATTGCATAACTCTACTTCCAAATCAAGAAGTTATTGTATAGGTAAACAAAGTTTAGTATTACAAAAAGGTTAGTTTCTAATTCATTAATCATATTGATGTTACATCATAATTTATAATTTTACAAATTTTATAAATTAATAATATTAATACATATTACATACATGAAATATTTACCCCGTGCAGGGCACGGGTCATCACGCTAGTACTACATATATAGCAACAGCAATTGATAATATTAGAGAAATCATGATATCATACCCAATCAAAATAATCAACGTAAGGAATGTAATAAAAATGAGAATAGAAATCGATTAATTATAGAAACATGATCAAAGGAAAGCAGCAAATAACAAACCGAGGCAAAATTAGAGCAAAGCAAAGCAAATTTTCATGAATCAATAACTGGGCATTAGCAAAGCCTCTGAAATGTCCAAAGAAAATGCACAATTTAATTGGTGAAGGAATAATGAAAATAATAATCTTATCTCAGGTGGTAGAAATCGCGAGACAAGCATTCGGGGTGTGGCAGCAGCTTCTAGGTTCCTTTTAGGCTATCTACATATCCACTTGACACACTCTTCAAGAA
This sequence comes from Glycyrrhiza uralensis, assembly GCA_030159175.1. Classification (NCBI taxonomy): domain Eukaryota; kingdom Viridiplantae; phylum Streptophyta; class Magnoliopsida; order Fabales; family Fabaceae; genus Glycyrrhiza; species Glycyrrhiza uralensis. Next base: position 59,929,355 of record BRZY01000001.1, on the reverse strand, counting down.
TATGAAGAACACTTAAATGAATTCACAATCAGTTTAATATCGACAAAACTCACACAGGTAATACAAAAATATAGAAGGGAAAATAGCGGTAGAAAAACTTATCTCCGTGGCAAAAATAAGATAGAATCTCTATTTGATCGGGATGTCGTCGGTAGTGACAAGAGCGATGTGATTCTCAGCATCACAAGATTAATCGATAGTGCACCATCTTCGCTACTTGGTAGGAATCGTGAACTCTTTGTGTGGTGGCCGTCAGGAAGAGTTTTACCGAGGCCCCACGGTGGGCGCCATTGTTCACGTATGGAAATGGACCCCCGAGCTCTTGGTGTTGAGACCGAGGACCACCCCGTGTCCCGTGTGAGATGTGAACGTGAGTGAGTGACCTGTCTCTCTTGGTGCCATGAGTCTCCTTTTATATTGCTCGGTCCATAAATATGAGGGAGGCAATCGGGGGATTTGGTCTCCTTGATGAGCGCGCTATAAATGCTCCTTGCTGGTGCTGACTCAGATCTCGATAGGCAATGATGTGTATACTCGGTCGGGATCTCCGGACGGTACACAGCCCCACGAGCTCCAAGCCTGAAAGGCGAAGGGGCTCGAATATGTGATTGCTCGGTCGGGATGATATTTAGATGGTACACAGCCCCACGAGCTCCAAGCCTGAAAGGCGAAGGGGCTCGAATATGTGATTGCTCGGTCGGGATGATATTTGGATGGTACAGTTGTCAATATAGTATAGGGCATTTTTGGATCGACTTATTCACAGCTGTTAAAAGTGTTTGGTAGAGCAGATAAAAATTGTTTACAACTAGTCCATAAGCTATATTTAACTCATTTTCTATATTCTTAGGAATAGTTTATCAAAATTGGCTTACCCAGAGCTTATGGGTTATATGAGCTCTCATGCTATAAGGACTTATACCATAAACACTTAAATAAGCTATTTATCCAAACAGAGCCGTGATATATCTGTGTGTGTGTGTAATTCTGTGTGTATCTTGTGCCTTATTTTTGTTAATTGTGTTTGTCTGTTTGCAGCACTATATGGCAGCTAAGTCTGGACGTATTCGAATTATTGCTTTCTGTAACACTGATTCTCATGTGAGGGATGTTGTTGAAATTGTTATTCCCGCCAATAACAAGGGGGAACACAGCAAAGGTTGTCTCTTCAGACTTCTCGCAAGGATGGTGTCGGATATGCGCGGAACTATTCACCCTGGCCATATGGTAAAATGTTAAAATGTTATGGCAAAATGTTTCTCCTTTTTATGCTTTTGTGTTTGATAAAGTATGTGAATTATTCTGTTAGATTGTGCAATGTGAAGTGTGAATACATGGTACTATGCCCATTCTGCAAGATCCAGAGGTTGGTTTAGAAAGTTTCCGACAAGTACATTGTCTCAGATTTTCATTGATGCAGGTGGATCCGCTCTTCTATAGAGAACTCAATGAGTTCAAGCAGCAAGAGGAGGAGGAAGCTCCCACAGATTATTATTACTTTTCTTTGATGCAGGTGGATTCGTTCTTCTATAGAGAACCCGACGAGGCTGAGCAGCAAGAGGAGGAGGAAGCTCCTGCGACAGATCCTGAAGACAACTAGGCAGCATCGTTGGAAGCTGATACATGATTATATGCTTTTATTGGAAAAATCTAGACTAAACTGAAACTTTTTGATTGTGTTTACCCATTGATCTTCAATTTGTTTGAGGGCTGTTATTTGGCATCTGCTAGATCACTTTACTATAGCATCGTTTATTTTGTTCACTCTTTAATTCTCTTATAAAGACTTGACGAGTTTATTTGGTTCCATTTTTTGTTCAACACCTTCTGTGGTGTACATTGATCTTCAAATACTTTGGATGCGTTTCAGCATATTTTGTCATTTGTGTTTTGAAGGTTAATGTGCATTACGACAATGCATTTATTTATCTTACTGGGTCCATGTATTTTGAAAGTGAGATACTTCAATTGGGGTGGGTATATTATCACTGTTAATGTACTGACTTGACTTGGTACTACTTTGGTGCAGTTGTCACCAGTTTAAACACTAATATTATCTTATGTGGAACTTTAATTGGTCATAATATGGATATTATTTGCTTTTTGTATGCTTTAATTATGGGTATAATTGCTAAATTTATTGTGTCAAATACAACATACTACCTCTGTCCCTAAATATAGAAACCTTTACAAAAAAATAAAAATTCCTTTTTATAAGAACCTTTGAAAAAAATTAGTTTCATTAATTATTTTTTCACTAAAATATCTTTATTTATTGTATAGATTTTTTTTACTCAATAAACCATAAATATTACTTCTCTCTCCTATAAAGATTGGGAAATAAAAATAAACCAACTAACCACTACCTTTTTCAACGCAGTGTCTCCTTTTACTATGAGGGAATATGAATGACCCTTTCACGTATTCACATATAGGCAGCTCTATTCTTGAAAATTGGACAAAGTTGCCTCTCTCCCATGTAATGCATCAGCCCATGATATAGAGCACACATTCTCTTACTATTATGAACTCCTACATCCACTGTTAGAAGAATATGGGACGTCGTTCTGATGTTTGCTTTAAAAAAAAATTCAAAACATGGCGCCGAATAGTGGGAAATAAAGGTCGCCATTCAAAATTTTTAAAATATAGGTTGATGCACTGCTTTAAAATAAGATCGCCGAATAGTGGGAGTAATTTTTAAAATTCAAACTGCAATGCTAATGCATTAAATAAGTGAAAAGAGAGAGGAAAGAGAGATAATAAGTGTTAGGGGTAATTTTGAAAAAGTATAGTAAATCATTGACAAATTTATTGTTATTAACTAACTTAACTAATTTTCTTAAAGGGTGTGAATTAGTTAAAATATTCTTATATTTAGGGACGGAGGTAGTATTTGTTGGTTAGTAGTGCTTTCTGAAGACTATACTCTGATATGGTTATCATAGTTGCTAACTGTTTCATAACCATTAAAAAAAATTGTATAGCTCGTGCGTATGCACGGGTACGTTACTAGTTCTCTAATAAAGACTTGACGAGGGATAAAATTGATGCAACGGTTGCAGGAGACTCTGATGAGGATGTTCCATCACCCCAACCAATTCATGCTGTCGGAATTGAGTCTCTCCAATTTGGGGTGTTCAAAAAGGGGAAATACTAAATTTTACGAAAAGATTTGCACGAAGTGGATGTGAAATAAACGTGGCATCTCACAAGTATCTTAAAAACATTGCATCCCATCTCCCGCGTATTCTAATCAACCGTTGATTGGTTGCATTCTCATTCGTTCTGCTATTCTTGTGAATTCTTTCATACCGTTTAGCATTGCTCTTCAAAAAGTGTGGTTTTGGATTTGATATCCAAACCACTTAAATGGATTCATTCAAATATGGTTAAGGGTTATGAATAGGATGTTTAAAAAATCCATCCATGCACACCGCACACCGCTGCCTCCAACCATCTGGATGTGTTTAAACTAGTGTTATTTGATCTTAGGTGGCAGTTAGGGTAGTACACTTTTAAAGTGAATTTCGGTAGTACAGTTTGCTTTATAGCCATTGATATATTAGTAAAAAATTAGAGGGCCATGATTTCGGAAGGGTAACCTGCTGAATATGTAATGGTTAAGATAAAAGTTAATTGCAAAAGAGGGCTTGAAGAATATATTAATTAAAAAAGTTCTAAACATTTATTTTAATGTAAAATAATCCCAGATTCAATTTTTTATTATAATTTTATTTTAAATATTTTTTGGTCATGATGAAATAAAAAAAGCAATAAATATTTTCTTAATGACAAATATTCCCAAATTCAATTATTTTATTTTGTGACAGAAACAGAAACATTTGCTGTTAATTTTTTTTCTAGAAATCTTAGTAAAATACCAATTCAAAGTAACAGAAACATTTCGAGTACGCCAGTATCTTATTTTTTATTTTGTATAAACTAAACATTTTATTAATAAAGAATATAAACTAAATAAAAACACAAGATATGCCCAAAGTTAGCCAAGCCCAAAACAAAAATGAGGTGGTAATAGCCATAATGTGCAAACTACATAAAAAAATACACCCCGAGAACCTTTTGTTCATGTTTGCAATTAGAAGCATAATATAAGGGATCTCATAGAAACTAAGATATTTCAAACATCAAAACTGATAGATGATAGATCTATGAGTTCCATCGTTTTCATAATTGTGACAAAATTGACACTGCGGGTGTGAACATTGTTGTAGCCAAATCTAACATTGAGCGAAATAGGGGTATCTCAAACTCACACCTGTGAATCAATTTATCACTCCACTGTAAGACTTAAACATAAAACAAAGATCTTATAAAATAATAAAAATGAGTTTCAGCTATAAAATAAAAAAAAAGACTTTCAGTTATTATAAAATAATAAAAATGGAATTTCAGATTTTTTTCAAATATCTATAAGTTTTGGGGTTATTATTTATTTAGATAAAAAATTGGGGTTAATTTCAGAATACATGGAACATAGGCTATCATAGGTTTCCAAGTTACTGTACTACCATAGTTTACTTTGAAAGTGTACTACCCTAAATGCCACCTTGATCCTAAGATGTTGCCTTCCGTAAAATTTTACATTTTATTCTTGATGCAGTCATAATTCGTGAATGTGTTTCCTCCTCCTTTTTCTTGTTCTACTTGTTGCTGATAATTTGATGTAATATTACATTGTTATACTTTGCGCTGATAATTTGATGTAATATTACATTGTTTGAGTCTATCTCGTGGGGGCAAGCGATGGTGGCGATTTAAGAGTGGCTCCTGGTTAAGCTAAATTTATTCAAATAATGTAGCCATAATAATAATACACAACAATGAAAAATCCGCTTTTAAATTTATTAGAAGTATTGACTAATATTAAACAGGCATTGTCTTTATATAGGACGACTAACTTTTTTAGCCTTAGACATAGGGTCTGTTTGGATTGGTTTATGCAGAACTTATAAAAACAGCTTATAACTGATTCATAAGCTGTTTTGGGCTTATTTTTCATGAACTATCCAGGATAGCTTATCAAAACTGCTTATGACTTATATAAAATAAATTTTACTATAATTTTTCTACGATTATAAAAGTAGCTTATACAGCTTATGCCATAAGCAGTAGATAAATTTGTTATCCAAATACGGTCATATTGTGTTTCAAATTAGTGTATTGTGTTTAAGTTATTCACAACAAATTAAAACCTTCTCAGCTTAATCTTATGCATTGACACTGACACACACCAAAAGGTTCATAGTTACTAAAAAGCTAGTCAATTACATATTCTTTAATCTCAATGTCTAGGTTGACCTGAAATTTGATCATTTTTATTGTCACTTGTGCGTATTAAATGCCCTGCACTAGATCCCATTCCCAAGACAACAAAAAATAGTGGTTGGACCACTTCAAATCAAACTCATAGTGCAGCCAAATAATAACCTCCTGTGGTATAGCAGAATGGCAATACAACAATAGCGAGTTAGCGACCTACTACTACCAATTCCAGTGACTAAGGTTAACTCATCTTCTCTGCATAAAACTGTCCAACTGCAACATTGTTATCTGAAAACTAGAACATGATCAGAATTCAAGGTAATTAGTTAGGAGTTAAATACCACCAACGTACTCTTGTTAATCGTATTTTTTCATGATTTTACTTCATTTAAAAAAATCAATTTAATTATCTCATAAATTGATTTTTTTTAAATGTATTGACATTTTAGTAAATGAATCAATAATAAAAATTGTATTGCTAACATTTTTCTTTACTTGTGAATATAGCGTGTAATACTCTTTTTTGGGGACAACGGTGTTATACATTGATGCGTCCCATAGACTGATAGACATGTATACGAGGCAAGTATTTAGCACCCGGATTATAATATAATATAAAATATATAGATGGACCCCTAATCTAGTATTTACTAGTTCATTCATAATATTCCCGACCACCAACGCAAGAAGGCAAAAGCATTTGCTAGTGATGCACTTGTTCTTTTTTTTTTTTTGGGTCAATTGATGCACTTGTTCTTCAATACAATACAACAATACAATCAGCGGCAATCACTATTGGTGATTCCTCATTTAAAATATACTATACTATACACCTAAACTTCTCTCCCTTCTCCTTGCCACTCTGAGGGAATCAAACATCAATTGGGCATTTGGGCTGATTTTCATATATAGCATATAGAAAAGCAGTTGTTGCGTATGTAAGCTTATCACTTAATCCTACCGTTATATTAATGACACTCGTAAGTAAACATTGTTTTATATGTCAAAAATAAAATTTAAAAAACATTTATTGAAAATTTAGGGGAACAAAGAACACCATATTCAATTGGATCTCTTACTGTAACATAAAAGATTAGCACCGGCAACTCTCACAGAAGATACGATCACACCAACAAGACCTTAAAGACCAGTTAATGGAACACTTACCTATACCTATGATGATTCAATTGCGACAACAACTCGAAACGCAAAAATAGCTACTTCTGTGGCATTTGTCCCTGAGACGCCAAGACCTTCCTTCTTGCCTTGCCTTCCTCTTCACCAGCAGGAGTAGGCGATAAGCCAAGCCCTGGGCAATATTGGAAATCTTCAGCAAGCCCCGTAGCCGTCCGGAAGAAAAGCACATCAACTGCGCATCTCATAAGCAAATACTATTTTGTTAATTAAAAAAATAATAATTTTACAACCTAAAAATTTACAACAAAAAAAAAATGAATGAAATTAACCCATAAGTAAATGCTGTTTTATTTATTAAAAAATTTGAATAACAATTTTCAACCTAAAAATTTACCCGAACAAAAAGTAATAAAATTTGTAAGCAAACATTATGTTATTTATTAAAAAAAATTACAACTTGAAAAATTTTCAAAATAAAAAGTCATGGATGAAACACAAAAGCAAATACTATTTTACTTATCAAAAATAAAATTAGCCTATTACCCGTGCATTCGCAGGAGTTGTGTTGGTTTTTGTACATGATATATACAGATTTTTTTATAAAATAATAAAATGATATATTCTAATAAAACGATATATTCTAAATTTAAAATAATTTTTTAGTTCATAATATCTTTTTTTATTGAAAAATATGAATAAAATCTCAAAGTGACAGCCATTTCTGGGATAGGGTAGGTATCCACGCAAATGCGCTTGGTTTTACTTGGCTCCCTTATCTCCGACACCTATTTTCTGCTCCAGCAACGAATCCCCCAGAACCACCTCACGGCATGCTCGCCGGACGGTGTTGTTGAGGTGTCAGGGACTTGTATAGGAGGAGGAGGAGGTGGTACGTTTCCAAAGGGAGGGTTGCCATCCATGTATAGTAGATAGATGTTGTGGTGTTAGCTACTATTAGCTATAGGCACATGGAACCAACTACAAATGAAAATGAATAATGAGTAAATGAATGCCTTGTTGTTATGTGGCGGCAATGGGATTAGAGAGCGATTGATGTCAGTTCTCTCCATGGTCGCGTGGGGAAGATGAGGAGGGATAGGGATTCTTTGTGGTCAACTGTCTGTGTTATCATTTTTCTTCAAACTGATTTGAACCATTGATTTTTTTATCAATAAATCCATTGATTATGAAAACTATCCTAAAACTATTCCATCGGTGGACCATATGGAAACAATTCCATTGTAGCATGAACCATTATAAAAACATAAACAATAATTAGTTTTTCAGATAAAAAAGAATAAATTCAAAAGCACACAGTGCACACACGAAAACTTTATTTGAAGACCAATTGTTTTTTATTGTTCCTTATTTTTCCTATAGAACTATTGCTTTGAAGACACTCCTAATAGGACAAGCTCCCCCCGCCCCCCCAAAAATATATTTTACTTTCCCATGCGCGGCTTTTTTAATGACTACAGTACCTTTTTTTTTAATTTCACCCTTTCCAATTAAATATTTATTTTTATTAGTCATTAATTAATTAAATATTAAGTATTGGTTAAAATTGTAATTAAATTATTAATAATTAATTAATTAAATATTTATTGATTCGATTTGTTAACTAATTAATAATATAATTATAGAAAATAACTCACGTTGATTTAAAATTTAAAAATACAAATATAAAAGTGATACAAATAGAAATAATACAAAAGTGAACTAAATGCAAATGATAGAAATTTTTTAGTGTTGCGTATCGGCTCCAAAACGGTAAAGGCACCTTTTCTATCATTTACATTTGGTTCACTTTTGTATTATTTTTTTTGTATCACTCTTGTATTTATATTTTTAAATTTTAAATCAACGTAAGCTATTTTCTATAATTATATTATTAATTAGTTAACAAATCAAGTTAATAAATATTTAACAATTAAATATTTAATTAATTAAAAATAAACAATTTAATTACAATTTTAAACTAATATTTAATATTTAATTAATTGATAACTAATAAAAATAAATATTTAATTAAAAAGAGTGCTGATTTAACAAATAAAAATAAAAAAGTGTTAATTTGAAAAAAAAATAAAGGTACTATAGTCATAAAAAAAGCCCTCATGCGCAGGACGTAGTACAAACAAAACTATTTTATTTTATTCCTTTGTAACTACATCTACCTTTGCAGCTGCTATGATGTTGACGTTAGGCCACGGTACCTTTTTCTGAAGAAATTATGTTTAAAGCAATAAAGCTGCATTTAATTGACGTTTATGGTGCACCAGTACGGAAACTGGTGCACGTGGTCAAGTGGCTCCTACAGTGGACTGTCACCTAGAATAGTAGGTTGTCTAGGTTAACATTATATTTAGATTTTTCTCTCTTAATTTTTGTCAAATTTCATAAAGTGCCCTTAAGATAGATAGTTGTAAATAGATTTTGACCTTAAGAAAACAATAAAGTCTTAAATGTCCCCATTTTCCTAAGATAGTGTGTTTGAATGGGGTAATAAAGTCTCTCTCTCTCCCTCCCTCACTCTCTCCCTCTCCCTCTCCCTCGGTCTTGCTCTCTCCCTCCCCCCTCTCTCTATTCCCTCTCTTGCTCGCTCTCCCCCACCTCTCCCTCGCGTCCCTCTCTCTTTCTCTTTCTCTTTCTCTTTCTCTTTCTCCTCCTCTCTCACTATCTCCCTTCCCCACCTCTCTCTCATTTCACCTTCCCTCTCTCCTGCTCTAGCACTCTCCCTCCCTTTATCCCTGACTCTTCGCTTTCTCTCATTCTCTCTCTCTCCCTCCTTCCCTCTCTCATTTTCTCTCCCCTATCTCTCTCGCTCTCTCTACCCCTCTCTCATGCTCTATCTCTCCCTCCCTGTCTCTCTCTCGGCACTCTCTTTCTCTCGTTCTCTCTCCCATTTTTCTCGCTTTCTTTCTCCCCTTTCTCTCTCCCCCTCTCTCACTCTCTCCCTCCCCTTTCTTTTGCTTGCTCTCTCTCCCTCTCGCTATCTCTCTCGCTCTTTCTTCCCCCTCTCTCTCTCCACCTCTCTCCCCTTTTCTCTCTGCCACTCTAGATCTCTCCCTCTCTGGAGAGGGAGAGATAGAGAGGTAGAGAGAGACAAAGGGAGAGGGAAGGAGAGAGCAAGAGAGGCAAAGAAAGAGCGAGAGATAAAGGGAGAGAGCGCGAGAGAGGGGGAGAACGAGAGTGAGGTAGAATAGGGAGAGGGAGCAAGAGAGAGAGAGTGGGAGAGTGCAAGAGAGAGAGCGGAAGAGAGGGGGAGGTGGAGAGAGAAAGGGGAGAGAGAGGGAATGCAAAAATACAAATTAATAAAAAAAAATTGCCAAAAATTATACTTTGAGAATTATTGGGCCACTTATGTAAATCCATTAACATTATGGAACTTTTAGTTATTTCATAGTTCTATAACTCCTCTTATGCAAATAAAATAAACTTGCATGTCAACCTGACAAATAAGTAACCAATGCGAAATCCCAACCGTTACAAATGGTGGTTCACATCTCAACGGTTTCTATTAATTTAGACCCCACTTCGCCACCACGGACAAGTTTCCATACTTGTCCATCATAAACGTCACCTCGAATTAAAAGTTAAAAATAAAGACATGCACATTAGCACGGTGGAACTTAGTTTGGTGAACCCCTTTAGTTCACCATCGTGGTGAAGGGGACATTTTACGTGGTATAGGATGTTTTGCCTATTTTATGTCTATTTTCAATTTTTTCCCAAAAGTTCCCAAAATATGTTTTGTAGCTTATCATACATATGTTCCCCAAGTCACACCGCGCTGCCCACAAAATTGGTGTCACCTGTTCGCTTGTGATAACGTAGACTTTTACATCACATCATATAATTGATTTTTATAAGTAATTGCTTAAAATTGTTTTCAACTATATTAATCTTAAATACATATTTCTCACTCAGAATTAGTAAAAAAACAAATTGATAAGCATGATCAATTAGTCACTGTAACTTACTCTTTTCAAAATCTTTTAATAGATTAAGGATTGTTGAGCCAAAAATGTGTCAATAACTATTGCAGGCATATTTTTTAACATCACTTAATATATTTATCACTTAATATATTTTATTAAAAACTTAAAAATATTATTTAATTAATGACGGTTCAAATACGGTACTTGTACCATTAAATCTTTAATAAACACCCATACTGGTTCAATGACCAGTTCGATTATTTTAGACACATTAACAAAATGCTTAATAAATTAACAAATAAACAACTATTCTTCACACATAAGCTATATTTAGAAAGCTGTATTCCTCTATATCCTCCGGTGCTATCTTATTTTTAACAAATTATTTTAAATATTATATTTTATAAATGTTACTGCAAATTAATTATTTTTTTAATTTTATTTTTGATAAATAAACTAGTGTTTACTTAATGATTTCATTCATTTTTTTGTTTTTTATTATTCTAATCAATTACTTTAAAATTTTCATTTTATAAATGTACTAAAAATAAATTATTTTTCTTTTAATTTTATTTTTGATAAATAAAAAGTGTTTGTTTGCGAGTTTCATTCATATTTTTTACTCTAATAAATTTTCAGGTTGCAATTTTTTTAAATTTTATTTTTTATAAATAAAATAGTATTTGCTCACGGGTTTCGTTCATGATTTTGTACCTATAGATTTTTAGGTTTTAAAATTATTTTTCTTTTATTTTTATTTGTGATAATAAAATAATATTTGTTCACGAGTTTCATTCATGTGTTTTTTATGTTCGTACAAATTTTCAAATTTCAACAGTTAACTTACAGATTTCACTCATGATTTTCTTTATTAAATATAACAAATTACTATGGACTAATTTTTCTTTTAGATTTGTTTATTTTATAATTTGGTGTTCATATATCAAGTTATTACTATTGTACTATATTGGACCTTTGGCCCATGAATTAGGCCCAGTATTTCCCAACCCATAACAGAACTCCTTGGAGTACCTTGGACCTAGAAATGTGGGAATACCTCGGCCTGATAGGACACCTCAAACAAGGTACGACCTACATCATTCTCTGCCACAGGATCAGGGGACAACATCTCGTCTGACACGGCTCAAACCCTTCCACAACAATGGTCCCCCATAATTAGAGGTACTATAAAAGGAGACACCTAACCAGACAAGTAAGAACTATTCACTGCTCAATCAATCATCAGACCCCTCACTGACTTATTAAGCGTCGGAGTATCTTTGCAAGTACCCCCACCTTGGAACCGACAACTGCCTCAACCTACACCAGACCTGTAGGTAACAAGATGAAACACAAGAAGGGGGGGTTGAATTGTGTTTCTAAGCTTTTAAAACTTTTTCGCAAATGATGGACGCTGGCTGTTAAAAACGTTGGACGCACAACTTTAGTTCAAATATTGGACGCACAGTGCTTTTTGAAATATTGGACGCACAAAGTCTTTATAAAAACTGGACGCACAGGTTTTCTAAAGATTGGACGCACAGAATGCTCCCCTTTTGGTTTGAAAAACTTGTTTGAATAAAAACAATTTCAATCCCCTTTGTTAGTAATAAACACAGATATAAAAGGAGTTAAGGGAAAGAAGAAATAACACAAGTTTTTATACTGGTTCACCCTTTCCTAAGAGCTACGTCCAGTCCCCTCAAACTAGAGAGATTTCACTATCAACCTGATAGAATACAAGTATTCTTTGCACACAGCCTCTTCAGGCTAAAACCCAAGTATTCTTTGCACACAGCCTCTTCAGGCTAAAACCCAAGTATTCTTTGGACGCAGCCTCTTCAGGCTAAACCCCAAGTATTCTTTGAACACAGCCTCTTCAGGCTAAACAACTCAGCAGAGTTTTGATACAAGTGCTGTCTAACTCACACAAGTGAGGATATGAAATCTAAAGCACTTTGAGAGTTAAGCAAACTCTCTTTTACAAGAAGATAAAGAAATACAAGACTTTTCTAATCAGAGTATAAAAGATTGCACAGCAGTTCAGCTCTTTCTTTTTCGTTTTCAGTCACCTGTATTCTTCTTCTTGCTTCTCGGTATTTATAGGCTTTGATGAAGCTTCAGGCTTGTTCTTCGAATAGCTCAGCTTCAGCCTTCATAATATTACCGTTCTCTAATAGCATTTAATGCTATTTTCCCGTTGCTCTGAGGAGATCTTCTTCATTGTGCATGTCTGCGTTTCTTTCTCCCAAATCAGAAGCAACCTGTACTCAAAGTCTCAATTGTACAGTGGTTAATAATAATATCTTATTGAGACAGAGAGAATACACTGTGTAAAGCAGAAAGGTGTGTTCAGAGATTTATAGAGTAGTTAAAAGTACATTCTCTCTCTTAGTACACTTTCCACAGTACTTTATGCTTTTCAGAAGTACATTCACATACGTTGACAAAGATGTACAGAAAGCATTGTGTACAGCTATTTATTTCAAATCATTTGCTCAATAAATATGTTTCATATTAAATGCATGAGCAGTAAATAACATGTAATGGACTCTGCGTTTTGGACACAGCATATAGAATTTATTGGACGCATACCTTTGCACTTACCAATTTGCACAGAACTCATGCAAACATTGGACGCATACCTGATGCTTACCAATCTATTCCATTTGAATGCAAGCCAGTATTGGACTTTTGCCATTTCCCTATAGTTCCATTGGACGCAAGGTTGATTGTTGTACATTTGTTCTTCTGCTCCATTGGACGCAGAACAATTGTTTGATGTACCTTTGTCAATCTGCTTCCTTGTGCTCCATTGGACGCAAAGCAATATTGTTGTCCTTCTTATTTATTGGACGCAGAACAGTGCTTGAGTAACTCTGACTTCATTGGACGCAGAGCAGTTCTTTTGTTTGTTCAGTTTCATTGGACGCAGAGTTGCACTCTTGCTCACACTGAACATTTGACTTTTATCCTTCATTGCTCACTGAATCTGTTCCTTTGAAAATCATTGGACTCTTACTGCAATTCTGCTTCTCATACAAATATTGGACTCTGCCAGTATTGCCTTGTTCTTATCATTGGACTTATGCCAGTCTTGCTCTATTGGACGCTTACTGATTCTGCTTCTTTGGAAAACATTGGACGCAGAAAGTAGCGTGTCTTCAAGACTTGATTTCTTCTACTTCTGCGATTCTGCTTCTTCAGAAGACATTGGACGCAGAACTTTGTTCTTTCCTTGTGCTTTGTACTGATTTATTGGACGCACAACATTGCTTGCCTTTGTGCTCAAACATTGGACGCAGAGCTCTCCAGTGCCAACATTGGACGCAAAACTTCTCAGACTTTGAATATGAGCCAATGTTATGATGAACTAATTTATTGGACGCAGACTGCAATAAACTTAGTTAGGCAGCATTTGTTATGCATTGTACAAGCTTAATACAAATAGATTATCCTTTGTAAAAACCTTAATACATTTTGTTATCATCAAAACCATAAAATCATTTAGGGAGTTTTTGTATTAAAAACACTTTTAACCAATTTGGTTCCAACAAGACCAACATCTCGGGTGGAGGGTTGCAAGGAGAAGAGCCAGAGTGTACCTCAGATATCAGGTCGTACAACTATATATATAAGTCATTTCAAATTATATATAACTAATTAACTCGACCCGTGCATAGCATGAGTTAACTGGCTAGTAATTTTTAAAATGAGAAAACATTTCCCAAAAAATGTTGAACGTTAGCCTAATCCTTTCTCTTTTCAGTAGAACCGCTGATAGGCCCTGTGGTAAGCATCCATTTCGTGATAGTTCATGAAACGATTGAAATGTGTAGGTGTTAGTGGTGTGATTGAACAACATTCGTAAAAGACGTTGACGAAGGACAGAGAAGATCGATTTTGCTACCATTCGATTTAGTTGTTCGATAGAGAAAGATTTGCACAGTGAAGTCAGGTTTTGCAATCGTACTACGAACAAGTATTTTGGGGCTATCATGCGAATCATTTTTTAAATAGTGGAGTCTGTTTGCAATTACTATATACTTATTTCACAATTTAATATATTAAATTAAATTTAACATTTATACATATTATTTATTAATAATTTTTTCCCATTTATAAAACATCAAATATAATACACATACATAAAAAATATAGATATTACGTAAATATAAATTACTCTTACTATATTATGACATTTGAAGTTTCAACCATGCGCTTTGATCCAAATATTATATAATATTGTTATAATAATAAAAAATTATTACATATTGTCAGTTTTCCATATTTTTACATAGTTTGGGCAATTTCGTGATTATTGTTAATTTGGGTAATTTCATAATTAACACATACTTAATAGACCTATATGCAATTATGTTTTATCTCAAACAAAACCTTTACCTCAAGTAGCCAATGACATATCTTAACCATTAATTATTTATATTAATATATCAATGGTTAAAACGTTCCCTTCACCACGGTGGTGAACTAAAACGGTTCACCAGGCTAAATTTCACCCATACATCCTTTGCAATCCCGTACGCATGTAGCCGTTGACAGGGACAATCTCATCGATTTTCATTTCATGCGCGTTTTTCATTGTCTTTTGCGACAGTGTAAAGATAATAACGACTTTTTTTACTCCTGTAGCACATTCTGTTTTTTTTTATTTTTCAAACTAACACTTTTTATTTATTTATTAAAGTAGTATTTTTTAATATAATATTAATTTAACTAGTTATTAATTAAATAATTAATTAAACATTTATCATTAGTTTAAAATTATAATTAAATTATTAATTAATTAAATATTTATTAACCCAATTTGTCAACTCATTAATAATATAATTATAGAAAATAGTTGTAATTGTACAAATACAAAGTGATACAAATAGAAATGATACAACAGTGAACTATTTTCTCCGTTTTTAAATATAAGCAAAAAAGTACATGTATCTGGACCAAATATAGTCCAGATACATGTATTTTTATTGTTTATATTAAAAACGGAGGGAGTAAATGCAAATCATAGAAATTTTTTTAGTGTTGCATATCAGCTCTAGAATGGTGAGTGCAGTTTTTCTTTTTATGCCCTTCATTTCGACACAGTCCACATCTCTTGGGATGACGACTCCTTCCCGTTTGATCCATTGCTATAAGAATTTGTGTAGACTGTGGATGAACATTTGGATCTCTCTGCATTGCTTGGAATGTGACACAATTTAATTCCATTTGTATTCTGGAAAATATGAACAGTAAGATACTGGTTTGAACTCTTCCCAGTAAACATTGTATACATTTTGCAATGTGTACTGGGAAGGTACATATGTCATGTAGTCGTGGTGAATATGGGAACAAACACCGATGACATGCGAACATGGATAGTGTAATGCCTGAAATTCACCATAGACACACCACAGTCTATATAGGTCTACATTGAATGTCTCCATAGGTCGGCCCAATGGTAGACGAATCAACTCCTCAGCTGTGAAAATACATACAATGTTTAACATTTCTGTTTGTATCACTTTTGTATTTATATTTTTAAATTTTAAATCAATTTGAGATATTTTCTATAATCATATTATTAATTAGTTGACAAATTGTGTTAATAAATATTTAATAATTAAATATTTAATTAATTAATTAATAATTTATTTACAATTTTAAACTAATAATTACTATTTAATTAAATAATAATTAATTAAATGAATTTTATATTAAAAAAAGTCTACTTTGGTAAATAAAAAAACAAAGTGTACTACCGAGGTAAAAAAAGCCAAAAATAACTGCAACGTACACCCACACAATAACCTATAAAGGTCATCCTATTATGCAGAGAACGATTGGACAGATCAACCAGTCAACATCCATGCTCAGCCAAAAACGTGCTTTTTGATTAACCGTACGGGTAGGAAAAATTTACTTTCCCAACCAAATTTACTTCACCAACTGCATAAGCTTATTAATAACGTGATGCCAACATGTCAACATACGGGTGAGGGGTGAGCAACCCTTTTTTAGCCTTAAATACCTCATTAAGTCACAGTCGTTCAATTTTTCTCTCTCTTCCTTATCTTTCTCTCTTTGAGAATTGATCGGTCTATATATGAATGAGCACAAGTATATGCATTGACCACCTGCTACTCGTATTGATCGGGCTACTTCAACGAGTGGAAACAACCATACAACCTTACTAGTCATATTAGCCATTGGATCGATGGTTGGATTGGCTAGTGCGGTTGTATAGTTGTATTCCGCCCATAGGATCGGCCCAACGTTGATGTCGAATGCATTTTCTTGCTTCATCAAAAGATTCATTTTTTGTTTAGATCGAGATCAAGTTTTCTCTTCCTTTTTTTTTTGTGTGGATTTTCAACTCCTTTTTGGGTTTTGTTGATTTTGTCTCCCTTTTTCATATAGTTTTTATGATACATTGCTAGTAACTATTTTCTGGGCTTCTTGTGTTTTGTTTCTATAAGGAGAAAAGGGAGAGCTTTGCAAGGAAATTACACTCTTTACATAAGATAGCTTGCATGCCATAACTTGAAACCCACGTACAATGTCAAAAAAAAAACCAAGTCTACATGCCATTTTTGAACTGGTTTCTTTTCCTTTTCCACTGTCGTTTACTTTTGACTCCGTTCCGCTATCTAGACGAGGCAATATCACATTCTATTTTTTATATCGTAGCAAGCAAAGTTAATACTAAGCAACAAAAATTAAAAAGAAAAAAAACAAATGGGAAATCGGTGGTTGAATATTTGGATGGGTTGGGATTGGAGGGAGAGGTGAAGAAAGAAATTGAATAAGGGGATAAGCAGAAGCACGGCAGAGAAGAAGAGTAGAGAAGAATAGTGTTGGTTAGTCACTTGTGAATGGCATTGGTGATGGAGCGGTGGTAGAGGAGGGACTGTGGGGATTGCAGAGTACCATGACGGTGGCAGCATGGAGGGGGTGGGAGTAGGGATTGTGCAAGAAGAGTATGTGTTCTCCTTTTTTCCTTGTGTTTGAATGCTTTTCTTGCTTTGGTAACTTGATAATTTGTAAATTATTTCAATAGGAATATGCTTTTGGGAAGGATGTTTTTCCCTGAAGATACGGTGAAACACTCAATTGGCCACGGAGCTGAGTTATGGAGAGGCTATCATCAAAGCCTGTGGCCATAGAAGTTGGGAGCTGACGGGACATACGATGGTAAAAGCCTACTTTCGCTTAATATAGGTAATCATAATTTTTTCTTGTTGAATTTGAATACCTTACATAGTTTGTATTTGACTCTTGATATGTTTCAGATGCATCTAACACCATAGTTTATGAAGCAACTGCCGTCACTAAATTAGTTGAACGTTTGGGTTTTAATTTGTCAAGGGCTCTTTCTGACACGGCTCTTATGAAGGTATTTTTGACTGATCATTGCTGGTATAGTTTTATTAATATAATGAGACTTAAACTTCATTCAGGTTGAAAACGCTTTAAAAGGAATCAAAGTTAAATGCAAGCGAGGTGGGGTTATCAGAAAGTTTGTAGTGAACGGGGTCTCAAAAGAGCCACTTAAATATTTAAGGTGAGACGAAAAAGAAATTCCTATTGCTAATCTTTATTTTTTGAATTTATGTAATTTTATACTCAATCTCAGATTCAAATATGAAGAAAAAGAGACATCAATCACCTCTTATTTTAGGAACAACCACAATATCACGATCCAGTATCCCAATCTTCTTGCTCTCCGAGTTGGGTCTAGTAGTAGACCAATGCTCCTTCCCATGGAGGTTTTTATCTTATGGTGGTGTATAATTTTTTTTTGCATTTTTTTTTCTGTGTTACACCTCAACTCTAATTTTTGTTTTTTTATTGCAGCTTTGTGAGATTATAGCTGGACAGAGGTATAAGCAACCTCTGGATGACAGTCAAGAACTTTCTCTTGCAAAGGCAACTTGTCTTGCTCCCCATGCCAGGGAAGAATATATTAAAAAAGTACTTTTGTAATGTATGTTTTTTTTTTAAAGGTATGCCAAAAAAACGGAATAAACATTAACACAATATATTGGATCCAATTATATCTTGTTATCTTTGAAATTACTTGAATATTATTGATCAATTGTTATTGCTTGAAGTTTTAGATTTTGAATAACACTCATTCACTTACATGGATTACACATTCACTTGGGATAACACTTGTATCTTTGTCTCGAAGAGCTTGTATTAATAGTAATATTCAAGTAATTTCAAAGAGCAAACAATATTATTTATGAATGTATTAAATCTGAATAAACTTTGTACAGTCTTTTTGAAAGTGAATGTGTTTTAATGTATTAATGTTAGATTGTATGTGTTTTTTGGTATTTGTCAGATTGTTAATGAAAGAAGTTTCAAGGAAGATAGGTTTGTGCGTGAGTTTGGGACTTCTTTATCTTCCTTGTCTTCACGCACAAACCTATCTTCCTTGAAACTTCTTTCATTAACAATCTGACAAGTACCAAAAAACACATACAATCTAACATTAATGCATTAACACACATTCACTTTCAAAAAACTTGTACAAAGTTTATTCAGATTTAATACATTCGTAAATAATATTGTTTGCTCTTTGAAATTACTTGAATATTACTATCAATACAAGCTCTTCAAGACAAAGATACTAGTGCTATCCCAAGTGAATGTGTAATCCATGTAAGTGAATGAGTGTTATTCAAAATCTAAAACTTCAAGCAATAACAATTGATCAATAATATTCAAGTAATTTCAAAGATAACAAGATATAATTGGATCCAATATATTGTGTTAATGTTTATTCCGTTTTTTTGGCATACCTTTAAAAAAAAGCCATACATTACAAAAGTACCTTTTTAATATATTCTTCCCTGGCATGGGGAGCAAAACAAGTTGCCTTTGCAAGAGAAAGTTCTTGACTGTCATCCAGAGGTTGCTTATACCTTTGTCCAGCTATAATCTCACAAAGCTGCAATAAAAAAACAAAAATTAGAGCTGAGCTAAGATGTAACAGAAAAAAAAATGCAAAAAAAAAAATTATACACCACCATAAGATAAAAACCTCCATGGGAAGGAGCGTTGGTCTACTGCTAGACCCAGCTCGGAGAGCAGGAAGATTGGGATACTGGATCGTGAAGTGGTTATTCCTAAAATAAGAGGTGATTGATGTCTCGTTTTTTTCATATTTGAATCTGAGATTGAGTACAAAAAAAACATAAAATTACACAAATTCAAAAATAAAGATTAGCAATAGGAATTTCTTTTTCGTCTCACCTTAAATATTTAAGTGGCTCTTTTGAGACCCCATTCACTACAAACTTTCTGATAACCCCGCCTCGCTTGTATTTAACTTTGATTCCTTTTAAAACGTTTTCAACCTGAATGAAGTTTAAGTCTCATTATATTAATAAAACTATACAATCAGTCAAAAATACCTTCATAAGAGCCGTGTCAGAAAGAACCCTTGACAAATTAAAACCCAAATGTTCAACTAATTCAGTGACGGCAGTTGCTTCATAAACTATGGTGTTAGATGCATCTGAAACGAAAACATATCACGAGTCAAATACAAACTATGTAAGGTATTAAAATTCAACAAGAAAAAATTATGATTACCTATATTAAGCGAAAGTAGGCTTTCACCATCGTATGTCCCGTCAGCTCCCAACTTCTATGGCCGCAGGCTTTGATGATAGCCTCTCCATAACTCAGCTCCGTGGCCAATTGAGTGTTTCACCGTATCTTCAGGGAAAAACATCCTTCCCAAAAGCATATTCCTATTGAAATAATTTACAAATTATCAGGTTACCAAAGCAAGAAAAGCATTCAAACACAAGGAAAAAAACTAATTCTACCTTTCACATGGTGTGGCTCGCAAGACACCATTAAGAGCTTGTGCTAATCTTTGTGGTTTTGGTATCAGATCATCAAGGTTGTCTGCACGAGAGAATGTCAAACTAACTGTATATTTGCAGCCGGAATATTCGACCTCGAATTCTTTCTTGTTAAATGGCAATTTTTGGGCAAAGAGAATGGTCTCTCTCCCATCGTACACCGGTAAATGTCTATCCAAATGATCTCCTTGCCTCAGCTTATTTATTAAATTTCTGCTTATTTCTGCTGAATGCCAGGGTTGAAAATCGACTTTATAACTGTATAAAGCCTTCAAATGGACGTTGACAGCAAAGTGGTTTTGCAGTCACAAGCCGAGAGACACTTGAGCGACTAACAGGATGCCTCTCCCTCCGATCAACCCTCTTCATATTCCAAAAAATTGGTACTCTGCACCGCACGGGAGAGAAAAAAATATCAATGCATATTGGCATTAGACCCTTTTTGTGACATGGAACCAATATAGATAAGTGCTAATAACATAAACTATTTAGTTGATATTGAGTCTCTGATAGCTAATGTGAGAATGCACAAGAATAATGCAATAGAAATGGTATTGATACTTATAGCACCTATCAATTCATAATAGTTATATGTTTATTTTTAATCAACTTTCTGAGTTCATAATTGATTGTGCTATGAAATTTCAAAATTAATCCTTTTGAGTCGTTATACTTTCACTATGAAAGGAAAAAAAAATACAAGGCAACAACTAATACAAACCAACAAGCCAAAAGACTAAGCCTACACTCAAAAGTAACAAAAGTACCATGCTAGAATTATAATTACTACTCTTTCTTGCTACTGGTTAAAACATGGCATTGTGATCTCAAGCAAAAACTCCAAGACACTGAAAGCAATTAATTTACCACTATTAATTATTATTTATTTATTTCACACAGAAATTTTATTAAGGATAACATAAACTTCAGCACAAGTTGTGCAAAAGATAAGGCATACAAAGTCTCAGTAAAAATTGTGGCTGCAAAATAGAAGAACACTATCACAGACACCTACCAAAACCAACCATACATTCCTACCAACATACCAAACTTCGCAAATATGCCTCTATGTAAAGCTGCATAAGACACATCCAAATGCACAACAGGTTCAGTAATACCCAGATAAAACCAGATATAAACAACCAATTAAAGACACACAGTCATAAATCACACAGTCATGTTGCACACACACTTATTTCATCTTACACCTTTGTCTAAACTAGATGAGTAGAGAGTGCAAGAAAATCAAAGAAAATGTGAGAAATTATTTGAGAGTATTTAGAGCAAATGTGAAGCTATTTACTAATATAATTGATTGGCTACAAAAGAGTCTGAGCCTATCTGTTCATAGATGTTCAGTGATAACAATTGAATGTGACTATCATTAACTAACTCTAATAGACTTTAACTGACAAAACACACCAGAATCTTAAGCTTACAATAAACATAGAAACTAATAGAAATGAAAACTATAAGAATTCTCAAAGAAAACTGTAATAATGAATCTGCTAAAGGCCTAAAGCAAGCAATAGAATACAATAAAATAAGGAGCTTTCTAAAAACATAAATATAAGAATGAGCACACAAAAATTTAGACAAACTTTGGAGACATGTATCTATCTCTATTAACCTGGTAAACCAACCTATCTATGATCTACTACTGAGATGTATTTGGTTAATCTTGGTATGCAAAAAAAAAAAAATTAGAGTCATCGGTGATCTAGCACAAAATCTTGATCCCTAGGTACACAGTCTGGTCTCTCAAACTTTTCTAAGTAATTAAATTGCACAATTTACAAATCATATTTGAGAATGAGATGAGACCAACTCTCACAGTTTTGTTATACCAAATATAGTTTTCCTGCAAAATTTTAGGCCATTTGGACAAGTATAACTCAGTTGGACACTTGAATAGCAAAAAAAACAACACGCAAGACTTCATGAGTGATTTCAGTGCATAACTTTTAGATTAAAAAGGATATTGAGGTGAAATTTGTTCTGACAATTTTGTAACAAGAAAATATGTCTAAATACCAAATTTCAAGTCAACTAGATCAGTTGAGCCCAAACTAGACTCCCTAGTTGCAAAATGTACACTTAAGGAAACCAAATGAGAGGTATTTATAGAAGTCAGACATAGACTAGGAGTTTGGCCCTGAAATTTTATGTGCAGCTTCCCTATAACAAAATAACTTTGGACATAAAATTTTAGATCTAACGGATATATAGAACTCAACATATACAGAAAGACCTAAGTGTAGAGTTTAACCGAACTGAACGACCCTAGTTGTGCAGAAACCTTACCTAGAGAATGAGTTTAGCCATGAAACTTGTCAGCCAATTAAAATAAGTCGATTAAGTCTAACCGTAAAATTTTAGTTGTGGAAGCTTGACATTTAAAATCAACCCCAAAAATATGTGTGCTGGCTAACTATCACCATGCAGATAATCATATGTGTAAATCCAGTCCTACTCATTCACATATCCCTGTCTATTCTTAGTTTTTGTCCCAACATCAACAAGTTTAAAAATACTCATCTGCTAATTAATATCCACCTCATTGTAGAAAAACTTTTAATCACTAATCACCCACCAAAATATAATAATAATATAATCCACGAGCAACAATTCTAGATTTCTAACCAAAACCTTCAATAGATCCAGCCAATCAAACCAATACCGATTTAACTCGACAGATATCTCCAAAACTAATCTTTTGATAATAGGTCAATCTAAGATATCACACCTAAAAGAATCACATGAATAGACTTTTTCATCTCTAGATACTTCCCTATATAGAATTGTCGGAGCAATGCCTACATCTGTAAATTGTCATACCTCTTTCTACCATGAGCAAACTATTGGGTTGATCAGTCCCAATAACTTGTGATCCTGGTAGTCAAAAATATGATAACTTTACAGATTGACTCAAGCAACTACTTGTCCAAGAATATAATTTCTTTCTAATCTAGACTCACAGTCTAATTGGACCAAATCGCTCTGATACCAAAAATGTAACACCATGGCTATGATTAAAGTAATTCACAAAATATCTATATTTAATCACCACATTAATCTTTAACACATTAGCCATGGAACATTTTTTTTTCAAAAAGAAGAGTGTTGATGTATATATATATATACACACATAATTACAACAAACTTCTTTCACTAGCATAAGTCATATTGACTATTTACACACTGTAGCTAATATAATCTCTAGCTATCAACATCGGTTTCATTACAAAAGAGAGCGTTCAAAACATATATTAAAAACGATAGACAACTTGGCACTCCAAAAGAGTTTGAGCAAGCTTAGGGGATCATCTCAGAGGCTTACACCTATTTATCTGAAGACATTAAAAATAAACTAATGAGAATAAATCTCAGTGAGTGTCTAAAGATATATATATATACCAGTTTGGTAAAATAGAAATATCACAATCATCATCCCTCAACTTCAATCAAAATACACCAATTTAGCTATTCATTATTCTTTCTATTCTGTGACTTTTGGGCAGATTAGAGCTCTTAATCTATCGAGAGGCGTCCCTCTCACAAGTCGTTTCCAGGATTCCTTTGATCCCCGACTTCGCCCATACCTCAACCTTCCCTTACCAAAGGATGAATCTTTGATGCATCATAAATCATTTCATTAAATACAATCATGTGAAGAATCCATCACATACAACTTCAATTGTGAAATTAACAATATTTCATTGATGAATAACAACCTCTAACAAACATTGAATATGGGTATAAGTGATAGCTAGCAAAATATATACTGAGAAAAACATTAACCACTTAATAATAATCATTCCCCATAGTTCCCTAGTATTATAAATTTCCATAGCTACTATTTAGTGTAAATTAGCTCTTTCACAGTTGTGAATATATTCGCACCATGGATGTGAACAGCACTGGGAATGATGTTGAATCTAACTGAAATAAACCTGACAGAATTACAGAGTTGACGAAAATGACACCGAGAGTGTAAATCGTGAAACAGTTCTTAAATCCTTATTGATGTAGCTAGCGCTTTCACAGCTGCGATTTAACTTACATCATAGCTGTGAACAGTGCTGAGTCGAAAATTTGATCCCTTTTCAATCGTAAGTCAAATTCTGCATCTCTTATACCAGTAAAACAACACTAATAGAGCGTCTAAGACCATGCATTCAAGACTAAGAAAATACCTCAAGTAATCATATAAGTTACATCTTAACTACATTAGTTTATACCAATTTTCCCCAATTTAACAGCAAATTGAAAACCCTAAACAGTTATTCAAAATGTATAACCAACATATGACCCACTTAATCAAACATGGATATACAAAAAAAAACCAAGAAAATCAACCATGCAAACCCTATAACTACACAATAATAAAATATCATAGAAATAGAGAGTGAAAACACAAATCTAACATTCAAGAACACTCATAGAAGGAAAAAAACCCAACATGCATTACCACCATTGTCACAAATCACCCAAACCAAGAAGAAGAGAAAAGAACACAGACCAAGAAGAAGAGAAAAGAATAGACACTCACTTGATTGATTTAGCTTAACCAAGAACAAGATAGATGAAGAACCCTTGAAACCCTCTTCTTCTTCCTTCCCTTCCTTTCTTCCCCTTTCTTCTCTCCTTCTCCCTTCTTCCTTTTCTTTTCTTGTTCCTCAGACTTTTCTCTTTTCCCCCATTTACTTGTTTTTGTGCGTGTGTGTCTATTTGGTGAGAGGGGAAGAGTGTTTTTTTCTTTTAATAAGTGAGTGAGTGGGGAATTAGGTAGGTATAGTTTGCCAAATAGTCCCTCAAGATTCTTCTTTTTATTAATCAACAATCCCCACTTGTATTTCTTCTATTTACACTTTTCACTCCCTTTACAAACCATGAATAATAATAATAATAATAAAAATCACACTTAGAAATAGATTAAATGACTAACACATATATTTGTCATCAAAAGCACATATAATTTTAGGGATGTTACAAGGAACACACAAATGCAGAAATCAAAAGAAAAGCAAAATCAAAAGAGAAGTAGAAATGTAATAATACAGCACCGCACAAGCTCAACGCAGGGGAGAAAGAAAAACAAATAAGCAGCAAAGCAATGTTGAAATCTGAAGAAATGGAGTGGTAAGAGAAGAACCTAAAAGACGGTAGCAGCAAAGCAACTCAAGAGACACTGCGCCAAAACAGCAAGGCTCGCTAATAGAACGTTTTCGGTTTTTTTGCAGTAAAAGAAAAAGCATGTTTTTCCTTCTAAATTAAAATATTAACTAACAAAATTTATGGAAAAATTAATTTTATTGTTTTTTATTTTTATTTTCATATATACAAAAAAGAAAATATTGTTAAATAGTCATTAATAAATAAATAAGTGCTTATAAAAAACTTAAAAAAAGATAGCTTTTTAAAAATGTGAAGAGAAAAAATTAATTTCAACTTATGTGAGGAGTTGTTAGTTAAAAAACGCATACTAAAAATATTTATGGGCAAATTTATTCAAACTGGGCCTAAGTTCTTTTGAAAAAAAAAGTATATTAAATTGTGGAAAAAGTGTTTATTTTTTAGAGTTTTTTTGATAAATTATTCAAGATAGTCTGCTTAATTCTTTTTGAGAAATAAGCATTTTGATATTATGTAAAATAATATCAAAATAAGTGATTTTTATGTAAAATAATTTAGTGATTATTTTTTAGAAATTTTTATGTAAAATAGAATCTAATTTGTGTTTGTTTATAATCCTAAAAATTACTTGTTTAATCTTCTCTCTCCTCTCTCTCTCTTCATTAAAATTTGATTAATTCTGAAAAGCAACTCCAGATAATTTTTCATTTTAATCAGAATTTTTGATTATTTTTAGATTCTAATTATTTTTAAAAGCTAAAACAAACAGATAAAAAATCATTAAAAGTAATTATTTCTTTAAAAAAAGTACTTTTTTTTTAAAATAATCAATAACAAACGGGCTCTAAATGTATGATCATGACCATGGCATCAAGGACCATCCATCATTGCTATATTGACCGGGAATACGAGATAGAAATATTTCAATGAAACTTGTTAAAAAAGCACTGTGTTGGTTTTTTTAATTAGTTAACTGTGTTTGGTTAGTGATTAATTGATCACATTTTCTCCCACTTATAATATTGCCACCTTGATAATTTTGCATCCATTGTTGTAAATTATTAATAGTCTGGTTTCGTTACAGGTATAGTGTAGTCTACAGAAATGAAGTCTTGACATTGTAAATTATTACTAGCACGTAGAGTTTAAGGGGCCAATGTGTTGAAGTCCCATGTTTGTAAATTTATTATTGAGCAATATGCTATCCAGTTTAAGAGCTGCATCTTAGAATTCTATTCCTTTACTATGGGTTGGCTCACTCCGGTATGAATTAACAATGACATATGCATATATTATTGTTGTCCTTTAATCAGCTACATTGATTTCTATAATCCTTTATTTGGGGATAAATTCTAAATGTATTATTACCTTTTCTGCTCCAAGTTGTTCGAGACTAAAAAGAAGCAATGTTTGGTCGCTTGATTGAAGCACCTCTTCAAACATCCAACAAGGAAAAATATTGGGTCACAGCTCTTATTCTTTCTACAGTGATATTATTATGGTTGATTTTGATTGGTTACTATTTTCATGCATTAGACTGTATTCTTTTCTTTCATTTCTGTTGCAAATTGTAACACTTTTCTCCCTTTATTCATATCTAAAAAAAAAAAGTACTTTTAAGGAATCGATTATAACATCCTTTTCTCACTATTCGAAAAATACCCAGCCATTTTTCAATTATAGGAATTTATAAGAAACAGATATACATATTTTTCTTACTTTTGTTGACTTTACCCTTATCGCCAGTAGCTGTATTTTTTATATGATATGATATAGTGTTATGACAGTTTTTTTGACAGTTTCATGTCTTGCTGCTGAAGTGTCCATTAGTCAAAGTAAAATACAAGTTGATAGCTCTATGCTCTATTCTATTAATAGTTCCGTAATTGTAATTTGAAATTACATGATGTTGGCTTTCTTCGTTTGGAAACTATTAGGTCTATCGTACATAAATAATTATGTTTATTTCGAAGTGGTGTGTACGATTTAATTTCAAATAGTGTGTACACTGTAATTGAATTTGCAAGATAATATCATGGCTCGTTCATAAATTTGAAGAAATTCAGAAAAATCCAAATTTTAGTCTATTTGGGCTAATATCACTTTCATGCGCTCTTTGGGAAATTGGAAGAGCAGGAACCAATCAGTTTTCGAAGGCAAACAGATCAATCCTATGGCTACTCATATTCAAGCAAGCAAATGTGTTAATAACATATCATTTTAATTTTGCTAACACACGGATAGATGACAGAGCAGTAGTATAGAGAGAAAGCGCACCAACACATCACTGGAGGCCCCCACAGGTTGGGACTATTAAAACAAATGCAGATGCAAGCTTTCAGCAGAGCAGGGGTATAGGAGTAAATAGATGATATACGGGTACTGTTACTTACCAGGAAACATGAAGAAATTGGCTGGCCAGTAAATCGACTGTTCATGCTTCTGAGAGAGTGAATCTGGTTGGATCTGATTTTCAAGACTGGATCTGGTTGGATCTGCTAAGAACGGTTGCAGGTGTATGTTTGGCTTCCGATTCCGATCTGCTTGTGTGAAGGCAAGGCTTTTTGCTCTAACTTGGGAAAGGCAAAGATGGAAACTGGGGTGCTTTGATGGAGTTGAAGATCTGAGGAGTCTGCTGCAAGGAGTCATCTTAGTGCAGTGTTTCTTCCGCTTGCAGAATTCTCAATAGCTTAGTTTTGCTTTGTGGCTTTTTTGGGAGAAGATGGTTCTTTTTGGTTTTTGGTATCGGCCTTTTCCTGTTTGAGCTTCCCGATGAAGAGAGAATTGCTTCGTGCGGAGTCTCGCCTTTTGATGCTCATTAACTATTGTTAACGAGTTCCTTTTTTCAATTTTTGGGTAAATATTATTAGTGTTAATTAGTTCGGTGTGTGTTGGTTGGTCGGCTCGTTACGCTTTTTTTTTTTTGGTCAAGTCGGCTCGTTACTTTTAGATAGCGAATCTAGTGTGATGGTAGTAATTGTGATTCTGCGCATGTTTTTGGTCAAAAAAGGGTTGGACCTGTTTGTTGTTCTGTTCTTGTTTATGGGCTTTTGGGCCTTTTCAAATCGAAATTCCTTGACCGAAAAAAGCATAGGGCCTATTCGTTTAAGTTTTATTTTCGAAAAAAAAATATTGACCAAAAAAGAACTACAACTCCTTTGATGGCTCATGCGGATAGAGATAGGGGTGTGCTTGTAAAGGATGGGGTTCGATCCCCACCGTCTCCGACTCTCCAACCACGCCCCTTTCAAAAATTTCACCTCCCAAATGACCAAAAAACATTTTAAACTGTGAAAAAGGTGGTTATTTTATTAGAAATTTTTTAATAATTTATTCAAACTAGCATAGTGACCTATGATTAGGGGAGTAAACGAGACGAGTTATTCACGAGCTATTTGAGCTCGGCATGTTAATGTTTATTTAATTAATCGAGTCAAACTCAAGCTTGAGAATGGGCTCAACTATTTAAATGAGTCAAGCCCAAGCGTTGTAGGCTCGTTTATATATATAATCAAAAATTAAAATTACAAATATCCTACATTTTGTATTAAAACAATTTTATATAGATTTGTAATGATAAATTTTTATGAAAACATATTTTTATGTGGACAATATTTTCAAAGAGACTATTCTACCAATAAATTGATGATGGATATTTTATCAGCCTTTTTTATTGATATTATAGAAATATGTAAAACTTTATTGAGTGTTAATATTGAAGTTTTTTTTGTAGTAGTCAAGAAGTTTAATTATGAAATTTTTATTTACTAGATTATCTAAATGTAATAGTTTAGAATTTGTTAATTTCATATACCACATATTGAACACAAATCTTTATTAAATATCAAACCAATAAAATTTAAAAATAATTAATTTAAGAAAAAATTCATAAATGAGCCAACAAGCCAAAGCCAAACTTTATTTATTTTTTTAACAAGTTCAAGCTTTTAATTATGCTCATTTAAATAAATGAGTCAAGCTTGAGCCACCAATTTTTTTTACAAGTCAAGCTCAACCTTTCAGTGCTCGGCTCGACTCGACTTGTTTACACCCCCTACCCGTGATATGCACAAGACATATAATGAGCATTATTTATTTCTTAGCTTTTAAGTAGAGTACAAAAAAATTCTAAAAAACCTAGCCACCTCTCTCTTAACCTTCCCTCTACTCCTCTCTTCCTTCTTTCTCATCCACTGGAGAGGGGTGATTTTGGGCCATTTTTTGGTATGAAATCACCCCTCCACTTCGCTTTTTTCTCTCCTTTTTATTTAAATAAGTGGGTTTTTTCCACTAGATCTGGTTTTCTTTCGTGTTCTCGTCGTCTGCGTGCGGCGGTGTTTTGATCGTTGTCTTGGTGCGGCGGCGTTTGGTTTCCCGTCTTGTTGTAGTGTTCATTTGGTTTAGATTGACATATCAGCTTCGATCCATTATAGATTCAATCAAGACTTGAGCTTCAACGTTATAGATCCGGAGGCATGGCTACTCCGGTCACTTTGATTTTGTCACATTTGTAGGTATTTTGCCATGTTATGCTATTAACTTGAGTGCTGTGAATTTGTTCGCAGATTCATCCTTTTCAGTTTTTAGCGGTGTTGAATTTGTGTTGTTATCGATGTATTTTACCTATTTGAATGAATGAACATCTTTTTTAGTCAAAAAAAAAGTAGAGTACAAAAATATATAAATTATTGCTAAAGTAATAAAATAGTTCAAATTGTTGTTGTGATTAAGCATGTTAAAAACTCAAATTCGTTGGTACTCACCTGAACCTACCCCAACTTTGACGAGGCTTTGGGTCGAGTTTGTGTTTTTTTTTTCTGTCAAGGCGGAGACATTGGCAAGATATTGCATTCGACCTCAAATCCGCCCGTTCTTTAGAATATTATTTTAATTTAAAAATAATACAATTGTAGGACTTGGTTTTCGGTCTTAATTAGATTGGTTGTAGAAGTTAGCATCTCTTGAATATTATTGTTACTTCATGTAAAATGTTCAAAGCAAAGCAAACTATATAATATGTAGGCCCGCGCGACGCACGATATATATTAAAAAAAAATGAATTTTAGATTTTACATTAGAGTTTAATTTCTACTAATATCTTCATCCATATTAAGTTTTTTTTAAGGAATCACCTATAGTAAGTTAAATAGCAATGTTATTTCATATGTAGTAATACGTATAAAAAAAGGAGAAAGGTCATAGATAAACAAAAAAAAAACTCTTTACGGACGTTGGCGGGCCAAAATCGTGTTTGACGCGGGCCAAAATCGTGTTTGAAAAGTCAAACACGATCTTGGCCCAATTTTGGTGCATTTGGTTACTCAAACGAAAAAATTGAGAATTGATTTTGGGTGGATAAAATTGATTTTGATGAAAGTAAGAACGTACTAGTTTTTTCGTTTGCCAAAATCAACTATGGGTGTAGGACCCACACATTTCTTTATATTTACACATCAAAAGTGATTCTACCCTTATTATCCAAACACAATCAATTCTTCTGAACACACTTTTAAAATATTATTACCAAACACAAATCAATTCTTTTCAACACAATTTTTTTAAAATCAATTATTCAAACACAATTCTATCAAACACAATTCTACCAAAATCTAAAACAAACGGATGCTAATTCGTTGACCAGCCAAATAAACCACTTACACTAATTCGTTGCCCAGCCAAATGAACCACTTACGCCTTACGACGCATAAAGCTAGCAAAAATATTGACAAACTTTGTAATGTGGACCTAGCCAATTCAGACGGCCTTCATACTCAATTGCAACTTCCAACTACCATCTTCTAATGAAAACTCCCATCTTTATTCTATAGCCGACCATTATGTTTAAACTGAATATTATATAATTCATCACTTTCCCTCAGACGGACGAACACCATTCCTGCAACCCTAGCCGCTGCCCCTGCTATATCCTTGCCGCCTACTGCTGGGCTACCGCGCCGGCCGTGGTTCTTCATCGTGGTTTGCACGAGCAGCCCCCCTGTCCTGTTCTTTCTTTGTTTTTCATATTCTCTATTTTTTCTCTTCGTTTTTCCCTCTTCTTCGCCGCCCACCCATGGTTACGCCGCCGACTCTGGTTGAGAGGGGAGTAGTCGTCGCTGCTGTGTTGATTTGTGGCCGCTGTGAGGGTGGTCCGCGACTGGGAGTTGGAGGATGCCTCCGCAGCTGGGGCTAGGACGTGTTTCAGCCCTTGTTCGTTGTGCGTTTGGTTGTCTCCTTTCTCTGTGAGGTGGTGTCTCTCTGCGGGTTTTTTTTGTTGATCTGGATGCTCGGTTGGCTTTTGCTCTGTGGTTGTTCACGGTGGTTCGTTTTGTTGGTGGGCTATTGTATTGTGGTTTTGTTGTTTTCCTGTTTTTTAGGTTTCTTCGGTGTTCTCGCCATCTACACAGTCGTGCATCTAGACGTCGGTTTACCACTCTCGGCCTTTCCTTTGGTGTGTTGGCTGGATCGGGACATGAGGCGCAAATTTGTTGAGGTCGAAGGATCTGAGTGCCCCAAATAGGCCAATCTCAACCCACTCATGTGTATCTTTTCATGTCAATGGTTTACTAGTCTGTGGTAGGCCATGTTCTTAGTTTTGCATCTGGTTCCTGTTGTTGTTGCTGTTGTTTTGTGTCTTCCGTTGTTAGTTAGCTAGGCAGTTGAGAGCTGATTAGGTTTGTCGGAGCATAATATGGGTTTAAGGTTTTATCAGGTAGCTATAACATATCTGTTCAGATCTATATATTCAGGGTCCTTTCTATGTAATTGCTGGGTTTGGGCCATTATCAATATCAGTTTCATCTTTGACAAAAAAAAATTGAACATTATATAAATAGAATTTATTAGCCTAACTAGTCTGTGTTGTTATTATTATATCCATTGGAGAATATTGGATAGTTTAGCTAGGTTTCTAGGATTCCCCTCTTATTGAGGTTCATGTAACTTGTCTAAAGATAGGACATATGAGTGGTATTTTAGAAACATTATCAACTTAGCAATTCATTGAATTACGTATATTCCCATTTGAATATTTGAGTAGCAAATGTGAAAGCAAATTGATTAATGTACCGAGCTTTCGAATAATTCTTTCGAGAATCAATTAAATGGGCCATAGGTTCCGTCTAATAAGGTCAACTATACATTTTTCGTTGAAAGGGATATAAGTGACCGATGATGACATCTTCTGATTAGATACAAGAAAACTCTACTAAGCAAAAGCTCTACAACGTATATGGAGGTGTAAACGAGTCAAGTAATTAAAGTTTGAGTTTGGTTTGTAGAAAAAATTAATGATTTAAGTTTGACTTATTTATTTAAATAAACTTAATTAAAAACTTGAATTTGAGCTTGTTAAAAAAAGTAAAGCTTAGACTTGACTTACTGGCTCATTTATAACTTAACTTTTATATTTATGAACTTTTTTTTAAATTATTTTTGAACTTTATCAAATTAGTATTTAATAAAGATTAGTGTTCAACATGTGTTATATGAAATTCAATTTTTTTAAAATATTACGTTTAGATAATCTAATAAATAAAAAGTTCATAATTAACCTTATTGATTACTATGGAAAGAAAACGTTAAGATTAACTCTCAATAAAGTTCTACATATTTTCATAATATCAATAAAAAAAGCTCATAAAATTCCTAATCTTAAGCTTAGGTTTGATTTGTTTAATAAAACAAACGAGCTTGAAGCTTAAGCGAACAATTAATAAGCCAAATTCAAATTGTTCACGAATTGCTCCACTCATTTACACTCCTACCAACATATGTCAAATTCTGCCTATTTCATTCTCTAGATTTATCCTAGTGTTTGAACATAAAGTGAGTTTATTACAATGTCACAAGCAAAGTAATCTTTAAAACAAGTTGACTAATTCTCTCCTAAAAATTATTTGTTGGATTAAGTTAAACTAAATCCTCAATTCTAATATTATTACTTTATGTAAAATAACAACAACAATTCCTATGAAAGATTCAGGCATTATGTGTAGAGAAAAATTATTTTCTAATTTGTAGTTGAACTAGAAAAAAGAAGAGGAAAAAAACAAGAGAAGAAATAGAAGGAAAAGAAAGCTGACCACACTCAAAAGGGTCGATTATACATTTGACTTGTGAATGTCACCGTCGTTTATGGGTAAACAATTAATTGGCCTGGTAAAAAATTAATTGGCCTGCTAACCATATATTCAAGCACATGTCATATGCTAGAACACATCAAGGAATCCTATTTTGGCTCAAGAACAGAACAACAGTGCCACTTCACCTAACTCAAGAATCATTCAAACAAAGTAACAAACGATAAGAGCTTTACGACTAGGATCCTGGATTACCCAGTTTTCTATTATCTTGTTGCTTTCTACAATTATAGTTTATTAAAACAGTTGACTAAATAGCACACGGATTTACTTATCCCCTGCATATGGATAATATCGTTGGATTACGCGTCTTGTCCCCTCATTTAGCATAATTTTGCCGACACATTCCACTCACGATCTGAAGATTCTGTGGGCCCTTTTGATTATCCCGCTTGCCCAGATTCTGAATTCAATTAACAGCTTCCTCAGACAATTAACCTTTAACACCATAATTATAGAATTAAACAGGTAAGCTAAAATCAAAACCAGAATAAATACCCAAATAATCATATACCAAATAAGACATGCCCATGGACCTGCATGTGCTATTTTTACAAACGATATATAGAGACTAGTAAGTTAATCAACGTGTACCAAAACTGGTTCCCATCCTTGACAGATTCTGTTGTAGTAAAACCAGAATTAGGAACAAGCAACAACAATGCATCTACACTAGAAAAGTGAACAGAAATTAGAATCGTATTCTCAACTGACATATATATATATATATATATACACACACACACACACACCTACATCTTAAGGTTCTTCTGTAGAAGACCAGTAGTCTGCACCAGAAATTTAATATTGCAGTTTCGTGATGTGAAGGAAGGCAGCAGCAGTAGATGCAGCCTAGCTTAATTAATTAGTGTTTAATTTTGTTTCCATTATAGGTTAGATTTATATTCAGTACTTTTTTATTTGTTGATAATAATTTTCACATTGAGTGAAATTAAAACTAATATATATTATACATATAAACACACAAAAATTCCTTTAATACTTTAGTGTACTGGTTTTCTTCCCGTATACAAATGAAAGTAAGGCCCTGATTGGCATAATAACTTATTCTACAGCTTATAACATAAGTTGTATAAACTATTTTTATAATTAAAGAAAAAATATGATGAAATTTATTTTATATAAGCTATAAGCTGTTTTGATAAGCTAATCTGGGTAGCTTATGAAAAATAAGCCCAAAACAGCTTATGAATCAGTCATAAGTTGTATTCATAAATTTTGCATAAGCCAATCCAAACATGCCTTAAATCACAAATCGTAATTATAAAGTACGTACAAAACAAATGGTCATGTGAATAAATGGCCTCTCTCTCTCTTTTTTTTTTTGGTCAAAGGTGAAAGATATATTGATAACAGGCAAATATACATAAAGGGACTCTGAAAACACAGATCTAGAACAGATATGCTATAGCTAACCCATAAACATTAAATCCAAGCTACGCTCTGACAGAACCCATTCAGCTCCCACCTGCCCAACTAACAGCAAAGGAAAATACAAAAACACAACCAATAATAAAAACACACAAAAACAAAACCAAGAGACACAAACAAACATAAAAGCGTAGCACACCACAAACATGAAAAAAGATACTTATGAGAGGGGTGGGTATGGCCCATTTGGGGCACCCAGAACCTTCAGTCTCAACAGATTTGCACACATGTCAACAAAGGGTGGTATACTGAGCCAAGAAGTACGTCCGTGCAGAAGGCGAAGGCAGAAGTTGTCGAAGATGAACAAAGGCACCAATGGGGCACCTACAACCTTCGACCTCAACGGATTTGCGCACATGTCCAGATTCAACCATCAGAAGCCGAGAGTGGTAGTACTGCGACTAGATGTTCAGCTGCGCAGACGGCGAGGGCATTAAAGAAAACCTGAAAACAGAAACATAACACAACCACCCACCAACACGCAAACAACCACGGAGCAAAGGCCAAACGACCACCAAGACGAAACCAAAGGACCCACAGAGACACCCCCTGTTTGAGAGAGGAGGACCAAGGGTGGAACTAGGGGTGGCAATTTGGGCTGGCCCGCCACCAAAAAAGGGCGGGCTGGGTTGGGGTTTTCAACCCACAACCCGTTTTGGCCTGCCCAAAGGTGGGTTCAAAACGGACTAGCCCCGGCGGGTTGGCCCGCCAGCCCCCCTTTTTTTTTAATTTTTTTTTGTGTTTTTTTTCGAATTTTTGGGCGGGTTAGGCGGGCCAACCCGCCACTTCTACACACATTTCCTTTTTTTTTTTTGGGGTGGGTTAGGTGGGTTGGCCGCCAACTTGCCTGCGGGCCGAGCCGGGCTAGGGTGCCCTGGCCCACTTTTTTGGCGGGCCAGCCCACCGCCCCCACTCTCGTTTCAGCGGGTTCTGACAGGACAGGCCGGTCCGGCCTGCTTTGCCAACCCTAGGTGGAACTCATCCAAACCCGAGCAACAGCGGCGCCCTCCAACTCCCAATAACGGATATCACCCGCAGCAATCCAAGGAACGACACAGCAACGGCGACGCACCAACCCAACCAGAGGTGGCGGCGGAATAGATGGTGGCAGAAAACAAAACAGAGGAAAGGAGCAAAACGGAAAACAGAAAAGAACAAACGGATGAAAATGGAAAAAACGAAAGACAAAAGACAAAAAAAAAAAAAGAAAGGGGGGGGGGCTGCGCGGACTGCGGAAGACCGCCGGCGCTGCAGCCCCCAAACAAAAGGGTCAGCGAAGGAAGAAAAAGAGGGGGGAGAATAAGAAAGCACCGCGCGGCGCTAGGTCAAGGAACGTGCAACAATAAGGTTGAAAGCAGCAAAAAGAGGAAGAGACAGAAGTGGGAACTCACGAGATTCACCATGGTCAGATATACCTCTCTGAACTGGTTGCTTATCATTTTTGGTTTGTAAGGGCTTCAATATGAACGCTGAATTGTTGGCTATCAAGCAAGGCCTTTCACATGAAGCTTGGCCTTTTTTTTTGGATTAACAGTTTGTCCCTTTTTTTTTTTGGTCATGAAGTTTGGCCTTTTATATTGGATGAATTGTGAAGCTTGGTCTGCAAACAGATACCCAAGAAACCATTAATTAATTTGATCAAACATGTGAATCTTTATGCTTATGATGCCATACTGCTATCACAAATCATAACAGATATCAGGTGTACATGGAGTTGGTTATTGATCATCCTATAAGGGAAACAATATGCTCACGAATCACGATAATATTCTATAAGCAAGCCACTTCTATGCTAGCAAAGAGCATGAACTTTTAGATTCACCAAAAAAAAAAAAAGAGCATGAACTTTTTGGGGGGCAATAGTTGAAGCTTGAGTTTATCCTCCAAAACTGGTTCTCATCTTATTATCTCAGTTGCCTACCACAAAAAAAAAAAAAAAAATTCTACGACGGTGATTGCAACAATGCAGTGGGCAGAGAAACAAATAAAATAAATTGCATAAATTAAAAGGGGACTTCTATGGTGCCGTTGATAAAACAACGGTTTTAAAACCGTTGTTTGTTAACCAATAATAAATTAGAGTTTTGCCTTGTCAAATAATTTTTTTTAAGGACGACATTTCTTTTATATTACATTGTAGTCTCTAATCTCTTTTATTTTATTCATAGACATTTTAGCAAACACCTTGAATGCAACAATTATTAGATATAAACAATTAAGAGATTATAAAGTATATATTACACACCTTTTTCAAGAGGCAAAATAAATACATTAAAATAACAGCATGGCACAAGATATACCAGTTACAACACTATCTCAGTAACAAATATAGCACCTCAAACAGATATAAAAACTAAGACCCCACCCAAAGCAAATGTTGGATCCCCTAAACATATAAATACAAGGACTAAAAACTATGGCACACAGTCATACATCCCAGCATTGTTTTAATTAACCATTCCAGTTACCTTTCTTGCAACTGCTAATCACAATTACTGATATAATTTGCATTGACTTCTGAATTGAATTTGAATGAAAGACAAATGTTTAATCTCGGGGAGAGGAGGAATGAGGAATTGCCACTCTGAATGCAGTTCCATCACTGTGGTCAATCGCAATGTGATGTCAATTTTTTTTGGAGTGTTATTCGATGTAGTAGAATAGTGTTCGTTTCTCACTATGAACCCTATATAGTTCTTATTTTATATTGTGTTCTTCGATTTCTCTCTTCATATGTGCATGTGCTTTTTTATGTTTTATTACAGAGGAATTCTAGTAATTTATCACGGGAGAAATTCATATGATTTAAAGAAATTCATATAAAATTGACAAAATATATGTAATTAGATTACATATATATCATATTAACTATGTCACAATCAAAGGTTAATCATGTGGTTTTTTTTTTCACCCTATTATCATGGAATTTGAAATTTGAAATTAAAATAAAATTTAAATATTTAGGGACTAAATTGCAAATTATTTTTATCAACGGTATCGAAACCGTTGTTTTTATAATAGGACCATAGAAATTGCCAAATTAAAATTAGCGAGACCAACTTTTCCTCCCCTCGTTCACTACAGACATGTAGTGTTTGCGGTATATCCGCCTATCCAAGTCCATGTCACCACATCCAAAATCATATGTTCGAGTTTTATCATAATATAAATATAAATAAAACCATATATATGACATTGACATGCAAGATAAGAAATACATGTTAATAATAAATAAATTGAATAATGAAGGATGAATCAATGTTAAATGGCTTTTCATAAATGTCAAACCTATGAAGCACGGACACCTCTCTTGAGTGTCGTGTCCGCGTGTCCGACACGTGTCGGACACCGACACTTGTAGGACACGCCTTGGACACGTGTTGGACACTCCAAAACGGTGTCCCATTTAAAAAATAATTTTTTATCTGCTCGGACACACGGTGGACACGGCTCAGACACGCGAAGCCGACACTTGTTCTCAATTGGACACATTTCGGACACTTCTGTCCCAAGTAGGTAGCTCGGTTGGTGAGCTAAGGGACACCGAAGGAGTTTAAAGTGGGAGGTCCCTAAAAACTAACATTCCTAACAATTACTAATAACTAACATTTGCCTATAAAAAAAACATTTCGAACACTTCTATTACCTTTTTAGACAAGTACAAAATGATGTCTCTTAGCATATTTGGTGAAACTCAGTATCATAGGACTTAACTAGTTATTTTAAGAGACATGATTCATCTTCTTACCTTGAAATTATTTTTGTAAAGATTACACTGTGAAATGGTTTCTCTTAGTCTTGGTATTCTTTCTGTGAGGGTCATTATCATATGAAAATTGTAAAGATTAACTTTGTTTTTAGAAGGTAAATATTAATTCTCAATTTAGTTTTTGGTCATGTGATCATCATATTATTTATTATCTATATATTATATTTTTTATTTTTTTTATATTTATATATATATGCGGTGTCCCAGTGTCCTATATTTTGGACATTAGCCGTGTCGCGGTGTCCGTGTCGTGTCCGATGTCCGTGTCAGAGTCCGTGCTTCATAGTACTACTGAATTGCTTATAAGCTTATTTACGGACAATAAAAAACAATGAAATACTTCATTAATGATAAACCAGTTTTGCTCCTCTGATTAGTAGCATTCTTTCCTCCAGATCACACACAGAGAAGAATTAGAAATTAGTAATTAGTAATACATCTACATTCGTTCTAAAGTACAGTGACTTTGTATTTTCTGCCCAAGCAAATACAAAATCTATCTGAACGGTCCTTTTACGGATATGCTGTTGATCATACACTTAATTGATTATTTAGACATTATAGTTCCGAAGGATGTTGTCTTGAAGTTAGATGGTAACAGTGAATACAATATCTCAATTACGGTAGACACAGCCAGTGCTATTTTCAACAGTTCAGATTTTGTCATAATGTGAAAAAATAATCCAACCAAAACCTGAAGGGCTCCAAGGTCTCGGTTGATAACAAATATTTTCCCACATGCCAACAAAATTAAAATCATATTGCACCTCATAAACTATTAAAACCTAGGTAGAGAATTCACTTGTCAAACTGAACTCTGACTATAATTTTACCCAGATATTCTACTTCAATTCATTTTCAGATAATTTTTGCCTCAGGTCCTTCAGAGCATCCACTACTTCTGCATCAAGATTGTGCTTCAATAATCTACCTTGAAAAGAAGTGGATCTGTGCATAATAAGATGAATAAACAAACCAATCAGCAAGATCTTTATCATAATCGGCTAGCTGGGTAGTTAATATTAACAACACCAATAGACGTTTGCACAGTAGACAAGTTGATTCAATCAAGTGCATAAATGTCGTGCCCTATATTTCAACAGTGCAAATTATCCAGACTATAAAGGTATCTTCTCATTTTTCCTTATTTTTTTGTGGGGGTGGGTTAGGATTTTCTGGTGGTGGCTGAGGTAGAGTGAACTTATCCTTACATGATCCCGTCAAATAATGTTTTAGTTTCCTTTTCCTTCTCATTCTGGTATAATTTTTCTGCAGGCAGTCCATCAAGAATTAAAATGCAAGCATGCATATAAACCCAGATAACTAGATATCATTAAGGAGATTTGTTTCTGTAACAAAATATCACAATAAATTAAACTGGTTTTAGAGAATATTACATTTCAAGTTAATGGGAATTAGAGATTTGCCTGCAGGAAGCCCATCCAGAATTAAAATGCACGCATATATATAAGCCCAGGCAACTAGATAATCATTAAGGAGAGTTGTGCCAAAAGATCACAACAAAATAACCTGGTTTAGAAATCAGCAGTGCATTAGACAATATAACATCTCAAGTTGCACAAGTAATTCGTACACAGCTCATAAACCATACTGTGAAAACTCATATAAAATATATAGAAGAACCATATTTCAGATAGAAAATAAATATTTTTCAAACTTGGAGCAGACAGGGCACACCTTTGCTCTTGAAGCATCATTTCAACCTCCTTTTGTGATGCCTTGATCTGCTATCCAAACAAATAATAAACAAGACCTAGTAAAATATCATCGAAATTCGAAGGACATAAAAATCATCCAGAGAATTGTCAAACAATCAAAGGTTTGGATTTATGAACCTCTTTAATTGCATGGCCATGTAATTTTAAATTATGTAAACTATTAAATCTAATACTCCATCAGAAAATCCGGGATTTAAATG
Source organism: Glycyrrhiza uralensis (assembly GCA_030159175.1). Lineage (NCBI taxonomy): Eukaryota > Viridiplantae > Streptophyta > Magnoliopsida > Fabales > Fabaceae > Glycyrrhiza > Glycyrrhiza uralensis. Next base: position 59,888,667 of record BRZY01000001.1, on the reverse strand, counting down.
TGCAAAGTAAACAATTTAAGACGGGCATTTTATGAGAGGAAAACAAACAGAAACATCCTGCCTCAAATTGAAGTTTTACCTCAGTCACCAATGCCTTGCAACTCCAAACAAAGGCTCCCTGAAAGTATGCAAAGTATAAATCTCCACAGACAAACAGAGCACAATGCAAATACATTTACTTGATAATTGGGTGATGGTATGCATCGGCATTTAAAGAATGAAGAGGAAAACATGTTAAAATCAGAGAGTTTTTTTATTTCTGTAGAAACTAAATAGTTTGCATAGGCTAATAAGGAGAGTACAATACTCATAATTGGAAAAGCCTTGCGAAGACAATTGATAATCAAGTTGCTTATATTTTACTGAACTTTTCAATTTAAGGGAAGGTGCATACTGCTCCATGTGCTGCTTGCTGTTGACAGTGATCAGAAGTGACAACCCAGACTTTGGGGCAACCGTCCTCCTTTAAAGCTGCAACCTACAATGAGTGGAGAATACAATTGTTAAGTTCCATTAAAAGAGTAAGTGAAAATTAAAATGGAATTCAGAAAGACAAATCACTTCTCTGTTGATACTTGATAGTGCCAATTTTGATGCAACGACATTCACTTAATAAAACTAAGAGTGAAGCTCTGTATTATAATTGACTGGTGGAGGTGGAGGTGATCATTGATTCTTTTGTTAGAAACACTTCTAAGATATATATTTCACATCGTTATAATTCAAGGCCCACATATGCAGGAAATAATCTAATCTTAAATTACGGGACTATAGATGCTAATACACTAATCACTATTTGAATTTCACATTTAAAAGCAAGAGGAGCAGTAGATGCTAGCACATTAGAAACAGAATCAAAGAGCTGTGTACATGGATACAGGTATGGATACCAGTACTAGTATGAGTACGGGCATGGGGTTACGACAAAATTTCTAAAACTAACGGTATGAGAGCATATGTCAAATAGAAACCAAAAAAAAAGGAAATTGAGTATTAAAATTAAAAGTATAATATAAATAAATACAACTTTCATAATGTTCATTCTCAAGCAAGCAAAATATTTGAAGAAGGCACAAGTTTTGTAGGCAGATAAGTATGGATTTATTTAATTTAGTAACATACCAAACAACTTAACAACAAAACTTGGTATTATGTGTAGACTGATTTGTACTGAGTAACGAGTGAATATTGTGTACACGAACCATGTGTACCCAATAAGTACCAACACTGAATACATGTCCAATACGGGACCCGTGCATCATAGATCAAAAGAAAACTTGAAAAGCAAAATCTCACGACAGTAATTACAGATATAGCACGTCAAAGAGATAGTAAAATTCAAATTCCTAAAGTCTGCTACAAAAGAAGGAAACTGTCCATAAAACCAAGATACTTGTCCACAGGAAAATTGCAAATAGGAACTCTCTTGACCTGTAGCTATATCTAACCTCTTTTTCAATCCATGTATCAGCAGATGTTTCACCTGAGAAAATGATGTCGATACTGCAAAATGGCCAAACTATAGTCCATAAGATTGGAATTTAGAATAATGTAAACATTTAAATGATTGTTTGAAAGAATACCTTTCTACCTCCTATAACATTTAATTGGAATTATCAATCTATTTGGTTTGTTTAATTAATCAATTTGCAATATGCAACAGCTAACCTAGCCAAATGAGTGTAGGATTTTTTATTCTATGGGTGGTAGGGCATAGCCGTTCTTGGTGTCGTGGTTTTGTTTGGTTAATTCTGCTAATCTAAGTGACCTCAACTTAATAAATAGCTACATGGATATAACCATCCATGACCAGCTTCATAAAGGAACCATGGCAGTTTATAGAAGTCTGAGGTGAACCTAAAGAAGGATCACTACCGATGCTTCACATGTAGTCCAACTTGTCAGTTTGTTTGAGTTTTTAGGGTTGGATAATATTGTTTAGCACCTCAACATCCCTTATGTGCCTGCCTTGTGTGGTTTCTTCTTAACCATACACAACCTCGGTGCTAAATGCACAAAGGAACTCAAACTATCAAAGTAGTTCAATGCACTTTTGTTCAAAACTTCAACCCGGAGGAAGACCATGCTTGTGCAGGTTATCCAGAATGAATATAAAACGACTCTTGACAACTATTATCTATCTAATTTCATGGCAAACTCATGTGAAACTTTCTTACAAAATATCATTAAGGTCAAAAGAAATTATCGTTCACAACTACATTATACGATAAATGAAAAAGTAGAGCAGTGAAAGATGTAACTATATGTTAGTTAGGCTCCAAAAGAGTACCCGGCAAAATTTTCCTTGTGAGTGGGGAGTCCAGACATCATCGCATCAAATACAGCAACCACTTTTACCTCTGTACAAGAGAATAATAATGAAAAGATGTATCAACGCAGAGAATAGAAAACAAACTCCATAGTAGCATGAGTGAGATGATAAAAATGGCCAGTCACAGTCAATGGAAAATAGAAACCTCTGAGCACACTAAAGGTTATAAGCTCGTCAATGAGCTTTTGGCGAGCAATATCAAGTCTTCCTTTCATAAAATGTTTCTTGAGCTTCATCCAATAGCCACAGACATTATAGCCATCGACAAGCAATACAGGGACCGCAATGTCTATACCCTGCTGGTTTGTACTGCAGTGCAGGATAGCTTTCAGGATAGAAACTCAAAGAAAGAAGAAGCACGAAAAAAAAAAAAAAGGCGTTGCAACTCACTACTTACTAGTAGAGGGAGGTGGTGGGATCGCGATAGAGGTCTGAGTTGTCCTCTACAACATCCTCCTTCTCCACCTTCTTTCTGCGGTAACTGGTTGAAGGTCTAGGAGTGCTAGAGTTTCGTTTTTGGAACTCCTATATTATTATAATTATAACAACAATATTATGATAGAAATGAGTATTTAATTAATTATGAGATGTAGTCGTAGATGAGTGGGTGTGGGAGCAATTACGTAAAGGTAATAAGGTACCTTCCATATCTTGAGGAAGCGGAGGTTTTGCTTGACGTTGGATGTGATTCTTGGAGGAGTGGGTTCAGAACCCTAGTGAGAATGAGCAAAGCAGAGGAATATCAATCAAATAACCACGCAGACGCAGTGGTTGGTTACGATTAACAAACAAGGAAGAGGAATAGGAAGAAGAAACCTGAGTGTGATGTTGGTGCTTCTTGCTTTTGGCCGCTACGATACTGTAACTGCAGTGAGTATGAGGGGAAGAAGAATAACTGTAATTGCAATCACGCACTGATATAGCTAAGGAACAAGATGATGAAACTGTTTTCAATTTCATAGCAGCAGCACCAAGGCCACATCCACACCAATCTTATTCCTTCTTCATATCCATTGACTGACTGCTCTCTGTCTCTGTCCCTCCCTTTTTCATTTTCAACGTTTCTGCACTCCCTCTGCCTCTCCCTCCTCCATATCCATATCCATATCATAATCATCCATTCCCCATCCTTCCAAATACCAATAAAATTAAATTAAAAGGGTGACGTCTAGCGTGGAATGGCACGTCATATGGTCTATCGGTGGACCATTAAGAATTAACCGTTAGATCTATTTAAGGGTTCAAATTAGTTAAAAACAAAATGAGAGAACACCTTTGTCTGTCTACACATAATCTCTACCCCGCCCCCTCTCCCCACCGTACACCCCCACGCTCCCATCCCTTCTTCCACGCCGCCATTCCACCTGTCTCCTCCTCCACTGCCGTCCCTGTGCCGGTTCGACGAGGAAGCGTACTCGTCTGAGCACGTCCTTCGAATCCAGCCTCCTCTTCTCGAGTGTTGGCACGCAACCGCTCCTCTTCCTCGCATACCGCTGCTTTCTCTCCATCGGACCCATCTTGATTTCTGGGTCTCACCCACCATCATAACCTTATCCACCTCGTCAACCATGATGATGGTTGGTTGTGACTCCGAACCGCACACGAGCCCCGCCGCACTGAGATCCCCGATTGCAACGCCGTCGATTTCGCTCCGCCATTCTGCATCAGTGTTCGCAGGTTTCCACCGGAGAAGAGGTGATGTTGAACACAAAATGGAGGTGTTTGACGTGGCGCTGAAGTTGATGGTGGAGGTGTGGTGGTGACGGCGTCGGAGAAGAAGAGTACGCCGCAGGAGGAGGAGAGGGTTTAGGAATTGGGGTAATAGAAGGGTAGGGTGTGATTGGGTGGGAGAAGGTATATGAATTCCCATTTTTCCTATCTGATCTAGACCCTTGATTAGATCCAACGGTTTATTTTCAATAAAATATGTGTACTTATAGTTATCCAGGCTTTTTTTTTTGGTCCAATATAGTTAGGGAAAATTGTTGTAACCTCCCCTGAGTTCTATCCAATTGACACACACACCCCTTGGATTTTTCAAAAAACACTTACCTCCCCTAGAATTGACGTCGTTTAGCGAGAAAAAGAAGAAAAAAATCCTGAAACATTGTCTTTTTCTTTTCCCCCTGTTTTTTCATCTTTCATCTTGCACCAATCTATTACTTTTAAAACATTGGTGCCTAGCTTCTTTCATTTTCACCAACACAGGTGAGAACAATCGAAAAATCACCTTCTGTCAACAAGAAGTTATGGATTATATTGTTTACTCGTGTGCTAGTGGGAAATTACCACTTGCAGAAACATAATTCATGCAAAAGTATGTTATGCCTTCATGATTTCTACAATAAAATACACTTCAACCCTGTTATCTTGCGCATCAGACAAAAAAGAAATAAAAAACTAAAAAACTAGTCTATCTAATTTATTCATACAAAACTTAAGTAATAAAATGAGTCAAATCACAACACTCAGCAGGTGAGTCAAACTAAATATAAAAGGTAATATGAAGCAATGGACCTAGTTTTTCATGACCATGTTAGTGGCTTTGTCTCAAGAGTTGCGTTCTATTTTGAAAGAGGAAGAAGAATAGGAAATAAATGCAACACAAGGAGAGTCTAAATTCTAGAGGGTGTAAAGCTACCATACTATATTCTATTGTGAAAGAGGAACGAGATAAATTGCAATTAAGGAGGGGACAGGGCTGAGTCTAGCGTAGAGACTGTAAACCAGCACCGTGAAAGAAAATGGCAGGAACGGACGTTAAAGTGTAAGGGGTATCATTGTCGTCTCATTAAACAATTAAAGGAGGTTAGTGTTCATTTAAAAAATTGAAGGGGTATATGTGTTATTTAGACAAATCTCAAGGGAGGTTAATGTAATTTCTCCATATAGTTATCCACGCTAGACGGAATAAAATAGTTCCGGTTCCAGGCTTTTATTTTTTTTAATATCGTGGACCGTGTGTTCGGGGTTGGAATTTGGAAAGGGTTGTTTACCTTGAATCAAACCAATGCTTAACGCTTGTTTCTTTCATTGACCAAAAAAATAAACGCTTGTTATCTTTCGACCAAAAAAAAACGCTTGTTATCTATGTTATTTTTTTATTTTAAAATTTTTTAGGAGGAAAAAATGTCAAATAAAAAACTATTATAATGAGAAAGAAAAAAGACTACATAAAGAAAAATACTAATCACACACTGTTTTAAATAGACTCTATGATTAGTCTATTTTTTAAAAAGATTAATACACTTGCTTCCTGGATTGATCACTTTTTATATTTAAAAAATATATTAACTAATCATACAAAAATGTGTTTAAAATAGAGTTTTGCTAATATTTCAACTACTACCAAGGCAAGGCATGGTCACCAAATAAAATCTTCAGTAATCCTATTGTAGTACGTACATATTTTTAACAAAATAATTACTTTCAATTTGACAAATTTTTATTTTTTATTTAAATTTTAATAAATAAAATAAATAATATATTTGTTAATATTACATGTCATGGTTTTAGGGAGAGAAATATATATATATATATATATTAGAACGACTGAGTGTGTGATGTGTTTGGTTATTGGGCATCCCCACAGACCACACTTGGATAAGGGCTGCTTTCCCTTTGTTTTTAGTGGTAGTATCCCGCCCCATTGTCATTGTCGCATTGAGGCAGTAATGCTGTCCAAACACCTATGTACTGTGCCAAGTCACACCGTTTAGTTCTTGGGGCCCAATGTACGTTACTGGCCTGTGGTATGTGGAGGGATGCTTTACCATTTAATTGACTCTCAATTAATGATCATCAAAATACGTGTTTATTGTGTCACTTTTACTCAGAAGATGAAACAGGAATTATATATACTTTGTTGTGGAATTTTGAATTTTGAAGGACTGTGCAAATTTAAACAACACGTTTGTGACTTGCCATATGCGCGGGGAAGAGAAGAAGGGAAGGGAAGAAGGGAAGACAGAAGGGAAAGGAAGAAAGAAAAAACAGAGAAAGAAGGGAAAGAGAAAATTGATATACGTGTTCCCGTGTGCAAAAGTGTGTATCTGGATCGGAATTAATAATTTTGTACGTGTTATTTGTATGCATGTACTATAATTAACACGTGTAAAACTATTAATTTCACACTGTTGCAAAATTTATAGTTCCGCACGATAACAAAACGCGATGAGGATATTTTAGGCTTTATATTGTTATGTATGTGTAGATATCATTGTGTGTATGTGCATTTATTAATGACCTTTATTTATTTATTTTTTAGACAAAATAAATTAACGGCCATAATTCTAGATTCAGTAAAAAAAAATTGCTCATATAAGCGTGATTGTAGTGATCGTATGAAACAATAACGGTAGCCAATTTTGGTCCCTAGTTTCGATAAATTTATTAATAAATATTTATATATAAAATAAAATAATTTTATAATAATTACAAGTTTTTTAATGATAATTTTCTATGCAAGTTGAAATCAATACCTTTTTTAGTCTCTTCATGTCACTCTTCCACAAATTTATGATGACTTTTGGGGAAAGTTTAAAAGCTTCCATATATTTATAAAACAGTCAATGGACCTAATTCATATAAAGTATGGATATTTACCTAACAAAAAATAAATAAAATTTAATAAATAAAATAATTTTATTTGAAAATAAAAAAACTATAGATGTGACATATGTCATAGTCTGGGAGGTGGCACATGTCACAATCTGAAAATCTTGGACCTAATTTTCTATAATAGTAATAGTAATTGATGATTTTCTATAATAGTAATCGATTGAAGTCAATGAATATGAGAGATGATATGTGTCCCACTCTAAAAGTCCAAAACCAAATTTTCTATAATACAGTAATTGACGATTGATTGATAATTAATTGATTGACCGACTAGTGTAAACTAGCTGTTTTTGTAATAACATGCATGCAAGGTTCCGAATGCATGTTTTGGGTTCTGAGCAGACCTCGTTGGAGCTATGTAATGTGAATGAAAAATTCTAAATCCTCTAACATTTTATTCCTACTAATCATTCTAATTACTAAATTGAGAAATTATTAATTTTTTTTTATATTTTTAAGATATTAAATACATATACTTTTTTATTTAATACTTACTTTATAAAGTAGTAGAATATATATATATGTAAAGATTTGTAGAAAGATTTAACATTACTCAATGTGAATTTAACAGTAAGCTTCTCCTGTACAACATAAATAGTGTAGTTGTGGGGTTGGCAGAATTCAAAGATAGTGATATCACAATTGAATTGACCATGGGCCTATCCTCGTGTCAAGGGAGAGGTTGGGTTCAATTCCCCATGTGTTAGGTCGTTGATTTTTATGAAAGTTAAGGCTTAAGGTTGAAGAAGGGGGAAGACCATCTTTGTTTGTCTTTCTTTTTTCCTTCCCTAAATTTGACCTTACATCTTTTTGTTTTTTTGATAAAAATGTTGTATCGTAACCACTGAGGAAGCAGGTGTCTGTTGCTATAGCTTTTGGAACATGTGTTGGATTTACTCCACTTGTGTGTCTTTGGTTCTCCTTCTTGTTATGGGCTAAATTACAACACTAAGAATCTAATTCATGAGCATGTTTTGAAGATATTGCTCCCTTAAGTAACTGCTTCGAGTGGAGTAATGAAAAAAATGTTCAAACATTTTTGGGTCTGAAACATGATAAGCAAAAACAGTCTCCTTTCTATTATTTTCCCAATTGGTATTATCTCTAAGTGGATCATCTTAATGAGAGTTATCCTTAAACACATCCCATTAGGGATAATTTAACTTCATATTCAAAATTCTTTCCCCCTCTTCCCCCGTTCTCTTCTTTCTTTGTTAAATATATATGTCAATGATTGGTTTGGAGAAAGGCGATCCGATCATCGGCTTTGTCATAAATGCTTTTTAATTTTTCATTTTTTAGGCAACAAAGGGTAGGATCAGTTGGCGTGGCCATGTATGTCATGATGGAAACAGGACAACCTGGAACTCCAAATTTATACAAAATGATATAAATTATCCAAATATAAGCAAGTTGGAAATCATATGCTGTAGTACTTGTCAAATGATATAAAAATTTCTTTCCATATTTAAATTCTATTTCGATTATTGTACATTTGTACTTTGGGTCTACTAAATTAGTTATCATAATATTTTCTTTTTGGGTTTAAGGGATCCCAGTATTAAATTGGATGTTGGCAAAAAGGTCATAGGGGACTTCATAGGCATGGAAAGCGGGGAAAAAAACTAGCAAAAAGGGCAAAGCTTATTCTCATAACATAATATGCAAGTTCTCAGAACAAGAACTACACACAGGCTCCCAGGTGAAAGAAACAAACTTAATCTGGCTTGGCTTGGCTTGGCACCATGTAAAGATAAAATAAGGAGGCTAAAAGATTTGGGCCTTGTCCTTGTCTTCCCCCCAGATGAAAAACTATTGGTTCACCAGTAGTTTTTCACTTCATGAGAAATAATCATGGCTTTATTTATTGAGTTAATTATTTAATTTTATTATTGATATGAGGTGGGAGTAATAATGAATACTAGTACTACGTTTAGGTGGTCTGATTAATTGAATTTATTGCTTTCATCATACTTCTAGCTGTCCTTTTTGAAAGTAAGTTACATTCCACACACACATGTACTCACTATCAATTGTCATGCCGTAACAAACATTGCTGCCACTTTGTTGATTTTAAAATAAGCAGCACCCCACCCCCATGCCCATTTTCGTCCTCAAGTACCGCTCCACATTAACTAGAGGCATGTGGAATTCAAAAATCAAATATGTAATATATAGTATACTAGTAATATAAAAATACCAAAGAGTACTTAATATAGTATTTCTCTTTGCTGAAATAGAATGGGAAGTTAGTTGTTGGTACTACACCTAACGTTACGCTAGGGAGTGTGGAAAATCCCAAAGGGTTCAGTTCAGTTCATGGGGACCGGCTCTGCCTGCCTTGCTGTTTGGAATCCACTCTCGCTCTATTATCATGGCACGTGATTCCATTGTCTTTTCCAGAGAATAATTTACCGGAATATGCTATATATTGTTATGTTAGCCCTTTTTAATATTTATGCGCAAGAACCATATAACAACCAACCATACACATACAGAATACGGCTCATAATTAATCCAAAGTAAAATTATGCATGGTAATTGAAATTCCCAGCTTTGCTCTATTCTTCTTCCCTTTTTTTTCCCTTTGCTTTGCTATATATTATTATTCTCCTCCAATCTATTCTTAATTCTTCCACTCCCCAAATCCACCAACACTCCATGTGCATCAAATTTTCCTCCCTTTTCCTTGCTGCTTTTCTGGAAGAAAAAGAATCTATCTTTTATCTAATCATGTAAGGTTCTTCTGGCACTACATGTGCAGCAATCACCTCTGCCCACTTCATTTTATTGTATTTTTATGGCACTTCTCTGCCTCTCTTTTAAACCAAGCATCACATTAACATAACCCTTGCTCTTTGTTTTATTCAATATATATATGCCATTGATTTAACAAAGAGTTTTAATTAATGTCAATAGCAGCCACGATGAGGAGCAGCATTACACCTTGCAGCAGATCCTGGTGAGTGCCAAAACCAAGCATTTTGATTTCTCATAAGATTATATTCTGTCTATCATTTTCTTAATTTTTTCTGTTGAAGTGAATGAAACTGAGAAAACTCTCATCATGAATTTTTGTGAAAAGGTCCATTAGCGAGGACTCCCTTAGAAGGTATGTGCAGTTTGCGAGTGAAAGCTGCATACAGGAGTTGTTGGCAGCTTCAGACACAAACAGAGGAAATGGGAATGATGAATGGAAGGTGCTCACTCTTGACAATGGAGTTGAGATATCAAAACGCAGGTCAGGCTCATTTCACACGTTTCGAAGCCGTTGGGTGCTTACATCTGTCTCTCCCCAACAATTCATCACTGTGGCCAATGCCATTGATGCTGCAAAGGTAAAATAAAGTGATATATTTTCTCATGGAGCTGAATAAACAGAAAAGGAAAGAAAAAAAATGTAGGAGACTTAAGATGATAAGATTCCCATCCAGCATGTTGGAAAAGAAAACTTTTGTCTCTAGCAAGCACTGTCCTTAATCCCATCTTTATTCTTAGTTCGTGTGGCTGACATACACAGGAATGACAAAAAATTGCATGCTACCTTGTCTTTTACTTTCTTTTTTATTCCTCTTTCTTCTACATTAAATTTACATGCTTGTGAATTGTGATTAGCTAGTTCCTTGTCATGTGTTCAATTGGACTAAAAAATTCGGAACCACACACAAGTTTTGGCATATGCTGAAGCTCCCGAATCCTAATGGTTAATATATATGATTACATTCTGATATTGGCTTTTTCATTTATTTTGTTTTAAGCCAGCAATGGGACTCTGATTTGGTGGAAGCAAGGTACATAAAGGATCTTGAAGACAACCTCAGCATAATTCGTCTTAGGTTTGGAGATAACTCCAAGCCTCTCTTCAGGAATAGAGAATTCATTGTCTACGAGCGGCGTGAAACCATGGAAGATGGCACCGTGGTTAGTACTAAAAAATGTTACAAATTAAGATAGTGACGTCTTAGATTGCTTTGATTCCACAGGACTAATTCTTTCTAGAACTGATAAAAGTCTCAAGAACAGAACCTTCTTTCTGACATACAAATCATTAATCAGAATAATAACCGGATTAATTTGTAGGTGGTAGCGGTTGCTTCACTACCAAAGGAAATAGCTGCAGGGTTACACCCGAAGCAAAATAATGCAATCAGAGGACTATTACTACAGTCAGGATGGGTAGTAGAGAAGCTTGAAGATAATTCATGTGCTGTCACTTATGTTGTTCAGGTAATTAATATATTCATAGTACCAAAATGTTCTTTGCATTCCTCAATCCTAAAAAAAAAAAACGTTTCTTCTCCACAAACACAAACAGAACAAGGTGATCTTTACTGACTTTTACTCATATGTGGCTTTTTGTTTTCTTCTTTCAGTTAGATCCTGCAGGGTGGCTGCCCAAGTGCTTTGTCAATCGATTTAACACAAAACTGGTTATGATCATTGAAAACCTTAGAAAATTAGCCCAAGCATGTCCCAGTGAAGGTGAAAATTGATTACTTTTGTGAAGTTGGGAGGAATGAGGAGGGGGAGTGTAATAACCCAAGTATACTTTTGATGTCCATCATTCATATTTACTTACTATTATAGAATTATAGATTAATATATAGAATCAAATCAATATCAATGGAGCCAATTTCAGCATTGCAATACAGATACTCAAGTTTGTAGTTAAACCAACCCTGTGAAGCGTATGGACTCCCTATGCGACGGATATTGGGGAAGGCCGAATTTTTTAAAATTATAATTTTTTTTACTTGGAATTTAAAATTATGAAATTATACATAATGATCGAATTACTTTATATGATTAATAATTCTGTTTTATATCAATGACACTGATTGCAAGGACAACGGGAAGAAACAATGTAATAGAAGAGGCATCTTATTTTCTTAGTTCAACCAGTGGAATTCAAAATTCAAATTGGATTCTACCAAATTTATATCTCTTACTTTAGCTTAGCGTCACCTATCAATGCATTAATATCCCCTTTTGAGAGGACAAGAGTGGATGAAAGAAAGTTCATGAATGGGTCCAATTTTCACTTTGTCAGGGAAAGAATGTGAGATAATAATGAGCCATTTTGGATAAGTTTTTCAAATAGAGAAAGAAAAAGAAAAATGATCTTTGCAATCATTATGAGTATATTAAATAATGTTTTTGTATAAATTAAAATTAATTTTTACAGTTAACTGTTTTAACAAATCTATATGAATTTTTTAGTAACCTGTAAACAATGAACCATTTCAGTATGGGCCAATTTATTTTGAAGTACCTTGGAAAGGCTTACAATTATAGGAGTTCATATTAGTCAATTACCCAGGACTGATTTGTTTAAATTTTAAAAAAATAATTTAAAGTTAGACTTTTCCTCTAGCGTCTTCTAGAAACCTCGCTCAGAGACTCCACAGCGGCCTCCCGATCTTCTTCCCCGCCATATCCAAATTGAATAAGGCTGCTTCGGTGGGTGATCCTAGGAGGTTCAACGCCGCCGATGCTCAAGCTGATGGAGTGTTGGGAGAACCGCAGCTGCTTGGGTCGAACGCGAGTCGTCCCTTGACATGGTTGCGCTGTCGTCTTCCTCGTCCAGCTTGGAGCTTGTTGTGGGTTGTGGTCCTATGGGTCTCGCCATTCAGAGCAGCTCTGGTTGCTACCATGTCTAGTGGCGGTAGTTCGCGGTTGCCGCGACATTGTATAGGTTAGGTCTCTGGTTTTCTGTTTCGTTTTGTTGTTTTTGTTTTGTGGGTTTGTTGTTTCTGTTGTCTGGATCTCAATTGCATAGCCTAGCTCTTGTCCTCCGGTGCGGATCATCAAACAAGGTCACTGCTGTTTGTTGTGGCTGTCTTCCATGGAGGATTCCGGGTGAAGGAAAAAATAGGAAAAAAGAAAAAAGAAAAAGAAAAATGCAAATAATGGAAAAAAGAAAAAGTAAAAAAGAGATGAAAAGTTGACATGTGGGCTGAAAGTGTTGTGGGATTAGGGTCTGGGTGCCCCAAATGGGCATATCCAACCCTTTTTACTAAATTTTAAATGGACATGTCAGATGAGTGTTAGGTTGTGTGATTGATGATCCTTTTGTGGTGTTTTGTATGGTGGTTGTTTGTTGTTCTTGGTTAGGTTGTAATGTTCTGGTTGTTGTAGTTAGGTCTGTTATATCAGGTGTTTGTCATTGGTGTGTGTTGTATATACTTTGTGACAATGCTTAAGCCTGATTTGGCCAGGTGTTGGGCCAGTTGTATTGCCCTATGGGCTTCGGGCTTTGCTGTTTGCAATGAATTATGTTTTGACCAAAAAAAAATTTATGTATAAAATCTAGCTATTTTTAAAAATTTATATAGGGTTGAATATATTTTAGTTTCTATAAAATTAGAAATATATTAGTTTTGATCCCTATATTTTTACATTTTTCTTAAATTACAATTATTCATTGTAACCAAAAAACTAAAATCATTCATTATCTTGATTGTTTATGTTAAATTTTGTTAAAATTGAATAACAATAGAAATATAATCAAATAGTTCTTATTTTTTATTTTTTTCAATTTTTCTTAAATTACAATTATTCATTGTAACCAAAAAACTACAATCATTCATTATCTTGATTGTTTATGTTAAATTTTGTTAAAATTGAATAACAATAGAAATATAATCAAATAGTTCTTATTTTTTATTTTTTTCAAAATATTAAATTAGTCTTGGGTTGATGTAAAATTTTATATTTATGATCCATATAATAGTAATTTTCAATCCAACTGTGGATTTTAGGATAAAATCATTTGATAAAAAATTATTGAATGATTTAAAAGGGATAAAATTTATAGCAGTGTAAGTTTATGTCTTCTCTATATACTAAAATAACAGGTATGGATTTTTCTAACAAATAGAAGAAGCCGACAAGATTTTCTTGCGAACATCAAAAGAAAAAGGAAGATTTTCTTGATGTATTTGCACAAAGATTTATGGTATAATAAACTATTTGGGATTTCGTAAGAAAAAAAAAATCAAGTATTTGGGAAAAGACTGGGCACATTTTAGAAATTTCTTGTATAATACATGTAGAAAAGAGTTGATGGTAAAAACTGTAGCAATCTAACAACCACTAGTCATAGAATGATTGTTAGACGCAATTTTTGGTAAGGAGTTAATGATAGTAGTATCTAGTAGACAAGTAATGTCCATTCGCGTTGAATGCGATCAATCCGCCCCCAACTCCCTCCCATGATTTCACTTATTTAGAATTACTACAATTCTTATCATTACAATATCAAGATTATTTTAAGGAGATTCTTAATCACGCACATTATTTCTTCTAATAACTATCAATGATCGTTAGCTAGCACTTAACTTCATTTTTAGTGGCCGCCTCTAATTTTATTTATCACGATAGATGCCTCGCCACTCTCCTTATCTGTTTCTTTGATGTGAAAAATGGGACACTCACGGAATCAATCAATCAATACGATACACATTCGCATTCAATTGAGACCTGGCCGGCTTGTCGTTGAAATGTTCACATGCCACTTGTGACTTTTGTGCACATGTTGAAACCTCACTTTTTTCTTTTGTGTGTGTGACAATATGGGACATAGTACTGACATCTCTTAAATAAAATGAGCCAATAAATATTCCTACCAAAAATATCTTTGATACAACAACCAAAAGCTTATTACAGAAATTAAAGGCTTTCCTTTGCTAGGCAGTTTGGACCACGTCCATTCTTAATCCAACATCTTTACAAACACACACACATATACACACACTGCATCAACATTTTTCCTCTTGCTCCTTTGTTTTTTTCCAAACCGAGCAAACTAATACTTGACAAAGAAGTTGAATTTCAATTTTAAAGTACTTACTAATTAGGCTCAAACTTTAGGATATGGAAATCCTGCAATCTTATCAAAGGAGTCGTTGCTATAAGGATGGGAGGAACTCCCTCCGCTGACCTCATAACTAGAAGAAATTGAAGGTGATTCATCGGTGGGGTTTGTACCTGCTGACTGCAATATGTTCTCAATTTCCCTTACCACTTCACTCATTTTAGGCCTGGCAGCACCTGACTCCTCAACACATTCCATGGCAAGATCCACAAACTTGTCAAACCCAATCAGTGTGGATGCTTAACCAATGGCTGGATCAATGATTTCATGAAGGCCACACAAGTCTTTTGTCTTATCAAGTGCATTCTTAACCTCTTTCACAATGTACTTCCCTCGTTCTATTGGCCTTCTTGCAGATATCAGCTCCAACATTAGCACTCCAAAGCCATAAACATCACTCTTCTCAGTCAATTGTTGAGACATATAATACTCTGGATCCATGTATCCCTACATCCAAAACAAAGCTTCTATATAATTCACATCTTTTTTTCCCTTGAACTTTCTGTTCAACCTCAAATTAGAGCTCTCAAACATTATGGCATGATAGCTTTTAGTAATTCCTCAATTTTATATGGATAATGATTTACTTACTAATTTAATACTTTAGACTTGAATAAGTACAGAGCACAATCAATCAAATTCTACCTGAAAAGCCCTCAACCATTTGTAAAATAAGATGTCACCTTCCCATTAGTAATTACTAATACTCTCACTCTTTTTCAGCCAAAAATTTGTCACTTTTTACAGTGTACAACTGTAAAGGTCTAGAAGATTCTATACTAACCATTGTTCCTTTAACTTGAGTTGTAACATGATCTTTCTCGCTATCAACCATAGACTTGGAGAGACCAAAATCAGCAACTTTGGCATTTAGGCGCTCATCCAGCAAAATATTGTTGGATTTGATGTCCCTGTGTATGATAGGAGGATTGGCATGTTCATGGAGATAAGCCAAACCCCGTGCAGTACCAAGGGCAACTTTTAGCCTTCTAATCCAATTCAATACAATTCCTGATTTCCCTGCATAGACCATATTCACGTTATTGGGTACAAGAAAATTGAGTTATGAATCTGTCACAGCTCA
This sequence comes from Glycyrrhiza uralensis, assembly GCA_030159175.1. NCBI lineage: Eukaryota > Viridiplantae > Streptophyta > Magnoliopsida > Fabales > Fabaceae > Glycyrrhiza > Glycyrrhiza uralensis. The sequence goes on along the minus strand of BRZY01000001.1, from coordinate 59,872,755 downwards.
CTCGGTAGGCTTTTCTAGGTCCAATTAGCAGTATATGAAAGATGCTGAAAAATGAAAATCTAATATGAACAACATAACAAAGATCTAAATTGAGATTTGGGATTTATACGTTCATATTCTCAAAACACTTTAAGTTTTAGGCATTTTGGATCTTTGAAATATTTTTTTTTTATACTATAAGTTGTATTCATAAAGTTAATATTTTTAAAAGCAATTCTTTGGCATTCTTTAAAAGTAGCCCTTGTCCTGTTAAGTGTCACCGTGAAGTCATATTTGGATATGACTGAGTATTCAAAACCGACAAAAAATAATTTTTTAATTGACCATCAGTTGAGTATTATCCAGCACGTGTCATACAAGTGTCAATGGAGAAGTTTCTAAAGTGTGTCAGACACTTTGACACCTGCAGAAACATAGTGTCAGTGCTTCCTATATGCGTGTGTGTAAGTGAATTCATGCGAGAAACAGAAACAATCTGATATTAGCCAATGTGGGGCTACACTTAATGGAATTAAAGATCATGCAAAATGAATGGCAAGGCAAAATAGTCCAATATGTGACCAATCCTTGGTGAAGATAACAAGGTAGACATATAATAAGTACCTGAGAGAGCATCCTTTAAAGTTCCATTTGGAATATACTCATAAACCAGCATTTGTTCTCCTTGCTCGAAGCAAAATCCAACAAGGCTAACAAGATTCTTGTGGTGGACCCTTGATAGGAGTTCAATCTCTGCTTTAAACTGAAACTTTCCCTGCATAGATTCCTTTTGAGCCCTTTTTATTGCTATCAGCTGCCCATTGGGAAGGGTTCCTTTATAAACCTGTGGCCATTTTCACATTAGAAAGTTGGTTTATATATTAAAAATAAACAGAAGACCTGAAGTCATTTTACAGTTACTAGTACTGTGATGTTCACATAAGCACTCTTTCTAATGCTTAGCTCCATTGACCAAATGCATGGAGTGAACTATACGTTACATGGTTAACTGGGTCATCATACTCCATTTTAAATGAAATTTATACATATATATTTTTTCCAATATAATAATAAAATTTGTGAGAAGCATAACAAGAACATTACCTGCATAACATCTAAAAATAATGTTCACTAGAAAATAGAACATTACCATCAAGCATCTTATTTGATGGAAAACACAGACTAGACTAGACAGTTCAGAAGGAAATTTTGTTAAGCTAAACACTTAGATCACGACAGTGCATTTAAGGTAAATGAGTAACATTCAAGACCTTCCCATAACCTCCAGATCCAACTTCATTGGCTTGAGAAAAATTCTTGGTGTATTTTTTAAGCTCTTCAAAAGAAAACCGTCTTGCTTCTGTCAAGTAAGGTATGTCATTGCTGCTCTCAGCTGTATCCCAGCGTCCTGCATTTTGTGAAATTTATTTAAGTTAATAATTAACTCAATCATTCCATGTGAGTGATTAGAAATTTAGAATATCAGAGCCATCTTACTAAAAGGGTTGCTTTGTCCAATTGCTTTTTCAGCCCTTTTCTTTTGGCGGAAAGCATAAACACCTGCTAGGAGTAACAACACTAGCAATACTGATCCACCAACTGCAGCTCCAATTATGATTCCGATGACTGAAGATTTACTCGATCCTTCTACATAGTTGATGAGAAAGCAAGAGAAAAATGTTATCTTAAAATGGAGAATTTAGTACAATTACTTTCATTACAACTATATATGTTGGAAAGAAATTTGTACCAGAACTCTCAAAGTATCCATATTTATCTGCCCTGAAATAGAACGGTCCAAAAACCTTAGGATCAGGCTTAAAAGTCTGGTTACTTAGCAGAAAACCAATGCTTAAAATCCCTGTTCGATTGAAACGATCTTGTCTAGATGGGAAGACTTGTAAGCTCAATTCAAGATACTGAGTTGAATCCTTAGTTGGATTGCTCAACAAAATCGAATCCACGGGGAGTTGATGAGACTTGAAAGATTTCATAAGAGACTCCTCAAGCAATAGGTAGTAAGTTTTGTTATCTAGGTCGGAAAAGGAAGGTGATCTGAAAGTTAAGGTTCCCGTATATGGATATGCACATATACAGTTGGGGCTAGGAACCTGTTCTGAACTGCAGGTACCAGGCTGGCAGTTATTTGTTGGTGTTGTATATGAAACTTCAGGTTGAATAATAGAGCAGTAGTTTCCTCCTACTCCACCTTCTTCACAAATTGGGTTATCTTTGAGTCTGCAGTTAAACTTGCAGTTAGTAATCAATCATAAAGGTTAAGTGAAACCAGAGGTGCAAGTACTTCTTATATATACCCCTGCAGGGAAATAAATACTAAAAAAATGTCAACGATCATTAAAACTTATGGCTTACATTATATTGACATTTGAAACTCCATCTTTTTGCTTGAAGTTGTCAATTAAATTGTTTTCCAAATCAATGAGTCGCAGCTGGTTGCTGTAGGTGGAGCCAACATCCAAGGTTCCATTTATGTTGTTGTCTTTTAGCACCCTATTATCATATGTTAGAATATAAATATTATATATTACCATTTCATGGATGAACATGTATAAACTACTTGCATTTGTGTTCAGATTTTAAAGACTATGCAAGATTGTTGAGCATGACTGATCTGTTTTCACCATCCATCCATTATATATAGGAACTTTCACTGCTCAAGACAGGTGTACTTACACAGTCTGTAAACTGGAGAGACTAAACAATGAAGTTGGAACCTGTCCTTGAAGTTGTGTTCTCTCCATCTTTCTGCATTGAAAAACAAGAGCTTGAGAGAGAGAGAGAGAGATAGTAGTGAGAGGTCAAAGAAGTGCACAATGAAAGACATACACTGTTGTTAAAGACTCGAGAGTCGAAAACCATGGCGGAAAATCTATTGGCTTAAAGCTATTGTTGCTCATGTCCCTTCAAAATAGATTAGAAAAAGTCATTATGACAAAGTAGCAATCACTTTCAATGACAAAGGGTTCATAACAACAACAACAATATAACTATCATATATCAATGCTTTACAAATTACAGGTAGCTGAGGACTCTCATTCCAGCAAGGTTTGGCAGGGAGCCTGACAGTTTATTGTTGGACAAGTACCTAAAACGCATAAAATAAAAACCCAACAAAGTTCACTTTTCCATTAACAAAGAAAAGAAAAGAAAATGTTGATTGGATGTAATGTGTTCTTTGTGCTTGCTTACAGATCTTGAACAGTCGTAAGATTGTTGATGTTTGGAGGTACAGGTCCAGTTAATAAATTATTATCCAAGCGCCTATACCAATAAAAGGATATTAATGCCAAAAGCAAGAAAAGAAAAGAAATTATTCATGAATTTGTTTGAGGATTAATATATTATAGACACTCACACCACCTCCAGATTCGGAACTTGTCCAAGCGTAGATGGAATGCTGCCAGTGAGTTGATTGCTTTCCAAAAGCCTGCACAAATTAAATGATTTTCAGGTTGACAAGTATATATTTTAACTTGGAAGAGCATAACATTGAAGATATTCTTGTCTACAAGAGAATCTAAAATTTACAAAATAAAGATAGGCACATCAGCAATATATTAGTGCACCATTGGAAGAGAAGGCCCAATAGTAAATAAGAATGACCAAAAGCAGAAAAACAAAGACATTTCCCAGCTAGAGGAAAAATGTTAGAACAGTTCTTACAAATGAATCAGAGACATTTCGCGGCTAAAGATATGAGGAGGAATGTTGCCAGATAGTTTATTCTTCCCAAGATGACTGTAAATAATGGCAGTGTTTTAGATCACATGGATTTGGCACTTAAAAAGAATTGGTAAAGCCAACAGTTGCAAAATAGAGTTCACATACAAATGCTTCGCATGGAGTAACTGATCAAGACCAGAGCTGCTGCTGCTATTAGATACTGGGATGGGCCCTTCAAGCTGATTGTCAGCTAAATCTAACCAATAAAGCTTTGACAAATTACCAATTGAATGCGGAATTTGTCCACTAAAGCCGTTGGAATTCAAAGATCTGCAATTCAAAGTAAATAATTTAGACTAGGATAATCCAAGATGCATCATTACATTACAAAAACTAAAGACGCATTAGTCATGTGGCAGAAGCCTCTTGTAGACAACACAAATAACTTGAACATGAAACCATCATTCAGTGAATTTTCAGTTAGACCAACTAAAACACCTTTTTCAGATATTTTCAGTAGATAAAAGAGCTGAAAATCCTTACAAGTATCGAAGCTCCTGGAGATATCCTATGGTGTCAGGAATAGGACCACTGAAGCTACAACCAACAAGAATTCTGCAGAAAAAATGAGAAGGCCTCTATTCTATTAGAATTGTTTTATCAAAAGTAATCCTGATTTTTGTTGCTAGTTTAACAATCAATACTGCCTTACAAGGTTGATAGCTTCTTCAGCTCTCCAATAGACTTTGGAAGCGGTCCATTCAAGTCCTTGTTGTAAGATAGATCCCTAGAAGGAGAAAAATCAGTAATTAGTTTATTTATAATATAAGTAATAAAATACATACAAACCTTGGATGTTAGTTGTGACTGGTAGAAATAAAATACAATATTTAGTCATTTCTGAACTAGTAGCCTAACATTATTATAAATTACTTTCTGGGTTGCATGGATTGTTTCAAAGTAAAATACTGAACACGGTTTCAAAGTAAAATATTTACAACGTCTCCAATTCAGAGAGTGATCCAATATCTCCAGAAAGTTGGCCTCCCAAACCAGTGCTTGATAATGTTCTGAAAATAACATTAACAGCAAAATCAGAAACTAAATTCAGTAGAAGGCCTCAACAACTGAGCATATTGGAAAGAGAAGACAGTACATGGATGTAACACGTGAATTCTTGCACTTAATTCCTTCCCAAGCATCACCACAGGGATCTGAACCCACCCAACTAGGAGGGGTGTCCTTCCAGGTATCCATAAGAGACTTCAGTGTGGCCACTGCAGTATATATCACACAGACAAATTATTTAGAATATAACAGTTCAATCACTGAAATCTTATAATTGACAAACTAAGATGTGTAGAAGGAAATAGTTAATTGACAAACTCTGTATAAATCTTGCAAGACACAAATTTGGTATATCTTGAACTTACTAAAGCTGAATTATATGGAATATAAACATTTTGAATATAAGAACATTAAAAATAAAGATGACATTCAGATGTCAAGAAAAGGATCAAATTAATGCATATATAGGATATGATTTGAAAGCAGAACTCACAATCCTCATTAGCTGTTTCTCCTTCTGCAACTAACAAATACTTAAAAGCAAGCAGCAGCAGAACTACTAATATTCTCTCACTCATTATGATCAACTTACTAAACTAGCTCTCAAAACAAACCTCACCACTCCGATACTGTGTCGACTATAACAAAAATCCTTTCTTTCTTATCCACCTTCCTCCAAATCCACACACACCACTTCATACGCTAATACAGGAAAAGTCAACAACTAGCTAAAAGAGTAAAAGGAAAAGTCAGCAAAATGTTGAACTGGATATTAAGGTTTTAATTTCTTCTTTTTTTTTTCCCTCTCCAATTTATGTCACATCTAGTCTCAGTTATACATAATAAACAGCTTGATTGCTTGAATATAAATGCCTCACAGTAATAATTCAACTATGCATAGCCAGTAAATGTTGTCTTATTTGGAAGACCAAGAACTATTCCACAAATACGGGCAAAAGGCAGCACATCATGTCTCAATTAGTGATGGAAAGGTGTTATATGTCACATTTCTTTCAATATCCTTGTCGAGGATCTCTTCCAATACCCTCATTTACACGAAGTCATGTTTTTGAATCATGTGGCACATATAGAGCTTTTAAATTAAAATAAATTAATATTCATTTTTTATTTAATTAGTTATTTAATCAGAGAAATTTTTATTTTTTCTCAAAATTAGTATTTAAATTTTTCAATCAATATTTAATATAATTAATTAACATGTTGGTCCGAGTGAAAGGGCCCATTGAAAGGATATTTTAGAAACAAAAAATATTAAATATAGTTAAGTATTTAAATTATCATTGAAATAATTTTTATCAATTAGATATTTAAAAAAATTTAAAAATTTATAGTTTAATATTTTAAATTTATTTACAAAAACATATGCATAATATACAAAAAAAAATACTTTTACTACAGTTTTTACTACAAAAATAAATATTAAATTTTTACATGAAAATGTAAATCGCAGAAAATTCCATCGGATTAATTAGGCTTGTCAGTGTGGGGGGAAGGCATTGAATTTTGGATAGATAAATTCATAGCTAATCATGTAGACCAAGTTGTGCCACTTGGTTAGTTAAAGCTTTGAATGTTTCAGTGTTTCACTATCAACGTAACTACCTCACTCCACTTGCTGATGCCTGATTGTCAGCATTTATGTCACCGTTCGTTCAATTAAAAGTGTGTTTGTGTAAATAATTTAGTTAAGTAAATTATTATATGGAGTTTAATTAAATGTTTGTTTATAGGTTGTTTTTAACTGATTATTAAAATAAATTAAAAATAACTTATGAATAAAATTATAAATTATTTTATAAATGTATTCAAATAAATAAATGTAAGATACAGACCGAATAAATTATAAATAAACTATTTTAAATATTCCCAACCATTTAAATTCTGCACCATTGGCATTATTATTAGCTACTATTCCTGACATCCATTATTATGGACTTCAAAACCCAGCAAGTACTAGCAACTCAACATTCAAATGGTGCACAAGGAAAAATAACAAAATCAATTGCCTTTTGGGGGGAGGAGGAGAATGTGTCAATAGAATGCATATATAATATACTCCCTTCTGTCTTTAAAATTTTAACACACAAGTTAAGAAATATTTAAAATTTAGCGTAAAATATCTATATTTATCATTCATTATTCTAAATTACTTTTATTACAACTTCATTCTCTTAATTAAATGTAAAGATATAGTTAATGTTTAATTAAATCTTAAAATTCTAAAACAACCAAAACTTTTGACTAAAAAATAGTAAAAACAAAAACCACCCAAATTCAGAGACGAAGGAGTAAGAGTGAATTTGACACTATACGTTAAACTCAAAAACATCAAATTTGAGTATACAGATTCATTTTTTTATATCATCTTTATTGAACTTTTTTATAATAGATTCATTTCGTACCGATATTGACCACTCCATTCCCTAATATGTAGGAAAAGCTCATCACCAATAATACCAAGTTGGACAAGTTCGTTCGTTCGTTCGTTATTTCTTCTGACTTGATACAACATTGGCTCGAGTTGATTTAAGTTAAAAATACAAATTGGATTTAATGCCAGTGAAAGCAATGGTTAACTCTGAAACATCAGGTAGCATTGATTTAATGCCGCATGCCCCTGCCTCAGTAGTTAATTAGTAATCATCGAAATAGTTGGTTGTTACAAGTTCATCAAACTGATGCTTTTGTTAGGAAAGAACATATTTTGTATTTTTGGCAATCAATAATGTTTCAAGAATTAAATTCCAGCTCCCGGTGTAATGAATTGTGTTTAGGTAGAAATTTATGCTATCCAATGAATAAAGAAGTAGCAGTTACCAATGGATGGCTCATGGATTATTATAAAAAAGATTTTGCCAGTCTAATGAAACGCTTGTAATTTGTAGGCTATGTCTGATCTGATTATATTATATTATTTAAACCTGTTTTTTTTTTGGTCAAGATATTATTTAAACCTTTTCTGAAGCCACTATGAGTTCTGGGCCTGGCAACTCTACTCAGTGTACTTGGACTCCAAGTATAAGAGTATAATTAGTAAGTATAAAAAAAAGAGTATAATTAGTAAATATCTCTTGTACTAGATTAGTATTTTTTAATTTAAGTAAAATTTAAAAAGTATACAAAAAAAGAAAAATATTCCAAAAAAGTTGAAAATAAAATATATGCATAATTAATTTATATAAAAACTTGAAAAAATATATGAGAATAAAAATATTTAAATTATAAAAAATTAAGAAAGACGCATCACTTTTTATGAGCAACTAAACAATTAACTTATTTTCAAAAAATATATGAGAATAAGAAATATATGGAGATAAACAAAATTACGCGTTACGACCAATTGAAGTTAACGTGAGTGGTTAAAACCTTTCGTCCCTTAACCAAGGTCTTGGGTTCGAATCTTGAGTATGGAAAAAATCTCAGCTAGGAGAGATGCCGCATTACTTTTTATGAGAGAGTACACTAAACAGTTAAGTTATTTAAAAAAAACTAGAATAAAAGTATAAAGGTAAATTAAAAATAAAAAATTTATGATAAACAGTTCATGAAATTAAACTTTCGATTTGTAGACAAAGAGAAAGCAGCGATATGATGTTTTTTTTTTGGTCAAAAGCGATATGATGTTTATGCTCATAATCGTAAGTTTGGGCCTTACATCTTCAACAACAGGCCACAAACAATCCTGAGACACTCTTATCAAAGAAATGAAAAAATACACTCGTCATAAATATATTATTTGAGGGAAGCACTGAAGCATAAAAGTGAACACAAATTCATTTGTATATTGTATGCCCCAACTCAGAATCTCAAATATAAGTGGAGTGCTATGAATACTTCCTGTAGCCATATGACGCATCAGATTTACTAAAGCATAAATATATATAAGGTGAAGTGGTTATGTATTGACAGAAACATTAACAATTTCTTACCAGAAACAATGGAACTTCAAAACATTTATCACCCTCAAATATGCTTACTATTGTCTAGATACTACACTACAGAGTCACTCTCTAGTACTAGTAATAACTGTCTCTCATTTCTCCAGTTGGGAAGAGGAGGAAGCAACTAATTCCCTACCTATATATATATCTCAAAACATTCAGTATATAAGATCTATAATCAGATATTATAAGGTAATATATAGAAGGAAAGTACAAATTTAGAAAATACTTTTTAAATTTAAAATATGTCCAGGGACTAAAAAGACGCATTTTATTTTTGAGAGACTAAAAAGGGAATTCAGTAAAAAAATGAGAGACTAAAAACATATTTAAGCCATAAATAAATTTATATCTCGTAGAAAGTTATTAGAAGAAATAAATGAGTAAAATCTGTAAGCTAACATTGTTTTGGTGATCGAAAATAGAATTGAAAGAAAAATAAATTTATAGCCCGTAGAAAATTGTTGAAAAAAATAAATGAGTGAAACCTGCAACAAAAAAATGAGTAAAATCTGTAAGTAAATACTGTTTTGGTAATCAAAAATAAAAATGAAAGAAAATAAATTTGTAACCTATAGAAAATTATTAAAAGAAATAAATGAATAAAATTTATACTAAATAAATGAGCGAAATAAATAAGCGAATAAAATTTATAAGTAAATATTTTTTTTTATAAAAAAAAATTTGTTCCCTCTCTCTCTCTAAACAAATAGTTTTGAGGGGAGAGAGAGGGAAGAATTTTTTTTTTTTGAGAGAGTATGCGTGCCACTTGTGCGGAGGGTCCAACAGAGGGGAGATAGAGAGAAAGCAACAAGTTTTTTGACACCGTAGCGGCTATGATGTTTTTTGGCGGGCTAATTTGGTAATTGTGTAAACTTTCTTTTGAAACGTGTATAGGAATTTTTTGGAGACAGACCAAAAAACATTCTTTTATTAACAGTAACTAGACAGTTGACTCATGCGATGCACGGGTCCACTAGTTGATTTCTATATATGATATAAAATGACTAATTTATATAATAATAAATTGATATGTAATATATTCTAAATTTATAATAGCGTTAATTTTGTGTCATTAAGCATGAAAGCTTACAAGAACTAAGAAAGAAAAATAGAACCCATAAGTAGATAATATCATAATGATCAGAAATAAAATTGAAAAATAAATAAATTTATATCCCAGAGAAAGTTATTGAAATAAATAAATGAGTGAAACATATAAGCAAACACCGTTTGGTGATCGAAATTAAAATAAAAAAAATAAATTTATAACCCGAAGAATGTTATTAGAACAAATAAATGAGTGAAACATGTAAATAAACATCGTTTTGGTGACCAAAAATAAAATCGAAAGAAAAATAAAGTTATAACTCATAAAAAGTTATTGAAAGAAATAAATGAGTGAAACGTGTAAGCAAACACCGTTTTGGAGATTGAAAATAGAATGGAAAAAAGAAAAAAATTATAGTTTGTAGAAACTTACTGGAAGAAATAAATGAGTGAAACCTGCAATAAATAAATGAGTGAAATCTATAAACCAACATTGTTTTTGTGATCGAAAATAAAATTAAAAGAAAAATAAATTTATAACCCGTAGAAAGTTATTGCAAGAAATAAATGAGTGAAACCTGGAACAAATAAATGAGTAAAATGTATAAGCAAACATTGTTTTGGTGATCGAAAATAAAATCGAAAGAAAAATAAATTTATAACCCGTAGAAAGTTACTGGAAGAAATAAATGAGTGAAACCTAGAACAAATAAATGAGTGAAACAAATAAATGAGTGAAATATGTAAGTAAATACTATTTTGATGATCAAAAATAAAATCAAAATAAAATAAATTTATAGTCCGTAGAAAGTTATTGAAAAAAATAAATGAGTAAAACAAATAAATGATTGAATTCTGTATCTGCAAGCAAACACCGTTTTTGTAATCGAAAATAAAATTGAAAGATAAATAAATTTATAACCTGTAGAAAGTTATTGGAAGAAATAAATGAGTGAAATTCGTAAGCAAATACTGTTTTGGTGATTGAAAATAAAATAAAAAGCAAAATAAATTTATAGCTCGTAGAAAGTTATTAAAAAAATAAATAAGTGAAATATGCAATAAATAAATAAGTGAAACAAATAAATGAGTGAATTTTGTATCTGTAAGCAAACACTGTTTTGGTGATCAAAAATAAAATTGAAAAATAAATAAATGAGTGAAACCTGTAACAAATAAATGAGTGAAATCTGTAAGTAAATGCTGTTTTGGTGAGTGAAAAAAAAATTGAAAAAAATTTATAGCCCTTAGAAAGTTATTAGAAGAAATAAATTAGTGAAACTTGCAACAAATAAATGAGTGAAACAAATAAGCGAGTGAAAGTTAAATAAATTTATAGCCCGTAAAAAGTTATTAGAAGAAATAAATGAGTGAAATCTGTAAGCTAACACTGATTTGGTGATCGAAAATAGAATAAAAAGAAAAATAAATTTATGGCCCATAGAAAATTATTGGAAGAAATAAATGATGAAACCTGCAATAAATAAATGAGTGAACTCTGTATCTGAAAGCAAATACCGTTTTGGTGATCAGAAATAAAATTGAAAGATAAATAAATTTATATCCCATAGAAAGTTATTGGAAGAAATAAATGAGTAAAATCTGTAAGCTAACATTGTTTTGGTGATCCAAAATGGAATTGAAAGAAAAATAAATTTATAGCCCGTAGAAAATTGTTGAAAAAAATAAATGAGTGAAACATACAACAAATAAATAAGTAAAATTTGTAAGCAAATACTGTTTTGGTAATCAAAAATAAAAATAAATAAATTTATAGCCTATAAAAAATTATTAAAAAAAATAAATGAATAAAATTTATAATAAATAAATAAATAAAACAAATAAATGAGTAAAATTTATATACAAATATTCTAGAGGAGAGAGAGAGAGAGAGAAGAAATTGTTTTTTTGAGAGAGTATGCTGTGCGGAGGGTACAGCAGAGGGGAAAACAGAATTTTTTGACACTGTAGCGGAAGTGATGTTTTTTGGCGGACTAATTTGGTAATTGTGTAAGCTTTCGGTTGACACGTGTATCGATTTTTTTTTGGAGAAAGACCGAAAAACATTCTTTCTTTTATTAACAGTAAATAGAAGATAGATAGATAGGTAGATAGATAATAATAATAGATGGACTTTTCATGACCTAAAAAAAATTTGTGCAAAAAGTGGTTATTTTATTAGAGATTTTTTGATAAATTATTCAAAATAGTTTCTTAAATTTTATTGAAAACTAATTACTTTGATATTGATATTCTGATTCTTACGAAAAACTTGCTCAAGCATCTTAAAACTTGCTCAAGCATCTTAAAAAAAAATTAAAAGCGATTTTTTACGCACAATTATTTTGTTAAGAAAAAAATCCCAAACAAATAGGTCCCTGATGCGTAGGTATGTGATGTGAACTACTATCTTCAAAGCAATTGGAGGTGTTGACAAAAAAAATGCAATTGGAGGTGTTAATTAACCACCCTCATATGAACATACTTATTCATATAAAATAATTTAATGTAAATTATTAAAAATTTACATAAGTAACAATAATTTTAAATAACTAGGAAAAAAAAACGACACTTTCCATACTCCAACCCTTTTACTATTCTGAGTTTCCTTTGGCAATACAATCAATTATAATTCGATCTATTATGCACATCAAACCCTAATGTAACCATCAATCAAATTTATTATTAAATGTATGAGTATGACCCTTAAGGACCATCCATCATTGCTTCATTGACCGGGAATACAGGGCAGAAATTACACACAAGGATTTTCGGACTAATAACCCAAATCACTGATTTATGATTTATCCACTTGTGTGGCAACTTTATTGCAACATAAAGTATCTTATAGCGTTGTTACAAATTCAACCAGATGCTAAATCAGTAACTCCTGCTGCAATTTCTCCAACTTAATATCAGGTCGCATTTCTGTGATCAATCAATTAAAATCAAGCATTGTTGAAAATTAAAAACTGTGCCTAAGATCCAAAGCTAATTAAAATTGGCAAAATGTAGATTATTGACACAATCAAAAACTTGGCAAATAATAAATGGCAGCTCTAAAAATTTCTCAAGTGCTCTAGAGGTCACTTACCAGTCCCAAATTATTGATTCAGCTAGTGTACTGCATCTGGCTGGTTCTGTGGCAAAGCCTCCTGGAATGCTGGGATCTCAAAATATGTCTCATATAATCTTGATAGAATAGGGAACTCATTCTGCTAGGACAATAAAGGGAAAAGTAAGTTGTCATTTGATAAATTTGGGCGCAATTTGATAAACGACAAAAGATTTTGCAAACTATAGAAAATAAAAGGTTGACAAAGACAACTTAACCTATTTCTTATAGGTAGAGAGAGAGAGTTTTATAATGGCTGGTTTTATCCACATTGAACTCCCTTTTATTAATCCATTCTCCTTATGATTGGAATGACCAGTTTTATCTTTGAAACATAGATAGCAAGTACTTCATCAACAGCCAACAAGTAAAAACCAGAAAGTCAGGCACTTCTGTGAAATCCTATTATCAAACTGATCTGAACTAGGACTAAGATTAACTCATCTTACACATTCATGTTATTAGCTTGATTTGAAGAACACAAATAAAAGGTTGACACAATCATTAAATCTAAATCAACTAAACGCTAAAGCTAATAGGCAATGGCCAAAGGCATCTTGGCAATAGCCTATATTGGTTTGGAGTGTAGACAAAACACAAGGCTAAGAATGCATTGCAATAAAGTTTTAATTATAATAGGGGAAACAATGGAGATCACATCCTTGATCAAAGAGGCTATAGTAATGTCACCACAGCAACACAAGCCACACATTTCATTACAACCCCTTATTCCCACAAATAAAACAAACATGAGACAATAGATAGAATACTACCATGTGAATGTTGAATCTGTTAAATGCAGCATGTAACTGAGGTGCTAAAAATATATCCGCCTGCAATGATAATGAACGTGTTAGATTATAAATAACTATGATATACAACATTAAGCTGAAAATATATTCCAAAAAAGATGCAAACATAGTGCTGGTTTGTTTCTACAGCTAACCCTATTAATTTTCAAAAACTTGTGATCATTGCCTTTGGAGTTGAATTGCAATCAAACTGTATTCCATGATATCAGAGCATAAATACATTTATTAAATTATATCCCATGGTCAAACATAGGAATGTTTGATATTGCTAGCCAAGATTTCTGGGCTACTGGACCCTTTAAAAGGATTTATCTATTCCTTTTATTAATTTTCAAATGAACGAACTCCAATTATTAATAACATACCAGGAAAACTTCATCTCCAGTTGCATATCTCCCAGTGTATTCTTTCAATAGCTTTTCAAGTGCTGAAACACATTTAATTGTAAATACATTAGAATTAGATTAAGCCAAAAACACACTGAAACCTGTATTTAGTAAGGAAGGACATAACACAAACAGAATATTTCTTATCAGTAAAGGAGGGAGGAGGGAGGACAAAATACCACAGTAAATATTTTCTTCAATCATTAACGTGACATGCTAGTCTGTTAAAAGATTGTCAAGACCTGAATGCTCAAGTTAACAGATGTTCATTCCACAAGGGCTATTAGCTTTGTCTTTGACCAATCAAAAGATCCACTTTATTTTGTTTGTTTCAAACCATATTTGCACCGATGATGCTGTCCTTAATGAGCAGTTAATTTTCTAAACAGTTGAGTTCTGATGGAGATAGACATCAACTACCAGTAACACAGCTGGTTACTAATAGTTTCATGAACTACGAACATGAGGATAATTTGGAAGATAGAAATTGGTTATCATCATATGCACATTCCTCTTCAATTCCAAATGTTTATCAAGAGATGTAGTGCTCAACTAGTAGAATCCCAATTGCCCTCATCCCTGTCAACTATTATTTTCAAGTTCATACTTTCATTATGGTAGTCAAATTCTGAATGCATTCCATTTAGAATAAAAAAAAAAACTTCCAATGTTGCAGAAAAACCAAGAAGGATTAAGGATAGTAAGATACACAGTATGGGAAGAAAGTTTTAAATTTTAATTAATAGGGAAAATCCCCCTTTCCATGCCATTTAGATAAAACTTTTGGTTCTTCACTTTTGGACCAAAAGGATCTATAGAATATTCTTCAATGATTTGTTATCAATTCATATAGGCAATAAGCTAGTCTATTAGAGTAAACTGTTTAGCTTTGAATAAATGCATGACCCTTAACAACAGAACTATATCTTTTGCTACTATTTTTGCAATCCCTCTCTAAAGTGGTGGGCGAGCAAGTTAGTGAAGCCTCACCTGTGAAGCCTTTTCTAATTGCACTCTGGGCCCAAGGAAGTTTTTCATCAGGGCTAACTTTTTCTTCGATGTAATTCTGCAAACAGAAAAGCAAAATAACAGTAAACAGATCATATGCACTACAACAACAACCACCACCACCTTATTTAGATTTATAAGAATAAGAAGAAGAAGTGGCATACATACCAGGAGACTTAGATTTTGAAGAGGTTGTATTGTTGAGGAAACAATACTGGCAACCTGAGGATCAAATCATTAGAAGAGAATCCATATACAGCTTAACTTGAGGGAGATAATGCAATCGAAGAATCCTTTAACATTGCAAAAGCAAGCATTATACATTATACAATAGGTGGACTCATTGGTTTCGTTTTGGAGAAAGAGAATGCAGTTGTAGTTATACCTGGAAATTGATTGCTCTTTTATGAAGATCATGAGGGAGCAATGGATGGTGAGGATACTTATCCTCCAAATACTGCATAGAAGTCACGAAAATGAAGAGATAAAACATTTGGATAGAAAAAGGGAAAGCAATTTACATTTGGAAGAGTGAAAGAAAGGACTGAACTGAACTGACCATAGTAATGGCGAAAGAGTCAGAAATTACAGCTTGGCCATCGACAAGAACGGGAACAAAACCAACAGGGTTGAGCTGGAGAAACTCTGAACACGTGAAAAACGAAATAAATAATGTGTACTATAGAATTTGGAATGGTCAGGGCGGGTGAGAAAAACAAACCAGGGTGAGAGTGTTCTCCCTTCAACAGATTGACTGCTTTGTACTCATATTTGAGCCCTGAATTAATGCAAAGGTGAAAGTCAGACTCAGATGTGTGTTGGTGTGTGCAGGGCCGGCCGGGGGCATGTGTGAACTTAGAAAATAATGTCTTTGTAATCATTTGAATATTATCATTCTAGTGTCTTTTCTACAAAATCATAAATAATTTGTTCAAAATCAAGGTTTTCGTAAAAAATCATTTTTGAATCAAAGCAAGACTATTAAATCTATCTTAAGACAAAGTAGATCACAAATAAGACTTTAACAATTTCAATTTAGAAAAAATTCTTTCGTTATTCGATAAACTATACATGCATTAGAAAAACAAATAGAGCCCTAAAATTTATTCTATAATAATAAGAAAAATTCTACATATTGGTGCCTCAAAAAATGGGGCTATGTTGTCTCACATCCCAAACACGCACAGGAGTAGGGGCCTGAGTGAGAGAGAGAGAGTACCTTTGAGGTTGAGAGCGATTCGGACTCGGAAGGCACAAGAGCTCCTCCAATATGAATACAGCGTCAACTTATTCTCTGCTTCTTCGCCAACACCTACGCTTGCGCTCGCCTTGTTCAAAGCAACCAACCAACCAACCACAATCAGTTAGTTCTAATTAGCTATCGGTGTAACAGTCAGTAATCACACACATGACACACCAAATTAAAATGGAACGAAGGGATGAAGAAGATGCATACCATTGCCACTGCCAAGTGAAGTGCCGTGCTGATCCTTCCAACTTCAAAGCACAAGAGCCGAAGCGATAATTAATAACAACACCGAACCAACCAGACGTTCTCAAGTTTGTTCGCACTCCAAGTCAGACTATATTCTTTTTCTTTTTTGGTAATTTAAGTCAGACTCTATTCGAAGTAATTTAATTAAAATTAATACACGCACTTATCAGTTTTTGAAAAATATTTAAAAGTTATGTTTTTTAAATAAATATATACCATAATTTAATATATTAAAATAAAGTTAATATAGAAGAATGAGTATGTTAAATACATTTATTTTTAGTTTAATATTTTGTTTATAGAATAATTGAAATGGTACATTTAAAAAATATTTGTCATCACTAGCCCGTCTGTCCTTTTTTTTTCTTTAGTATAAAAATCATATATTGATATGTAAGTTTGATTGTTATTATATACTCATTTATATCAATATATTAATAATAATATGTTGCACATGATTTATCAGATATGTAAAATTAACTAAAAATAAATTTAAAATATAAAGTATTACAGAGAATATGTTAAAAAGACTTTGTTAGAGAGTGTGTGCATTTCTTCCTTTTATCTAGAAGAATTCTTTCTTTGTTTATACATAGGGGAAATTGATTTTATGGGATTTATTAAATACATGCGGTATTTAATAAATTTTAAGTTGTATGTGTAAAAAAATATGTTTTAAGTTGTTAATTTAATTCTCTTAAAAAGTAAGTATACGTCACTAAATTTCTAATTTTAATAATTAAATTTTTAATAATAACTCTGTAATTTCAATTCCTTACTATTTTATTTTGTAAAAATTTATTTTTTTCAACTTTCTCGTGGATACCCTCTTTTTATTCTTTCCTTTCCACTGTTACCAAGAGTTAGCATGACGTGAGGTAGGGATGTGGAGGGATGAATGAATGCAAAACGTGGGTAGTTGGGTTTTATTAGGTTTTGTTTTTTATTATGAGCTTTTAATTACTTTGTCTCTGTCCAGATTTATCCCAAATTTCACCCTGAATTTTTAATTAAAACCTTAATTAATTTAAGGATAAAAATGGAAAAAAAAAACACCAAAATTCAGTTATGTCCCCCAATCCCCTTTATATATAGACAGTCCCCTTTATATATAGATATATAGATTATATATAGAATATATAGAAGATTAAAATCTTAATTAATTTAAGGATAAAAATAGAAAAAAATTATGACACCAAAATTCAGTTATTCCCCCAATCCCCTTTATATATAGATATAGATAGATATAGATATAGATATAGATATACACACACTTCATAAAATATACATCTATCTATCTATCTATCTATCTATCTATACATGTACATGTAGAGACCACCATTTGGGATATTTTTTACAGGTGTCAATCTGTAATTAATCCCTTCTTAAAGAAGCTTTGGGAGAAAATTTTGCCAATTAAGGAAAGTTAACAAAATTGAATCACAAATAGAGAGAGATCATGAACCTTACACTAGAAGCTTTGGGCTTCGAAGGAAAAGTAAAGAGAGATACCCAGGCTTCCCCTGGAAGCTTCAATTCAAGAAATCCAACTTTTCGTTTGCTTTTCCTAACAAAAAAAAATGATTTTCTCTTTCTGTCTTTCGGTTTCCTCTACCATTGGCTAGGCAACATTTTGAAATACCTTCACCCACATCACACACACACTCTCTCTCTAAAATCTGGACCATTCTCAAACTGTGTTTATATACTCATTTTCTACACTCTCATAATTGCACACACACACAATTTCTATAATTTTTACAATTTGTATATAAAAAATACTTGACATTTGATTATGAAATTAATAATTTATTTTAATTATATTATATTTTTTATAAATTATCTAAGCTGAACTCGGGATTGTCATTTTAATGGTTTTCAATTCACTATTTTTTATATTTTTAAAACTTATTCGCAAAATGTTGTAAAATTTGTTGTATTACACTCCAAATGACTCATGTAGCATTGGTAAAAAAAAAATGACTCATGTAGCATAACTGAGAAATATAAATAAAAAAAAACTGCTGACCACTTACCCTTGTAAAAACACATTTGAAGTTTTTAGAGCAAATAAAAATCAAGTAACAGGCTAGCTGATTTTGCCTTGTTGGCATTTTGCTTTTCTATTAAAAGGGATCATAAGGCGTATGGGGAGAACAAAAAAAAAGAGGAAAAAGGTATTATAATGTAATCATAAGATCCCTGCTAATAAAAAAGAAAAATACCAAAAAAGCAAGAAAACCAAAAAATAAAAGGAAAAAGTATATTATAATGTAATCCTAAAGCAACCGGTATATATATAATTATATACTATGATGAAACTTGCATAACTCGCTCATGGGAGGTTCATTTACTCCATGTTTTGCGTGAAGGTAATGGTTATGCAGATTGGCTGGCGGAAAATGGTTCCTCTTCGGATAACCCCATTAGGATTTGGCAAACGTGTTCTCATCAGGTCTCCTCCATCGCGATGGCAGATGCTTTGGGTGTAGCTAAAATTAGAGCTTCTTAGTTTTTTTTTTCTCCCTTTTTTTTCCGTTATTTTCCCCTTGATCAAAAAATATATACTATGATGAAAAAATAGATGAGAAACTAAGTTGTATAGGTTTTTCAAGAGGAAGTTTTTCCATCAAAATAACCTCTCTCCGAAATAGGAGAAGACTCTGCCATTATATTGAGAATTGTAACGTCATGTCATGTTATTTTTTTAAGGATTGTAACATTTTTTTATTGCATTCTAGTACCTATCTATTTAAAAATTTTAAGCTATGATTAGTTAAATTTTTAAAATAATTTTATTGTCTAAAATTAAAATATATTGTCAAAAAAAGTAAAATTAAAATATATTGATAACTATACCAAAAGCCCATTTCTCAATAATGTAGTTATTTTTTACGTAATTTTAAATGAAAATAAAAAATAAAATTTAAATATTTGAAAATTAATTCGCAATAAATAAAAGTTTTCCTAGAAAAATCTCATTAGTAAAAAAACCAACGGTACTAAATGGTTAATTTTTCCACGGTACCATTGAAATTTCATCTATACCTATATATAATGAAAACACACCAAAATAACTACCTATTTGGTGTTCTAATTTTTGTTCCAATATTGCCCTTATGTAACTTACTTTTCAAATTTTAAATTTAAACAAACACACATCTCAAAATTTAAATTTAAACAAACACACTTTCTCTTAATAATAATTAATTTATATCTACATATAACCAATCAAACATCTTAAAATTTAAATTTAAACAAACAACTTAATTAATGTTGATGGCAGTAGTCTGGGCAATCCTGGCGGGGCAAGTTTTGGGCGTTTAGCCAGAAATTCAGATGGTGGCTGGATTTTTGGTTTCTGCGGCCATATTGGCCATGAGGAGGTTCTTAAAGCGGAGTTGCTTGGCATTTTCTTGGGTCTGAACCTTGCTTGGAATAGAGGGTTTCGAAACCTTATTTGCTACTCTGATTCTAGGAGTGCTCTGAAGCTAATCGCAGACCAGACCAATGTTTTCCATAAGCATGTAGTCATTATACAGGATATCAAAGATTTACTGGCCTTACCTTGGAGAGTGGATCTGCGCCATATGCTGCGTGAGGGGAATCAGTGTGTTGATTACTTTGCCAAATTGGGAGCATCCAGTGAGGAGAAGCTCCTCTTCTTCGATGTGCCTCCTCCGGAGTTGAGTTTGTGCTTGTATGGGGATGCTGTTGGGACAACCTATCCTCGAGGTTACCCGCAGCTGGATCCAACCCTGTAATTTCTTTCTGTCTTTTCTGGTTTTTGTTTCCCTGTTTGTAGTTTCCTGAACTCTACCAAAAAAAAAAATCTTAAAATTTAAATTTAAACAAACACACTTTTTCTTAATTTATACATTATATAATTTTTATATTAAACAATTAAATAATAATAGAAAAAGCAGACAGCCACCGTGCCCAGCTATCCGCTAGTAATAATAATAATAATGTGAAAATATTTGGGTTTAAAAATAATTAAAAATGAAGTTTTGTTTTTGTTGGTCAACAAAAAATAAGGTTAAGTTTAGTCAAAAGTGCACTTTTTGGTTTGGATCTTGACAAACTAAAAAAGAGGAGAGGGTGTGATCTCTGGGTGGGCCCATCCCATAGCAGTTGAAATGCAGAAAAAGACAAGAGACGAGAAGAGAGCAATAGGTGAGAAATTAATTATTAATTAAGATTAAGAAGAAGAAACATGAGGATGGAGGGTAATGATATTGAAGATCAAAATTCTCCAGTTGGAGAGAAAGAGCAGCAGGCAGCGGGACTGGGCATTCTAGTTCAGATTATGATGTTGGTTCTCTCATTCGTTTTGGGTCACATTCTCCGTCGCAAGAAGATTTACGCTCTTCCTGAAGCCAGTGCTTCCCTTCTCATCGGCTTACTCGTTGGTGCACTTGCCTACATTTCCAACGCTCAGACCAATATAAGGTCACTCACATCACATGATATCACACTACTCTTCTTTTCTCTCTTTTATTTATTTATTTATTATTATTTTACCTCACTTCAGTTCCGCTTGTGCATGTGCATGTATAACTACAACTACAGGGCGTGGTTCAATTTTCACGAGGAGTTTTTCTTCCTCTTCCTATTGCCTCCTATCATATTATATCCTCATTCCCACTCCTGTGTCTCTTATTCTTTTTAACTTTCAATCATACATAACAGTAATGTCTTTCCTTGACCCTTCACTCTACCCAATCTGGCTTCAGTCTCGCGCCTGTAAGTTTTCTTTTCGGATTTTTATTTGCTTAATTTATTCTTTCATTTCAGTAACGTAGTTTTGATCACTGGGTGTTCATCGTCTTGCCAGAAACCTTTCTTCTCTAATTTTGGAGCTATTGTGACGTTTGCTATATTCGGTACCTTTCTAGCTTCTATTGTAACGGGTGTCTTAGTGTAAGTTTTTTGTTTTTCTTTCATTCATTTCTTTTATTTATATACTATATATGGACGACCTTTGTGCTAATTTTCATTCTCTCCAGTTATCTCGGTGGATTGATCTACCTCATATACAAACTACCTTTTGTTGAGTGTCTAATGTTTGGTGCTCTTATATCTGCAACCGATCCTGTTACTGTTTTGTCCATATTTCAGGTAATTTACATACTATTTTGTTCTTCTATTTCTTCTGTTTGTACCACTACTTACAACATAGTGCTTATATGTGTTCCCAATCTTATGATCTCTTTTGAAGAGTTGTTCCCTTTCCTAATGTAGGTCTTTAATCATTTATACCATATTTGAGTAACTTGTGAAGGTTTATGCTTTCCCACTTTCTATCCAACTAGCTTGTCTTTTGCTGTCCTTTCTAATTCTCTTTGTTCATTTCTGAGTATTATTATAGTATAGCATACGTGTAGCATCTAATTCAATTTATTCCTGATTTGTCTACCTTACTGCAGGAGCTTGGCACAGATGTTAATCTATATGCCTTAGTATTTGGAGAATCTGTTTTGAATGATGCAGTAAGTTTCTACGGGTATAATGCTCTCTGTGCGTGTGTCTGTTTTTTTAAGTGCATCTGTGATTTAAATCTAGATGATGCTATTGGCTGATTCTTTTTCATCTTTTTTTTCTCTCTTTTCTATTCCCCATAAACTCTCCCGTGCAATATTGGAAGATGGCTATTTCTTTGTACAGGTATCTGAACTTCTAAAGATTACCATGTTTATTCCAAAGTGACCCGAGTATCATTTAAGTTGACCATCTCTAACTCAAGTATTTACTTTGCAGGACAATGTCATTGGTTAAAACTCAACTATCTAGACAAAATTTATTCATGGTGGTTGTTAGATTTTTGGAGACTTTTGTTGGGTCAATGTCTGCTGGTTGGTTTTACAAATTTTACCTGATGTTTTGTTTTATGTAGTGTTTGGTTAGTTGAATTACCTGGAATTATATGTATTAAAGATGTTCTAGATAGAAATTTGGCATTAGTGAACTTACCCAACAATTCGTACAATTTTTTCTGTCATGATACACTTTTTTTGGATTGGTGTTGCTTTTACCTAGTTGATATAACAACTCTTCAGGTAGAAGAGAGGAGGAAGAGAGAGGGGGAATAATTTATTTGTGATCTCTCTCTCTCTCATAGCATAAAGAATTGTTATTCTTTTAGTATTTCTAAGTGGTCATTGCTTTTGGTGGCTCTGCAGGTGTTGGAGTTGGATTTATATCTGCTTTAATATCCTTTTAAATCCCTGAGTGTGTATATACATCATAACTCACTAAAGATTAAAAAATCAAATATATTGTGAAAACTTAACTATCAGAACCTATTTAAGTATGCAGGGTTGAATATTGACACGTAAGTATTTATAACTACTTTACTCTTTGGGCTAGACATATGATGATTCATGTCATATCTGGAAAATACTGATACGATGTTTTTCTATGTAGTCTTCAGAACTTGGAGAACTGTCTTTTTGTTCTTTTCCCATATTTCTCGTAAGAAATTTCCTTGGACCTTTTCTTCATAAATCCCATTGCAGAAGTTTTCTAACCACCTTTATACATTGTGAAACCAGTGTAAAACTATATTCTTTCTCAGGTACATGCTTGCAGAAGGTCTTGGCCTGTCTGGTATTGTATCAATATTATTCACGGGAGTGGTAATTGCATATTATAGTTTTCCTGTGCTATTTTATGTGTGCTAAGGCATGGCTATGAGTATTTTTGTGCTATGTTTTAGGTCATGAAGCGTTACACATATTCAAATTTGTCACAAAATTCTCAAAGATTTGTGTCTGCTTTTTTTAAGTTGATATCATCGTTAGCAGAGACCTTTGTGTAAGGAGGATATGATTTGCAATATTTCCCTTTTTATACTTCAACATTTACTCCAAATAAAGCATGGACCATTTTATCTTATGATCTACAGATTCATCTACGTGGGCATTGATATTGCAATGGAGCAACATAGCTGGTCACACGTTGGATTTATATTCTTCTCCATTGTATCCTTTCCTTGATCCTTTAATTTTGACCTATGAATTTGAATTTTTGAGATTTTTATTGACCTCAAATTTCATGTATTTATAATCTTATTGATCCTTGTCCTCAACTTGTTCTGTAACCACTTAGATATTCATTGGAATTGCAAGGTATTTGTGCTGTAATTGCTATCATCATGATCCTTTGACACAACTGTTCATGTCGTGTTTTTTAGCTAGTTTGGTAAAATATAAAGATATACATGCAGTTTTAGTACTTTTATGCTTCACTTTCATGTTTCTCTATGAAGTTGTAAACAACATTGTTTGGTCACTTCATGCAGGGCAGCCAATGTATTCTCTTGTGCTTATCTGGTCAACTTGGTCAGACCTGCACATCACCAGATACCTCTAACACACCAGAAAGCACTTTGGTACAGTGGTAAGAAATTAAGAAACACAAAGATCATTAACTATGTTGTGGAAAGTTTGTTTGATTCTGTCAATAAAATCTGCTTCTTGCTTTTGGTGTGCTCTAATGCTTTGCCAGTTCACTCAAGTTTTGTATTTTATGACCATGAACAGGACTTCGAGGGGCAATGGCATTTGCCCTTGCTCTACAATCAGTTCATGATCTTCCAGAAGGACATGGAAAGACCATCTTTACTGCAACTACAGCAATAGTTGTTTTAACGGTAGTCATGCTCATTTGTTATTGTCTAATTTAAGCTAATCATCACGTGAAAAATAAATAAATAAATAAATATGGAGGTAGTGTAAGGTGCCTGACTATGTCGGACATTGTGTAAAATCTGAATGTTGTTTACACTCTATATTCCGTGTTTCCCTATTTCTGATTCCTATTTACATGGAAACTTTATGTTGTTCTCGTGTCTGCAATTGGGTTCTGCAAGATCTTAATCCAAATTCAAGCAAACAATATGTGAGCTACTAGTATGAAAAAGATAAGTGTGCCACTCGGAAATCGCAAAGTGAGAGAAATAGAGAGATTTGGGTGTATTAAATGGTGATCAGTATGCTAACTGATGAGATGTTGAGGAATGTACAACAGTACAAGTGTTATTATGAATTGGACAACCTGATACCAAACATCTAAAAAACTATACCTAACTTTTGTCCTCCTATTTCTTTAAATAACCAGCAGCAACCGATTATTTTCCCCACTTTTTTAACATTTATTCACTTTCTTTCAGGTATTGCTGATTGGTGGTTCAACATGCACCATGCTGGAAGCTTTAGAAGTTATAGGCGGGGACAGTCATATTAATGATAGCCCTTTGGCTTCAGTTAGTGTCATAACGGTAAGTTTTGCTACATAAGGCTCATTTGCTTTCTTAAATAGTATAAGCATTTGTTCAATGTTGTTTCTACATAATTGCGGAGCTTGATTCTTGTCAAAATATAGCAGGAAGTTGACTTCTGCTTGGCTGAGATGTGACCGGGACTGCGTTTTGTTTTTGTTTTTGTTTTTGTTTGTGTGTGACAACGAAGGATAATGTTTATCATAATGAATCTACTTTACAATTTATATGTTTCTTTCTATTTGCTCTTTCAACTAATAATTTTGGTTTTTCTCCACAAGAATATTGAGGGAAATAATGTCAATGGTTATATTTCTCCTTCGTATGATGAAGAATCGACACCAGGGAACAAAATCAAGATGAAGCTACAAGAAATCCACAAGAGGTATCATCTGAATGCTAAAACTGCAAATATGTTAAATCCATTATTGCTTAATCATATCGCTACTCCTAATTCTGCTTTGCTTTTCTGTTGAAGTGCTGCATCTTTTACAACATTAGATAAAAACTACCTCACCCCATTCTTTACTAGTCAAAATGGAGATGAAGAAGGTAAGCTTGACTTGGCATTGGCATTGATTCTATTTTATATTGTCTTTCAAATTCTCATTGTAGAACTGATGTATATAGGTATTGGATATATTTGACTTGATTTTCTCTTTTAAATGGATTACATTTACACCTTTGTTCATTTATACATAGTCCTCGCAACTATTTTATCAAGTTGCCACCTTGTTCGCTAAGCCTAGTCATCTTCTAGCATTGTTGGTTATTATTATCTTGTTTTCATGTGGGCTTTTGAAAAGCAACAATATTTCTAACCACTAGAATTTTGTGTCAAGGTTGTTGAACATGCATCGTATTTGACCCCATAAAACACCAACAGTCATACTTCTTATCAAGTCATAATCCCTGCTCCTTTGTTAGGTTGCTATTTCTTTCATGGAATATTTATGAATCATGTCTTAAACTTTTAATAATATTTTTCATCGATGATCTTGATGTATTATGCTACTTGCTTGAACTTTATGAATGAAACTTGTTGACATGGTATTACCCTAACAAGTTGTTCTTGTTGTCAACAGTTGAACTTCTAACTTCTCGAAGAGCGGGATTCCACGACCACGGCGACCATTATTCACCATGATATTTTCCAAACAGCATGCACAATCTATTTGAAAGTCTCCTTTTTGTACACACCTTGAATCAGGCTATTTATAGAGGCAACTTGGAGGAATTTCTATATTACAACAATTATCATTTCAAGTTAATGGGATTGAGAATCTTATGTCAAATTCAAGTAGACAATTTGGTCCATCGAGTTAGAAGATAACATCGTCTCCGCAACATGAGTAAGGGTGTTCTTGAGGAGGGTAAAATGTAAAGTCATAGATGAAAAAATAAAGATAAAAAAAATCAACTTCTATTGATATAACTGGAAAGGAATTTGGTTCCCCTTTAATAAAGTGCCGGTTCGATTCTTGTGAATCTATCTAAATATAGGTCATGTCGATCATAAAATGAGACTATTGTAACTTTTTATTTATTATTTTTAAATTAATTTTTTTTCGTGGAATCTGGTACATCTATATTTTTGGGTCCAACATTTGGGCCAGCCAAATATTTGTCATCCGGCCAGTCTACTTTTGCATTTGTAGTATTTTTTTTAATTAATTTTTGTATGACCAAAAAAAAAATTTAATTTTTGAATTTTTTTTAAGAAAACTAAAAAATAAAATAAAGGAGAAATAAAAAAAATGAAATTAAAACTGAAAAGCAAAAATGACAAAAATTGGCTTTTGTTTTTTCATATTTTTTAAATTTTTATATAATGACATGAAGTAAAAAACAATAAAAAAAGAGAACAAAATATGGTGTTCACAAATTATTTTCATAAGTCCCCACAAGACAAAAAACTTAAAAAAAAAAAAGACAGGAAACCTTCCCCTGCAATGTTAAATTTTGATACATTATGAAAACTAAGCATCGGCAATGTATTTTATATTTGAGTTTCTATAATGTAAATTTTCAAAATACATTGTGATTTTTTTTTTAAAACAAAAACTTGCAATAGGAATCACCACTAGACTTCAACACCGATGAGGGAAAAAGAATGAGAGACTAGAATGAGAAACAAGAATGTGAGGGAGATGAGAGTGAGAGGGGTGACCGTCACGGAGAGTGATAGAGATGAGAGTGAGATATAGAAGAGGAAGAGCGACAGTGAGAGAGGTAGGAAGGGAGATAAATGGGGGTGAGGAGAAGAGAGGTGGAGGTAGAGGTATTTTGGGAATAATTTAAATTTTCTTAAGGGAGGGGGTGGGAAAAGAAATAGGTGCCGGTAAAAATACCCCACAAAATTTGTCATTCACTCCACTTTAACATAAAAATTTCAAAATTATCCCCTTTTAATATAGCGTTTTCCCCTTTTAATATAGCGTTTTGCTTCTTGAGATTCTGAAATTACATTCTATTCGAAAACTGGAGTTTCTGGAATATAAATTATTTTCTGAAATACAATTTGCTGAGTTTTTATACATTTCAAAAATTCAAGTTTTTGAATACAATTTTGTATTTTGAAATCTCCAATTTCAGAAAAAAAAATGTCATTTCGGGATCTAAAGTATCAAAATGTGATATTAAAAAGAGGTAATTTTAGAATTTTTAGGTTAAAGTAGAGTGAATGACAAATTTTATGGAGTGTATTTATCATCACCCAAAGAAATTCCTAAGTCAAATTACGCGTGGAGCCCAAAATACTAACTAGTTGGGCCTGGCTCAGAATTGAAACGTGAGGAAGGGTAATTTATATCCGCACATACATACTTTGCTATCTGTACATACATGTCCGTGGAACTATTAATTCTGCGGATTTATTTTTTTTCCAATACACACATGCCGTGGAACTATTAAGCGGGTTGTAATTCTTCGCGGATCTATTAGTTCCGCATGTTGTAATTCAACACATACATGCCTGCAGAACTAATAATTCCGCAGAAAATTACAACCCGCAGAACTAATAGTTCCATAGCATGTGTGTGTTGGAAAAAAATAAACCCGCAAAACTAATAATTCTGCGGATATGTATATACAAATAGCAAAGCATGTATGTGCAGATATAAATTACCGTGAGGAAGGTACAAGACAAGAAACTTAAACATTAACCCACTTGACCAAAAAAAAAATGACGGGCTTTTTTATTGACACATACATGAGTTATTATTGACACATACATATCAGTGTAGAATTAATAGTTTCACATTAGTATGGAACTAATAATTCTGCATTGAAATACAACTATAGAACTATTAGTTATGCATCATGTATGTTTTCAAAAAAAATACCTGCGAAACTATTAGTTCCATATCAAGTATGTGTAGATAGAAAAATATATATTTATAGATTAAAAAAGCCAAAAATGACGCGCGACCAAAAAAAACATTGACAAAAAAAAGACAAGAAACTTAAAAAAAAATAATACAAGAAACCTCCCTCTGCAACATGCTCCAAACTTAAGTCCCAAGTCATAAATGTTGGGAATTGGTAAATACACCCCAGTTTTTTGCCATACACCCCACATTTATTCAGGAAATTACTATTATACCCTCATTGTTTGGGTTTTTTTTTTATTTCGCTTCTTTTCCGGAAACTGGCCATACACCCCCAGTTTCCGGAATACAGATTTGCATTCCGGAAACTGGAGTTTCCGGAATACAAATTGTATGGAAACTGGAGTTTGCAAATTTGCTTGCATTCCGGAAACTGGATTTTCCTGGAGTTTTCGGAATGTAAATTTTTCCTGGAGTTTCCGGAATGCAAAAATACATTCCGGAAACTGGATTTTTCTGGAGTTTCCGGAATGTAAATTTTTCTGGAGTTTCCGGAATGTAAATTTTTCCTGGAGTTTCCGGAATGCAAAAATGCATTCCGGAAACCGGTAACAACGCGAAATTGAAAAAAAAATTAAACAAATCAATGAGGGTATAATGGTATTTTCCTTTTTAAATGTGGGGTGTATGTCCAAAAAAATTGGTGTATTTACCAATTCCCTAAATGTTTGTTGGCTTTATCTAGGGGTAACATTGCAAATATATTATTATTTATAAATCTCTCAACTTTATTAAATTTTAAAAACTTAAACCCCTGAATTTTGTTAAATTTTAAAAATCTACCCACCACTCTCCGTGTCCACTGTCCCGGAGCTTGCTCCTCCTCCGACCAGCTCTGGTACGTTACTCACCGTCAGGGTCTGGTTCGAAACATCGACGATCAGTGACCTTCGTACTCTTTCCCTCCACCATGACCCCATCCACCATCTCCACGAAGCTCGTCGCGATGCCGCGCACCCACTCAGCCGTCGGAGGATGTTACAGAGAGCAACACGGAGGTGAACGGCAGTGACCTCGGCGGACGTTAACGGAACTGTAAAATTTTATGGGTTTAACGAGGCGGGTTCGAAGGACGAAGACGTTTGAATCGATGACTCGGTTAAGGAGGTGGGTCGAATCGTCCTGCAGTCGCGCGACGAAACCGACGACCACCACCCCATAGAAGGAGCGAGGGGGGACGATGAGGGATGATCTGTGGAGGAAGAAGAAGGTGAAAATGGAGGTGGAGGGCAAATGAATGAGGTTATGAGGACTCTAACTGGAGAGGTGGGAAGGGGAAGGGTTTGGGTTTCCACTGTTCTGTTTTTTAGTGGGTCAATGTTTTAAAATTTGATATATTCAAGGGACTAAAAAATAATTTCATTTTACAAAAATGGGCTCTCTCACGGTGAGAGACATAACAAGGTCTCTCAGCCTAGAAGCCGCCATGTTTGTTCTCAACTTCTCTTTTTCTGTTACCCGCAGCGCAGCATTCTACTCGCGAGGTTTTCTTTCCTTTTGTTTTCCGTCGTAGTCCCGTTTCCGTTCCTCACCAACTCGCTTTTAGGGTTTCCTTTTTCCTCGCTTCTCCGATGGCGCCCGATCCTAATCGCGCCGGCACCGGCGCCAGTACCAGCGGCACCGCCAAAGACGATGCCATGGCGAAGAAGAAGGTCGAGAGCGAAGATCTGGTGAGTCGAAAAGCCCGGGTTTCAAAATCACAGTTGTTTTCTTACTCATTTTACGGTTCAGATAAGAGAATAAAAATCGTTTTGTCTTTGTGGTAATAATAATCCATGCAGTCAGATGAGGATTTGGCTTTGAAGCAGCAGCTAGAGTTGTATGTTGAGAGGGTTCAGGATCCCGACCCCGGGTTGCAGAAGGTTGCTCTTGAGAGCATGAGGTAAACCGTAAACCTAGTTTTATTTATGATTGAGGATTCATATTCAGTGATGAAGTGAGCAAAATTTGATTTGAGTGGGAATTTAACATTTTTTTTTGTTTAAAGTTGTGTATTGAGATTGAAATGTATGGTTATATTGTAGACAAGAAATTCGAGCTTCAACTAGCTCGATGACTTCAGTTCCTAAGCCATTGAAGTTTCTTCGCCCCCATTATGGCACTCTCAAGGCATATTATGAAACTATGGCGGAATCAGATTTGAAGGTATTGTTGTTCGTGCGCTTCAGTGATGTGATGCCTTTATATCAATTATCGAATAATAATAATAATAGTATAGTATGATTTTCTGCTGGTTAGCTAATTTGTCTTTTACTCATTGCAGAAGTACTTGGCAGACATTTTATCAGTTTTGGCCCTTACGATGTCTGCAGAGGGAGAACGAGTGAGTTTGCTGTATTAGAAATTCTAAATGTTTTTTTGGTGATTGCCGCCCTTGATTGTGTTCAAGCTTGGTGGTGCACCTTCGTTCAGACATCTTTTAAACCCAATTCTGATTTTTTTATCTTCCGTCTTCCATTTACTTGCATTGTTTTCCTTTTATCTATCTCATCTCTTCCCATCAATCACCCATCATATCTTTACCTTCTTCCTCTTTCCTTTCTACCTCTCTCTTCACTGCACCTCTCACACTCCATCGAGTAGAGTGAGACAATATTTTTCCTATATTGACTAACTTTTGTTATATTGACTCTTGCCCATGACTCTGTCAGGAAAGCCTCAAATACAGGTTATTGGGTTCAGAGGGTGATATTGGTTCATGGGGTCATGAGTATGTTAGGTGAGAATTATGTTTTTCGTGGCTGTGCTTTTTTGTTTTTTATGGTCGAAGATGGATTGCTGTTGTATGTAAATACATCACTAGGAAAGTTAGAATTTTGGTAATTTGAGTATTGACAAAAAGGAGTTCATCATATCATCAATCTCAATCTTACTTATGTTTTCTTTTGTTTTCAGGAATTTGGCTGGAGAAATTTCACAAGAGTATGCAAAAAGAAAGGTTCGGCTTCTAGCTAATTTAATTTAGATGATAATGTTTACCACTTAAAAGTGCTTTTACTACAGCATTTTGTGTACTCTTATCCCAATTGAGTATGGATGGATAGCCTTCTCTGGTTCATTTACTATGTATAGCATCAACCATAGTCTATTTTCGCATTTAGAAAAGCGGGGCTGAAGTATAATTAAATCTATTTGCAAAGGTGCACTCTTTGGTGCCTCATGGTTATTGTTATAAGTTATTAAATTAATAATTAATAATTAATAATTAATAATTAATAATAAAAATATATTTCAAATAAGATTAATGTGTAGTATAATATTGTTGCTTAGATATTGAATAGCATTTGTGATTTGGATTTTCATTTGAGTAGTGTTAACTATTATTAATTTAGTCTCTGCTCATATTTGATCGTTTTCCATTCGTAGTTAATCTTAAGATCGCTTGCTTTTATTTTTGTGCTTCTACAGGGCGAAGAGGCCCCAGTAGATGATCTAATGGAACTTGTGCAACAAATAGTTGCTTTTCACATGAAGGTATGAAATGCAGATTATTAACCTTATGGAAATTGATGCAACAAGATGTGTTGGATGAAGACTGTTAATTACTCTTGACTAATTTTAAATTGCTGCAGCACAATGCAGAACCAGAAGCTGTTGATCTTTTAATGGAGGTAATATGCCAGATCCTTTTTTAGGTTGTTGCTCAACTACTCCAGACAGTTCAGTTTTCATGTAATTAATATTTAATGTTTAATGTTAGGTTGAAGACCTTGATATTTTGATTGAACACGTGGACAAAACAAATTTTAAGAGGACTTGCCTGTATCTCACCAGTTCAGCTAGGTAAGTGCAAACAGACCTCAGTTTATGCAGGTTTTAAGAGAAATCAATTGAGTTCAGAACAGTTATGAAGAAAGAGAAACAGATGGTTATCGTTACTGATAAACTTTTGTATCTTTTGTGGTTTGAAGATTTTTTGTTTGTTTCACAATCCCACACCCTTTTCGATGATTTCCTATTTTTATGGTGTATCTATTATTTATTTCTGAATTGTTATTATTTAATTTAATTATTTAATAATTAACTGATGTCCTAGGTTATCATCTTGGACTTTTCAAAGTTCAAAGTGATAAAATGATCCGGTGCTTTAGGATGAGAATTGTTGTTAGCTTGACCGACAGTTGGACCTCTTAATACTGAATCTTTTTAATTTGGTTTTGAAATCTTATTAGAGTGATAGATATATAACAAAGTTTTATTGGATGGAGTTTGAGTTACAACGGGATAGAATAGCATAAAGGTTTCTTCAGGAGGAAGCTATTTTGATTTATAAGCATCATTTTGGATGATAAATCAGATGTTGTAACTTGTCTTGGGTTTTTGCTTTTATGTTTTTTTTGGGTGAATTGACTGTCTCTCTCTGACAGACAAACACTATTTTAATTTATTTTTTTAATTGTACAGATACCTTCCTGGACCGGATGATATGTTAGTTTTGGACCTTGCATGTTCGATCTATCTGAAATTTGAAGAATATCCAAATGCACTCCAAATTGCATTGTTCCTGGATAAGCTGCAGGTGTGACACTGGAATTCTGTCTGTCTTTGAAGTCTTTCTTTAACTGTGATTTGTGATTTTTTTAAAATCTTATATTTGTAGTTCATTCCATATGCCTGTAAAGAAATAATTTCTATATTTTGTTCCTTAAATGCTTTTGTGGTTTGAAACTAACTAGTTGCAGTGTTGTTGATAGTATGTGAGGCAGGTGTTCACCTCTTGTAATGATGTGCTGCGAAAGAAGCAATTCTGTTACATGCTTGCACGTCATGTAAGTCCTGGATTGCGTTAGTACTTTGTGATTATATCTCTGGAATTTCCTTCCTTGCAACAATAGGTGTAATTTTGTTACACAGCAGTTGTTTAACTGTGAGGCTGTGTGCTCAACTCTTTTTAAGCCTTATGATGGCAAATGACAAGCTAGAGGGAGTCAGAGAGACTAAAAAAATTCCATTATCAGTTTTATTTTGAGATTCTTCTTTGATGGTTTTTGTGACGCATGTAGGGAATTACTTTAGAGCTCGATGAAGAAATGGCTGCAAATGAAGATGACAGAGAAATCTTGCAGGATATCATAAACAATTCTAAGTTAAGTGAAGGATATCTGACTCTTGCTCGTGATATTGAAGTCATGGAGCCCAAGTCCCCTGAGGATATATACAAGGTGTGATTCTGATGATAAATTTATTCCCACCTTAATTAACACTGGACTACATATGACTCCCAGTTCATGTGTAGTTTTTACATCTAATGCCCTGGGATTTAAATTTTAGTTAATTAAATTATGGTCCGATTTGATGAAAGGATGAATGAATCATCTTCTTTTTTATTTGGCGTACGTGTATTAATTTTACTGCTCGGCGATGTTGTATGGGACGGATAAACCCAATGTAGCAGTGATGATAATGCTGTGATGGATGAGTGGAAAGACTAGACGAGACAGGGTTAGGAATGATAGCATCATAGGGAGAGTTGGGGTGGCACCTATTGTAGAAAAGATGGTTGAATATTGGCTTAGATGGTTTGGGCACATATGGAGGAGACCTATAGATTCTGTAGTAAAGAGAGTAGATCATATGGAGGGCAGCCCAGTAGCTAGAAGCAGAGAAAAACTTAGAAAAACTATAAGCAAAACTATTAAGAAATATCTAGAGGTCAATGGTTTCACTATAGACATGATTCACGACGACCAATATAACATCGAGTAATCCATGTAGCCGATCCCACCTACAGGGATAAGGCTTGGTTGTTGTTGCTGTTCTACATGTATTAGTTTTACAGCTTGCATATGTTTGCTTGTCATTTCTAAGAAGTGGAACAATTGATTCTGGTTTGTTATACGTTTGTTGAATTTAGTGCCCCATTTGTTTAAGCTTTTGTTTTACTCCTGTTTGGTTTTTCCTAGGCACACTTGCTTGATGGCCGCGCAAGTGCTGGTGCAAGTGTAGATTCAGCTAGGCAGAACCTTGCCGCTACTTTTGTTAATGCATTTGTAAATGCTGGCTTTGGTCAGGTACAGTGAACCTCATATTTCGAGATTGTGTATGTTGTATTTGTTGTGATTTTGTGTTACTGATCTCTTCTGTTTCTTTTACTTTGTCTTTCCTTTCCATTATTGTTGTGCAGGATAAGTTAATGACTGTTACATCAGATTCTTCAAGCAGTGG
Source organism: Glycyrrhiza uralensis (assembly GCA_030159175.1). NCBI lineage: Eukaryota > Viridiplantae > Streptophyta > Magnoliopsida > Fabales > Fabaceae > Glycyrrhiza > Glycyrrhiza uralensis. Next base: position 59,838,361 of record BRZY01000001.1, on the reverse strand, counting down.
TTCTTCTGGAAATTGGCTTTTCAAAAACAAGGATCATGGGAAGACTAGTGCTGCAGCAAGTCTGGTATGAATTTTCTTTCTAAATCATTATTTCTCTTATTTATGGACCATATAAATTTCATTTGCAATACTTACATTTTCTCATGTATTATAACAGGGTATGATTTTACTCTGGGATGTTGACTCTGGACTTGCGCAACTTGACAAATACTTCCATAGTAATGATAACCATGTCATTGCTGGTGCATTATTGGGAGTTGGAATTGTCAATTGTAGTATCAAGAATGACTGTGATCCAGTTAGTTCCATTTATTCTTCCCTTCGCTCAGTATGACATGTATTTTTTAGTTTCTGTATTAGACCTTATTTGATTCCCTTTTAGGCAATGGCACTCCTAGGTGACTACACAGATAAAGAAGACACCTCGATCAGGATTGGTGCAATTATGGGATTGGGAATAGCATATGCAGGTTCCCAGAACGAGCAGGTGAGCTGTTCCTCTATATATTTTTTGAAATCTTGTTCCAGTTATACTGCTTGTTTAGATTCATGTGGCTTTTTATTTGCAAATGTAAAACGTTTTCATTTATTCTTGCCTCTTTCAGTTACGATACAAATTGGTACCTATTCTGAATGATGCTAAAGCTTCACTTGATGTGATTGCTTTCACGGCAATTTCATTGGGCTTGATCTATGTGGGTTCTTGCAATGAGGAAGTTGCTCAAGCAATCATATTTGCACTGATGGACCGGAGTGAATCAGAGTTGGGAGAGCCCCTTACACGACTTTTACCTCTTGGCCTTGGTCTTCTTTATCTTGGGAAACAGGTATGTAGATGTTGGGCAGTGTGAGTTGCTCTTTTTTCTGTTTTTTTTGTCCTTTGAGCCATTGAAATGGGCAACCTGGTTTTTCAAAGCTTCCACCGTCTCAGAGTCTAGAGAAGGGATGGGGTCTATTGTAGGCAGCCTTATCTTGCATTTGCAAAGCATTTGTAATCTTATTTATTTAATTTCTGAAAACATTTGACGGTTAGGAGGGGTTTTGCCACTAGGTTTGGCCAAAATCACTATGCTGTAGTATTTACTCTTCATATTGTGTTTTGTGACAACAGGAAAGTGTGGAGGCAACTGCTGAAGTTTCAAAGACTTTTAATGAAAAAATTAGAAAGTACTGTGACATGACACTACTATCATGTGCCTATGCTGGAACTGGGAATGTTCTCAAGGTACAATCTTATAAATTACTGACAAAGCTTTCTAAAGAAGAAATTGCTGCTGCAATTTTGTGTTTAAATTACTGGTACTTTTTTTAATGCAGGTGCAAAATCTTTTGGGTCATTGTTCACAACATCTTGACAAAGGTGAAGCGCACCAGGGTCCTGCGGTGCTTGGAATTGCTATGGTAGCAATGGCTGAAGAATTAGGTCTTGAGATGGCAATTCGATCATTGGAACATCTTCTACAGTATGGAGAGCAGAATATTCGCCGAGCAGTTCCTCTGGCACTTGGTCTACTGTGTATATCAAATCCAAAGGTAAAATGGGTTTGCATCCCAACATTTAATCACTTTGGTAATGATATTATTTAACAGCGTGAAACACCTTGCTTTGAAAAGATTATCAAGGTAAACGTCTGTTGTAATCATGGGCAATTTTTCATTTTATCTACTTTTGCTAACCCTTTACTGGATCATCACAGGTCAATGTTATGGATACCTTAAGCAGACTTAGCCATGATACTGATTCAGAAGTAGCAATGGTAAGATGGTAGAGCCACTTTGATCATTATGGTCTATTGCCTGATTCTTATTTGTAAGTAAAAAAGCATTTTGTATGCTACAGGCAGCAGTTATCTCCATGGGTCTAATAGGTGCTGGAACAAACAATGCTCGAATTGCTGGCATGCTTCGTAATCTTTCGAGCTATTACTACAAGGATACCAGCCTTCTATTTTGTGTATGCTTCATCTAGTTGTCCTTATTTTCTAATTTTGGGTGTTTCGATGTCCACTGATTTTCATTTCTACAGGTGCGGATTGCCCAAGGTCTTGTTCATTTGGGAAAGGGCCTATTAACACTTAATCCATATCATTCTGATCGCTTGTTACTATCACCGTAAGTAAATCCTTGTTTTCCCACTTAATTAGACCTTGTGTTGTAAGATTGCAAGCCAGTTGAGTTGGTGACTTCAAATGACATGTATTGTAATAATTTCTAATCAACGTTATTTCCCTTTCATATTTCACAGGACAGCACTTGCTGGTCTAATTACTATGCTGCATGCATGCCTTGATATGAAAGCCATCGTGTTGGGAAAATATCACTATGTTCTCTACTTCCTTGTTTTGGCAATGCAGGTTTGTTAAGAGTCTCATTTCCTCTTTCCAGTGATTGACTCCCCCCCCCCCCCCCCCAATTTTAAGGTAGTCTTAGTTATATTTTTTTTTTTTGCAACAGCCGAGGATGTTGTTGACTGTGGATGAGAACTTGAAGCCTCTATCGGTGCCTGTTCGGGTCGGCCAAGCAGTAGACGTTGTTGGACAGGCTGGTCGTCCCAAGACAATCACTGGTTTTCAGACCCACTCCACCCCTGTTCTCCTGGCTGCTGGGGATAGGGCAGAGCTAGCAACAGAAAAGTAAGATACCACTCACTGCCTTGAAATTTTAAAAACAGCCTTACGTTGTCTTTCTAATACTAACAGTTGTTTTTTCTGCAGATATATTCCCCTTTCGCCAATTCTTGAAGGTTTTGTAATTTGTAAGGAGAATCCAGATTATAGGGAAGAGTGAGGGCCGTAATCGATGCTTTTCATCATGGTAGAATTGATATTAGAAGTGATAATTGTAAATTATTTAGGCAAAATGAAACATTTGATATTCTGGTTGGTCTGGTTTTTAATGCAATTCATGATTAGATAAATTCGTCTAGAAGAATAATTATGGAAGTTCTGAATTTGAAGTGAAAAAATATTTAAAAAAAATGTGAAAGAGCATTAGTCACAATTCCTTACTAAATGAAAAATAAAATCGGGAGAAATTTTTGAATCATCAAACAGACAAATCCTAAATCTGTAGACAAAGACCTTACGCCAAAAGTACCACCCGTTATATCTCCAGTTCCCAGTAAAATAAGGGTTACCTCAGGAACAAAGAACCACAATAAAATACAACCGATGTGTTGTACCTCAGGAACTTTAAGGGTTACCTCGTACTCGAGGCCATTATTTTTACATTAACTTTTATTTTTTCTACCTTGTTTAAATTGTTATAAAAAATTTGAAATAACTAGAAGAACAACATATAAAAAGGCCATCCATCAAGTCAACACACAAGTCCTCAAGGTCCCCTTTGAGAGTTTTCGTGAGAGGAAGGACAAAGGGAGACAGTGACAATGGAACGGGAAAATTAACAAAGATAATTTTGAGTTTTGAGCTTTCTTGGACATGCAACAAAATTATCCCTTACTTCAATGATTAAATGTTTTGCATTGACCATTTCCTTCTTTTAGGAAATCAAATGGACCCGAAGTGCAACAACTCATCCATCCATTGTTAAACCAGTTTGTTAGAACAAAAAAACATAAATACTTTAATTTGTTTAAAAGTAACAAATATTTATTGAAAAATTTATAATATTTAAAATTATCTATGATATGATTTCTAATAAATTTCTATTTTTTTTAAAGGTAGTAGATGTTGCCAATGGCAACCGATGCAGTCAGGGACGAATAACGTAAGCCGCCACCATTTGACTTGGTGGTATCAGTATGCATTCTTCCATCATTTAACACAAATTGAGGAAAATAAGTTCAAGAAGAGATTGATGGTCAATGTTATTTAACACAACGGAGTAGAAACTGTAACATTGTCAGGCCATATAGTCCTAACATATTGTATGAAGCGATGGGGACAAGCCACCCATGATTTTTCTTCTTTTTGGCGAGATGGTGCCACAATTCTCAAATTCCTAGACACAAGAACATAATAAACTCTAAGGTAGTTACAAATACAAGGTAGGATAGGTGGGGGTACAAATTTACAAGGAATCAAGATACGTGTAGTTTCTTCGTCGATTGTACTGAAGAAGACTTCCATAGGTGCGATCCCAGACACCGATGAAAAGTGATTCTGTGTCGGGGCTAAATGACACACCAGAGATCTCCCCAAAAAAATCGATCTCCTGCTCCTTTTCAAACCCACGTTTTGCATCATAAACATGCACAAAGTCAGCCGGCTCTGCCATTGCCATGAACTGCCCATCGGATGTGAAACGTATCGACCGTATGGCTCCGAGATTGCCCTTCAGCACAGCAAGCGACTTTGACAAGTTCCTAACGTCCCAAACACGGCACGTTTTGTCTTGATTCCCGGTAGCAAAAATGCGCCCATCAGGATGCCATGCAGATGCAAATGAATAATCCAAGTGTCCACATAAAGGCATGACAGTCTGAATAACAAAAAACAAACCAAGATTAAAATTAGACATTCACAGCTTGTTCCACGCTCCACACATAAGCAACTTGTACAAACAGGACTGCACCAACCTTTCCAGTTTGAGAATCCACTAACATCCCTTCAGGGTTGTCTCCAACAATTACAAGTAGCTTACCATCAGGGCTCAATGAAGTATGCTGCAAACAGAAAAGGAACAAATTCTCACATTCATTTCTTCTAATTTTTTACAAGACAATGATATCATATTTTCCAACACTAGCAGTGGGGATAGAAATCGGTGTGCATAAAAAAAGAACATTTTAGACACATACTGTCAGTTTCCTTCAAACTTATACCAGTAACCCAACTTACATGTTATTCTACAATTTTAAGTTTCTCAATGTAGTGTAAAAATGGGCCATGGTAACCGAGTCAAACTTCCCTTTTTATATATCATCATCATATATGCTAATACATAATCCAAAAACTTGGATTCAGTGTTTGGTGTCTCCCCACCATTAATATAGACAGACCTACTACACTATAATCTATATTCAACAATTAAAAAAATAACAAAGGAATTTACATGATTAAAAATGACACCAAATAAAAGTAACTTACATTTACTGGCCAGGAGAAGGAGAAATGCTTGGAAAGCTGAAATCTCTCCATATCAAAATCTCTAACTCCACAGTCATTATTTGAAGCCATGAAATGAACAGCTCCACTGGTATATTAATTGATTGTTAGTATGCAACCATACTTGAGAGTTGTGATCAGCATTTGCTAACACCATATCAACCATTAAAGACCCAAAATAAATAAATAAATAAATGAAAAATAAGAACAGGGATGAAAGACCTTGGATGTTCATAAATCTCGACAGCATTTGTGATTGCATTGTCATCATATGTAGTTCTAGAACAAAAGCTAACCCCAGGTCGATCTAGGTACTGCAAGAAAAGATAATTAAGAATGACTTCAGATTATTTCAATTTGGCTATTCAGTAACACTGTTCAATTAGTGATATGAAGGAAAAATAATCTCTACCCCATTTCAAAAACAAGGCAATCATCTAAAATATATAATGAGTATAATTGATAAATCACAATGCATGTACAATGGTGAATGTGCAGTAGTAGTACAGTGAACAATAATAATAATATCAGCAACAACGTAATTGAAAAAAATACTAATCATTACAGAGAAGAAAAAATATAAGTACAACAGAAGTACCTTGCAAATAAGTTCTCCTTGAAAACCCCCAGCAATCAACAACTTATCCCGTACAGCTAGTGTACTAATCTGTGTCTGAGTAAATCCTTCCAAAAGGCTTCCAGGATGTTTCTGTTAGCATCAGGCATTCAAAAACTTAGACATCTTTTCTAAGTGATCCTTTTGACAACAATGCAGTGCAAAAATGATTACCTCACATGGAGCTACATGTCCAGATACATTCAAGATTTCCGAGCTCTTGGAATTTAAAGAAGACCAGTGTATAATTGAGTAATTTGAAACAAGATATACATCATGCTTAGATGTTGACCAAACCAAGTTCCTCAACTGCAAATGACAAATTAGAGGTTTCACGTTATTTTTACTTATTGACAACCAAAAGCTCTAAATTTTCAGTGGTAATTTCTATAAGATGTATCATGTATGTGCAGGCAAATGTGTTTCCATTAGAGACAAGAAAACACAGCATGAGGCCAAACAAATCTTATCACATGAAATGATTAGAAGCAATTAATTACTATATAGATTATAGACATACTTGAAAATGAAGTATTGTTGATTTCACAGATCTAGTGTTTTGCCAGAAATCATAATACAGTCCTCCTTTATCTGTTGCTTTGCATTCCTGTAAGCAAGGAATAAAGAAGATCAAAATATCCCCTCAAAATCATTACTCAAATACTATAGGACTCAAAATCCCAAAGTAAAACATATTTTACCTTCTCTGACTGTTCCCCTGATTGTGGTATATTTTCATAGTTCTTGTACTGCTCTAGTCTAGTTTGTCTATACTTCTCCCGACTAATGCTCAATCTATCCCAAGGTATACCTTGGATATCCTTCCCTTTTCTAGCTTCTGCAGCAGTGGTATCTGTTATACGGTTTTCCTGCAACAGGGAACACCAAAGCCAACACCCAAAGAAGTGCAAATGTAAGACTTTAGTAACTACCAGTCATGTAACTGTAAGCTTAAAGACATCCTAGTAGTATGGAGACCAACCATAAGGCATGAACAATGAAAATCTGATGATTGAAAAATAACTTTGCAAAGGGAAAGAACAGATACCCATCAACAAAGGAAACATCAAATGATTAAAAATAATAATGAAAGGAACCACTGATGCCTAGAAACAAACCAATGATTCATATTCATCGTCATCTTCTTCTTCATCTGATTCTGAATCACCACCAAACACTCTGCTGCCACGGAAATACATGTCATCTTCTGCTTCCGCCATTTCATTATCATCCGCAACATACTCCATTTCGTCCCCCTGGTGCTGAGACATGCTTATTGATACCTGCTCTATAAAATAAAAGGAGTAAGAAGACAATTGAACACATTAATTGTAAGTTGTGGGAAACTAGAATCAAACTTTATAACCTTGAAGCTGCAAATACTAAAGTTTCAATTTAAATTAATTGAAGAGTACCAAATCCCTCTTGAAACAGTATCAGGGAAAAGGAACTGCAGCAACCTAACCCTAAAACAAGATACTTTCATAATTGAAAAAAATATATATATAGTAGATTGTAAAGCCAACCGACAACGAGTCAGCGGAAATAAATATAACGCGTCAATTTGGCCAATTTCAATTTCTCTGTCCAGCCGCTTAATCAATAACAACAGGAAAGTTTTCAACTTTCAAAATTATGAAATTGAAACGACAAATTCACATCAAAGGGTCCCAAAATCGAACCTAGAAAACGCACAAGCTAACTTAATCGCAAAATATTTAAAAAAAAAACAAATAAATAGAAGAAGAGGTAGCAGCAACCCAGAAAGGAACCCGCGACATACACGCACAGCAATTGAAGATGGGGCGATGAAAATTGAATTGCAAAAAAATAAAATAAAATAAAAAAGAGATACCACCTTTTTGTTTTGGTTTATGAGGAGGTGAGGTGAATCGGAGAGGAGGGCAGAGCAGCAGCTCCTTTCCTTTGTGATTGGTGCGATGATTGAGAAATAGCTGATCGATCTCTGCGGTCTCTAATTCGACCCCTTTTCATCAGATATATAGCCCTTTTGCATCCCTAGATCTTTTTTCTCCCTCTACGCAATTCTTGTTAATTACACTACTAATTTAGTCTATCATCATTGTGGTGTACTAGATGATAATAAATCGACATTTCTCATTAACATCAACCCAAGTAACATGCTATTGCCCACAACTTGATTCGTCCACCATTTATTATTCATTGTATTTTAATTATTTAATTATTTTATATTCTGGATATTAATGCTTACTTCACCGTCACATCCCTTTATTATTTATTTATTATTTATTTATCTGTATACATTTAACATTTTATTACTCTGTCTCATTTTATCTTTCACTTTTATAATATTAATTTGTCTCAAGTAATTAATTTTAATAATATTCTTATTTATTAAGACTAGTTTGAATTGATTTATTTGGGTTTATCTATCATCATAACCACTTACAAGAATATTTAAATATAAGCTTATACAAAGAACTTATGGCATGTCTATAAGTTACTTTTAACTCATTTCAGTAAACTTTTCATAATAGTTTAAGAAAAAACTTACAATTTATATTAAAATAGTTTAATCTTGTAAACAAAAAATAATTTAATTTAATTTCGTCTTCAATTATAAAAATAATTTATTCATAATACTTATATGATAGGTGTTTAATTAAGTTGTTCACCTTGATACATCCTCTCTTTAGTCTTTCCTCTAACTCCTACTATAATATGGGTATTTGGTAAAAAGAATAATTTAAATTATTAATTTTTTTTAATATGGGTACAATAATTTAAATAAATGAGATGACATGAAAATAGTATTTAATTTAATAAATTAATAAGTGTATAACATTGGTTTATATATGATTTTAACATAAATGTTTTTCTAAAAATAACAAAACAAACAAATTATGTATATTTTTTTATATGAAAATATTAGAATAAGCACCCCTTTCTCATTTTTCTTTGTTGTAATTACCATGTATTTTATTTGATAGTATTGGAACAAACTTGAATGTGAAACTAAAAGAGTAAACAGTCACTTTGTTATCTTAGAGATGCAAATTAGTTACTTTGATCCTTGTCGTCAAGAAAATAATCACTTTCAAGAACTAAAATGACAGTTAAATAATCACTTTCAATGACCAAAATGACAGTAAATAATCACTTTTAGAGACCAAAGTGACTAACAGTCGACAATTGATAATATTTTTTTAATTTCATATCTGTTAGGGACCAAAGTGTCACGACTTAACACTCACAAAGACCAAAATGGTTGTCTACTCGAAACTAAAATCATTCGAGATACTTGGATATTTTGTTTCCATTATAGTAAGATTGGGGAAAATAGTAAGAAAGGACGTTGATAAGGTCATAGCCCAATCTTTTGGGAATAGAAAATTCTAAAGAGCTTGCTGTTTAAGTGAACACATGGGTACATTCTAAAATTAGGAAAAAGAAGTGAAGAGGAGGAATTTGAAGAAGAAGAAGAAGAAGACTAAGGGGGTGTATGTTTTGAACAAACAATGTATTTTTAGAAGAAAAATTACAAAATAGAAGGAAGGGAATGTATGTATTAATCCGGGGGTGTAGTTAATGATCCTCTTTGCAAATTGACCCATTTAATGGGAATTGATAAATACACCCCAGTTTTTTGCCATACACCCCACATTTATTCAGGAAATTACTATTATACCCTCATTGTATGGTTTTTTTTTTTGATTTCGCTTCTTTTCCGGAAACTGGTCATACACCCCCAGTTTCCGGAATACAGATTTGCATTCCGGAAACTGGAGTTTCCGGAATACAAATTGTATGGAAACTGGAGTTTGCAAATTTGCTTGCATTCCGGAAACTGAATTTCCCTGGAGTTTCCGGAATGTAAATTTTTCCTGGAGTTTCCGGAATGCAAAAATACATTCCGGAAACTGGATTTTCCTGGAGTTTCCGGAATGTAAATTTTTCTGGAGTTTCCGGAATACAAATTTACATTCCGGAAACTGGAGTTTCCGGAATGTAAATTTTTCCTGGAGTTTCCGGAATGCAAAAATGCATTCCGAGTTTCCGGAATGCAAAAATGCATTCCGGAAACTCAGTTTCCGGTAACAACGCGAAATTGAAAAAAAAATTAAACAAATCAATGAGGATATAATGGTATTTTCTTTTTTAAATGTGGGGTGTATGTCCAAAAAAATTAGTGTATTTACCAATTCCCCATTTAATCCATGTGTTTGTTAATCAGGCCAAAGAGGCCCAACTACTTTTCGACCAAAAAAAAGAGGCCCAAATACCCACATCTAATGGTCAATAGAGTACAAGTAAAATAATGTGAAATATAATATAATGACTTTTGAATCAATTTTTTGACAAAAAAAAAATCAATTTTTTTATGACAATAAGTTTCCATAAACAAAACCATCCCTCTTTTTGAGCTATAACTCTTGTCAATATGACTTTAACAATTAATGTATTAATAATCTAATTATCTAATAATAATCTAATAAATCTGCACAATTCTCATTTGTAGAACTACACACGTGTCACAACTTTAATCATCTTCTAGATTCTACCCGTACAATATCTTGCTCCAGCATATCGAGTTTATTCATTTTTTTTCAATTATTTTTTTCATCAAAAACAATCCTGCTACAAAGTTATGTATCGCTCTCTTTCTTCTTTTTCTTTCAAAAAGTTTGTTTCTGTTATTTTAATTTCATACCTCATTTATTTCAATTTTATTTTTAATTAATAAAATAATATTTGATTACATGCAGGGGCGGACGCACGTTCAAGGATTTGGGGGCATTTGCCCCCACTAACTTTTTATGTTTCTTTCTATTATATATATGTATAATATTTTTCTTGACATAATATATATAATATAATATTATATATTTATATTATACTCTATATTTGATGTCTTATAGTCCATTCACTTTCTAATCCACCAAATAATTGTTCTCTTTGTTCAATAAAATTACCTTTAATGTCACTTTTTTTTATCTTACTCATTTTTAAAATAATTAAAAAATATCAAATATTTTTATTTCTGAATTAGGGAGTATGAATGATCTTTATATAGAGCTTGTGAAGACCAAAAAATATGTCGTATATCCATTAGTGTATTTACTTTTAGAGTTAGTTTTGACAGTACCAGTGAGAACTGTAACAGTTGAACGATTGTTTAGTTATATAGAGAGAGACATTTTTTATAATATTGAAAGTGAGAAAATCATTCAATATTTTTAGAATACGAAAACACGTAGAGAACAATTATAATATATTTTATATTTTAAAAAATGATATATTATATTTTTAATGCTACTAATTTATATTTATGACCCTATTGCCCCCACAACTCAAGATTTCTGGATCCGCCACTTATTACATGTTACATTCATCTTTATTTGTTCTTATAGATTTCCAAGTTATAAAATTATTTTTTCTTTTGATTTTATTATTGATCAATAAAACAATGTTTGCTTACAAATTGTTTCATTAATATTTTTTTGTTCCTGTAAATTATCAGGTTACAAAATTATTTTTCTTTTGATTTTATTTATGATCAGTAAAATAGTGTTTAATTGCGAGTTCTATTCATAATTTATTGTTCCTGTAAATTATCACGTTGCAAATCATTTTTATTTTATTTTATTTGTGAACAATAAAAATAGTGTTTGTTTGTGGGTTCTACTAATCTTTCTTTATTTCCATAAATTTTCATTTTGTAATTTTTTTTATTTCCTATACAATAGTGTTTCTTATGGGTTTCACTCATCTTTCTTTATTCTGGAAAATGCTAGGTTTCAAAATTATTTTATTTTATTTTTTATTAATAAAATAATATTTGCTCATGGGTTACCTTCATCTTTCTTTATTTATGCAAATTTTTATGTTGTAAAATTATTTTTCTAATCAATAAAATAGTATTGCCTACGGATTGCAATCATTTTTCTTTAGTCCAATCAATTTTTAGGTTGCAAATTCATTTTTCTTTTAACTTTTTTTCTTATCAATAAAAAAGTATTTACTTACGAGTTTCATTCATCTTTCTTAAGTTCCTACAAATTTTAGGTTGCAAAATTATTTTGATTTTATTTGTATCAATAAAATAGTGTTTGCTTACATGTTCCATCATCTTTCTTTGTTTTTATAAATTCTCAGATTACAAAATTATATTTTTCTCATCAATAAAATAATATTTGCTTACGAATTCTATTATCAATAAAATAGTATTTGCTTACGAGTTCCATTCACCTTTATAAAGCTCTTGTAAATTTATATTTACAAAATTATTTTCTTTTGATTTATTTTTATTAATAAAATAGTATTTGCTTATATGTTCCATCATCTTTCTTTATTTCTCTAAATTTTGAGGTTTAAAATAATTTTTCTTTTAATTTTATGTTTTATCAATAAAATGGTATTTATTTATAGGTTTCATTCATATTTCTTTGTTCCAGTAAAATTTCAGATTACAAAATTATATTTTTCTCATCAATAAAATAATATTTTTTACGAGTTTTATTCATTTTTCTTTGATCCTGTAAATTTTCATGTTGCAATTTTTTTTTTCGTTTTGGCTTTAATTCTGATGAATAAAATGGTATTTGCTTGCGTGTTTCATTCATTTTTTTCATTTAAATTTTAATTTTTGTGTTGTAATATTATTTTTCTTTTAATAAAATAGTGTTTGCTTAGCTTTGTTCGTGTAAAATTTTATGTACAATATCTCAAAATCAGTATTGTTATAAATTTATAATAAATCATATATCAATTTATTACTATATAAATAAGTTATTTCATATTTTGTATAAAAATGAACAGGACCCGTGCGATGCACGGGTTAACCATCTAGTTATATAAAAAATGAATACAGCTCGTGACTAGTGAGTGATTACCGTACAAATCTTTGATTCCGAAAATCAAGAGGGATACCACTCAATAAAAAAGGTGGCTAACCTTGTGAAATTTATCACATGAATAATTTTAAATATTTTTACCTTTTATTTCTATAAATTCTCTTAAATACTAAATAAAAAAATATTAAAAATATTTTATGTTTTTAGGATATTAAATACATTTATTTTTTTATTAAATATTTATTTTATATAATAATAAAATGATATGTAGGATGATTTATACTTTTCCGTTTTCATTAAACTTTTAGTTTTAAATTTACCATTTTTTTTTTTGGTGAGTTTTAAATTTACCATTTGATTATATTAAAATACAACAAACATTATAATAATTATTATAATCATAATGGTACTATTTTTGGGTAAACATAGAATACGCTTTCAGCCGTTAGTGAAGATAGACTAATCTCGAGGACAAAGGACTCTCAAGTCTTAACTCCAATCACTTCACCCGACAGTTCTAATACTACTACTTTATCATAAATAAATTATCGTAAAAATTAAGAGGTAAGAATTACGGAGAAATAGAAAGGACGATGTTAGTATTTAATATTTAGTTTAGCCAATTAAAAAAAAAGAAATAATTAAAAAGGGAAATAAAAAGTAAATTTTTTATGAACAATAGACAGAGAGAAAAGACAGCTGGCTGTTGCTGCTCTTCTTTCTATTCTATCGTCCCTCACTTTAACTTCTTCATTTTCATTTCTCATCTTTCTTCATTGAATTCATCTCTACTCAGAACCACCAGAGAGCAACAACGAGAAGAACGGGGTTCTCTTTTCAGTTCACTCATCTGCACTGCACCCTTTTCAGCTTCGCCAGCTCTTCGAACTCTTCCCGTTTTCCTCTTCTTCTTCAGACAAGCATTTGCTTTTGGGGTGGTAGCACACACCCACTCTCTCATTGCGGTAAAGTTGTTTGCTTTTTTCCCCTTCCCTTTCACCCTTTCCAGCTTCTTTATTCTTTTGTTGCCAAAGTAAGAGGGGAAATGCATCCATAGACACCAATGTGGCAGTTTTGATGTGGGATCTCACCTCACTAGGAATTCGTGTCTCTTATCTTTACCCCACATTTTCGCTTTGGGAACTTTTACCATTTTTAATACTTTTTTTTTTGTTTTGCATTTGGGACCCTTTCATTGAATTGACGTGTACCCAGTGGCCCAAGTTTGAATTTTTTTTTGACACTGGATAAAGTTGCTCGCTCGCTGCAATCATGGTACAAGTAGAAGGGGTCTAAACAAAACTTTTTCCCTTTTTTTTCTGGGTGAATTTTTTTGCTTGCTGCCTTTTTCTCTGGTTTTTCTTTTGGAGATGCAGATTGTTTTTTTTGTCCGTTTAATACTTTTGAGGGCATTTGGATCTGGAAGTGCTTTTAGTTATGGGGATTATTTTCTCTCTCTTTCTCTATCATTCATATAATTACTTGGGACCAGCTTCCTTGTGAATTTGAAAATTTTGTACTGCTACTGGTATTGGTGTTTCACACTGTTTATTTTATTTGTTTTTTTATGCAGAACGTTTCCTTCGTAGTAGCCAATTGGTGTTGTTTCTCACAGGAATTGGGCATCAATAACTTAGCCTGCTTTGGACTTAGATGCCTTCATAAATATCTGTCTGGCATTTGAATTCATGAGTGAATCTATGCGGGAGATTTGACATTGAGTTGCATTTTGTAAGGAGCTTTCGGTTATGATGATGGTGGAGAATTGACTTCGAGCTTCTCGGAGACTCCGCTCTATTTGTAAGCTCATGAGGCCGAGTTGCTCTGAGATACATGTAGTAGAAGCAAGATGATTGACCAATTCATCAATTTTGTTATTCGCCCTCCCAGGTATTCATTTTTTGCTTTACTGCTTGGTGGCTTGGCACTAATCAAGTAAGCAGGTATTGTTGAGATGACTGCTGGGATGGGGAATGTTAACTGTGACACATCCTCAAGGGCTCTTTCTCCTCACAAAAGGATCCCTATTTTGTTCCCCATACTATTAATTGCGTGTGCTCCTGTATTTGTTTTTTTTTCCCGTATTGAAGTTTATCTTTTGTCTTTAGTTTCCTTTCCTGTTCTTATTTGTAGGAAAATCGCATTAAAGTTTCATGGCCATGTCATCTTAGTGGTTGAGAATTAAGGGGAAAAGTACTTGACATGCATCAAATTTGTCCTTACCTATTTAATATACTGGTTCTTTCCTTGTTAGCCTCTGATTGAGGAGTGAGGACGATAGTGTTTGAACTGATAGATTTTTCCTCTTTTGATTTGATTGAAATTCTCTTTGTAGTTTGTACTGTATATTGTGTTCAAACTGAATATATTTATCTATGTAGCTGACCTCATATAATGAGAAAAGGATTTGGTTCTTTCCTTGTTAACCTCTCAAAGAACTATGCTAGACAGTTCTCATTATAGACTTCAACTGTTCCTGTTTTTATTTTTATTTTTATTTTTTTCCATGTATTCAGCTAATGTAAATAACCATGTAAGTGCCTCAACATCCATTGCTCAACATGTGATCATCTTTTTTTCCTGCAAATTGAGTTACAGTTTCAGTGTTTCTACTTTGCCACATACACAGGGCAGAGTACAACCCAGATCAATATCTGTGGGAAAAGGAATTCTCCCTTGCAGGCAGAACATACCAAAGGCAGGATTTGGAGGCAAGTATGGACATTATTTGTTTGATGGTTGCTTGCAATTATTGTTGTCTATATATAGAAGCTACATCATGATTCTAATTGTCTACGTATGTAGTTTGTACTGCTCGATCATCTATTTTCTAATTGTGCAGCTCAAGAATGCCAGAGGCTATACCTTGAAGTGCAGTCATTATCTCCCTTCTCCTTTCCCAGAAGATACATCTCTTCCTTGTGTTATATACTGCCATGGAAACAGGTACATGCTATTTTTAAGGGCACTGCAATTGCTGCTTATAAAGGATTCTATATGGTTCTGATATGTGTACCTGTGTTCAATGATGCAGTGGATGTAGGGCAGATGCCAATGAAGCTGCTGTAATTCTTCTTCCATCAAACATTACTGTTTTTACTCTTGACTTCTCAGGGTCAGGCTTATCGGACGGAGACTATGTTAGCCTTGGTTGGCATGAAGTAAGTTACCTCTTATAGGTACATTTATTTTTTTAATTAATTTCTGCATATTATTGTTACATCTTATATAAAAGAACCACTATATGACTTCATTTTTTATACTTTTCCTTGCCTTTTTTCTGGTGGGTGTTAACCACTTAAATATTTTCATGCATATTTCTGTAGTTTCCCTGTAATGCTTTGTCAAGGTGAATGTTACCTGTTACTATTTATGCACAAGAAATTTGTAAACTCCTTTTGTCCATTCCTTTGTGTGGTAGAAAGATGATCTCAAGATCGTGGTGTCGTATTTGAGGAGCAACAAACAAATATCCCGTATAGGTCTTTGGGGACGATCAATGGGTGCAGTTACTAGGTATAACATTTCCCAATGAACTTTTTTAATATTGATTTTTATAAGAATCTCTGCTGCTTTGGCACTTTATTATTTCTACGTGTACTCTGCACCAAGAAAAGAAAGGTCCTCGGTGGGTGATTTTGACGTAATGTTCTAATATAATTCCCTGACTTCGGTTTTTGTCAAGGGTGGTGTTACTTCTATCTCTCTCTTTATGCATGTGTGTGGACAAAACTGTTGAGGCCTTCTTGTGGGAAAAACAACAATATTTTTTTAATTATTTGATAAATTGGAAAAAGGAAAAGATGAAAAGAACTGATTTTTTTTTCTCCAAAACTTCTTAATACATATTTTTAAAAGTTTTGATAGCCCAAGACACTGGGTGTTGAAGTATCCCACATTCCCTGCCTTTTACTCTGTTTAAATTGATTATGAGCCACACTTATAAACAAAGAATCTCTAGTGTAAATATGTAATTGACTGTTTACTTTGCTTTCGTGTGATGTAGCCTTCTTTATGGAGCTGAAGACCCATCTATTGCTGGAATGGTATTGGATAGTGCCTTTTCAAATTTATATGACCTCATGATGGAACTCGTGGATGTTTATAAAATCCGGCTTCCAAAGTTCACTGTACTCTCTCTCTCTCTCTCTCGCGCGATGTAACTCCCTTTGTCGAATGCTGAAATGAGGGACTCTATATGGTTCCTTTGAAAAAATCAGTGATCTGAACCTGCAGTGCATGATATCTGCCGCAGGTGGTGCATCATCATGCTAAGTTGTTCAGACTGCAAAAGACTTCAAAACTATTGCATTGTTATAATAACTGCATCTTAATATGCTGTTTATTTGTACCTGTAAACATTTGTAATCAGTTGTTGCGGGAACCTGGAATAGGTTAAGTGGTTCTAGTTTCTACAACTTGGGGTATCTGCACTTGTCTTTTCTTTTACACCTTTTTTCACTCATTCTACCGGGTCGATACTCTATATATTTATTTGAATTTGGCAGGCTGAAGAATTTGTTAAACTTTGGCATGGCTGTACCAGTTTACAGATTGATATGATTGACCCACCTGAGCAACAAGGATTGTGGCTTTGATATTGGTGTCTTAATGGAATAGAAATCCATGGGGCTGAAGAATACAATTAATTTTGACTAAGATTTTATTTTGGATATAAGTTTCTTGTCATAATAATGGTTCTCTCTTTTTATTTGGAAAGTCTTAAATATGAAAGTTAGGGATTTATTAATTATGACAATTTTTGGCATTAATTAATAGGGTAAATTACACTCCCTCTCCCGAGAGAAGTTTGAAATATTGAACTACAATATTGCACTCCCCTCCTCTCTTATGTCAAAATCTACACTCCACATAAGCTAAGATCTATAGCCGTCAGCTTAGACTGTGTAGTATGTGTGTTAAGTCTGATATTTTGCTACATTTTCTCCCCAATTAGGTTAAAATGGCTGTACAATACATGCGGCGGGTTATTGAGAAGAAGGCAAAATTTGATATTATGAATCTGAATTGTTTGCTGGTATGTATTAGTTCTGCAGTTTTTTTTAAACAAAAAAAATTATGAATGCAATTATGTAAACTTAATTGATCATGTTTATTTTCACATGAAATCTGAGCATGATAGATTTTATTTTCTGGCTAAACAGATCGTTATTAGAGTCATTTCTTTTCTATGTCTATCTTAAATTAATGCTTTTAAAGCCTACAGGTTGCACCGAAGACATTCATTCCAGTTTTATTTGGACATGGAAGTGATGACAAATTCATTCAGCCCCACCACTCTGATCTCATCTCTGAATCCTATGCAGTATTAATTTATTACAAATCTTTGAGCTTGAGATTTTCTGACAGAGTGAGCATTTTTTTCTTCGATAGCCAAAATATCTATAACTTCTGTTATGGATTTGTAGGGTGATAAAAATATCATAAAATTTGATGGTGACCACAACTCCTCCCGACCACAGTTCTTTTACGATTCAGTTTCCATTTTCTTCTACAATGTCCTCCGCCCTCCTCAAGTTTCTAGTGCTCATAAGCTCGAGAAATATTACGATTTGGGGGATTTGAAACTTGGTTCTGGTGTGGATGAGGTAATTAGCATTTAGAATTCCTTGTCTTGATTTCCTGCCCAACTAAATTCTGTTGTTAGTATATTGCCTGCTACCACTGGTACTGGTCATTTTGCGTCTTTTTCACCTCTTCACTTCATCAATTACCAAATATGATCAAAACACCAAACAATTAAAATGGCTAATAAATACTTATTTTTTACTCAAGTGCTAGCAGCACTTATGAGAAGCTTGATCCATAAGAAATATACCTAAATTTGTACTTTGTGCCCAAAATGCAGCTTGTGAACTTACAAAATGATACTGTTGAAGTTATAGGGTTTAGTCTTTTAGGCAAAGACATAATGATAAGATTATATTGATATTGATGTGATTTGTGAATACTATAGTATGTTAGATATTATTGTAAAATACAAAGCACTAATCCTTGTTTGTACTAATACTAATTACTGATAAATCATGGTATATAAGGAAATAATAAATATGGTGACCAATCCTACGAAATAATCTAAGATATATTTTTCAGATATTCTAAGTCTAACAGATACATCAACATGCTGCAAATAACAATCCTTAAGATCCTCATTTCCCTCCTTAAAGGACCAGGTAACACTTTTTTCCAACCACAATTTCACCTTACTCAAGATCAACAAAATGGAAAAACAAAAGAAAGGTGATGCAGGATCACCCAGCCTTAACTTGCTTGAAACCTCTAAATCATGTTTGGGGCACATCGATCATAATTAGCATTCAAAGTTTCAACCTTCATTTCACTTTTTGGAAATATTACAATAAATTATTGTGTGGTCATATATTAATATGGTCATAAATAGTTATACATATGATCATATATTAATATCACCATAAATTATTATTATTATTATTATTATTATGTTGTTGTTGTTGTTGTTTTATATTAGTATGGTCATATGACTCATCTATATTATGCGACTGTTATTTGAAGAACAGAAACTTATTTGCTCTTACTTTCATGCTAGAGCTTATTATATGAGATTCTCTCTAGTCTGCGGTCTGCAACTACTGGCGCTGCAAGTTCATCTTCTACGCTTCCAACTATTTCTGCCACAAAATCAGTTAGTGAACTTCTTTCAGAAGTTGCCCCGGTGACTGATGTAGTAGGGTGCCTTTACCTTCTGTCTTTATTCTTGCTTTCACATACTTTGTTCTGTCTAGTTCATTCATTACTTGTGTAATGCAGGAGCCCTTGTTTCGGGAAGATACTATGGACGGCAATGATGGAACTGGACATGATGAGCCCACAGATGTGCAGGTCATCTTATCAATAACTATCTCTGAAATTAAGAAATTCTTCAGGGATTTTATTTTACCTCTAGGTTTCACTGTTGAAAGCAATTACTGCACTTTTAAATCTACACATTGGAGAATGCTAGCAACACATTTTCTTGAACACACTCTTAAACACTTTTTGTGATTGGTCCATTTTTTAAAAAGTCAATTTAGTTACCTCGTAAATTGCACATTTTAAAAAAAAAATGTGTTGACTTTTTAAGAAATGAACCAGTCACAGTGTGTTTAAGAGTGTGTCCAAAAAGAGTGTGCTTCTAGCATTCCTCCTACACATTAAATGGTGCTTTTGACGATGAGAGCACTTATGTGCTGCAATTTTGCTAGAACTTATCCACATTTTATAATTTTAGCATATTCCTTTTACTTGAACTAAACCATGAATGACTGACTTTACAGGACAAGCTAAATGGCCAGATTGAAGAATGTTGCTCATATACAAGTTCAAATAGAGAAAGTTGGGGTAGATGTTCGTCTTTAGGAGGCAGTGATGAAGAACCTTCTGCAGATATAAAGGCTGATGATAAACTCTCTCAGGTCTCTCTCTCTCTCACTCTCTCTCTCTAATAGCATATTTATGGCTAATTCATTATTTGACAATGACATGCTTCATTTTGTAAATAATGATAATAATAATGTCAGAATAATACTGTGAAGGTGTTTGCAACACCTTTGCGAAGCATGAAAGAGAAATCGTCAGACCCGAAAGAAGACGACAAGAAGCATAAGAAGAAGAATAAGAAGAAGAAAAAGAAGAAGAAAGGTGAAACGGTTGCAAAGAAACCCAAGAGTGACAGCAGCAGCAGGTTTGAGAAGCTGGAGGCTCTTAGCAGACGCTTGCGGCTTTGCCTTCTAAAGGGATCAACCCATAGAAGACATAACTCCTCTTGACCACCTCTTTCCTGTATCATATTCATCATCAAACAGTTAATCTAATTGCAATCAATGTCTTTACAACATCATCATCAATCAATATAATACTATTTGTAGTTGTAGGCAGTCATTGAAATTCAACATCGTTTGTAATTGTAGGTTGTGACTAGCTAGTAGGTAGTTGGTTTGGTTTTACTGTTTTATTTTAGGAATTGCCAAGTATTGGTTTCTCGTTGGCTTTGTATTCACTGGCTCACTTACTGCTATGATCATTATTGACTCACCATGAACTCGACTGTGTGTATCCCTTGGTGGAGCCGGGCCAGTCAAACCAATGTGATTGAAAAGTTTGACCCATCTTCAACATCTGATGGGCCAACCACTTGGACAAACAATTTAATTTAATTTCCATATGTCAAGTATTTTAACGACCAAAAAAAAAAGAAGTCACGTATTTTTTACTTTCGGAAATTTAGAGAAAAAAAACAGGTTGAGAAGATGAAACGCAGAATGAGTGTATATTCTTGTTAAATTGAGAGATACTCATGTCATCTCATCTTAAGTCTATATTCCGTTGACCAAAAAAAATCTAAGCCTATATTTTCTAGTGAAAGAAAGGATTAATGATTATCTATTTTCTATCTATTTTTTATTTGAAAAATTAAGCCCCGGTATTGAACACGTGTCGGCATCTTATTCTATCACATTTCTTGTTTAGCCACGTGTCAGCACCACACAATCCCGAGACACAAGCGGCTTCTATTGTGCACAAGTGGCAATGGTTTGTGCACTATGCACAAGCTTACTAATAATTGTTAAATCTTAAAAATAAATTGAATGGTGAGATGAGAACTAGAGTGCATATAATTGCATCTCACTGGATCCCCTACCCCAACACCACCCACCTTCATCGCCCTCATCCCTGCGAGGATATTACTCCCTCTACCCTTCTCACTTCCCTCATCATCCTCTCTGACGCAATCTCCGATTTCTAACAACACAGTTCCTTGCTTCTGATGAAGCAAGCAAGAGAAGCAAGGTTTGACAACGACGACGATGCGGTAACCCAAGGACAACGATGCGGTGGAACTTGAGTGATTTGTTTGAAGACGACCTTGTCGGTGTCGCAGCAACCCGACGAAGACGCAGCTGAGCGCTTTGTTCAAAGACGACCTTGTCGGTGTTGCAGTAACCCGACAACGACGACGACATGGCAGAACTTGAGCGATTTGTTCGAAGACCACCTTGTCGGTGTCGCACTTAGAAGACGAGGTTGCCTTTGCAGAGTTGCAGAAGCCTCCTCCATGGAGGAGAAGAAGAGGGAGCAGGGGTAGCGGTAGACAGAGGAGGGTGGTCGAATGTGCTTGTGAGTGTTGGCCATTGTGGTGCGGGGAAGAAGCTAGCTTTTCCAATTTGGTTTTGGGGGGTGAGAGGGATTGTGTGAGAGAGTTCTAAGTGTTCTCTAAATTAACAACAACTCATTTACACCCTTAATTTTTCTATCACTAAATCTAATGATGTTAACCAACTTATGCATGGTGCACAAACCACTAGAATTAGCCTACATCATTTCAATAAATTGTTTTTTTACAGAATTTTTTAACGAACTGTTAGAATATAAAAAATTATATTTTATAAATTTATATTATATTAACATATATTAGCACATCATTATATCATGTCACTAAAACTTTTATATTTTCTTGCTAAATATTTTTTCATTGCCTATACATTTTTTATAAGGCAAATTCTATGGTACCCTGTGAAATTTAAGGGTTTCGGTATCCTGATGACATGGTCCAATAAAAACATAATATGTGGAAAAAATAAAAAATGCAAATGCTGAGTCAACATTTACCAAAATGCAAATTATATTTTAAAATACCACATAAGAATTATTTTTCTTTGATGGAAAAATCAATGAAATATATTTTATATGTCAAGATTTATGACGTATCTCAATGACACATGAAATAATTTTAGATTGATTTAAAATTTTATAGGAATGATTTATGTGATAGTAACGTCTAATTCGATGGGTTTTAGAATATAAGTATCTGGTGAAAAGTTATTAGCGGTGTAATATTATCTAAAGTGTTACACCGATATAACTTGATTCTACTTATATGTATATATGTATAATCTATCTATAACTATAACAAAAGCGATATTTATAGCTTTTTTTATTGTCAAACATACCCTTAAACTAATTGGAGGAAAGACAAATAATGACCGTTGCATGACTTCAATTAAAAAAACCACTAATATGAATGTGTGTATCATAATAAATTAAACCTATAGTGTCCGTTTGGAGCATGGGATAAGACAGATAGAATTGGATAAATTATCATATCCTATTTGAATCAAGTATTTGGTGACCCAGCAGGATAGGATAAATCAATCATGTTACCTTATCCTATCATATTTTCTAGTTATAATTTTATCCCGTGGTAGAAAACTAATAGGATAGGATAAGGTTGACATGATCGACTTATCATCTAAAATAAAAAATTAATATTTTTTTTAAAATTATGACAAATAATTTAAAGTATAAAAATATCTAAATTTAAAATTAAAAACAATATAAATTTAAAAATATAAAATTTAATTTAATTTAATAAAAATAAAAATAAAAAATGTCATCAAAAAATGAAAATTAAAAAATTAAAAATAATAAAAAATAAAAATATTTAAAATAAAAAACTAAAAATTCAAGATTTTAATATTTAAAAATTAAAAATATTCAAATTAATTTGAATTGATAATAATCTAAAAATATTAAAATTAATTTTAGAAAACTATATATAATTTTATGATTTTATATGATTTATACCTATCATATTATTATTTTGTCTATTTCAAACATAATGATGAGATAATATAAAACTATCATGCTTGCCATATTCTATTTGCATCAAACATAAGATAGTTTCTGGTTTAAAAAAAACATAAGACAGTTTTGTAATTTAATACACCCTTATTAATTAATATTATATATATTTATAGAGTTCAAAAATTTTAATAATTAATTATTTTGTTACTTATATGATTTTTTTGTAATTTGCACTAATTTATAAAAAATATAAAACGTATATGTAATATTATTTTATGTAATTCTATTACAAAGGTAATTTTGTAATTTAAATATAATTTATATTTTATTATTTTATTGTTTGACTTATCTCAAACATACGATAAGATAATATAATATTATCTAATTTGTTATCTGATATGCATCAAACACGTGATAATAGGATAAAAGTTTATCATTTATCCAATATTTTTCCTCCAAACGAGCGTATATATTATTATATAATTTTATTTTATATTTAACCCAAAAATATAAAAAAAAAAAGGGGACAGAGGGTCTTTCCGCTGATTCTTGGAAAGCAAGCAAAATATTTGGCGGCTGTGTCACTCACTCACTCACTCATTCACTCACTGTGCATCTCTTCGGCTGCATGCAACAATCCAACAATCGGAGTTGTGAGTGAAAGCGGGGCCGGGGACCAAACATCAACACCAACACCAACATCATGGAAGAGGTTTGCGAGGGCAAGGACTTCTCATTCCCGAAGCAGGAGGAGAAGATTCTAGAACTCTGGTCCAAAATCGACGCCTTCCAAACGCAGCTTTCCCTCACGGAGGGCAAGCCCGAGTACATCTTCTACGACGGCCCTCCCTTCGCCACGGGTCTCCCTCACTACGGCCACATCCTCGCCGGCACCATCAAGGACATCCTCCCACGCTACAAATCCATGACCGGCCACCACGTCACGCGCCGCTTCGGCTGGGACTGCCACGGCCTCCCCGTCGAGCAAGAGATCGACAAGAAGCTCGGCATCACGAAGCGCGAGGACGTACTCGACCTAGGGATTGGCGTCTACAACGAGGAGTGCAGGAGCATCGTCACCCGCTACGTCAACGAGTGGGAGACAATCGTCACCCGCACTGGCCGTTGGATCGACTTCAGAAACGGTTACAAGACCATGGACCTCAACTACATGGAGTCCGTTTGGTGGGTCTTCTCCCAACTCTATGCCAAAAACCTTGTCTATAAAGCTTTTAAGGTGGGTGAATGAATATTCCTATCTGTTTTTCTAGGTGTCTGCATGTTTGGTTTGGATTCACTTTGTTAAGAGATAGTCAAAAGCTATTCTTATTATTATATTCTATTATTGTCGGCTACTTTTAGAAAAAACAACAACAATAGCTGCAGCTGCATTTGATTGGGATTTTTTTGTTGTAGGTCATGCCCTATAGCACAGGCTGCAAAACCCCGCTCTCTAATTTTGAGGCTAAGGAGAATCATAAGGTTATAGTGATTTCACACTTTTTTTTTGTGAGCTTTTAATTGTGGTTTATTAGTTGCGATTACTTGGAATGTAGTGTTTGTACTATGTATTGTTGTTATCCGAGTAATTAATAATAAGCTTTTTATTATGTATTGTTCTATTGATTGATTGGATTTTGGATAGTAACATACATTTGTTGCAATTATGTCTGTTTCTAAAATTTTATATTGGCACAGGTTGTGTCTGATCCTGAAGTGCTGATGACGTTTCCGGTTTTGGGCGATCCACATGGTGCATCTTTTGTGGCTTGGACAACAACTCCGTGGACTCTTCCTAGCAATCTTGCTCTGTGCGTCAATGCTAATTTTACCTATTTAAAGGTCAGTTAATATAGGCGCAGAAATGTGTGTGTGTGTGCACATTCAAACATGCTTCTCCTTTATTTTTTGGCTCCTTTTCTTTTTCTCATTTCCATGCTACTTGAAATCTAATTTTTGAAGCCAATGAAATCAGGTGCGCAACAAGTATTCGGGTAAAGTTTATGTAGTTGCTGAATCTCGTCTTTCTGTACTCCATAACCCAAAGGATAAACCCAGAGAGGCTGTCGCCAATAGTTCAGTTGATGGACCTAAAAATACAAATGCAAAGGACAAGGGATCTTCAGGTGAAAAGGCGGAAAATGTGTTGGATTATTTTGAAGTGCTGGAGAAAGTATCAGGGGCTTCGTTAGTGGGGATGAAGTGAGCAGTTCTTCCTTCCACTGCTTTCATCTTTTACATTAGTTTTACTTTATGAATAAAATAAATCACCATATATTTTCTGTTTTGAGACCCATATAATGGCATTTTGCATATGGGTTTTTTTGAGTACTGAAATTAATACGGTAACATGTTCTGCAGGTATGAACCATTATTTGATTACTTTATAGAGTTATCTGATACGGCTTTTAGAGTTGTTGCTGACAATTATGTCACTGATGAGAGTGGTACTGGCATTGTCCACTGTGCCCCTGCTTTTGGTGAAGATGATTTTCGTGTCTGCATTGACAATCAAATTATTAGCAAGGTGTGTACTTTTAAGAATTTATAATTATATAATATAATGGTTGGCTTTTGTGTTTCTTTCCCTCTTGAAATGCATTCATCAGAGAGGCATGTTGGAAGTGATAGTTGGAGGTAATATTCTAAATCATTGCCTTGTATGTCCTCATGTTTATTTTTCCGTGTCCCTAGTGATGATTGATTCATGTTGGTGCTATCCCTACAGATCTCTTATGTCAAATTTTCATATCATGCCGCTGCATCTTTTATGATGATTTTCCTCTTTGTTACTTAGTTGTACCAGAAACCTTGTGCTAGTATGCTAATGCTGAAATTCCTTTCTTGTTTATTTATCTGCCTATTTTGATGATGCTCCAGTGCCTAAGATATAATGCTTCAGTGCTATTATACTACTGAATTGCTTTCCCATAATTGTAGGATTTGCATTTTTGTTTCTACTGTCACTTTTGTAGATTTGTCAATTGTTTATTGTTGGATACCTTCCCTTCCCAATAACATTACTCAAGTAACATGTTGGCTTGTAGGATAAGCTAACCGTAGTTGTTGATGATGATGGCTGCTTTACTGAAAAAATTACTGATTTTAGTGGGCGCTATGTCAAACGTGCTGACAAGGATATCATTGAAGCAGTGAAGGTATGTTCCACATATATTTTAAATTATGAGAATCCTTTATTAGTTTGGAATGATTTCTGGTACTGTTAATCTGAAAGATTATATTGTCATGTGACTCGGTGAATGTCTCTATTTTTTTAAATAGTTCAGTCACTACAATCATATCTAGGAATTGATATTTATTCTTGAGTATATTGGGACAGAAGGGCCTCTTTTTGTTTAGTTTGACAAAGAGAACCTAGACTGGAGGAGAGCAGAAAGATGAACCACAAAAAGGCTTGGCATTTTAGCTGAGAGTGCATATTGGCAAATAAGATAAACCTGATGCAGAAAAGTTTATGTAAAAGAGATCTCCCACTCCTTCTGCTTGTCTTGTAAACGATCCCCTTTACAAGATTCCCAGTTTACTAAGTATCTATATTAGAGCTTGAATTGAGACCGTTCAATTGAAGTTGATTATATGTCTTGCACTGTAATGTCTATCTTAAAATTTTGTTTTAATTGGATTTTTTTGATTATTTTTTCCTTTTTCATCTTTCCTTAGGCAAAGGATAGGCTGGTTAGATCTGGAGCTTTTAGACATTCTTATCCATATTGTTGGAGATCTGATACACCTCTCATTTACCGGGCTGTTCCATGCTGGTAAGCTTGTTTGGCCAAGATTTTAACTTTGCTTGACTGTTTTGTGTAGCTAGCCTATAGGAGTCAATTTTGCTTGCTGGACCTAGACCTAGTGATGTCCAATGATCTTCCAAAGGACCCTGATTTATAAATCAGTGAATGAAATATTTATGAAGAATGGTGCTTGATGCTGTCTATGAGCTTTTTTTTTAAATCATCCCAAAAATGTTATACTGTTTTGCGTAGGTTTGTTAGAGTGGAATTGCTGAAAGAGCAATTGTTGGAAAACAATAAGCAGACTTACTGGGTCCCTGATTTTGTCAAGGTACGTAGTCCCTTGCTTCACAATTTTTTTCATGGATTGTTTAGTTATTATTTGATCTCGTTACTACACTTCCCTTTTTCTTCGAGAGGATGCCAATGTGACTGTTATAATATAAAATTAATACATTGTTTTTATTAGACGTTTATTAATATATCATCTTTAAAGAATATATAAATATAAATTTATTGTTAATTGGAAGCAGACTTGTTAATAGTTGAAAATGAGTTAATTTTGCGGAGTATTGGGAATAATCTGGTATGGAGGACAACATATCATCATTATTCGAGAAACTAGGAGAAAATAGTGAGCCTGCTAAGTGCTAAAAATGTTGAGAAGATGTTCAGTTCTTGAAACTCTCATAAAATATCCAGGCACAGATCACCTAGCGGTGTCTTAGTACAAAAAATGGTACTGGGACCAAACTTCGAATTGTATGTCATATTTTTATTTAGGCAAATTCTGTGGTACCTAGGGAGTTTTAAGGGTTTTGATACCTAGATGAGTTGGTCCAATAGAAACGTGACAAGTGGAAAAAAATTAAATATACAAATAATGATTCAGCATTTTTCTAAGTTTAAATTATATTTTTATTATTTATGTTTATGTCCCAAGGGACTTTTAATCAAATACTCACACACTTAAACATTTTACTCTACTAAACCCTAGAAGAAGACATCAATTCCTCGCTTCCTATTTCCAAAACTTCATCATTCATCTTCAATTTCATTTGCCCAACCAAAAAAAAATCTTCAATCATCATTCATTCATCAATTCCTTCTTTGACTTTTTGGATCCAAATCAAACAAGACCCAAACCAAACACAGAGAAACAGAGAGAGACAGTTTAGAAGAGGAAGCATCGGCGAATGGGTCTAGCAAATAATTGGGGTCAATTAACTACTGTTGGTTTGAAGGCCTGTGTGTCGATATGCATAATCTGTCAATTTATAAATGTTGCACATTTTGACCAAAAATAAAAAAAAATGTTGCACAATAGTTTTAATTTTCATCCGGTGGCAGGGTGTTTCGCTTGTCTTCGATGCGTGTTGTTTTTCCTTTTTGAGTCTCATCGCCTTTGATTAGTATTGAGGCACACTTTTCATGTAATTGGAGGAAGGGATTGTTTTCGATTACTTTGGTATTATGGGGCATCAGTACATTTTTTCTGATGCAACTGTCCTGTTACTTATGGTCTCACGGGGTGAAGATAAACAAGATATCCAGAACGGCAGAACCGCAAGGGTGTGTGATCGGTTTTTTATTTTTATTAAAAAATAATGAAGGGATCTATTAGCAAATAGATAGAAATAAAAATGAAAAAAATGACATGGCGAAAAGAGTACACATGAAAAAATACTATTGGTCAAGGTATCGGTACCTATAAATTTTTCTAGGTACCATAGCAATCACCTTTTATTTATTTATGGCTTTTGTAATTACTTATAATATTCCTACTTGTTGCAGGATAAGCGATTTCGCAATTGGCTGGAAAATGCAAGAGATTGGGCAATTAGTCGTAGTAGATTTTGGGGGACCCCTCTCCCTATATGGATTAGTGAGGATGAGAAAGAAATAGTTGTCATAGATTCTGTTGCAAAACTTGAAAAGCTCTCTGGTGTAAAGGTTAGAATCTTCTGTTCGCCTTTTTGCAATTGTGTATGTACATTCTTGTCATTGCAAATTGATTTCGTTTTGCATGAATTCACACACAATTCAACATATTCTGCTTATTTCTTCATAGTTTGGTTTGGTTATATGCAAGGGATATGGTTGTTGTATCTAACTTTTTGGTTCCTGTAGTTATGATATTTTCTTTGCGATGCTACAGAATTACTAATTAGATGAGATGTTAAATCTCAGAAGTTCTTAAGAGGATAAAAATAGATAGATATGTACTTGCTCCATGTTGCTTAATTAATTTTAACTTGGTTGCTTCATGGAAATATTTCACCAGTGCTTCAGAACCATTGGAGAATATAAATAGTTAAATGCCAATTCGTTTCCTACTTATATAAGATCTTTTCTATTGGCATGAATTTCTTCTCAGTGGATGATAATATGTGGTTTTCTCGACTCGATGGAGCATGACATGAATATCACATGTTTGATGGCCTGAATACGAATAGTCAGTGGCTTGGTAAACTTTTGTTACTGCAGAAATCTCCAGACTTCCAGTTCTTTATTTTCTTGATTTTCTAATGACTGCCTGAATGCTTCAGAACTGAGCCATATGGCCATATTATAAAATTATAATTTTGTATGCTGTGACTAGGATGCAACTTTTTCAGTTTTGGCCTGTTAGCTGGGTCATATTTTTTCCCAGGAAATTATATAAATAACTGAATAAGACAAGATAACCTTACATCATGTATTGGACCATGGGCAGCTTATTGATTTCCTTGTGTGTAGTTTGGATGCTTCACCAAAAAGCTTAATTTGTTGTGATAATTCTTCCACCATTCATTACCAAAATGGGCATTGTATACATACTATGTCTATTTCATGGACACTATCTTAGTAATTACTATGTCTATTTCATGGACATAGTATACTGCTTTACCAAAGTGGGACTTCCTATTCAAGTTCATTCTAACTATTATAGGTTCTGTTTCCAAATTGAAAATCCTATTTGTTTTATCAGTTCTTATGGATACTTATGCCATACTAAAAATATCACTAATCTTGTTGTAATGGTTTGTGCAGGTGTTTGACCTTCATCGGCATAACATCGATCATATTACAATTCAAACTGAAAGTGGACGTGTACTTCGACGTGTTGATGATGTAAAAATGCCGATATAGTTGTTTTGGCAGTGTTAATAAACTGTTTTGTAGTCTCTTAATCATGGTTTTGTAGTATTTGTTTACACTTTCAAGGGTCAGAATTGAAATGCTATCTAGCATTGGCCAAGTTGACCCAAGGATAATTACCACATCTAATGGAAAATAGTTTTTACAAATATAATGATTCATAGAAAACTGGCAATCAAAATCATTTCAAAACCATCACTAGGTTATGCATACTCCTGAAATGGAAAACCGGAGATATTTTTTTATCAGTGATTCAGTATTATTAGAATGAAAAATATGATAGTAGCTGGAGACATCGTTCTTTGTTATGGATCAATTGTTTCATCTTTCAGGTGTTTGACTGCTGGTTTGAAAGTGGATCCATGCCTTATGCGTACATCCATTATCCTTTTGAAAATGTTGAACTGTTTGAGAAGAATTTTCCTGGACATTTTGTTGCCGAAGGGCTGGATCAAACCCGTGGTTGGTTAGTTTCTTTATTTTCACATGCGTGGTTTGTCATAGAGAGACCTGTTTTTCAATTTTGGTAAAATCTTTTGAATGCATGATGCTTATCATTTTTTGGGTTCAAATTAAGACGGGGGAAGGGTTAACCCCCACTTGGCACCAAGTGGCTGACCATTATGCTTCTACTTACATGATTGTTGTGGTATTCTTATTTCCTCATGATGTTATAACTTCAATAGTTTTATCTTTTGTCTTGCTAGGATATTACGATGTTGTCTGATCCATGTAGTTGACTTCATTTACTGGGAAAAGACTTTTGTTTGTTGTTGTATCTTTTATCTTGCCAAGTTATTTACAGTTCTTTCTATTCTACACTGTCAAATTATCTGGCATAATGATATTGTATGTTTGTATTTTATGGCAATGTTATTGTTCCTAATCTCTATCCCCTTGAAATAGGGTTGTGTATTTCAGTTTTCTGCTTTTCCATTTTGCAGGTTTTATACCCTAATGGTGCTGTCTACTGCATTATTTGGTAAGCCTGCCTTTAGGAATGTAATTTGCAATGGGCTTGTCCTGGCTGACGATGGGAAAAAGATGAGCAAAAGAGAGAAAAATTATCCTTCACCAACGGAAGTTATTAATGATTATGGAGCAGTAGGAACTTCTAAAAGTTCATCATTTTTCAGTTTCATAATTATTTAGATTGGCACGTAACATCAAAATGCATGTTTTGCTTGTCTTCTCTAATTTTTGCCACCTCTTAAGTACAATTTGATTTACATTATGGAAACACTGTTTTGATGTTTTCTGTTGGATAGGATGCCTTGCGATTGTACCTTATAAACTCTCCTGTTGTGCGTGCTGAGCCACTTCGTTTCAAGAAGGATGGAGTTTATGGAGTTGTCAGTATCATCCATCGGTGTTTAATTTTCATTTTATTTTCTTTAAAGTTTAGTTAATTTCTTCTTCACTAATTGCTCTTTTTTCATTTCTACTTATCAACTGGTATTCCATTTTGTTGTGGTGATCTGCTCCAGGTTAGGGATGTTTTCCTTCCCTGGTATAATGCATACAGGTTCCTTGTTCAAAATGCAAAGAGGCTTGAAGTTGAGGGTCTTGCACCTTTTGTCCCCTTTGATCAGGCCA
Source organism: Glycyrrhiza uralensis (assembly GCA_030159175.1). Classification (NCBI taxonomy): domain Eukaryota; kingdom Viridiplantae; phylum Streptophyta; class Magnoliopsida; order Fabales; family Fabaceae; genus Glycyrrhiza; species Glycyrrhiza uralensis. The sequence goes on along the minus strand of BRZY01000001.1, from coordinate 59,806,731 downwards.
CGCTTCAGAAGTCATCAAATGTTCTTGATCAGTGGATCAACTCAGCGACACAAAGCCTTATTCATTTTGTCCGACAAGAAATGGATGGTTACCGCCTTTATACGGTCAGTGATGCTTCTGCTGATGGGAGAGAAAATTATTTTATTAGAGGGAAAGTACAACTCGGGGAGGATAAGATATCCCACCAAAAATCTCAAAACCTATGCAATGCTGCAAAGTCTCGCATACCAGACATGTCAGCTTCCTTATAACAGTAGAGCAGAACACCAAAGAGAAACCATACCAAAATGTAATCGTGTAAGATAACAACCAACGAGTTAAAAGGCAAGCGGCAACCTTAATGATGAGAGAATTCTGCCACAACCAAATGTACTAAAGAATGACCAAAATTGAATGCTGCCACTAATTTTTTTAATGGGCCACTGGAAGCCTAATACTATTAAAAACTTTCCAAAGTAAGAGCCTAATGGTTTGGGCTTTTGTTTTGAACTATATTTGTGCATAACACTTACAGAGAGAAAGATGATAACAACCAATGCATCTGCAAAAATATCTTGATTCTTGCTACAACATGCTCAGTTTCTGAATGTATTTAATTAGCTATTAGCTATTCTACTATTTTTAGCCGAACTAATTGAACTGTGAACTAGTTGCCTTACCAATTACATATGCAGTCTGGTTCCTAAGACTTGATATCACATTCAGATTTATCTACTTCTATAAGGCATTGATCTGCTCTTTCCATGACCAAAATTGTTGCATATGTATGTAAGATTTACATACATATTTGCCACCATTATTTGGTAGATGCTTGGTATAATTATTGTCATGGCTAAAGTATTTTCCAAAAAGTTAACACCACTTAAAAATTATATTGTAGGTTGTTCCATATCTTCTTAAATTTCTTGATAACCTCACAAATATATATGTACGGTTCAACCGGAAGAGACTGAAAGGTCGTACTGGAGAAGAAGACTGCAGGACAGCTCTTTCAACTCTTTACAATGTATGCTTCTGTTTTTATTTTATTTATACCATGGTTAGTTGTTTGCAATATGTTACAAGTTACAACCTCAACCTGATGTTTTCAGGTCTCTTAAAGGTCCTGAAAGTGATGGTTCCTTACACTAGAACTGTTGTGGATTTAAATATATAAATTCTTTCAGGTGCTTTTGTTATCCTGTAAAGTGATGGCTCCTTTTACACCTTTCTTCACTGAGGTACTCTATCAAAATTTGCGAAAAGTTTGTGATGAATCAGAGGAAAGTATACACTATTGCAGTTTTCCTAAGGAAGAAGGAAAGGTATAACATCTTGACCATTGAATATATTTTGAGTCCTGTAGTTGGTACTACTAAATTATTGAAAAATAGCACTAATAAATAGCAGACTTTAGTCTTGCTTCTGGGCATTTATATCTATAAATAGTAGTATAATTTTGGTTTATACACTGGGATCTACACTACAGAACACAAGTAAAATATATTCAGAACTAATACAGTAGCATTTGCATTTTGCATTATTAGATTCATCTTTGAATCTGTGCGGGTCACATCACTGATCCTGATCCGCATACAACCCAAGTGCTTAATTTTCAGTTGTGTTTTTTTTTTTTTGGGTATGCAATGGCAGTAATAAGGTTTGAACCTATGACCTTATGCAAACTACCAAAACCTATGTTTGTGGTTGTGTTGCTTAAGCACAATCCTATTATTTTTAATCTGTGTTACTCTGTTCAAGCATGATTTCTTATCCTCCATCTTCTTTGTATTTTTTTTTTGTAAAAGAATTTATTTGTCAGAGTCTATAAGTAACCCTTTAAATTGATATAATTGGTTGAATTCAGTGCAGTTATTTTTCATTTTCTTTGACACTTTTTTTTTTAGTATATAGTATAGAAAGTTGAAAATAAAAACTTTCCTGACTCCAATATGTGTTCTTCTCCCTTTGCTACCTTTCCTACCCCAGAAAGCATGATTGCATTTTGTAGTGGAAAGACTATAATTAGATTTTGCAGCTTATTATGGATATAGGTTCTTGCTGTAGTTGTGTTCAAGATATATAGCAGCCACCTAACATGCTATCCTCTGTTGGTTGCATGATATCATTAGAGGGGAGAACGGATTGAGCAAAGCGTTTCAAGGATGATGACAATAATCGATCTGGCCCAAAACATTCGTGAGCGTCATAACAAGCCTCTCAAAACTCCACTCAGGTAGATTAATTTGCAAAGATGCATACATAGAAGTTTGTCTTTAAACACACCTGTTTTTGGTTTCAATTAATTTTTTTTCATTTTTCTTGCTACTATAGGGAAATGGTGATGGTGCATCCTGATGCAGACTTCCTTGATGACATAAATGGAAAGTTGAGGGAGGTACTTGCATGATGTCACAACCGGTTACAGTTTCCCCCTTGTACTTTTAGTATTTATTCAGAAGTTTTATTGTCAATCAATTCATGTGATAAAAGTTTTTTCCCTGATGCTTATGATCAGTTATGCTGTTCTAATATTGCAGCCTGTCAGAGATCTGACTAAGCTGACTGTTTTTTTTAATCTTACTAATGATATTTTTTTATCAAAACATAAAGGGAGAGAGTCGTGAAAAATCTTTCTGCACGTTTGGCCTTGAGTCTCTCCATTTGATGTTTCAAATCAAACTTTTGGTTTTTGTGCACTTCAAATAGGAAAACAAAAGGAACCTGCACGGCACATTATGCTTTATATTATTCCTCTATTGAATATGATGCTTGTATATGATCTTTGTTGTTAATTCTCTTTACATGTCTTCTTTCATGTTAATAATTAAAGTGGTTATGTCTTTGGACCGTCTTTTCCTATCGTATATGTCTCTGTTTTGATGACTGTCTTTTCTTCCTGTTTGCTCGTATCCCTTGTGTTCTCCCTTCAATAATTTTCTTGAAAAGGAAAAAGAAATGCTTGAGTTGTAGATCCATCTTTCTTTTTGGGCAACCACTCAATCAAATTTTACTCTGATATTTATGATTCTATTTGCATTACAGTATGTGCTGGAGGAACTCAATATACAATCCCTTGTTCCATGTATTGATACTTTGAAATATGCATCTTTACGTGCCGAGCCTGATTTTAGGTATGTATTTGATATGGCTTCCTGGGAAGTTTGTCCTTTAGAGCCGGCACAATGTTTAACATTGTTTTTATTTCTTTTCAGTATTTTAGGTAAGAGACTTGGAAAATCTATGGGTATTGTTGCCAAAGAAGTCAAAGCCATGTCACAGGAAAAGATTTTGACTTTTGAGAATGCTGGAGAAGTCATCATTGCAAATCACTGTTTGAAGCTGTCTGATATTAAGGTGCTAATCTAGTGGCAATTATGACAAGACTGTTTCCATTGAGTAGAGCCCATGGAAAAATAGTTTGCATTGGTCTTTACCAAAATAAATAATTAAATAGTTTGTGTTCTTTATTGTTAGTGCAAGATGAGGGAGGTCTTTTCTATCTTAATGAATGTTTAGTATTCCCAGGGCTAGGAGTCTAATGTTGGTATAGTTATTATCAAATGCATTTTCCTCCTTGAAATTTTTGAGCGGATGTTTTCTTGAGAACTTTCACTGTCATGTTTTGTTTTTCGTAAAAACACCTTTCAGTAATACTCTAATTCAAAACAGATATTCTTATCATCAAAATTATTCCTTTTAATTTTTACTGTTCATGGCATTGACCTTAATTTTTTAAATTGTGTCTACCTAAACCATATTAAGTGACGAACAGATGTAGTTGAGTCCTGAAGATATAGCCACCTGAAATGATGATTTCTTCAAGTATCCAACTATCATGGGTTTTCCCTCGAGATGTAGACTGTGGACTATTAAACGAGTACCTTATACTCTTTTTTTATTCAGGTTCTCCGTGATTTTAAACGACCTGATGGTATGACTGAGAAGGAGCTTGATGCTACTGGAGATGGTGAGAATTTTTAATAGTTAATGATCACTCCCTTTGCTGCTGTTGTGAAACAACTGATGTTAGAAATGAGTTGATTGCTATCTAGTAGGTATGTTTCAATGATGAATTTATGACATTGATTTTTCTTGACCGGCATCTTTGTCTTGGTTTTAGGTGATGTTTTAGTGATATTGGACTTGCGTCCCGATGAGTCATTGTTTGAGGCTGGTGCTGCTCGAGAGGTAAAATAGTTGCCATGAAAGAAACATGCTAGCTAATTCCTTGATCTTATTCTTTGTAAAGTGTGTGGATGTAATGGTCAATGGTTGAAGCATCCATCTATTTACTTGATCTTCATAAAGTGCACAGATGCTATTTTTTTTCCCTAGAAATCTTAATGATTGTGTGACTATTGACCATAATGCATGTACTTTGTTCCTGTTATTCCGTTATATTTTAGTTAGGATATTTGGTTTTTTCACTTGCAAATACTCTTTCCACTATCTTGTTCGTGTGGTTGTGTGGTCCTTACTACCACACATATAGTGGAAAATTGGAAATTAAAAAAAGCACAACTTAGTGGAGGATAAAATTGAGCTGCTAGATAATTATGATTTCGAGTCTTCAGTATTTTTTTTTGTGTGAATATTGGATATGTTTAGTATGTTTCAATCAATTTCTCCTGTCCTATTCAGGTTATATGACCACTAAAGAGGAAAAGGTTTTTTTTGGATGTATACAATGCATGTATGCTGTTTGGTGCTTATTGTTAGATAGGATAGAATTGAATTGTAGTATAAGAGGACAGGATACTGGATAAGATAAACTGATACACTCTTATACTATCTATGCCTATGGTTTGATGCAGAAATCTAGAAGGACTGATAGGATCAATGAACAATTATTTATTATTTACTATGACAAAAAGTCTGTTGTCCTCAATTTAAACCCAAGAGGTGGCGATAAGGGTGATATGGTTGTTGGAATGGCTGCATTAGCAGCAATGAGTCTGACATTTTAGGGCTGCTGCTATAAGTGATATTCTGAAAAGGGTAGACAGCTTTATCTTTGGTTAGTTTTATTTAGAAAATGAAATTTATTAGAGAAGAGAAGCAAGAAAGGATATCATTATTGTACTGGCTGTTGTTTACTTTTTCAATTGTGTGTTGCTTAGAAGTTTTTTGTATATGCAAATGCAACTCTATCATTGTAAATAAAATTAACTAAACAGAGAAAACAAAACTGAATTTGTGCAGGGAAGTCTCTTTACATCTTGGCTTACGTTCATATTATTATGCTATTACCTTGAATAAAATCTCTCTATATGCCATGTTTATCTTGCTTTGCCACAATTTAAGTATTCACTTACATCTTAAAGGCCTTAAATTAAGTTAAATCAATTAATTTATTTTGGGTGGTGTTGTGCCCCACAGATTGTTAGCAGAATTCAGAAGTTACGGAAAAAAGTTGCTCTTGAACCGACCGACACGGTGGAGGTTTACTTTCAATCATTGGATGATGATGATAAATCAATCTCTCAGAGAGTTTTGCATCTACAGGTAGAGTTAAGATATTAATAACTGGCTTTGAAACATTATTTCTTATTCATGACATAGCATTGCTGGACATTTATTCGAGCCGAAAAGGATGCATACACTTGAGTATGATATTAAACATGTGTTTGGCCACAACACCATAATTCCCCATTGTTCAGCTCTTGACGTATTATGGACTAATTTTACACACGCGTACAAAAATTCACATATATACGTATACAAGGTGTTTTCTCTTTTACAGTGTTTTGGTTAAAGAAGCTATTTTTTCCAAAAACATTTTAAAATTTAAATGCATGTGCAGTTGAACCATGTTTCTTAATTCATATTAGGGACAATTTATTAGTTGGTATCCAGTTTAAGCTCTTGGCATCAATTAATACCCTTTCTAATCTTAAATTTCTATTGTAGTTTTCTTTAATCATGTATATTTGCAGGAATCCTATATCAGAGATGCTATTGGTTCTCCATTGCTTCAATATTCTTTGATGCCTGCACATGCAGTAAGTTGTTTAGTTTGGAGTTTGGACGATGATTTGTGAGGGTTCTGTTTTATTAACATGAATGAGGTTGCAATGCTATTGGCACTTGGCATATGCTTTTATTGCACATTATGGTTTTAGAATGAGTGAAGTTGGCTACCCACTACTCCTTTTTGCTAAACAGTAAAAAAATAAAATGCCAAAAACTTATTCTAAATAAATTTTAAGAATCTTAAACTTGAAGGTGGTTTTATTATTTATTCTCCTGCAAACAATGCCAATGGTAGCCTATGTGGTAGTGCTTGGCAGCACGTACATCTTGATGATTACAGAGTTGAAGCTGCAAGTTTAAAAATATTGATTACAGTGGGCCATTAGCTGATGAAAATGGTCGTGGTTCATTGTAATGGTGTTACTTTGTTAGTGTTATGACTTAGAAAAAATGAGAAATTCTTGGGGTGCTTTTAAAGAAAGAAAAAGTCCATACGATGAACCTTTTAATGTGTACAACCACAGCTATAACATTAAAGATTTTTTGAAGTAGGAGATAATGATGGCCCACGGAACAATTTTTTTTCCTTACTCCAGGAACTCCTCTGAATTTTTTTTCTTACAACCACAGCTACAGCTATGATGATATAATAGTGTCTGCTACATGGTGATGGTTAATTCTTGCAAATAACACAAGAACGTAATACTTATACTGAGATTATATTCCACTAGATTTGTAGTAGGGATAAGCTGAATGCAAGCAAACGTACTACGTTTGGCATTAAAGTTTCTTGCAAGGATTTCTTCACTGACAGGCATGGGCTGAGCTAATAATAACGCGAGCCAACAAAAAGTTTCCTTAGTTTTTGAATTCTCTGTGCTCTCTTTTGCTGTGTTCTGTCATTTATTTTTCTTTTCTTTTCTTTTCCTTTTCTGTGCTGTTTATTTTATCGGTTACCATCCTTCAATTACATTCTTTTTTCTGCTAAGTTTTATTGAAAAGTAACAAACACAACCAAAGCCTTTTCTTATTAGGTTTAGATTTTAACTGAAAAATGCTTGTAGAAAGATAATGCGATTTATGCCTTAACTTTCTCTAACTGTATTTTACGTCATTAAACATTTCCCTTGTGCGAATGTCTCCTGAACTTCTAGTGTTGGCAATTAACTTTGCCTAATCTTTGGGAAAAACCCCAATTAGTTCTTCTGTCCATAATGTGCTGTCAGACTTCAATTACCATGTGTCCTCATCCACTGTTTAAGGTTATTACTGGAATTTTGAAAAAATTGTTTATTGGAGGGTTTCATAAACAAAGATATTTTTCCTAATTAAACATTAAAAAAGTAATTTGAAAATGATTAAAATGAGTAGGGAAAATGAATTTTGTCCTTGATTTTGTTTTCCTGTTGTCCTGGGTTCCTGCTCCCGTTTCTATCTCACCCCATCTTAAAATTCTTTCCACAACTGCAGGTTGTCATTGGTGAAGAGAAGTTCCATGCGGTTTCCGGCATGTCATTTGGTATCACTTTGACCAGACCTGCTGTTTACAGGTTTGTTTACTTTGTCGGTAAAGTTCACATGCACTCATTGAAACAAGCAATAGTGTTCTTTGATTTCCTTTCTATCATATTCATCATCTGTGATCCTTGGTTGTTCTGACTTATTGTTCTTCAGTGGCTACAACAGGTGACACTGCTCCGGCTTACTGTTCTTCAGTGGCTACAACAGGTGACGCCAAATTTGCACATGATTTGCAAACTTACCTGCTATCAAGAGATCATTCAAATTTGAAGTCTGAGTTTCAAGATGGATATGGAAAGGTTTTTGAGTCATAGGGCCCCTTTTTTTTTCTTTTTTTCTTTACAGAACTATTTTATAGAACACTTTTTAGGAACTATTTTTAAGAACAAAACAAGAAAAAAAAATTCTATTTGATGATGTTAGAGTAGTTGTGTTTATGTTAAATAAATGTAAGTGATAGCTTGAGTTCTAGACTGCTGAGTCAGCAGTCAGAGACTTGTATAAATACAGTTACACTTAACTGTATTAACTGATTCATCATTAATACATTCTAGAGAAATCATACTCTCTCTCTCTCTCAGAATTCTTTCATGGTATCATTCGCTTCTTGATCCGAATCCATGATTTCCGCACCCTCTTCCGATCGCGACTCCACACCGGAACATGATCCGAGCCCTAATCGCAACTTTCAGATGACATTAATGTAAAAAACAGTTTTTAAGATTTAAAAATGTGCTTGACAAGCTCTAATTGCTCTTACAATAAGATTTAAAAACATTGGTTTCTGACTTTTTGGGTTAGAAAACAACAAAAATCAATTTTTGAATTTCTATTTTTATAACAATAAAACAATAATAGTTTTCAGAAACATGCCTGTCAAACAGGTTTTTAAATTTCTTTTATTTTTAAAAATAATAAACAATTTTCTAAAACAGTAAATAAACACACCCATAGTCTTCTGTCTCTGTTTTTTTGTTAGTGAAAGTATGCACATTAATTTGTCTCTCCATGTTGCATAAAATTGTAGACTCAATTGAACAGCAACCTGCGGCGGAAGTGGTTCTTGGTGAGCATGTGTTTCTCACGTTTGGGGACAGACACCTAGTCAAAAACTTGAAAATCAACCAAAGTTAAGAGCTAAAACAAATAATAAGAATGGGGCAGTCTCCAGCCATCTAGACACTCCCCTCAAAAGTCACTCAAACCGTGTTCATTTTGATAAATCTACATCATAGTTCAGTAACAAACAGTTGACTACTTTTAGAATCCAAAAAGTCACATTATAAATATTTTCTTTTTGTCCTTACAAACAATATATCCTTCAAGTTATCATTTCATTAAAAGATACAAAATGCATAATCACAAAAATACCAACCTCCAAAGTCGTTGTATGACCTCTCCTTTTGCAATGTGTTGGTCCAGCAATTCAGGAACATCGTTAGGAGTAACATAGCCATACCTGTAAATAATTAAGCGGTAACTAACAGCGTCGAAATCCTTCAAAATATGAGGATACAACAATGTAAGTCTATGAGCTTACCAGTGACCCATCATTTGTCCATCTGGTCCTGGACTGTATATGATTACATTCCCAGCATACTGACTAATTTTGTTCAAGAGCTCCTTTTTCATTTTTTTTTTCTACCCAGGCCTGCCTAACGTTAACAGGTAGGCAATTGAAATCATTTTATTCCTTTTCTCTAATATGTATATAGAAGAAATCACATCTTATTTAAAGATAGAAATTTTTTGATGGAATCCTAGATGCTATAATGTCGATTACTTTGTCACACTTCTTTCCTTCGATTGGCTTGTTTTGACTTGTGTGATGGTTACTTTTTCTCGATTCTTATTTTCAGTTCGATAGTAAGTTCATATTGCTCATACTACTCTGGTATGAGGTTTGTCAGTGTTAGTGTTGAACCCATCTCACGGTATAAAATATCCCATTATTGTATTAATGATATTGCTTGTTTGCATTATCGCCACTTATGGAAATTTAGCACTTTTAAAGTGAGTTTTAGCTTTCAGGGAAAAGAAAGGAATCTCAATTATTGATGAGAAGATCAACAAATAATTATGCGCATGTATAATTAAATTAACTATGAATTTAAAAAAAATTATTACCAAAGGAGATGTATAACTTTTTTAACAAGTGCTGGTCTTGGACAGTTTGGTCACAAGGTGTTTCTTTTCTACGCCAGTTTGGTCTTGGATTGGACACAAGGTGTTTTTAATGAGTTTTAAACTTCTATGTTGCTTGATCAAAAAAAAAAAAACTTCTATGTTGCCAGTTTGTTCCTCTATCGAATTACAATATTGGCGGGTAAGTACAATTAAGATGTTAATAGAAAAAAATCATTTGTAAATCTGATTTAATGTTATATAATGAGTTTGATTACCTAGAATATTTGCCAAGGTCACATAATGGATATACATACCTGAATTACAGATGTAACAGTAACTTTTTGGCCAAAATCGATACTTTGATACTGATTTCTCTGGATGTTGGCTTCGGTCTGGCTATTATTAGTTTTCCATTTTTATGTAAAGAACATTATTGTTTTTAGTCGTACTGCATAATAAGAAAAAGTACAAGTGATTGTAGGATATGTTAAAATGATAAGCATTGATACAAACCTAGCACTAGCAAAACTTCATAGTGGTGTAACTACCTAAAAAAAAATTTAACCCTTTCATTAGCATGTTAATAACACCAACTACATGTTAATAATTAAGGGATACACCATCGGGAAGAATTGTAAATCATTATAATTATAATATCAGTAGCTTCAGTATTAAATATTCTTTATATATTTAATCAAAGGCAAAAAAAATGAGAATTCAACAAAAGTAAAATACAGATAACTTAATGAGTGTGACTCAATTGACAACAACACACTCTGAGAGGAATAAGTTATGTAATTAAGTCCTGAACCAGGAGTCAAAGACCTTTACGTCCACACAAATGATACCGAGGTGCAATTCTCCTATAGTGTGAAGCAGAGGGAAAAGGGCAACAAAAATAAAAAGGGAAAGCACTGTTTTTTTTTTTTTTTTTGGTCCAAGGAAAGCACTGTTTTAAAATGATAAGACAATTATGCAACAAAAAACCCGAGTGTGGGTGTAAGGAGCAATTCATGTGGATGGGGGGTGCAGGAAGCAATAGCCCTATGTTTTTTATTGAAAAGAGGCCGTGGGCCATAAAAGCCCATGAGACATGAGCAGTAAGGGAGGGTCACCACCTGGAGAGGCGATCGAAGCGCGCGGCAGTGAGGGCAGTGAGAGTTGAGAAATGATACATACAGCAGTGAGTGCAGTGCAGTGCAGTGCAGTGATGTGATGTGCTGTTGTTTCTACAACACAACACAACACAATTCAGTTCAGTTCAGTTCAGTTCAGTTCCTCTTTGCTGAATCTGATTGCATCATCAGTTGAGTTGGGATTTTAGAAGAAGGAAGGAAGGAAGGAAGGAATGGATGTAATAGAATCTCCAATTCCAATTCCAGAGGCAGGTGGAGAAGAATGCGGTCCCTCGTTCCCAATCCCCAGGGGTGGACCCATTTACGTTCCCAACATGCCTGCCTCCTCCTCCATTAGGGCTTCTCATTTTCAAAATTCCCTTCTCTCTCAACTTCAGGTCTCTCTCTCTCTCTCTCTCGCAAGTTTCCGTGTGTGTGTGTGTTTATCCCTCACTTTCCTTTTCTTTTCTTTTTTTTTTTATAAAAAAAATAATAATTCTGCTGTCTGTTTTGTTTATGCAGAATCTAGAGGCCGAGTTATGTCATGATTCTTCTCATCATGATGATGACCTCTCGTATGCACACTCACTTCTTCCCCTCTCTCTACTACAACTCATTCTTTAGTCACTAATTGTAATTGATGCCTTTTACAGTGTCGATGACCTTAAAGTATTTACAGAGGACGAGTTAATGGATATGGCTTTGAAACAAGTATTTGAGGTACGCTCTTCCGATTTTTCACCTTTTTTTTTTTTCCATAGTGCTTTATTTTTTTAATCTGTTTTATTACTTTACATTACAGGGTAGGGAGAACAACGAAAATTATCCACCACTTTTGAACCAACCCAATGCAGGGTCAGTCACCGTTTTTTCTTTCTTTTTTTGCTTTTATTCTTATGTGCGGATTATTTTACGGGGAAATTTGGTTGCCCTTGTTCCTCAGTAGTGTTATCTGAACTCATTTCAGTGCAAGGTTCTGTAATGTCTCAGCCATGTATCATCCAAGTCATATTGCTCATGAGGACATGAAAAGAATGTAGCCAAGGATAAAAAAAAAAAGGGAAATCTAAGATCGATTTAGTTTGGCTGCTTTCCTTGTTTTGTTTCTATTCTCTCCTTGAAACTTTTCAGATATAGTCGTGATTATATCTATGTGCGAATTTTTATCAAGTGTTATAGAGAATTATATAGTTGTACTATACTTGCTCTAAATTCATTAGTGTAAATGCACATGCAGGGGAACAAACAAAAATAAAGTTAGTGCATCCCATTCACTCTCAACTTCTCTTTGCAGTAAACAAATTAATTGAAGAAACTCTTGTTGGATTTGGTAGCAGGTGTCATGAGAAGAACTCCAAGAGAAAGAGAAGTGGAACAAATAATCCCATTCTTGATGTATGCGTACTCTCTACAAGCTTTTATGTTTCCCTGTAAATATTTGATGTTTAGATTATTTTCCTTTTTGTTACTTTAATGCCCAAGACATGATTCGCATGAAGGTTTATTACATGTATTAGAACTTAAAAATTGACCACTCTAAAATATAAGATTAACCACTTTAGTACAAGCCTGCAAGTGTATCCTTACCTGATAAGTGATAACCATTTTTGTATTTGCTGTCAGTTACGTTTTAATCAAGTTTGCTGCCAGAATAGGTTACTTAGATAATGCTAACTGTTAGAAGATGCTTCACGTTGGACTTTTTGTCGATGAATGTGTGCCCAGATCTGTTTGGACCATTCAGCTATTGAAAGCATGTTTAGCATCCAATATGTGTCATCAAATATTTCTCTCTCTATCCATCTCTGCACTTTTTTTTGGGGGGGGAGGGGTTTATGATTCTCTTCTTATATTTGATGAATTTCCAGAGTAGTTGTATAGAAAAGGTGGAGAAAGTTGTGAGAATCAAACAGAAGCAGGAAGAAGACAAAGCAGCAGTCAGACTTCATTCATTTAAGTTGGTATTGGGAATATTTATGTGTTTATTCCATTTTCTATGCAAGATCTGATTCAGGTATCTTGTCTTTGGTTTAGTCCAGTTTGCAGGATCAATGAATCTGCCCACAAATCAGTAAAAACTGAAAGGATGATGTCCCTTAGGTCCACAAGTGCTACCAGAAAGGTTGCCTGAAATTCTTGTATGATTATTACTGCGCATTGAATTGTCTGGTTCTATTTGAAACACTTTACTGATGTATCCTACATTCCTGTTTTTAGATGCAGCCTCTTTTGTGAAGGCCTTCTAAACTTCTGGTTTTCTATATTGCTTGTTTATATTCCTTTTTCAGTTAGATTAAGTATTTATTTACTTGAATTTTATCTCAAAGTGAAGAAGTTTACCACCAACTAAAAACACTAAAATTCGTTAGAAATTAAATCAGGAGTAACTCAAGGGTTCCTTGTATTGGGAGGTACAATTTATTGCTTCTTTTTGTATCCATAGGCAACTCTCATGTCATCATGTTGACCACTAAGCCCAATTTGGATTAGCTTCTAGCTCATGGGAGCTTCTTAATTAAAATAAGTATGGTTCTTCGCTTACAAAAATGTTCTTGTAAGCTAATAGGTGTTTATGGAGAATTTAAATGAGTGAGCTTCTAAAAAAAATTGAGATGCAGAAGCTAATTTTAACTTATACAAGAAGCTATTGTTTTTTTAAAAAAGCTCATGGCCATTGCAAGATTCTTTCAGTATTTCTTTTTCCAAAAGTGTGATTAGAGAAGTTTATTTAAACTGACTCTAGCTTAAGTTTTTGTTGTAATTTGTACAAAGTTGGCAATGGGATTTCCAGGATTTTCTCATTATTCTACAAATTATTTTTTATAATTTGTAATTTGTACAAAGTTGGCAATGGGATTTCCCCGCTTTTTTCATGTTTATATTTCCAATCATTGTTAAGGTTTAATGCTTGGCAGGTCAACACAGTGAGCCTTCAGGAACACATACCTGTGCAGTATCCAGAAGTCGTCCTGTCTGTGGAGATTTACCATAATGTTCGAAAGAATGTCAAGGTATTCAATGCCGTGCTGATGTAATGAAAATAAAATTCAATATCTACGATCAAAATTAACAAGCAGGGACCTCTCTGTTTCTTTTTTCTCTTTTTGGGTAGACCCAAGAGTTGTTAGTTCTTGGAGGGCAGACCTTAACTACATTGAGGGACAAGATTTACTGCTCAATGGACCAGGTGATGCAAAAAGCTGGGCAGCATGATCCTTCTGGTTATTTTCTCATCGAAGTATGCACCAATATTTGCTCTTATAATGAGATGATTATTTCTTCATCGATTCTGACAAAAAACTGGTTCATTGCAGGATGTATTTTACACTGACTTGAGGGATCCATCTGCTATTGATTTGACTAGACCTATACTGGATTGGCTCCGAAACTCCAAGGAGGAGGCACAGAAGAAATGGGAGTATATTATAAATGGGGAACTACAGCAGAAACAAAAAGCAATCATGGGCGAAGCATCTGTATCACACTTGCCTCATTTCACATCTGTTGAGATGCACAAGATACGTTTTTGTGACTTAAGCTTTCGTCTTGGTGCTGGATACCTCTATTGTCATCAGGTACTTTCTTTTTACTGTCTCGGGTTTATTGGTTGGTTGTTGCCTTCTTTCTATTTTTCATTTATTTTTCAATTTTGCTTTTAAGCAAGGCATTGCTCCCAAAACTTGTATTATGATAATTTAGGAGGAAGATTGGCTGAGGTTGTGTAATTTTAGTTACAATAGTAGAATGCCTCTCAAGTTAAAAGGGATAACCAAGGTAATGTTTGCACAAGGACAGAACCGAACAGAACCACCTGTTCTGTTCCGTTCTGTCCCGGTATGTAGCAAAGATGGATTAAGATGATACAAGGAAGATGATATATGCCAAGCTCTTTTCTAAGATAAAGGTGGAGGAACTACGAGTTTGTACCTTTGAAAGGGAAACTAAGTATATTGGTAGATATATAAATTAAAAGGAGAGATGATTTATTGAGCTTTAGCAAAGGCGAAAAGGATTGCATTGGCTGAGTCCCAACTAAGATGGTATTTCATGTGGCCAATCTCTGGTTTCAGGACCCAAATTGATTATTGTTTTCTTATATATGCATAAAATTTGTACGTGTGATGCACTCGCAGTTTTTCTTTGTGTTTTTAGAAGACGTTTAATGTGGTGTGTTCTTTGTCTACCTGCAGGGTGATTGCAGCCATACCTTAGTAATACGAGATATGAGGCTAATTCATCCTGATGATGTGCATAATCGGGCTGTTTATCCAGTAGTCACTTTTCAACTGAAGATGCGTTTTCAGAAATGTGGTGTTTGCAAAATATTCAGAGCTACAAAGGTGACTGTGGATGACAAATGGACACCAGAAAACCCGTGTTATTTTTGTGATGATTGTTTTTCCCTACTTCACCTTGATGTGGATGGCTCTCCATTGTATACTGACTTCTTAGAATATGATTATAACCATGATTAATTGCTATTAGCCTTGGAAGGATACCTATAGGCGTTTAAACCGAAGGTCACTCTCTTTTCAAGTATCTCATTGAAAATTTTCATTTGTTCATTGAATTCCGTACCTTTGGAAGGTAAAATCTTCGAAGACCCAAAGGGCAGGAGACAAATTTGTGTAATGTAATATTTGTGTGTATTATAGTTATTCTTATTGGTTGGAGAAAATATACCTTCCTTGCACATTGAGATCGATGGTGTGTTCTGGATAGAAACATAGCTCTAGATAATGTGTGCACGAAATATCGGACTCTGAACTGCTGCGACTTAACACATGCATCTGCCAATAATTATATTAAAATACATAACCTTCAGCATAACATCCCCCCCCCCCCTTTTTTTTGTTGCGTGAACGAGAAAAATAATCATGTGTATCTTTTCCAGTTCTGTAAGATCGTTGGTTAACTGAATTGAGAACTGAAAGGTGTAGATAGCTGAAGACATAGAAAGTGTCGTAATAAATTATAAATATGAATGGATCGGTCTACTCTCTCAACATATCGTTTTCATTTGAGAATTGGTAAATACACTTCAAGTTTTTAGCTATACACTCCACATTGATGTGAAAATTTCAAAAATACCCTCCAACAGTGATTGAACAAAGAAGAAAGGAGGAACGGGATTGGAAAGCTGAAAACAAGAAATTATTAAAATTTATCCTATTAATTATTTGAACGATAATAATAATAATAATATAAATCCATAATTATATATGTAACACTTGTTCTTGTGAGAAGCGAGAGGCAAATCCCGGAAGAAATGCAGGCCTTTTAATTTGTTTGTTTGTAGTGTGTGACTGTGAATGGGAAGCGTCTCTCTCTGAGTGAGTCCCATTCCTTCCAATGACTGATGAGTGTTTTTTCATTTCATGTGTGTGCCTGCCCCGCGCATCACTCTCCTTCGTACCAAATGGTCCCATTAATTAATTAATTAAAGCCACGAACAACCAATTGTTCCCTTTCGCATAAATAAAATAAAATAGAACTTGTTGATAATATCAATATCACAAAAGGGTTCCACTCCACCACCCACGTGATCATCACTAAAGTGTCGTGTCGTGTCGTTCTTTAAGTACCGTTTCTACACAGATCTCTAATAACTGTCCATGCATGGGACCCTCCCTGCCTTGCCTTGAATGCCACGCAATCTCTCTCTCTCTCTCTCTTTCTCCCTTAATCACTTGTTTGCTTCCAACTCAACCAACCACCTGGTACTCACAAACAATACAAGCGGTACTAAATTGTCGGTCTACGTGTAAAAAAGGTCTGAAAGCAAATGATACCTGAATAGAAGATATATTAAAGAGAACGAATTTGACATCTTTAAAGTGAGAATTACATTTTAAAAGACAAATTGCAGATCATATATTGTGATCAAAATACACGCGACGTGTTTAACAAATAGTGAAGTTCTTCAGTTAAAGTTTTGGCACTTAGTGCCCCCTCAATTGGGGGTCAAATCCAAAAAGATGTATGATAACACCGTAATAGCAATACCCTCAATTAAGGAAGCTGGATGTCATTGAAGAGAATGTGTACTCGTACAAATACAACAGCATATTCAAGAAACAAAAGAAAGAGAAAGCGGTGGTTTAAAGAGGGGGAAAAAGGGCAAAGCCTGATAGGAGGAGGAGTGGGGATAAAAAAAAGAACATAGTCAAAGAAGGAAATAACTCTAGACTCATTTCATTTACAAACAGATTGCATCTCTGTAGGCATGTGATCAAAGGCTGCAAAATAATACTCTGATTTTGGATTCCATGCTGAAATCCAAAAATGACTGATACAAGAGCAGGGAATGTATACATACATAAAGAATCATATTTCTCTACAAAAATAGAATCTCTACACAGATGGAATTGCAACCCATAAGGTGCATTGACAATAGCTAGCTAAAGAAACTTGGAAGATTAAAGGTACCGTGAGACCGACCATCTAATGATTGATGTTGCATTCTCGCAAATACACAAGATCATAATCAACATACTTTGTCCAATAACCTCGAAACTTGGGAATACTTATCTCAAGCCACGGTTTCATGTTTCCGTTGTAGTGTATAACAGCAGCCCGTTCAATATCTTTTTGGTTGACATTGGGATTGTAGCCAAGACCCAAGACATGCCAAGATCGGTTCAGTGGGAAAGTGCGTTTCCAGAATGTTATAAGACCGGGTGGCAGTGTTCCTAACTTCCATAGTTGTCTATCATGGTTCTGTATGTCAGTTTTAATTAAAATGGAAAAATCAGTTTAAGAACCAAGACAACAATGAAAATTAGAAAGAAACAAGACACAGGTGCATTTCACTTCGTATTAGACGGACTCATACAGTGTTTAGCCATAAAACAAGCACCAAGATTTGGATAAAGTATATGTAAACTTTGTGATGTTTTGGAAAAGTAGACCAAAGTGTGCTTACCAGCTTCTGCCAGTTGTGGTACACCTCTGTGATGTTTTGTTTCTTCCATTGGACTAAATCGAAAACATTCATACCATATGCCCATCCACAAGCACGAGGGTCAAAATTCTTTGCAACAATAGGATTAGAGAAGTTGAGATAACGATCAAAACGATGGAAACTTTCTCCACAAGTTTCGACAGCACCATTTACATTGCCCTTCAAGTCAATTGACCAAAGACCAGTCAGATCCTTCTGCACGACTACATCGTCATCCAAGAACAGCACTTTGTTGAGCTTTGGGAAGATCTCAGGCAAGTAGAAGCGGAGGTGGTTCAATATAGATAAATACTTTGGGTTCCGAAACTTTAGGTTTGAATCAGAACTTGACCGATGAGTCTTAAAGTAATAATCTATCATAGAAGGAGAACCCAACTGCTTAAGAACCGGACTGTAACTAGAATTCAACCATGTAAAGTCTTCAATGTTCTGAACTTGAATTGCTGCCTTTCCTGGTGGATTCACCAAAAACCACATCCTCATTGCTGCATAATTGAGCCTATCAGTAACAATGTGGAAAACATGTTTTGAGGCATCCTGCAAATTTATTTTAAAATAACATTATTAGTGTAGTGATGTCAATCAGAAACAAAAGTGCTCCCATTGATATTACAACATTTCGGTTTCTTTCTTTTCATTTTTAATTCATCGCTAACTACGGGGCCAAATAAAACGGAAACAGATTAGTTTGTGCCAAAATAGACAGAATGGTAATGTAACAGCCAAGATATAACAAATTTTCTCTGGTGTTCCATAATCCTGGCAGATGAAAAAAACTCAAGAAATTTGTCTCTGAAAATAATTTACCTTAGCATGGGCAGCAGTAGAATTCACAACAACAGCTGTTGCCAATATGTTATCTGAGAATATTGCATAATGGTATAGTCGAGGGTCTTCTAACTTATCTTGATTGGGGAATTGTTGCTGAGAAGAATTCAAGTTATAATACTCAGTTGTAAGGCGCAATGGAAGACAGTGGAGACCTTTAGGCAATGTTTTTGCTGTCAACTGCGTTAAGAACAAGGCCTGCTTCTTGTGCACACGAAGCTGCTCCTCCGTTGAGTGGAACATAGCCCTAAGCTTCTTCACAGCAGCAGCACAATCATCTTGAATTTGCCTTCCTTTCACCAATGATTGTTCCATTGCCTTCATTTTCTCATTTGCACTGCATTAATATAATTACAAATTAAACAAAATGTAGATCAGTGTACTGTTGAGATATTCAACATGTTTATATGCCACTTCATAATAAACTTGAGGATGAAAAAACTAACTTAAGAGCTATAACAAAACAGGAAAACCTGATGACATGTATAACAAAAATCTTAACGATGCACTTACTTTCTTGGCAAGTCGGAATCTTTGCTTGCATCTCCAAGTGTTCGTAAAACTTCCTTTACCCGTAATCGAAGCTCCCGAGTGAGATGAGGATTGCTCTTTACTGCCTGAAGGGAAAGATATACCTTAGCCTGGATGAGCTGATCCTTTAGTTGCTTTACCCGAGCATCAGACGGTGTTTGGTCATTATGCTTATTGGTTTCTGGTAATATGGGTCCTTTCCTGTTTACTTTGCTAGAAGATTCAGTATGTTGCTGCTCCTGCTTAGTAACCTGAAAGAAGATGCACCAAATATAAAGAGAAAATTTCAATCAGCATCAAGGTTGATTTTCCTCCATTGCATTAATGTAATTTTCAGAAAAGTATGTTTGGAAAATGAAGTAATGAATGTTGATGGCAATACTTATTTGTTCTTTTTCCGTATTCAGGGAGCTAGGGAGCTGGCTGGCTAGGGAAGGAAATGATGGACACTATACAAGTCTGGTCCTCAAAACATGATCATAGATAAAGAGTTCCAATAAAATAAAATATAAAATTCATCAGTTGACGCAACATCTATTCATTCTGATTTCTGATTGTTTCAGACTCAATCACTTACTTGAGACACTACAAGATACATATTTATGAAGGCCAAAACAATAGAGAGGTAAAAGAAAAGATTGAACCCAATCAACATGCCTATGCTGTACTTGGAGCACTCTATACAAAATATTTTTGTGTCTCAACCAGAAATGCATACAAGTGCGGTCAAAGATGTGTTCATCACAGAGACAAACCCACACATTTAGATTACCATGGCATAAGTCAACAACTTGACTTGATGAAAAGGACATTAAATATAAACAGCTGTTTTTTTGTAATTAAGAGTTATGTCAGAGATATCAATACAAACAGTCAGACCTTAAACTTCAATTTCTTATGGGATAACCAATTCAAGCAACCATAACAGCTCAACTATACTAAATATTATATTTGATAAACCCACTCATAGACATGGATAGACATGTACAATTTTTTTAGCACCACCAGAAACCTAAGGAATGTTTTGTGCCTACAACGAACAAAGTAACCGGCGAAAAAAAAAAGAGAGGCAAATAGGTCACTTACTATAGTTTCAGATGCTTGATCAGAAGCATGAGATGATTTACTAAGTTTCCCATCATTGTCATCAATATCAATAGCATCTTCCCCATGTACACTATCACCAGTTATATCAGCTTTCTCCAAGCGGCTGCTTCGAGTTTCTTGCTTAATTCCATCTGTCACCAGTTTGATGGGGTTCTCCCCTTTAGTTTGACCTTCCTCATTTGTAGCTGACAATACCCTGGAAGATACATGCTCCCCTGATTCAACAAAGTGCAAGTCTAGGTCAACCAAACAATTATAATAGATAGTAATTGAAAATGCAACAAAACGAGGAAGGAAAAATAATCATACTGAAGAACAGAGAAGACCAGCCAAAATACCTTGTGGCAAATTCTCTGTGTTGGAAGAGTTTTCTGAATATACAACCCCAATTGGTTCCTTAAGGACAGTAGAAGTTTCCTATTTTCAAAATGAGTAATTTCAACAGGAAATTATCAAGGATTTGGTTCATCCTTACATGCAAATTATACAGGAAAATTTCTTCATGGGCGTGTGTAATGGAGAAAAGGGAAAAAGTAAAGCCAGAAACTTTACGTGGGGTAGCAGATTTAAATGGCCAGAGTCTGATGCACTAACAGCCTGACAACAACATAACAAGAGAAATCCCACTAATTCAGAGATCTCATTCTACAGAAATGAAGAACCAAAATATTTCTTAAGAGTATATTATATATTATTACTTACAAAAGCAGTTACATCTTCAGTAAACTCTTGCTCAGCTGCAAAATGCGTGTAAAAGACAACCCCAAATAAAAAAAGGAATTCAGCTTATTGCAAAAGTCTAGGAGATTCAGGAACATTTATTAAAACAAAACCATTTTCCAATCAAACTAAGAGAAACGCACCGGAGGAGTACTTGAAGGTGCTGAGGCGATCAGTGTATAGCACAATTGGAGCAACAACAGTAATAGAAAGCAACAACAGCACAATATTTCTGGTGGCCACCATTTCTACTCAAACCCCCCTCCCCCTATTGTTACAATCTTGTATAACCCACCCAACACCGCAGTGATTAATGTGAACAAGGAGCCACAGTCAGCTTGAGCCTCTACTGTCACTTTCTCGAGATTAAACAAAAAAAAAAAGGCCACGCGCGCGCACGTGCGGATTCTAGTTCACAGGGCACTCACTGATGCGACCAAAACAAGAAGTTTCAATCCCAAGATACAAACTTTTTCACCAGAGAAACAAACCCACTTGAGCGCGGCGTTACAAATCTGAGAGATATAGGAAAAGAGGTGGTGGAAGAAGTGAATCTGAATGAATCACTTTTACATTGTGAGTTAGCAACAAAAACGCAATTTGGGGTGGTGGGAAAGGGAGAAGGATACGATGAGGGTGAGTGTGGCCTGAAAACCACAAAATAAATATATGACTCGTTCTCCAAAAGCTCCCTATTTATTTGTTGTGAAAAGTTCCATAAAAAATACAGAGAGAAAGAGAAGAATGAGGAGGAGGACGATGAAATAATGGATAGCAGCAACAGCAACAGCAACGAAAATTGATGGAGAGAGACAGATGATACCAACTCGCTAATATAAATGTTGCCTTTTTTGCAGTATCTCTCTGTGTGTGCTGTGTCTTCTTGTTGTGTCACTATTTGGAAACTACAACTTTTAAAATCATCATAACAAATAACAAATGAAAAACAAAATTAATATTGATTGGTGACTATAAAATAAAATCAAAGAAAAATTATATAGGTGTACATATGATATTGATTAAAAATGATTAATAAAATATATCCATCAAACCAAACAAAATAAAAAGTAGTTAATACTTAATTTTTCTTATAATTAAAATATTTGAATAAATATATAAAATAGTTCTCAATCAGAATGTTAAAATATTATTAGAAAATAATTATAATTTATAATTTATAATAACCACTAAAATAAATTCCTATTCCTATAAACAATCGCGCGGCTTTGACGCGTAAAGTAAAGTCCACTTGAGAGTCTGAGACTGCCCAATAAGGCAACCCCCCCCGCACGCGCGTCCTCAGCGTCTCTCTCTTTTCTCAAATCAAATGGCTAATAGGCAAAAGCAAGTGCCAAGTACTGGTAGCTACTAGCTACTGCCGACAACTGAGCATGACCAATAAAAATAAAAAATAATAATGATAATAGTTTAAATTTATAATATTATTAATTAGATAAAATTAATAAACTGATCTTTTATTATTATTATTTTTTAATTTAGTTTTTTATTAATTTTTTTAATAAGAAGGTTCTTTATGTTTATTTATTTTTTTAATTTAGTCATTTTGATGACATATCAGTTACTGATTGGTCTTAGGTGATAGTATACAATAAATCGAGACTAATCAAAAATGGACACATTATCAACAAAAGAAAAAAATGACAAAATTAAAAAGATAAATAAATATAAATGACCTTATTGTTGAAAAAATTTAATAAGGAACTAAATTAAAAAAAAATAAAGATAAAACACCAATTTACTAATTTTGTCTATTAATTAATTATTAATATTAATTGACACTTCCGCACCCCCCCCCCCCCGGCGATAATTAGGCCTTTTTTTTGGATTAAACCCTGATAATTAGGCCTTGGACCTATATCTCGTTCCGATATAGTGGGCCTATAACCCAATCAGGAACACCCATCGTAAGACCCAAAAAAAACAAGACTATCAAATTTTTTTTCTTGACCAAAAAAAATATTTCTTTTTGTAAATTTTCAATGTCATTTTCTTGTCTCAAAAAAGATAGGGTATTTTTAAATACACATACACAGATTGTTATTTGCACATACATTAAAACAGAAAAAGACCAAAATACCCTAAATTCCTTTCTCTCCCTCACACTTCAACACTTCCGCAAGCCATCTTCTTCCTCCCCTCACTTCCGCGTGAACACAGACACACACACACACACATAGCCATCTTCTTCCTCCCCTCACTTCTGCGTTAAACACACACACACACACACACTCACTCAGCTAATCTTTCAAAGTGGATCTGAAAAAAAAATACAGAACCATAAATATAGATCATAGAAAAACCAATCATAAAAAGATCATTTTTATGCGATCCAAGTCCTAATCAGCAAAACTCCTTTCTTTCACAATAAGCTATAGATTACCTCACCTCATACAGAATTTCCCTCGCGCAAAAAAAGGATGGGCTGTGGATGGTGGGAAGAAAGAAAAAAAAAAGAGCAGGCAAAAAAGCAGGAAAAATAAAAATAGATGGTGAAGAGTTTTGTGAGACAAAATATGTGTGAGAGTATTAAACCAAAGCAAGGAACCGATCCCATCGCTTAATTATTTTGTTTTTTTGGGTGGGGGTGGTGGCCAGTGGAAGGAGAGACGAGAAAGGGAAGAAAGGGGGAACTGTTTTGGTTGTCTCCTCGCAGAACAGGACTAAATTTTGAGGTGTGCGGAACTATTAGTTCTGCCATACACGCGGAACTAATAGTTCCGCAATAATAAAAATGTCACATACGTAATATTTCAAAATGCGCGGAAGTAATAGTTTCGTGGAGCATTTTTCTTCTAAAAAATACTTCGCGGAGTTAATAGTTTTGCGTGTATATTTTTTCTCGCATGTACATTTTTTGCGGAAATAATAGTTCCGCAGTTCATTTTTATTCGCGGAACTATTAGTTCCGCAGATGTTATTTGCAGCACACACATACAAATAACAAGTGCGGAACTATTAATTCCGCAGCACGATACGAAACACGAAAAGGACATTTTAGGCTTTATACTATTAGATATGTGCATTTATAAATGTGTGTATGTGCATTTAAAAATTCTCAAAAAGATATTCAATGTTATTTTCGGGAGTCCAATGAATCAAGCCGGTCAATCCAATATAGTTTTACTTATTCACCCTCAATTTTTTACTCCTCACACCTTCCTTTCGGAAATTAAACTTTTGAAATTGAATTTAAACTGTGTTTCGAAAATTAATTTCAAGAAATTAATTTAATTGGGTCTTGGATTTTAATTTCTGACATTTACTAACATTTTAAAAATATAATCTCAAGATTAATTGTGTTCCGAAAATAAGTTTCTAGAACACATTAAACAGTATTCCAGAAAAGATAACTAATAAATAGAAAAAGATAAAATCAACAATTTCAAGTTATGCATTTTCTTTTTCCCAATCTCCCTCCCCACAATAGAAACCAGAAATTAAAAAAAAAAAAAAAAAAGGAAAGGAAAGGAAATAAAAGAGATGTCATCCTAAATATTGTTATGAATTGATGCGCATCTGAATCTGATAATCTAAGTACTCTAGCCTTTAACTCCCCCAACTACAATTGGACTCCTAACATAGTGTTTACCATCTGACCAAGTTAACCCTCCAAAAACTGTAGCCACACCTGATCTCGTGACTTCCACTGTCATCTTAAAGCTCTTCTCTTCACCAATGCTGTCAAATTTCAAGACATTAGGCTTCACAGATATGGAAAGGCCTTCTGGGACACGGAGGTTTGCAGTGTAAGTGCCTGGTGACCCAACATTTTTCAGCTTCCGGGTCAAAGTAACTGAGCCATATAGTTTTGGAATAGTTATCGTGGGGTAGTTGAAATCCAGGATGTTTATGTCATGACAGCGATGAGGAGTATCAGAGAACATTTGAATCTGGGTCTGGTTATAACCAAGGACACAGAGAAAGTCCAGGTAATCATTGATGGTTAACTCATAGACCAAGCCAGGATCCATTGCACGGTTTGGTCTGATGTGACCAGAGCCATGGGCAAATGGTGTTGCCTTTGCATCATTCCCATCAAGCATTGGCTTACCAGTGTTGTCCCTTGTCCTGGCTGAAACACAACACAACATTTTCCAAAATATTGAATTGTTATCAGATTTGGCGAAACAAACCAAAAAATTACTATGAAACATATGTAGATACAGAAGAATAAGATATAAAGCATTCACCAAGCATGTCATCATAATTTCATAATAAATATTAGGCTTAATTGAACTTTCGATTCCTCAAGTTCAAGTGGATTTTAGTCCCTAGGTATCCCAATTGTTACAATGTGTTGTTTTTGTACAATTAGGGTATCTGGGAAACAAAATTGCACAATCGTGATACTTGGGGACAAAAATCGTGCAATTGGAAACAGGGACCAAAATCAAACAATTAGAACATGAGAGACAACAATCACACAATCGTGAATTCGTGATAGCCGATTGACCAAAAGTTCTAAAACTCTTACCGGTTGTCATTAGTGCAGACTTAATAGCTGATGGACTCCAGTGAGGGTGGAGAGTCTTGAGAAGGCCAACAACACCAGCCACATGAGGGCATGACATGGATGTTCCAGACATGGTGATGAAGGGAACCCTGCGCGTATCAAAGTCCAGTTCTGTTGGGCTTACCGCTCCTGAGTAGGCAGCAATAATGTTCACACCGGGTGCAGTGACATCAGGCTGAAGACCATAGAAAAACAAATAACTACCATTATACAAGCACAAGGAATTACAGAACAGAAAGAGGACTGGAAAGCAATAATAATGGAGAGAGAGAGAGAGAGGGATCAATATGCAAATTAACCTTGAGGATCTCTGGTGTGACTGTGTTGGGCCCTCTAGAGGAGAAAGCTGCCATGCTTGGAGCAGGCTTTACCTGCAACTTGGTTTTGGGTGGATAAATATATCCTAGAGGATTCCTGTTATTATGGGATATGATATCATATGGCCATTGTTTAAAGGTGTAAGTAACATGTTAAGAAAGAAGAGACATGCTTAAGAGAGGGAGGGAAGGAGGGAGTAATAAGAGTTACTTGGTTGAATTGATGTAGGCAAAGACAGAAACACCGTCTTCATAATTAATCTGTGATGCTGGCAGGAAATGGGGATCAGCAATGAGCTCGTTACCACTAAGCTCATCATTACAAAGAATCATTCCAGCTGCTCCAGCCTCAAAAGCAACAAGGCTCTTTTCCACTCTTGCAGTCACACCCCTAAGACAAACCAATATTTGGCCCTTCGCCTTGTTTGGATCAATTGTTCCTTTCTTGCACAGGATACTACAAAGGAGCAACAAGCTTGTTACCTTACCTACCATATGTTTTACTTTCAAAAGCACTAAATAAAGACGATAAGTCATCGGAAAAAGTTTTAACACTTGTGTCTTAAACAAAACAAAATGAAATGCAAGCAGTTCTTAACGCGTTTTCAACTGATGCATTGGCCACTTTTGCGTGAGCAGCACTAATGAGTGGGTAAAGCTTCTCTTCCGGCAAAGCTTTAGAAAGGCTTGCTCCCTGATAATCAAATCAAGAATGAAATTAATATTGAAAAAAATTGACCTCATGAATTATCTTCATTACGGGTAAAGAATATGGAACTTTGTTTTGGAGAATGAAATACTACCCTGAAGCGCTGTCCATCATGGAGTTGAACAACAGTATCAAACTCTCTGTCTAAGGTGCTAGCACCAACAGTCAAAATCCAAGGTGCAACATTTGAAACAGTTCCAGGTGTTGGTCCAGAGTTTCCAGCTGAGCACAACACGGTGATGCCTTTGTTGACAGCATGAAATGCCCCAATGGAAAGACCATCCTCAAAGTAATCCATAGGAGACCCTCCAAGAGAGAGGGAGAGAACATCAACCCCATCATGAATGGCCATGTCAAATGCTGCCATGATGTCAGCATCAAAACACTCATTGCCATCAATTGGTGGCCAGCACACCTTGTAAGTAGCAATCCTGGCTTTGGGAGAGCCACCTTTGGCAGTTCCATTACCCAACCCAAACACATTTGCTCCAGGGACAAAGTTTCCTCCTATTGTTGATAGTGTGTGAGATCCATGACCTTCATAGTCTCTTGCTGTGTTAAGAGTACTGTTTCTTAGTGCCTCTGGCCCCGCATAGGCAGCATAGCCTTTGTTGAAGTACCTTGCTCCTATTAGCTTCCTGCACATGAATTATCAAAAGGGTAAAACAATTAAAAGACATTTCAAAATTTTCATTGTGTCAATGATTTTAAGATACGACAGCCAACTGCAACATCAACAGTGATGGACAGTATTCACAGTGCTACAGGCTGTTCTGAACAAAGGACTGATACCAGCAGAAATTTCCAGGTACATTCAACTGTTACAAATGCCAGTTCTTACATTCTCATATATTTTGTTTTTGGTCTTCGGCATTT
Organism: Glycyrrhiza uralensis; assembly: GCA_030159175.1. Taxonomy (NCBI): domain Eukaryota; kingdom Viridiplantae; phylum Streptophyta; class Magnoliopsida; order Fabales; family Fabaceae; genus Glycyrrhiza; species Glycyrrhiza uralensis. The sequence continues at coordinate 59,779,427 of BRZY01000001.1, read as the reverse complement.
TTCACACATTAATTATATTGCCGCCTGCAGAAAGACAGAAATTTCAAAATGAAGACAATTACATTTCTTTTTCATGAGATGTGGGTGATATAGATTTTTTTTCTTGGACTATTAATTTGCGTTGATACTGGAGACACAACCACATGCATAATTGGTATAATTAGCTAGATTAGACATTTAATAATGGAAATGGTCGTGTCACGTGGTTTCTTGTGATTTAAACTAATTAATGCTTGTGATTTAACCATGCAACTCTCAAACAAAGCATACTACTTATCCATGAACTGAAAATATAGCATATTTTAGCAAAGAAATCTACATATATTTAAACTTATTATGGTCTCGGAATTAGACTGTATAAATTTGGGAAAATGTAGTGGGAAAAAACAGATAAATTAAAGAGTGGGGGAAGAAAGAGTAATCACCTGTTGCAAGGGAAGCCAGTGATATCACTCTGACAGGTTCCTTTCCACCTTGAAGGTATGGGTCCTATCCCCTCATCTCTAAAGCTCGGAGACTCTGGCCATACACCTGGGGCACATACACTTTCATCAAACTTTAATGAAAACAATTATGTGCAGTGAAACTTCATATATAGGAGGGATATGGATCATTGGAAATAGTAGTGATACAAGTAGTACGAAATTTGTGAGCTACTACTCTCTATCTGTGTAAATATCATCGTATCCCCCACATTGTTCATCAGAAAAAGAAAAAATATTGACACAAAATGCTAATTGAGAAAACATAATGGGTCACCGGTGATTTGTCACACATGAATAGGGTCCACGCCAAAGTGATTTGCACGGCTGCAAACAAGACATATGATACTTTTGACTGGTGGATAGTGATTGCACTTTTTTTTTTCTATCTATTTTTTCTTACCTTTTTTTTTTAATTAAAGAACGCAATGTCACAAAACGACAGATAACAGAGAAAGTTACTGTACTTTATTAGTCAGCACAAGAAAGAACGAACAAATAGGAAACAGGACCTTTCAATTTTTTTGCTCTTGATACGTAAAGAATCCCTGCTTTATGTTTGTGTGATCCCTTAAATCATTATAGTCCAAATCCCCAACATGATCCAATCATAATAATAATAATTTGTACACGGGACTCACTGACCTAAGGACTAGGGTAAATGTAATTGTCACTCGTGAAAGGTGAATGAAAACAGGAAGCATAAATTACCAGTGTCAAGATTCCCGATAATAGTATCTTCACCGTATCTGGCTTTTCTAAACAGGGAATCAGAGGGAGCCACACCATTGTGTTCCAGTGACATGAATTCCCACGAGCGTGTAGTGTGTAATTTTCTTCCTCGGTTTAAGAACACTGACACAACGTTTGGATGCCCTACAATGCATCAAACACCAAATAATGATTTTGGAACTTCATTCATCATCATCATCACATGCTGAAAACACTGATTTTGCTGTGTTGTTTGTTTGTTACCTGCAATGTTGGCAGCCTCTTCCTCCTCGAGGGTGGCAGCAAAGCCATTGATATTCCTTGTGTAAGAATATATCATTGCCTCTTTCGCTTTCTCATAACTGCATTACAACGTTAGTTAATTCGATAGTAAACAAGTTAATTTGAAACCAACCAAAAAACGAATGCAAGTCGAGTTTATCTATGATACATTCAATAAGTGTAGTGTGTAAGTGTGTACCTTCCCAAATAGGATTGAAGGAATTCATGATGAGTTTCTGTAACTCGATCGAAATCAGCATCTGTGACTCCTTCACCATGCTCGTGTGATCCCAAGTACACTATGTAAGACTTTAAAAAAGAAGAAGAAAGATATTGACCCAATAGTGAGTTTAAAGTTTAACCAATGCACAAAGCAAAAAAGATGAAAGCTTGATATAGAACAGAGCGAGTGGCTTTTTGCACAAAATTGGAAGTTCATGTGAAAAAGAGATAATAATGGTGGGTGACATAAAGCTTTACCTTTTTCACTGCAAAAACAGGAGCTTGGAAGAGAGAAAAAAGAATGATGGAGAATAAGAGGAGAATTGAATGCTTTCCAGACCACATTCTGCTTTCTCAAAAGAATCGCTTTAAAAGCGACAGGCTCAGTCCTCTGTAAAGAAAATAGATGAATGAATATTGAATAGATAGAGAGAACGTGAAACAGAGAAAGTTTAGCTGTTTCCCCTGTTCTTCACTACTACTGGGGGAAGGGGAAGGGATATGAATGTAGAATTGAAACGGAAAGCTATCGTCATGTAACAATGATAAGGGGGGAGAGTCCCACGCTGAACCAAATGCCGCAAATGAAGGAAATCTCGTCGTGATCATGATTAAGTTTTGGGATAAGAGATTTTCAGTTAGGATAAGGAGTTTTAGCCAAATTTAACTGTTAAAACTGCTTAAAGGAATATCAGGAAATCAGAAAGAGATAAACTATTCAAAACACAGGAAATCAGAAAGAGATAAACTATTCAAAACACACAAGTAGTAGTAGTACAAATGCAGAGAAATCTTCTATAACAGGTATTGCTATTGAGGATGTACATTAGTTTGTTTTTTTTTTTTTTGTGTTTAAATTTTAAACTGAAACCTCAAGAGAGAGGGTTCTCTTTTTTGTGACTTCTTTTTAAAATAAAAATAAAAATAAAATCATGTCCACCCAATAGAATAGACAGAAGGGCACATTGATAGACACACGTCCAATCATCCATCACACACCTCATCCCAATGAGGTAATGAGTGTGGGAGGGGTGTGGGATGGTGGTCTATCCATCATTTCTCTAGACAGAAAGAGGGTGTTGGTTTTGCTTTATGGCTTTGCATGATTTACTGATGATAAGTGTCAATGATTTGCTTGATCCCGATCAGCACAATAAAGCATGCAACACATTGATTGGTTCTGAAACAGCCCTCATGCTCATATACACTATATACCCAAGTGAGACTGTGAGAGTGAGCGTCAACGTAAGTTCGATTCAATTCTCTTATCTATCAAAACAAACTTTGTATTGTATATAAGGGTGACGTTTAAGGTGGCGATTGAAAGTCGCCACCATAAGTCCAAAAAAAAAAAACTACAGGCTATTAGAAGTTGCTTTCGTTTTCTTAAATTGAAGATTCCTCCCCAAAACAAAAATCAAATACTATTGCGGATCCCACAATTTTTCACATTGGAAACATATAGCCTTAGATTCTATATCAACGGGAACATACTTGACTGTGGTAGCTTGATAAGCAAATAAATTAAAAACTAGAAAAAATCATATGAAAATTGATATTAAATTGGGATTGTAACAATCTTTCATCCCAAAATCATGTGGTTACAGTTGTTTAGAAATTTATTAAAACATGGTTATTTTTGCCAGCTGGTAATAATGTATAAAAGACGTTATACTATAGTGAATCAAATTTACACTTTTAATTAATTGATTTTCATTTTTTTGATTCAATTAGGTTTTTTTTTATCATTGTGATTCAATTAGGTTTAACATGAACTAGAAATTATAAAATAATATCGAGTGTATATACACAATACACAACACAAAACATATATATCTAGATGGTAGCTTCTAGCATGAGGGGCCTTGCAAGGCCTTCACTGGTGAGGGTCTACATATCACTATTAGATATAATAATAAAATAATTCAACGGCTGAAATCAATTTGAGTAACTTGTTGATTATTTGATATCCTAGGTTGCTAAAATAGTTACAATTTGGTCCCTTAATTTGCTACAATTCACTTTTCGAACCCACTCTTTATCTTCCTCTTGCTCTCTCTTCCCCCAAATTCCTTTACCACGAAAATTAATCTAGAAAATTTAGCATCTATGAACACTTTATCTAGAATCATCCAAATCAAAATAAATATTGCATTGTGTATTGTTTATTTTGATTATATTTAATATTGAATGGTTTTAGCTCTTTAAAAAAAACCCACATTTTCAAAACAACTTTTGTCCCTTTGTCTTTTTTGTTTCTGTTACAGGTGAACCTTTGCTATTTTTTTTGTGCTCGCTGTGAGAAGAACGATCAGCCGCAAAACATGAGAGTCTGAAGACGAAATAGATTTCAAAACACCGATGTACCGTAGATCTGATGCACCAAGCTTTAGATCTATGAAAGATTCCCAAAAAAACACCATCTGCATGTAGAGAAAACCACCATCTCGCGACGGCGGTGACAGGGGAGGCTGCTTGTGGCGGTGGTGCATGGGGAGATCATGGCTCACAGAGCAAAAAAGCTCCAATTTTGACAACGGATCGGAGGGAAGAAGAACAAGAAAAATGAGCTGGGAAAGAAGAATAGGGAAGAACAATAAGCAGGGAAGAAGAAGAAGGAGAAAAAATGGGTTTAGTGTACTAGGTTTGGCTTGATGAAGAAGAAGACCCCCTTTTTTTATGAAAGAAGAAGAATACCCCTGTGTGTTTACTGCTCATTGAGTTCTTCTATTTTGTTTTTTTTTTATTTCTTCTCTTTTACTGTGCAATCGTATAATATAGTACCCAACAGGACTATTTTGCAATTTCATAATTTTTACATTTTCGACACTACACATTTTAAAATTACGAACCATACCCCGCATAACCTACTACATCCGGTAATTTTGCTCCCTCACCCATAAGGGTCTTGCAAGGCCTCTCGTGCTAAAAGCCACCTAGATAGATTGGATGCAAAACTCAATATTCCGTACGCGGGCCTTATTTTGTGGCACCCACCGCGAGGGGATTGAGTTGAGGTACAGCCGCAGAGTAAGGCTATGAAGCAACTGGACAATGGAACATTGGAACCCAAAACAAACTTTACGTTAGCCCAGCGAAGTATTCTCATAAACTAAAAATAGGACGACTTTTGACCCAAAAAAATCATAGAAAAATTCTTTAATTTACGGATTAAATTGAATTAGTTTTTATATAATTTATAATTAATTTAAACGTTTATTACTTAATTTTAATTTTTTTTTCAAGAGATAACAATATTTGAATATCTTAGTTACTATTCTTAATTAAGTGTAACATCACCCTGATATGTACTTAATTTCATTTTCACAAACCGTATTATATATACACTCTATTTCTCACAAAATCACGTTTTCCTCATAAGACATATACTTTGAACTTTCATGTTAATTTAGATCAAATTAATGTTATCATTAACATTGCACGGACGGCAATGAGGAAGGCTTTGGTAAGATGAACTTGTATTTTAAAAAGGACATCCTTAATTTATTTTAAATTACATGGTGATGGTAATCTTAACTTGTTAACTAATTTTAAAATAAATACATTCTTACACGTTTACATTAACTATTAGAGGAATTTTTTTCTAACAATGAAATCCTTCCATCCCTGGGGCCACAATAAGCCATTGGCCTAATGGCACCTAAACATCTTTGCTGTATTTACTTGCTTTCCCGGATTCAAAGAGGGCTTGGCTTGACCCATATATCTTCTTGACAATAAATGGTAGTAGAAACCACTACAAATTAATTAATGAATTAATTAGATGAGCTAATTAACTAACACTATTAAATGCTAGGCGCCGCTTGTAAAAAGTCTGAGATTCACACTGTTGAGAGAGTAACAAGGGTTGGGGTAATTGATTCACTGTGCGAGTAATATATATGAGATTACAAGGGTTAAGCAATTTACCAGATGAAAATTACCGGTTATACACACTCTTAAGATATGGTACAATAAAACGGCCAGGGCTATATAGTTCAACATATCCGTTGATAGATACTGCACAAGGTTTCTATAATATAAAATGTTTAATTTGATGGGGATGGAGTATATATGCTCTTCATGATCCAATCAGTCCATGTTATTATTATTATTATTATTATTATTATTATTATTATTATAGTTACGGTTCAGAGTCAGAGACGAACCGACCTAAGCATCAAAACTCCGCTAACGCACAATGCAACTCTGGCCTAGCTTGTCTTATTCACTGGTTAATTTCGGCCTCGTTGGAGATCACAATAAAACTCACTTGTTGCCCTCCCGTTTTAATTTCTCTCAATAAAATATAATAGGGTTTAACATGTTTTTGGTCCCTCTAAATATCGGCGTTTTGAATTTAGTCCCTCTAAAAAAAGTCAAAGTTTTTTGGTCCCTCAAGAAATCAATTTTTTGATTTAGGTCCCTCTTTGGCGTTGACCGCTAATATGATACACTGAGGTCCCTGTAAAAATGCTGACATGGTCCTTCTAAATATATTAAGTTTTGATTTTAGTCCCTCTAAATATATTAAGTTTTGATTTTAGTCCCTCTAAATATTAAGTTTTGATTTTAGTCCTTTCTACATGTAAGTCATGTCGGCATTTTTACAGGGACCTCAGTGTGCCATGTCAGCAGTCAACGCAAAAGAGGGACCTAAATCAAAAAATTGATTTCTTGAGGGACCAAAAAACTTTGACTTTTTTTAGAGGAACTAAATTCAAAATGCCAATATTTAAAGGGACCAAAAACATATTAAAGCCAATATAATAATACAATTATATTTTGCCATCCTGTGGGGTACTCGCAATGATTACAGTTTCTCCACTGTGGTTGTGGGGATTCTCATGAAAGAACGAATTTTCAGCATGTTAAGAAGGAAAGAAAAAAAAAGGATATTTAATTTGACAGCTACTCACACACCCGTTTTACATGCATGCAACCAAAGCAGAGATGGAAAATGTGATACTACTACTAGTAAGAGAGACTTGAAACGGGGTTGGGGGTTGGGGTACTACTTCCTTCCCCTTTTTCCGAGGAAATTAAAGAAAATCCAAAAAAGACCGTGCCCTGGCAGCTTTGGCTCTACCCAATGGAACTATTTGCATTGCTGCTACCTACTAGTATAAATTAAGAAGAAGGGGCTTAGTTGGGGTTGCCGTCTTTGCCAATTAGACCCCTCTTTCTCCTTTCATGGATTTTCCCTCCCTTCCTTGTCTCTCCCCTCACTCCTATCTGCTTCAACTCCTCTTTAAATCCCTCACACACACACACACCTCTCCGATCTTACTTCCAAAAAGCCAAAGAGACTCTATATTAATCTTGAAGTCACATATATATATATATATGTCACTTTATAATTTATCAAAGGCCAAAGAATAAGCAAATTCCCTCGGTCGATCGTACGTGTTTCACTTTGTGCCTCCTTCAAGTTTATATATCTCTCTCTTATCTCAATAAGGTTATTCTATATATTTCTTAATTAATTAATTTTGCATTGTTAGCTATACGACTCATCTCCTTCAATTTTTCCCTTTCTTATTTTTCGCTTAAACTCGATCGGTATCTAAGTTAATTAGCAGACGTCCGTAATGTCTTATGCATTTGTAAGTGTTCTGTTGGATTGTAACTAGAACGAATGTTTTCTGGTTTATGAGTGAGCGAGTACTCAAGAGGAATCGTAAACTCACTTCATTTTTTTTTTATTTTAATTTAACTGTTGTGATGCAGGTTCAGATTGGATGAATAAGGTGTTGGTGGTGACGGTGGCCCTATATTAAGCAAGCTAGTGTGTCTTGTCTGAAACAATGTTTTGTTGTGCTCTGTTATTGTGCTTGCCTGGCTCCCTGAATGCCATATAAGAGGCTTTGTCAAAAAGGGTTGGCGACCCTCTTACTTGGCATCAAGGGAGCCATGCAGGCAACTCACTGCCATTAATGTTGTTGTTTCAACTTTCAACCGTTAACAGACAGAACAGACACGCTTTCCATCATCATTATGACGACCATGACCTTCACAGTCACAACTGAAGTACCCTACATTGGGGGGTTCTTCTTATCATTATATTCTTTCCCCTTTCTATACTTCATATTATAACTAATACTACTAGTATAAGCGGATAATCCCCTTTGATCTCGTTGAGACCATATCGGTTAGTGCGAAAATGTTTTATGATTACCTTTTAACGTGGGATGTTGTTTTAGAGAGGGAGGTAATGTATTTAAGAGTGAGACTGTTATTTTGATTAGGAAGAGAGCTGTATTCACAAACAATTTTTTGTATTCATCTATGGACGGAACACTTTTTGTGTTTTCTGTCTTTTTAATGCATTTCAGTTGTTAGAATATATTATAATAAATTTTTTTTATATACACAATTATTATTAGTATAATTATAATATCATATATTCATATAATTAACCTTCAATAATGCAGGCCATGCTTAGAGTTGGTCTGTGGAAGAATGCGGAAAATGCAGTGAAGCTGGCTTCTATATATACCACACTAGGCACGGGAAGAGCGCATGATGCTAGCTGCTGAAGTTTGTTTCAGAGTTAATTGAAAATTGTAAATGTAAACTGTAAGCACATATGTGTCTCTGAATGCTCCCCTGTGCTATACTACGGTGACAAATGCGCTTTGTGCCGTGTATGACCAAGTCATCATCTACCATGGTTTTGTAACCCCTGCCTCTTAAACACTTCCTTTAATGTGTTGCTAAGCCTTAATTAAGCATGGCCTAGCATAATCCCACTACGTGTGTCAAGAACAAAGTAGTAAATAGTAAATTTAATTATAACTTCAAAGAATAATTATATTAATTTTTTCTTACAGCTTGTTTTTTTTTCCTTTATCACTTTCTTCTTATCTAATCATACAAGCCATCCATTAAATCTCTTGTTTCTCTCTCATTCCTTTCTATTTCTCTTCTCACCAACAGAGTATATATATACATCATGAAGGAATGTCAAACAATTATTGTCCAACTTAAAAAATGGGCATATCATTCTTTCCGATTTAGGACTTAGTTACACTTAAAAAAAAATTATCTCCTTCTTATAGAGTTTTGTGGGAATCAAACAGTGATCCTTACATCCACAAACTCGGTATGTATTATCAACCAAGTCACACCCATTACATAATCACAACTATTAGATGAAAATTAAACAACTCATATTTTAATTTTTATTTTAAATTTGATTTACTGAAATTGTAATGTAAAAGTTGTTCGATCTTTATTAGCCACAACAATTCTAGATGCAAGATAAATGAAAAAAAATGATAAAGAGAGTATAGAAGAAAGAGATAAAAGAGTAAATCATCAATTTGGTCCCTCAAATTGTAAGGCGCTCATGAATTGGTCCCTCACTTTAAAAAATAGACAAATTGGTCATTCAATTTGTAAAACGTCAATCACGTTAGTCCCTCTATCATCTTAGTCAACAAACGGCGTCAGAGATAGTGATTTGTCACGTTAAATGCATAGTTAGCACCCACGTGGACCTACACGTGGAACCCAGTCACAGGGACCAAAATGACAGGTTCTCGACCCCTCTCTTCCCTCTTCTCCTTCTTCTTCCAACCATTCTGCCTTGTTTGTTGTATCACATAGAGAAGAGAGAGGGACGACGACGGAGATGGGGAGGAAAGAGGCGACCACACATGGTGGCGGAAAGGAAGGCACGCGGTGGTTCCAGAGGCGGTCTTTGGCAGCGTTTCACGGCGGGGAGAGGGAGAGAGAGAGAGAGAACAGTGTGGTGGTGAATAATTGGATGCTGTGCTTGGCGGCGGTGGGTTGCCGGCGCAGCGGCAGGGGATGTGGCCCCTTCTTCCTCTCTGCTTGGTTTTTCTTCTTTTTTCATTGAGTTTTGCTTGCTGTTGCTGGCTCTAGCTCTCTGGTTCTCTCCTTCTTCTGCTCTGTTTTTGTTTTTTTTGTTCTCTTACTACTACTGCTTCTTTTTTCTGGGTGTTGTTGTTGATGATTTTTCTGCAGGTTCTTTGTTGGGTGGCGTTGCTTCTCTTTTTTCATGTGTTGATGAACAAGAACTGGTTCTGTTTTTACTATGAGCACTCTCTCATTTTTCAATTTTTCAAATCATTTTTCCTCTCAATTTTGAGCTCGCACTCTCTGTTTCCTTTCAATTTTTTTCGAGCTCCCCTCCTTTCTATTTTTTTGGCCCCCTATTCACAGAGTTGCTTCTTGTTTTATAGACTGAGTTTACACGGGAATCCCTTTGATCGGTTTCATTAACCCTTTTGGTGATGATGGTGATGACGACACATCAAGCAATGAAACCCCATAACTTATGTGATTCAAGTGATGATGAGTGGTTGGGAACAACTTGTACATGTTGTTGTTGTTGCTGCTACTGTGTGATACAATGAAGAAGGCATGGGGGACGGGGAGGTTGAACTGTTGGAAGAAGGAGAAGAGGGAAGAGAGAGGTTAAAAATGTCATTTTGGTCTCTATGACTGGGTTGTCACGTGTGGGTCCACGTGGATGCCAACTATGCATTTAACATGACAAATCACTGTCTCTGACATCATTTGTTGACTAAGATAACGGAGGGACTAACGTGATCGACGTTTTACAAATTGAATGACCAATTTGCCTATTTTTTAAAGTGAAGGACCAATTCATGAGGGCCTTACAATTTGAGGGACCACATTGATAATTTACTCGAGATAAAAATATAAAAGAAGAGAAAGAGAAAGAATATTATAAATGATATTATAAAAAAAATTCCTCTTAAATTAATAGTTATATAGATCACGTGACTCCTAACTACTTTAGAAGGCTTTGGTGTTTGACTATGGGTGGACTGAGTTGTCAAGTTTGTCACGGCGAATAGATTTAAAGCTAATTTGTTAATTATTACTCCCTCCGTTTCAAAACTATAGCTCTTTTAGTCTTTTATTTTTGTTTCAAAACTATTGCAATTTTACAATTTTAAAGTATCATTAATTATTTTTTTCTACCCATACCCTTATTTAATAACTACTAGTGGGAGTAGTTGACATTAATAATATAGAGATTTGTAGATAATTTGTCATAAATACTCTTTCATTAAATAAGGGTATATTAGTCTATCTATAACTATATTTTACTTCTATTAAATATTTCTTAATCTGTGTACATTAACCTTAAAAAGTTATAGTTTTGAAACGGAGGGAGTAATAGAACAGAACAAGACTAATTTATTTGAATCAATTATCCAAGAATTGAAGGATAGAAAGAATAAAATCTAAGTTTCTTGTAACGTGAATATTAGTATATATAAGAATATCTAACCCACCAAAAAAAGTAAAAGAATATCCAAGTTTAAATTCTCCAAGAATCAAATTTTATATTATATTATATACATAGAAAAATATCAAATTGTTCTCATTTTGCATAAAAATTATTTTTATTTTTATACTAATATCCATTTTTTTATGGAATTTAGACATCATTATTTTTATCATTTGAGATAAAATTGATGTCAAATGAATTGATTTATATTACTAAATTTCTAATTAATAACTTCAATTCCCATATATGCTTCATCGTCGAGAGCCTCAGCCGAAATTATACACTAAAAACTTTCACCATTTTTCCTTAATTTCAATGTGAGAATGATTTTACGTTAATTGACTTTCTGTCAATTGGGTTGGAATTTTTTTTTTTTTGGGTCGTTAGTGAGCTTCATCTAACACGGAGACTAGTCAGCACAATAAATGTTAAACAGTATTGTAGTTTCCTCTCAAATGTTAAAAGATATCATATCATATCATGATACCGAAGGTTAATTATATACTTAGTTACTTTATTAAGGAGTATGTATGTATGTTCCAGATTTGCGGGATAATTAATAATTTCTGATCTAACCTATAGCGTTTGGAGGATGGTCAACACGGTAGTCCACGCACCCCGGCATTTCGTTCAACCTTTCACACTTGGGAGGACGAATGACGATTGACTAATAAGTCTCCTTATTTTATCTTACTTTGCTTGACTTGATTAGACTATATATAACGGCATCGGAAGTGCAGTTTCTTCAGTTCTTGGCATTGGCACAACACAACTTGCATTTGAAAGCTAGCTAGAATTTGCTCAGAAAAAAAATCATGAAGGTATTAAATCACCACACCCATTCAAATCAATTTTCTGAGTCTGAATCGCATTCTCTCTGTTTAATTTCCTAGACTATACATATATATTATAGCATAAGCAATTGACCCTTAATTTTCATGTGGTTGTCTTGTGTTTTAATTGCAGCAAAAGATTGTGATGAAGGTGCACATGAATTGCCAGAAGTGCCGTACGAAAGCGCTTAAGGTTGCCGCCGTAGCAAGTGGTTCGTATCGTGACTTAATTTTGCGACCTTCTATCTATGATGTCTCTCGTTCTAAGAATTTAAGTAATTAGCAGATAGGAAAGAACTTAAATTTTCTTAACGGAAATTTGACACTTGTGTAAAATGCATATGCAGGTGTTAGTTTTGTGGGATTGGAGGGAGAAGGCAAAGAGAAGGTGGTGGTGATTGGGGATGGTGTCGACGCTGTTGAGTTGACAAAGTGTTTGAGAAAGAAGATTGGCCAAACATACATTATCAGCGTAGGCGTAGTAGAGGAGAAAGGCAATTAGGCATTAGAGACTTACCAGAAGCAAGCTTTGCTTATTATTTGCTCTCTGTTTTTCCCCCGTTTTCAAATTTTCTTCTCCCTTTGAACTGATTTCATGTTTAGCTTCAGCCTGGAGGCCTAATTGTAACGTTTCTCAAATTTGAGGCTTGTAAATTAGCAAATAATATAATAAGAAAATAAGTAGTATTTTATTCAAGAGAAATCCATATATGTGTGTGTCGGTGTCTATTACCTGATAATAATACTGATAATATCTCATAATTTGGAAATAGAATTTAAGAGTTGAGCTATTTTATCAAATAAAAAATTTCACGACTAATTTGTGAGCACTTAATTGTCATCTGGGAAATTATTACATTTTAGTTTATAATAATTTGTCCCCATTCAAACTAAATATGATAAATTAGTTTATTTTTATTTTATTATAACCTAAATGTTAATCAGCTTATTATTATTATATTTATATGTAATCTAAAGATCAATTTTACACACATCTAGAAGCGTTAATTTTTTTAAGATAAAAATATATAATATTGAGGTGTATATACGTGTCTAAGAAGTGGCGTGTTTTCGTGTAATTACATAGTGAGCGCCACGTACCCTGCGCTTTTTCCTCTTTGAAATACAAACAAAGTGTCAAACACAACACTCGCTAGGTCGTTTCTCATCGCTGTTTCGGTGCTGCTGGCGATCATGCTCATGGCTGATTCTTCCCCCATTTCAGAGCTTGCGGACCGGGACCGTGACGTGACCCACTTGTTCGAACCCATAAGGCTGAAGGAGTTGCCCCACCTCACCCACCACGTCCCAAACCTCCAAGCACGACCCAACCCATTGGATGACAACCCTTACTTTCACACGCCCCAAGTCGAGGGCTTCTACATGACACCAGACGACGTCGTGCTCTTCCCCTCCCCGCGCCTGGCCTACCACCGCGCCGGTCCACGTAAGCAGATCTACGTGGACCCCAGCGATTCCCGAGTGGCGATTGTCACGTGCGGGGGTCTGTGCCCTGGCCTCAACACCGTCATCAGGGAGCTCGTGGTGGGCTTGTGGGACCTCTATGGTGTGCGTCACATCTTCGGCATCACCGCCGGTTACAGAGGCTTTTACTCCGACGAGGAGCCCCTCTCCCTCAACCCTAACACTGTTCGCGACTGGCACAACAAGGGCGGTACCACCCTTCAGACTTCCCGTGGCGGTTTTGATCTCCGCAAGATCGTCGATGCTATCCAAAATCGATCCTTCAATCAGGTCTTTGTCCTCTCTCTTTCTGTTCCCTTTTCTTCATTTGAAACTCGAGCCACAATAGTTGTTTCGATTCGATTTCTTGTGATCAATTTGTAGTGTAGAGGTTTGACTGAGTACAATTATTTGGACAAAACAATGTAGGTTTGTGTTATGAGAAAAATAGCTAATTGAATTCATATTGTGTTTTTAATGTATCTATGTTAACCTTGTTTTTCCCCCTTGGGGCCAGGAAGAAGAGAATTAAGAGTTTTTGTGATGGCATTATATTACCTCATATATACCTGGAGAGATACTTGACCTGTCCATAATTATCTTTTTTCTTTCTTGTTAATTGAAAATTAACTCAAACTGGAAGTTTTACTAGAGTTGATTAACAGAAATGACTTATTGGAGTTTAGTTCATAAGAAATGGCTTTATCCGTGGAGGAGGGACATCTTAGTGTAGGAAAATAAGATTCAACAAGGAAAGTAGAGAAAGTGAGGAAAGTAAAAATAAGCAAAATGAAAGGCTAATTAATGTTCATCAGCAGCATTGTCAACGAAATATGATGGAATCCCCACCTCTGTAACAACGAGTGCAGAGAAAATAAGTAGTGTTTGTTTGTCTCTGCCCCTTTATTAATTTGCAATAAAGTAGACAAAAGGCTTATAAAGGTATCTGCAGGCAGGTGGGTTGCTTTACTTACCAGCTTATTAAATTTAATTTTAAACAAGGGAAAATATGGCTAAAAGAGCTACTAGTGCACTGTGATTGTTAAACTCGGGGTAATAATCTAACTTTGGCATGACCATCACAGTGTTGAAAACTGGAAATGATGAAATTCCCCCGGATTTTCTCAAAATTATATTGAAGATTTAGCTGATTGTTATTCTTCTAGACTGGAATTGCTTATTATCCATGTGTTTTTACTTGAACTGTTTTTCTAAAGAATGCATTGAAAATTCAGTAATGTTTAGCAGGAATCAGGTAATTAGGTAGCACTCTTTTTCACATGTGTTGTGTTCCAAAGCTGGCTGGAAAAATTTTATAACCAAGTAATGAAAAAGTGGAGGGGAAACTAATTCGGTTCATTATGCATTTATCTTGTGCACGTCAACAGGTGTACATTATAGGTGGAGATGGGACTCTGCGGGGTGCTGTGAAGATATTTAATGAAATACGACAACGCAAGCTGAATGTCGCAGTTGTTGGGATTCCTAAAACTGTGGACAATGATGTGGGAATAATTGACAGATCTTTCGGATTTCAAACAGCAGTTGAAATGGCTCAGCAAGCAATCAGTGCTGCTCATGTGGAGGCGGAGAGCGCAGTTAACGGTATAGGCCTGGTGAAGCTGATGGGTCGAAGCACGGGTCACATTGCTTTATACGCAACACTTAGTAGCCGCGATGTTGACTGCTGCCTAATTCCCGAAATAGATTTTTACTTGGAAGGAAAGGGAGGGCTCCTTGAGTTTCTTGACCAACGACTGAAGGAAAATGGGCATGCAGTGGTTGTAGTTGCAGAGGGTGCTGGCCAGGATATTATACCCAGAACTGAATCACAGAAGCAAGAACGAGATGAATCTGGTAACCCAGTGTTCCTGGATGTTGGTGTGTGGCTGAAGTCAGAGCTAAAGAAGTGGTGGGACAGGGACCACCCTGGTGAGTTATTTACGGTCAAGTACATTGATCCCACATACATGATTCGTGCAGTCCAGGCAAATGCCACGGATAACCTGTATTGTACACTCCTAGCGCACTCTGCAATTCATGGTATTATGGCAGGGTATACTGGATTTGTTGCCGGTCCTGTTAATGGCAATTATGCATACATTCCATTGGAAGATGTAGCACGTGCAGCTAACCCAGTTAATATAAATGATCATAAATGGTCATGGGTGAGATCTGTCACCACTCAGCCTGATTTTGTAAGGAGCTAGATATTCAGCCATCGAATCCAAGTTCTCAAAGAGCTTTCTTGGAACTCATACTTTGTATTCATCGGTGATTCTCATGTTCTGATGTAATATGTTGTTCCTAGTGGTGGCTGAAGAGTCTTGGTAAAAGATGGATGTGATGTGCAGAACTACAGATGATGTACGAATTTGTATCGCCTATACGTATTTTGTATCACAAGTACTTTTATGACTATCAATAAATCAGCTTACTAAAGTTTCAAATTGAATTTCCTTGGCATTTTTATTTGAGGTGGGTGGAGCAGCGTACCCGTATGACGTAACGCAGAAGACATGGTCAAAATATTAGAAGGGTTGGAATCCTTAATTATAACTAGTGCCTCTTTTGCAAATTACAAATGACTATAGGATTTACAAAAGGGAATTCAATACATGTACGGTAGATTTCATATAAAAATTATTTCAAAATAACTACGTGTTATTTTATAGCAGCATAACTGCATAAGGTGTTATATAAAAAATACGTTTATACTCAATCCATCACAAGAATAACTTTCACCAAAAGTTATTCGCGTCAAAAAGCAATTTTCCAATTACAAAATGGAAAATAATACCTTATGCTCAAAAGCTCTTCCCGGACTCTGATGCAGGTCATCGAATCACAGTCTTCACTCGCTCTCGCGCTATGTAGAATCATAGAATGGGTTCTTGAGTGTGTATTTGGGCTTTGGGGAGGATTTGGCATTGGCATGATGGAAAGGGTGTCGGTAAATACACCTTAATTTCTGGACATACACTCTATTTAATTTAGTAAATTCTCAAATTATTCTTGTTAATTTGATTTTTTTTTCTTTTAATTTTGCATTTTTACCAGAAACTGAGTTTCCAGAATGATTTTTATATTTTTATTGGAAACTCGAGTTTCTGGAATACAAATTTGTATTTCGAAAATTCGAATTTCTAAAATATATGAGAAAAATTGAATTTTTATACATCTCCAAAACTCGAGTTTTCCAAATAAAAAAAAATATATTCCGAAAATTCGAGTTTCCAGAATACAAATTTGTATTCCGAAAACTCGAGTTTTCGATAAAAATATAAAAATACATTCCGAAACTGAGTTTTCAGTAAAAACATGAAATTGAAAAGAAAAAAAAATAAATCAATAATGATATAAAAGTAAAATATCATTTAAAGTGAGATGTATGAATAAAATGGTGGGGTATATTTACCAATAGTCTGATAGAAAATGTGGCATGGCATAATGGCCTAGTGGGTTCCTTGGATTTGACCCAAAACTGGACTTTGTTCTTGGACCATCAATTTTTTTTCTTCTTTTGGTCAAACTTGGACTATCAATTTTGTTTTGGTGAATCATGAACGAGTTCATAATTGATCCTCTCTAATTTAAAATGGGCCTTTGTCCGTTGTTTGGGCCTTTGGGCTTTGCCCTGTTGCAATAGAATCATTTGACCGAAAAAAAAAATAAAATAGTCAGGATAAGGATTGGTGCAATCAGAATTACTATTTTTTACAAAAAAAAAAAGAATTACTTTGTTTACAAAACCATTAACCTTCGAGGGCGTGTTCAGTTCACCGTATAGATTCTTTCTGTTGTCATTGATTAGCAGACAACGATTCTCCTGGATAAGTTTAAAAATTATAGGTTTTGGAATAATATGTGCAATCTATATAGTTCTTTGTAATCAGTTCGGAGACACGAGTTGTGATTGGATATTTGGGCACATACATATATAACTATAGCATATGTGAATCTGAGGAAAATTTGCATGGTTCTAGCTAGTTCTAGGTGTAACGGTAGGATTAAGTGATAAGCTTACATACGCAACAACTGCTTTTCTATATATGCTATATATGCCAATCAGCCCAAATGCCCAATTGATGTTTGATTCGCTCAGAGTGGCAAGGAAGGTGGAAGGGAGAGAAGATTAGGTGTATAGTATAGTATAGTATATTATAAATGAGGAATCAACAATAGTGTTTGCCGCTGATTGTATTGTTGTATTGTATTGTATTGAAGAACAAGTGCATCACTAGCCAAATGCTTTTGCCTTCTTGTGTTGGTGGTAGGGAATATTATGAATGAACTAGTAAATACTCCATTCGGTCCAAAATATAAACAATAAAGACACTTTTTTTTGTCTAAAATATAAGTAATATTCATCAATTTTTATATAAATTAAATGTTAGTTTTTTAATTATACCATTCATTTAATGCAATATTTATATTTACAAGAGAAATCAAAGGGGATAATTTTGAAAAAAATATTGAAACTAGTGAATATTAATTAATATTATTCAATTTCAAAGCATTCCTTAGTCTATGTATTTTTATGCTATGTTGTTAATATTTTAGACCAGAAGAGTACTAGATTAGGTGTCCATCTGTATATTTTATATTATATTATAATCCGGGTGCTAAATACTTGTCTCGTATACATGTCTATAGGACGCATCACGCATGATGATGAACAAAACAATATATTATAGTATGTATGTACAAAGAATATGTTTTTTTTTTAAACAAAATAGAAAAGCTCGAAATGAAATAGGTCCCGCCAAGGCGCCAACTGCCAAGCCAATAGAGGTGGAGACAGTAGCGCCGTCACGTCAAAGTCGGTTGCTAAAAATGCACAGATGTTCACTTCTCCGCCCCTTTCTCTCTGTCTGTCTGCCTTTTTCTGCCAATAAACGACAAATAACATTGTACACGCCTCCCCTCCCATATATATAATATCAATCAATATCATATCATAATCCCGTTCCATGTTTACACTTTCCCACACACACATACTGCATTCTGCACCCTTCTCACACATATTAATTAGTAATTAGTATTATTCATCTATATAAATTAATAATCAAAATGCCAATTGGCGGGGGGCTCATTCTGTTCCCAAGTGAACGATCCGATTTTCATCCACTGCCGCTCTCACTATGTTGACTGGATGACTCATGAAACAACTATTTTAGTTGTTGCTAATTTGTAGGATCCATTACTATTTTTTGTGCTATTTGTTAGGAACTTCCTGATATGCTCTACGTGTAGTAGATTTTTAGGCTTTTAGTTAGTGATTTATGCTTATCAAGTAGCAGTTATTTTTCTACATTTGTTTCAGACTTTTCCTTGTATAAATTCAGATGTCCATTGTTCAATAAAATAAGCCCTTGCAGTCCACAAAATATCCAGAGTGTTCTTATTTTCAGCACTTTATATATTCAATAGCCAACAAATTGGTATCAGAGCTTATTTCTGAGGGACCTGTGAGATTGAGTGAGCCCAACAATTTCCAAACACAAATCTACGCCATAATCTCGTCAAAATGAATCCAGAAGGTTCATCCCTTCCAATTGCTCTTCCAATATTTGATGGTAAAAATTATCATCTTTGGGCTGTTAGAATGGAAGCCTATCTTGATGCTAGTGATCTGTGGGAAGCTGTTGAAGCTGTATACGAAGTTCCACCCTTGCCGGATAATCCAACAATTGCTCAAATCAGGAATCACAAAGAGAGGAAGCATAGAAAGTCAAAAGCAAGAGCAACCTTGCTTGCAGCAGTATCATCCACCATCCTGACCAGAATAATGACATTAAAAACAGCTGAAGAGATTTGGGATTTTTTGAAGCAAGAATATGAAGGAAATGAAAAGATTAAAGGGATGCAAGTGCTGAATTTTATCCGAGAATTTGAGATGCAGAGAATGAAGGAATCAGAAACAATTAAGGAATATTCTGACAGGCTTCTTGGCATAGTCAATAATGTAAAGCTCCTTGGTACTGAATTTTCAGATGCTAGAATTGTTCAAAAAATTCTAGTCACAATACCTAAAAAATTTGAAGCCACAATTGCATCTTTGGAGAACTCAAGAGATGTGTCAAGCATTACCTTGGCAGAATTGTTGAATGCACTGCAGGCACAAGAACAAAGACGACTTATGAGGCAAGAAGGAGCTGTAGAAGGAGCTTTCCAAGCCAAATCACAGAACTACAAAGGTGGTAGAAATAAGAAAGACAGCCAAAGCAGCAATTCACGCGTCTTCTCACCTTGTCCCCATTGCAAAAAAATAATCATTCACACAACAGGTGTTGGTGGAGGCCAGACGCAAAGTGCCACAAGTGTGGCCAGTTAGGACATGTGGAAAAAATATGCAAGACTCAACTGCAACAAGGAGAAGCCAAAGCTGCAGAAGATGAGCCTTTGGAGGAGCAGCTATTTGTAGCATCATGATTTGCCACCAACACCACCACAGAGAGTTGGCTCATAGATAGTGGTTGCACAAACCACATGACATTTGACCTCGAGCTCTTCAAAGAACTTGATGAGACTGCTATTTCCAAAGTTTGAATTGGAAATGGAGCACATATTATAGTAAAAGGAAAAGGAACGGTTGCAATTGAAGGCCACTCAGGTTTGAAAATAATTTTCGACGTCTTGTATGTTCCCGAAATTAATCAAAACCGTTTGAGTGTTACTCAGTTGTTGGAGAAAGGATACAAGGTGCTTTTTGAAGACAAAAATTGTGTGATTAAAGATGCAAATAACAAAGAAGTGTTTTAAAGTTCAAATGAAAGGCAAGAGTTTTGCCTTAGATTTGATGAACGAGGAGCAGGTTGCCATGCACAAAGAAGATGACAATACAATGCTTTGGCACAAGAGATTGGGTCACTTTCATCATGATGCTCTTCTTTTCATGAAGAAGAACAACTTAGTGACAGACTTGCCTGAACTAGAAGACATGCCACCTAAATGCACAGCTTGTCAATACGGAAAGCAAACCAGGCTTCCTTTCCAACAAAACAAGGCTTGGAGGGCTACATAGAAGCTGCAGCTAGTACACATAGATGTGGGAGGACCCATGAAAACACCATCACTAAATGGCAATGCAGGTATTGAGCATCAACTGACAGCACCATACACTCCACAGCAGAACGGTGTCGTGGAGAGAAAAAACTGAACAATCATGGAGATGACAAGGTGCTTACTTCATGACAAAGGGTTGCCAAAGAAATTTTGGGCTGAGGCTTCAAACACAACAATATTTTTACTGAACAGATTGCCAACAAAAGCTGTGCAGAAGAAGACTCCATTTGAAGCATGGCATGGCTACAAACCAAAGCTAATAAATCTGAAGACATTTGGCTACCTATGTTTCTCTTATATACCTCAAGTTAAGAGAGACAAACTGGACAAGAAAGCAGAACCTGGAACTTTTGTAGGCTATAGCTCAACTTCAAAGGCCTATAGAATCTACCTACCACAAGGCAACAAATTAATTGTTAGCAGGGATGTCAAATTTCTGGAGCTTGATAGTTGGAATTGGGAACATGATAAAAAGCTTGAATTTCAGGAGGAGAATGAAGATGCGGATGATGAACCTGTCAGAGGAACTAGATCACTTTCAGACATATATCAAAGGTGCAACGTTGCTGTCATGGAGCCTGAAGGATATGAAGAAGCTGTAGCTGACCAGAAATGGATAAATGCAATGAAAGAGGAGCTCAAAATGATTGAAAAAAAATCAAACATGGGAGCTGGTGGACAGACCTCAAAACAAGAAAGCTATAGGTGTCAAGTGGGTTTATAAAACTAAGCTCAATCCGGATGGTTCTATAAACAAATACAAGGCAAGGCTTGTTGTTTGGGGTAGATTTTTTTGAGACTTTTGCCCAGTTGCTCGGTTGGAAACCATAAGAATGCTGTTGTCTCTGGCTGCAAAAAAGACTGGGTTATACATCAAATGGATGTAAAATCAGCTTTTTTGAATGGATATTTGGAGGAAGAAATTTTTGTTGAGCAACCTGAAGGGTTTGCTGTTCAAGGGCAAGAGGAGAAGGTATATCAACTAAGAAAAGCCTTGTATGGCTTAAAACAAGCACCACGATCATGGTATAGCAGAATTGATGCACACTTGGTGAATTTAGGCTTTATAAAGAGTCTGAGTGAATCAACTTTATATGTCAAGAAGACTTATGGTGAGATGCTTGTAGTGTCTCTATATGTTGATGATTTACTGGTTACAGGAAGCAACAAGGAGCAGATTGATAAGTTCAAGGAAGAAATGAAAGATGTTTTCGAATGACAGACCTTGGAAGAATGACCTTCTTTCTTGGTATGCAGGTACATCAAAAACAAAATGAAATATTTCTATGCCAGGAAAAATATGCAAATGAAGTTCTGAAGAAGTTCAACATGGAAGGGTGCAAACCAGTTGCAACTCCAATGAATCAAAAGGAGAAGTTTTGCAAAGAAGATGGAGCTGAAAAAGTGGATGAAAATCTGTACAAGAGCCTTATTGGCTGCCTAATGTATTTAAGTGCAACCAGGCCTGACATCTTGCATGTTGTGAGCTTGTTATCAAGTGATTGGGCTGGATGTGCTGATGATATGAGAAGTACCTCAGGTTACCATTTTAGCTTTGGTTCTGGAATTTTTTCATGGCATTCAAAGAAACAGGAGGTCATAGCTCAATCCACAACAGAAGCAGAATATGTAGCTGCAACTGCTGCTGTAAATCAAGCTCTCTAGATCAGAAAGCTCATGACAGATTTGCATATGGAACAAAAAGAAAGTACACAGATTTTTGTTGACAATCAAGTTGCAATTTCTATTGCAATCAAGCTGCAATTTCTATTGCTAATAATCCAGTGTTCCATGGCAAAACAAAGCACTTCAAGATAAAGTTTTACTTTCTAAGGGAGGCACAAAAGGAAGGAGAAGTGAAATTAATCTACTGTAAAACAGAAGATCAAAGTGCTGATATTCTAACAAAGGCACTTCCCAAAGCTAGATATGAATTCTTGAGGCAGAGGCTTGGAGTATGCAGTTCCAGAGTCAAGGAGGAGTGTTGACTGGATGACTCATGAAACAACTATTTTAGTTGTTGCTAATTTGTAGGACCCATTACTGTTTTTTATGCTATTTGTTAGGAACTTCCTGATATGCTCTATGTGTAGCAAATTTTTAGGCTTTTAGTTAGTGATTTATGCTTATCAAGTAGCAGTTATTTTTCTGCATTTGTTTCAGACTTTTCCTTGTATAAATTCAGATGTCCATCGTTCAATAAAATAAGCCCTTGCGGTCCACAAAATATCCAAAGTGTTCTTTTTTTCAGCACTTTATATATTCAATAGCCAACACACTATGCTCAGTACTGTTGATCATATCATCATATATCCTGAAAGAATGGACCATGAAGAGCTTGCAATTTTTGATTTGACCACCTTACACAATCACTCCAATATTCCACTAGGCGTTGAAAGAAGATATTTTTAATTACCAACGTCCTAAAAACATATACTCCTATTTTGTTGGGTGAAAAAAAAGAGCCACTAAAAAAGATTGTGTACACTAGATTTTAATTGTATTATTATGCTTAAATTCATTAATTGAAAGGGCAACATGGTATAAGTGGAGTTATGGGGCCCATTATGGATGATATTCATTTCCCATCTACATTTTACTGGAGGAATTAATATTGTAAACTTAACCGACGTCCTTTAACTTCAAGACATACAGTGTTTCCTATATATACTGGAGAAATTAAGCATCCTATGTGATCATTAATTTACCAGGTTCTATGTTGTAGAATTAGTCAAATGATGATAAGATTCGTGATTTACCAGGTAATTCTTTGTTGTAGAGTTAGTCAAATGATGATAAGATTCGTTCACTAGTAGTCGCAACTCAAATGATGCTTTAATTTCTGATAACAATGGTGTGAAGAAGAGAGTATTGCTTGTCCGAGTCGATAACCTCTTGCGGCAGCCTAAACAACAAATTCCCAATCACACAAATGATGGCTTCTATTGATACATTTAAAAATAAAATAAAGATTTCAAATGCGTAAAATCAATAATCTTTTTAGGCTTAAATATGTTTTTGGGTCTCTCATGTTTGGCCTAAGTTTGTTTTTAGTCCCTCAAATATCAAGAATATTATTTTAGTCCCTAATCTTTTGAAAATCAATCACTTTTGGTCCTTTTTTATGAAATTTGAGGGACTAATTGTGACACATTTTTAAAATATTAGGGACTAAAATAATCATAGGAGGGACCAAAAGTGACTGATTTTCAAAAGATTAGAGACTAAAATAATATTCTTAGTATTTGAGGGACTAAAAATAAACTTAAACCAAATATAAAAGACTTAAAACATATTTAAGCCATCTTTTTAAAGAAAAATTGAAGATAATTAAGTTAATATTCAATTTTCAAGCAAATAATAGCCATTAATTTCAAACCATATAAACATAGATCAAATAGATATATATTGATCTATGTATGTTGAATATCTATGGATATATACCTACCGACATATAAAAAACAAAAAAAGGCAACATTTGCATGTGCAACGTAACAATTAGAAGGGAAGGGCAATCTGGTGATTCCAAGAAATATATACAATAACAATAATCTTTGATGAGCTCTTGAGAAGGCTCTTATTCTTATGCCTTGTTTGGCATAACAATTTATTCTATAGCTTATGATATAAGTTGTATAAGTTATTTTTATAATAAAAAGAAAATATGGTGAAACTTATTTCATATAAGTCATAAGCTGTTTTGATAAGCTATCATGGGTAACTTATAAAAAATAAACCCAAAACAACTTATGAACTAATCATAAACTGTGTTCATAAGCTCTGCATAAGCCAATCCAATCGTGCCGTTATTCTTCTCTCCATATGCTTATGCTTATGCTTTTACTAATTAATAGGCATAAGCAGTTAACACAGTAACTGAATGTGCTACTGCTATAGCAGCAGCTCCCAATTGGTTCAGCATTCTGTGTGGCGCAGAATCTGTGATGAGTAGTGGTGGTTAAAGTAGTGTTTGTTTGTTTTTTGTATCAAAAAAAAAAAGTAGTGTTTGTTTTTGTTAACCTTAACCAACAAATTAAAGCAGAATGTTACAGCCAAGGTTGGAGGTTGGTGGTATTTTGGTGTGGATGATATTGTTGGGGTGGTGGTGGAGGTGGGTTCCGGTGGGTACCGGTGGGTACGGAAGCAGCAATAGGGGTGAACTGGGGAACGGTTTCATTCCGGAAGTTGAAGCCTTCCACGGTGGTTGATCTGTTGAGAGACAACAAGATTGCAAAAGTGAAGCTTTTTGAGGCAGAGCCGGAAGTGCTTAAGGCCCTGATGGGGAGTGGGATTCAGGTGATGGTTGGGATCCCCAATGAGATGTTGCCACTCTTGAGCTCTTCCCCTGCCGCCGCTGATTTGTGGCTTCGCCAGAATGTTTCTGCTTACATCGCCAAACACGGTGCTGATATCAGGTTCCTAACTATATGATTCTATCTCTTTCTTTCTCTTTCGAAATCAATAGCTATTACCTTAACATTGTCTAGCATCAATTTTGAAGCCATAATTGTTCGGACTATACAATATGGAGGAAAGTTTCTGTATAATAAAGCAATCTTTATTCTTTTACAACAGAATAGTATTTTTTTTTTTCTTCAGTTGTCGAAGAAAAGTAAATACCCCCTAAAAAAAAAACTTTTTGGTCTTTTTTGCTCCCATCCAAAGGTGGTGCTTTCCTTGGAAATCTGTTAACTAAACTGATAATCTTGATTCTTGACAGAGTTTTATTTATGATGTATCCAATTCTTCTACGACCATACATAGCCTATTATAACTATTTTTTTTTTACAGTAGTAGATAAAAAAAGTTGGTTTGGATTTTTTTTGACGATCCGAGGAAGTCGTTCAGCAAAACGTGTCTAATTAGATTTATTAATTATTATGAACAACTCAAAACACAGGTTGCTACTCAGGCCTTTGATTTAATAATTAAATATTATTGCCAATGTACTATGTGAGTTCTGGTGTCTGAATAAGTAATAACTAATAACATTTTATAACTGAACTCAAATGCCTTTTGCATTTTGTAAGTATATAGAACATATTGATTTTCTACAGGGCAGGCCTTTAAACCTTAGTTCATTTTATTACATACAGGTATGTTGCTGTTGGAAATGAGCCATTCCTGAAGAGTTACAATGGTCAATTTCAGAACCTGGTGATGCCTGCGGTGCTCAATCTACAACAGTCTTTAGTGAAAGCAAACCTTGCTGGTTACATAAAACTGGTTGTCCCCTGCAATGCAGATGTGTATGAGTCCTCAATTCCCTCACAAGGTGCATTCCGTCCTGATCTCACCCAAATCATGACTCAGCTGCTTCAGTTCCTCAACTCAAATGGTGCCCCTTTCATTGTCAATATCTACCCTTTCCTCAGCCTCTATGATGATGGAGATTTCCCACAGGACTATGCATTCTTTGAGGGAACTACTCATCCTGTCACAGATGGTTCCAATGTTTATACCAATGCATTTGATGGAAACTATGACACCTTAGTTGCAGCCCTCAGTAAACTTGGGTATGGCCAGATGCCTATAGCTATTGGTGAAATTGGGTGGCCTTCAGATGGAGCCATTGGTGCAAATGTCACTGCAGCAAAGGTTTTCAACCAAGGTAATACAAAGTGTATCTGAACTTTGTATTTTTGATTGATTAAACCAAGTGAAACATGTACCTCTATATAATAGGCACTCCAAATGTACAAAAGGATAAGACTCATGCATACAGATATGCATCTGATAAGGTTATCAACAAATTAAACTCTTATCTCATTAACATTTAATCTTTCCCTATAGTGACTCGATCTATAAGTAACAGACTCTAGCATTCAAATTTAAATACATGATATGTTTTATCCTTGTATTACAGGCCTCATCAATCACGTTCTTGGTAACAAAGGGACCCCTTTGAGGCCAGGTGCTCCTCCTATGGATGTTTATATCTTCAGTCTTCTTGATGAAGGAGCAAAGAGCATACTTCCAGGGAGCTTTGAAAGACACTGGGGGATATTCACCTTTGATGGGCAAGCTAAGTATCCATTGAACCTTGGCCTTGGAAACAAGGAATTGAAGAATGCAAAGAACGTTCAGTATCTTCCATCTAGATGGTGCGTGGCAAGCCCCTCCAGTGATATGAGTAATGTGGCAAACCATATGAGGATTGCATGCAGTGTTGCTGATTGCACCACGCTTAACTATGGTGGTTCGTGCAATGGGATTGGGGAGAAGGGTAATGTCTCGTATGCTTTTAACAGTTACTATCAACTTCAAATGCAAGACTCGAGAAGCTGCAATTTTGATGGGCTTGGTATGGTTACCTCTCGAGACCCTTCGGTTGGGGAATGTCGTTTTCCTGTGGGAGTTAAAGATAAGGGCACTGATTCATCTGCTTCTCAGATGACACATCGTTGGTGGGTTCTAGTAGCATTTTCAATTATACAAATGGCCTTTTCAATTTCAATGTGATTCAGATCAGAGGCTTGATCATGAGTGGGTTTTTCACGGTCCCCTCATGTGAGTTACTGTTAGAACTTAGAACAATGTATACATAGGCTAAATATATATTAGGAAATATTCAAAATCATTAGCCTAGCTAGCATATGGTTTAGTCATTGTATTGTATCATAATACAAGAGATGGTGTGGGTGTGATTGTGAACACTAACGTATTCAATATTACAAATGATTGATTTATGTTTGCTCTGATGACTTAAGAATAAATGGTAGTTTTTGATGGAGTGGGAGCAGCATCGCAGTTAACATTTCCATCTATTATATTTTCTAGCATATATAGGCATGGTTTCGGGGATTTCATTACCATGTTATTGCAGTACGATGGATTTTCTTCTTTTTTTTTTGGTCAGAAGTACGATGGATTTTCTCATGATGATGCTTTTTTTTTTTATTGGTCCTTGGTCAAAAGATATCAATGATGATGCTTTTCGAAAACGGGTTAACCCCTTCCTTAGGCTGATGCTCCCTGCACCCACATGACACACTCCCTGCACCCACATTTAAGTTTTTTGTAAACTTAAAGACAGAATTACCCCTCTCTCCAAATCCCCTTCTCCCCCCATTCTTCCTCTGCGCAGAGCCACCCCTCCCTTCTTGATTTTTTTTTTCATTCTCTCAACTCTTTTCCCTCTTGTCCCTTCAATTTTGTTGGGGTGAAAACGAAATCTTACGTCAACGAGTTCTTATGTGCGTTAGATCTTGGAGTATATGGTTGGAAAAAAACTTGGTAGTATTTGAAGTGGTCTTGTTTGTGCTGCTAATAAAAAAGCTCTCTGTTTTCAAACACAAAGGCATGGGAAATGGATAATCTGAGAGGGCACATGAATAATGATGTTTCATGTGTTTATATGTTCCATGCGGGCTGGAATTCAAACATTTCGCCGAGAGCATGACAGATTTTGGATTCTTTTTGCACATCTTGAAATGAACTTGTTAGCAGCTGGTCATGATAGTGGCATGAATGTTTTTAAGCTAGAGAGAAAGGTCTGCATTTGTGGTTCCGGAAAAGCTAGTTCCATAATGAAAAATGATTGGTGGACACCCATGTCCTAATCTACCACCGGAGAGAGAAAGAGAGAGATGAGAGAAAAGTGATAAAATAATGTGATATGTGATGTGATAGCTAGAAAGAGATAGAGAGAGATGAGAGGTGTTGGATGGGTGGATATATTTTTGGGGTGTATATGTATCATTGCTCTTCCATAATACAAAAATTACACTTCTGGAAATTCTAGTTCCGGAAGTGTAATTTTTGTATTACGGAACTAGCATTTCTGGAAGCAACCAGAAGCCAGGAAAAAAAAGGAGGCCAATCGCAACTCACCGGAGACGAAGACGACTTCCTAGGCTACTCGAACTACAACGGACACAAAGCAACGAGGTGGGACGCTAGAGGCTTGTCGCGGTACGCCGGTGGGAGGTAATCTTTTGCTCTGCGGTGAGGTCAATAGTTTGGTGACAAAGAAGGTGAGGTGGCCAACGATGTTGAGGTTGCGGTATGTCGGTGATGGTGACTCAGCGGATGGCGCGGCAAAGGTGTTGGCTGGAGCTAGGCGTAGGTCCCTCAACTTGTGCTTTGCTAGAGCCTGGGAGAAAGAAAGTGGAGGTGTATTCACTGTGCAGGTCTATTTATACGGGAATAATTTTGACTTTTCAAGTTTAAAAATTTGAATGTGGGTGCAGGTTGAGCAATTAATATGGGTGCAGGAAGCTTCAGCCCCTTCCTTATCACACACACGTACAAGAGGTCCACGGGCACTTTACAACAAGAGGACCAAAACCCAGTTTTTTTTTTGGGTCGTAACCCAGTTCTATAACCCTTGACCATGGACCTGTCAAAACAGAGTCGGGCTGTGTGGCCCAAGTAATTGGGCCGGCGGCAACATATACAATGTAAAGAGACCAACGTCTCCGCGGTGTTACACAAGCCAGGGTGCAAATTTTGACCAAAAAAGGGGGGGGGGGGGTGCAAACGAGTTAGGACTTATATCAAGATATGAACAATGTAATGACTTTGCAGACACAAATAAAAAACACTTCCCACATGATTGTAAGCACTCATAAAAAAAATTCTATTAATTTCTCAAGAACATATCCTTGCGAAAAATTTATAATTACAAGAAAACAATAACATACACCACTATCCGATCTTTTGTCGCCAATAGCCTTGACAAAAAATAATGCGAAATATAAAAGAGCGAAAGAAAATGGAAGGAAGGGATGTTGGTTTTAGGCACGAGCTGGCTGACATTGGTGCAGCAATTCTCAACTCTTCTGGGCATAGGCTCAAAAGACATCTTCACAGCTTGCCGAAGCCATCGCACAATACTTGTGACAAATATATTTCTCGCCAACATTCCAAGGTGCTAGTGCATGAAACACCTGAATATTCAATCTTGTTCCCCTTTTATTCTCAAATGAAGCAAATAAATAAATAAATAAACAAACCCATTTGTCCAATCTACGAGCCTCAACCATCCAAAAAGGGAACAAAGTTCTACTCATAATGAAAATATAAACAAAGTCCATATCCATCCCCTTACTGAATCCTTCACAGAACCCCATCATTCACAAGCAAAACAGGCCATTCATAGTCAAGACCACTAAAAGTGACATGGATGATGTGGTTGCATCATGTATCATCAACTTGTGAGTGAAACACAAAACTGGGAAATGTGGTGGTGATATCTCTGCCAAGGAAACAATTTAAGTCAGATGTTAGATGATCGAGCCTGCTAACAAAATTGTTCTTGAGATGCATTTGGGTTGTAACCATTTAAAAATACAACTTCTGTTTTATTATAATTTTATTTTCTTTTATACACCTATCAGCTTATTTAACAAAAATTTGAAATGGCAAGGATTTGAAACTATTAAAATAAAAAGTGAAGGAAAAAAATCACCCCGTTCTCTCTATGACTAGCAGAGATTATAGTTTTAATATCATGGGTCATTTTAACAAACACATCCAAACATGTTAGGCAAGATTTCACTCACTGGCGAAAGAATTTCAAAATCCATATAGTGGTTAGTAAGAGGAACAAACTCACTTCAAATACTGAAGAGTCATGTTTTTCAGAAGGGATGGATGCCGCAAGACAAGGTTTCGCCATTCTTCCTTGTCAATCTTCCCATCATGTTTTGTATCGGCTTCCTCAAATGTCTAAATAGCTTAAAAACTGTTAGTGACAGATCTCCAGAGAAGATTATGATAGCACAAGAATGATATTATATGCCAATGTCTTCATTATCTACTCAACATGCACACAACTAAGTTAATCTATGAAGTTCACAAGAATAATGCTGAACCTGAAAGAAGGTTTACTTTATTTAGCAGAGAAATTTAGTGGAAGCTTCGGTCTGAATGCAAGGAAAACATAGCATAGAGTACACACAAGTTTGGAAACAACAGAAAATCAATTACAAACAGAAAAATAAAACTTCTGATTTCCAAAATATGCATGCCTTACATATAATTTACATGCTTAAATAAGCTTCCTTTTACTTCTAAAGACTTTCAACTATTCAAGAAGAGTGAAATATAATTAATAAATTTCATACT
This sequence comes from Glycyrrhiza uralensis, assembly GCA_030159175.1. Lineage (NCBI taxonomy): Eukaryota > Viridiplantae > Streptophyta > Magnoliopsida > Fabales > Fabaceae > Glycyrrhiza > Glycyrrhiza uralensis. The sequence continues at coordinate 59,749,002 of BRZY01000001.1, read as the reverse complement.
TACACCAACAAAAAAACCTAAAATAACTTAAAAAGAAAAAGAACTTATGATATGCTTCAAATGTGGCTAGTCTAATAATGAACATAAGATTTGGCATGCAATTTAAGTTATCAAGTAAATGAAGCACCTTGTCAATAATACTTTCGATGACATCATCCGAAAGATTCATACCAGATTCAGCTAGAGTGGCCACCACCATTTGTTTTACCTATGCGTAAAAACATATATATCAGATCGGATTATCAGACAGATTCTGAGGAAGTAAAGAAACAATTACAAAATTTGCATTAATTCTGAAGTGATTTTGAATTTATTTGCAGTTAAACGATAGTAAGATCCCACGTTTTGGATTGGCAAGAAAGACAAACTACTTCATTTATTCAATTTCATATGAGAAAAAAAAAAATTACCTCCTGTCTTTCAATAAAACCTTGCTGTTTGAGATCATACAATTGGAATGAAACTGCAAGAAGGAAAAGTTGGGAATCCCCAACAAGTGTATGCATTACTACCAATAACAATGCAGTAAGGGAAATAAATAAACAACTGTAGAAACAAGAGATATGCTCTACTCCCCTCTCCAATAAATACCCTTTCCATTCAAAACCCAAATAAAATTGATGACAAAATGTTTGTCATTCTTACATTCAATTTTATCATCAATTGGTGCATTGGGATGAAAGACAGAGAGAGCACGTGCAAACTCTTCGAAATCAAGGATCCCATTGTGCTTTGTGTCAAACAAATCAAACACCTACAGAATTCAAACAGTACAAAATCGTGAAAAGGACAAATACATTTCTAGGGTTCACATCATATTATACATTATGTATACAGTATGCAGCTGACTTCATAGTCATATGAGATCATAAATATTACCCAAAAAAAAACATCTAGCTAATAAATCAAGGGGGGAACAATGATGATATTTATGGCCACATTTATGAGGCCTATAGCAACATGGTGAAATAAATCAAACAGGCTACAACATATAAAATGGTAGTTAAAAATCAATTTTACTCCTGAAGTTGAAAATCTTATCCACAACTATGATGTAAGAGTTGAAATTTCATAAATAAACGCATCAAAATATGTGTTATATTTTGTTTTGTATTCCTCAAGGTGGAAATGTAAGAAACAGTTGCAAACAAAACAAGACGATAACGCCCAGCATACCCTATCTGCAAATAAGCTCTCTTTCTTGTTAGTCTTGAACAGTGCCAACTGAAATTCTTCCTGTCATGTGAAATAAGGAAACCATAAAAAAACAAAAATAAAATTAGAACTACGAACAAAAAATGCAATAGATGATATGAATTACTGTGAGTTGCAAGTTTTACATAGGACATGATAGACATATTAAGTTATGATTATAGGGTAGGCTAGGAAGAAAGGCATCATCCATAAAGGTTGAAAATACAAGCATCATAACACGAACTGATAGAAGAACTGGCCATGAGATGGCATAGCTTACCTTATTAATTAGTCCATCATCAATCACTGCACTGCTGATCTTCTTGAACAGTTCATAAAGCGCTTCAATCTCACTTACACTAACTGCATTGACAATAAAAAAGATAAATATCCTCTTATTTTTTCTTCCCTTCTTTTATTCTTTCGCTTTTCTTATGTTTTTCATAAAAGAAGAAACTTGAGAGAGATGGATATTCCACTCAAGTGAATCAAGTCTCAATGAGTGCCTCGATAGCTGAACAATAAGGTTATATAGATTCATTGCCATCTAACTGTTACCCAAGTCTTGAAAAGCCTTCAGAAGTTCTCCTTCAACAATTTCTACAACCACTTATAAAATTAAAATGGTATTTAAGATGAGCATCATCTACCGTATAGATTGTACAATTTATCAGTATTAAACTACGGATCTCAGCATCAAACTGTATCGTAGAATCTTTTGTATCTGCCTTTATTATCTGATTCGACCCTCACTAATGTATTGTAAGGCCACTTGTTAATAGTCAAAGAATATAGTTAAACTATCCAACACTTTTTCATTGTCAGTTTGTCACCTTCCAAAATATTGTGAAAATGAAAAAACAAAACAAGGATGGAAATAAAGAGATATGGACACAGTTAGGTGCAAAAAATTGATAAACAGTGCTAATTCCACATTATTGATGACAAAAATTGAAATAACAATGAATGACCAGTCTATTGCTTCATCTAAAAGTTCCTTACAGCATAATATAGAAAGAATTAGGGCAATAATAACATACACACTGTTTCTCTTGCAAGAACTTCTGGATTTTCTAAACCTCTAGGTTGCTTTGACGAATCGGCTTCACAACAATTTACCAGAGTAGCACACAAATGCTTTAATCCGTCTAGGCACTGCACCATGATCTCTTCCAGATGTCAAAACACTCCATACCTGAAATCCAAGGGGGAAGGCAACACTAATTAAATGCGTAAATGACAAGAACGAAATCTTTTGACTCTAGTAATTGATAAAGAAAACAAGACAGAAAGGAACAGATTCAGTCCTGTGGTGACAAGATGGAAAGAAACATTCTCAATCCATGTTTTGAATCACAAATAGTTCACAGGATCAAAATTTCATTTCTCATACCCTTTGAAAGGTTTCCTTGTCGCTACTTAGACACAAGACAAGAAGCATAGAAAAAGATATTGGATACAACTTTATTTAGTTTGTGGAATCCTAATGTTTTCCTTTCCACTGTCTCTGAGGACAAACCAATCATACTGCAATATGACAAATGCTTCTAGAATTGTTATAACTAAAAGCACATGTTAGAGGAAATGGCAAGCATTAATAGCGTCATCAGAGATATCTAAGCGACATTCCCGTTTCAGAAACCATTAATGGGAAACCAGCCACCTATGTCATCACATTAATGTGGTATTTACTGATCCAAAAGTGTTCCAATTAACAACACTACAGGAAGTAAATATAGAATAGCTTGAATTGAAGCACATATGAACGCCTGCATGCATATCTCAATGCAGTGTGTGTCTAGAAAAGTCTCCACCCTCTAGGAAGCTACAACTAAACATTAACTCAGCTTTATTACTACTTTATTTACTAGGGAATTTAACCACCTAATAATTCCATGCAGTAGTATGGGTGGGGAAAGCATTTCCACCCTCTAAAGAAAAAGTGCTTAACAGTGTTACTTCAGAATTTAACAATTCAAGCACAATTCTATATCAGACCCAACAAAACAGATTCACCCAATTCCAATTCCAATTCCAATTCCAAATATTTAACATCCTCGACCTCAACCATGGAAAGCAGAAACAAGAGAACTCCCACGAAATCAATCTCCCAATCAAATAGGGCTACAAGAGGCAATCCGATTAAATATGAAAGAGCGGATTAGCTACGTGATTGGTTACTTCCAAAACCACGTCACTGAAAACCACAGTTTCAACAGCAGAGCTCAAAATTCAGACCCTTCCAACATGAAAGATGAGATTTTTAGCTCGATATGCAATAACCGAGACAAAAAAAGAAGAAGCAAAAAACAAACCAAGTAACCAACAATGTGACACAAGGCATGACCCTGAATTGAAGAAACCCCATTGCAGATTTTGAATCCAGAACACTGCCCGTGCAACGATAGACAGATATATCTTAATTGATTATTGATTAAAACACATAAAAAATATTAGGGCTTTAAAATTAGATCTACAGAGATTATTAATTATAATCATAATTAAGTGCTGAAAATGAGAGGTGAGGGGGGGGGGGGGGGGGGGGGGAGTTATTTACCTTTTCAGAGAGAGCAGAGAAAGAAGATGGAGGAGGAGGAAAGCGAAGGGGGGTTGGAGTCAATATTCTCTGACATGTTTGTCTTTCTTTGTTGAAAATTGCAATTTTTAGGAACAAATCGAAAGGCGTCAGGCTTTTAGGTTTATATGTATTAGTTTGTTCATAAGCAGCAGCTGACTAGACTGATTGTTGTTGCAAAAACTGAACTCTCTATTCTATCGTTCTAATCCTAATCCTAATTTTTTACAAATAAATAAAAGAAAGGCAAAGGGTGAAGGAACAAGGAATCAGAATCAGGCATGGAGTATCAATTATGGAAAGAATCGCAGAATTATGAGAGAGAAATGAGAATGGCCTGCGTTTGCCCCCAATGCTGATTGCTCACCCTCACCGGCCAGCCCACGTGGCCCTTGACTGGTGGCTCCGGTTTTCACGTGAGGTTGAGCCACCGAGAGTCACATTTACATTGCATTTTTAAACTGTTTGATTTTAATAAAAAAAATTGTTTTTAATTTATTTTTATAAAATCTAATTACAATTTTCTTATAACAAAACATTTAATTACACTTTTATCCCTTACTGTCAAAATAAAAATTACACTTTTATCCCTAAATAATGTGAGTATGCAATTTTAATAATCGCATCAATTGAGTATTTGAAGCATTTCATTTGTTGTCGTGTCTAACCACAAGATTGAACGAAAATAACTAATGTGTTTTATATAAAAGGATTTATTTTTGGTATTCGAGTTCAGTTTTCAGTAATAAAATAATAATTAATTAGACTTTATTTAAAATTTGTAAAAATTACAATTAAAATTAAACCTTATAGGTAATTACTAATTAGTAATATGGAGTATCGATGATTATAAATCAATTTTTTGACGAATGATTATAAATCAATTTAATTCAATATGTAATCACAAAAATTGAATTAAAATTAGAAAATAATATATCTTTTTTAACCATTTTTCTATTAATGGACATTTAACTATGTGATTTAAAAAAAAATAGAATGTTCCCTTTGTTGGAAAAAAAACTAATTCTCATTTTTTGAATTCCAATTCTATTTTTTTCAATTAAATACTAATTTTTATGTGATTAGAAAATTGATTATTTGACCACGTGATTAATTGTTACTGTTTGACCCTCAGAATATATATTTTTATATCTAAACAATTCCCCAATATCGCATTCAAATTAAATTTGAGTCAAACTAAATATAATAATATTAAATATATTTTTTTAGTGATATCTAAGGTGGACCATCTATTAAGTCGTTTATGATGCACCATTTTTATTAGTCCTAGATTAATCTATTTTTTGCACCCTCAACACCAGATTTTTTCACTGTCACAAACAATTCTGCCTCTGTTCCTCTCCTCCGTTTCATTTACTCCACCGCTGTGGTAACGTGGCCGGTGGCTCGTTCTTTCTCCTTCGTCAAGGCCACAACGGCGGAGCACCCCAACAACACAGAAGAGAGTGACAAAGAAGCACATATCCAGCTGAATCTCCATCACGAGAGAGTAAGTGATGGGTTATATGAAGATTGGGTTGTAATTTACTTTCGGGTTCGATTTTTACTTTTATTCTAAAATTACCGTGGCAGAGATAATTTCTTTAATTAATGCATGTTGTTTTATATTACACACTCATCAAATGACCTACGCAAATGATATCATCTTTTTTTTTTTTCTTTTCTTTTTCCTCAAACATAAAATAATCGATACACCTCGCGGGAAACAGACAGTACCAGGATTTATACATTGGTTTCATTTATGACACGGTAAAAAAAGAAACAATAAGAATTGAAGTTACAAATTGCAGATTTTGGGGGGTTTGGGGAGGCTGTGATTTTCTCTGAATTATTCAAAGATTATCAATTTTATTATTATCTCTACTCTGCTCTTTTCACGCTATGTTCTGATTTACTTCTTGCCCTTCTTATGATCTTTTTAGGATCCAAATCCAACTTGCAGCTTGAAGTGCTTTCATCCTTGGCTCCCCTCACCTTCTGTGACTCTGTCTCCTCAATGTCCCCTCTTATAGCCATCTTTCTTTCCAAGTCCAATGCCAAGTTAGCATCTGCTCTTTTAGTCTTGTGGTGATCCTTTTGATCTCTACTTGTGACCTCTCCGTTGAACTCTTGTTTGTGTTGGCTATCTCTTGTAGCTGGTCTTTGTTTTGCTGCCCCTAGAAGAATCTCATGTGGTTTTGGCAGTTTGTGAGTACTGGTGGTGGTTCCCTTTGAGTTTGACCCTTTCTCTTGTTCAAAGTAGAGGAGCTGCACTACGGTTCTCAGTGGCAGAAGCTCGTTTTTTACTGCATGGGCACGCACTTCTGGGGACAGTTTTTGGCAGTCTAGAATTCCACACAGCCGCTTCTTCTCGGTCTTACTTAGGTCAGGATGCACCTGTGTTCATGCATTGAACTTCAATATCACATCATATAAATAAATGTAATCAGACAATAAAATGAAAGCTGGCCATTGAAATATTGAATTGCTTATATTGATTTAGTTTAATGCTTTAATAGTATTCTGATGTTATATCTGCACACGTCTATATAGGTTTTGTTTGGCTACAAAAGCTCAACTCCTAGCTCATGCAGAAGTTCGCTTTGCATTGCATTCTTGTTTTTCTTATATATGGAAAATAGAAAAAACTGTTAAATATTTACGGTTAAATAGATAGGTGTTTATGGACAAGTTAAAGAAGTGAGCTTTTGAAAAAATTGAAGTGTAACAATTGATTTCAACTTATACGAGAAGTTATTAGTTCAAAACTCATATTATAAGTGTTTATAAAAAAAAATTATTCAAACCAGCTCTTAATTAGAGTCTCTGAGGTTCTAAGAAAAGTGTTGAAATGACATCTTGTTTGTTCATGAGCAATTGTCCAGCATTCAAGCAAGAGACAATGAAAATTAAACAAGTTATAGCCAAAGTTGAAGTCACAGAATTAGGTGTGGTATCACTACTTCACCTTAAGGTAGATGTCAATTGCCTGGTAGAGATCATCATGCTCCACTCGAGCAATACTCGGCACAGTTTCAGCAAGAGATACAAACTTTGAAACTTGCATATTGTCATCCCTTGCGACCACTTGGAGATAGGAATCAATGAGCTTGCCAACATTTCTGATTGATCTTAAAAAGTAGCTGTTATCCACAGCACCCGGGGCCGGGGACATTCTTTTCCAAAGCTTCAAGAAAGTCTCCAACACTGCTAGAACTAACTCTATATCATAATAATTCTGGCCAGAAGAGGATGTTGAAGGATAAAGCAAGTCACTTACTGTTGCCTCCTCAAACTGTAAGCTAGCTCTCCTTATCAGTTCTGTCTTTGTCACTGAGGAGGCACCCAAATGAATTGAAATGCTGAGAAGTCTAAACAAGAAGCCAACTGAAACAGACCCTCTATCTGCAGGAATCATGCTCACAATTGTTTCAAGAATTTTTCGGTTTCTCTCCTTGGGTTCATCTGTTTGAGATGCTGAACTGCCTGAGCTTTTAAGCTTTTTGATGCCGGGTAGCCACCGGCAGGCATAGACATGCAAAGCTTCCCCAATGAGCTGTGGGGGCAGCACATATGTTGATCTAATAGCCATTATTATGCACCTGAAAAGATCTATGTCAAGATCAGAAACATCTTCAGTCCACCAATCCTTTGGGACAGAATGGTGCTGTTTTTTGTTATAACCGGGCCTGGTGTAGGTGAAGGACCATTTCACCTGAAAAGAATCATCATTACATTTTTAAGCCAAAAAACACCCAAGTAACAAAACCACAGAAACATGAGGAGGTTTATTAAAGGATCTGAGTTTTTGACCTGTGGTGTGGGTGTGAGAATTTTCTCGATAATTGAATCAATGCACTTTCTCACAACACCAAGATTCTCAGACCACTCTGGTAATGTAGAAGTAGTCTGAAGCGTCGCAATTGAATCCTTCCAACCTTCAAGAATGCATGAATTGAAGAAAGCCTCAAGTTTTCCGACGAAGTTTCCCTTCTCAACGGAGTCGTTCATTCTAAGGAACTTGGCAGCACAGAGTGCGGACACAAAATTATGGGCACTGATGTTGATTGAAATTCCATAACAAAACTTAGCACAGAGTTCAAAAGCATCTTCCCCTCCAGGTATATCATGAAGCTCCAGAGAGACACTCTCCGAATCACTAGAATCATAACAAAGCCTTTGTAGGAGGCCACATTTTGGAAGAAGGGGAAACTGCAGCTAAAAAGAGCAGAATTAAACATGAACTGACAAGATTAAAGAACATTCTGGTTTCTTTTCATTTTTCACACACACCTTGTGTAGCAGATAAGTAACATCATTGATTTGTATCACAAGGTCTGCAGCTATATCTGATATCAGAGTCCTGCATTATGAGAATACATGTTAGTTTTGAAAGGGTTGTTATTATATTATATTATATACAGATGGTTAAAGAAAGGGTGAAAACCTGGTAGCTTGTTCGGTGTAGAAAGTATCTGGCCTTGTCCCAAGTTTCATGAACTTCATTTTTATTTGTTCTTGTTTTCTATACCAAATCGTCAAGTAAAAACCTCCACCTCCACTTCAAAACCTGCAAATTCAGAAGACTTCACCTTCAATTAAACTGCCATGAAATGGAACACCAGAATATGAAAGCACCAACTTAATTTCATCATTTCAAGCAAAGGGATGAAGGATAAGAAAACTAAAAGTCACAACCATGACATGATATCATGTCCTCCTCACTGTCGGTTATGAATGGGGAAAAAAAAAATCCACTAATAAAGGAGAAAGATAAATCTACAACTGCAAGAAGACTTCACCTCAAGTTTTATTTATTTTGTATATAACTTTGAAAGCCCTTCAATTCATACAAGATGATGTCGTCACCCACAGATTAAGAGACAACAAATAAACAACATCTGTCTCTGCTCTCTACTCTTCTAGTGCCTTTGGAAGTTGCTTCAAATATTAAAGCTGAATCGAGTAGGTCAAGTTAATTAGTTAAAAATTCAGTGGATGCGGAATACTCTCGCTGACTAACATCGGGCTTCAGATTTTTCTGCCTCCTGTTTCAGTTCTTACATATTTAATGTAACAACAAACTGAAAAACACGAGAATTAAATAACTGTTGACAGACAATCTTACGTTACTCATTCATATTGTTTTGTCCCATTTTTTTTTCTTTTTTAAATAAAAAGGAAAAAAAAAACAAGATAAAGAGGGAGCTGATAATAGGGAAGTGGTAATAATTGAGTTAAAACGTTGACCCGAGTCACAAATTCTTCAAATCTTCTTGTCATAAGAAAAGACACAAAAACTGCTCTAAAGGAGAATGCGGCAAATAATATAAAATTTTCTAGTTGAATAGTTTAGGCATTGTTGAATACTCATCCAACCCCACCCAAATTAATAATAATAACAAATGAAGAAAGAGGCAGCACCATGGCAGAAAATGCTTTGTGCATGCATAAACATCCATGATTACCTTCACTGATGGGTCTTGGACAGAGAATGGATGGGAAAAGCATGTTTGGGGTAATTGGGAATTAACTATTAGGCGAGCCAACAAAAATCATTAGAGCTTATAAAGTGGCTCAGAAGTGTATAACTGTGTGCACATCTAAAACGAGTATGTACTACTAATACACACTGCAATCTCTTCACACGATACGCTTTTGATTCCATATATACAAGGAAGGATACATGTGTATGTTCAGATACACCAGTGATACACCAGGCATAAAAAACTAGTGTGTTACCTAAAGCTTCCTATCAGAAACCAAATATTATTGATGATTTTTTGTAAGGCTATTTTGTTAAGTCACTTTCACTGTGTCTCTAGATAATTTTGATACAATGAACTAATGTAGACTTTTTTTCAGTTGAAACTTATAATAGGCCCAGAGTGGTCCACTGCTATAGTCATCTCAATTATCCCTCTCCCCATTAAGTATATACGAATCAAGAAAGTTGGAAGCCAACTTTTTTCTCCTTTCTTCCTTTGCTTCTCTTTACTCCTCAATTTTATTGAGGAATTACTGAAAGAGTACATCATTGTTAGTTCATAAAACCATCTTTTTTCATGTTTTGTCTGAGATTTGCTTCAAATTTTTGAATAATAAAAAAATAATATAGGGGAAACAAATAGCTTAAGAAGGATATGCAATCTTTTTTTTTTTTTCAATTGCGGATATGATATGATGTTAGTGCGAGGCCATTCTCACTGTTCATTTGTTGAAATCTGACCATGCAGTATGGTCTGTGCTTTCACAGACAAATAGTGGTAAAGCAAAAACCTGTGCTTGTGGACACTCATTACTTTCAACTAGACAGAAGAAAAACCCGCATGTTTCTCGCCATGGCACCTTTTTTCTCAGAGCCTAGAGGTAACTCCTCACAGATCCCAATTTCATGAACACCTCATGAAAATTCAGAAAAGTGTATGGTTAATGTCAGCTAGCTTTGCTCTATACTGATTCAATTACAACTATTTGATTTTTGGATGGCATTCAATAAGGTATTTAGCCAATTATGTGGATATTCTCTCTCACTCACCCCCCACAAGAAGGTTTTTATCATTTTCTTTTTGTCCCTTTTCTTTTGGGAGTTTTTTAAGCAGAACCTACCTTTACTGTGTTCCCTTTTCACAAATTTTATCCTCCTCTAGCAATAGTGCTCTTCATCTTTATAACAAAATGAGAAAAAATGCAACTTTAGGCTTTTAATTGGTTAAGGAGTGGGAAGTCAAAACCAAATGTGATAATTAAATTACTACTACTACTACATATTTATCTATCTATACTAACAGAATAAAGCACTTCATCAAACACCAAAGAAACGAATTGAAAATGTCTCTTAGAATTTAAGAGAGTTCAGCAAGAAGAGACCATACCTGTTACAATATTATTGGTGCTTGCTGCTGTCGAATCTTAGGAAGCAGAAAAATCTTTACAATTGAAAGGGCTGCATAGTTTTGAAGTAACTGTACATACTGAAGAAAGTAGATGAAACAGCATCAGTATTTGAGCTGAAGCTAGAGAGATATAGTTGCTTAGCTAGCACCAATTAACTTACATGAACATGTGAAGCTGAAAGATGAGTGCTTTTCTAGTTTTATGCAAGTAATCCTCACTCCTCAGAGACAGAGAAAGAGAGAGAGAGAGAGAGGAGAATAGGCTGTATCTGTAACTTGTGATGAGCTTTTGTTTTAGAAACAGACAGAGAGACACCAACTAAGGAGGAAATGAGTATCACAAACAATGTTTCCTAACCAAGTGTTACAGCAAGGGAGAAGAGAGAGAAGGAGTGGTTCGTTGGGATTAGTCAACATAGTAATGTTCAAAAGCATGCCATGATAAACTCATTGAATAGTTAATAGAATGGAATAGAAGAGAGGAGGAAAAATTAAAAAAAAAGGAGCTAAGAAGTGATCTTTTCCTTCACCCAACAGCTTGAAAATTGGTGCTCTATGATTGAATTACAAAAAGCATGCAGTGAAAGTGGGCTTATGACCTTGGAGTGCTCCCATGCTAATTGAAAAGAAGCTTGCATGGGGCCAAGTCTCCGCATAGATAAAAGATCCTCTGTGCATCCCTCATCATGCTTCCCCCCACTAATGCCTCAGGATATTCTTCTTCTATTAGCCCAATGGGTTTTGTGCATGTCTGCCACGTGTCCTTCCCTGTGCCGTTGGTTTATTATATCTCCCTGATGGGATTGCTCTGACTTCTCTCCTGGTTGTTTTGGAGGCCAACACACAGACAAACACATCTTCTCTTTCTCCTATGTGTCATTTTGCTTAATCTCTCATGCGTGTGGTTTTTCTTCTCTGTTCATTCTCACTCGTGCATCAATCGTTCTGGGGACCCAGATGATTCTATTTCTGTGTCATGGACAAGGAAAGGAACCCCACAAGTCCCTTCAATCCCTTTGCCCTCAAAGAAGATGTGCTAACACTATCAATTGAGAGGCTTATAGAGTAAGCAGGTAGCTAAACTAGGAGGACAAAAACAATGGGTTTGGTTTTGGTGTCAATCTTAACCAGCTAGAAGGCAGAAGCAAATGTACATGGCATGCATATATATATAAGATGACTTAATGGTCCTACCTACCCAAATGATGATATGTGACCAGGAGCTGATGATGGTCATGATGAACATCATGATCTCAATAACATGATCATGATCATAGAGATTATTTTCATCAATTTCATTTGAATTCTTTTTAATTAGATTTTGTTATTATTTTGCAGTATCCAAACTAATCTTTGAAGAGGGGGGGGGGGGGGGGGGGGAATGTACAACCATGTGCCTTTACTTGAAGAGAGTCAGTCTTATGACAGTTCAATACCAATGCAATTGTTTATTGTGTATGTAGCACGTTAATTGATGTGCTTTTTTGCATCCTCACCTTGCTCAAGTTGCATTTCCTCTCACATCATGATGAAATGTTGTATGAGGAAAGCTTTTCAAATATATTTTTATTCATAATTATTAAGTCATGCTATATATATGGATATGCATTATTATTTTATATTTCAAAGGAGATAGATGAATGAAAGAAACCGTCCAACTTTTGATGTAATGCTCAGACTTTATAGGTTAATACTCAATCGACTCTAGCTAGCTGCCTCAAATCCCCTCACTTTATTCTTGGTTGTTAGATTTCTTATTTTATGCCCAAGAAGATCTTCCTATACCCGCAGGTTTTGAATTTGTTGATGACCATATCATGTCTTTGACAAAGAGAAACTTCCAACTTTTTTGTTACATCAAGTGATGCGGTAGTTAAGATATATTAAAACAGATGAGGTATAATACCTTTAGTGTCAATTCAATAAAAATGAAAATTAACAACGCATCAGAACTTGATGCATACACATTATCATATATATTTTCATAAATTTTCCGGATTTCATTTTAATTCTTTAAGGAAAATTAATTAGTTTCCCTGTATGAGGAATTTAAAAGTAGGGCAAAAAATGATTCACCACCATTTTTCTTCTGCTTTTTTGACAGGTATTGAGTCACTATACCTGACCTACATTTTTTTTCTTTTGTAGATTGCAGAAATTATTTTCTAGTCAATATATAGCTATAGTGGGTAAACAAAAAGAAATCAATGAAAAAGAGAAGAGGTTATTACTATTTACATGTAAATTATTGGCTTGTTTTTGATAAGGATGCAAATATAAGTGTGTTTTATCGTAAGAAGGAAAGTTTCTTATAAAAAGGGGGTTAATTAGTTATGATTATGTCTGGCTTAGTGAAGTGGGAGTTGAAAACTTGACATTTAAGAAAGCAGGCCTTCACGTATGAATCATGCTCATGTGTCACTTTTGGCAATTTTCACAAGACATTGTCAAGCATGAAACATGAAATGGTGTAGACATCATCAATAATGCCAAAGACCATGCGAGTATATATATGTGAGCCTGCCTTGTAATGAATCCAGTACTTACTGCGCAATAAGTATGGCTTGGAAATTAACCCTTTTTCATCAAAATGGGCGTAGTCAATTCATACTTCATCATAATGGACCTACAAATACAATAAGGGCTATTATCCCATTCCACGTCTGAGCAGTCAGGGTTAAGTTGGTATCCCAAAAATTTCTCCACATTTTGGTTCTACTTGTTTGACTAATGGGCTTCATTGAATGCTTTGGTCCTATTTGGTCCCCTTGTCGAAGAATCTTATTGCAAATCCTGCATTTACAACTTTGTCAGATATTGTTTTTCATTTTATGTACTGGGCTAGGACAGAGTAATATTTCATACGTACACTAATTATAATTACTCACTTGCGTTTCATTTTAATAAAGTGACGCGTGTTATTTTTAAGGTAGATTCTTTGGTACCCATGTGACTTTTTTGGGCATCGATACTCTGCTCACGTGGACCAATTATGAGATTTCATTTGTATTTTATTAACCAGGTCGTTAAAATAAAAATAATTGTAAACAAATCCTCCTTTTTTTTATTTTTGTTTTCACCCCAATTTCTCTCACCTCTCGACAAAATCCCTGCCACTTCCCCCAAACAGTTACTCAACTGCAACCAGAGGAAGCAAACCATCAAGGCCAAAAACGAAGAAAAATATGGGAATTTTATCAATATTTTCTCCCTTTCTCATTGGATGTCTGGTTTCTCTAAGAACCAAGTATAGGAGTTCAATTCCAAAATCTTTATTTGAGATAACCACTTAATGTCCTGAACTGAATGAATCTCTATTTGCAACAATTAGCAAGCAACCCATTCCCTTGTTTTCCATTTCTGTCCTCTCAATCCCAGTCTTTATCACTTAATTGATCATCATTCCCTTCTCTTGCATGCCTAACAACCAAAACCGCAGTTGCTAAACTCTCATTGACACCAATTTGCTTCAAAGCCAAACCCTTTCCACCTTTAAATCTCCCCTTTTCTCACCATCAACAACAACACTCACAGAATAAAACCCATCATCAGCATCTACCTCCCTTTGCTCCTACTAGCCACCAGCCCACCACCATTAATATAAGCTCCTCCTTATACCACCTATTGTCCTTTCACAGCAACACCCTCACATCCACAATCAACACAACACCACCACCCCATTTCCCCAAACCCAACATAGGATCCCAACCCAGTAGCACCACCCAACTCGTCCGCCACCACCAATAAAAATAAAACACATGGATTTTAATTTTTATTCACTTAACAGAGTGCCCTTTATGGAGATCTCAGAACCAGCGAAGGGAACATATGAGGGTAAGGTGGGAAGCAGATAGGTGTGAGGCGGCAAACTTGCTTCTGGGCTTCTAAAGATGGAGCAGATGGGTATTGTTAGGGTTTTGCCAAGAGGTGAGAGAAATTGGGGTGAAAATAAAAATAAGAAAAAAGGAGGATTTGTTTATAATTATTTTTCTTTTAGTGACCTAGTTAATGAAATACAGATGAAACTTTATAATTGGTTCACATTAGCAGGGTATCAGTACTCAATAAAGTCACATGGGTACCATAGTGCTCACCTTCTTAATTTCATATGACTTCTCATCATATCCCCATGTATTTCAAGATTTTTAGAAACAAGTATATAAGTAGTGATTTTAGAAAGAAAGTTAAAAACAGGCTTAATTGTATTTTTGGTCATTTTGTTATCGTGATTGTGTGATTTTGATCTCCCGGTTTTCAATTGAGTCATTTCTTCACTATGTCGTCCAATTTTTAACACCTGGAGCCTACGTGGCAGGGCTGAATTGACATTAAATTATGTTACATTGGCATTGAGTCGAGACATTTTGTCACTGATAGCATGACAAAGACCCTCACGTAAGAGATTTTAAAAATGTATTGCAGCACGTTTGTTACTGTCTTGTTTTGAAAAGTTTTCTGGCAATCCATACCATGCCAAAATGACTTAATTTAGTGTCAAATCCGTCTCATATGTGTCATATAGACTCTAAATGTTAAAAATTGGACAACATGGTACGGAGGAATCTGATTGCAACAATTGGAATAATTAAAAGACCCAATTTGCTCTATTAAAAATCGAGTCACCAAAATCATAAAATTGCAATAACTGAGTGCTCAAAAGTGTAATTAAGCCTTAAAAATACAATTTACCTCTTCTATTGTGAGTAGAAATCACTATGAAATTCCCACTTTGGGCCAAGCATAATGTTCTTTTGATTTTTATCTATGAATATAAATAATTTATTTATTTTTTCTAATTGTGAGATTTAACCATAAATTAAAAGACAAGAACTTTACCCAAAAATAAAGACATGAAGTTTGTGCCAAAGAGGGCGCGGGGAAAATGACATGAAGGACATTGTAAATGTCACATTTAATTAAAATGAATTTTACATTTATTTGGAAGATAAAATTGAAACTACAGTTCAAAACATTTTTGAATTTTGCCTAATTTATAAAAAGCGATATAAATTTAAATTTTGAATTGAATTGAACTTTTATATTAGAGAATGTCAGTGGCAACGGCGATGGGCAACTTTTATGTACATGTTTTAGGGGGAGGAGGATAGGCCAGAAGATCGGCGGGCCTATCGCCTAATGGCGAGAATTTCGTTTCTCTTTTAATCACCTCTTCCAATAATAAATATGTGCATAATAAGAATAATATTTTTGAAAAGAATACACAATTAACTATTGCAAAAAAATTAATATTGATGAAGTTCAACATATTAATCTTAAAAAAATAATTTTATTCTCCCCCATTTGTCTTGCTCTTCAAGAAAAAATTAGTAGTCACACTTACATAATCAGTTTTCCACCTACCACTCAGTAAAATGAATTGCTCAATTTAGAATCCCTTGGTTAAATATCTTAAATTTGCTTTTCCTGATTAGAAGTTGGCTATAAATAGACAAATTTCTTGATATAGTAGTACAGATATAGCCAATTCTATCAATGTGAGCATGCATACTCCATGTTCCCATTATTATTTCCTCGAGCCAGTTGTGTGGTTTCCCTAAGACATATATGTGATCAAGAAGACAAATGCCTTGTTTTTTATTTATTTTTTTGGGGTCAAAAGAGAACACGTCTAAGCTTGAGAAAGGTTCCTCTATGATCCATCCAAATGGTAGGCCCACGTATAATTCTAAATGTGCTTTAACAAATAAAATAAATCTATTAAGAAATGTGGGATATACATTATGGTGGAGTACCCAGATCCAAACAATCGTTTATAACAATAATACCTGTCAAAACTTCTATTTCACGATTACCTATACTTTGGAAGCAAAGACAACAGCAGCTATCAAGCTATGATACAACAGACAGGACCCTTGTTAACAAGATGTCAACTTATCATCTAAATGGTGTGGCAATACACAACAAACCCATAATTTGGATTGCTAGTAACTGCTGATACAATGTGAGTATCTTCTGCAAGAGTCACAACTTGTCATTTACAACATAACAGTAACATCTTCAGTCGGTAATCTGGCTTGAAGAACAAACTTTGGAAGCAAATCAGCATCATTATAGCTGCGATTTATCGCCATTAAAAGAAAAGAAGTAATATATACAACGTTCAGATCAGGAGATGACAGCAGATAACAGCACTAGCAAGTTTGTTCCACCGGTATTAGTTAAGTTAGGATTGTGATGCAAACAAGTGTGCAGTGAGAATATCAGCTAAGCTTCACTATTGTACAAAGGTCAAATTCAGTATGATTCATTCCCTATTTTGCCAAAAATTCCTTCTCAACTATACTGAAGGTCAGCTTTAAACGTTCTTGTAGATTTTTTAGGATGTTCTTTGTAATCCTTTTGTGATGTTTTGTACTTTTCAGCCATTCAATTCCAAACAATACCTGTACTTTACATCCCTTTGCCTTTTGGGGTAAATCCTCAATTTGATAGCGAAGGTGCAGCTGTGGGATGGTATTAGAAAACACTAGTCAATGATACAGGAGATAGAACCAAACAACAAGGTCTTAGAAAATAAAGATATAACAAAGAGGTCACAGAAAGTCTAGGAACAAGCTGAATTTGGCCTACTCACATTGAAATAATCACCAAGAGGAACTCCATGGAAGTTCATAACCTCTTCCAAAAGCCAACCCTTTCCATCCAAAGGAGATCTTTGCTGAGTACTTGTTACTTCGACTTTATAACGTGAAATACGCTTCTCAAATTTGTAATATACTGCCCTCTCATAGACATCACTGTTCTCAGATACCCAAGGGGTATGAGAATAATTAACACAACCAGATTTTTCCATGACCCTGCGGTCCAACTCACCCCCACTGAAAAGCTCCATAAGGAAACTGGCCTAAATTAATTAAAGGAAAATAACTGCAATCAAACACAGATATTGACGAAGTAGTACGAAAAAATTGAATATGGAACCAATAATTTGCAGAGAGAGAGAGAGAGGGATTACAGGAAATGGAAGAGTACAAGAATGAACCTCAGACATGCTAACATCATCCATGCCAAGGAATGACCCACTCTCTTCACTGCTAAGGATTTTGGTTTCAGGGTCGTCTTCAACTAATTGGACCTTCTGCTCAGGGGTCAAGGATCTGGCCTTCCAGAGGGCCATGATAGTCCTATATCAGCAGCAGAATAATTTTAGATTTAGTAAAATAGGACATCTTTATCACTATCAATTTCAGAGATAATTTCTTAGAAGCATCTCACGAGAAGTTGGATGACAAAAATATGCCTCCAAAAACAAGGGATATTTTTTAGGTGGTCACAACATTCACACAATAATCTAGTTGGAGAGTAGCAGCAGTTGAGAAACAACTATATTGTGTCAAAAAATGATAATCAAATATAGTTGGAAGAAAACATTATCAGATATTTCACGTGACATAACATTCATAATTCACAATTCTTGTACTACACAAACAATCATGAAACCACACACTGTCAATATGAAGAAAAAATTGACAAAGTGGAATTATTTTCTTTCCTTAGCCATCAATAAGTAACTTGATCTGTATGACTGGGTAGTGAAAGAAATGAAAACAACATATAAGCACATTAACAAAATTACTGTCATTCTTATTTTTTCTAGCTCTGTGAAAGTACAATTGGATATAAATTTAGTTACCAACTAACCTACAAATACTTGTAGAGTAAAAGACTTGTGTTCTCTTCCATTACAATTTACAATACTGGAAGAAATAAATAAAACAATATTCATTAGAATATCAAGATATGAATCAACCAAAAGAGTTGCAATTGTGAATTGTCAATACTGACATCCTTCACATAAATTCACTATCAAAACAACCTCAAGGACTAAATTCGAAACACATAAGAAGATATATCAGCCGAAATGAACATGCACCGGTGTTGTTATATACCCTAAAATACAAGGGTAAAGTAAAACAAATAAAATAGTGAACAGAAAATATTTTTATTCAAGTTGCAGTCTTGCAGATATGCATATAGAAGAAACAGGCTTGTACAATAACATAAAATACCTCCAGTCTACCTGTGTGCAACGTTGAAAGACACAAAGGACTGGTAATGGAACTTCAGTCTGCCTTGTTCATCTTGTGTTTTTGCACCATGCCTTGCGTCCACACCTCTCCCCTGCCGAAGAGTTATGACAATTATTGGACTTCCCATTGATGAAAATGTAGGAGGAATTACATGGATGTCTTCAATGTCCTCCCAAAGCAAAAAGAATTTTGTCTTGTGTCCAAACAAATTTGCATGAAATCCAATTATTCTGGCTGAAACAAATAGACGGCCCTGCAGAAAACCATTGGCAACTTGATGAGACAATACTAAAGAAACATGTTCTAGTTAAAACCAAAATGGAAATTGACCACTGCTTTCAGCATCACATAACAGAACAACCGCACCTGCAGGGGCATTTTTCTTTTCAAATGACAGGTGAAGTCATTGATGAGAAATTCCTCAGGTGGAAGCCCAAAGAGTTTCTGAAAGGCTGAATTTGTTTGGGGAGACCGTAAATTAATCTACAATTTTGTAAATAAGAAAAATAAATAAACCAGAAAAGGGTGATAATACGGAAGTAAAACACAACAAAGAAAAAACAACCAATTGGCTGGTAACATAGATGGACCCATACCTTCTTCCCCACCTCTTTCTCCATTTTACTTAAGTAGTGTCTCACAACATTCCCACCTCTAGTGTTGTCCAAGAAAATTCTTAAGTGCAACTTAGACTGACATGCCAGAGCTAACTTTCCTTCAAGAGAAATCCATATATCAGCAAGATCTGAAATGTTTGTTTTAAGGAAATTGATTTCAGCATGTCCTAGAGATGCAACTTCATCAAAGGGTCCATCAAAATCATAAACATCGACATCCAGTACAGAAGGAGGGTCATCCATCGCATCAAATTCAAATATTTCTGCAAAGATAGGCAATTTTCTTAACAAAGACTACTTTATCATATAATAATCCAGATCACATGTAGGGCAAAACCCGACTTAGTGTTAGATAATTGGAGGTTTAGATTTGAGTTATAAGCACAACCAAATGATAAATGATACGAAATTCACCATTCCATAAAGGATCAGATTTCTTGAACTTGATTGAGCTGGTTCTTGTTTTCCCATTGCAAGTAAACACAACATATGAATCACAGCAGCCACTAGAATCAACAGTCGCCAAATTGGTTCCTTCAATTAAGGCCACAGTTAGCAGCCATCCATCTCCTTGTGCTTTAATTCCATGATCACTACCTAATATTAGAGTACCCACCACCAAAAAAAAAGCTGTATAAGCAAAGACATATAGGCACCAATTAAAGTGTATAAGGGCCACATAATTAAAAAACGAGAGAGAAAGAAAGCCATGGTCACCCCAGTAAAAATTAACAATAGATCAGGAGATAAAGGAAGCATGGTTGTCAAACTCGCGAGTTAACTCGTAGAATTGGACGATTCTATGACTCTAGGTAGCAAAAACGAGTGAACTCGCTGCAAACTCGGAAATTGGTATAATCGGGTAGACTCGGGTAGAATCGGTAGACTCGCGAGTCTAGGAGCGAGTTTACGATTCTGAAAAAAAAAATGAAGATGGGCCCAAAACTTGTGGCCCAACCCGCATGGAACCCTAATCTGAAGATGATAATGATGATGATGATGATACTAATGAAGATGAGGATAAGGATGTGGGAGGATTGGACATGGATTAGCTTAGCACTTTATTTTAAAAGTATTTTCGCTTTTAGAACTTATGTTTTGATGTTTTATATGTAGTATGACTTACCTACATACTTTGCTACTTGCCTATTTTGCTTTATTATGGAGTTGGAAATTAGAATACTGAATTTTTATTTTATTATTGTGTTATATTATGCATATGTGTCATTTATAGGTTATTTTAATATTATTTTAATATTCTTACGAGTCTACGGTAGACTCGACGAGTCTACGAGTTGAGTCGAGTCTACGTACCCAAAACGAGTCTACCTAGACTCGCGAGTTTGACAACCTTGAAAGGAAGACCAAATCGATCAATTCAAACAAGAAGTATCTGAAAGAAAATTTCAATGTCCAGACTCCAGACTACCTTCTCATTTACCGGGCTCATAATACTTCCTCCGTACAAGCAAAAGGATTTTACAATCATAAAAGGGAATTCCATTCACTCACATACCCTGTTACTATACTAGCAATTTGCAAATATGTCTTGTGATAAAAGTTCTTTTGGGAAGGTAATAGTTCTATGAAATGTTTAGGCTTTCATTATGCCTATCGTACTCAGCAGGAATCAGGATTAACATAATTCTTTTTCCATGCACATAAGCTGCATCAAGCTTTATTTCCTAATGTTTGTGTGATGTATTTCTGGAGTTCAAGACTAGTTGTCCTTTTCAAGGTATAACCTGACAATTTTGGAATCAACCATTATCTATTTTTGATGAAAAGGATTGTCTAGACACTTCGGAGCTACTTATATATATAGTGATATTTTTGTTAGTCTTATTGTTCTAGTTTTGTATCTTTAGCTTCGTGTGTTATTATTTCATATTATTTTGTATATCTGTAAAAGCTTGCAAATTAAACAAGCTCTCTCTACTTAATTAAATACTAAGCATGGTGTTTGAATAAGACATGAATTACATTATTTACCTTTGGGTTTATCTCTTTCTGTTAAAGAGAGCTCTTTTATACTATGAAGTATAAGGCTAAAGGCTTTAGGGAATCCAATTCTATGTGCATCAATAGTGTATCTGGATAGAGCATAAACTTGCTATGTGAACAGTGATTTATAGCTTTACAACTTCTACGGGAGAGGGTAAAGGTTTGATTGCATTTTAGTACATGGTTTTCTCAAAAGGCAATTCTTGATGGACTCACAATCACGGAGGCTATAGAAAATTCATCTGAGCTTTGCTGCAGCTTGATTTCCCTTGTTTATGTTTTTTAGGAGGATTTGTTGTTACCCAGCTTTGTACTTCTCTCTCAATACATTATTCTTTGACCAACAGAAGACGACAAAATAATTTTCATTTGCTCTGATATTCATCCAGTCAGATGAGTGTTTAAATTTCATTCGAATTCTCAAATTAAAAGATCATTAAAAGAAACTAAAGGCAATTATAGGATTACCCTTTTGTGCTCTGGCATGCATGAAACACGAGATTAAACTCAGCACTCGTTCGCTTTGAAGAACCAAGACGGCACAAACAACAAATTCACCAAGTGAATCTGGCAAGTCAAGCCCAACAAACTCAAGCCCTTGAATCATGCCAGGGGCAGCCAGCCAAATATGGACAAGAACGTACAAGCCCATTAAGAAAGTTGAGATGGTTGTGAAATTAGCAAAATACTGCACTGCCAGCTTCCAATCTGACTGGGGCTCTGCCTGTAATGATGCCAAAGCTTGTTCCTTACTGGAACCAAGGTCCTTTGAGTCAACAGGCTTAACTGTCTGACATAACAAAACGGCATACTGATCGAAAGCTTCCTTCATACCTTGCCTAGCTCCATTTTCTATCATTCCTTTCATCATGGTGCTCTGTAAGAAATTCATTCGCCATGATATCACCAGACGTGAACACTGTTCTCCTGATGGCAGCTCTGGCCCAGGTGTAATCACATAAAGTACTTCTGCCCTGAAGGTGCTGCCATACATAACATCTGGAGTGTTAACACTACCCAGAACAGCAAAGTTCCTCCCATCAGCTTTTAAATATGTCTGTTCCTCATAGCCTTTGACAGCCTTGATTAATTTAGTGGGAGCCTTGATGTAAGCAAGTGATCTTTTCAAGCTCTCATTGCCACTCTCTAACTTCCAAGGACCCAATTGCAGTTCTGTAGTACCCTGTACATCTGCTGCTTGCTTGGGGAAATTAGAATCGGGTGAAAATAGTAATACATTCAAGTCTTCTGGTGCAATAATATATAATTGATCTATAACCACCCCTCCAGGTAAATTGCTAGGAATTTCACTTCCTTGATCTGCAGACTGCATTTTTCTCACAGCTTCTTCAAAAGTGTCATTAGAGGACTGATCCTCAGTCTTGATCTCACCGACTTCAGCTTTATCAGTTTCAGGTTGGTCCAATTCCATGCTTCTACTAGATGAAATTGAAGACATATCTGAACCTTTATTAAAAATTTGAGCAATTCGGCCAGCAAGTGATTTTTGCGAAGCAGATTTCTCATCCTTAGAAAATGCAATTTCATCCCTTGTTGGAGAAGATGAGTTTGAACGGCCATTGAAAGATGTTGAAGGAGAATCAGCAATTGCATCAGCGTATTTTCTTGGATGCAATGACTGGTCACCAGCACCATTTGACTCCATAGATGCATTATTTTGGTTAAGAGAAATACTCAAGTAAATCTCACCTGTCCACAAAAGGAAAGTAATTGTCATAATTTAAGTTCAATAGCATGATCCATATATGCAGCACTTTCACAACTTGTGATGACGTTCCCCCCCCGCCCCCCCAAAAAAAAACTAGTCAATGGACCAATTTTTTCCAAGATAAACAGTAAAAAACAACAAACAAAACAGTTTTGATGGGAGATAAAAAGACCTGAAAGGTGCACGTATCCCAGTCAGGAAATGGAAAGGCCTGAGAGGCGACACGTGCCCCAGCCAATACCTACTTTTCTTATATAGTATAGTAATTGAAGGCCTTGATGCAATTGGCCCTTTGAGATGTAAAATACAAAATCTCAAATTGGATAATAATGCAATTTACACCCTGTAATCAGTTCAGTCGTATGAATTAGCATGAAACCAATATAACAACAGCATGAATATCACACAACAAAATAAAACAAACTAAGCAGAAGATAGAAAAACAAAACAACAAGTGCCATGCAAATGCAAGGTAAGAAGTTAAAAGTATTGGATGAGATTGAGGTTCTAGTTGAGCAGCATAATATACCACATTCCTTGTCCTTATTCTTGGACTTTTTGTTTTTGGGTCTCAAAGTATACCATGCATTGCCAAGGGATTTGATTTCCTCATCAAAAACAAGTGAGATTGGGACTTTAATCCGCCCCACCAAGTCATGATTGAAGAACTTGTCCTCATCCATGACAGAGACGACAAGCTTTCCTTTAAGGTCGTCAACCCAAAAACAAAACTGTTCATCCCACTTTGGTTCCAAGTTCTTCTTGATCACCTTCGTCTTGAACTTCTGTTTTCCCAACTGTAACCGCACGTACAAATCACTCAATCCATTGGAATCCGGGGCCACCAAGTTTTTTGCCTCAATTACACGAACCACAAGCTTCATTGTTATAATTACTATTATTATTATATAATAACAACAACAACCAGAATCTTGAGCCAAAAATGTCAACGTTATTGTTTAAATTACAGCGCAGCCCAGAAAGATCTCTCAAAAGGGCAATGCACATGCAGAAAACTTTTCATTTAGAAAAGGGAACAATTAACCAAATGGATCAACACGGCTGAAACGCATGATCCGAAGCGTGTATGAATAAAGATTGATTCTGCCAAAATTTCTTTTTGTGAAAAACTGATTCAATGTTTAATTTTTGTTACGAATTCATCACTGGTGGCCGGTTTAGAAAGATGGAGAAAACTGCAGGAAATTTGGGTCATCTGCATAACAGGGAAAAAAAATTAAATGAAAGAAAAAGAAATGATTTTAAGAGCGGATAGACAAACCCTAAAAAGACCCAAATCAATTGAAGGGTCGGAAATAAAAAATGAATATTACATTAATGGAAAATTTGAATATCAAAATTGGAAAGAGAGGGAGACGCGGTTAGAGCAATGACTTTGTGTGTGTGTGTTTTTTCTTTTTGTTTTCTTTTTGATTCCCATTTTGTAGAATCAGCGTTTGACGTGCGACTTATTGACCTTGCAATCATCAATCCACTATACTCCTCATGCGCCCCGACAAGCTAAATAAATCTAATATACTACCTCCGTCCCTAAATAAAATAACTTTTTAACTAATTTATACACTTTAAAAAAATTAGTTAAATTAGTTAATAGCAATAAATTTATCAATGATTTACTATACATTTCCAAAACTAACCCTAACACTTATTATTATCTCTTTTCTCTCCTCTTTCTCTCATCACTTAATTAATGCATTGAAAAATGTATAGTAGTTGGGTAATCATAAGGGCATTTTAGTCAAAAAATAATTAATGCAACTAATTTTTTGGAAAGGTTCTTATATAAAAAGACTTTTATTTTTTTGTAAAGGTTTCTATATTTAGGGATGGAGGTAGTAATATATATGCTCTTTACATGCATAGACATAGTTCTTCGACTTCTTTCTGATTATTATTTATTATTGACTTTAACATCTTTTTAATCCCTCTAAATATTGACGTTTTGAATTTAGTCTTTTTAAAAAACATCAAAAAAATTTGATCTTTTAAGAAATCAATTTTTTGATTTAGGTCTCTCTTTTACGTTTACTGCTGACATGACATACTGAGATTCCTGTAAAAAGCTGACATGGTCAGTATGCAGTGTCATGTCAGCTGACACGTCATCTATATAGACTACACGACCTACATAATAGGGACTAAAATCAAAACTTAATATATTTAGGAGACCATGTGACACCACCACCACCCTCTCTCCCTCATTTTCTCTCTCTCCCCACCCCACCACACTCTCTCTCTCTCGTTTTCTCTCTCTCTCCCCACCCCACCACCACCACCACTACCACCACCACCACCACTACTGCCCCACTCTCTCTCTCTCTCTCTCTCTCTCGTTTTCTCTCTCTCTCACCCCCACCAACAAGCACCCCCTCCTTCCTTCTTCTCCCTCCTCTCAAGCTCCTTCTTATTGGGGACTCTGGTGTTGGTAAATCATGCCTTCTTCTGAGGTTTGCTGTAAGCTTTCTGCTGCTTTTTCTGCACTTATATATTGTTTTGACTACTGCTGGGTTTTATTTCCTATACTATAATGTAATGTTGTTAGTTTTTTTATTTCCAGTTTACCATATTTTCCCACCTTTTTAGCGTTACATCTTTTATCCCTCCCAAAAAACAATAGCGCCCATTGAGTGTGCTGCACTGGTTAAGAATGGTGATTGATAACTGCAACATCTTGATAAACAATAGCTGCATGTTTAATTCTTTGTTTGAGGTTTTAATTGTGTTGGGGTTCTGGAAGACAAATGGTAAAATAAAATAAAATCAAACTATGAGAGGGGAGAGAGAGAGAGAAAACGAGAGAGAGTGTGTGTGGTGGTGGTGGTGGTGGTGGTGTCACATGATCATTCTAAATATATTAAGTTTTGATTTAATCCTTTTAAATATATTAAGTTTTAATTTTAGTCTCTATTACGTAAGTCATGTAGTCCGTATAGATGACGTGTCAACTGACATAACACTGCATACTAATCACGTCAATTTTTTACAGAGACCTCAGTGTGTCATGTCAGCGGTTAATACAAAAAGAAAGACCTAAATCAAAAAATTAATTTTAAAAAAAAACTTTAATTTTTTTTAAAAAAATTAAATTCAAAATATCAATATTTAGAGAGATCAATAACATGTTAAACCCTTTGTTATTTTATAATAATAAGATAAGATACGGTAAAAGATTAGATTCGATTGATGCCAAATGTCAATGTGTAATAGTCATAGTTATGAATTTGATGCTGGGGTCTGGGGATGACATGACAGCATCCCATCTCCCCGCGGAACCCACTCTTACGCTGGTCCGAAGTTTTCTTCCTGCTCTTGTCCAAAGTTTCTTCTCCTTCTCTAGTGAAATAACATAAGTTTTTTTTTTTTTAATTTTGTACCAATTATCCCATATAATGCATTGGTAGTTTGCAAAATGACAAAAAAAACTACCTTTTAAAAATTTAATTTAATTGCTTAAAATTATTTTAATATCAATAAAATAATTAAAATATAAATTTGTCGATATTAAAAACATCAATATCTCAATGACTATTTACAACCATCTCATTGTATTCTATGTTTAATTGAAAAAATTTAAATACTAATTAAAGAAACTAAGAAAAGAAAAAGAATTCATTTGATTAAATATTAATAAAAAAAATTAATATGTTCAATCCCCATCCTCCATTTCCCTCAAACCAAATTCTATGAAATTCCCACGATGATCAACTTTGCATATGTTTGGTTTGTGCAACAGCTACTCATGCGCTATAGGAATTAAGACAATTATGGTATCCGAAATTCTGAGATCAGAAGAGCTGTGTGCAAAAGCAGCACGAACCAGCATCCAAACTTAACATTCAAAGCAAGGGAATCTCCTCCTGACTCCTGAGCAAGCAACATGTTATAATCATGCTATAGTTCCTGCTGGAGAGTGAGGAGGGAAAGGGCCGGAGCGACGCTCTCAAGGCATCATTGTATAACATGTGTGAAATACGGTATGAGTATGAGAAGAAATCTGGATTATTTGCATTGAATTTGAATTGGTGGTACACTGCATTGTATAGAATCGGACCAATCATTGAACCGGTGAGGGCAAGGGTTCAAAGTTCAAAGATTCGACAGGAGTTCAACGGGGGTTTAACCGATTGAACTGAGATATAATTAAATAATATTATTTTAATTATAAATATAATATATAATACTATATATAACCTATAATATCATTTTAAATCTTAAACTCTATACAATATTGAGCAAAAATTAACATAAAAGTCATAACTTTATAAAGAAAACTTAAACTTCACTACTAAATGTCATAATTCATAATATAAAATATTCAAAATTACAAATAATCGAAGAAAATGATATCTATTTCTTTTAAAAAAAATTAAATTTTTTTATTTTATTTTTTTAAAAAAAGTACTAACCGGTCCAACCAGTTTTTACCCCCTAATTTTTCCGATTTTATTCAATTTTTGACCAGTTCTTGCACAATCTAGTTTTCAGGGCGTACCAGATCGGTCTAAAATCCGATTCCCGGTCCGATTTTGACTTCCATAATAATTATAATTAGTGTTACAAAAGGGGTACGGGGAGAAAATTCTGGAATAAACCACAACATATTGCAATATCTACAAGCTCGACACCTAATGCATTGGGGCAAGGCACCAAAAAAGGGTCAGCACATCTTGGCATTTTAGGCTACGTTTAAATCATCAATATATGAAATAGAGTAAAATGAAAAGATGTCATTGTTTCGATTGTTTAACATACATAATAAAATGCATTCAATTCCATTCGATGATTCAATCGAATACCCTTCTTTTTCTTCTCTAAATTTGAAATATAGGATCAAACCCGTTATTTTTCTGTTCCATCATAAAAATAAAAATATTCAAACAATTAAAGAGTAGCTAAATGCCATATCATTTCACTTCACTTCATTCCATTCCATTACCATTAAATATCCAAACATAGCCTTAAAAGAGCACCTCTCTGGTTCAAGTGAGAGAGCACCTTCCTAATAAGAGTAAAAAAAGAAAAGGAAAAGAAAAACACTGAAAACCTAACCGTCTTTCTAACCCTCTAACTGTGATGCTAAAGGAGTCAAATAGTCAGCAGCATGTTAAAAGAATAACGAGGGCTCTGTCTCCGGTGCACGAGCCATGTACGTCGCGTACCGTGTGCAAGTTGATTTTTTTTTTGGTACAAAATTTTTTTTTGCAAGAACTGATATTAACCGTAAGATTATTTGAACGGTTAGATATAGAGAGGGTTTATCATAGAATTCACTACACTGAATCACTCCCCCACCTCCACTCTCTTCTTCCTCTCACTCGTCTTCTTCCTCTCGCCCCTTCGACGCCGACAAGGATTGCAATGTAACCTCCGGCAGCAAGACTGTACCACCTTCTTCTCAATCCACGGTCACCCACAAGGCCACACCACCGCCCCCAAGTCGGTCTTCATCGACGACGAGATTGAGCTCCTCCGACGACGAGGAGAAACGACAACAATAACAATAGCACAAACGGCAGTTCCGATGTACACACCCGGAAGCTCCCTCAGTTCGCAAGTCCGTCGTCGTCAACTCCGTCTTCAAGCTCCACATAACCACCACACCAAGGTGGAGCATGGCTCCCGTTTCGTGTCGATTTGGAGAAGGTGAAAACGCCGAAGATGGCCCTGTAACTGGGTAACGAGGTACTGCAAGTTGGTAGAATTGAGATCTATAATGGAAGACCAAGAGCAATAGTGAAGATGCGCAACCATGGCTGCAGTGGGGGTCAGAGAGCTCGGATTGGTCATCGGAGGTGACAGAGACACGCGCACGAGAGAAGGGGTCCATGATCCAGCGCTTGCAAGTCCATTGTAAGAAAAATATTTTTTTTGCAAAAAAAAATATTGGCTCGCGCACAGTACGCGGCCTACATGGCTCGCACACCGGAGACAGAGCCGAATAACGAGTTGTCCGTCTTTAATACTCTTAGCAGCATGTAGTTTTGGGCTTCCTTAATTAAACGTCTTTTATTGTTACTACGAACTTTACCAGCTTTAAATTTTCAGACAATTGATAGCCTAACAAATGTCTGTATATGCCTTTTTGATTGAGACAAACGGTGCTAATAGCTAAAATAGACTGAGATTTGTAAAGCATTTTCCATGTTAAAGAATTGAAAAATCTTCGTACACGAGTTATTATTATTATAATATACAAGGTGCACTAGAAGACCACGGTTGTACTTGTAAATTGTAATACATAGAATGTGACAATGGCACCAAAAATAGAACTGAAATTAACCAAAACTTGGGCAACATTTGACACAGATAAGTTATCAATTTATCTATATGCACACAGAATATAGCCAATTCAACCTTTGATTTGACATCAACAAATTTTGAGAAACTAGTTTGGAGTCTTGAGCAAAACCAAAACATAACCAAACTAGAGGTAACGATTTGGCACAGCCTAGAGAAAGCGATAGACATATATAATCAGAAAAAACAACAGCCGTTGCAGTATAAGCATAAGATGACAAATATAAACGCCAAATGAAATGGCAAAACTAATAATCAGAGATTCTCGTCTAAAATCATCAATTCCTGTTAGAAATAATAAGCAGGATAGCAACTCTAGTCAAGCATAACAAAAGCAATGACAATGATACCAGGATAGAAAGAGTGCTGTAATCAAACTTTATACAAGATCATATATGTAACCGCAAAAAGTAGATTAGGCCGCTAATAAGCATTAATGCTGACAATACAAGATCATAGTTGATGACATGAGCCACATCGGGTA
Source organism: Glycyrrhiza uralensis (assembly GCA_030159175.1). Lineage (NCBI taxonomy): Eukaryota > Viridiplantae > Streptophyta > Magnoliopsida > Fabales > Fabaceae > Glycyrrhiza > Glycyrrhiza uralensis. Next base: position 59,719,134 of record BRZY01000001.1, on the reverse strand, counting down.
TGTCAATCCCACGCCCGGCAACATCGGTCGCAACAAGCACATTATACCTCTTGGTCCTAAATCCTTCCAGACTAATCTCCCTCTGCTCCTGCGATTTCCCTCCGTGCAAAGTGGTCACGCGATAGCCTTCCTTATCCAGATGCTTGGCAACCATGTCAGCATTCTTCTTGGTGTTAACGAAGACAATCGCCGTCTTGTCATTGAGCTCATCGAGCAACCTCTGAAGCCTAGAGAATTTCTCGGACTCCTTCACCATCATGACATGCTGGCTGATCAAGTCAGTTGTCTTTCCAGCAGTGCCTATTGTCACCACAACAGGGTTCCTCAAATACTTCCTGGCAAGCCTCTCCACAGCGGGAGGCATGGTGGCACTGAACATATAAGTGGTCCTATAAATCTTCTTCTCATCAAGCTCCTCATCTTCATTCTCGGGTTTGAGATTGCTGGAAGGCATGGCATCCAGCACACCCATAACCTGGGCCTCAAACCCCATATCAATCATGCGGTCAGCCTCATCAAGAACAACATAATTGCACTGGTTGAGCACGGCATAGCGCCGCTCCAGGCAATCGATCAAACAACCGGGGGTCACGATAACAATCTCGCAGCCCTGCCTTATCTAGGGATGGCAATAAAACCCATACCCGCGGGTACCCGCGGATAAAATCCGCTACGGGTACGGGGCGGGTACCTTAACGGGTACCCGCGGGTAAAGTAAACGGGTATTTGAAGTACCCGTTAATAAACGGGGACGGGGACGGGTAGTGAGGTATCCGTACCCGCGGGTACCCGTACCCGCTAAGACAATTAACTACCTTTATTTTATATATATATTCCTAAAGTGGTCAATACAAGTGTTGTAGAGTGATGTAATTTTTAGTTGTTATTTTTTTTTGTTTTAGTATTAAACAAGTGACTACTACATATGTATTATTAATTTATTTGTATTAATTCTCATGCTATACTTGTAATGACTTTTATTATATGATTTTTATTATAGACAATGTTGTATGGAAAAAAAATTGTTTAGTTTTTTCTAAAAAAATTTAGATTTTTAAAAAATACTCGTGGATATCTATAAATATGTATTATTAATGTATTTGTATTAATTTTCATATTATACTTGTAATGACTTTTATTATGGACAATGTTGTATAGAAAAAAAAACTGTTTTTTTAGTTTTTTTTAAATTTTTTTAAATTTTTTTAAAATACCCGTGGATACCCGCGGATATCGCGGGTACCCGCTAAAGCCTGGATAGCGGATACCCGCACGGGTATGGAGCGGGTAACGGGGGGCGGGGGTACCCAACGGGGCGGGTAGCGGGTAGCTACTACCCGTGCCCGCCCCGCCCCATTTACATCCCTAGCCTTATCTTAAACCCTTGCTCCTCAATGGACTGTCCACCAACAATGGAGACAACTAATTTGAAGCCCAAATACTGAGGAAACTTAACAGTCTCATCCTCAATCTGCTGGGCAAGCTCGCGGGTGGGTGCCATGACAACGGCATAGGGACCCTCGACCTCGTTGTCCTCACTCATGGGAGGGAGCCTGGTAATGTAGCTCAACATAGGGAGCACAAATGTCGCGGTCTTACCGGAACCGGTCTCAGCGATACCGATAACATTGCGCTGCTGGAGGCCGAGGGGGATGGCTGCCATCTGAATTGGAGAAGGGGTCTTGTAACCTGCCTTCTCAACCGCCTTGAGGAGCTCGCTGCTGAGCTTGCTCTCAACCCAGCTCCGCATTGGGCGAGGGATCTTGGAACCCTTGTAGGAGATGTTGTAGTCTTCTCTAAAGATGCGCCAATCCCTCTCCGTCATCTCCTCAAGCTTCTTCTCGCTCCAGTGGCGGTCAACCCTCATGTCGAACGTGTCGTACAGATCCGCGGCTGCCTCCTTCCGGCGCTGCGCCTCCGCCTCCTCCGGCTTCTCCTCGATTCCGTCCTTCTTCCTGATTTGCTCGCGCATCTCCTTCTCGTTCTTCGCCGCAAGCTTCTTCTGCTCTCGGCGGTCCATACCGGCGCGGAAACCGCGGCCGAAGAGTAGCTGAGCCTCGTGAGGGTTCTGGTAGAGCGAATTCATGTCGCGCGATGTGTCCTCCGTGTTCTCCCAATCGAACGAGAACCGAAACTTCTCACTAGGTTTGATGACACGCTTCTTAGGTTTTTTGGAGCCAAGGTACTGCTCCTTTATCGATTCAAGCTCTTTCTCGCGCTCACGCTCCGCTAGTTTCTCAAGGCGAGCGCGCTCACGAGCCTTGTTCTCCTCTTCGCGCTCCCTCTCTCGGTTTTGCCGTTCGCGCTCGCGTTCTTGGTCTCTGCTGTCTCGCTCCCGTTCACGTTCACGTTCACGATCCCTGTCTCAGTCGCGGTCGCGGTCACGTTCCCTATCCCCTCGGGTCCCTGTCCCTGGGGTCCCAGTCGCGGCGGTCGGAGTCGGAGGAGGGGGGTTTAGGATCGGAGGGGCGGTTACCGGAGAGGAGCTGTTCCTGGAGGCGCCTCTGCTCGGCGACTTCGTCCTGGCGGTGCTGAAGGGCCAACTGCTCGCGCTGGGCTTTGGTGAGGAACACTGGCTTCGAAACGGTTGCGGCCACGTCATCGGTTGCACGCTTCATGGTTAAGGGGTTGCAACGAACCAACTGAGTGAGAAACTAAGCTAGAGAGTGTTTGGAGAGAGATTGCTCATTCGCTTGGTTAATTGCAGGAGGGGAGAGGGCTCCGATCGGTTGAGAGGAGCACGCAAAGTCGCAAAAACACACCACCGTCTTCCAGACCCTTCTGTCCTGTCCCTCGCCTAGGCCAGTTTCTTCTCATATTTGGGCAAGGCCCAATTCAAATGGGCCCATATTTGTTTAGGTCTACGGGTTTGTTTGGTTTTTTTTAGTTCCAGAAATTATAATTTCATTCCAAGAAAAAAAATTATAATTTCGGATATTTGTTCCATAAATTATTAATTCCAGAAATAGTAATATTTTTAGAATACAAATATTTACTTCTGGAATTATAAATTATGGAAATCGAGAAAGAAAAAAAAAACTCAGTGATAGGGTGGGATAATTTGGTCTTTTCTATGACAAAAAAATTTAGTGTGGGTGTGAGAATAAGGGTCTGTTTGGATTGGCTTATGCAGAGCTTATGAACACAGCTTATGAAGCTTATGACTGATTTATAAGCTGTTTTGGGCTTATTTTTCATAAGCTACCCAGGATAACTTATCAAAACAGCTTATGGCTTATATAAAATAAGTTTCACTATAATTTTTCTTCGATTATAAAAGTAGCTTATACAGCTTATGCCATAAACAGTAGATAAGCTTGTTATCCAAACAGGGCCTAAATTGTGTATCTCAAGAGAGAAATGTTTAGGTCTATGGGCTTGTTTGTGAGGGTGCTCGGTTCTCTGATTGTGGGTTTTGTTTCAGTTGTGTGGTGACCCTGAATTCTTACCTTTTCTTCCCCTTCAAATTTATATTTATTTTGGAAATGAGTAAATTGCTAAAGCCATCTCAAATGTAGGTTCTTGGAACTTGGAAGGATTTTTAAAGTTAAGAACGGATTATTGTAAGAATCACCATTAGAAAGAGCTGATTTAACTTCCACATCTAAAAATATTCTTCCATAAGAACTTGATCAAGTTCTTAATTAGGAATATACGCCCCGTTTTTTAATTGGGTCACCAAACATCCTCATCGAATATTGGCCTAATGCTCAGCGATTTTAACAAATGCTCAATGATTCTATTCACTGCAAGTAAAAACAGACACCTCCCAATTTTGTTTCTATACATTCTCATCAACTTCAGGGATAGATTATTGATAGATATATTAATCTCTGGAAATTTTAAACTTTATTTATGATTCTCAAGAAATTAATTACAGGTGTTGGATATGATGGTCTTTTTAATGGAGTTAGGTGTCTATTTTCAGAGGACAGATTTGGGGTGTACTGGTTTTTATACATCCATGCCACATTGCCACTTCCTTGGTGAAGATTGGAAGGCACTAAAAGTCTAACACACCCAAAAAAAATAGAAAGCTTTATTATTCTTGTACATTTAATATTTACTCATCTTGGTGATAAAAATCTGGATCTAAATAACCATAACGGATTGGGCATCAAACGCTTAAGTGGGACAATGCCACGGGATTCATCTTCTTCATGCGAACCTCTGGAACTGCTATTGTCTCTGGAGTGCGGTGAAGTACAACCAAGCATCTGATCGATCACTTCTCTTCCTTCGCATATGATTTTAATATCACAGCTTTCTTGTGCATCTTTTAGTACCATGTCTGCTATGGCATTTTGCCTTCTTGACCCAGGTTTTCTACTCATCCAAATAGTAAAAACATTTAGAAAATTAAATTCTATAATTATTATTATTATTATTAATTTAGTACTATTACATAGGTTGTTGATGACATGGTACCTTAAATTAGATTGGGTAGTTCCAATCACCAATTTCCTTATATTAAGATTCCCAACAAGGTCCACGATGGCTTTTGCAACGTTGTCACCCTCAACAAGCATCATCTCCACCTTAACCTGTGTATGTTAGTTTATACATTATTATTAAAATCTATGTTCAATCATTTCATAAAAAGCCTATCCTAAAGAACTCAGTACAGTATATATATCTGAAATATTACAATGCGTTTTCCAAGCAAGGATGGATATAATTTACCTTTGAATCAACACACAGGTCAATGAAGTTTTGAAGGAGCAATTTCCTCTTGTTTTTCTCTCGGGTCAAGTGGATGTTAATATGCTCTGGATTTACATGACTCCTTGGAATTTTCCCCACTTCATTAATCATTCAAAATAGCATAAATTGCCAAACAAACAAACAAACAAAGATATGGCTGAATTATAATTAGTACTTCATTAAAATTGCAGCACACCAATATTGCTCACCTCTCTAATTTTTTTTTATTTTTAATTAAAATTGTTTTTATTTATTGGATAGGATTTTTCTACCGGTAGGGTGTTTAGGGACTAACAAGTAACCCATCTTATACGGGTTTTTGATTTTGAAGGGACTTAATTAGTTGACCGTCACCATCAACCGTGGGTACAAGTTAATTATAAAGAAGAACAAGTCAGACTTACATGGAGTTGGAATGAGCTTGAGTTGAGGGAAAACGTGTAAGAGAGAGACGGTGGTGGAGGGTGTCACGGCGTGTTTCAGGGCCCATGAAAGCGCTTCCATGCTTGAATGGTCTCTGCCATGGTGGCCCACTGCCACATAGACAACATCGTCGTTGTTATTGTCGTGAATATCAAGAGAGAAGACGGTGCTCTCGCAGTCGTCTTCTTCTTCTTCTTCTTCTGTGATAGCATCCAAAGGCTCCTTCTTCTTCTTCAAGTTAATCTCAAACAGCTCCTCCTCCTCTGAATCCTCCTCCTCACTGAGACTGAAACGACTGAGACTGTGATCAATATCAAACACTTGGTTGTTTCTCTTGAACCCAATAATTAAACCGCAACTACAACTACTCCTGGACCTAATTTCTTCATCCGAATAATCACTGTGCGAGCCCTCATCATCATCATCATCATCATCATCGTGCTTTGTTTCCCATGACGACCACCTTGACATCATATTTGCTCTGTCCACGTCAACAACTTGGTGATCTCTGTTATTGGATAATGGGATTTTGGGCTACTGCTTCATCATTTATGCTTAACAGATGAGACGGAAAATGGGAGGCAGAGATAAGATAACAACCAAACCAAGATAAAAATGGATATATAGATTAAAGTGTGTGTTATTGTTGTGTACTATACAATTAATATTAATGGCGTGTATGTTTGTTGGTGACGTTCTATATACTTTGGCCAAGAAGATCAGTCTAAGTTGATTATTATATAACGTAACTCCGAGGCAAGAAAATTCAAAGATTAATTCATAGAAAAAAAAACAGTTATCAGTCCTTGCTTGGTACTATATATTTGACTCTTTCCTTGTTTGCCGAGATAAAGATTGTGACACAACACTTGTATAATCAGAAGAGGGAGAGAGAGGTGGGTGGATCCTCTGTAGCGCTGGAGAGAGATCCACTCTTTCTGTCTCTCTCCTCAATTTTCTCTCTCTTTCACTTTTTTCTCTCTCCTCCCACACTCACAAGTCTCTGCTGCCTCTGTAGCATGGCAGAGGATCCGAATTGGAGAGAGAGAGAGACAGAGAGGTTACTAATTAGTATTCGATTTAATTTGGATGTTTAGAGATATGAAGTGTGAACAACACTTTATTTATATCTATGCGTTAATTAGGATTGGATTAGTGGTTACTAAGAGCATCTCCAATGGAAAGAGCTTAAGGAGTCCTTAAAGTTAAAGAACAGATCTTAACATAGTTCACTGTTGGAGTTGAATGAGCTGGCAAAAAATTTTAAGGCATGTTGCTTATATAAGCAACTGGTGCTTAACAATAAAAAATATTATTTTTCATCAACATCTATTGAAATGAATGGAGGAGAGCAACTGAAATGAAAAAGAATTTCTTTTTTCTCGGCAACCGAAAACGAGGAAGCCAATTGCGAAGAAGAACTCTCACACACACTACATATTTTCACACCTCTAGTTTGTCACGCTGGCCTTTGTTTGTATTGGGCTTTGACCCATTAGCTTTGGTCATTGAATAAATGAAAGTGACTCTTTGAGCATTGAGAAGGAAATTTTTACCGTTTAAAAACATCAAAAATCATTAGGCATCAGAATAATTTTTTGGTCCATTTGTCATTTTTTACTTATTACTTATTGTGATAAAAAAGTAATTGAATTTTTTTTTATATTTTTACTATTTTTTATTTTAACTTATTTATTATTTCAGAATTAAAATATTAATAATTTTTTTTTGTCCTGAAAATATAAATGAATTAAAATATAGATGAGTTAATATTTTAATTTTAAGCAAAAGTATTTTTAAATAAAAATATTAAAAATATAGTGTCATTTGTGGGTCCTATTTTTGGTTCTTAAAGATTCTACCATTAGAGTAAAAAATGGTTGGGTTTCTTAAAATGTGACGTGGCATGATAGGACTCACTAAAATGAGTTAAACAACCCAAATTAGGTTGCACCCTTAAATGCTCTAACTTAGATACTTCTCTTTGTCAAAAAAACTTAGATACTTCTCATATATTGATATCTCCTTCCCACCATACCCAAAAAAAAAAGTGTGTATATGTATATACATATTACATATCTATAATTACAAATCTAATGTGTAATTTTTTTTTCAAGTCGTGACCCATTTATAGGCATAGAATGTTTATTATGTATAGAATGTTTTATTTTTTCTAGATCCTTAAACTTCTCTAAAAACTCTATTATGTTTTTTTTTCCTAAATCAATGAAAATCACGTTAATTTAAGTTTTTTTATTCCTCTGACATTTCTTCACCACCGCAAGTGATCATTCAAGTAATACTAGACCATTGACCCGTGCATTCACACGGGTTGGTGGGTCGCATTGGTTTTTTACGCATAATATAAAATAATTTATTTATATAAAAATAATAATAACTTAATATCTTATATATTCAAAATTAATAACAATGTTGGTTCGGTGATATTTTGCATTTTAGTTAAATATAAAAACTTCATGTTATAAACTGTTAGCAAACATCAATAAAATATGTAAGCAAAAACTATATTATTGATAAAAAGAATAAAATTAAAAAAAATAATTTTACAATCTGAAAATTTATATGAACAAATAAAATAAATGAAACTCATAATTAAAAACTATTTTACAACCTGTAAATTTACACAAACAAAAATATATGAATGAAAGATGCAAAAAAGGTTTTGTGAATATTTTAAATCTTTCTATCTTTTATTTCTACAAATCCTCATAATTATTAAATTGAGAAAGTATTAAATATTTTTTTATATTTTTAACATATTGAATGTAGAGTTTAATTACCATGCACATATAATATAAAAAAATTTTATACAAACAGGCAATCAGATGATCACCATAAAACCATCTCGTAATATTATTTCCTAAATATATATATGCATAAACATATGTATGATGAGATATTATTGAATGATTGTGTAAAATCTTTACACATATTAATGCATAATAATTAAATTCATAAATATATTTATTTTTTATTTAAACTTTATAAAGTAGTTAGAGCATATACATTACTACTTCTTTTACACAACTTCCTAGAAAACCCTTCACCCCTTTCGATAATGGCCTGAACTGAACTACTAATAGTGTAAAAGCCGATTCAATTAATCAATTAATATTAAAATAAAATAGAGTGATTGGCGGGAATACTGTGTAGAGATTAACCAAAAATTTTATATTTATAGATTACCTTGTACTTTAATTGGTTGCACTTGCAGGTAACAGATGCGAAAATAAATAAATAAATAAAATCAATAGCATTGGAGTTGCATCACTCTATACAAGCATTAAGGGAAAAGAAAAATTGCAATCATTCGACATTCATTGACTGGCTTATTAAGTTTTAAATTATTGAGTGTTTTCTATATTTTTTTTATCAGCCTTGAGTGTTTCCTATATATTCAAGCGTGGATATACACGTATCTTGTATATAATATTAAAGTCAAGTGAGTATGTTAAAAAAAAAAGTCAAGTGAGAACCACAACAGAATATGCCTTTTGTGATGAGGCAACGGGGTCCACCTCCCATTAAAAGTCAAATATCATGCTTTGTTTAGTATATATATATATAAACGATGTTTTTCTAATGTGTTCGCTATCTTATGCTAGTATTCTTATAAGGGAGGTGATTACGAAACACTTGAAAGACATTGTAACACTAAATTATTTTCTTTATAACACTACAGTTATAAGAGAAATTTCCTTTCATCTCGATATAACCAAGAAAACATTAAACAATATTTGAAGAAATTTCCTTTTGTACCTATATATCCTATTAGAGTATTATTAACATTATTTCTTTCATTCTTTCTGGAGTACAACGCACACTAATTCTGACATCTTCAAAGAAAGCGTTATGCTGCATATATTGAAGTGGAAAAGTTCACCTGTTTTCATAAATAATGAACCTGAGTTTTGCAGTTTTTATTACAATCAGGATCAGGACTATTGCCATTAGTTAAAAACATCAGCAACAACCCAACCAAACTCTATACACCATAATGTTGTATGAAAAGTTTATTCCTTCTGGTTTAAAAAACTAAATAATTTCATTTTCACTATTGAAATTTCAAAAACATCCATTACAGGTCAAAAGAACTTGACTGGGCTAATATCCCTTAATTTGCTGCAATTGAGTAACACAATATTGTAGTCGATCATTTAAACTTGGGTTTGAAACAAATACACGAAACCAAATCAATTTGTTGCCGATCTTCTTTTCTGGTCATGGAAGTATCATTAGCAGAGGTGCGTGCGGTAAGCACATGTGGAGAGGGTGATATTGATGTGATCATCTGCTCATTGACTTCCTTCCCTTCACATATAATTCTCACCTTGCAATTTTGTGGTGCATTCTGCAGTATCTGATCCGCTACGCTATTTCCTTTTCTTGATCTTGATTTTCTGTTCATCAGAAAAATGTATGTGCTGTCAAATTAATGTGAATCATGCTTATATAGGCCTAATTAAACTTGAAAGTTCTGCCTGGATGATACCTTAGATGGAATTTGTTGGCTCCGATCACTAAATTTCTTATCTTAAGAATGGGAATTAGGTCGAGGATAGCCTTTGCGACCATGTCACTCTCGATCAGGATGGTGTCTACCTTAACCTGTGTGTTTTGGATATTTTTGCTACTGTTATGATTGAGAGAATAATAATAAATTAACAACCTATTAATTAACAGAAAACTAATTAACAAAATACCAACAGAAACAACTACTTTCTGTTATAACTAATAGTTGTTACTTTATCCATTGGATTCATATATAGAATTAGTACTGTACCTTGGAAGTAGAGCATGATTGGAGGAACTTGTGAAGGAGCTCTCTCCTCTTGCCTCTTTCGTTCGACATATAACTCTCCACCTGCTCAGCACTCACTTGATTCCTTGGAATCATTCCTACCCCCACTGCATCGGCAAGACACACATTCACACATCTTTAGATCCATATGTGGAGATGTTGATTGATAAGAAATTAAATTGCATTTCTATTAATTTATATATCAGCTAGCTTGAGGAAATTAACATTTTCAGTCACTTGGACTCTGAAAATCTCTCTCTGTTTTCTTGTTGGTACAAATTTACATTCTGCTCTTCAATCATTCTACTTGGAAGTTGGAAGGAAGAAAGAAAGAGTGTTATGTTTAACTTACGTGGATTTGGAATGTGTTTGATCTGCGGGAAAACATGTACGAGATAGAGTATGGTAGAGTGGGGGGTAGCCAAGTTGTTGAGAGTCCATTGCAGGGCTTCCATGCTTGTCTGGCTCTTACCCACTGCCACATAAACAGAGTCTTCTTCTTCTTCTTCTTCTTCACTAATATTGGTGCCCACCACCATAGACCCATCATGGTGGTGGTGGGTCTCGCTGACCTCTTCCTCTATCTCACACACGCCGGTGGTGCTGCCGTTGCCGTAGTTGGTGGTGTTGAACTCCATGACATCCGTGGAGACACCTTGTTGATGCGAATGGTGCAAGGTCTCCGTTAACGTAGCCGACATAATTAATAATTGTAGCTATGACAGATTAAATACTATTTGGGCTGGTCTTAGCTAGAATTGAAGAAAAGAGAGCAATTTACGTGAGTGGAAGAAGCGCTGCTCAGATCAGACAGACTGAGGACCTAGCATTGGGATGCTCAACCAGATCAAGGAAACTCGGGTTATATATTTCCTTTGACATTTTTTGGGGTCAAATTACCATGACAGTTTGAAACAGAGAAAATATTTTATTTTTATTTTTTGATCAAGAAAATGATGGAGTGGGGAGAAAGCACCCCCAAACCAGCGGACAGGGAGCCAATGGCATGCCGAGGATCCGTAGACCAAGCACTAACCGACCACCATCAGGTGGAGGGCCCGAAGGCCAACCATAGTGTCCAATTTGACCCAGGTTACTAACCGAACTGCGGGCCAGCAGAGGCCCACCAGAGCCTAGCTCATGGCGCCAGAGGGATCTCCTCTGAGGAGGTATATTTTATTTTTATTTGTTCTTAAGTTTCTTAGGAAATAAATGATATTTTTCATTATATGTGTATATTTTTATTTCATTTATTTCTCTCTAAAAAGTAAAAACATAGTAATGAAAGAAAAATAAATAGAGATAATTTTTTCCCCGTTTGAACCCTCTTTTTATTTTTCTCTATCGTTGTTATTGATATGGTTGTTGTTGTTATTATTATTATTATTAAAAAAATTACAATTTGAAGTTAACATTTTTAATTAAAATAAAAGTTAGAGTTTAGTAACTATGCACCGATAGTATAAATATGTTTTTTATAAACATCGAATTACATTTGACAATTTTGTCGGATTAACACACTATAGTGAAATACATGTAACTAGCAACATAGTAAAATATGATTCAACGTCTCTATAAAATATTTTACATTATCAACAAGGAAATTCGCCAAGTCGCTCATCAAAAGCCTATTGCTTAGCTTATATCATGCCTTCTTTACCAACCATTTTTTCAAAAAAAAAAGAGAGAGTATATTTAACCAAAAAACTTGTTTTAATATCCTCAAAGTTAAAAATAATAAATTCTATAAAAGTTTTTTCACGACATTTTCTTAAATTGAACGAGGTGGTAGTAGATTAATAAATTAATTACTAATATTTGCCAATAAAAGTAAATTGTGTTTTTCTGTTCCACACATAGTTGTTGGAGTTATCTTGTGTGTCTTCGGTGTTCTAATTGAAACTTGTACTTTTAATATTGTAAAAGAATTTAGGTTGCATTTATTTATGAATTATTTATAATTTAATTAACTGTTTGAAAAAAATAAAATACTAATATTCCAGACAGCACAAAGGATATTCTTTTGGTTGGTTAAATAAAAAAACAAGTTATCGTTTATAATTAAGCGAAACTGTGTCTAGTCACACTCGACGCGAGTTATGAAAAGTCAAAATGATCATGCGAAATCGCAACATTATAAATTATAATATGAATTATATCTCCCATTGATTCAAAAATCCCAACCAGGCAACCACGCCCACGACGTCATTGCATCACTGATTTCAATATCACATTTGTTAATTGGGAGCACTTAGTATGGACCACCGTTCTTGTTCACCACGGTGGTGAACTGTCCTTTTGACCTGTTATTGCCTATTTATCCAGTTTTCGTGTTATTATAATTTGACCCCCAAAATTTTTGTGAATAACATTTGTATACAATCAGTAAATAGCCCAAAAGTTTTGAAAATTACTTTTCTTACCAAAAGTTATTATCCCCCGAATGTTTGAATATTTTTTGTATTGCCCAATCTTTCAACATCCCCATCGCTATCTACGAATCAATCACTACTTTCTCAAGATGAGTTGTGACGCCGGTGCTCTGCACGCTACCGAAATTCTCCGAGCTTGCTCTCGTTGCAAAAACCCAAGCGAAAAACCACTTTCTCTCTCATTTTCTCTCCGATTCTCTCGTTGCAAAAACCACTTCCAATCGGATTCCAGTTGGTATGTTGCTTCTCTCTCTCCATTAATGTACTCCCTTCTCTCGCTTCGCTGTTTTGTACTGGAATCTTAATCATGCTTCGGGAGCTAGGATTAGGGTTTGATTTCGATACTCTTCGCAATTGTTGTTGTTGTGCTCACTGCACTATATGTTTCCTAGAAAGAGAGCCTGCGAAGAAGAGGCCGACAATAACAGTTTTGCGAAGAAGAATCGGATCACTGCTGCCGGAACCGCCGATTCGACGATGAACAGTGACCGGAGCTTCAGCAGCAGTAACGAAAACAACAACAACAAGAAGTAACAACAACAACGTGAACATGGCAAGAGCCTTCCACAAAAAACAAAATGCTTTATAGGTACAATTTCAAGGTTTCCTCTTCGTTCAGTTCTCATTCTCTGCACTATTTCACATGTTTTTTTATTTATTTAATTTTTCAATTGCTTTTTTCCTGTCTCACATAGACTTGGCGAAAAGCTGCAAATAGAAACCAGGATGAGTTTTTACCTTAAGATGGTTAGAACAAAAACTCATTGATGGAGTTCACAGACCAGAATAACAACTTGCTATCCTTTTTATTTTTCTGTGGCTGGTTTGCTTTTTGTGATTGGTTATTTATTGAAGGGGTTGGATTCCAATTTCTATTATTTTGTTCATATAGTGGACATAGTTTTTTTTGCTTCAACACTTCTCCTGGCTCTGTATTTGGTTCCCAAGTTTGTTGAGATTGACTTGATCTGACTTGACAATTATCATCTTTTCCATGTTTCATTTTAGTTATTATAACTTAGTATCATGAATTAGACAGAACTGTATAACTTGGAAGGATATATAATGGTTCTCCCACGCATTAATTTTATTTTCTTGTCCAATTTACAGTGATTGTCATACTGCAATGCTATCATTACAAGGTGCAATATTTATTTGATAAAGAAAGTCAGGCATAGAGAGTTGCAAAAACAGCAACCTGTTTTGCAGTGTCATAGGTCCTTAATTGAATTTGCATTATATTATTAAGTTGTCAATTAAATAAAATTTGAATTTTGTTAAATTTCTTCATTGTTCTGAATAACAGTGATTTTGTGCCTTTTTATAATTTAATTTATGTCTCTATTCAATAAAAAGGATTTGTATCCACTTACTTGATTCAAGCATGATTAATTGTAAACACTTACATATAATTCTTTTATGAATCATTTTCAACTTTTAAGCCAAGAATTGGACTAGTTGTAAAGGAGGGTACAACCGAATCATCACAGAAGCACAAAGTCAACTTTTGGTGGCTGGTTCATGTGGAAAAAAACAACTCTGCATTATTTCAGTTGTTTAAAAGCAAGTGTAGTGTTTGTGGCCCTAACTATTGTGGCACTAACTAAATAATGTTAGATTCTTTCTAAAGTATCTCATCCTAGCGCGAAGGAGTGTACAACCGAATCATTACATTTATCGCCGTTCTTGATTTCTTGATTGATTCCCTTCTCCCTAACCTAGCAGCTTGCCTTGGTGCTATTTATTAGTGGGATTCCCTTCAGAGCATGCTCGAGTTGTTGTTCCAATGTGTTTGAATATATAAAATATATAAGGTTGACTAGTAAAAGATTAAGGAACTTTCATTAGTGTATTGTGCTTCCCATTGGTAGTTTATCTATAGGAATGGGCATTGCACGATTCTCTTCAAGGTGAATAATTTTGTTTCTTAGTTATTATAACTATTTGCTTGGAGTATTTGCCTCTGTGCTTGTTGATGATTGTGATGATGAGTGGTTGGGTTTGCACTTTGCCCCAATTTACTGGTTATTTTGTGTTTTATTTTGCTTTACGAACAGGTAGTCATTTTGCTTCACAAATGTTCATTACATGAATGTTCTGATTGCTATAAGATGTAGTTTGTCATATGTTGAAGGAGTGGGTGAAAGCTAACAAGGACAGATTGGAGGAGGAGTCTTATAATGTTTCCATTTCACACTTGTGTGCAAAAATGCATTGCATAATAATCCTAGTTGTGTTTTTTTTTGCTGTGGCTTATGTGGGTTGCTAATTGTGATGTGAATGTGACAGCAACACCAAGATTATCACCCTGGTAGGAGGAAAAGAGCCAAGGACTACAAGAGACTAAGGATGTTGGAAAGCTCTGAAGCCATTGGCTAGGTGTGTATTACTCATTAAATTTAAGCTTTGCTTTGTCAAGTTAAAGTACAAACTCATTATTATATTGAATATGGTAACTTTTTTTGTGTTTTAAATGAATAAGTTATCAGTTCTCTTGTTTGCAGCTCCAAAGGCCATGGAAAAATCTAGGAGCCGAAACTAGTATAGAAGAATCTGTTAGACCAAATTGGGTCATTCAGTGAAGCATATATATAATATACATATAATGGTTTACAAGAGAGCTCGAGTTTATGGTTCTGTAACAAATAAAAAATATATCAATGCAGCATCTCAATTCTTGTGCATTTATATCTGATAAGTTTTCCAAATGTAGAGTTTAACATACTTTGTTTAATTGATTGTTGTTTTAAAAATAGATGATATTGCATGTTAATAAAAATATTTTGACCTCTAATACTTGTCTTTCTATCAGTATATGTGACTTTTTTTGGCATTGCTCTTTATTTTTGTGTGTCTTGTAATAAAAAGAAATGAGACCTTTTTTTCACTCATGGTCCTAATATTTATAGTGTAGCTTTTAGGGCGGAGTAGTGGATTTCAAGTATCATCAACACATTGACCATGTACTAAAGGGCTTTGGTATTGGAGTGTGTCATTGAAGAGAACTACTTTTGATGGAACAGAGTACAATCTCCTGCCTATTAGAAAGTGAAGGAATAAATGCATATGATCAAACGGTTAATTTGTGTTTTCTTGGTCCTTTTCTTGAGAAACACTTGAAGACATTTTCTCATCGCGAGAGAAAGAAGGTTAATCTTTTCCCCCCTAGTGGTATGGATGAAGAAGGTCAATACTTGGAAGTGGAAGATTATGAAGACATAGATCTTGACGGTTCATATAAGTGATTTGATTGTATTATCATGATTTTTAATTTTGGATCACTAGCTATAATTTTAGTGATTAATGAATATATTTTTTCTTTACTTATAGATAAAGTTGTATCTTTATACTAAATGATTAGTTTGTTTGATATCAATAAAAATACTTATTAGTGGATGAAACTATTCTCTATACTCTTAATGAAAGGAAAAAAATGTTGTTGTACTTAAAAAAACCATTCTCTAACTCAAAATAGATGAGATTCATATGCAATTGCAAAACCGTTCTCTAATGTATACCAATTGCTACTGTTTTTTGATAGCAACGGTTACAAAACGTTGGCATAGCTCACTTCAAAACCGTTCTCTAAACACACCAATTGCAATGGTTTTTTGGTGGCAATGGTGTAAAACTGTTGGCGTAGTGAACTTTAGAAACCGTTCTCTAAGGCATATCAAAGACTACGGTTTTCGTAAAGTGTTGTCCGTACATACACAAAACTGTTGCCTAAAGAATAGGCAATGCCTTAGACTACCACGATTTGAAAACCGTTGTCATAGCAAAAAGCAACAGTTTTTTGACGTAAGGCAACAGTTTGTAGGCATTGCAGTAGATCAAAAATGTTGTAGTGGTCGTCGGGTCGTTAAACGCAAGCCTTGGAACTCCGTGTTATTCTCCCTATTGTCAATGTGCTGCCGTAGAGATTTCTGTGTACCCCTGCCACTGGCGCTGGTTTGCTGCTGTTGCGTCTCTTTTCTCCTTCTGGATGGAGAAGATGAACAGTATAGGGCCTTTGAGCCCATTTGACAATTAGAAAGGATGTAAAAAAGTCAAAAGTCAATAAATAAATCTTTTTTTGGGTCAAAAAAAGCTTCATTCATGTTTAATAAACAGGGCCCAAATTGACCCAAACAAGGTAACGACAAATACTGCCCAATGCAGTGCCACAAAAATATTAGACAAAAAAAAAGTGCCACAAAATACACGTGAGAGCCAAGGCACGTAGTTGTACGGCTGTACCACACAAGAAGATCAGAAGACACAAGAATCTAACCATATATCTAGCAATCTTAGGAAAGAGAAAAGCCAAAATTCAAAAGAAAGACCAATAGATCTACTTGTCTCCTTCCATGGCCGAAAGTGAGAGAGCTTCACGGTTTACAACAATAATATTTGAGGTTTTGTAAAAGATAATATTTGAGAGATTAGTTGGGAATAACATCCTTTTAAATTTCATTTTTTTAGGACACAAATTGGGATAATTTAGTGGTCTTAAAATAAAATAAAAACAAATATTAAAACATTTTTGTATAAAAAGATTACAAAACACCAAATTAGTTAATGAAGAATTCATAATTTTGAAAGACATACAAAATACAATGTAAAATTGACTAATCAACATACAAAAAAATTCATATATGATTGTGTATTAAGTTTATATTTTATAACTAATTATGTCCATATTTAAATAATTTAGTTCAAATGCAGTGATTTTTAAACAACCCAAACAAAATATCTTTGTAAGCATAAAGTTTAATAAACACTCATTTTGGTACCTTAAGGTGTCATACAGTGTCACTTTGGTTCCTCACAAGTGGGAAATAAAAAAAAATTCGTCATCTATTGAAATCTTTAGTCACTTTGGTCCATCCTGTCATAAAACTAATCACTATCAGGGACAAAAATCACAAAAAGTTCAACTTTCAACGACAAAAATGACAGCAAGTTAACACTTTCTAAAAAAAATGGTTTTTTAATAAATTTTTGTTGTCAGCGTAATTAACTTATAATGTTGGGATTCATTTCATATTTGAAATAATTTTTGCCTTGTTCTTGATTATGTTAAGTGTCCAGCGAATATTTTTAATACAACACATTATCGACCCTTTCTGCAATAACGTAAAATTGTATGGAAAACAGACACCCCAGGTAATAGGTAAGAGATCCTGTCCGTTCAGATTTTATATTAATATATCAATAGCTAAAAGTGACACTTCACCACCATGGTGAATAAGAATGGTGGTCCATACTAAGTGCTCCCTTGTTAATTTAATTTGTACTTTGTACCGTACGAACAGCTTTGTACTCCCCCTTTTTCTTTTTTTCCTCCAAACATTGTAGTTTGTACTCCCCGTTTTGTCCATATTCCAACAAATTTTATATGGAAAATCATGATTAAATTTTCTTGAAATTATATGAGTTTATTTATTTATTTTTATTATCTATAATATATATAAAAACAAATCTTCTATAGGCATATTTTTACAGGTATTACTTTGAGAGTATTTTAAGGATCAAATGGATTTAATTGATTTGAAAAGATTTTATTGATTGATAATTCCATTATTCAAATTTAATGTACCTTATTTGAAATTGTATTCATTGTATTCGAAACAATCAATTTAAAATCGTATTTTCAATTGTCTATTTATTAGAGAATATTTTTATGCATTATATCTTTAACTATTCATTTTGCGTCTGCAAACATTCGTATTTCTTCCGCCTCTTCAATCTCTGATATGATTTTTCTATCATCTCTTTTTTTGTTAATCGTCTCTCATTTTGTATACATTTTCTTATTCATTATTCTCATCCATTGCGGTTACTAACACTTGAGACTTTTGATTAAATGCTAGTTTTTGCTTTCTTTTTCATGGTTAATCTTTTATATGTTTCAATTTTTGAATTTTTAATCTTAAATCTTAATATCTGCATATATTGATAAAATTTATTTGTTCATTTTGTTTTAGCCTTTGTATTATTGTTATTATTTTGTTCATCAACACTGAATTTTCATCTAAGGTGAGTTCATATTATTGCTATTTTTTTGTTTTACTGTTAATCATTTTTACTTATTATTTTTTAGTGTTTATTAATATTCTTGTAGCCTCTAAACTATCGATGTTGTTTAATTTTTGTTCTTCTCCTCTTAGGCAAACTTCTCCTCTAAGACAAATATTTCTTCTAATTTTTTATTAATTCATTTTTATTTATTTATTGATTGTCTTTTGGAATTAATGCTTCTCTATTTTGCATTGTTAAGTATTTTATTTTTTACTTCCATTTGTGATTAGTTTTTTTATTCTACGTAGATACAATATTGTTCACTCTCAAACAAAAAGAAGTATCATATATCACAAGCATATATATAAAGATGAACCCTCTATAGACACATTTTTACAGGTGTCGCTTTGAAAGTATTTCAAGGACAAATTGATTGAATTGATTTGAAAAGATTTTATTGATTGATGATTTCATGATTCAAATTTAATGTGTCTTATTTGAAATTGTATTCATTGTATTTGAAACAATCAATTTAAAATCGTATTTTCAATTGTCTATTTATTAGAGAATATTTTTATGTATTATATCTTTAACTATTCATTTTGTGTCTACAAACATTAGTATTTCTTCCGCCACTTCATTCTCTGGTATGATTTTTCTACCATATCTTTTTTTGTTAATCTTCTCTCAATTTGTATACATTTTCTTATTCATTATTCTCATCCATTGCGGTTACTAACAATTGAGACTTTTGATTAAATGTTAGTTTTTGTTTTCTTTTTCATGGTTAATCCTTTATATATTTTAATTTTTGGATTTTTAATCTTAAATCTTAATATCTGCATGTATTGATAAAATTTATTTATTCATTTTGTTTTAGCCTTTTTATTATTGTTATTCTTTTGTTCATCAACACTGAATTCTCATATAAGGTGAGTTCATATTATTGCTATTTTTCTATTTTACTGTTAATCATTTTTACTTATTATTTTTTAGTGTTTATTAATATTCTTATAGCCTCTAAACTATCGATGTTGTTTGATTTTTGTTCTTCTCCTCTTAGGCAAATATTTTCTCTAATTTTTTATTAATTCATTGTTATTTATTTATCGATTGTCTTTTGGAATTAATGCTTCTCTATTTTGCTTTGTTAAGTATTTTATTTTTGATTTCCATTTGTGATTAGTTTTTTTATTCTATGTAGATACAATATTGTTCATTCTCAAACAAAAAGAAGTATCATATATCACAGACATATATATAAAGATGAACCCTCTATAGACACATTTTTACAGGTGTCGCTTTGAAAGCATTTCAAGGACAAAATTGATTGAATTGATTTGAAAAGATTTTATTGATTGATGATTTCATGATTCAAATTTAATGTGCCTTATTTGAAATTATATTCATTGTATTCGAAACAATCAATTTAAAATCGTATTTTCAATTGTCTATTTATTAGAGAATATTTTTATGCATTATATCTTTAACTATTCATTTTGCGTCTGCAAACAATCGTATTTCTTCCGCCTCTTCATTCTCTGATATGATTTTTCTACCATCTCTTTTTTTGTTAATCTTCTCTCATTTTGTATACATTTTCTTATTCATTATTCTCATCCATTGCGGTTACTAATACTTGAGACTTTTGATTAAATGTTAGTTTTTGTTTTCTTTTTCATGGTTAATCCTTTATATGTTTCAATTTTTGGAATTTTAATCTTAAATCTTAATATTTGCATGTATTGATAAAATTTATTTGTTCATTTTGTTTTAGTCTTTTTATTATTGTTATTCTTTTGTTCATCAACACTGAATTCTCATATAAGGTGAGTTTATATTATTGCTATTTTTCTATTTTACTGTTAATCATTTTTACTTATTATTTTTTAGAGTTTATTAATATTCTTATAGCCTCTAAACTATTTGATTTTTGTTCTTCTCCTCTTAGGCAAATTTTTCATTTAAGGCAAATATTTATTCTAATTTTTTATTAATTCAATTTTATTTATCGATTGTCTTTTGGAATTAATGCTTCTCTATTTTGCATTGTTAAGTATTTTATTTTTTATTTCCATTTGTGATTAATTTTTGTATTATATGCAGATACAATATTGTTCACTCTCAAATAAAAAAAGTATCATATATCACAAGGATTTAGTTGCTTATTATTTTTTTAATACTTTCCAAGAAATTAGGTATGGAATTTCAATAATTATATATATTACTGCGGATTTTTGTATCTTTTAGGATATTAAATTATTTAATTTCCCAATTCAAAATTCCTATTGTGGAAAATTTGGTTTGATATAAATGTTATGCCCTTAAATTTTTTGGAATGTCTTAAATTAATTTGATATTTTTGAAATTGTATATATATTTTTATTTTTATACTATTTAAGTTTTTGTGAAATATTTAGGTATTAGTAAAAGTATTTGAAAAAAATTATACAGATTTTATAAATCTCAATGATAGAAATAATTATAAAATTTATGTATAAATTTTTTTTATTAAACTTTCAATTTGCAAATGAGACAAATTATATTTTTAGGGACTAAGTTGAAATTCAAAAAAGGAGCATGTTTATTATAGGAATCAATTTAAAATCGTAATTGAAAGTTTTTATATCTTTGTAATAGGGACCAGTTTTATAAATCTCTATGATAGGAATAGTTATAAATTTTTCAAATTTGAAATGATACAAAATGCATCTCTAAGAATTACTTTGAAATTCATAAAAGAGTGTATTTATTATAGGAATCAATTTAAAATCGTAGAAAAAAATTGTATTTGTATGATAGAAACTAGTTTTCTAAATCTCTATGGTAGAAATTATTATAAATTTTTTAAATTTTAGTTTTCTACAAATTGTATCTTTATATCAGGTTGAAATTCATAAAAGGAGTGTTTATTATAGGAATCAATTTAAAATGGTAAATGAAAAAAATTATATTTTTGTGATAGAGACCGATTTTAAAAATCTCTATGACAGGAATCATTATAAACTTTTCAAATTTCAAAAGATGCAAATTATATATATAGAGATCATGTGGAAATTCATAAAAGGTATTTTTTATTCCTGAAATCAATTTAAAATCGTAGTTGAAAAAAATTGATAGAGACCGATTTCATAAATTTCTATGATAGGAATCATATTAAATGTTTCAATTTTCAAATAATACAAATCATAACTTTAGGGATCATGTTGAAATTCATAAAAGGTATAGTTTAATTATAGAAATTAGTTTAAAATTTTAGTTGAGAACATTGTATCTTTGCGATAGTGACTGCTTTTAAAACGCAAAAACTTAAATGGTAATAAAAAATATTTTCTTTCATCTTAATTGATGTACGTTGTAATCATTATTTCTTTCTTATTTAGCATTTTTTACTTAATTAATTTATTAAATATTTTCTTTTGTCCAATCAAATTTGAATTTTTCAATGATTAATATCTATAAATAAACTGATTAAAATAAATAGTGTGGATAAAACATAACAAACAAAAATAAATATTTTTTCTTTATTATTACATTATCATCTAACTAATTTATTGGACATGTTATTTTTTTGAAAAAATTAAGAGATTTTATACATTAATATATAGATGTAAATTGGTTAATGTAAAATTATAAACAAAACATAACACATGGGATATACATTTTACATTAAAGTATACAAGAAAAAAGTGCACATATAACATTGTGCCAAATATTTTACGTGAAATCTCATCGAAATATGAATTACTTAAAGAATTAAACTTTAATATATAATTTAAATAATATTTTATTTCACTTTATGATAATTTTAATATAAATATATTTTTATTTTATTTTTATTCACCAACTAATTTATCAAAGACTTTTTCTTTTGGAATAGAGCGGGGTTGAAGCACAAAGAAACAAACTACACAATATAAACTCCAACAAGTCATCAAGCAGCAGCAGACTTTAAGAAACAGAAAGTTGCTCATACATAATCGAAAACTTTGTTTAATCTAAGAAAATTAATTTTTTTTCAAATTAGTGTGTGTATAAACTGATTAATTGGAAATAATGGATAATATATGACACACGGTGATAAAGAAATACATGAAAATATACATGGAGAAATTATATTTTTATAAAAGTTTATAGGGAGAAATTAAAGTTAATATATGGGAATGAACATTTTATGTTAAACCATATTAATATATGAATTATAAAGCAAAAATTGCAATTTATCACAATTTTAATATTTTTTCGAGAACATAATTTCAATATTTTTAAATCCATTGTTATTATAATTTTAATATAAAAATATTTATTTCTTAATTTGCTATTATTTTCTCACTTAACTCATTTGTTGAAGTTTTTTTTTTATATGAGCAAATTTGAATTTTTTGGGCACCGTTATCTATAAAATAAAAAACATGAATGTTTCAATTAATAGTTTACAGGTAGTGAGTGGTTTTGGTAGTAATAAAAATGAATTATTTATGATGCTACATGAGAAAATAGATTGTGAAATTAGTTTCTACAAATTGAATATGCACGACAATTTTGCATGTACTTGATAGATATAATTGATACAAGTACATAAAGATAATTTATGATATAATTTTGTACATAATTGCAGTTGATGAGTTGTCCTGTCAAAGTCGGGACGAGATCAAGTGGGTACTTCAATTTCAGGTTTTTTGTCATGCCTACTCACAACAACTATTTAAACTATTTTACTGTTTCAACCATAATTTATACTATTTTTTTTCGTAGTATTCAACTTTTAAGTTGCAAATTAATCAAATAATTAACCAACTATTTTCAATAGATAACAAAATTTATAATTTATTATATAATTTAAAAAAACCTTAAACCCTTTATAATTGTTCAAATATATTTTCTCATAAATTTTTATAAAGTGCGTATGCCCGGGTCACTACGCTAGTTCTACTAAAAATGCATCATTTCCTTTGATCTTTTTTTTTTGGTCCAAATTTCCTTTCATCCTAAAAATCTTTTTTGTTTGGTCAATTGGGGGATGGGGGAAAGGGGCTTGGGTGGGAATTGAACCCTCACCCACTTAGATATCACCCAAGCTCTTACCACGTGAGCTACACATTGTGGATATTTTTTCTCATTAAAACATCCTAAAAATTTTCAACTTGTTTATTTCCTTTGGATCTGTCCACGTTTCGACACAGCCCAACATGAAAGTGTTAACTTAAATTGAATGATCCATACTTTGCTGGGCCCAAACTGAGTGGGCCCAGAGAGGGCACACGAAGATGGTGCGAATTTTCAAACCGTACGTACCGTATTCCTTGTCATAGTGTTATTGGAATTCGGAACAGAGCTGCCGTAGAATAAGAATTGGACTGTCCAATTCAAAAGCATTCAATCACAATTTTGCATCATACGGCTGAGTGATGGCCGACAATAGTGGAATTAAAAAATATTTTTATATTAGAAAAATGATAACTAACACCGACTGAATTTCTAATTCCCTCTTTAGTATTTTTTTTCCTTAATTGGACAATATCAAATGTGTTCACTAATTAGATTCGATTATTTTTTTTTTAAATTAATCCTATTCAATAAAAAATGATGTTTATTTTTTCAATTATTTTCTTTCAAATTTTCTGTTCCATTTTTGTCGTTTACTCCATACATTGTTTACAGACACCCCGAAAACAATACTTTATCCTTCTACTATCATTCACATTATACTACAAATTTGTGATTAGTTGCTTCTAAATTAGCGACAATTAGTCCTTTTTTCCTCTCAAAAAAATTAGCGACAATTTGGACGAGATTTTTTGGTGCTTAATTAATAGCAGTCCGGAACAAATTAAAGAAAGGTTAAAATTGAACGGTTGACAACAGATCTAGGGAATGGGAGACGGTGTGATTACCGGTCAACTGTAATAAAAACAAAACAACGAATAAATACAACGTCTTACCAAAAAAAAAATAGAAAAATATTCTAGAATCTAGAAATGAGAAAGGTGTTATTGTTGCCGTTTGAAAAGCGTACTTGGGCGGCATCTTTGTGTGATTGATGATGATAATGATGAATTGATGATGATAATAATAAAAAAAAGAAAAATAAAAAAGAAAAAGCAAATGGATTGAATTGAAAATTACTCTATGAAGAAAGGATTTGGAGTTTAAACTGGGAGGAAAGGAAGAGAAAGAAAAGGTGGAATGAATTTGTAGGGTGGGAAAAGTGGAAGCGGGATGAGTCATTACATACATGAGATGACTTGACTTGCTTGCTCCTAGTAGTAGGCCCGCCTTTCTTGAATTGCATCCATCAATCTCTCTTTCTCCTTCGTTGATTATTATTATTTGATTATTTGATTTGACTTCTCATTCATTCATTTCTCTTAACAAACTCTCTCTATATATGTATAAATAGCATCCTTGTGTTGCTTTACCCTCTCTTTCACATCTCTCAATTTCATTCATTTTTTCAGTGAAGGCTAGAGAAGTGAAGCTAGGAAGGAAGCCTTAATTGACAAACTGAATAGTGATTTGTGATTTGGGGGGTTTCTTTGTGGCATTGCGCAGTAGCAAGCAAGAAATGGGGCTTCATTCCCAGGATGCCATCAATCACTTGCTGGCACTCACCCACCAGTTGGAGGAGCCATTGCGGACAACATTTCAGGTATGCTTTGCATTTTTTCCCCATGTTTCCTTTCATCACTCCGTTCCGATCTGATTCCACTTTTTAACACGGGTCAAATGTCTTCCGAGTCAACTCTACTCCGTTGATCTGTTTCGATTGCCATCTATTGAGTTTCTATGGATATTTTTTTTACCCATACTGTTGTTTCCTTTGGAGCCCTTAACATCACGTAATTGCTCTGTCACTCCGTTTCTGTCGTCCACTGATTGTTTTTTTCGAGACTCTAGGCTCCTGTTTTTGCGGGATATTTCACACGTAATATAGCATATGAGATCTGATTTGAGCTACCAATTTCACTTCTCTTTGTTAAATTGTTTCGAGTATATAGTATTTCTTATGCTTCACGCTTTCCCTTTTAATCGATGAAGTATATTGGCCAGCATAATTAATTAATGGTAATAAGTACTTTCTATTTCTAGGAATACTCAAATTTATTAATTAAATTAAATATAATATTTGTTCGACTAAGGTTTGATGAAATCTGGGATTCTTTAACACTTAACAGTCACTTGACCAGAAAAGCTAGTTACTCTTCCTGCATTAAATTTAAAATACCATATTAGTTATGGATTTCGATTACTTTTTGGCATTCTGAGTCTATATAGTAATTGATAACTTTCTTCTCTTTTCCTCTCCTTTGGGATTTAATTACTTTAATCCGCAGAATGTTCATCAAGGACATGTCACTGAAACCTTGATTCGGTTTCTAAAAGCAAGGGAGTGGGATCCTTCTAAGGGCTATCAAATGGTAAGATATACAGTGGAAAGTGTCCTTTTGTTGATTGTTTTGCTAGCAAATATGTTCTCCGCTGTATGTGATGTAATGCACATTGTGTCTGTATCATGTTTCAGTTGGTGGATTGCTTAAACTGGAGAGTACAAAATGAGATTGACGATATATTATCTGTAAGTTTGTATTATGCTGATCCTTTGCAAGATTTCTTTGTCAATTCAATTTTTTAAAGTGTTTGGTGCTTGTGTAATTGAGAGAGACTTGCTCCCTTCTACTCATGTTGTTTGCTATTGTAAAAATAATGGCGATGTAGTGTATCTTATTAGTGCATTAGAAGTAAATTTTGAAGCTGGTAAGCTAACATGTTTGTATGGTGATTCATTTTTCAGAAACCAATTGTTCCTCCTGATTTATACAGAGCAATACGTGACTCACAGCCCATAGGATTGTCAGGGTACACAAGAGAGGTGCTCATTCTCAAATATAATCTTTTTCTCATTCCATCTCATCTTAGCTGTTCCTCATGTGAAAGTGTTTGCTTATCAAAAAGCGCAATTTAGGCTTTATGACCATGTACATTTTTATTGACATTGATTAAAATGACATGTCTTAGTTGGTTTATTTCCTTTATTTGTTTATTTATTATTTTTTAATTTTTATGCTTCTTGTTCTGCCTTCCTTTTCAGGGTCTTCCTGTCTTTGCAATTGGGGTTGGGATTAGCACATTTGACAAAGCATCTGTAAGTTTAATAATTAGAAAAAGGAAAAGGAATGCTGCTTTTTTTTGGGAGCAATATCTATTACTTTATCTTAAAGCTATATGGTCTAATATCTTCTGGCATTATTATGTGTATGTATGTTTGCAGGTCCATTATTATGTGCAGTCTCACATTCAAATTAATGAATACCGAGATCGTGTAATCTTGGTGAGTATTAGTATGTAGAATCTTCATATTTAACCAGTTAGTTGAGCTTTTTGTCCTCCCCTGTTAACCCATATATGGTTGTAGCCTTCTGCATCAAAGAAGCATGGGCGGCCCATCACTACTTGTGTAAAGGTTTTAGACATGACTGGTCTAAAGCTGTCATCCCTGAATCACATTAAGGTACCTTTTAGTTCAAACTGCCATGGCATACCATGATTAACCGTGAATTGAATGTATTGATAATGCATTCTTGAATAGTATGGTTGTAGAGTTGGTATAATGAACAATTTTGAGAGTGTGTGGAAAAGATCAATAACAGACCAGGTTCAATAAACTGTAGCGTATCTGAAAGAAGTACTAAACATACACAAAATTTACTCCAAGATTTGGAGTGTAGGTCAACCTTTTACTGTTTTTGCTTCATGGAAAATTACATAAAGCAGAAAATGTTCAATTTTTTCCTACTGTTATTATATATATTATACTATACTATATCATTGACTTGTTCATGCTGATGCAGTTGTTATCTATTATATCATCCATTGATGATATGAACTACCCGGAGAAGACAAATACTTATTTCATTGTAAATGCCCCATACATATTTTCAGCTTGTTGGAAGGTGAGATATTTTTACAAAAAAAGAAAGAATAGATATTATTCCTTATGACTTGGTTTCCTGCATGATATTTTTATTTAATATAGCAGTTGAGTTTCTATGGAGACCTAAGCATGATGTTAAACACTAAGCATTAGCAGGTTGTGAAGCCACTTTTACATGAGAGAACAAGAAAAAAGGTGCAGGTCTTACAAGGATGTGGACGAGATGAGCTGTTGAATGTAAGTTTTTTGTTTTTGTTTTTTTCCCTTGTATGAGCACGAGTGCACGACCCTTGGATTACAAGCCATCAATAGTTGAGATATGAAGAAAAAAACTGTCACTTATCATGATCTCAGATGTAGGGAACATATAACTCCAGAAGCTCCTAATAATTTCATAATAGGAGAGACCCTGATGGTACATAGTTACATACTGTTTATTTTTATATTGTCCAATTGAATTTAACAAATTAAATTTGGCTTGTAGATCATGGATTACCCTTCTCTGCCACATTTCTGTAGAAAAGAAGGCTCTGGATCATCCAGACAATCAAAAGGTGGAGGTGAAAATTGCTATTCCTTGGATCATCCCTTCCATCAACAGCTCTACAGCTACATCAAGCAGCGAGCCAGATTCACTGTTGAACCCATCAAGCAGGGATCTTTTCATGTGGATTTTCCAGAACCTCCAGATGAGGAGGATGCAGAGATAACCAAGAATATAGAGTCAGAGTTACACAAATTTGAGAACGGCAGCTACTAATAATACTTTTTCATTTAGGATTTTCAATTGAGACCCCTGAATCAATGGCCTTTGCCAGAGTACTACCAATGTAGAAGGGCTGCACAATGCACATCCAATTTACTTCTAATAGGATTCGGCAGAATTAGTTAGCGTTGTTTATGTACTTGAAGGGAAATTCAGGGCAGCGGTAGTTAGCTTAATGCAAATCCCAGCTTTGCACCGTGGAACGATGCAAGAGAGAAATGTCAAATATATTTTTATCATCGTGTTTCATCTCAAAAGTTTTATCTTTTGGATTTTTGGTCGTCCTATTTCTTTCTCAAGTCAAATAAAAAAATTTAAATTTATGTTAAAAGCATTGTACTTCGAAATAATGGGGTACGAATATGATATATTTATTTGTTTTGCAAAAAAATAATGTTCGTTTGTTATTATGGCAATAGAAATTGTTGTTTACTTGATATTTCAATATAATAATAGTCTCGGTTCATCCCATCCCCTTAATTTCTATGCCAATATCATTCTGTCTCCTATTTGTTATGCTTTCATGCATTTCAAATTATTTTGGAGAAGATAAAATAATATAGTTATTTTCACATTTTTGTCTAGTATAGTAACTGTAACTTGGTGACATTCACTTCAATACCATGCATAATAAGCAGAAGCTGACCGTAGTCAATTTGAACGGCGTAAGGGGAAACAACGTAGGCTTTATTTCCAGTAAATTAACCTTGCTTTAGCTTTGCATGATTGTACATAATGTGGAGTTAGGAATAGCTGGAATATACAAGAGGCAGAAGGTTGTTAACAATGAGAAATCGCATTTGCACATGTTTGTTTTCTTTTTATGTTTTTCAGTTTTTTGAAAGATGGAAACATAAGACATGGTTTCCAAGCTTATGGAAGAGAGTCGGTTATAACTAACAAGTGTTCGTCCAGTGCAAGGAGTCCTCTTCCAAGAGAAAGGCAGAAAGCCAACACAAAAACCAAGCTGTTTCCTTTCCCATCTGGGGTCTGCTTTTTGCACCTCTAGGATGAGATTGGTATTGAAGAATTACCTGAACTATCTAATATCTGGGAATGGAAAGATGTATCAGCTTGTTGACGCCGCCTCCTGAGTTCATCCTCGATTGCCACTTTTGCTGAATCTGCCATCTCTGCATACCACAAAGCCGTCTCCGTCGCGGCATTTGTTTCCTCAATGGCTTTCAGATTAACTTCCACCTTTCTGTCCAGTTCATTTTTTCTCCTATAGATTGCTTGTAGCTCAGCCGTTACAGCTGCCTCTTTCTCTTCAACCAAATTTTGACACTCCTTGACTTTTCCATTCAGTGACTCAAACTCTTCATTTGACATTCTGATCTTACCACTGAATTTTGAATTGGAGACTCTACTATGCACATCAGACAGAATCTTCATCTCCTTAAGGGCTCTTTGTTCTGCTGCTTTTGCTTGTTTAGCCTCTTTCAGGACAAGCTCTAGTTTTTTCTCCGCTTCTTCGGCCACTGCTCGGGATCTTTCAGCCTCTTGCTTCAGCTCTTGAGCCTTTCTGCTCATCTCTTCTGCTTCTCTTCTTGCACCTTCTGTCTCCGATTGTAGCTTCTGGATTTTGCCACTCTGCACGTAAAAGAGATTGGCCTCTAGATCCTTCACGGTACCGGGCTCAGGCCTTGCCACTTCCATTCTCTCTTGCAGTTCACCAGTGAGGTTAGCTGCAAGAGCTTCTGCTGCCTGTTTCTTCTCTCTCAGTTTATCTTTCTCCTTCTTCACTTGTATCAATTCTGTCCTAAGAGAGAACACTAGTTTTTTTAGGGAGGTTTCTTCTGCAGCAACATCCTGCAGTGTCTTTGTGGCTTCTATGAGTTCTGAAGTTAGGAGCCTCATGGAATCCATCTTGGAAGCATGGAGCTTTTTCATCTGCTCTTGAAGAACCTCGATCTCAGTACTGGTTTCCACAAGTTTGGCGTCTAGGCTTCGGATTAGTTCAGGGTCATATTCATTCTTCAAGGACTCTAGTTTTTTCTGTACTTCTTCCTTTGCAGTTTTATAGAAATTTTCATTTTGTCCCATGACTTGTTCCTGTTCTTCTTCGGATTGTACAGAGGCGAGCTTCAATTGTTCAATTGATGCTTTTATGGTTGTAATTTCCTCTGAGAGTTCACCGATCCTTTCGGAGTTTAGTTTTGCAGAACGCTGAGCTTCTCCTGTTGTCTGGAATGCTGCAAGCTTTGCCTCCAACACTGCATCAAAATCCTGCCTGATTTTGGTGAGTTCTTGCTTGGAAGAATCTAGTTCAGTTACAGTAGTCATGTACTCCTTCCTTGCATGTTCTAGTTCTTGTTTCCAAGCTTCATATCCTATGGCCTTTATGGTTAGTGTCTTTTCAAATCGTTTGCTCTTATTCCTTACAATTTCAGCTGCTTCCATTGCTGATTGCTTGGACTCTCTCACATTGTTGAGCCTGGCTCTCAAATTCTGAAGGGTCTCCTTGGCACTCTCAAGGTCAGAAAGTGCTCTAGCTTTCGTGGTCTCAGCATTGACCACTTGTCTCTTTAATTTGTTTAATTCTTTTTGGGCCAAGATAAGCTGCGTCTCCTTTTCAAATACACTCTGCAAATTATCAAAGAAGCATGAAAATCTTTAAGCATGACAAACATGAAAACATCTTTAAAATGTGTGCCATGCAACATGCAACATGCAATGCTACAAAAAAAAAAAAGCTTTTCCCACGACAAGAGGGCTCTATTGTATTACTTGTGCGTGTCAAATTGCCTAGCATCATGCGTCATGTGAAACTTTGCTATTACGTGAACTTTTTCTTTAACAAAAATGAAAAGTAATGTTTGAATACCTCTGATGATCTTCTCTTGACAGCATTTCTGTCCCTTGACACGGCTACTTCACCAAATAAACTAACAGCAGCTTTGACAGATTGGAATGGTGCCCTTGTGTCAATTTCTCCAACCTCTCCCCTTGGAGAACCCACCTTTTTGAGGTTTTTCATTCTCTTTGCTCTAATAAACATAGAAATAGTAAATTGCAATGATCATTCTATTGATTAAACTGAAGACAATGTATTGTATATGAAACTGCAGAACAAAAATATTTGATATATGATTGCATCACATTATACATTTTCGTAATCCCAAGGTTTATCTTTAAAAAAATAGTTTTTCACACCAATGAAGATTGAACGGTATATATACATGTCAAACTCAATGAAAATGACCACTAAGCAGCCATCTTATGTTAATATTTCTATGTTAGAAGAAGGGAGAACAATATTCTTACGTGAAAGAAACAAATTAAGATAAAGCCTGAAAAGTCCCTCTTTCACTCGATCAGCAATGAATCTCCAAAGCAAAGGTTTTGGAACTCAAAAGAACCGTGATGAAAAATGTAGGTTCTTTGAGTCCAACTTTACATTTGAAGGCTCTGGGGCAATTGAAAAGAACATCCCAGATTATGGTTGGTTAAATCTGCAGGATGTAGAATTAGTTATGCTATTTTAGCTCTAAGGACAGAGAGGTTTGTGGTTGTGCTGACAGTATATACCAACGAAACAGGCTGGTCAAATACAAAAATGTCCTTTTACTTGGTGTAATTGAGAAGGGTATGTGTGGAAAACAAGGAAGATTTATTCACACGTTGTATATGTAATTTGAATGAAGACAACTCAATCCCTGATGTTTGGATATGTTGGCTAATTGCTGTCTCTCTTCTTGCATGATGAGGATGATATAGTACTACGTTATGATCATTTAGAAAATTTTGTAGATATGATCTGTTATTAAGACTCAATACGGCTCCATCCTTCAATTTCATGACTAATCCTTTGGTGATTATAACCACCAAGGAGATTGAGGAGATTCTTGTCTAAAAATAGCCTAACACCTATTTATGTGTTAAGGTACAACCAATAAAAAATAGAGAAAACAAAAATTTATAGGATTAATCAATACAAATCTTCATTGGAACAAATTGGCCATAATTAACTAATTCTTCTTACAAAAATATATATAAAATATTCTACTTTATATTATACTCCCTCCGATCCAAGATATAAGCAACAAGTCATTTTTTGGTTCATTGAATAACTCATATATTTGGTCTAATTTTTAGACCAGATACATAAGTTATTCAATGAACCAAAAAATGACTTGTTGCTTATATTTTGGACCGGAGGGAGTATCATATTGTGCTAACTAGTATAGGGTATATTGAGATTTATTGAGTATTATTAATTATTAACTATTAATTTACATGGCATCACATATATTTAATTATTTACTTTAATACATATAAAATCAAATAACAAAGAACTAAAAAACAATTAGAATGGAGATGAAAAATAAATCTTTGTATTGATGAGAATGGGTATAAAAAAAGAAATTGATAATTATAATAGATATAGAGATGGAGAGAAAACCTTCATTTAAGCATTTAAATATTTAAATGTTTTAGACAATTGATATAAAATAACAATGATTTACCCATTTCTCATGTGTGCATCAGATCCTTAGCAAAATCAATAGAACATTTAGCTCTGTTTGGATAACAAGTTTATCTACTGCTTATGGCATAAGCTGTATAAGCTACTTTTATAATCGAAAAAAATTATAGTAAAACTTATTTTATATAAGTCATAAGCTATCATGGGTAGCTTATGAAAAATAAGCCCAAAACAACTTATGAATCAGTCATAAGCTGTGTTCATAAGCTCTGTATAAGTCAATCCAAACAGGCTTTAATTTACCTTCTTTATGTGTATGTGGATGAGTGTATAGCTCCACAATAGCTGTAATCCTGGAGCATTAAAATTAAATTGACAATATCAACCAAGTAAATGGTGAAAACCAAAATTTCACGATTTCTTGAGAATAGAATTTTTTTTTCTTTGAAGTAAAAGTCAAATTTAACTACGAGTACAACGTCAGACACGGTTAGGGAATCAGAGTATAGTAATGCGCAAAACTATCCTATTTTCCCACCTAGATAGATATTTTTGAAACAAACAACTATATAAACAATAATAAATAGTTATTGCATATTATTAAGAGGCAATTATAGGTTTAATTAGAGTTGATTGATCGTTAAAAGAACTGATGAGAACGTGAAAAGACTCAAGAGAAGAAAGAAGAATGTGAGAAGATGATACCTCTGCGAAAAAGGCTTCAGATTTAATAGATTATAACAGGTATCCCCCAATTTAATTATGAATTGATGGTTGGGATATAATACGTTTGTTTTCAAAGAATCAAGAAACATGTAATTCGAAAAAGAAAAAAAAAAAGAATCAAGAAAGATGATGACATGAATCCAGGTAGAGGTTACCATACAGGTAATGCTAGAGTACCTATACTATAGACGAAATGTCGCAATCAATTATATATATACATATATCCTACAGAGTACAACTAATGCAGTAATGCTCACAAAAATCCATACATCCAAATTATGGAAGAAATTGGATGCTATTACAAGAGAAATCAATCACCGACTATTAAGAAAAGATATTGTGTCAAGAGAGATCAAATTGCGGGGGAACGAAAGGAGATTACCTTGTGTAGTTAGAAATTAGTTGAAAGGTAATTATTAGGTACTATAGTATTCCTGTTAAGCTCTTGTAGTTGCAATACAAGTGTGACCTGATTCACTGTTCTTAGGAATTGAGACTACATTGGTCATATTTCTCATCGATGTGAAATTTCAACAAAATGTAAACATAACTCTTCACCTAATCACAATTTAGATTACATATTTGACTTCTCTTTTCTCTCCTATCATCTCTGCACTGATCCCTTTATTATTATTAGATATTATAAATAAAAGACATAACTGCAAACAGTTGTTGTGGAAGTGTTCTAAAGCAAAGTGATGTGAGGAGATCGTCGTCATAGTGAGGAACGTCTCAAAGTGGCGCCCGGCCTGCAAAATGCAAAAATCTTATTTTATTTTTTTTCAAAAACTCTCTCAGAAAGCAGCAAAAAAAAAAAAAAGGCGACAATTAATTTTCTCAAAATAAGCTAATCCAAGAACGTAGGACAGCAGATTTCAACAATAGTGGAGAAGCATAAAACTTTAAGTTCGATGAAAAAGATTTACATGAGCTCGACGACAAGCGCGGATGCTCCTCCTCCCCCATTGCAGATGGCACCAACACCATACCTTCCCCTCTTCTGTCTCAATACCTGAAACATAGTCTTGCTAAGGTATCCACAGATCACAAATATCGAAAAAATATAATAATTACATTTCCCAGAGCCATAAGTTTCATCTTAAAATTGCTTTTACATAGTGATCACTGATCAGACAAGAAATATAAAATGGAATGGATAACAGCAGCATGGCTTACAGACATGCTAACCGGAGAAGTAAAAGAACATGAGTGCCAATGGTGAAAGGAAATGATATATAGAGTCATCGAGGTCACAAGTTACCCCTAATAATGTAACTAAGATGCGAGCTCCGCTGCAACCCAATGGATGCCCCAATGATACAGCTCCACCATGTACATTAACTTTCTCCTGCATTTGATAGGAATTACATGAATTATATATTTATTAAGCCATTACACTAGAAAAGCCTAAAAATGACATGTTATTATGCAAAAAAAGCCAAAGAACTGAGTCACATGAATCCTCACAGGATTAAGACCAAGAAGCTTCTGATTTGCGAGAGCCACAACCTGCATAGAAGATAGTACATGATTAGCACAGGGCAAAGAGGCTTGAATGAGTAAGATATGTGCTGTGTTCCTTACAGAAAAAGCTTCATTTATTTCATAATAATCAATTTGAGAAGCCTTAAGACCAGCATTTGATATGGCTTTTGGTATTGCAAGGGTAGGAGCAGTTGTAAATAATTCGGGTGCCTGCAAAAATACTCTTGTTTCAGTTTCATTTAAAATGCTCAATCAAGACCAAAACAAGTTACATCAACTTCTCATAGTACCTGAGCTGCATCTGCATATCCTTTTATCTTTGCAATTACATGCAATCTAAGCTCACGTGCCTTCTCTTCACTCACTAGCACTAATGCAGCAGCACCATCACTAGTCAAGTCAATAAACCAATGCATTATCAACAAAAAAGCATGTAGTTTGGAACCTTATGATTATCATACCCCAAATTGTAAGGTATAGGTATTAATTTATTAAGCAAACATCTTGCAGTGCAATAAGAGACAATGCCCACATGAGAGAGAGAGAGAGAGAGAGAGAGAGAGAGAGGGACCTTATGCTAGAAGCATTGCCAGCAGTCACAGTACCGCCAACCTCTTTAAAGTTTGGTCTAAGCTTCCTTAACTTTGCAGCATCGAACTGGCAACATGAATACGAAAAATATTTCATATAAGATTTCAGTTGAAGGCTTCTACAGTTATGAACTTGTGAAATGACAAAAGTATATCATACCCAAACATTAACAATTACTTGAATATCATATTAACTCAGTTTGGTTTTTCGTATTCGACATAACATGAACCATGACAATCATGAAATGCTAAATGCAGTGTTTAACAATAAAAACAACAATAAATATTAACAGATAAACACCCTCCTTGCCTCCAAAAAGACAACAAAAAACACAAAAACTCACTTTTACAGAACTAGCTCCAATTTGGTGACAAATTTCTGTAGTTCTGTAAACGAGGAAAATGCTAAAAAAATATGATACAACCTCTCAAAAACTACATATTTCCTAGTAACGCTGGCCAGTATACTACACACATGCGTGCACGATAATAACAATGTAAATCTCAAATCTATTAGTATGCACTACAGACTAGATGGTCCATTCAGATTAGTTCGCACATTTATAAATTAATCCATTTACCTTCCCCAAACCTTCATCTTTATCAACATGTTTGGAAGGCTTTCCTCTTCCGCTGGAAACTTCAACCTGCAAGTGCAAAAAGTGTTAATTGAAAATCATGTCAGAAGCACTGCATAAGTCATTAAAAATTTCCATGTAGACAGGAATCTTAATCATACCGGAACTATCTCCCATGCCAAATGACCAGCATTTTGTGCAGATATTCCTCTCTCAAAGCTTTGAATAGCATAAGAGTCCTGGGAAACAACATAAAAGGATATAAAGGAGATGACATGCATTACCCAAAGAAAGTTCAAGGGGGAGAAGTAATGTCATGTGACAAGAAGTTACAATTGTCAAATCAAGATTAGGAAATATATCAGCAAAGCAAGAATCTTGTTTTTCCAAAACAATTAAAAGGGGGATGTGGTGGGAAGGATCATGGCCCCCTCCACCACATTGACATGCTTCCGGATGTTGATATTGACTAAGGTAATTGAGGCAGTTCAAGGACTTAGTGGGAAGTAATTAAAGTAAGAAAGCAATGAACGAGAATGAAATCTACTACAAAATTCTGACAGAGACCATTCACCAAGGAACTTTACCTGCTCATCTTTTGTTATGGCATGCCGATCTGCACATAGTTCTGCACAAATTCCCATGCCAAAGTCATTATAGACATCCCAAAGGCCATCTTTGACCATACCGTCAATGATAGTATCATGTCCTAACCGAGATCCCTTCCTGTTTTAGATACAATATATACAGAATATGTTGAGCCTGAACATCAAGAACTAGCCAAATAAAATGATAGTTAAAGAACGTTGGACTTCATCAAATGCTAACTTATAAGCTGCAACAAGGCGGTATAAACCATTTACTGGAACACCACAAGAAACATGATTTCAACAAGCTAGCTAAAACAAAGTCCTCCCATTAACCTCAACATATTTCATCAAATTTCAAAACATAGTATCAACAATTCATGAATGAAAAAAAAAAAAACCTTGCTTCTGCGATGTACTTAGGTGCATTCGACATGCTTTCCATACCACCAGCCACAACAATATCATTGAAACCCAACTGTATGGTTTGTGCTGCAAGCATGGTAGCTGCAATGGAAAAGATGAGATCATGATTTCACCTCACACTCACTAAAAATTAACACACTTAAGTGGGAAAACCTTTCCAAATCAACAAAAAAAGGGCATACCTTTCATCCCCGCTGCACACACCTTGTTAATAGTAGTGCAGATAACAGATGTAGGTATTCCTGCACCTAATGCAGCCTGTCTGGCAGGAGCCTGCCCTAAATTTGCACTAAGAACATTCCCAAAAAACACCTCTTGCACAAGTGACGGATCGACATTCGCTCTCTTGAGAGCAGCTGCAGATTTATATGTATCAACTTAAAACATAGGTGGAGCAAAATAAACAAGAATGATGAGGAAAAAGAGGAGTAAAGGGAAATAGGTCAGTCATTTACACTTAATAGCAACTGAGCCTAGCTCTGTAGCTGAAAGAGATGATAGGGTGCCAAGGAAACCGCCCATTGGTGTCCGTGCAACCCCAACAATACAAACATCTGTAGCCCAAAAAATAAACACAGATAAGATAAGCAGAGTTAAGCACAAACTAATTAACTAACTCAAAAAGACTTCCACGTTCTTATCAATTCTGTTTCCATCAAACGTGGTCCATTTTCATTTCAATTTGTATAACTATGATGTATAATTGGCAATATTATTATTGCTACGGAGGGAAGGTGAAACATCAACTTTTTATGATAAGGAAAGAACACATGAATTTGTATAAATCAATGGATAATTATTCAAAAATTGATAACAAGCTTCGATTTTTATATAAAAAAAAACTCTAATAATAGAAGACAGACCTCGGGATTTTACAGAAGTGGAGGTTGAAGACATGAGGGGCGTCCGAAATGATCCTGACGAAACAGAAACGATAGCCTTTTGAGTTTTGAGAACAAAAAGCAATATGAAATGAGAAATGAAATGATCATGCAGTTTACATTACAGAGAAATTAAATGAGATGAAAAACTGAAGAGCAAATTCGATGTTTGCTTCGAGTTAAGACACTCAACTGAACAACTCAACTCAACAAGCGCAATCAGCTAAGAACAAAGGCAACATCGTTTAACGTTGGAAAGCTAAATACGCCATTACGTTGGGGGACCCACCAGTTGGTGGCGTCTACGTGGAACATTTTATTAAGTGGTCCCCGGTGGACCAATTTTTATAAACCGTTGGATGAAAACAAGGGTCCAGATTGGATGAAAATAAAAATGAGAACACCAACACTTGTTACCACACAATCCTCGAGAACGGCGAGAATGCCACCGCACCTTGGTGGCCAGGGGGCAGAGGCCTCGTAGCGGCGGCGCGGCGAAGAAGTAGAAGAAAAAGCCAGAATGCTGTCACTCACCCTCTCCTTTAACAAAAAATAAATAAAAATCAAATACCCACAAACCAAACCAAAGACACAGCTTTGGCTGAACCCAGATTTCAAGAAAAATGGAAGATTGGAGGTCTTGCATCAAAGATCTTTAGCCCCTGTTTTTTTTGGGGGAAATTATTCTGAAATTTGTTTTGAGTTGTTTGTTGTTTTTTCTTCTTTTTCTGTGTGAGTAGTCAATTCAACATTGTGTGTGCTCCCTCAAATGAAATTTTCATGGTGTTCTGAGTTTTGATTTTGATAACAGTAGAGTTGTTAGAGACATTAGGATGGGTAGAGGAGCAGGTGCTATTTTAGGGACGCTCTGTTATTGGAGGGACCAATTTGCCGATGACGGTGTTGGCAGGACAGCGATGTCCCCGGAGAAGCCTTGGGGGTTCGAGGAGACGAGGAGTATCATGCGTGGGAAGAAGAGGAAGAAGAATAGGGAAGTGAGTTGAGTGAAGAAATCCTGTGGTGCAACGATGATGGTGGCGGAGAAGAGAAGTGCCGTCGCGGGCACCGCCATAGTAGCCGGAACTGCGTTCTGGAAGCTTCAGGTGAGAGGTGGGAGGAGGGTTGGGGTGAGGTTGTGTGTGTAAGGTTTATTTGTTCTCGTTATTTTTTTTAACAAATCTTGGCTTTTAGTTTTCTTTTAACTAAATCTAATGGTCTATGTTTTTTAGTCCACCGTGGACCACTTAAAAATAGTTCCACCGAAGACGGCACCTTATGATTGATTTTACTATATGAATTTAATAATATTTGAAAAAAAACTATTTTTCTGGATGAATAAGAACATTTTAAAATCTATTTTTCTAATTAGTTACAATATAATTAATTATAAGAAATTATTTTTTTTTAAAAAGAGTATATAATTACTTTTTTTAGTATTTTTATATTATCTCTCAATAATTATTAAAACAAAGATGAAAATATAACTGGAAACAAAAAAAAATGAAAATATAACTAATAAAATAGGTTCTGTTTACGGTGCACAAGTATCGTAGGTCAT
Source organism: Glycyrrhiza uralensis (assembly GCA_030159175.1). Classification (NCBI taxonomy): domain Eukaryota; kingdom Viridiplantae; phylum Streptophyta; class Magnoliopsida; order Fabales; family Fabaceae; genus Glycyrrhiza; species Glycyrrhiza uralensis. The sequence continues at coordinate 59,679,792 of BRZY01000001.1, read as the reverse complement.
GCACATGTGCGAGTCAATTGTGGCAGAGGTCCACCGTGCACTTGCGTAACACACACCATCGATATGTTTTAATATAAATGCTCGGCTGAGATTAAAGTAGTGTGACCGAATGAGCAGCTGACATGGATTTAAGTGTTCATCCCCAAATAAACAGTAAAAATGCAACGGCGAATGGGTTGCAATCAAGCTGATGATGGCGAGGAAATATTCAAACAATGGTAAATTTCACCTCAGCAGCATCAAATCGTTTTCTTTTGCTTCAAACGGTGACCCCTGATTTTGAATTTCAGGAAAATTATAATGCGATTAACAATATGGAATATAAAAAAAAATTGTCCCACCGATATTATTACTATATCATCAACATCAAGGACCGACACATGGGGGGTGAACGATTCCTCAAATTTTATTTTTATTTTAAATTAGAAATGTAGTGTTTAGCCTTCGGGCTCATCATTTTGACTTGTACTTTAACTTTAATTTCAATTCAACTATACATATATGCAATGGAAAGACAACCCAATTTGGGGCACGATTGAAACAGCATAGAAAAATAAGAATAAAAATAAAAAGCTGAAACTTTCCAAGCCATAAAACAATGGGTATGTGATGAATGGAGCGAAGAAGCAGATCAAAGAAGAAAAATGGGGAAATAAAAGGAGTTATAACTTATATAGTGATACCATCAAAGGAGAGAGAATTGACAAGAGGGCTGATGATGGCAACCCCATCAGATCCAACCTCCATGAGTGTGCGCCCTTTGCTACCCATTATAGCAATCAGAAATGGTATGCAATGCGATGCGATAGTTTTGGTTTTCAGAAGATTGAAGTTTGAAGGAAGAGGATGTGTCGTAAACGGACCCTTCACAATGACATAGGGTTCCATTACCCCTTTTATTTTTAACACTTAAACTGTAGAATAAATTGTGATATTCTATAACAGTCCAAGGACCTCTTTATTAAGTTTTAGAAACTTTGAAAACAGGTCTAAAACAGTGTCTATCGCGAAGGTGCACGGTGGACCTTTGCTACAGTTACTCGCGCACGATGCGCGACCTATCATGTTGCGCACCGTAGACAGAGCCAATAAAATAATGATTATGTTACTTAAAAATTTGAAAAGGACATATAAATAAAAATATTTTTGAAAACTAACAATTTTAAAAAGGCTTAAATATATTTTTAGTCCTCCAAATTTAAGAAATTGTTGCTTTTGGTCCCTCAAATTTAAAACGCCTATTTTTGGTTTCTCATTTTTGAAAATGTGTCACTTTTAGTCCATGTGGTCATATTTTAAATTTAAAAAGTATTTTATAAATTTAAGAGTGGTCAAAATATAAATTTCAAAAATCCTTAGAAGTTAGGGAAAAGGGAATAAAGTGAGAATCAGAATTTAAGAGGGGTCAAAATATAAATTTAAAAAATACTTTTCAAATTGAAAAATAGCCCCAGAGACTAAAAATGACACATTTTGAAAAATGAGGGACAAAAAATAAACGTTTTAAATTTGAGAAACTAAAAGCAACAATTATCCAAATTTAAGAAACTAAAAATATATTTAAGCCTTTTAAAAACAACTGAAAGGGAGTGACAAATGTTTGATAAAAGTCCCTCAACTTACTCCGCCAGCTATAGTCTATACTCTATATTACTCTATAACATAGATGTTAGGGGTTGTTCACAATGGGTTAGGCTTCTTTTCCTTGATTCGTTTATTATTATTATTATTATTATTTAATCAATTTTTTTTTAAAATTATCAATTTCAAAACTTTATAACTTTAAAGGTGGAGTACGTCTTGCTTCAAAAAAAAGGTTGGAGCATGTTATCATTGAGTTGGTAATAATAATAAACAACTTTTTTGTAAAGATATATTAAGTTATAACCAAATTTAGTTAATTTTTTGTAATTCTAAATTATTTTGAACTCCTCATATTATCGGTATTAGATTTGACCAAAATAAGAGTTATAGTCGTTATTAATGTTGTTTTGAAGTGTAGTTTTTGGGAAGTGTAGTTAATATATGATTGAAAATTAACTTTATGATGAATATAATTAATGAAATAATTATATGAATATTTAATATTTTTAAATGTAAAACATGAATATCATGCTCAAATAAATATCACTAGCATCTTGGGAGTGTTGCTTAATAGTGCGAAGCATGTAATGGACAAATAGTTACGAATCATGGTTCAGTAGTTTTTTTTTTTGGGTCAATAATCAAGATTCAATAGTTAAAATAACTAAAATAGAAGGAAAACCAATCATATGATCCAACAACCACGATCAATTCATCATGTTTCGTCTAGCAATTTATTGTGCTACTAATAATTTGTGTTTCAGTTCGATCAGTTAAAAGTTGAAAAGTATATTTAATATGCTAATAAAGATACAAATGCAAATGTCCCCCACGTATAAAGATGCTGTACACATTGCTGATTGCCCCCGTCAATTATATCATGTGTGTTGGAAGGATGAACGACCCCTTCATGAATCATATACTAAACCTATCACCTGAACTACTAAAAGGTCATTTAGCAGGAATATAACCCTAAAAGAAAAACCCAGTAGCGCTTTCAAATTTTCTTTTCTGAACGTAGGAAGGAATGACTAGTAAGTGTTATTTTACATTCTACAGGGTACAACTGCAAGGCATGCCAAACAAGCATATACTTATGTGTTAACAACTAAAGATCTCCAATTTGGCAGTCATCTTCACTCACGCTTTGTACCGAAGAGAATAAGCGCCACTACAGCACCGCCTCTGCAGCAATCTTGACAGACACAAGCTACAACTGTTAAACTGTTTACTGTGTTTTCCCTGAGCTTTTCTTCCCGGTCCGACGCTTCCATTTGCTCTGCATCAGTCATTCATTTTCAATGATGAGCTTTAGAGTAAGTACTAGAAAACATATAAGTTCTACAAAGGCTGAGTTATTTACCAGAGGAGTGTCGTCAGAAATCTCAGCAATGCTGGCACCACCATCAGGACTTGATGGCTCTATATGTGATTTCTCCATTTCTCTAGGATCAACCCCCACATCGCTGTTATCTTGATGCCCTTCAGAATGAGAATCTTCTTCTCCATTAACATTCTCCCTCAAAGCTTCTGTTGATTCATCCATCTCCCTCTCTTCTGAACTACATTGCCAGACACTCTCTATATCTTCAGAAGGCCTCTCACCATGATCATGCTTATTCTCTTCATCTGATTCTTCCGAATAATGAAAACTTTTGTTTTTCTTGGTCCTCTTTCCTCTGGAAACTGGTCTTACTTTCTTGTATTTCTTCCCCTTTATTCTGATTTCATTGGACCCTCCAGCCAGTTCCTCTTCTGAACCCCCTTGAAAAGGAAAATCATAAAAATAATGGAGATGAAACAATAATGAAGCACAAGTCTTAACACGAAAATGGGGAAGCATAACCACTGTAATTAATTACAGTTGAAGATAATATAGCTGTAGTATTCATTTCCAAACCAAATTAGCAATCTAATAGTTAACCATATCATATCTTGGGACTTGTGAGATCCATTACCTGAGTCCATATCATTAGCTTTAGAGGTCATGGTCTCTTCAGGATTTGATATCTCGGAAGTTTCTTTGGCATCCTCTTGATGGAAATTACTTTTTGATGCACGTTTTTGTCCACGTTTTAAAGGCTTGCTTGGAGATTGTTTACCATTAACTCTATAAGGCAAACAGTACACAAACTATAATGATTAGAACATAAAACAGATCCACAGATGTGGATAACAATCTTAGATTTTTTCCACCGACGTCTTTCTTTTCTTTTTTACTTGGTGAGCCACTTGAACCTAAATGTTTATGCCCCAGAACTACAGAGTAATAAAGAAAACCAGTCCATTAAATGGAGACAGCATACTTAATGGGGTATAAGACCATGTTAAATTAGCTAGTATAGACTATAGATACAATTCAACCATCCACCTAAAGCAGATGAACATGTATTCAACTCTTCCATTTTCTAAAATATTAGCACCGTTTTCATACAATATATAGAGTAAAACATATAATTCATTAATCATTCGGGTACAACTAAAATAAAAACCAATTTGTTAAGGGGATACTTACTTTTCATGTGAAGAGGGTTTCGTCTTCTGCAAAAAAAAAAAAAAAGGCATCAGATATTCAGATTTCAATCATTATTGATATCTTCTAGTGGAAATAGAAAATTGTAGAAATACTTCAGAGACAGGAAGAGCATTAAAAAAAAACACAGACCTTAGTGGATTTGCGACCCTTGTCAATAAGCTCCCAGCGCTCCTTTTTCAAACGGAGTATTTCTACATCTCCATCATCATATAATATCTTCCATTTGACATCAGTAACATTGTATCAGAATTGTAAATAATAAAGATAAAGATAGCAGGTAGAAAATCTTTGCACCAAATACAAAGGGCAAGTTCAGCATTATTTAGCTTACCACATGCTTCTCTTTTAAAGGGTCATAAGACTTGATAGTGCCTCCATAAAATCTGTAGAACATAAATACACCAACAAGAGAACTTCAATTAGAAATCCCGTGAAGATGAGAAAAAAATCATGATTTTAGAAACTTCTCTCCAGGGTTCAAATAAGGCATACAAGAAGCTTGTTAGGTGGAGTGTCAGATGCTAATATTAATTCAGTTCCAATTAGAATGTCACATAAGTTAACGCAAACAGATGCAACATGAAAAACTTGAGAAACAGACGAAATAAGAAAGCGGTATTCAGAAGAAGCACAGCTGAATTTGTAAGAAAGGTCATCTTTGAAGATGTGGTCAAAATGCTTCAATCACTAAAAAACTAAATCTTTTTCTTGTTTTCCCTTTGAATGACTAAAAGTATTGAAATAAATAATTTGCTTTTCTTCTGCAATTGGTCCCTTAAAATGTATCATAAGCACTTACTTCTTATCCATAGGCCACCAAACTTTAATTCTGCAACCAATTAGATCTTCAGTATCAATTTCACCTTCCTTCGTTGTGCACTGTAGATGGTAAATCAAATCAAACAATATGATCAGAGGGACATGCAGGAACACAAATTATGACATACAGGAGATGGGAGGCAGGGTAAAAGATCCACCACATGGGATGAAGACACTACAAACATGAAAACTCTTAGAATTTGAACTAGGCATAACCCAACCCCAAAAGCTAGCTCAAGTGGTGAAGATTGTTCAACCATTATATGGTCTACTTTGGCCTTACATTTAGTCGATGTGGGATCTCAACACATCCCCTCACACCCAGGACTAGACATATGGAACATGGACAGGTGTGGTGGCCCAATAACATATCTAAGATAGGCTCTGATACCATGTTGAAGTTATAGGGTTTTAGATAAAGAGATAAAGGGAAAGAATAAAGACTTTGAATTATGATTACGGTTGATGATATGATTGATAAAAAGAGACTTGACACTAAACCTTATTTATACTACTACAAGACTCCAAATCCTAATTAAATAGGGAAACAAATCACGATAATAACCAAGTAATATGGAAACTAATCTTAAGAGATATTCTAAGATAAAAAACTAATCCTACGAGATAATTTAAGATACTCTAACATAGTATCAAGATATTATAAGATATTTTCATATCATCCAACAAAAACCACTACAACATTGACTAAGAAAGCTTGTAAATAGAGTTTACCTTAGTCAATCCTGCAATACTTTTTCTTTTCCACTTTTTAGTAGACCGTATGGATGACTTGGAATTATCATATGCAGTCTTATCACTTTGTTCTAAGTCATCAGGACTCTGCAACCGAGGCAAAGAAATAAGCAGAAGTCTACATTGACAAATTACATCCTATATTAGCATAAATCTATATGACAGTAAGAGTTGTACCTTCATGTCATGTTCATCATGTTTATTCGACTCATCGTTATGAAAGCTTTCAGAGCCCTTAACTTTTTGTTTTAATGAGGACACTAACAAGTCTTTGGCCATTATTCTCTCCATGGTTTTGCTATCTGTATCAGAATTAATTTCTGCATCCAACAGTGATTTGGCTCCAGGGGAGTTTTCTCCTGAAACTCTTCGAGATGCCTTTAGTGTACTAGTTGATAATCTCAATTTCCCATAAGCAGAGGAAGACCTCCTACGTTTAGGCACCGGAACAGGTGTTGTTTCTCCTGTTTTCCTTTTTTGCCCTGTAGCATGCTCTGGATCATTCAGGGTTTTCTTGCTCAAAGAATGTTCATGACCATTACTTGGTTCAACATTAGTAGATGTCCCCAAGTTGTCCGAGTTAATTTGTCTGACCATATTCAAGATATCAAAATCATTTTCAATCATTTTTGTTTCAGCTGGCACAGACTTAATCTTTTTCACCTTTTTGCCACTGATTCCCTGGGATTTGATGTGCTTTAACATCTTTCCCAGAGGTATTTCGTTTCCGTCTTCATTGTCCTTTGAAGCTTCAGCTAATTGGGATTGAACCTGACATAAAAGAAGCATAATCACATGGTTCGAAATTTTAAAAGCAATAAAAGTTGCCAAGTCACTTTCCATTTGCATCAAACATACCACTTCTAGTTCAAGAGATTCAAAGTGAGTCAAGGTAGTGTCATCAGCCAACCAGCTTTTCACGTCACTTACCTGCAATATGAATTCAGTGGCATTAATAACATTGTTTTTAATTAAAAGTGATCCGAGATCTAATAAATGTTGAAAATAATAATAATAATAATAATAATAATGACAACAACAACAACAACAACAATACTGCTCAGCTGATTCACTAAAAAAAAGAATACATCAACTGATAGAAGACTAGTCTAACACAGTCACTTTTGGGTCCGAGGTAGACTAGTCTAACACATTTACGTGAAAGAAGGTAGTGTTACTAAACTTGTGTCAATAATCATGAACAGATCCACTTTCATTGCCTGTTCAGAAAGGAGTCTAAACAAAACCACCCTAAAGTTAAACACATTGATCAAGCAATAAGATAAAATACTGCTTAATTGGAAGGAAATGTTTTTCCCATAATGAAATCATCCTAGTGTATATAGCAGAGCTCAAGCATCACACAGATTTAATCAACTAAAAATCAGATATCATACGTTCAGTCAAGTAACAAGAGTCTATAACTTAAGGTACAGACATTCAAAATGGCTCAAAAAAATTTAAAACTAGCATATTAAGGTAATGATGCAAATAACACCAATGCTATGAATCAATCTCGTTTTAATAAAAGGGTATCTTCTTGAAGAATTAGAAACTTTTAGGAAAGCATTTTGTACAATATGCAAAAAAAAAAAAAAAAAAAGGAGCATACCATAGTGTCATCTCCTTCCTTCTTCTCAGATGCTTTGTATAGCATTGGAGGAAGAGACACCAAATGGGACAATTCTTGCAAATCAACATCCTTCTGCACTAATCGTTTTGTTATTGCTAACCCAAGATCGCATATTGCATGAGAATTCTGGACATTCATTGATCAAAGATGTAAGATCATAATCTCTTACCAGTTGCAATTTTTAACTATTTACTAATAAAAACAAAATTATTCTCAACCTGTGTCTTTGATGTGTCAACCATATCTTCAGAAAGCTTGATATTCCGAAAGATAGAATTGACAGTAGATATAACTTCCTTCTCTTTGTCAGTAGTTACTTCTGACTTGGGACCTTCATCTCTTTGCAGTAACATCGACAGTATTAAGTGCAACTGCCTGAAATTTCAGAACAAAACATAAATTCAGTAACAATAAACATTACCGACACATTCTATATTTTGAGGTTTGATAACAAGTAAATTTGTCGGTATTGGCACAGCTGTATTCCTCATTCATATTTCAAATCAACATCATATACACGTGTATTTGTGAAGTACAGCACATACACTCACATATGCAGATTTTAAGGTGTGAAATAATACTATGCGGCCCAGTATGCATAAAGGAAAATTTTTTAGAAGGCTTCAATTTAATAAGCATGTGGCATTCTTCATATCTTTCAAATTCAAACTGCAGAGAACATAATATCAGCACTACATATATTAACGCAAGTCATCAAATCATTAAATAGAACACCAACATTTATTAATTACCAAAAGTATACGAAAGCTCCCCCATCCCCTCTATTCTAGGGTTATCGTTTTCATTATTTTAAGGCTTTTCACTCCCTTTCCGAAGAGTATATCTATATGTGGATTCAGCGTAGAGATATCTTAAGTGGGAAATATGGTACCGGTATATAGTATCATATGCTCCAACATCCTTGCACTCCTCAACATTGGGACATGAATTATGAGCAAGTGCGTGAACAAGGTACGGGAGGATGTACTCAGGATATATGGTCAAGGAATTTGCATCTGATTGTGCAGAAACTTGTCGTGCCTTTGCCTGGTAGTGCATTTGAATAATATCTGCCAGATTTTGTTTATCCTGCATTAACGGACAGAAGTCATAGGAAAAACATAAAATTGATGCCAAAGAAAGGAGAAATTGAAAGGAAACAACGAATCAACAACATACCTCTGCAAATTCCTGTGGCTTGGATCCAAATATGTTGAATAAGAAGGCACACGTATATTTGGCATCCAAAAGGCGGTCTTTAATATATTGGTGAACTTTGCTTAAGAAAGCCTTCTTGGCTTGAGGAAAGCTAATCTACAAAACTCAAGACAATGAGAAGCATTTATTTCCACATTGAAATGAAAGTTTCAACAAATTAATTTCTGCCTTTACATAAGAAAATAAGTAGTCTTCAATCCAGATAATAATATGGTGAAAAAGCTAAAACTCTAAAATAAATTAAAAAAACAGAAGACAAAGCCCACCTCAGATGCCCTTAAAGTTAAGTGGAAAAGGTCAACAGGAATCTTATGATCCCAAAGCCTTGACAAACGAAGAACAGCCTTTGCAGAAGCAAGCCTCAAATGGGCCTTATCAACTGAACTGCAAGAAAGCATGAGCATATAGTATTTGAACCAATAATCCAATTTAAAGTTTTAAATCTATTTAAAAATTTATAACTTTGAAGCCGATATACCTTGATTGTAGGTCCTTTGATATTTCACCATAAGATAGCATGTTCCTAAGGATATCCAGAAGACTGTCAATACCAGGACGAACATGGGCATCTTTGACAGGCAAGTAGCTCTTTACTAAGGTTTTAATGCCATATATCTGCAGCAAAGAAAGAAAAAGAAGGGCGCAGAGAGAGAGGTAAAACGTCAAATAAGAAGCCAACTTAAATCATTTTCCAGTTTATCTATAGAACAAAATTGTATCCTAAATATTTTAAACATACAGAAGAGACTATTCTTCCTACCAACCTTCAGCATACAAAGATCACTTTTATCATCCCAAGATGTTCTAGTGTGATCTTCTTCTTTCTGAAACAGCAAAGCATACATTTAGATGAAACTCAATTATTTCTATGTTTATTTTATAAACAAGCATACCATTCAGAGGGATTCAAAAGGCTTACGCTATCACTTTTCAGAATCTTGTTTGTTATAAATTCTTCAATTTCACTCTCTCTGGTTTCAAAGACAGGCATAGCAGTCTGTGCTATACACCCCAGAGACTGAAGTACTGCAGGCAGATGTGTTTTCTCTTCCAGCATATCTACAAGTTTCTGCATATAAGGTGAAAAATATTAGAATGGGTAGTAAAAAAATGACTTAATGAGTGCATTTAAATAAATGAATCAACTATATGAAACCTTGTACAGAACAGAAAGAGACTTGAGGCCATCATCCTTTGTTATTGCAGCCAATGCATGGACAGCATACTTTGCCTGTCTCCGACTGCCTTCTAAACATAGCTTGTCCAATATAAGGTCTACCGAGCTGCATAAAACAAGGGGATAGTAAGAAAATTATACAATGAAATGGATTTAAAAGGTTAACAATTTTAACAGTAGTACCTTGATGTGACTGCAAGTTGTTCACGAATAGTACCACCAGCCTTTGCTAAAACATTAAGAACGCCCTCTTTAATCATATCATTATTATCCTTCAGTAAATTCACCAGCTCCTCCTCACTGCCACCAAGAAGCAATGGACAGAAACGAGCAATTATCTGCAGTTTATCACAAGTTAAATTGAAAGTAAGAAAATATTATCCTCTAGAATTCTTAGTTTTCATGTCCACAATGATCCAAACCATGCGGCCATGCCACTGCTTCACATTAGTATTAAATAAACTTAAATTAATGAAGAAGGATACTAAAAAAATAAAAGCATCCAAACTCGAATGACATTTATTAGAAACCATTATTTGATATTCTTCTATCGGCTTAAACAATTAGGGCTCATTTGGCACGCCATATGAGGTCTGATAGTATAAACTTATACAATACATTATTACTTTATCAAAAAAGGACACTCATACCACCAATAAATTCATGCAAGATTGTGTATGCTGAGCATTCCCCACGGATTTTTGAGATACTGTTTCCAAAAGAATTGCTTTTACATGCTCCTTGTTGAAAAGCAAATAGGAGCACTTCACAGAGAAGGTATTCAGAAATTCATAGAGACGATGTTTCTCGCCAAGTATTTTAAGCAAATCATCCTGCAGACAAGAAATAAATAAGCAAAATCAGTAAATAACAAAGTGCAAGGTACAGTTTCTCTATTTCACTACTAGAAAACATATTTTTTGAGGGAAAAAAGAAGATGAAATTAGTCCCCAAAAACATATCTATCAGTTACTGATTATTTTACCTGATGGGCACGTGCTTGATGGAGGCTAGTGTTTGGATTAACAAGATTTGTCAAAATCTTCCAGATATTAACATCTTTTAATTGATCAAGAATCTGGAAACTCTCTTCGGCCTTTACAGGGTCAGCAAATGAACGGGACATTACTCTGAAACAGAAAATAATCTTTTTTTGGACCTCAGGAACATCTTTATCCTGCATTTAAATAAGAATCAATTCCTTTTTCTCATTAAATTTCCCTTGAGAAGTTTATCTTTCCAACTTCCAAAGTCACATACCTGATGCATCTTCCTCAGAGACAGATACTTATGCATCTCTTGTTGTAACCTGTAACCAAAGAGATACCATATCAGTGAATCTTTTATCGCTTACTGATGTTTAGACACCAGACAAGTGAACCAAACTTACCTTTGTTTCTGCTCCAGTATCTTTTCAAGAGCCTTGACCTCCACTTTATCAAATCCAGAGAAAATCCCAACCCAGCGTTTAACAATATCACTAATTGAAAACTCTACTGGAAACAGGGACCCACATATAACAGATTCAATTATATCAGATCTGCAGAATGAAATGAACAAGAGAAACAAATGATTAGAATGCCTCTAACCCCATGAAAAAACAGAACAGAAAAACCAAACCAAAAAGGAATAGAAAGAAAAGAATTCATGAGAAAACGATTCTATTGTTAAAAAAATATTCATCACCAGTGTTCAACTCCTTCCATTTTGGTAGAAAAGTATGTGGAAACTGTAAAAAGTTATGCTTTTGACAAAAACAAACATTGACCCTATGTAACAGTAAAATAGACTGAGCAGTATTTAGGTTAAGAACAAAAATATATTTCTGATTCCCATGCAAGTGACTTATTTTTAAATAGATCCCTATAAAAAAAGTTTGCACTTTAGTCCCTATGTGTACAATCCTTTTCTTGTCCCCGTATCTGATGCTCATTTTCAATTTGATCCCTATATTTCACAATATTATAACTTCAATAGATGGTATTATAACAACAGTATATGGCAGGGATCAAATTGAAAACAAAGGGACTAAATTGAAAGTTTTTTGTATAAGGATCAAATTAAAAATGAGAGTCATGTATAAGGATCAAAAATATATTTTAACCACATATAAACATATACTTTACCCTTGAAAATATGAAGTTTTGGTTGGATAACTGTTTAAAATTTTAAAACTATTTTATTCTCTCTGCTTTCTCTAAATAAAAATCTGTTCATAGAGGACAAAATGGATTGATATGTTAATACAAGCATATACTAACATATATAAGGTACATGGCATGATAATGATTCCAAGATAAAAGCCTTGACCAAAGGTGGTCATAATAAGAGGTGCTTATTTCAAGTAGCAAAACTCTATTTTTCTAATAAAATCTAGGGGATCAAACAGAACAATATATAGCTTTAGTTGGACTGTGTAAATATTTTATTTCATTTAATACAAATAATTCATTTTTTTAGTAAATAGTAGAATCAATTTGTAAACAAGTTTTTCCACTTGACTACTAAATATAAGGTTCGAAAAAAAGGTCGTCCTTACTTAATTGCTAACACGAAAACCAATATCCAAAAACCATGAGAGTCATGATGCAAATAATATGTTAAAGAATATGGCACAAGTGTTTCACCTGAAATCTTTGTCATAGAAACATCTAAGAATCTTCCCGGGAATCCAGTCGTATTCATTGGGATTGACAGTGTCACAGCTCTTCTCACAAAAAACTCTATACACTTCAGCCAATCTCTCCAACGTATACTTTTTAACAAGTAGCTGCAAATGCAAAGTAAAAAAGGAATTGAGATACCATAGTCGAAATCCTCAAACAGTTAATTAAGAAGGACATAACAAAAATTTAGAGATATACATACAGATTTATCACGAAGCCGTTCAGCAACAAGTTTCACTGTTTCAAGTGGAACTGCATTTAGGGCATGACATGCCACATCACAGATAACAGCCACAACTTGCTTTCGAATAGTTTCCTCAAAATCCAGCAGCCGTTCACAAAGGGCAGCTAAATTTGACACAAATAAAATCAGCAGATACAATATAAAGATTACAAAAAATTAAACTGACTGGATGTACATGTGTTTAGTGCACTCACATATTATTTGAGAAGCTTCAGCTCTAAAAGGATTCAACAGCAGGCAGTTCTTTACATGCTCGAGGGCAGACATGCGAACCTCAACAACTCTATCAGACAACCTTTTTAAAAATTCTAAAAATATAGGCTGAAATGCTTCAGGAATGGAAGTTCCAGGAAGAGAAATTATATCTCCAACCAAGTTCATTGCTTTCAAACGGGTTTCCAACTGATCAGTCTACGAATTTCCAGATTACAAGTGAGAATCCAGACATTAAAAGAGAACCAAGAGTATAATTTAGCTAAACACATGAACAAAATTAATGAGGAACAAAAATGCCAAAGTGACTCTGATATTACAACTTTGTACATTCCAAAGCGCAGAACCACCACAAAGCATAACTATAAATTAAAAAGAAAAAATTTATCATAGCAATAAGGTTATAACATCGGAGATGCATGATACTGTTCAACAAAACAGCGTTCAAGAAAGTCAATAAATCACCAATTACCAGTAGCTCTCCAGTCATGTAAGGGAGAACTCCAGATAGGACCTGAGGAGCACAGCAATACAGATCATAGATAACTGCATGGTATTCAACTTGACTGTTTACTAGCTTGCTATCTCCAGACATCAACGATAGCAAAAATTGTTTGATGCCGGGTTCAAGTTTTCCTGCACATTGCTGTATGACATTCATAGCAAGTCTTCTTGCAGCCATAGTAACACCCTAGAATTAAAATTTCACAAAATCATGTTTCTTAAATAATATTGGAGCAGTAAGAGCATTAGCTATCTGCCTTGAACAGAAAAAAAAATTTATATCAGAAATACTTACTTTTTTTTCACGACCTAATGTAGAAAGTAGAACAGATAAAAGATCCTCGCGAACATCCTCACTCTCTTCTAAGAGAACAACCATTATGGTTTGCATGGATGACAGGACACTTTCTGAATGATCATCTCTAAGCATGAAACAAAATATACAGGCACTCATTAATCCAAAGAGGATTTTAAAACAAAATAGAAGCATAAAAAAATTGGCCTACAAGAAAATGGCTAAGACACATCTTCTTAGTTCTCACCTTTTTGTGTCTAGCAGTTTAAAGTTTTAGCAACGATAACCAAGTCTTATCCCACTAGGTGGAGACTGTATATAGCAATACATCACTTGCTTCTCCAAAACATCAAATTCCAAGTATGCAAAGATGTATAGTTTGTCTAAGTATCTTTAATTAATTTCTCATTATTTTATGACCAGCTAAAAGAACACATGTAGAAAAAAAATACAACAAAATATCAAGTTTGCAATATTGGAAGTGAATAGCAGAAACTGTCAGGAAACACATATTTATTACTCTTAACATTAGCGCACATCTGACGATTAATTTATGATGAACTCACCTGGCAACCGCGAAGAAAATACTGAACATTTCATTCACCAGATCATCACATTCAAGATCCAACATCACAACACATGATCTATATTTTGCAAGAGTCTCCAATATAACAACTCTCCGTCCAAAGGATGGACCACTGGTATCGCCTAGACCACTAAAAGTGCTCACAATCAACTGAAAGGTATCCTGTGAGAAGATCTAACAAATATTAGAACAAAGGATAATCCTAAATTACATTCCTAACTATTTTTTGGCTTAAACTGAAAGGGGAATAATTGCACTTTTTAAGTTGTAAATAAGAAAATGAACCATAATTAGATGATCTCATGTAAAAGAAAGGCACCTTTAGAATTTCATCACTATAAGGAGCTTCAGGTGCAGTGATCCGAGTTATCTCACAAATACATGTTGCAACTAGAAGCTTGACATCCCTATCTTGATGCTTCAGCAATTCTGGCTTAACAATTGCATTAAAAAAGGGCTTCATTGAATCCAATGTCGAACTCAAAGGTGACTGATCCAACTCAGCAAGGCATGTGGTCGCTTGCTGCACGTGGAAACATATTTTGAGGGAAGAGGAAGACTAACAGACATCATAACTAAAAATCCAGTAGCTCTACAACAAACTGCTTTGGTAAGACTATATCCTTTCGAACATGCAATACCTCATTCAAAAATCACAGTCCAATTCTTACCCTGGTCAATCCCTCATTCACAATTTTTTCCTTTCCAAATTGATTTCTTTCCCTCCATTCTCAATCACAGACATACTAGTTGCAATGTTCAGTGTTTTTATCCATTCCCTCTTTGTTTTCTTTTTCTTATTATCTAAAATATAGACAGCAAATTAAACAATGGAACAAGATAATTACCACCTCCACGACCATTCAAAAATTAACCTAGCTCAAAATATTCTTCACAGGCTTGCTCCAAATCAACACAAGTCTCGTCGCATTACCTCAAACATAGTAAATCTACTCATTGTTCTTCTCAATTGCAGAACAGGCCTATTAACTTAACTCACCCTCGATTCTCACTTTTAAACCAACAACCCCGCCAAATTGAAGGCATTTGAGCTAAATCCTATTTTTCTAGAAGATGAGAAAACTGCCACTTAATTTTCGTTTTCTTCTCCTATGAGCTAAACAAAGTAAATCTACTAATTGTTCTTCTCAAAGAGAAAGCAGCTGATATAAGGAAAAAGAATTCAAAGTTTTAAATTGGAAATATGAAAGGGCATAGGATTTTCAAACCTGGCGAAGACGGAGATGAAGCATTGAGAAATTCGAAATTCAAAACTCAAAAGAACAGAAAAGGAAAGGAAAAAAAAATGCGAACCTTCAAGAGCTTGACGAGAGCGTCTTTGGAAGTGGGAATGGTCTCCAGCTTGGATCCCAGCTCCTTGAGTTGCAGGTGAGGCTTCTGAGCCATAATTCCCTATCTCTCGATGAAACGGTGTCGTCTCAGTGCTCTTTCATGGAGTTTCACGAGAACAAGGTTGAGAACCGGAGAAGAGAATTAGAATGAGAATGAGAAGAAGAAAGAGGGTTTTGGTTTTGTTTTATGTTTTATGTTTTTCTTTTCTGTCTGCGGTGGTGTCGATGTTATGTTATGTTCTCTGACTTCTCTCCACTACACTCGCCTTTCGATTTTCGAACACTCAACCGAAATTAACTCCAAAATCCGATATCAAATATTTCACGTGCTATCTTTTATTTTTATCATAAATATAACAAAAATATAATTAATTAATTTAACGGATGTACACGGTATTTTTCTGTAAATAAATCTTTTTTTAAGATATTTTCAGATCTTTCCATTTTTTTAGCATTTGCTGCAGCTGCACTTGCACCCGTTGATTTGGCCAGCTGTTAATTTATTTTTATAAGCTTATGCCATCCTTTATTTTCATTGGCTGATCATCGTGTGATGTGGCGTTAGTCATGAAAGAGAATGCGTTTCTTCGCAGATTAAGCACACAATTTATTTGATGAAGCTAACTATTTAAATTCCATTGAGTTACTGAACTGATTAGAATTAGATTTATCCCTAGATCTAGATTTCTAAAACTCCTTATATTATTATTTTATGGGCATGAAAATATTATTGAACAGCTGTCAAAAAATAATATTGAACTTCATAAGAAAATAAGTTATGAATATTTTGTAAATGTCCATTTCCAAAAGAGATAAGATCAAGAATATTAGATCAGATGAGATTCTGTTATTAATATAAGATTTCAATTGTATTTATCTAGAATAAGGATTAGGTTTCCTGGTAGCTATAAATATCACTTTCGTCATATATATATGGTTTGGTACCGCAAAGAATAATAATATTACATTCACTTATTCTCTGTTCTATCTTCTCTATTTCTCTCTTATACATATTATTTTGTATTTCTATATTTTCTCTTGTTTCGATTAATTTCATAACAAATAAATAAATATTGAACTTTACAGTAAAATACCAAATACTGTATGCACAAGTTTTTCTTTATATGCTTTTCCCTCAACAAAAAAAGTTTTTTCTTTATATGGCATTGAGAGAATTGAAGGATTTTTTTGATCAGTATTGAGAGAAGGATTAGAAATACTGTATATATATATATATAAATCTAATCAACAGATAAATCTATAATATATAAATTTGTAAACCCTTACTTTCTTACGTGTCATTTTGAGAGCGTTTTTAGGTCTAAGTGTTACCATATAATTGTTTCTCTCCCATTTTTAATTTTTAAACAAATTGTCTAATCTTCTAATCTAAATTCAAATAAAAACAACTTATTAGGTCAATAACAACTTATCTTATCAATACAGATAACAAACTGATATCGATTCTTATCTCTAATTACTATATAATTCAAAATAGATTTCTATCAAAATTAATATCATCCTTATGAATGACGTAATCAGATATTCTCTCAAATGGGTTACCTCAAATTCATTGTGCTCCAACGATTGGTTCGACTCAGTTTTGTTCTTTATAGTTGCCAAATAACAAATTCTCTCCCGGTATGTAACCATCTAACTTTTCTTTTATCTTTCTTATATACAAATTGTCAATTTTCTTTCTTTTATTGTTATTCTCATTAACAATTTTTTTTGAAAGTGTTGCCACATTGATAATGATATATAAAATATGGTCTATTCTTTGGATTTGTGTCTAATCATAGTTATCAATAATTACAACTCTATCTTAATTATAGAATTACTCACTTTTATCACAAGTTTGCTGAGAAAATCCATTTACGTGCTTGAATGTCATTATTGGTTCTTTTGATTGAAGGTTAATTTTTGTTTTCTTTTTTATGATTTGTTTTTTCTATATTTTGAATCTCAATAGCTTCATGGATTAGACGTTTTATTTGCTTATTTTGTTCTATTATTCGTATCTTTAACATTCTTTTGATGGTCAACACTGATTTCTCATTTAAGGTGGGTCTTTTTTATTTTACTTTTATTCATTTTTAGTTATTATTTTTTCAATGTTGTTCTCCATATTTTGATAGTGTTTATTCATTTTTTTTTCATAGCAACCAAATTGTTGATGTTGTTTGGTTTTTGTTTTGTTTTGATTCTATCGAAAAACATCTTTGTTATGTTTCTATTCAGATACATCATTTTGACATTTCAATTTGTGATTATTATTTTGATTCTATGCAAATACATCATTTTGACATTACAAACAAGAAGAAACATCATAAACAAAATAAAATTTAGTAACTTATATTTTCAATTATTCAAGAAATTATATATAAAATAACAATAAAAGGTATGTATATTACTACTTTTTGTATATTTTAGGATAGATTTATTTTGAAAAATACATATAATAATTTATTAAATTTTGTGAGAAATTCTATTAGAGAGTAATATTAAAAACATTAGTTTCTTTTATTTTCATATTATACAAGATGTCATCATAATTTTTTTAGTTTTGTGGATTTGAGTTTAAGACGTAACAAAACATTTGATGATTTTGTATTTTATCTTTTTAGGATTAGGAAAGAATTTAAAAAGATTTGATTTTAACGACTTGATTTGAATTTGATTTTCAAATTTAGGTAATAATTTTTTTAAAGATTAGATAAAAAATAAAATAATTTATTTTTATGTCAATTTAAATTTGATCTCTTTAGGAATAGAGATTTTAATTTTCTTTATATTTTTTTTGCTAAACTAAATTTTTTATATTTACGAACATGTAATCAAAATAAAAAATATTTTCTATTATCTTAATCAATTTTGTATTCATTATTTCTTTTTCATTCAGCGTCATCCATTTAACTAATTATTTCATTAAATGCTCTCTTTAGTCCAAACAAATTTGTAATGTTTCTCATTAATTATTGTCTATAAAAAATTTAATAATGTATAATTTATAATTTATATCATCTCGAAGCATCAAACTAAGGGGAGAATAAGTCATTTTTACAAATGTTAAAAAAAAATAAATTGAACGTTCCATGTTCACAAAAAAGGTTACACAAGAATTTTTCTCTCGATACATATATATGCTTAACAAATTAAGCTTAACAATAATTTTCGAATGGTGTAAACTTCTATAACTAACTTAAAACCAAGTCTCACAATTTTATTATTTTTTAATTTAATATAATATTTTAAATAGCGGGACAAGTGTAACATCCCCGCTGATTATTGTTTTTTAATTTAATATAATATTTTTAAATAGCAGGCAGGTGCAACATCACCGCCAATGTCTATGCATTTGAAAAATAGAAAAAAACTTAAACTTGACCCCTAATCCCATCAAAGCGAGTTAGCCCCGACAAAGTGGGGGTGAATTCGGGTGAATACATGCGATTTGAGTTTTTGACACGACTATTCTCATCAACTATTTAAATTATTTTATTACTTTCAACCATAATTTATATTTTTTTCGTTGTACTCTATTTTAAAATTAAATTAAATAATTAGTTGCCACTATATGTCCCGTGCATGGCACGGTTCACTACGCTAGTACTGTCTGTATATACCATCCAAACATTGTAAAATTAGAAATTCCTGAATATAAAATAATTAAGTGATTAAACCATTATTAATAAATTGATATATATCACATATACATGCATATAATAATAAATTGTGATGATATTAAAATATTAACAGTTATTTTTTCATCAATGGTAGTACTCGATATATTAATTTAAAAAAGTTAAATCCTAATTCTTTTATTTATTTAGTTACACACTTGGCGAATTTCTATGCACCGATACTACTAGAAAATAATTAAATGGCGATAGAAATGAAATTATTAGAAGAAATTTTTGAAATAATCAAAACATTAGAAGAAATGAATAAAAACATAGTTTTATTACTAGAAAATACTAATAAAATTATGGAATATACATATATGAGAATATCAAAAGGACATAATGATATAAAAAATATAAGAGAAACTTAGATAATATAAATGAAGAAAAAGATATTGAGGAAAATAATGAAATTGAAGGAATTAAAGAAATTCTCTAACAACTTGAAAATCTATTAGAATACAAAGAAAACAATAGATGTATAACAAGAAAGGATTTAGAAGATTTATTAAAAATGAGAGAACAGAAACCTATAAATTTTAATAAACCTTTATCTACATGGAAGAATTAAAAGATGAATATTTGGAAAATCTAAAGAAATCAAATGATATAAAAGAAATTCAACAATTGTTAGAACAATTAAAAATAATAGAAGATGACAATAATAATCAAGTACAAAAAATTGAACAAAAAGAAAATCCTAAAGAAAATGAAGAAATAATCCTAGCTTACACTAGTTCATCAGATTCTGAATATGGTGAAATATTTATGGAAAAAGGTGAAACAAGTAGAGTAAAACAAGAAAAAAGAAAATGGAATGAATATTATTATAATAAAGATGGTGCATGGGATAAATATGAAGAAGAAACAATGAAAAATAAAAGATATACTAGAAAAGATAGAAAATGGTCAAAAATACCAAATGAATTTAAACCTCATAATAAATATACTAAATCAGGATATATATTAAATTTGGATTGTGTTAGAAATAAAGAAAATGCAATTATAGAATGGGTTAATGAAATAATATTATTAATTTCAACACATGATAGATTTAGTAATCTTTCTTTAGATAACATAAAAGGATTAGTTCTAATGAAAACAACAGAAAATGTTAGACAATATTTAACAACTATCAGTGATGAAATGTGATATAGATATGCAGCAACTGTAAATACTAACCAAGATTTTGGTAGATTAATTAGTGAACTAATTTCTAGAGAATTTACTAGACATGAATATCTTCATAATAAAATAGGAGTAAATAACTTATTACATGAAAATGCAAAGTCACATTTAAATAAAATGCAAATATGTGACATGTGTCAGATAGGGAGTTTTATCTGCAAATATCAAAATATTATTATCAACTAGATAATGCATCAAAGGATACGTACAAAGAATTATTTATTGATAAGTTATCATACCCTCTTAATATAAAGATAAAAGACATTTGAAAAACAAGAATAGGAGAAATAGCTAATACCTTAGGAGGAATTATACAAATAGTGTATGAAGAATTAAGAAATCAATCTCTAGCTAAAGAATCAATTAGACAATTAAATAGGGGAAGAAATGAAATATGTTGTGACCTACCAGAATTAGAATTACCAGGAAACTATGGATGTAAACAACCTAGAAAAAGAAAAAAATATTATAGGAAGAAACCTAAGCTAAGAAAGATATATCCAAAGAAAAGAGCTTATAAAAATAGAAATAGAAAATATTTTAGAAAGAAAAGACAAATCCCTAGAAAATATTGTCCAAAAGGAAAGAAAAAAATGTATGTGTTGGTTATGTAACCAAGAATGCCATTATGCAAATGAGTGTCCAAAAAGAAAAGAAAAAGATGTAAAAAAAAAGTCAAAACTAATAGAAAGAATATATCAAATATATGATTTAGAACCATTAGAAGAAGAATTAAGTAATTCTGAAGAGAGTATATATAAATATTCTGAAGATGAATTATCTTCACAAACAGAATCAGAATAGTACTTATATTAAAATAATAATTAAAAATAATGATAGAGAAACAGAACCTTATATAGATACTGAAGCAAGTATTTGTATAGCAACAAAAGCATTATTTGATAAATGGAAAAAAGTAAAAAACCCAACAAGAGTTTCAATTGCAGATGGATCTGTACATTTTCTAAGCTGGATAGTAAAGAAAACAACTTTGATAATAGAAAATAAATTATTTATGATTCCTATAATATATCAACAACAAACAGGTGTAAATATAATATTAGAAAATAATTTTCTTAGATTATATGCACCCTTTTGCCAATACGTAGATTATATGACTTTAAAGACCCCTTATATTAGAGGAAAGCAAATAAGAGAAATAATTAGGATATCAATCCTTTACTATACAAAGTGTCAATACTCAGAGTTTAGTTAGCTGAAACGTGGTAAAATAATAAGAATAGTATGTAAAAAAATGAGACATGTATTAATGAATGCAGAAGAAGGTAGAATTATTCCAGCATATATTGAAGAACTTTTAGACAAGGTATGTAGTGAAAACCCACTGGATCCAAAAATTAATAATAAAAATATAGAGTTAGTAGAATTAAAACTAAAAGATCCTACAAAAGAAATAAAATGTAAACCTATGATTTATACAAAACAGGATAGAGATGAATTTGCAGAATATATAAAACATATGTGTGAAAAAGGATTAGTAAGACCATAAAAAAGTAAACATTCAGCACCAGCATTTTATGTTGAAAACCATAATGAAATTAAGAGAGGAAAAAGGAGAATGATAATAAATTATAAACAAATGAATGATGCTATGGAAGGAGATGCATATTTTTTGCCTAGAAAAGACTTAATTATTGAAAGAGTTAGGAATATGAATTGGTTTAGTACTTTTGATTGTAAGTCAGAATTTTATCAGATAAGACTTATAGAAGAATCAAAAACATTAACATCGTTTAGTTGTCCCCAAGGACAATATATATGAATGGAATGTGTTACCAATATGAATGAAACAATCACCAGGTATTTTCCAAAGAAAAATGGATTCCGTGCTTAAGGATTATAAAATTTTTTGCCTTATATATATTGATGATATATTAGTTTTTACTAATAAGGATTTAAATGATCATTTTAATAAGATAAAATTAATTCTTAAAAGATGTTTAGAAAATGTAGTTGTTTTAAGTAGGAAAAAAGCAGTTCTAGCCCAGACCAAAATTAACTATTTAGGATTAGAAATAGAAAGAGGGAAAATAATAATGCAAAAACATGTATTAGAAAAACTTCATAATTTTCCAACCAAATTAAAGGATAAAAAGGAATTACAAAGATTTCTTGGATTACTAACTTATATTTCAAATGAAGGATTTATAAAGAATCTTGCAGCTGAAAGGAGAAAACTCCACCAGAAGTTAAAAAAGGATGCTCTTTGGTCATGGACCGAAGAAGATGAAGAAATTATTACAAAATTAAAACATTTATGTCAGGATCTTCCTGAATTATATCATCTTTCAGATGATGATTTAATTATTATTGAAACAGATGCATCTAATGAATGTTGGGGAGGTGTTATGAAGGAAAAACCCCCTAAACAAAAGAAAGAATTATTGTGTCGATACATGCATGTCTGGAACCTTTTCAGACAGTGACATTAATTATCCTACTCATGAAAAAGAAACATTAGCCTAAATTTGAATGTTAGAAAAGCATCGAATTTATGTGCTAGATAAATAAATTATTGTCAGATCTGATAGCACTTATGTTGCAGGTTTTAAAAATATTAACCATAAAGACACTTATAAGCAGGGAAGGCTAATAAGATGGAAAATGAAGTTAGCTAAATATAATTATACAATATCTCATATTAAAGGTGAAAAGAATGTTCTTACAGATATACTGTCAAAAGAATGGAGCAGGACTTGAAGAAATTGAAGAGCAAATTAAAAATGCAACAGGCACTCTTTGGTCAAAAGATGCAGGAAGCAGAATTACTCAAAAGAGATATGGAAGTAACAGAGCTACAAATTGAAGAATTGAGATTATTGATGAAAGAAGTTCCAGCAAACTTGAAGAAACAAGACGAAGAAGAAAATAAAAAATGGTACGTAATTTTTAATGGACCATTTCCAGGAATTTATGATGACTGGTACAAAGCAGCACCACATGCACTGCACAAAAATCCCAGGAATCATCCACAAATCATACTCATTAGAAGAAAAAGCAAAAAAGGCTCTAGAGGAATACAATGATGAAGAAAGAAAGAAAAAAGGGAAAGAGATTTATCTTGGACCCATAACTTTTTCAGAAACAGCAAAAAGTTCATCACCAATTAAATCAGGCATGAAAATACTAGGAAGAATTCCTTCTTCCTTAGATGATTCTCAAATAATTAGTCGAAAGAATCATGAACTTCGAACTCAATTTTCTCATGAAAAATTCGAAGAACATTTCCAAAGATTAATTAATTGGAATGAATCTAAAAAAATCAACTGTTTTTATATAGTTGATAGAAATATTTATGGTGTTAAAACAATTGTTACACCAGGAGCATCTAAATTACTGGTATTCAATTTATTCCAATTTGGGATGATTGAATGTCTTTATTTAAGTACTAATCTTGAAGAAATCAGTTTGTTTCCACATAGTTTCAAAGATGCAGTTCAGGCTTTCAAGAGAAATATTGCACGAGAAAGGACTATTTACTTAAAGTTCTACTCAGCCTATCCAGATTTCTCAACTGGACAACAAGTAAAACATTTTGTGTATATAGGAATCAGCAACAATAATTTTCCTTTGCTGGATGATCCAAAGAAGGAAGCATATACTGAGGAGTTTATGAAGGAAATAATTGCAAGCCAGTTGGCAAGTATTTACAACCAGTGTCAGGGCATTGGAAAAGGCACTTGCGTTAGAATGATGTACAAAAGACCTCATCTAATATTAGTAAACAAAACAAATGGAAAGATAATTAGAGAAAAAGATATGAAGACATTAACAGAATATGAATACCCATACTATGCACTTGAGAGACCCACGATGGAGTACCATCCGGATATACTCAACCAACTATGCAAAAAGATAAGCAGGCTGTATGGAAATCATGCATGTGAAAGATGCACTACAAAGACAGAGATAGAAGTCCAGAAAGAAGATAAGGACAACAGCTAAGATGAAATAATTGTAGAAAAAGAGCTGCGTAAGTATGTAAGACCCCTTGTCAAAAGCCATTGTAAATATACTACGTAAAAAAAAAGTTTATGTGTCAAGTAAAAAAAAAAGTTTTGAAAAGGCTACACAGAGGAGACGTAAAGAAAAGGTTGCGTGAAGAAAAGAAGATAAGCGAGATGAACCAATATGTAGCGTAAGATATATAAGAACCAATTATATGTACATTACTGTAGCGTAGGATCAGACTTTGTGAATAGTAGGTTTTATGTAACTATAAATAGAAGGACGAATGCACAAAGAAGAGCACGGCGAAAAGAAGAAAGTTGTCAACCTTCTCTTTGAGAAAAAATGTTTCCTTAGGAAACTTTGTGCTAGTCCTGTAGGATTAGTCGGGTACTTGAGAGTGTACCTAAAATTACCCCCTTTGTACTTATTATTACTCAGAAATAAAATCTCTACTTATTTCAGTTTATACACTTGAGTTATTTCAATTTTTAGACTTCAATTATTACACTACTCAGCCTGTTCGCGGAAGCAGCAGTGGACACAAAATTCACTAAACTAAGTCATGTATGTTGTTATTTTGCATCTAATTTATTTATTTATCATGGAATGTGAAAAAATTAGTAATAATGATATAGAACATTTACAAATTACTGAACAAGATGGTTACTATGAAGGAAGTATTTTAATTGATTCAGCTTTATTTAGAAAAATACAAAAGGAAAATTTAAATTTAACTAAAGATGCTAATATGAAAAGTAAGAAAAAACTAGAAAAAATTATGCAAAGATTTAATAAAAAAAATATTATATATTATGGAAAATTGATTAATGAAACTCCAATAGATATTGAAGAAGCTCAACGAAATACTAGCATACAGTTATTAAATAAGAAAAAATTGATAGAATTAAAAAAGAATATTAAAAAGGAAGAACACAGAAATAAAATTGGATATATACATATAGATGCAACTCAAATATTAATAAAAGCAACTTTTCAAGAAAGAATAAATTCACCAATAGAATTAATATTAAAAGATGATAGAATAACCGATAAAAAGGATAAAATATTGGACATAATAGAAGGAAATTTAGCTTATGTAAAATTAAAATTTGAAATTCACCCAAATCATTAACACTTGAACATAAATTTTTAAGAAAAAACTTAATGAGAACAGGAGACAAAATATTTTTAATAACTTATTGCGTTAATTATGCGTTAACTAATTCACATCATAGTATTACTTTTAAAAATAATGACAGAATAGATGTACCAAGTTTATTTAAAAATATAGAAAAAATTTATTATCCTAAAAGAAACGAAATAACAGAATTAGAAACTTTTATAAATAAACCAAATTTATTAATGTGTAAATTACCATTACTAGCAAATATTTCTGAAAAAAAAATTGAAGAAGATAAAATTAATAAATTAGCAGATCAAGTAAATAATTTAACTCAGTATTTGAAAAATAAGATATGAGTAAAAATATCGCAAAATTTAGTATAAAAAATAAAATTATTAACATATGAGTAAAAGAACGAAATCCCTTTCAAAAAATATATATGGAATATGTAACATTCGTTGTTTTGACTAACTATTTATTTTTGTTTTATTTGAATTTTTGCGATATAATTGTTTTGAGATTTATTTTTAGCTTAAAAATAGTAGTTAAATATACATGTTTAAAAATACTTCTGAAAGTGGTTGATTTATAGCTTCTATTAGGTCTAATTACAGCATTCGTTTCTTTGCGTTTTTCGTCCTTTTTCTGTTTTATATGAAGTTTTGTTCCATAAATGATGTGTGATTTATTTTTGGCTTAAAATTAGTAATAAAATACATGTATTCCGAAATACTTCTGAAACGGTAGTTTTTCAGTCAAAATCGGGTCTTTTTACAGAAAACGGTTTACGTCTAACTGACAGAAAGTGATTTAAATAGCTTGAGTGTGTTAAACCAACTCAATAAATAATCTTCCTTCACAAAAGTTGGTTCTTTTATTATTTTAGATTTTCTGGAATTTTTCTTGAATTTTTGGAAAACTTTCAAAAAAATACCGAAAACTACGCTACCCGGTGATGTTTTAACGCAAAAACCTTGTTTAACAGGTATAATTTTCGTGACAAAGGTCCATAAACAATTTATATTTTATTTTTAATTATTTATTTTATGATTTTTAAAATTATTTCTGTGTAAGTTTTGAAAACCCTATTTTTTTGTATTTTTCGGGGTTATACCTGCGAAACGATGAAAACCGAAGAGTTTGCACTATCTATAAATTTCAAAAATGGATGCCACGAAATTATTTGGACTTCTTATGGCATTTTCTAGCATTCTTATTGGTTCTCATCATTTTTAGCTAATTATTTCTATTTTTGATTTATAAAAAGGCCAAAATACCCTTGTTTTCATCTAAACCCTAGGGGTATTTTTGGAAAATCACATTCTCCTCTCCCAGCCTTGATTCTGGCCGCCTCAAGCATGCAAGTGGGCAGTCCAAGTGGTCCTAGTTGTATATGAGTCATAAAAGTTGGCCAATGGGGTTTTAAATAATTAATTTTGGTTTTTTCTTTAATTAAATCATGGTTAAATTAAACCAAACCATGGTTGGTCTTAACCCCACCCCCTTGCACGAAATTTTGGCTATAAATAGAGGGGGGGGGGTGCTCTTCATTTTCATCATAAACTCACTTGAAGAATTCCTCCCAAAATTCACTCCAAAATTCTTTTCTTTTCCTTTGTTTTTCTTTAAGTTTCCTTTATTTTCTAATCAAGCTTTTCTTGTGTTGTTCTTATTATTCTTAGCTTGTTCTTCCATCTCCATAAGGCTAAGGTATGGGGAATTTCTTTCCAAGTTAGTTTGATCTTTATTTTGTTGAGTTTTTAAGTTTTGGGTGTTTATGCTTTAAATAATTGTTATTTATTTGTAAAATTGTTTTAAAATTATACTATGCCTTATTTTTATTTTTATATATGATTTTTCAAATAGTAAAGTTATAATGCCCAATTTAATTATAAAGTTTAATAATTGTACCGTTACGCTGGCGAAATTTTATCGATAAAGGCTTGATCACCCAGTGGGCTATGCCTCCGTGATCAACAAATCTAAGAAATTGTAAAATTGAACCTCTGTAGTTCTTTTGACGGATATGGATGGGGTGCTTTGGTCAGGCGTAAGAATACATCTTCGGTGTACTCATACGGTCGGGCTCAGGGGCCGTATCTCTATTACGCCATTGGGACGAGAGCAAGTAACTAAATATGCTAAAAATTCCTAAACTGATATTTTTCTTCCATTTCCATGTTCTTTTCAAAAATATATAAAACTTGTGATTTTTACTGTTTATATACAGACTGATGATGGGTTAAGGTAGTTCATTTGTATGGATCTGTCTAGGAAAGACAAAGGTCTTTGAAGGAGCCCAAAAGCTCACCAAGATCTTTCCTGGGAACCATACCGGTGCGCTATTTTTCCTATCTTAATAAGTTTGTATATACGTGGCGAAGATTACTTGATTAGCTTCCAAAGGGCTTTCCCAAAAAGAATGAACTTGAGTAATAATTCCCGTTAATATTATTCTGGTTAAATTCGTTACCGCGTTTGACTCTATCACAGTGTAATTATTATTAAAATAAATGAGTACAGCCGAAAAGAGTAATATAATGGTTATGTTTTCAAGAGTATTTCTGTGGTGATAGAATAAGAGTATTCTATGTGGTTTTGTATTAAGAGATTTAATACAGTAAAACAGAGAAGGTTTTACAAGAGAAACCAAAGTGATATTATGCAATTTTTGAGTGTCATTTGCATAAAGGTTTTTGAGCAGTACAACCCAGAGAGGGTTGAGAATAGAGTTGCGTTGGGCTACAATTGCCTTCTGGGATTATCCAGGTTTCGAAAGTCTCAATAGCCTTGCATGGTGAATACCCTTGAGCTGAGACGAGTCGTATACCCGGCTTGGATAAATCTGACTGACGGACCTATATCATGATATGGAGGTGAATGCGCATTTCGGAATGGCTGCCAGGGGTCTGAGGGGGATTTCCTGGTTGTTCTGTTAAGACTTGTCGCAGGCCTATCGCTCAATGGAGTTTGGTGGGAAAAGTCTCATTGGAGCAGCACACCGGTGTATTATGAGAGAGATTGAAGTATCATGCATAAATATATCTGTGATTGACAATTGGTCTATGATTGATGTTTTATCTGTGATTGACAATTTATCTGTGATTGATGTTTATCTATGATTGACGTTACTTCTGTGATTGGTGATCTATTCTTGATTGTTTCTTGGTTTTACAGTGTTTTATTCCTAAGTGTGATTTGGGTGGTAAGACTTTGAAAATATACTGTATAAGTATTGTATGTATACTTTTTGAAACTAACATTCTTAACTTGTGTAAGTTTTTCACCCTGCCTACTTTCCATGTTGTTTTGTATGTGGTTGAGTAGATGAGTTATCCTCGGACAGGATAGGATTTTAGAGCGTCTCCGCAAGGGCAAGGGGAAGGTATCTGAGGAGCATGAGGGCGAAGTTCTTGGAGGCTCAGCTACTGAGTCTCTCCGTCATGAGTAGCTTAGATTGGACCTGGCTTTAATATTACTTAGTAGCTTTTTATTTCAGTCTTTTGATTTCAGAGTTTTTACTGCTTTTTGATGTAGAGTAGTTTTAAAACTCCTGGCTTGTGCTGATGCAAGCTCTTTTGATATATATACTTGAGGAGGTTGTTTTTATTCAGTGTTTCTACTAATACTGTTCTTATTTCACCACGTGATAGAAAAGGAAAGAATGGACTCCCCATTCTTCTCATCTTTTAAAAAGGCAAAAATTTTATCCGCATTTTTGGGAACTAAACTTGTTTTAAATCAAAGTTACTTAGAAAATTATTACGAAAATCTTGGTTACTATGGTGTAATATCCTTTTTGGAGAAAGGGTGTTGCAGAATATATTAAAAATATTGATAAAGATTTTATTGAAAAACTAAAACATATTTGGAAATTAGATTTACCAAAAGAAATAAAAATAAAATTATGTGAAGATTATGGAAAAATATGTGGACAAATTGCATTATATGAAGATGAAATGAATTATGTTTTAACTACAACTTTAATAAAATTAGAACTAGAAGAAGAACAAGAAGAGTTAGAAAGAAGTTTTAACTTAGGAAGAAATCTAAATATTTTTGAAGAACTATTAAATTCTTTAGAAAATAATAAATTTTCAGATTAAAATATGAATAAGGTAGATAGAAATATTGCTAAAGTTATAATAAAAGATAAACCAGATAAAAATATTGCTAAGTTTATAATAAAAGATAAAACTATTACAACATGGGTAAAAATAAAAGATTTTTGCAACGTAATATATATAGATGAAATAAAAAATCGTTTAAAAGATTTTTATGAAAAACTAGAATGTATATGGAAATTAAACCTACCAAAAGAATTAAAAAGAGTTATATGTCAGGAATATGCAAAATTATGCGCACAAACAATAATTTATAATAATGAATTAGATCATGAATTTGATTTAGCATTAACTAGGATGCAAATAGATGAAACTTATGAACAATTAATGAAAAAGTATAGAAAATAATAACCTTGATGAATCTTGAAAATACACCCCATCCGAATTGGTATCAAAGCACTAAGATCATTTAAATAATTTTAGAAAAAATGTCGAGCGCGCACTAAGATCACTAAAATAAGAAAAACTATAATAACCACTAAGATTATTGAAACTGAAATAATTTTCGAAAACCTAATAATTAGGATTGTTGAGAGTAAAAGAAAAATTCAAATTTTTGAATGGATATTATAGATATACAAATTAGAATAATTGAAACAGAAAATAAAATAAATAAATTAAAAGATAAAATAAACATAACTAGAGAAAATATAAGTTTAATTTGTAGACATTTAGATTATTATATAGAACATGAAAATACAGATAAAATTGATAGAGTATCAAAATTTCTTATCAAACATCAAAATAAATTAAACAAAAGAGAAAATAGATTAGTAAGATTAGAAAATAAATTACGGGAATTATATGAAATTTATAACCGTCTCTAAAATAGTGACCACTAAAATAGTGACGAATAATAAACTTTCGGTCATTAAAATTTGTCAATAAATTAATAATTATTAACCGTGAGAACGGAATAAGATTGAATTTGTGTAAATAAATTAAATTGTATAATGCGTGTAAGAATGAAATAAATTAGTTTAGTATAGTTTTATTTTGAAATAAGCAATTTCACTGACACATTCGTCCGTGGCTTCCATAGCATAGTAGTAGTGCGTTCGCTTCGTAAGCGAAAGGTCGCGAGTTCGATCATCGCTGGGAGCTTTCTTTGTTTTTCACTTTCACTCTATTTGATTAATAGATTATTTATATTTATGTTATGTTGTTTTTATTATCACTAGAGGGAGCCAGACACGAATGTGTAGCCTGTGTCTTTTTTTTATTGTTGCATAATTATATATAATTATATGATAATTGTAGTTATAGAATAGTTACTTTTAAATTTAAATTTAATATTTCAATGAAAAAGATAGTTATGAGGTAGTTACTTTTAAATTTAAATTTAATATTTCAATAAAAAGGGCAATTTAGAAATGTAAATTAGGACACAAAAGGAGTTAATTATTTTAGAATATTTTCTTTATTAATAGGTATAGATTTTGAATTTTTGCAGATTATGTCTATATTATTTAATTCTTATTCTTGCATGCATATAATGTTGATAAATACATTAATTAAAAACTCAAAATATGATTAAAATAATCTTAATAATAATAAAGTATTTGTCTTTTTTTTTTATACAAAAGTATTTGTCTTTTTGTCATCAATATTTTCATATATTTTGATTTTTTATTAATCATACTTATATAACTGTAAGTGTACAAAATTGTTATTTTTATTTGTTGTTTTGAAATCTTGTAATAATAAAATTAGCTATTATTTTTTTAACTATATACTCTTGTTTCTATCCAATAATTAATTAATAATAAAGATGATTATAAAAAGCATAATAGATTTAAGAGAAATGATACATTATACAATTAGAAACTATTTTAATATTTAAATAAAATTAGATTCTGTCAAAAAAAAAGAGATGAAATATATTTATAACTTGTTTAAATATTTTGTAGTCGGATGAGATAAGAGTAAGATATATATATGAGTCATGTGATCTTATCCTATTAATTATAATTTCCAGCAGGATACATATCTGGTTTAATTGTTTAGATTAAAAACAAAACGCTAAATTGACGAGCTAGCTAGCATAGCATAGATAGAAAGTGAAGATGGATTGATTAATTGAACAAAAGCAATAAATGAAGTCATTAATTTCATAACATAGTTAGGACGTACTGGGATTCGATCATCTAATTAACTCCGTTCTCATCCCCACAGATTATCATCACGAAGATTAATCTAACAGACAACTACTAAGAGTCAAGCTAGCTAGCTAATTAAGTCTTGTGGTTGTAGATAATTAGATCATAATTTTAAGGACATGTGATTCGATCTGCTGATATATCATCGATCGATCATCATTTATATTGACCATTTGGTTCAGCAGATGAGCCAGCAGCAGCATTTGGTGCATTATTGTTATTATCCCTCATGTAAGTCCCCATGGTGGGGGGTGCACCATAGTACCCATTTGGGTGGTGATGATGAGCAATGTGAAATGGTGCAGGAACGAAGGCATGAGCGAGGGACCCATATTCGACAGTAGCATTAGTCCTCTTCCCAACGAGTGGTTCAGCTCTGATGGAGGTGCGGTCACCCTCGAGTTCACGGTAACGGTGAAGGTACATCGTGAGTGGCTCAATGTAGTCGTCGAACCCAAGCTTGCTCATAGCCCAAAGCACATCCTCTGCGGTTATGGTCTTCCGTTGCTCCCTCTGGCAACGCTCGTTGGCCTCTCCCGTTATGAAGCTGATGTACTCTGACACACACTCTTGGATTGTTTCTTTTGCGTCGTCGGAGATCTTGGCGTGTGGCGGCAGGATCTTACGCATGATCCTAATCACGTTCGCAATTGGCATGAAACGGTCCTGTTCCCTCACTGTGCACTCGTTGTCTTGATCTGCTGCCGCTGACTGTGTGTGGTTGTTGTTATTCATCTGATGATGATCCGATACCGGTGATGCTAGCTTCAACCCTGTCATTAATTGATTTCCTCATCATGATTCATCATCAGGTTATTTATTTATTTAATTAATTAATAAAACTTCTCACCATTATATACCTTTATACCCGAATCTATCTATATATCAAATAGTAATTGATATATTACTTTATTTGTGAAATGAAAAATCAATGCATGCAAATGAAACAATGATATGATCAAGTACTCGATCCTCTCTTGCCCTCCTATTATTATCATTTAGATATATCCGAGGATATATTATATGAAAAGGTAGCTAACAAATCAGGTTGCAGTTTTGGGCGTACATATCCAAAGAGGCCGTGACATGTTGGATATGAGGGCCCAAACCCAAAATTGACACGATGGAGGGAGTACAAATAGAGTGAGAGGAGCTTCAAGCAGGTGTTTTCTACTACTAGTACTAGCTAGCTAGCTTTCTCGAGATAAGAGGAATCATCTGGAGAAAAGGACAAAAAGCAGCTACTCCATTAATTAAGTCGTCACGCACGCGATTAAAGGGGACAAGCGAATAAAAACGGTTTCTCTTTTTTCATGGCTTTTGGTTTCCATGCATTCGTCAGTGATGAAACGCATTTCAAAGAGAGACCGAGAGGGGCTATCTATCTGGTAGCTAGCTAGCTAATTAATATCGATGTGCATGTAAACGGACCAAGATGGTCCTGCAGGATCACCAGTTTTTGACTTGGCTGGCTGGCTGGTGTGTGGGAAATTTTAGAATATATATAGCTTTAAGAAGATCGAGACTGAAGGAGTAGTACTGAAGAAACTTCGACTGCTATATAGTAGTACTACTGTTGGTATTTCAAGAAAAACCAATAAACTTGTGATAGTTAGTTTGGCCTTATTATTAATGTTCAATATATGTATATATCCCTCCAAAACAAACAGCTCTGTCTCTTGTGTTGGCCGGGAATAAGTGTGAAAGAAGACTGCAGGTAGAGCAGAAGAAAAGGCGCAAAAAAGCTATAGCGTGTAGTGGGGTGGGGAGAGTGGAGACACTACAGATCGAATACAGATCCATCCATTAAATTCCTTGTATTCTGATGAGATGATGTTGGAGATCGATGATCATGAATGCATGGACGACACTTGTAACTCCCAAGTCAGTAACTGCATGCATGCATGCCTGCCACTTGTTCCGCTCCAAAACATACACCCCACTTAAAGCCATTTATGTCATCATCCATCGTCTTCTTCTTCTTCTTCCCCCATATCCCGCATTACCTTACCTTGCTTTACTAAAACCACCTACCTAGCTAGACAACACAGTTAGGGTGGAGACTCGATCAGACATGGAACTTATAGAACATATATATGGCGAGAGAAATTAAAGTTAGGAATTAATCGAGGGGAAAAGAGGTTACAAGAAAGAATGTCTTCAGATTCAGACCAAATGCAAAAGGGCCAGCAAATTATAATGTTGCTATAGAAAATGATGCATGATTCGACTAAATTAAGATAAATGGATTTTGACTGTGTGTTTATATATATATATATATATATATATAACGGAGACTGAAGAGATAAATGGCTTGCATGCATGTGGTAGAACAACTGCGATATACACACATATTATATGTCTCACAGTATATTATTAATTAATGTATATATAATCCTGCATGCGAGAAATCAAAAACCAAAGATGAGAGAGAACCTTTTAGTTGTGTGATGAATTATATAGTTAAAATATATTTATTGCAAGAAAAAATGGAGAGATGAAAAAAGAAATAAAATAAGAGAAATTAATCATTTGAAGGTGGTGGTGGTATTATATGGTTTACCAGAGGTAGTAGTGTTGGGGAGCTTGCGGTAGCCGTGAAAACCTCCACTTTCCATTGCTGTGTGTGTGTGTGTGAGAGAGAGAGAGGGAGAGAGAGAGAGAGAGAGAGGGAGGGAGGGAGAGGGAACGTTATAAGCGTAAGGAGAGATGAGACATTAGTACTTGGCAAGTGTCGACATTTATAGTGCTCAAACGTGTCGCTTGGGGCGATGTAACCGAGGAACCGGCAATAGACGGTCACACACCCTCACACCATCCGTTATAGGATTAGTCCACTCCGATTAGCGACCTTGACAAGACCGACAGCCGTAGGTTCCTTCCTTCTTCTGTCACACCACCCCGCGCCGTATGTTGCGGTGAATAGTTTTAACTTTCATGCTTCCTAGTTCCTACCCACGGCCACGAAATTAAATTTAAAATTTCATTTAGCTAAGAATTAGTAATCGATGTTATTGAATTATGAATTATATAGTAACTAGATTATAAAAGTTGAACTTGCATATTTTATTAAAAATATATGATTTAACTCTTGAGTGTGTAGATTAACGCAATATTACTTTCCATTAAATAATTGTACACGTTAGAAGCTAAGTTGTTTTGTATTAACTTTCTATTTGATTCACACAAGTTATGTAATATTCATTTTGGTTTTACTTATATTTATGGGAACTTATCAGACGAAGTATTTATTTGATTTATAACTAATGAAAAAACTCTTATAAATTTATAAGTATTTATGAAGGTATTAGATAAAAATAACTTATAAATTAAAGTGCAAAAATTGATTTTAAATTTTGTGAAATATTTTTATTTAAAAAAAACCACAATGATTACAATATCATTTGTATTGTAAAGTTTATCCAATTAACTAATCGACTTTTTTTTAGATAAACTAAAAAATTTATTAAAAAATAGTTAAATTAGAGTATAAGTTATGTTCAAATTTAGCAATATAATAGAGTAAAAAGTTACTGGGCATATTAACTAACCCACCTTATATTATAGTTATATTAAAGAGTATCTTTTTCACAGGAATTAAAGACTCTATCTATATAACTTAATAATCAACATATTATATTAATTAAGCTGACTTTACGTTATTGACTTTATATTACAATTATATTAATGAGTGCCTTGTTAACATTAATTATAAAATATTACTACCTCCGGTCCTAATTATTATTTAAGTCATTATATTTATAGTTAGATTTATTCATTAAATAATAAACCACCATTTATTAGTTGTCATGCTTTAGAAAAGAAAATGGTTTAAATAAGTTTTTGCTCCCTGTAAACATCCGATTTTTGATTTTAGTCCATTAAAAAAAAGTCAAACTATTTCAGTTCTTTAAAAAAAAAAATTTGGTTTTAGTCCTTTTAGTGAATTACCACTGTATTGTGCTGATGTGGCATATGTATGTCCCTGTCATGACTTGACACGTCATTTAAAATTTATAAGGACCTGCTGACTAGGACTTTCTTCCTATCACGGGACTAAAATCAAAAATCATAATTTTTATAGGGTCTAACTACACAACTTAAAATTTTTATAAGGTCTAATTACACAACTTAAAATTTTTATAGGGACTAAAGCACATCAACCCCCTCCCTCTTTCCCCTTCGTCCCCTCCTTCAACCCTCTCCTCCTCCACCACCACCCCCTCTCTCTCCTCCTTTTCCCTCATCCTCTCTCCTCCACCACCACCCCCCACCACCACCCCCTCTCTCTCTCTCTTGTTTTCTCTCTCTCTCTCTCTCTCCCCACCACCACCACCACCACCACCACCACCCAAACACACACACACACACACACACTCTCTCTCTCTCCCCACCACCACCACCCAAACACTCTCTCTCTCATAGCATAGCAACACAAACCAAAGTAAGAAAGACAGAACTTCCAAGAACTCGAGAGAAAACGAGAGAGTGTTTGGGTGGTGGTGGTGGTGGGGGGAGAGAGAGAAAAAACGAGAGAGAGAGTGTGTGTGTGTGTTTTGGTGGTGGTGGTGGGGAGAGAGAGAAAACGAGAGAGGTGGTGGGGGGGAGAGAGAGAGAGTGTGTGTGTGTGTTTGGGTGGTGGTGGTGGGGGGAGAGAGAGAAAACGAGAGAGGTGGTGGTGGTGGTGGTGGTGGTGGGGGGGGGAGAGAGAGAGAGTGTGTGTGTGTGTGTGTTTGGGTGGTGGTGGTGGTGGGGGGAGAGAGAAAACGAGAGAGGTGGTGGTCGTGGTGGTGGGGGGGAGAGAGAGAGAGAGAGAGAGAAAACCAGAGAGAGAGAGTGTGTGTGTGTGTGTTTGGGTGGTGGTGGTGGTGGGGAGAGAGAGAGTGGTGGTGGTGGAGGGGGGAGAGAGAGAGGATGAAGAAAGGAGGAGGACGTGGTGGTGAAGGAGAAAGGGGGATTAAAATCAAAATCTCAATTTTGAGAATGACTAAATTCAAAACTTAAAAGTTTTATAGGGACTAAATTCAAAACATAGATAGGCCACGTCAGCGTTTTCTGCCACGTAGACATGCTGACTGGGTCATAATGTGCCACCTAGCACTTAAAGGACCAAAACCAAAAAAAAAATTTTAAAGGACTAAAATTGTTTGACTTTTTTTCATTGGACTAAAATAAAAAATCGGATATTTACAGGGACTGAAAACTTATTTAAGCCAAAGAAAATAGACGCGGCTAGGCCTTATGTCCTGATCGAGGGGTCTAATTTATTCTCACTCTATAATTATTAAATGAATAAATATTTAATCAAATTATTTATCCAAATGCACGGAAATATATTTTATGGAGTTTAAGCATTTAATGTAAAAAACTACTCTCTCCGGACTCGAATATAAGGAAAAAAAAATTGAATCACGTTAACTAAGAAAGTTGGTTAATTACAATAAATTTTATTGATTTCAGCTAAAAAAGAAGTTTTATTCCAAATTTACCCTTTAGTGGATATTTAGTGCTAGGACAATTAAAACCAATAGTCCAATAGTAAATTAAGAGAAGTGTGTTTTTGTATCTTCTCAAAGGAACATTGGAAATACAATTAGAATTAAATAAATGTATTTTTGGAATGGTCTCATTAAAGAGAATAGAGATAGTTAAATTTTCTTATATTTTATTTTCTTATATTCGAGTCCAGATGGAGTATCTATTACTACTAAATATATTTGATAATTCTTTAGTTAGAGAAATGTGACTCTTATTTTATTTTACCGTTAATAACATTTTTTAGTTAATATATAATTTTTAACAAATTACTTACAATATAGCATTTTTTTCTAACCGGCCGTAATTAGACATTTGGCTCTTCAATGGGCACCCGAGGTATCCCAACAAGTTTTGACTCTTTGAGACTCATATGCCCTTCCTCACAAACTAAACATTTAATTACCAACTGAGTCACACCTTGAGTTAACACAACAATCTTTTTTGATCAACACAACAATCTTTTAATTATGAAAATATTATTTCGAACTCGAATATAAAAAAAAAATAACTAATCTATGCTGATTAAAAATGTTATTAATTGTTTTACACGTTTTTCATATACTTTAATGTATAAAAAGAGTAAGTGAATATAGTGTGATGGTGAAAATGCAAGGGTATAATATAACAAAATATATCAATTAAATGATTTATTGGTTAATGTGAAACAGCCTTAAAAAAATAGATATTAAATAATAGAGGAAGTAATTTGAGTCGGGAGGAGTAAGACACAAAACATGTGCATTTAATCATGTTTTTAAGAGTTCTAAATCTTTCCTCGAGTACTCCATTAATGCTTGCATTTAAGGATTTTATACAAAAATTCAGAACAAAAATAAATACTCTCTCCATCCTTTATCTTTGGTGATTTAAAATTTTGACACACAAAATAAAGATAATTAATTGAGTAAATTTTAGATTAAAATGTCTCTATTTATTAGTTTATAATTTTTCAATATTATTAACTATTCTAATTATTACTCTACTCAAAATTTATTAATTATACTAAGGGTATAGTTGAAAAACAGTGGTAAATTATATCTTAAAATCCTATAAAAGATATATGATGGAGTCATGGAGGCAGAAATTTAATGAGTTGCCATCATAATTATTATTTATTTGAGAAAAAATAGAATAAAAAATTTAGTTCTTCATTAGAAATTTTAAATAGCACTTAATATGAGTTTTTCTATTGTTGTTAAAATGTCACTTGTTTTGAAATAGAGAGAATCTTATTTTTTTTCTGACAAGGAATATCATTTTTAGCTAATTATAATTAAGAGAATGTATCTTGCTAAAGAATGACTCGAAGTACAGAGATAGGGAGCATTTAATATAATTATTTAAAATTATTAAAAGAATAAGTTCAATATTTGATATAATAATTATTTTATTAAATATTTTTTATTTTCATTAAAATACTCATTAACGTTATCACGATCGAGGAGGGTTTACATGAAGGACTTTTTTTATTTACTGCTAAAAGGGGCTTGAGGCTTTTATTAATTAGATATTTGCAAGAGAATTAATTATATGTTTATAAGTTTTAACTACTCCTTCCTTCAAAAAAAAAAAGTTTTAAGTACTCCTATATATATTATTATTTTAAAAACAATTACTCCATTCAAACTTATATTTAACGGCTTGTTTTAAATTTTTAAATTGAAAACAAAATTAAATGGCTCTAACAGTATGTCAACTCTTCTAATAAATGCTGAGTGGAATACTTAATGAATTACATATTACATATTATTTTTTAATATTATTTTTGTCATATATAATGTACCATAAATCTT
This sequence comes from Glycyrrhiza uralensis, assembly GCA_030159175.1. Lineage (NCBI taxonomy): Eukaryota > Viridiplantae > Streptophyta > Magnoliopsida > Fabales > Fabaceae > Glycyrrhiza > Glycyrrhiza uralensis. The sequence goes on along the minus strand of BRZY01000001.1, from coordinate 59,640,632 downwards.
AACAAATAATGTACATTTTTCATTCCAGTAAAAAAAAGTACATTTTTCATTTCTTTTGATTTATTTATTTTGACAGTAATACAAAGATAATAAACAATTGCGTTAAAAACTGTCCTCATTTTGGCAGCGTGGAATATATGTGAGGAATATAACTGATGTAAGTTAAAAGCTCTTTAACCGAAATAATACATTGCATTCTAAATTTCTAATCAACATCAGTTTCAGAAAATGGGCCGAAATATAATTGATTTTTTAATTGTCATTAATAAAACCCAATTCTTGATACGGTCTTCAATTTCCTCATATAATCATGCCTATAAATATAGCCAAAAAAGTTGTATCGATTATATGAGCCAGAGCAGAGTGAACTCTTTTATCTGAGAAAATGAGCGACTTACATAACAGAAATGTGGCGACTTTGCTGATGTTGATACTGTTAGTATCAGCCATTGTGATATTCCCTTACTATATGACGCCGAATCCTCCAACTTCTGTGCTTCTGTTATTTTGCTGCATCCCTCTTTTCATTATCCTTTATTCACTTTATCTTGCGATTTTCGTCTGGTGAAATCACGCGTTCGGTGTATCGGAGCGGGAGGATATATATATATATATATATACTCCAACACAAGGCTCTGCAATGAATAAATAAAGTTCAGTTCGAATAATAAGGATGGATTATTTGGCAAATAATACATAGGAGATTTTAGTTACTTCCATGTCCCGGGCATGGAAAATCAATGAAAATATGGTAATGTAATGATCATCTTATGAAGTCCCCCATTTCTATGTTGAAAATTGTTTTTTTATGGAGAGGACGTAATTCTATGATCAATTATATCCAAATTGTTAGTGCTATGTCATTTGTTCTTATTTTTTCTTTAATCTTATTTTAGCTGTGAGAATTTGCTATCTCATCTCTCCTAGGTGCGTTTACAAGTTTAGGTAATTCATGTCCCGAATCGACATGAATTGTCCCAAACAGTTTGGATTGGTTCCTCTTAATTGATCTAACTCGAAACGATCCAAACCAACCTGATCAACTGGTTTGGTTTGGGTAATGAGGATTGAGACAAATTCCGACCCATGAACACCGCTATTCTCTTCTATGTTTACTGCTCAAAGTACTTTTGTATGAACCACTGGGGGGTGACTTCCAATGTTATCTCCCTCATGTTTACTACTTAAAGTACTTTTGTATGTATGAGGGAGGTGATTAATTATAGTATTATCTTCGCTCATATTTACTACTCGAATTACTTTTGTATAAGGGATGACTCACGGCAAAACATTGCCTATACACCATTAAAATATTGAATTTACATTTGCTGGAGTAAAATAATTATATAGTCGCTCCAATTAGTAAATCGAAACCAATTGATGAAAATTAGGCAAATCACACTTTGGTTTTGTGCCCGATTTATTGACGTTGGAATGTAAGAGTGTGTTTGGTTTCTCATTCCAATACCTCAAACGTGAGTTCATGTCATAAATTACATGAGTTTGTATTTTTGTTTAATTTCTCGTTTGGTCTACATTACTCCATCCGATCCAAATCTTTGGTAGTTTTAACTTTTTATTTTTGTCTCAAAACTTTGGTTGTTTTAGGATTTCAAGAGATAATTTATCACATTTTTCCAACTATACCCTTGTTATAATTAATAAATTTTGAGTGGAGAAATAATTAGGATAGTTGAGAATGATGAATAATAAATAGGATTATTTTAGTCTAAAATTTGTTCAATTAATTATTTCTTAATCTATGTGCCAAAATCTTAAACAACAAAAGATTTGGACCGGAGGTAGTATTTGTTTCAGAAATACAGTTTGACTTCAAATCCCATTTGAAGTGGAAGCAACAAATTCTTGCTTTTAAAAATTCAATTTTCTGTTGGGATATTTATTGAATGCCAACAACCCTATTTATTCCTAATTTACCCACCTTTAATTTATATGTTACACTAATATTTCAAATTAATAATTCTAAATTCTCTTACTTTTTATTCTTACAGATCATCCTAATAACTAAATTGAGAAAGAATTAAATGTCTGTTTTCAAGATATTAAATGCATTCACTTTTTTATTTAATACTTACTTTATAAAATAGTAAAAAGATACGTATGAAGATTAATAAGATGATATAACATTACTCTATCTAAATATATTTCATTATGTCAATCATACTTTTGATAAAAAAATTTAAACACAAATCATGTTACAATAAACTCAGTTTTAATATTCAAATTTAATATTACAAAATAAATTAATTTGAATCAAACTTACATTTACAAACTATGATCCAAATATACGCATCGTTCGATTTGTTGATGATTGTCATGAGACATGTGATGTTCACAATACATTGTTTTAGAAGTTGCAGTTAATCAAAAAAAAAAAAGTTGCAACCACTATGGCCACCTACACCTATTGGCTATTTCTACACTTAACTCATTTGTTTATGGTTAAAAATGGGTAAATACAGATAACGTAAAAAAAGTGTGAAAAATATTGATGATAAGGATGTTTGCTTGGAGGAATCTTTGTTAAAAGTAATTTTGACTTAATTTTATAAAATTGATTTAGATAAAATTAAATTTAAAGTTAAGTAATTTATGTTTAATTTTTTTTACTTTAAAAATAGGTTTGAAATAAAATTTAGTATAAAATTTTCAATTCAATATAAAAATTACAAGTCTTTACTTCATGTATAATCTATTTTGAACAACAAAATTGTTTTTTCCCTTCAAAACTGGTTGCAAACCCTGCTGCTTCTCCTTATGAAATATAACTCTGAATTTATAATTATGAAATGTTTCAACACTTACAATCTAAAACTTTATGATTGGTTAAATTTAAATAATGGTGTTGAAAGGAATAAGAAAATGTATAAAACTAAGAAAGGATTAGATGTTTGTCGTAAAAGAAACATGTCACAGTAAGAATTGGGTAAATTAAGAGAAGTTATCATATTTAAAAGCGATAATCCAAATTTAATACATGAGTTAATTTAAAATAAAAACAATAAAAAATAAAAATACTAATATAACTAGATGTGGCCAATAATAATGGAGACAAGGAAAAAAAAGTCAGTTGGTTATGATAATGCAGGTCACACTCATTTTAGATTCGTTCAAGAAGACATTAGTAGTTACTAAAACACAAGCATTACTGGGAATTAAGAAAAAGGAAAAATTACCCCCCAATGGAACGAGTAATTGGGTGCCTTGATTTGCAGGAAAAATTAAAACTTGATGATTTGGGGTTAGAGGGTAGAATGGAGCTGAGGCTAGTGTTGTTGATACTTGACATGTTTCTACCTCGATGTTTGTTATGTTATGATGTCGTTGGAGCTTTTTTTTCTTCTTCCTACTTAATGGTCACCTACTTTGTTATTATTTGACCCAGGTCTATTCTATAAATTAATAATTTTTTCAAAATTTACAAACAAACTTTAATATTACCATTGATATTCCGCATTTACCTACTAAAAAAGGTCATTTTGCCCCCACACTGGTGAGGGGCTTAAAAACCTCCTCAATGTAGAAGTCACCAATTAAGTATTAGTAATTAATTAATGGTCTAAATTTTATTCAAAAGTTATTTTAGTAAAAAATTAAGTGTGCCAGTGATTGAATTGACTTGACCATAATGAATAGCGCCGGCAGAATCAAATTCAATGCTGGCCGGTGGTTGTAATATGTCATAAGGGTTATTCAGGGATTGTTCTTGAGTGCCTGATTCCTCGATTATTCAGGGATTGTTCTTGACCATGACAAACCAAAACATTCAGAAGCCTTCAACGCCATTGAAACACCTGCCGCTGCCTAAAACCTCTGTTCTAGGGTTTTTGCAAAATTCATAGTACAAATGACAATTCAAAAAAATGAGAGCCAAATATGCAAACTCCACAAAAAACTAAAAAAAATTTGTCAAGTTATTAAAACCGAGAGCAATAAATTATGGGATTTAATCTAAACCACCCATATGTTGGGTAGTCTATTTTGCGGTGACAAAATATTCCTCACTGGGTGAGGGGCTTAAACGCCTCCTCACCCTAGAACCCACCTACTTAATTTATGTGTACATCTCTCGATTCTCTCCTCTTACGTGGAATTCTAAGGGCTAGAGTATTCTCTCATCTCAACTCATCCAGACCCGGTTCGAGAATTGCGTGCAGCATTTTGGCTTCGTCGTAATCATAGTTACAGTAATCTCCGCCATTCAATTTTGAACGTCAAATTCGGTGTTTGGTTAAGCTCAACAACGTATCAATGTTGCAAATCCTTTTTCACACACGGAGGTAAAAAGAAAGGAACACATACTCAATGTTTCGAGGGACGCAAAGCAAAGTGTAAGATGGTATTAACATTGGGGGCAGGCAAAGGCAAAGGCAAAGGCAAGGCAAGCTGTTATTCCTCAATCCTCGTCTCCATTATCCCAACGTAAGCAAGAAGAGAAAGCAGCTTCCACGGGTTCTGAAACAAACTTAACACTATTCCCATTGTTGAATGTCTTGTAGTTGTAACTTGTATAATCCTTTGCTCTGATATGGGGGTTTGTGTCTGCCCAGAATCGGAAGCGACATGTCAATCAATTTAATCGTCGCATCCCCATCTCAAGTTGATTTTTATTTTTATTTTTATCGAGTCTGAAACGAGTAATTCTTGCATCTATGTAGTAGTAGACTAGTAGTACTATAAAGTTCGTAACTTTCTCTTTTTATGATCAATCAGTAAAAATGGGCTGTGACTTCTGAGAAGTGCAACACTTGGTTTACAGGGAATGAAGGCCTAATATTAATAATTCTGTTCTGCTTTGCCTAGAATTAAGAAAGATAAACCAGTCTTTTATATAGGGTCTAATGTTAATTTTGCTCATGCTTCCTTGGCAGTCAAGGTTAGAGTGGCAACCCCTGTTCCTACTGCAGTACAAATGACTGCAGAAGATCAGGTGCAACAGATTGAACTACTAACATCAACCGATGATGATTATGGTGGTGTTATTGTGGAAATGGATGAGCCTATGGATTCTACAGCCTTTGTATCCATTCTCAGAGCTTCAATTTCACACTGGAAACAGCTGGTAGTCTCTCCTATTGGTTGTTTATTTTGAATTTATTCATTTCATGGATGCATAATCATTCAATTGTAAACCGGGGCACATGGCTTTTTCAATTTCAAATTATGCATGATTAGATAGGTATTATAAGTGATCCAAATTATGGCTGCAAAGGGAAACAAAACAAGCACACAAATTGGGTTCTTGGTGACTTGTGTTGTGTTGTAGTTAATTCTGTCCTCCTAAATCAATTTCATGGATACATACTGGTGAAACTTAAGATTTGACACATGACAATATGTAATATCCATATAAAGACATAAAGTTCATGTAATAAGTTAGGTATTGTTTGTGCTTCATGTTACCCCTGTCAAAGGGAAACAAAATCAGCAAATAAATTGGATTCTGGATGTTTCTCATGTGGTCTTACTGGCTTTTCTTTTCTTTTTTTGGTTTCTATCTTTCCTTTTTCATAGTAATATAATAATACTGTTTCTTCTTAATGGCTGTATACACACATTAATATTGTTTTAATAACTTAGGTTTCTTTTTTGCAATTATTGATTGTACAGAACTTTTTTTTATGCATTCTCATTTGGTTTGGGTAATATTTAAATTCACCACACTCAAAAGTATCATTATTTTTGCTGATCCTCAATCTAGAACTTATCTATAGGAACAGTAATAGTTTCAAATCTACATTAAGATTTCTGATTTAACTTATACATAAGATATTCAGTTTCCTAATTATTTAGTTTCCTAAAACCAGTTGCGTCTGAGATGGATTTGAATTATTCAGATAATTAACTGTATATATTTAAATGCTAACAAGCTTGTCATATATATTATATATATTATATATGCAACAAAACTTAGGTCACAATATAGATAGTTTACAGCATAAAAGATATTGATGGTTTAGTCTTCTGGAATGTTTTTATCCTCACTACTTGTGATGGAAATCTGGAATTTGTCACTTTGTTTATTTGAGTTACTGAATCAACGTTGTCTTGTAGGGCAAGAAGGGCGTTTGGATAAAATTAGCTATTCATCTAGCCAGCCTTGTTGAAGCTTTAGTCAAGGTGACTTTATTTCTTACTGTATCGATAATAGTGACTCTTGAGCCTTGAGAAATTTTGCTAATGGTTGATGGAAAAAAATGAATTTAACCCAAGTTCTTATGCACTAACTTTTCATATAAATCATTATTTCTGCGGCACACTACTATGCAGGAAGGTTTTTTATATCACCATGCAGAATCGAAATATTTGATGCTTGTACGTTGGATTGCGGACAGTGCAAGCACTATTCCAGCAAATGCCACACACCGAGCAGGTGTTGGTGCACTTGTCGTGAATGAAAAACAAGAGGTATTTCCCCATTATTAGTCACAATGCAGAGCAACTGCATAATCAGGCCTCATGGCAAATTGGAAGCACAGGCACTCCCATACAGTTAGAGGGCTGTCAACATTCACCTGTATTGTTATATGCACCATTCCTTTATCATGAAAAATGAAAATTTCTTAAACTGGAATGGAATAGAAGTTGCGTATTTGATACTTAATTCCAGAGTGATATTTCAATCATTCAGAAAAGTGAAAGGGAAGAAGCGCTTTGCATCTCATTTATTCGTATAAATAACATTGATGAATGGACTCTATATTTGTTGGTTATTCTAAATCTTATCCTCATACTCTAACATGTGGCTTCAAATCAATCAAATCGAACTTCTCTCCCTCTATGCTCCCACTTGTTTGTGTGTGTGTAGATCCATCTGTGTTCCTGTGTGATTCTTTATCAGGATCTTCAGTGGAAAATGAATAATGTGCCTCTCACTGTAAATAATTCTTCAGAATCCAGAATTGGCATTCAGTGTTGATGTCTCATTCATAGTTATTGAATGATCTCAGGTTCTAGTGGTTCAAGAAAAAAGTGGACATTTTCAGGGAACTGGAGCCTGGAAATTCCCTACTGGAGTTGTTGATCAGGTTAATGTATTGAATATCTTTTCCATTATAGTTTAAGAAGCTATTCTGTGTGTATATAATCTACTCATTCAACCTATGCAGGGAGAAGATATTTGTGCAGCAGCAGTAAGAGAGGTCAAAGAAGAAACAGGAGTAAGTAATCTCTCTGTGGTACCTATTGAATGTGGACCATACATGAAATGGGCTATTTGATCAACCATAAAAGAAGTTTACCATTGTGATTCTAAGCCTAATAATTCCAAGTTGTTTCAATTTTCAGGTTGACTCAGAATTTGTGGAAGTATTAGCATTCAGGTAACATGTTGACATATAAATATTTCATTTTGTGTGTTGGAAAAGGAAATTCCAATTGTTGAATATGGAGACTCTAAATTGAAGATACTAGATTCAAAACTCATCTATATTGGGGGGAAAAGGGAGTAGGAAATAGGAGGATGGCCAATCATCATCAATATTGTCCAAAACCCAACAGGACAAAAGGGAGGATGGCCATTTTTTGTCCTACATGGTCATGTGGAAGCATTAAACTTGCTAATGTTGCTTGTGTGCTGGAAAATGTTCATATTGCAGATTTCATTGTTAGTTGTTGGTAAAGTTTAGGAACTTATTTTTATTTATTTATTTGTTTGTTCTTGTGAGTTCACAATTTTGATAACCGTGCATTCCTTTGTTCTTTCATCTGAATCTGAATATGAATATCTGGTGGACAGACAAAGTCACATGTCATTCTTTGAGAAGTCAGATCTATTCTTTGTGTGCTTGTTGCGCCCACTTTCCTCTGACATCCAAATACAGGAGTTAGAGATAGAGGCTGCCCAGGTACGTACGTACAATTTAATTGCAGCTAAGCAGTAATTATACTGTTCTCCATTTTGTCTTTTATGATGTTCAACTTTATGGATCATTAATATACCATAAATTTCTCAGATTCCTTTCATTACTTCACATTCAATGATTCAAAGCTTTCTTTCTTTTCTCGAAATTAATCATTTTACTTTAAGGCATACGGTCTGACAATAAATCGTATCCTGAGGAAACGTAAATTCATTATAGCCATCCTTGATACTATTATTATTGTTATTATTCTCTGCTGCAGTGGATGCCATTTGATGAATATGCAGCTCAGCCATTTATGGAGAAGTATGAGATATTGAGGTATGTCAGTGATATATACTTGGCAAAAATCGATGGACGATATTCTGGATTTACTCCTGTACCTACAACATCAAACTCCTCTGAGCAAAAGAGCTACCTTTACTTATATGCTGGAGGCCTCAAGAGTGAAGAGGTGTAATGTAATTTTTTATAAGCATCAGCCAAGGACTACAATCTTAGCAACTTAGTATTATTTTATTTATTGTAATTGTGAGAACATTCTCAATGCTTATTTTCTTTAATTTCTATAGTCGTAACTCACAAGTATCTAACCGGAGAGAATGAAATGGCCAACACTTTCTGGAGCCATTCATTCCCTTCCTTGACCCAATCAATACAGCTCAGCTCCCTGATATGAATATGAGATGGTTCCTGTTTGAACTCAAACCAATTAAATTCTAGCTATAATGTCACTGTCTCCTTTTACACCTGCACATAACAGATCAAGAACATGCACACACGTGTTGGCAACACGAAACTACTAGTGCTATCCCGTTTCTTCTTTCCATGATTCCATCTGTAGTTGCCTCACAATGTCTTATTCTACACAGTTATTATTTATACACATCCTTTCATTTAAGTGATGACTCTAAATGGTTCACGTAATTATGTAAAATATTAGTTTGCTAAATCATATTAGTTTGCTTTTTGACAGTAACTTTTGATAACAATAAACTGTCCAGCTTAAGTTACTCTTGATTATTCTAAGGAAAGCCAAGACACCGTAGAAAACAATTCAACATCATTCAATTCATAACTACCATATAAATCAAGAATGATTGTATCACAGCTGAAGTCTCTTACTTACCAGAACCACGTACCAAGAGAATGTATTTTCACAGTGACTTACTCATTCTTTATAGGCTTAGCTTTATTATTAATTCTCGATTCTTGAAGGATGTTTTTAAAGAGTCCCAATAAAAATTTAATGGTACATCATTTTTTTTTATGAAGGCATGTGATACATCATGCACGAAGTACTATAATGAAATGTATCATAAAATCTTTCAAATGATAACATTATTCTGTGCCAGTGAATATTGACCCAACTGGTAAGGCGACAAAAAAAGAAGTCCTTGAATTCTGGTTCAAATTAAACTTCTCCTAACCCTAACAATTGGCCTATAATAATCAAGATTTCAAGTGGAGAAAAGAAACATTTTTAAGAGGGTATTATTTTCTATCCCCCAGTGGATAGCATAAGTGGTAGTGCTGGGGTGATATCAGTGTAAGGGTCCCAATGACAAAAAAAAAAAGGTATTTTCTATTGACCAACAAAAAAACAGGGTATTTTCTAATAAACCTAAAATTAGAATTCTGGTTCAAATCGAAACATTACAAAACCTATTTTTTCTTTCGATACATAAGAAACAAAACCTTTCTCCTAACTACTCTCTTACTTCCTGCTCCCGCAGCAAAATGAGGGGAAAAGAAATACGAAGATCCAAAATCCCCATATGAATTCCAAATCAAAATCATCACCATAATCAATAATATTTTGTGTATATTGTCAGCAATAAACAAAAATACAAACAACTTACAAACTGGTGTATTCAAGAAAATCAAACATACCCATGAAAACCCGAAAGAGGCATAAATTAACCACCACCTGCTTGCTATACACATATTAATTTACCCGACCTGATGCATACATAATTAAAGGCCGCCATCATGAATCATGATGATGATGGATGGAATTGGATGGTATTGGCAAATGGATGATCACCCTGATGACCTGATGACTGATAGTAGCACCATGCCCCTCTCTCTGTACTCTCTGACGGATGATGATGATGATGATGATCACCAGCAGCAGCAGCAGCACCATCACCCTGCTGCCTGATGCCCCCAGTCATAGTCATATTGATGGCCATGGGCATAGCGGTCTTTTCACCCTCCATCTCCCTGTACTTGTGGAGGTAACCCTTGAGGGGCTCAACATACTCCTCGAAGCCCAGCGTGGTCATCGCCCACACCAGATCATCACCGTTTATAGTCTTCCTCTTCTCTTTCTGGCACTTCTCGGATGCTTCCCCTGTTATGAAGCTGATGAACTCAGACACACACTCCTGCATCGTCTCCTTCGCTTCCTTCGACACCTTGGCGTTCCCAGGCAACACCTTCTTCATGATCCTCCCCACGTTCGCTATCGGTAGCAGCCTCTCCTGTGACAACTCGTTGTTGTTGTTGTTGTTCTCGCTGCTTCCGTTACCAGCCATCACCACTCTTAATTCGCTATATATGAATGAGATTATTAATCACACACCCCCAAAAAAAAAACTCCAACTTAATACTATATAGTGATTGATTGAGATTCATACATACACACACATACACATACACGCACTTGTGGTGTTTATGCTACTTTATTAAATTAAAAAAAAATATATCTACACTAATTTAAGTGGGAAAAGTGGTGGCGTGGATATATTAATCACTCATAACGAGAACTGTCGTGATTGAGATGAGATTATTGTGGGTATGTTTCTATATATTAGGGGTTTGTTTTTGTTAGTGACGGTGAGATCAATTAAAATAGAGGTTAGGGGAGAAAAATGATTTAGTGTTTTTTTTTGGTCGAAAAAAAAATGATTTAGTTTAAGTTGGAGGAAGTGGGTGGGTTAATTAAGAAGGCTTAATTAATCATCGTTTGGATTGTTTGGCGTTTATTTTTGTTTAATTTAATAATAATTAATAATTAATAATAAGGGGATTTATTTTTGTTTAATTTAATTTAATAAAAATAAATAATTATGTTGTGCTCTCTGCCTGTGTGACATGTGGATGATTGATAGGTGGTTCTTAACGCGTAAGCTAGCTTAATGCTGAGCTTCGGTTGGGATTAGAATGAGAAAATCCCATGTCCTTCCTCAGCTGATCATGAGCTTAAGCTGTGTATATTTGTATGGCATGGCTCGGCTCGGCTCGGCTCATGAAATATTATATTAAACAATAAGCATAGGAACTGATCAGGCGGAGAAAAGGAGAAACATGGTGAGGGACCTCGTGGTCGGTGGTACAGATAAGATACTTAAATTTCTCATTATATCGACTGTTACATATATATCAGATATATAAGCAACTATTATATTTGATGTTTAATGAAGAATTATAATTATAAAATATTTGGTGTGTTATATCAAATTTTATTAGATTATTGATAGTTTAAATTTGTTATATAATTCATCTATACCATCAAAAAATATTAAAATAAATATTTTTTTAGTAAACCAATATAATTAACATATTCGGCCCATGTGAAATCAAACTCAGTATGTATTACTAACGAAGTTATATTTATTGAGTATATTTCTCTAATATATTTGTTTACTCAAAAAATAGTAAAAAGAAATCTAATGCATGGGACCGGTATCTTTCTTTTTATTTTTAATTTTTTGGTCTATAGTTCATCTGATTTCAGATTCATATGAAGCGCGGCGGCTCAAGGAAACTTTTTTTTTTTGGGTAGAAGCCGCTAAAGGAACCTTGGCGCATTATTTATCATCTGGGTAAGGGTAAGGGTAAAGTGCGTGGGCCTTCCGTCAATAGTCCATACTTACTATCATTAATCTAATCAATTCACAGTACACGCCCCACTATTTTCACTTGATTCCCATTTTTTTCCCCCACTAATTGGATGGACATGATGTCAAACCATGATGCATCAAACCATCTTCGATCAACCACTGCCACCTGTTGTGTCAAATTAAGGTTAGTGCCAATGGAACACCCTCACTCATCGGTTAGTGAGTGAGACACAAGATTAATTTAGAAGTATGATTTATGATTAATTGGAAGCTGATGATGGGCGGGATTTTATGTTGGTATGGAAACCTCACTTCTTGAGCAAAGTTAATTTCTATCGTCAATTGATATAAATTTAGCTAAAAGATTTGATGTGATATACGGTTTTAATTTCTACGGTGAATATGCACTGGAGTCATATCTCATCATAATATTAATACCCCATTATAAATAAATCATATCATTGGCAGATTGTTTAAATTCATATCCTTCATATAATTAAATATCTAATCTATAATTGTTTTTTTTTTCCTTCGTTTTTCTCTATCCATAACGACAAGACTATTATTCATTTGTTTACTCTCTTTAAGGGGAAAAAAAAAACTAATGGATCTCTCTTAAGAAAAAAAAAATCTTAGTTATGTTATTTATGCCAAAAAGTAGATGTTTGATGAGTTTTGACACTATTGGGGAGTTAATTTATTGATGATGTTAAAATTAATGATTTCCATTCCCAGTCAAAAGAAAGTTTCATTTTCCTTAATTAATTTTGACAGGGGAAGTTGGGGTTGGGTACTGACTATGGGAAAGTAGCTAGACAATAGTAATAGTTTGCTCGCTGCCGATGAAGTTAAGAGATGGTTGGGACAGGCTTGAAAAACAGAGATGAAGTATGGAATGTACCATAGAAACTATAGCTAGAAAGAGAGAGGCCCAACGTTTAGCCACCAACAAGATCATGTTATTGTTTTTGTGAAACACATACATATGTGAGACGTGTCATTGCTTAAATGTCTTGCTGCGCGCTCTTAATTAAACTAGATTTTATTATTAAGGAAAAGAAAAGAGAGAATTGGATACATACGTACGTAGACGATAAGAGTAGGCTACCAACCTAATACCTCAACTTCCCTTTCTAACTTCCAACTTCCTCTTTCCGTTACTTGCATTTCTTAATTTTGTCCAACAGTACCCAATTTACCCTCCCGCTAGCGCTAGCTTTTCCTTTGATAGCAACTTAGCAAGCATTAATGAATTTCTCTAGCTATTATACTATCAATGCAGGAGAGAATTAAGCTTGATAGAAGTGAAAATTAATGAATTGATAAAAAAAAAAAAAGAAATATTAGTGCACCATTTATCTTTTGTTCATTTTTAATTGATCAATTTTAACACCAACCACTAATATAATTAATAGCTAGTTTTGTTCACATAAATTCGGTCTTATTGATTATCTAAAAACCTTACACTAGCATATAGTTAATTAATTAAAATCCAAAGTCAAATTAAATCTAAGAGGGCAAAACTGTATTTTGAGAAATTTGAGAGGGGCATTGAAGGATGGAGTGGCTTATATATATAGGAGTAAAAGCGAAGGAGGGTAGCGCCTCATTTTAATTGTGTTGTTGTGTCGAGGGGGGTTCAATATATCGATCTCTTATTACGTAAAGCCAAATAAAAGTTTATTAACAAACACAAACACAAACACAGTGCAAAGACGATGATCATGAGCTACTTTCGCGTTGTGATGCTGCTAATTCTCCTCTTGGTGCTTGGAATTATTGGATCATCTCATCAGGCTTCAGGACATGATCACCCTTTGTTGGACTTATCAAGCAGAGATGAAGTGGTGCAAATGGCGGGCTATGGAGAGGAGAAGCTATCCACAGTCCTTATTACAGGATCACTTCATTGTGAGTCCCCTTTCCACAATGCAGATGCATGGCCAATACCAGGTATGTATCTATCTAGAATTCTAAACCAGTACCCTTAATTTAATTAAGTTTAGTCTTTTTTTTTCTTTCTAATATAAGCAAAAAGAATCAAGTTTAGTCATTTGATATTCTCTATATATACATCTACAATTATAAATAATTATACAAGGTTATATGACTTATATCAAATCCATTTATACATATTATTGGATTTCGATTTTTATTTTAAAAGCTCATGTACACATTTAGACATATGTACACGTCTAAGTGTAAATATATATTATGAATACTAATTACTAAGATTTGTCTAGAAAAAAAAGTACTTACATGTTATATTGAGTGTTTAATTGTTTCTTTTTCTCAAAGTGAATGGAAATTGAGCTTCCCGAATCATATTTTTTAGTAATTTCCATTAAAATGCAATTTGAGAGTCTGCAAACTGTAAAACAAACAAGCTATATTTATGATGAAAATTCAGCTTGCCAAGAAAAAAGTTGTTGGCCAAAGACAAATTAATTAGACGAATGTTGCACAACTGAAGATCTACGGCAGTGTTTGTTCCATTGTTTGGTGACAAGTGACAAACGAAAGCTTGCTTTCCCGTTTTGGTCAAATTTCAACTTCGGAAGACAAGAAATCTTTGTTTCAAATTTACTAAATCGCATTGAACATTATTTATCGATCAGCTGTCGTCTGCGATTGATTGTAACATAAATGAAAAAAAAAAAGCTAGCTGAAATATAAAATTTAATGACAATCCTCCTGCCAAATGGTAGGGGAAAGGAAATATATATAGATAAAAAGCGCATTATATATTGAGTGATTTGTGGGAAATACTAAAGATATAAATAAAAACTTTTGTTATATAATGATAACATATAATTGCATTTTTTATTTATTGTTTTGTTAGAATGTATATTTTGAATGATTTTTCTTGTGTTTCTTTATTTAGTGATGTGGAAAATTAATCTTTCTTCAGAAGAATCAGAACCCTCATTCTCAAGCATTCGTATTGGATCTCCAAATAAACATACAAGTTAACTATCATATATTTTCTTGCTAAAGATTTGCAGACTGTAGAAGCCCGTCATACAATAAAGAGATAACTAATGAAATAACTCGTGCCACCGACGAAAATAATACACACAACAGCAGCACATGATTTCCAAGAACAAGAAAACAACACCACCCTGTGCCGTCGTTAACATCACGGACGATAGCACATTGCTAAAAACATATATTACAATATGAATGAATTATCATTGAAGTTATTGCAACACATGACCATATGACATTTAAGTTGACAACAATGTTATGTTCGGTCCCCTACAAGTTTTTCTATACAACAACCATGCGTTATGCGTGCATTGAATATTTTCATCAGTTTCCAAATGAATATACAAAATTTCATTTTCACTTTGCCTGCAAATTTGGCTAATTTAATTAAGATTCATGATGCAGGAGCTTTGGTTGGTGTCAACTGCCACAGCCATGCCATGGAGAGAAAAGGCAAATCAGTGGTAGCAAGAGGTGTAACTGATGAATTTGGAGATTTTATGGTGGACCTCCCTTCCTACCTTCATGCTATCCCTAACCTGGAAAAGATATGCAGAGTTAAAGTTCATCGGATTCCAAAGGGATCACATTGTCGACCAGCAACTCGTGTGGGCAAGAAACAAATGGGAATTAAGCTCTCTTCCATTGGGAATGGCATCCGCACATATGACGCCGGAAACATAAGGATCCAGCATTCAACTTCTGAGCCACTGGCACTGCAAGCACCACACATAGTGAACAACAAGTGATCATTCCAAACCATATATTGTAAAAGCACCATGACTCACTTGGATGGCGCTTAAGTCACAGTATTGGGTTGCATGGGTTTACGTCACTCAGTACATAACTGCCTATATATAGTGTATCCGTTACAGCCATACCTTTGTAAAGTATACAGAATACAGTGGCTGAAGTTTGATATTTGCGTGAGATTGTTAGATATGCGTTGTGTGCATTTGGTCATGTGAAAAACTGAGAATGATCCCAAAACTGTTCAGCTGATATTTTCATACACACGAATGTATAAAAAAAAAAAATGGTATGGACCAGGACCATTTACTTGCCTCATGTTAGGAGTTACGTTTTCATTCACCAATCCCTCGCAGACATGATTTCGTTTTAAAAAGAAATTATTTATTTTAACTAAAATCATCTATCATTCCCTTTCTCTCCAATAAAACATTACACAAACAACAAATAAAAGGGATTTTTTTTATGAGGTTGTTATGTTGGGATCAAGAAAAGGAGGCAGGTAATTAATTTCAATTCTTTGCAACCAAGCTGACTTCGGAGAGATTCACATAGCTCAACCACAAAAATCTTGTATGCCACAATCTAAGAATAACAATAACAACTGAGAAGTCAGGACTTCCCCAAATTTTTTTGGTCAGCTCCAGAGGCTATGTATTTTGCAATATCAGCACAGCAAGCTAGCTTATCTGCTTTCTCATCAGGAATTTCGATGGAAAACTCTTCTTCAAGAGCCATAATAAGCTCCACCCTATCCAAGCTGTCCAGGCTCAAGTCCTTTTGAAAATCAGCCGTTTCAGTAACCTGCACAAAGCAATGTCATGTTTCCCACAATGTTGTCCATCGGCATAAAAGATATTCTACCAATATTTAGTCTTCACATTTGAATAGTGAAAACAGAAACACGAACTGTCCAACACTAAAAGAAAGCCATAATAAAAATGTAAAATTGTTTTCTGACCATTACTTGAATACCTTTGCAGCATCAATTTTATCATACTTCTTGACCAGTTTGATTACTCGGTTCAGTATCAGATCAGAGCTGGCACCTGTTGAAGAGCACCAATATCTCAAGTGCACAAACGCATTCTTATCCTTGGCCAAAAAACATCTTTCGGTTGACCTTTTCAAATTCACATGACTCAATATAGATTTCTTTATGCTTTGCATATTTGAGAAATCTGCAAGTGATCCAAGTACTATGTCAAAGTGGTTTAAGCTGGTTAGTTTGAAATCAAAGAGTAAGGCTGAGAATACTATAGGATTTTCCCTCCTTTCCCTCAAACAAAACAGTGCATGTATGCTTTCATACAGCCGGTTACAAAATAATTGAAGCTAAGGAAACATTGAAGTGCATAATCTTCGCATAGAACAAAAATAACAAAATCTTAAGTGCCCTTCAGATCAATAAAAAGGCAAATACAAAGAAAATATAAAATCATGAACAGAACTTGACTGCTCCACAAAAATTATGAATTTAAGCTAATCTCGGTTATGAGCAGTAGAGATTCTAGCCTAATTTATGAACAGAAATAATAGAGACTAGAAAGGTCTGAAATGCCTATACTACTTTATCTCTTGTCAAACAAGACATCACTAGTAAAAACCTATAAAGGATTTGTGCCTTCTAGCAATTGAGTCAAGGGATGGTGCTTGTTCCTTGGCATCAGGAATTGCACTACATTCGATCAAGGAAAATAAGACACTTCAAAATAAATTCCTTTGATCAGTACAGAGATAACCGCAGTCCAAGCAGCACATCACAATTGCCAATTTAAGTCATGCTATGTATATAACTCTTTATACGCACAAAAAAAAAACACACCCCTTTATATGCTATCGTCTATCAGTATCAGATATGTATCAAGATCCTGGCAGTTATAGTCAGGGTCAGAAAACACGTTTCTGTACAAATCCAAATACAATTCATGCTTTCATGTATACCTAAGAGTTGTTTATGTAGCATTTTTCATCCATGTATCTCCCACATGTAGAACAAAAACTGCAGCGGGATACAAAATGCCTATTGCCTCATTCCATGTATCTCAGATTCTCAGTTGATTTTTTTTCTTATACCTTTATACCCCGGAAAAAAAAAACTAAGTATGGATAAACTTCTCATAGGTGAGGTTATATTAAAAAGCAAAAGAATAGAAATGAAGAATCTACCTAGCATGCCTCTGTGCTGTGCACCGTATAGCCAATATACTCCAGTGTTAAATGAATAAACCTCTCCTACCTACCACGCCATAAAAATTATTTCTTCAATTTGGAAATTAAAATCGATTCTATCACGAGCCTACAATGTGATGTCACGTTGGCATAATCAGAGAGTATTATTACTGCCAACGAGAACAAAACCAGGAATCCAAAACCAATGTCCAACCAAATTGGCAACTGAAATGGTATTGGCAAAAACCCAAAACCATAGGACCTGAATCGTTACAAGACATAAAGAAAGACATAGGGCACTCACGAAGTGACTGACCCAAGATTTGTTCAGATATGCCGACAAATTGGATTGGACGGCTACGTGTTCGATGTTTTGCCCAACAGAAAGTCCAGCGCTTCTAGCCCCAGTTGAAAGATGAAACACACCTTTCTCTCCTCCTTAATAATCGTTGTTGTTTTCTTCAATTGTCATTCTCGGCGGCACTGGAAAGGACGATTAACCATAAAGCCCAATATAGCAATTAATCATCAAGACATCGACCCACTGGACTGGGCCCATGGATCGTGGATGAGTGGAGCCAGCAAGGGCCCCCTACTGTGTGCCTATCTAATCTTGTCTACCCTACCAAGTCAAAAAGCCAAGGGTAGTAGTATAGTGTTAGTGAAAGACTAATTACTGTTTAGGTTGTGGAGACCTTTCTCTTCTTGCAAGATTTTGTTTCTTTCTTTTTTTAAGTTGATCTATTATAATCTTTATTTACTGTGAATTTGGCCATGTTTAGATAACAAGATTATTTACTGCTTATAACATAAGCTATATAAGCTACTTTTATAATTGAAGAAAAATTATAGTAAAACTTATTTTATATAAGTTATAAGTTGTTTTGATAAACTATCATTGGTAGCTTATGAAAAATAAGCCCAAAACAGTTTATGAATCAGTTATAAATTGTGTTCATAAACTCTATATAAGTCAATCTAAATAGGCTCTTTATCTAATATCTAATTCTATCTGTCGTCTATTGTTAAAATAAGTAATGTGCACATATCAACTTTAAACATTTCCTACTTGTAGTAATACTAATGTATTTGTTTCGCATTACTTTTTCCAAAATTTGTTTCCGTCGACTTGATTGTTAACTTTGATCTATCATTAAGTAAATACCAAATTTTAGTTTTCAAAAGTTAAGTTATTAGGACAATATCAAAAGAGGTTAATCTCTTATATAATAACAAATCATAGTTCGAATTTTCATAAGATAAAATGACATTCAGTGTCCAATCATATCTCAAACAAAACTATCTTCAGTAGATAATACACTTAGATTAAATATTTAGACCGCTTGAGCAATTGATTCAAATATTTAGACTACAATCATATATGTTACCTACCATATAAAAAAAAATATTATGTGATATTAAAGTATATTTAAATAAAATTATATCATATAAGCAACTAAAAAAAAAAGTTATATCATATAAAATATATTTAGGAATTTATAAATATTATATATATGTACATACTTACAATATTTGATATATATTGAGTCAACCGATTTTATAATTAACTTAATTTTTTTTCATTAACTTATTGATTTGATTAGTGATCCATAAATCGATAATATCCACATAAACAATAATCAGTCCAAGTTTCATAATACTGAGTTACATAATAAAATAATGATTTTAATACAAAATGTATTTTAACATAAAATTACAAAATATTTTAGCATAATTTTAAAATTTCCAAACGCCTATACAAATTCAAAAAATGGGGTTTGGAAGTATAATGGAAATGTGAACTAAATGGCCAATGGGGTAAATTGGGAAAGGTGGATGGGAAGGAAAAGGAGTGGGGGCGATGGGAATGGGAATGGGAATGGGAAGAAAGAACGAAAGGGACAGATTATGATATGAGGGAAGAAGAGGAACGCAAATATGCAATGCAACAGAAACAATTAAAACAAAGAAAGAGAAAGAGGTGATGCTGCTGCTGCTGCTGCTGCTCTTCCCCATCCCTGCAATGCTCAGTGCTTCTTCTTAAAAAGTTGAAATTTGTATCCTTACTACTATTTATTCATTCACAACACAATCCCTCGACCTCAACGATGGGGAATGTGAATGGAAATCCTTCCAAAGAAGAAGCTTCAGCCACTGTGCCTCTCGATGGTGATGGAGTTGGGAACGCGATGATGGCTCACTCTCCCCCCACCAGCCCTAGAGCTTCCCATTCTCCTCTCATCTTCACTCCTCAAGTAACTTCCCTTTTTCTATCTATTCCCTTTATTTTATTCTTTATTATTCTCCACTGCACATCCTAAAAATGCATGCTTTGCACTGAACGCACTGTTTCAATCAACTACTACACACATGTCTTAGCACCCCTGATAATTTCCCAGTAGACTCAGACTCATGCAAATCCCCCCACCCCCACCCCCAAACAAAGTTTTTTTTTTTTTTTGCCTGATGTATTGGAATTACCTTAAAACAGCTATCTTCACGCCTTTCTAGTTTATTTTTCCAAATCAAGATTCTATTTTTCCTTGCCCCCTTTCTACCCCCAAGTTGATTGTAGACGCCAATTTGGACATTTGACCTTCACAATTGTTTTTGTCTGTATTGGTCTTTGCTAAACTTGGTTCTGAATTTTGTTCTTTTGATTTATATACTATTGGCTGAGGTCCTTTCTGGAACCTGTTTTATATACTGCTCTTGTGGAATCTCTGTTTTCATTCTGTTGTCAATCATTATCCATTGTTCCCTTGCCCTTATATAGGTCCCGGTGGTTCCTTTACAAAGACCTGATGAGATGCATGCTCCGAGCAATTCCTGGATTATGCAAACTACTTCAGGGTATGAAGATATGTACAGTGAACACGGAATCCCAACAATGATTACTTGGGGTTATGGTGGAAAGGAAATATCTGTAGAGGGGTCGTGGGATAATTGGAAAACAAGGTGAGGGAATTTTAGCATCTTCTTCGTTTGTCCTCAAAGGCTGCCTTAACTTTTTTTCTTAGATTCTAATAATATTCGTTGTTCATCAGAACGCCCTTGCAGAAATCAGGGAAAGACTTCACAATAATGAAGGTACTGCCGTCTGGTGTTTACCAGTACAGGTTTGTTGTGGATGGACGTCGGAGGTATGCCCCAGACTTGCCTTGGGCCCAAGATGATGCCGGGAATGCTTACAATGTCTTGGACTTACAGGTACTATTTTATGTTGACATATTTAGCATGCTAACAAATTTGATATGTGATGGTCATTATATGCTTGTTAATCCAATTGACTATTTTCGTGTTGAGAAAAGGAGGGTGCTTTTGATATCAGACATATATGTTACGGAGCATTAATATATATACATCCTACATGAGCATTACTTTTCATTACCTTGGGGTTCGGTGCACTTTTTTCTCCTTTGAAACTTGAAAGTATGAAACATTTGTTCATTTTCACATTTGTTTTGGAGCTGGTGGTACTCATTTTGGTTTGATACACCCTGACCATTGAATTTTCTACCCCGGATGTCTTTTACTTTTCACTTATTTCACACTTTTTGACCAGATATCCCTTATCTTGCAAGAACTTCGTTTCATATGCATGTGATCCAAAATCATTTCCGGGACATACTTTTTAGTGTCCCAAGATATACAACCAATGCCTTCTCATAACTGTAGTCACTTACTGTTCATTTTGACTTGTGAATGGAAGATCGCTAGGCTGGTGCTGGTGAAATGATAACTGGTGTTTTGCTCTCTTTTTTCCCTGGATTCTAACGATGATGCTTCTTCATACTAATAAATTGGATTTTTTTTTTCTGTTCTGTGCCTTTTATGTGTATGATCTTGCTAGGGCACAAAGTTTTGAATTTCCTTTTCTAGTAAACATAGGTAGACTACTGGAGTGAGTCATTAGCATGTTTGAATATTTTGGAATTTGGTTACAATCATAAAAGTGCCAAACTGAAATTTGCGAGGCTTTAGATTCAGTATGCCTGTTTATTTTTCCATTTATACATAATAATCACTTAATTATGTGGAACACATTTCAAATTGGACCTCTGATCTTTCTTGGTTCAAGTGCTGTAGAGAGTGAGCGGGGTCATAATTTTCTGGGTGATAACGAAATCCAGCTTTGAAAGAGAGAAGGGGGGAGTAAGAGAAAAAAAGTAGATACTGGACTTTTGATGCCACAAGACACAATATTCTCTTGCCAGGATAAAATCAGAATTGGTCCATTATCCAATATATATGTGTCTGTCTGTGCTAAGCCAAGGTAGTTAGAGGCAAAAGATGCTGGAGGTTTTAACGGCTTGAGATGGGAGGCACCAAAAGGCACACACCTTTCCAAAGAAAGTCTTCAACATTAGAAAATAAAATAGTTTACCATTTTTGCATTGATTTTCCATATGCATTATAAAGGCAACCTGGTCCATAAAGCTCCTGCCATGATGGGGTCCAGGGAAGGGTTGGATCCATTGTAAATCTATTATAGGCAGCCTTACCTTGAATTTGCAAGATGCTAATTCCATGACACTAACCTGTAACCTTCTAGTCACATGGCAGCAATTCTAACTGTTCTCCTAGGATCCCTTTCTACTCAAGCATAACATTCATAGTAAAAATACGATATTATGATTTTCAATTTGCAAAACCCTAAGCTGCTTGCTGGTAAGGTGTCTTAGAGACACTGATCCCTTCTACTTCTAGCCTCATCTTAGCAGTGCCTTTGATTACACTACTGTTAGTAACATGCTACTTTGGCCCTGTTTGGATAACAAGCTTATCTACTGCTTATGGCATAAGCTGTATAAGCTACTTTTATAATCGAAGAAAAATTATAGTGAAACTTATTTTATATAAGTCATAAGCTGTTTTGATAAGCTATCCTGGGTAGCTTATGAAAAATAAGCCCAAAACAGCTTATGAATCAGTCATAAGATGTGTTCATAAGCTCTGCATAAGCCAATCCAAACAGACCCTTTGTCTTGGTACTTTTGCTTCGCTTTGAAGGTAAGTAGCTGTCGAAAGGAAATCTTTGATTTTTAGATAGCCACCCTTGATGTGCAAGGATTGATTTTCACAATATTTATCATAGAATTGTTATCCCTTTCGTTGTGAATCTTGTGATTTCATTTTAAGGTAGTTCAAATACTCTATCACTTGGTAAAACATAAGTGGTGGCCAGTATAGCTTGCAATTTATTGCCAAGAGAAGGGTGAAGGGTGGTTAAATTAATCTCAGTGCATATCCTCTATATTAAAATTGAATGTCTGCATTGTTTTACTGCTAGAAGCCATTGGCATTTAAATCAACACTAATGATTTTTATTTAATATATGTAGGATTATGTTCCTGAAGACATTGGAAGCATTTCTGGTTTTGAACCTCCTCAATCACCAGACTCAAGTTATAACAACTCACAACTTAGTTCTGAAGATTATGCAAAGGAGCCACCGTTAGTTCCTCCGCACTTGCAAATGACACAGCTAAATGTGCGTACAACAAATATGGGAATCCAACCTCCTATCTCAAGACCTCAACATGGAGTGCTCAATCATCTTTATATGCAGAAAGGAAAAAGCAGTCCTTCAGTGGTTGCCCTTGGTACAACTCATCGGTTTCTAGCCAAATATGTCACCGTGGTGCTTTACAAGTCTTTGCAGAGGTAAATCGTAAACATAAGTGACATGGATCATAGTCATTAACGCCTTCTATGTAGTATAGTTACAAGAGAGAAAATGGGAAGCTACATAAGGATCACTACACGAAAATGCAATTGCTTGATGGCCAATTATCAGATGATTTAGTTCCAATTATTACATATTTGGTGATGCTTTTCTCTAGGAATTTTGAATGAGTGATCAAAAGGATAAAAATAATGTACGGCGTGTTCTTCTTATATATGCAATTTGGTGGTTAAGCTATTTTGCAGTTAATATCCACCATATATGCAATTTGGTTTTTTGTTGCGGGTTTCAGCATGTATTGGAGATACTTGAGATTCATTTTCCTGTAAATTGACTTTTGTTGGTATAAGGTAGCCCTTTTTTACCTTGATGCTACAAAGAGGGTTTTATAAATGAATTGGCTACGTTTATGTTTATTAAAAGCTTAAATATGAACAAAACAAGATACTTACCGATTACTTTATCTAGCTACCTCGTTCTTTGTCCTAAATATTCAGTCACAGAATTTCTGGGCACGTATTTTGGAATGCGTTTGTTGTTACTTTAATATTTCTTAATTTTGGAACTGAAAATTGCAAAAAATTGAAACCCATGGAAACTTAGGGTTTTTTTTTGGGTGCAAGGGGGATTAACCACCAAGACCAACCATGGAAACTTAGGTGTGGTTTCTAGATATGGACCCATCTCCCCAGCTCTCAACTAACTGAACTACACCGTGGGGACGCCACCTATGCTATCTTAAACACCCATTATTTGTGATTAGATGCATCCTGTTCCTTTTGGATTTGGTATTAGATTCCGCCCCCAGCCCCACTACTAAGCATGAGTCTCTTTCAGCAAAAACCATCAAATTGCAATTCCATGTCCACTTTAGGGCAATTCCATGTCCACTTTAAGGCTTGTTTGGATTTTGACAAAAAAAAAGGGTTTGTTTGGATAAACAGTTTATTTAAACATTTATAGCATAAACGCTTATATTATGTATAAGCTATTTTTGTAATTAAGAGAAAATATGATGAAATTGATTTCATATAAGCAGTAAGTTGTTTTGATAAGTTATTCTGAAAGACTTATGAAAATAAGCCAAAAATAGCTTATGAGTCAGTCATAAGTTGTTTTCATAAGTTTTGTCAAACATTATTGCAAGTACTTATGTCAGTAGATGAACTTTGCATAAGCCAATTCATTTAGATCCCTAGTTTATAAAGATCCTGCGTGTTCAACTTCCATTTTCAAGTCCTAAAATGCTACTTTTCTTCCATTATTACCAATGAACTGCATATACTTATTAGTTATCAGGCAAATGAAATGGCGTTGGTAAAAGAACAAAAAGGAAAACCCTTTCACGATAACAAGCAAGCATGTACATAATTATAATTGCTAAGCAATTGGTTATTTGGTCCCTTCACCTATATCCCAAGCCTAACTTGGTTCCCACCCAAAAACAAAAACCAAGAAAAAAGAAGAAGAAAAGCTAAGCCCATTCATTAGGCTTCTCTAGCGGAATACTGGACAACCTTCAACCTCAATTCCTGGTGCGGTTGGGCATGTAGCCAATGGGCAATGGTCCAATTCAGTTCCCCACCATTTGAGAGTATGGCCTGCATTTTGCAGGGCAAAGAAAATCAGAACACCCATGAAAGCCGTGCCTGCATCCAGTGCTGCTGATAGAACATAGTTATATTTCTGCCACCAACGTTTGTGGTAGCGGAACACAAAGTAATTGAAGATCATCCCAGTGATTAGCCAGCTTGCAATGTTGGTGGGGGTTGCAGGTGGCATTCCAGCAAAGCCATAGGATATAACTGGTATGTTTATCAATGGGATCCATTTCTTGTCAGGGAAGATTTTGCTCATTACCCAAACAGGAACTGGCAAAAAAGCTCCAATCAGGAATAACCAAACCAGGTTCCTGTATAGCCCACCAGGCCCAAATAGCCGCTTTGGTCCAATCAGACCCCATATGACTGATGCATCAAAGGTCACTCTGTATTTGGGGCAAGTCCATGGGCTGTCATGATGAGCTTTATCATCCATGCAAATGTCCTTAATGCTATCCAACATCCACCAAGCCACTGCAAGGTTCACTACTCCAGCAACTAAAGTTCCCACCAGCTATTTGGAAATTTCAAAAATAAATAAGTAATAAGGGGGAAAAAAAAAGAGAGCTTAAAGTAGGAGATTTTAAGCTGCACAGACCTGAGCTGTATACATGCATCGTGGAGGAATTTTCATGTAGTGCCCAAGTTTGAGATCTGACAAGAAAGAGAGAGCATGGACGGTGCTGATTCTCCCATAGATCTTAAAGAGCAAGTTTGCAATTGGTTTTCCAGGAAGAATATACCCAATCATGAACTGTGCTATTATGTCATATCCAGGTTGCTGCAAAGGTAACCAACCACAGGAAACACTCTTGTTAGAATTTTAAACTCTTATTGCAGTGATAGACTAGAGATGGCATGCAGGAATTTTGGAGTTAGTACCTGGTTGGTAGTTGCTTGGATGACACCAATTGGGAGGGTTACAACAAAAGCTAAGCCAAAAGCAAAGAGCATACCCCACCATGGCAGTTGCACATCCGATTTCCACACAAAAGCCATCACCACTGATAGAGCCATGCTCCCAAATAATAAAATAAGGAACCACCATTCTGGTACTTGCTTATAAGCTTTCATGAGTCTACCATGGACATCCAATTTTGCATTACCCATTGCTGATCTGCTTTGTCTCAATATGTCTCTGGGAAAAGGAAACCATGTCAGTGTCAAGTGTCAACAAAAAAAATTCCCATTATAGAGCACTTTCTACAAGAATCTGTATTTGAGTGGTTTAGCTTAATGCAATTAATGGGAAAATAGTGGCATATCATGCATTCAGATATACAACTATCACTCAGAATTCACCACAGAAACTGCTGCTTATCAATCTGATTATATATCCAAGTGATTCATTAATTAATATAGATGTACGAAATAAATTTATGACAATGACTTTGATGGCCGCCTACCTGCCGTGAAACAGTGCTACATGAGTGAGGGTTGCCGTGAATCTTGCAAAACCTGACCCAATAGATAATGCGAACAGAGGACTAAGGTATAACTTGCCATATTTGTTGTATGCATCAATGTTAAGATCATATTCCGGGGTTAAGATCTTGGTAGTGTCATACTTTAGTCCACGGGACGTGAACAACTGGTTAGAGAATATAGGAAACTTCCGAGCATCAAAAGTGTTAAACTTCCAGTAACACACAGGTACAATTATGTAGATGAACATGATGAATCCAATTCCCACATTAACTATGGAAGACCATGGTGCAACAAGGGGGCTCCCATGATAAGCTGAAATCCCAGCCCAATCAAGTGTGAAGGCACCAATCCCGAGTCCATGATAACCTGACCCAATTTGCTGTGCTGTGATATTATGGGGCCATGCCCAGCATATCCAGGAGAAGAATGTTAAGATGGTGAAAAGATAGCCTGGGAGTGCATAATACAAGAAGCTTAGACCCATGGCAATGAGGAAAAACTGCATCCTTGTGAAACCTTTCGTTTTGTGCTCTTTTTCATGGAGTGCCCTGTAGCATAAGGTTACTGATGTAATCAAACTAATAATTAGAGGATATAATAAATAAACAAGCAATTAGAAGAACTTTTAGAAATAAAAAAATAATTGGTTGTTACTGTTGCGTAAGTTCTTTTGGAGAAGATTCTCATTCTATCCTTGCCTATATGTCAAATCTACAGCCAAAGAAACTATAGAATATTTTCTATTTCAGTGTTATGATCTCTTTGTCTAAGAGAATAATAATATTACAGGAATGGGACAACACAGATCGTGATATGAAGTTATGAACCTTTCAGCAGTGAAGATGTGCTTATTAATTAGTCCACGGCATATAAAAAAGTAAAGTGGTCTCAATATTTACAACCGTCAATTGGGCATAATGGTTGTGCGCACTGAGGTTAAACAAAATGTCTTTTTGTATTATTACCTATTACAAGCTAGGAATTACAAGTCAATGACAAACTTGATTCGCTTCATTAATCATTTATTGATTTAACTACACACAAGTTCTTTTGCTGTAACACCCTTGTGTTTATAAAATAAGTGTCTGTTTGGATAACAAACTTATCTATTACTTATGACATAAGCTGTATAAGCTACTTTTATAATTGAAGAAAAATTATAGTGAAACTTATTTTATATAAGCCATAAGCTGTTTTGATAAGCTATTCTGGGTAGCTTATGAAAAATAAACTCAAAACAGCTTATGAATCAGTCATAAACTGTGTTCATAAGCTCTGCATAAGCCAATCCAAACAGGTCCCTAAGTACAGAAGGAAAGTTCTGCATCTTTTATGCCTTCGTTCGATTGAAGTGAACTCTAGTCAGACAATATATGTATGTATATGCACAATAGTTCATTGGAAAGTTTGTAGTCACTTATTCTTAGCACTTGGCAGAAAGTAATATCAGTGCATAAATTACGCAGATATCAAATTGAAAAAAATAAAAATAAAGTTACTGTACAATTTTTGTAGAGTTTTCCTCCATAAACTGCAGTCCTTGGTTTTGCAAAGTGGCAAATGCATATTGGATAAAGGGCCATTTACATGATTCAATTCCAATTTAATAAAACGTAATATTGAAGAAAGGGGCAAGAATGAACCTAAAGAGAGAGACTTGAGCAAGGTTTGCTGGCCACCACATTTCAACGGGATCAACCAGATACCTCCTCAGAATACCAGCCCATCCATACCCCAATACCTGCAACTCAATTAAGAATAATAACTTAGTGAAATTTTATGCACAACTAGAAGGCAGATTGATCAAAGAATATTTGCTCCAAAGAAAGAAAAAGAAAAGGGAGGGAGGAATATATTGCAAATTCAACTCATCTTCCACGCTTTTTAGTCATTAAAAAAATTCCAACAAATCAAAGATAGACTTTAGATTTTTCTTTTTGTTTCTAGTTATCATTCGCACATAATTGCAAAGACTCTCAAATCTTAAATATTGTGCTTAAGAGACTGCAGGGGTAGCTTTTTTTTTTTTTTCCCCAGATATCTCTATGCACAAATGTGAATACTAATCCATCAAACCCAAACATCCTGTTTAAGGACCCGTGTACCATGTTACCACGTTGGTTGATAGACCTTGTCGATAACAAAAACAAATACAGACGAAATATATTTTATTTTAACATTGAAAAGAAACTACATCACGTCCTTCAACCTTCACAGATCTCAAAGACCAGAATTCATTTAATAAGGATATAAGGATAATAAAATAAACATATATATGCACCCGGAAAACGATTGTCTGCAATTATAAATTAATTATACGCCTGCAGTTTAATACTACCATGACCATCTAACAATTATCTTTTTATTTTTTTTTTTAAAAAATTACAATTATATTTCATGATAAATAAAATAATTTTCACGAGTGGAATGTAGTGTCTCGCAGTTGTTACTTGTTATATATATAAAGAAAGGGAGAAAATTGTTTCCTAGCACAAAAAATGTCTGTCCAAACAAGAATTAACAACCAAACCAAAAAGCTTCATTACCGGAAAAAAAAAAACCAAAAAGCTTCGCTTAATTAATTAATTTTTCCAGTAATTAGAAACAATAAAAAACAAAGAAACTTTGCAAAGACAATAAAAAAAATGAAGAAAAAAGCCAAAAAGATGGAGACAAGAAAAAGGGAAAACCACTTAACTAAGCCTAATTAATTAATTACCTGTGTAGTTAAGACGATGAAGAGGGCACAGAGAAAGCTGAGGGTCTGCTTATAATAAGCCTTCATGACAGTAATGGCACCAATGGAGTAAGCATCACCTCCTCCAAAGGACACACCACAGTTAGCGAAGATGGTGATGATGACGTGTTCCTTCATATTGAAGGGACCCGGATTCAGTGTGAAGCGCCACCCGAGAACACCGTACTCCTTCGTGGGAAGCACCGCCGCCATGAACCTTCCGACGGGGAGCACGGCGATTTGCATCAGAATGGCGGAGATGGTGAGTGGCTGAGTCCGAAACGTGAAGAAGGTGTTGAGGAAGATTAGGAGCACGCAGGAACTTATCCCCAGAAACCATGCCCGGAAAGTCATCACCGGAAGTGACGGGTCGTCGGTTTCCGGCACCACCAGGGCAACCTCCTCGACCGGACACCTCTCGTCATCGGGAGGAGGAGCTCCTCCTCCGTTTGTCGCTTTCTCGGTGTCCGTACTGTTCTTTGGCGCCATTGAGGAATCTAAGTGAGAGATTGAAGGGTGTGGGAAAAAAGAAAAGAAGAAGATAAGCAGAATGTGTTTTCGTGTTTGTGTGTTGAGAGAGAGTGAGAGTTGGGTTGCTCTGTGTTTTTTTTTTGTCCTTATAGTCGCTGCTAATTCTATTTCTCTCTTCTGCCTAACACACATATTAATTCGTCCTCTCAGCGGTGCTTATAAAAGGAGCCATGGGATTTAGTGCGGGATGCCCCAAAATGTCCCTGGATCAGTACATTCAACAGAAATTCTTCTACACATGTAAAATTATTCGCACCGGTCTTCTTAACAACTGTTACAAACTAACAAACACCTTTTTTTTATCAAGCAATGGAGTAAGTAACTTACAAACATCCTTAACTAAACTAGTAGAAAATTTAAATAGTTTAATTACTGTATACTGATATCCAATCATATTCTATTATAGTAATGTCTCGTAACAATAATTTATAAAATATCCATTGACACTTGCTAACTTACTCTCTCTAAAACGCAAATAGGTGTATGTTAGCAAATCTTTATAATCAAAAAGTTTGAAATTTTTTTATAAAAATATTTAAATTGATTAAAGTATTACACTCTTTTTTTATATAAAAAGTATTACAATTGCAATGGTGATGGGGATAGAGGGAAATACAATAGGTGAACCCCTAAGGTCAACAAGTTGCCTTTTTTATGACTAAGAATTAATGTGTGCTATTGTTGTTTATGTGGGGACAAATTGGGGATTTAAAGTGTTCTCCATGTAAGTCACTTGATATGTCAAGTGTTCACATATACTAAGGATGACATAGCCAAGGCAACGGAATGGTAAACATATATCATGGATATAATAATTTCTTTATTTTCTTTGTTCAAGGAGATAGAATTTCTATTTTGTAACTCGTAAGGAGCGAGGTTTTTTTTATTAATACGTTCCACTGTGTTTATATGATGTATGAATTTAGGGTTTTAGTCTTATGTTTATCGTGTGTAATTTCACACCTTTGAACCAATTTCGATTTGGATATCTTAACCATTGTGTCACGTTTTTGCAAACTACTATGATATTGTCTCCCTGACGTCTATTTTCAAGTGAACATCTTGTAATTAGTACTCCCTCCATTCTTTTTATTCAACGTTTAAAATTGTTTTACCACAACCAATAAATTAATTAATTAATAAAAAGTTTTCTATTACTTCCTCTGGTCTCAATTATAAGCAAAAAAAATTCATGTTTTGTGGTCTCAATTATAAATAAATTTAACTACTTTTTACCCTCTTTAACGAGTCTATTCCAAAAATACTTTTATTTAATTCAAATTGTATTTTCAATGTAAGGAAGGTGAAATGAATAATTTTAATTGGCAGCCACTAGCCATATTGAAAAGATAGAAAAAACCTTGTCCTATACATTAAATATCATCAAGGATAATTTTGAAATAAATTTTATTTTTTAGCTAAAATCAAGAAAAATTAATTTAACTAACTGATTTTCTTAATAAATGTGAAATCAATTTTTTTTTCTTATAATTGAGACCAGGGGGAGTATACCCTTATTTATTCACCATTCTATTTTATCTCTTTATATTAATGTATCTATCATTATAATCAATTCATGTTTTACATACTCCCAATTTGTATTAATTTCACGGATTCCCAACTTGCTTCACTTAGCTCCGTCAATTCATGTTACTAATATTTTATCATTTTGAGATATATACTCCCTCCGTCCCTAATTATAAGATATTTTTATCTAATTCTCTTCCACCAAGGAAGTTAGTTAATATAGTTTATAGCATTAAATATGTCAATAATTTACACTGTATTTTCAAAATTGTCCTTAATAATAGTACCTCTCTCTTTTCACTTTCTATCTCCTATTTAATTAATGCATTACTATCTCTCTCTTCTAATAAATAAAGATAGTTTAGGTAAAAAATAATTAATATATGACACATTTTTAAAAACCTCTTATAAAAAGAGACAAATAAACTTATAAAAAATTTTTTATAATTAAGGAGAGATGGAGTATTTAAATCGAATTTATTAAATTTGGACGAGAATCTCTGGAAATGCACTTTCCATGTATGCGTTTTCCGACCCTGTTTGACTGGCGGAGTGTTGCTGACTTGTTTGATTGGCTAGGCAAGAGAATGACAATTTTATCCTCTCGTTTAATTTGGAAACGAATATTCTTACAATAATTAATGAATGATGATGTTTTCCTCTGTTTTTTCTCGGTGCAAAGTTACTATTCTCTAGTGTCAATTATAAGTAAAAAATAATAATTTTATGTTAATTAAGAAAATCAATTAATTAGATTAATTATTTTTTATTTTAGCTAAAAAATAAAATTTATTTTAAAATTATTCAATATGGCTAGTGGCTACTAATTAAAACTATTTATTCTACTTCTCTTATATTGAAAATACAATTTGAGTTAAATAAATGTATTTTTAGAATAGATTCATTAAAGAAGGATAAAAGATAGTTAAATTTACTTATAATTGAAACAATAAAATATAGATTTTTTTTGTTTATAACTGAGACCGGATAAAATATTACAGTTTTGGGCTTTTGGAAAATGTTCATATATTTAACTATGAGTACACGAAATTAGACGTAAATAGTTATAATATGCTGAGTTTGATCTTCGATAACGAAACAATTTTTTATTAGATTTTATTTAACTTCTGACCAACACAAATGAGTCAATTTGAGTATAAACAAAAGAAAACTTGATTTTTTTTTCGGGTGAGGTTACTTCTAAGGTTTTTACGTATTCTTTTACACAATTCACTACTAAAAATATTCTGTTACACATTTTTCAATTTGAAGCATAGATTATGCCTTCTCCCAAAATCCAAAATATATTTGAAATCTTACGGTCCAGCTAGCAAATAATTATACATATAAATTAATTAATTAATTATTTAATTAAAAGTAATGCATCGGTATACTCTTCGTAAACGATCGTTTTAATATTCTTTAAATAAAAATGTAAGTATGTGATATTTAAAAAATTTAATATTCTATTTATTTTAATAGTTATAAAAAATTGGAATATTGCGACTTGCTCGCTATTGGAAGTTGGTTTTGTCTGGGAGGCAGTGAAGTAGTGAACCAGAAAAAGGCTTTGAGTAGAATTTGATTCCCACCTAAAATTTCTAGACTCCAAAAGCTTCAATTCAAGTTCAAATTCTACCTATTATTAAAAGTTAAAAATCTCTGGAGAGTCTCGGCCAAAAACAAAAAAATCTTTGAAGAGTTAGCTCAGCCAGAAAAACGGAATTCATATTTTCTGAATTCATATTCTAAAAGGTTATAACAGAGTAAGAATGAGAACAATCCCCACCCTTATATATTTATTAATGCCACGATTGTATTCTCTTTGAACATTTAGATAATTTTTTTAAGTTTAATATTATAATTATAATTTATCTAAATGAATGAATAATATGTGTTGGTATGAGGTGGATTGAATATTAAGGTACCCGAATGCACACATATTCTTATTAAATTGTATGGTTAATTATTCATACCATGCCCATCGGGTAATTGTCCTATACATTGTTAGTAATTTTTGTGAGTATCCACAACATCCGTTATTCATTGTCATTTCTATACTTATTGATTTCGATTTTTTAAGGCTAAATTACTAAATCTAAACAACTTATCAATATTTTTATTTTTTTTATAAAAAATAATTTTTATTTATGTTAAATCCCAAAAAAACCGAATAAATAATCAAATTGCTTGAGCTGTATTTGTGAATGAAAACCGTCTCGTGCATTTGAACTTTTAAAATTATATGAACTCTTTAACAGTTAAGTTTATAATTTTCTTATTATTATTTAAATTAAGAATTTAATTAGTATGTATTGGTGGTGTAAAATTTTTTTACACAAACGTTCAATCATATCTCGTCTCGTCATATAAATTTTTATGTAGATATTTTAGGAATTATTCTTATGAAGTGACATTGTGATAGAATATAATTGGATGTTTGTGTAAAGTATTTTTATACTATTTTTTTTATCAATAGAAAAGTAAAGTGAAATATTTTTATACCGTTAATGTATAGTAATTAAACTTTTAAATTAATATTATAAATATATAATTTAAATTAAATATAAAGCTATTATATGATACGAATGTGTTTTTCAGAAAATAAATTATAAATACCAATTATTTCTTTTATATATTATCAACTTTTTATTTATCAAAAATTTTGGTAAAAAGACTTTCCTACCTTGTAACACCTGTGACTGTGAGTGAAGGTGAGTGAAATAAATGAAGTCACCATGTTCCCAAAAAAACGACTGTCAAGTAAATGTAATGTAGTCACCAATTCCAAGCCTGTTCCGGCGTGTGAGTGACACGTGCTAAGAAGAGTTTCACACGCTTCCCCTTCCGATCTCCGTCCTTATGCAGCTGCCATATCAGAACGGTGGCGCCAACTCAGGCAACAGTTCGAACGCCACGTCATCACAATGGAGCGAGGCTCGTGTTGGGCTCATGAGAGACGACGTCAGTTTAATTAGTCCACGTTAGTGGTATACATTAAAGAATCACCCTGCATCTTATATTGGATATGATTTTGATTTCTGTGCCTTAAAAAATACTATGATTTCATATATAAGAGACAAATATCTATTCTCTTTGGATTCGAATATAAGAAAAAAAAAAATCAAATCACGTTAACTAAGAAAGTTGGTTAATTACATTAAATTTTATTGATTTCAGCTAAAAAAAATTTTTATTCCAAATTTACCCCTTAGTGGATATTTAATACTAGGACAATTAAAATCGATAACAAATGAACATGTGAAATACAAAGGAACATTGGAAATACAATTAGAGTTAAATAAGGGTATTTTTGGAATGGTCTCATTAAAAAGAATAAAAATAGTTAAATTTTCTTATATTTTAGACCATAAAACATGATTTTTTCTTCTTCTTATATTCGAGTCCGGATGGAGTAATTCACAAAGACTAATAAAAGATAGCTAAATGAGTTAGCTGTAATTAATATAAATTTTATTCCAAGATTATCCCTCATAATAAGTGATTAAAATGGTGGCTTATATGACATTAAACCACTTCTAATTTCCAAGTATATTATTCTCTCTCAAATGGGTATAAAAAGAATTTTATACAATTGATGCATTTAAAATGAGTCTATGTTTCTTATAATTTGGACCAAGAAAATAACGTTAAATTCTCCTATATATGAGACCAGAGGTAGTATTTCCTTTAGTCCTAAATATAAGAAACAAGTTACTTTTTTGGTTCATTGAATAATTCATATATCTGATCAGATATATGAGTTATTCAATAAACAAAAAAATAACTTATTTTTTATATTTAAGACTATAGAAAATATTATCAGGACAGCCTATAAATACAAAGGTATAGTTTATTTTTTCCATTACCAGGAATATTATTTGGTTTTAAATTTGAACAATAAAATTAAAATTATAATTTGTGTTCCGGAATGCGATGATGTTTTCATGACAAGAATGAATGTCGATTATAAATGATCAAGGATTCAAGCTTACATTGTATGATTAAAATTAAATTCTCCCGTCTTTACATTATTCAGTACTTTATATGAATTATAATTTTTATTATAACATATATAACTATTGAATTTTGCAATTATTTACTAATCGTTTGTATCTGGTTTTATAAAAATGAACAGTAATACAAATATAACTAAAGTATTTTTCTTGTACAATAACTAACTAAATTGTTTTTTTTATATACTTCGATAGTAAAATATCACGTTAATTTTAATATGTGCAACCAAAATTAATGTAAACATACTCTACCTGCAGGTATGGACTTAATTTAAACAGAAATAAATGAATGTGAAATCTAAAAGGTGGATTAGTCAAAAGTCACTGAACATTTCAACATTCATTGTTCCTGCTTCCAACGAGGGATACTAAATGGTGGGTTCATTTAATACATATAATTAAATAATTAAAAGTCAATAAAAATATAAATTTGGAGGTCCATACAAGCGTGTGATTTCACGTGCTTGAAAACGTTTGACACGCTGGGAACAAAAGCTGGGGTAGTGTGGTACGACACGTCGGAAGAGGTGTTCCTACCAAGCTAACGGAGCACTAACGCCGTGCCGCCTGTTGTGGTTCCACCTGGACTTTAATCAGCGGGGCGCAATTACATTGTACACGTCATTGCCACGTAGGATAAAAGGCTCGTGTCCTGCGCTCATATGTAACCCAAAGACTAGTTATTTCCGGTGGTGCAACAAAGTAGTGTAAAATATTAATACGTGGCGAGACACCGCGAGTGTTAGAAAGAGTGGTGGCGATTAGTGATTGCAACTGCATCAATCTTTACTTTGTAGCTGCACTTTTGACCTTTTTATATACTATATTTTCTTGAACTTTTAGTACACAACAACATATTTAAAGCAAGCCCTGGCGCCAACCAAAAAAAAACATATTTAAAGCAAGATCACGGGTCAATATTATTTTCCTTCTGATTAAAAAAAAGATCATGGGTCAATAGATAAAGTAGCAATATCTCAATGGCTCATGCTAGGGAGAACTAATGCGTAGGTGATTCCGTAAAATATTTATAACTGCCAATTGTTGGATATATTAGTGCTTCCTCTATTTCAAAGTTATTGATATTTAAAAAAAAAATATTAGTCTAAAAAAAAATCAAAGTTCAATTAATTTTTCTCAACTATTACAATCATTTAGCATAGTAGTTTAAAAAAGGCATGAGAACATGATAAACAATAAGAGATTAAATAAAAATATTTTTTCGATATAAAAATAATAATAAAAATATTTTAATCTAAATATAACAAATATATCATATTAATTAAATATTTCTTAACCTTCATTTATTATTCTCAAACATCAATAGTTTTAAAATGTATAAAGCATTATGATAAGCAGTCGATATATTTTTCATTAGTAATTTATTGAAGTCCGCATTTTAAATTTCAGTTTAATTTCTTAAATATTTTTATTTCAATCAAGCCTTTGCATTAAAATCTTCAAATTTATATTTTGGGATCTTATTTGAAAGTGATGTTATCTTGGATGATTATTTCCAAAATGTGATTTTAAATATATAAATTGATTTTATAATTTCAATATTATATTAGAATGTGATAGGAAATTAAGTGATACTTTATTTAAATATTTCATATAAAAAATATTATATACAAATATTTGTATATATATATATATATATATATATATATACATAAATATTCTAGCAGATAGGTCCACGGTTATTGTTTAATTTATTGGGTATATGACACGTGTTTTATGGTTTTAATAGTCAGATTGGATCACAACAGGGGTGTGAAACCGTTTACAAGTGTAACAGGTGCTGGCTATTTCTTTCATTAAGATACTGATATTTTTACAACTGGAATATGAATTTTCTTACAGGTATGATTATTGTAGACTTCAATCATCTCAACTTCAGTTCCACTCACAGTGCTGTCGACTCCCCCGATATGAAATTATTCACAGGTGTGAGAACTCTAGATTTCACTCATATACATAAATAATTTGTCAAAAAAGTAATTTTTTTAAAAAACGAGCCAGTGAGCCAGCTAATTTGCCCCACAACTCGTAATGGACTGGGTTGGACCAGCTCATATTTAATTTGGACTGGTCTAGCGCAAATGAACAGAGCTAGCCCGGCCAAATTAACAGATCTAGACTAAGTCGTGGGCTAAATGGGACATCTACAAGCTCTTATACCCAACTCTAACCGTGATCAACAGCTCGAGTGCCAGCAAAAAGTTAACACACGTTTAAAAATTTCATTCAACTTGAAATGAAAGGGTAAAGAAGATTGTCTAGAAAAGACAAAAACACCACAATTAATATGGAAAAATCATTATTATTTTTTTCCAATTCATTTGATGCAAATAAAGAGGAATGACGAGAAAGTGACGAGATTATAGGGACACAATTAATCGATCATATTTATATATTTCAATAAAGAAAAACAGAAAGAGAACAATATTTTCACAAAAAACAAATGGGAGAAAAAAGAGAAAGGGAAAGGGAAAGGAACGTGTTGGAAAAGGAAGAAACAGAACAGATTGAAGATGACAAAGGGCTGCGTTAGAACCGAACGTTAATGGTTGGATGGTAAAGTGGAGGGTCCCAACTCGATTGGGAAAACAAGGAATTAAGTCCAATTGGATAGGGATAGGCATGGACAGCAAGTACTGGCTAAGCTTAAGCTACTGCTATATTAGTGCTACTTCTCTCCGCCGGCGTTGACGGAAAAAACTGGTGGAGTTAATTAACGTGCATCACTACAGGTGCTTCTCGCTTCGCCATTGCTAATGCTATCTCCATCACGGGTCACGGGTTCCTCACCCTACACTTGGCTCTATTATCTAATTAATTCTTTTTTCTATCTTTGCAGTTGCCACTTTCCACTTCCTTCAACTCAACTCAACTGAACTCAAATTTGAACGACATATTATATGATATATATATATATATATATATATGGTCCCGACTCCAAATCTCCAATAGTGGCATTGCCATATTCTTTTTCTTTTGCCGCACCAAATTCTCCATAATATAAGTTTGGATCTTTTCTATTTATTTTTCTATCTATTTTTTCATTATTATGTTTTTACGAGAAATAAATCATATAAATATGATACATGAGTACTATTTATTCTCTCAAAAGTATAATAATAAAAAAAATAAATAGGGAAAGATCTTAACTCCCCTGATATGCCTAGGTCATCCAATGTGGCTTAGGTATACAAGGAATTGGTCACGGACTCACGGTTTGTCTTGTCCCTCCATATATAGAATCAAAGTTTTTTGGGCTCCCCTAAACCAAATCGGACAATACCATATATAATCCTCAATCCTCATTTCAACAAGAGAAACAACGAACACAATATTGCTTAAAAAGCCATTTTAATTATACTATTTTCATATCGTTTTCCAACAATATTAAAAAATATAAGCAGACATTCAAATACACTAATTAATTTCCAATAGAAATGGTGTGATACATACAAGAAATATTATAAGAACATATGAACATGTAACATGGATGCTTTTCTAAAACTGGCTTGGAAGATAAGGATTGCCCAAGTCCAACACTGTAATATTAATACAAAGGGAAAGTATAGTTAATTATTTGACCACTTAAATAAGGAAATACTTGTCGCCCGATGTATCAAGTGACTTTTATGAGCTGATTCTTTTAACCTTTTTTTTTTTAAAAAAATCTCACTGTTGATAGATACGAGCAAACATCTTAAATTTATTTTTACTGTTAAAACTTTTTATTTTCAACAATTTATCCAGTTTCAAAGAAGTAAACCCCTAGTTACGTCTGGCTACCTAGGCTGAAGTTGATTTTACAATATTTAATTTCTTTGTGGGGGAAAAAGAGGGGTCATATTTAACTATGTCTTTCTCTTTTGTCACGATCAAACTAATTTCTCTGCAGCATATAACCAAGTGGGTTTAAAGGAAACTACTCTTTTCTTTTATGCATGTCAAAATAAAGGAATGGTTTTAACAAGTAGAGGTCCAATACTGATGCTGGATTTCAATATCTTCTTAAAATAGTTTTAACAAGTACTTGTCAATGAATTGCTTTGGGTATTTGATTCGTGAGAATAATTTATTTTTCAGAGTCCAATCCTTATTATTGTTATTGAATAATAATATTGGATGCTTATAAAAAAAATAATATTGGATCTATATATCATTTGTTAATTTTGAAAATATTTTATACTCCATGAAGCTCTTGTAAATGTGACGTTAATGTAATTGACTTAAAGACTATATATTCAGACTATTTTTTGGTTCATTATATATATATATTTATATTTCTTTAGAATCTTTGACATTTTTTTGAATATATATATAGTCCTCAAATAGATGAAAAGAAAATGGAAAAATTTATAACCCATGGTATGTTAATGCTGGATGCAGTGCTAAATGACTAAATGGTGACGGCAACATTTACAACAATAAAGTGATGATAGTAGTAGTGTGAGAAACTGGGTGAGTATATAGTAATCTGTAAATCTATTTTTACTATATAATAAAATAATGTCTTCAAAGAATATGTATCAAATCTTTAAAACAAATTTATTTCCCACCAAAATTTTGAAACTTGTTTATTAGTTTTTAAAAATATGCCAATAACCAAATGGCTAAAAGGATAGATATTCACTGAAATAAAAATATACAAAAAAACAAAATGAAGCATGATAGCTTGATGTGATATTGGCTGACTAAAACCTCCCGGTAAATTTGATTGTGTCTTATATATATGGATTAGAAAATTAAGATTCTTAAGCTCAATGATTGAAATAAAAGAAAATTCTCTGTTTTCACACCAAAATGGCCAAAAAATGTCCTAATCTTGAAGGCGTATGACCTCGCACCAACCAATTCCTAAGGATAACTTGTGGGCTCGTTCACGGGTCCCCTTTTATTTAAGCATGTTCAATTCATTACTGTATTGTCGAATAACACAGTCTAATAATTTAAAAGTTCCGTTCAGCTCAAACGATATGTGTTAGACTTTTTTTCAATCTTTAATTTAATTCTTAGTTAAGATTTTTTTGGCCTATTTAACAACAACAAGAAACCCTTTCCCATTAAGCGAGATCGGAATATCGGATAATACAGATCAGGCCACACTATAATTTCTCTTCGTGTATATATTAGAATCAATAATAAATTATTAATTTTTAAATTTCTTTTAATGATTTTGGTCTATAAATTTTCTTCTCACTCTATCTGCCTCTAACTATTGAATTATGTTCAATATGGTCAGTCGTCCTTATTATTACTTTTATGAATCTTCTCCATACATATATGTTCGAATCACTTAAGAGATGAGTTTTTACAAGCAATTATTGTAATTTTGTTCTCTAATTAATAATTATATTCTTATTCCTATTTTAGTTTGTGTGTGTATTTATAAAAAGATTCGCTTTAATTCGAGTATTGATAAGTTGATTCCTCTTAATCTAACTTTCTAGTA
Source organism: Glycyrrhiza uralensis (assembly GCA_030159175.1). Classification (NCBI taxonomy): domain Eukaryota; kingdom Viridiplantae; phylum Streptophyta; class Magnoliopsida; order Fabales; family Fabaceae; genus Glycyrrhiza; species Glycyrrhiza uralensis. The sequence continues at coordinate 59,599,995 of BRZY01000001.1, read as the reverse complement.
CCTTTCTTAATTTTGAAAAAAATTGTGTCAGGACATTTTCTAACATGTTTACTTTTATTTTTTGAAATACTTTAAAAAGGTTGGTTTGAAAATGTTTTTTAATTAAAAATAAAAATATAATTTTGATTTTCAAGTACACATTAAAAAAAGCATATAATTAAGTCGATCTGACTTTGTAAATTGTCAGTTGTAACATTAAAAAAATTAAAAAATTGATTTAGAGGAAGCCATCTTTTCAATGCTCAATCGAAAAGAGCATTTTGAGAGACTTTTGAGTATATACATTAATTAAAAAAAAATAGAATTTCAGACAAATTAAAAACAAACAAAAAATAATAATAGGAAAACCACTAGCATAATTTGGCACACATAGAGAGGTATACATTATTCAGGAAGACCCATCCCCACTAACAAGCCCATGATATTTTTTGCTTTTAAAACGAAGCCTATTATTGACCAAAAATAAACGAAGCCTATTGTGTCGCTTGCACGTATTGACAAACAGCTAGGCTACGAGGCAATTACATTGTCTATATATACTAGCTGTTCACTTATATATCTAACTTCCCATATATGATTTAAATTAATCAAGTTAGTTAATTAATCCTCTTGCAGTAATATTGTTGCGACCCTTGGGGTCATTTATGAGAGATAACTATAGTCTATAGGGGACGGTGAATCAATTCAAGTTTTATTTGTTTGGTCCAAAGAAAACTGATTCATTAATATGAAGAGAGCAGGAATCAATTCAAGTTCAACAGGAACAAAAAGTTACTTATCATTAGTTGATGCATTTCCAGCAGAATAGTTATATAGAATATTGAAGGTTGAAAAGGGCCCGAGGCCTATTAGCGCATTATTCGGTTTTGGCCCATTTTTAAGATATGGTCCACACCTATATCATCTATGGGCCCCAAAGATTTTCTTTTGTTAAAAAAAAAAAATTGGTCATATCACATATTAACATTTGGAAGGGAGAATTCAGAGTTCGCCACTAAAAATTGAGGGCACCCATATCTTAAAAGCTTTGGTAATCAACAACATGCAAGCGCATTTCCGTGTCACTTTTGAGTTCCAATATTGCTGTAAATTATTCCCCTTCCTTTTTTATACAGTATTTCGTTTGCCTGATATCATGGTTGTTGATATTCCAACTATTCTGTGTAGTGGGGTTGACGACAATGGCAGCAGATGCATTAATTAAGAGGGAAGCTAAATAACCTTTTGCAACTCGTGGGGTTCGAAACTTAATGGAAGAATATTTTATTGCCTGGACAAACCAAACTCATAACAAGAATTACCTTCATATCCACAGAGTATAAAAACGTATTAAGAGTGTGAAAAGGAACAAGAGTTAAATTTTAAATGGATGCTTAAGATTGGATTCAAATAAAATCTTTCTCAACCATTCATAGAAAATTAACTATTCTCACATCTCACGCACATATAATTATCGGGTAGATAAAAATCTCCATCTATCAAGCTATTGTTACGATCAAGCCATTTTTTTTCAATGCATAGGAGTAATATTCAAATGCATGCAGCTTTCCATTCAATTATATATATATGGGAAATATCTCTTGGATTACCCCAAATGATCATTGACCATTTTGATTGATAACTTATGCACTACAAAGGTGTGCATCTGTATATGTAGGTTAAGCCTTTCACATGTGTGATTCGTTTCTCCAAAATTTAAGTGGTTTTATCATCCTGATCAAAGCACTAGGAATTCGAAAAGGATAATGGTTTTCTTTTTCAAAAAGAAGATTTTGAAGGAGAGATCTAAAGGGGCCCAAGTTTTTAATTTAGTTAGCCAATGCTTCAAGTTGGGACACAAAGAAAACACATTAAGATATGTGCATTAGTGCATAGCACCTAGTTCTTCCTTTGGCATTATTGAGTTTCCAATCCCGGTACCACAACTCCAATATCTGTGTGATTAGGACCTGAGCCTGCACTCTCCTTCACCTTTTCCCTTCTGTATGCCTATGCCTGTCTTCCACTTAATTTTCTACTCTATAATAATGTAATTCACCAACCAATTGCCTTGTGGTCCAAATTAATGTGTTACTGGCATAGTCCATTGCTGAAACCCAAGAGATTATAAGGGACATGCACTAGCTAGATTCCTCTGATGTTATCAGGTCATCTATTCCCTTGTATTATGTACTACCTATATGACTCTGCACTGTATATATATGTGTGTGTGTGTGTGTTAATCATGCTAGTATATATGAAATCTGAAAAGAACCGGATCAAAATTTTGATCACACATTACACTACCATATATTAAGTACTTGGGTTTAGCTATAGCTTTCTCAATGTAGAGTAAGATGTATGTTGCTGTGTCAGCATGCAAGAGCCCCATAGTTTCCTTTGGAAGTATGGTGCTAGAGTAAGAAGTGGAACTTGGAAGATCAAGCCAAAAACAAAAATAAGGTGAGTCACCTTGTCTCATTAATGTCTTACCTCGTAATAATAACAAGAAGGGGGTGTGCTGATTGGGAAATTTAGAATCAGTCACATATGTTCTAAGCCTTCAAAATTCGGCGAATTATGTGCCCTGATACTTGCATTTTGAATGCAATATAGATGAAATGCCAAATTGTCAACGTCTCGCCCGGTCCAAATTCTGATATTAATATACAGTAACTTGCTGCGCCAATATTCAAGCAAATCTATCTATCGTCAGTATCACTGCACCCCACCTTTTATACTACCATATGCTCTTTAATTTGTTTTTTTTTTGTTTTGGTTCACAAGCATTTTATGGTGATTGAATTAATCAATTGGATGACTGTGTGATATGATGTCTCAAATCTGTATGGAGAAGAAAAATTGCGGGCTCAAGTTTTTGCAAAGCTAAATGTCCATTATAATTTGCATCTATATGATATTTAAATAAAAAAAACAAGAGAACCATAAAAATATAATGAAAATTTGTGCAGAGTTTCTATCCAAAATTTATTAAAAGTTTCTATCCAAAATTCACCTATATCTGGATGCTCCTGATTCCTAAGCACTAAGCAGTGAGCACTAGCAGCTTCCTCTATTTGGCTGAGCAAATGTTCATGATTGATGAAGTCCTCCCTTCACATTCTCATTCTGTTCAACTTCAAGATGAGGGGAAAAGTAACATACTCAGGTAACATTTGGAAAGTCTATATAGGTTTATCTTAGATCATCACAGTGCTTAACAAAAATAACTTATGATATGTTTATAAGTTGTTTATAACTTATTTTGATAAGCTTCACATAATAGCTTATAAAAACGTTTTATACAAAGACTTACTCTTTTATTGTAGCATAGACTTGTTCATAATATAAAAACACTTATCGAATAAACCTGTAATAAAACTATTTATCCAAACACACCCTAGATGGGTTGGCCTCACAAGTGATGAATTTTTCAATTTCTTTGGCAGCTGGTGCCCTTGCATTTTTGTACGATCAACTCAATACTGCTAGTTTACATGGTTGCAAGCAGCTGGCAGGATACTTGACCTTGTTGCAGGTATTGTGTTAATTTGTATTGTTAATAACTTGTATATTTTAATTGTTATTAACTCATTTAAAATGATTGTAACAGAGTTGGATTTTCGAGCACTTTCCTGAGATGGGGTGCCAGAGCCTAAATATGGGCTACAGTGAGGATGACCCTCGGGCAGATAGGTGGACTCCTGGCAAGGGCCCGGGTGTGGTTGGTGGATATCGGAAGGCATTGGACGAGTTGACAATGGATGACGTTTGCTGGACCCCATATACAGTGCATAGGGAGACGCGTCCCTTCCAGCAGATCTCCACGTTCTCGGGATACATCCGGTGGGGATCATTATCAGTTCCACACCTGCCAGAGAGGGTGATGAGGCAATATGGTTTTATCCAGGGGATTCCGCGACCGCCGCGTGTGATTACTGGTGGCCACACCCAGCCAGAGGAGATGCACAGTAGGTGGGTGCAGTTTGATCAGCACTTACTCCAGAGATTCGTGACACCAGATATGGCGACTAGACCTGGAGACTGCGTTGATGGATACCTGGAGTGGTACTTCAGCATCTCGCACCCCTTCGTTATTCATGCTATCGCGGACATTCGACGACCGTTGATATTCCCCCAGCCAGTGCCCCAGCCCCAGCCAGATACCCAACCAGGCCCTCGGTCGTCTGCTAGTAGTTCCAGCCATTCCGTGGTAGGTCTTTGGTATTGTATCTGTGTTGTTTTTGGATTGTTTACACTTCATGTTTTTCCAAGTACTTAATATGGTTTTAACCTCATTGCAGGACGAGACAGTAAAGCAAGTGTCTGCCATACTGAAATCATGTCAGGAAGACGGGTTTGCCACAGAAGGCACCGAGCTCTGGCGTCGTATTGACCAGTGTACCATGTTGCTAGTAGGACTTACCACAGCAGGAGTGCCTACCACAGGTGGAGAGACCCAGAGTGAAATGAGGAGTCGGGTGGAGAAGACATACCAGAGGAAAAGGACCAGACCACATCCAGATCAATGATTTTTTTTTATTACACTACTAGGACATATTTGCTATATTTTGGAACAAGTTAATGTAAACGGTGTACTTATTATATTTATGCATTTCTACATCGTTGATTAATTAACAAATTGGTTCCTTAAGGTTTAAAATTAAGTTTTGGTCAAGAGACTAAATGACTAATTTTACCTTGTCATTAAATTTACAAATTTTTCGTATAAGTTTAAAATAAATTGATACACATCAAAATAACTATATACATCAAAATATTTATACACATCCCACATAACTATATACATCAAAAATATTGATACACATTCCACATAACTATATACATCAAAATATTTATACACATCCCACATAACTATATACATCAAAAATATTGATACACATTCCACATAACTATATACATCAAAATATTTATAGACATCCCACATAACTATACACATATCTATATACATAAAAAAATGGGGGCACAATAAGTAACTAGTCTTCTGTGATGTCCACTACTTCTTTTGCCTCATTGCCTCTATGATTTTCTCTTGATAGTAATGATGTGTATGCGTGTAAACGACTGATATATGGTGCTTGCCACGAAAGAGCTTCAGCTTGGCAATATGCTGGCCATGAAGGATGTGTGGTCGGTAATGGACAACCTGGTGTCAAAACGACCTGTAGAGTTTGAAAATAATTATTTTGTATCACAATTAACATCTCAATTTGAAGTTAATATAAAATCTATGTATACCTGTACAAAATGGGCCCCGCCAACTAGCCCGATGCAAATAAGACGATGGCGACTATCCTTTCCAACAAACTTCACCCGGGTAATTTCAGCAGCAATAAAATCCATTGAAGCCCACGATGAGAAACCCCGTAACTTGGAGTATAAATTACTCCGATGATTGTGATCTATTTTATTTGTGCTCATTTGGAAGGATGCATTTATCTTATTGTGTTGCAATGTAATCATATTGTTCATTGCATCCCAACAGATACACAGGTCTCCTCGGCTATCAAGAAGCATCCTCTTCAATGTCGAATGAGCGGACTCAACCCTGTTAACATACACATAATCAGCATACCATAATACATTTTAAATCTTATTTAACAAATAATAAGTTAGTCAATACCTATTGGTTGTTCTGTTCCCAAGGTGCATCACCTGATTTACCCATGCCGAAACAAATCTTTCTTTGTAAGGAATCAACCATGTTTTCTTCACGTACTCTACAAATAATGGAAAAGCTGAATATGTCTTTTCAAACACTGACAGACGATCGACATAGTCCGCCTCAGTAGGAGAATCCACAATAGCTTCCCATTCACTCCTCACATCTTCCCATATCTCCTTTGGGTGCACAAACAACTTGCATTTGGTCTCCACATTTTTCCCAATGTGCCACTTACATAACATGTGTTTGGAACTAGGAAAAACATCCTCCACTGCATTTATAAGCGCAATGTCTCTGTCAGTGAGAAAAACCTGAGGAAGAGTATCATTTTTTACAAACAAACCTTTTAATTTCAACAAAGCCCAGGTGAAGTTTTCGGTTCGCTCAGCCTCAAGATAAGCAAAAGCAACCGAGAATGTCTGATCAGTTGAGGTCACCCCAACAATTTCAAGTAATGGCATACGATACCTATTGGTTTTATACGTTGTATCAAGCATTAAAACGATGTTGAAAGAATTCAAGAGGTTGATTGCGTCTGGGTGTGCCCAAAAGATATCTCTGACTGCATCAGACGTCTCATGTGTTCTATACCAGTAGACATATCTATCACGGTCCACCAATTTCAATAAATGCTGCATTTCAGTTCGGGGACCTCTTTGAGATCTTCTATACTTCTGTCGCGCATTGTAAATTGTCCCTATGGTACTGGCATTATGATCACTGCCTTCTTTGATAGTCAATAATATATTTTTTGGCTTCACCATGTTCTTTGTCATTTGACCAACGAGTTCCATCTCTTCCGTTGTTAGGCGACCAGGATAAGGGTGGCCAACAAGTGTGTCCGCCAACTCATGGTTGTGACGTCCACTAACAACTTTCAGTATCCACCCTTCTCCGGTTTTTAGAGGCCTTCCTCTTAGCTTGAAAGGACATTCACATTTTCTAGTCCCAGACCTTCTCAACGATGGTGTTTTCTTTGATCCCCTGTATTTTCCACTCCTCTCGCAACTCATACTCACATATATCCTACTTCCTGGGAGCCCTATCTGTTTCTCTGCACCTGACCTTGAAATGACAACAACTACTCCAAGTTGTCTCCCAACAGCTCTAGCCCAACTCACTAATCCTGCCCTCGTGTGAAAAACCTGAAAATCCAAACAAAAAGTTTAACTTAAATCATAAAAGGAAAAATATCAAATAGAAGAAATTTAATAGTTCTAATTACCTCTGTTGTGGTGAATGCATCTGTACAATCCACTTCAACGGGGTCTAAAAAATCATGTACAGCATCACCATGCATTGGCAAACTACCATCGTCGCTCATGTCCATAACGTCTTCCATCTCTATTTTCACTCACTATATTGTCCTGTAAGACAAGCACAATGGCCTAAACCCTGCTTTACAAATTTATAAAATATTAAAAAACTGCATTCAGGGCTAAACGTTGAGACAATGGATAATATGCGGAACTATTAGTTCCGCGAGTAAAATTGCTCATGCGGAACTAATAGTTCCGCGAGTGATCTCATGACAAGGACAGATACTATGCGGAATTAATAGTTCCGCGTGAGCAATTTTCCTCGCGGAACTAATAGTTCCGCATACTATCCATCCTTGTCATGAGATCACACGCGGAACTATTAGTTCCGCATGAGCAATTTTCCTCGTGGAACTAACAATTCCGCAGCGCGTCTCTATTTCCATTCATTGAACTGATTTGTATGTGTCAATTTTTAATTATGCGGAACTATTAGTTCCGCACTATCAGGAAATTGCGAATAATTTAACCTGCGATATACCTGACGAGGATGGCGTTTCTGATCGGACAGAATGAATGTATATGCTCTGAATGCCGTCTCCTTGATGTTGGAGGGGAAAGGGTAGAGTGGTGAAGGGAGAATGGAGGAAAAATTGAAAAAAAAACAGGAGGGGGTGGTGGACTGAACTTGGCGGGAGAAAAGGAGTGAGGGAGAAGAAGAGTGATGATGAAGAAGGGTAGTTTGGGGATTTAATGATTTTTTTTAAGTGTGTATGTGTATATAATAATTGATGTATGTGTAGATATGAATTCCCTAAAAACAATCAGTTTCATAATCCAAGCAGTTTGCCACCGTGCAAAAGAGATCGGATAAATCCAACTAAGCTTTTGGGTTTTCTACTGGGGTTGGTTATTGCGCTTTCCGTGGTTGCTTTTCTCACCTTTTTTCGTGCGTAAAAGAAGGAAGAGGAATAGCTTCGATGTGTGGAAAACGAAGACGGTACCTGGGAGGTCCAGTTCTTCGACTTCAAGGCCTCGAAAGTGATAAACATCGATGATGTTTTGTCGTCAGTTAAAGAAGGAAAATAGGTTTCCAAAGAGTTAATTGTCATTTTAGTCTATGAAATTGTAAAACAGTCTCATTTAGGTCTCTGAAATTAACGAAAAGACAATTTAGTCCTTGAAATTGTAAAACGTCGGTCAAGTTAGTCCATAAAATTGTAAAACGACGGTCAAGACCGTCGCTTTACAATTTTAGGGACTAATTTGACCGACGTTTTACAATTTCAGGGGCTAAATTGCTTTTTTGTTAGTTTCAAAAACCTAAGTAATACCGTATTACAGTTTCAGGAACCAAAATGACAGTTAACTCGTTTCCAAAGGAAGGAAATGGGTCTCATATGAAGGGATGAATTGGTGGTAATATGCAGGAAATGTTCAAAAGAGCAGTCTCTGTAAGGTTCTCCATGATTATAAATCAAATACATAATTTGGTAAATGTTAAGGTATAAAGGACAACAAATTCACAATTTTAAAATATAAAATTGTAAGGTTGCTCCACGTTCCTGTTGCCCCGAACAGGATCATGTACTGATCTCAAATTTTGTACTTCGGTCTAAAATATAAGTAATATAGTAAAAAAATACACAGACCAAAAAATACTTTAAAAATGTAATAATCTTAATTAATACTCACTAGTTTCAATTTTTTTTTCCAAAAATATCTCCTTTGGTGTCTCTTGTAAATATAAATATTACATTAAATGAATGGTATAATTGGAAAACTAGCATTTAATTTATTTGAAATTGGTGAATGTTGTTTATATTTTGGACAAAAAAAAAGTTCCTTTGTTACTTATATTTTGAACCGGAGGGAGTATTTTTTTAGTGAGAGGGTATTTATGTCTTTTTAATTAAAAAATTGTTTAAAGGTGGGTGTTGGGATTAAAGGATGTGGGTGTAGGGAGAAACAGCCAAAAAAAACTTAGCACGGACCGATATGTTATTAAATGAATGGATTGCCTTACCCCAATTTCGAGTTCTAGGCCCACTAAGCCATCAGAGTCCATAATATGATTTCCCCTTTTAATCAACTAATATATCCTTGACCAAAAAAAAAATCAACTAATATATTTCATCCCCCACCGGTAGCTCAAGTGATTAGAACGTGGGGTGATATGTTCGAGGGTAAGGGTTCGATTCCCACTCCGGTGGAGGACCCTATTTGTATGATAAGCTCCTGAAAAAACCAATATATGATAAGTTTGACTTTGACCATTATTGATGTTGGACCTATTTGTACTGTGGGTTTTGCCATTTTCTAATGAATCTTTTTTGACAAAAAAAATATAGTTGAGTTATAGCATAAATTTATCACAATGATAATTTCTTTTTAACTAAAAAACAAATTCAAAAGATACAACTAATCAAATGATTCAAATCCGATTATCCGAACAACCGAGATGGTTGTTTGATTAGGCTTTTTTCAAGTTAAGTTTTTTTTTTAAAAAAAAGACAATGATAACGTAACCACTGTGTTATCAAGTTGCTTGTATTGCAAGTTTATTGTGGTGGTGGGGGGAAGGAAGGGGACAGAAAACTTTGCTTATTTTATAAATCTATGTTGTGTAAAGAAAATCAGAGAATGAATGTGCGTTGTTCATCAAAAGTTCTTTATTTAGTTTTTGCGGCAAGACTATTAACATTCTTCCAACAAATACAGAACGAATATAACAAAATATATAGCAGAAAAATACAATATAATTTAGTTTATTATGTTCCAGTGTAATTTAGAAATTATCGCTTAATATTTTTGGCTGTTTGCACGCACTACCGGTAGATAGAAGTTTGTGGACTTCAATATGGATCTTTTCTCCACCAAATTAACAAACATACAATATAAATAAAATTAGACAACCACCTCAAAACGTACTATTGAAAGATTTTCATATTTTTTTTTGGTCTGGAAAGATTTTCTTTTTCAAGGATTGACTTATGAACATCACATTTCTTCGCGATTGAAATTAACCGCATTAAATTCTCTACAAAAAATTACTATATTTTTTGAGAGCCATAGCCCGTAACTTTTCTACTGTATAGAATCGTTGAGTTCCCAGGATTTATAAAAACCAATGATCTCACGCGGTTAAGAAACTACTATGGTTTTGGCGTTTACAATGGGGAAGTAGTTATCCTTCCCTACTGTGAGGAAGTGGGACCCAGTGGGTCCATGTGGGACCTTAACCCAATATAGACAGTTAACCCAGTTTTATAAAAATTGCATATATCCATCTTCAGTTTTGTGAAATTAGAAGATGTGCCCAAAAATTTTGCCATTCAGATTTCTCCACACCGATTTGAAATAAAGATCTGACTATCTGAGCCATCGTCTTTCCCCCATTGTCGGCGACGCTGAGTTTTTGCGAAGTCAGACCCCCTTCATCAGGAAACCCAGATGCAAATCGGCGCTAATTTGAGATGAATATGGGACCTTGAGAGCTGCTGCAAATTAGAAGTTCTCCCTACCTGATGTGTGGCCATGGCCGAAGGAATGACACTGCGGTTTGCACTCAAATTGGCAAAGGATTGTGGCTTCTCAAATGTAATTGCTGAAACCTATTCCCTTCAAGTGTTTCAAGCGGTGCGATCAGGATATCATTACTCATCCTACTTTGGCAGTATCATATCTGATTGCAAGTCAATATTAATTCTAAAATTGTCCATATAAAAGGAAAGGCAAATCATTTAGCTCATCTTTTGGCTAAATATTATTTGGATTGGAAGTATTCCGGATTGTATTGCTCTTTTCATGGCCTCTGAGTTGGAGGACCTTTATGAATATCCATTTTTCCCTATCAGAAAAAAAATAAAAAACTAAAAATAATAAGTATTTTTTCACTGTTACACCATTTAAGTATTATTTTAAAAATAAAATAATATAATAATAATGATACAGACTAAAAACAATGTAGTAACTCACTGATTTGCATATATGTATGTTACGCTATTTGAATAAGTAAATCATTAATTTTGTTTATATATTTTTCAACAGTTATTTATTTATAACATCTAATTTAGTGTTATAGTGTTAACCTTTTCTTTTTATATAGTAAAATAGTAATATTTTAAATAGGTTTAAATAAGTTTTTGGTCCCTGTAAACATCCGATTTTTGATTTTAGTCCATTAAAAAAAAGTCAAACTATTTCAGTCCTTTAAAATTTTTTTTTTGTTTTAGTCCTTTTAGTGAATTACCACTGTATTGTGCTGATGTGACGCTGATGTGGCATATGTATGTCTCTGTCATGACTTGACACGTCATTTAAAATTTATAAGGACCTGCTGACTAGGACTTTCTTCCTATCACGGGACTAAAATCAAAAATCATAATTTTTATAGGGTCTAACTACACAACTTAAAATTTTTATAGGGACTAAAGCACATCAACCCCCTCCCTCTTTCCCCTTCGTCCCCTCCTTCAACCCTCTCCTCCTCCACCACCACCCCCTCTCTCTCCTCCTTTTCCCTCATCCTCTCTCCTCCACCACCACCCCCCACCACCACCCCCTCTCTCTCTCTCTTGTTTTCTCTCTCTCTCTCTCTCTCTCTCCACCACCACCACCACCACCCAAACACACACACACACACACTCTCTCTCTCTCGTTTTCTCTCTCTCTCTCTCTCCCCACCACCACCACCCAAATACTCTCTCTCTCATAGCATAGCAACACAAACCAAAGTAAGAAAGACAGAACTTCCAAGAACTCGAGAGAAAACGAGAGAGTGTTTGGGTGGTGGTGGTGGTGGGGGTGGTGGGGAGAGAGAGAGAAAAAACGAGAGAGAGTGTGTGTGTGTGTTTTGGTGGTGGTGGTGGGGAGAGAGAGAAAACGAGAGAGGTGGTGGTGGTGGTGGGGGGAGAGAGAGAGAAAGTGTGTGTGTGTGTGTGTGTTTGGGTGGTGGTGTTGGTGGGGAGAGAGAGAAAACGAGAGAGGTGGTGGTGGTGGTGGTGGGGGGAGAGAGAGAGAGTGTGTGTGTGTGTGTGTGTTTGGGTGGTGGTGGTGGTGGGGAGAGAGAGAAAACGAGAGAGGTGGTGGTGGTGGTGGTGGGGGGAGAGAGAGAGAGAGAGTGTGTGTGTGTGTGTTTGGGTGGTGGTGGTGGTGGGGAGAGAGAGAGTGGTGGTGGTGGAGGGGGGGAGAGAGAGAGAGGATGAAGAAAGGAGGAGGACGTGGTGGTGGAGGAAAAAGGGGGATTAAAATCAAAATCTCAATTTTGAGAAGAACTAAATTCAAAACTTAAAAGTTTTATAGGGACTAAATTCAAAACATAGATAGGCCACGTCAGCATTTTCTGCCACGTAGACATGCTGACTGGGTCATAATGTGCCACCTAGCACTAAAATGACCAAAACCAAAAAAAAAAATTTTAAAGGACTAAAATTGTTTGACTTTTTTTTAATGGACTAAAATCAAAAATCGGATATTTACAGGGACTGAAAACTTATTTAAGCCTTTTAAATATAAATAAATATAAATTTTATTTCAATATTTGTTAAACACAAGTTAATAATAACTCATATAACATATATATACACTAGAACGTGACCCGTGCAATGCATGGATACTTTCATTTGTGGAGCATAATAATTTTGATTAATTTTTAATATTAATAATTTCAAAGACTAAATTGACAGTATCTTTCAATTTTTGTGACTAAACTGATGATTCACTAAATAAATAACTTTATTGGCTATGTATGTCCCCTAAGTGAATCACCAAAATCATTCATGAAATTTGTAAAATGTTTTCAACTTAATCCTTAAAATTATTGATATTTCAAGTTAGTCCTTAAATTTAAAAATTCTCTATCATTTTAGTTTTTTCGGTTGAACCAATTTAGTCCCTAAATCCTAAACCCTAAACTATAATGGAACCCACCTTCAACAATATTATAAAAATTGATGTGTGTGTCTGTGTGTATATAAACACACGGACGGTTCTTTGTTTTTGTTTTCATGTAAGAGTTTTTTTTGTTTTGAATTTGTTTTCTTTTTAAGTAGAACGTGACCCGTGTGTGTTTTATGTGTATTTTTTTAAGTAGATGATTGTGAAAAAGTTAAAAAAATAACTTTTTAAAAAAGTGAAAAACAAAAGTTAATTTCTTTTTATTTGAGAAATTTAGTTAAAAAACACATGTTAGAAGTGTTTATAGAAAATTTTACCCAAACAGGATATAATAAGCAGAGAGCGATCACCATGGACAAACCACTTTGTTTCTTGCCTTTCAAATCTCCCAAACTGCAAACCAAATAACATTCCAATCTGCATGAAGTGAGATTTACGGTCGATATATGAAAAGCAATGAATATATATATTTGTGCCAAGCTTGAACGCTTACTCTAGTCCCGAACAAAATGACTGTACAAAATGATGAACACTAAGTAAAAATGAACAAAAAATATGAAGTAAATCAGAATGTGTACTAACTTTTTTCGTAAAAGAATTGGCTCTAACCCGAGTCACGTAACACAGAAGTTGTCTTGATAAAGGATCTTATTTCTGTGTAAAGAAAACCCATAAATCAGTGTAAAAAATAATTTGTCCTATAATTTTCTGACTAATAATCTTAACATACATTGTGCTTTGGTCATTCTTCAAAATGCCAAAACAAACAACACTGCCTTCTTTCAACAACAGAAAACAATATATAAGAACAAAATTAAAGATAATAATGATAACCAAACAAATTAAATAAATACACTTCAGTTTACTAGAATAACTTTAGAGATAATAAGGATGACCAAGCCACGTAAATAACAATCTGTAAACGTCAAACAAAAAATAAGATATAATGTACGTGATAAATAAGTGCCACTCATTAACCAATTATGTATCCAGATATTTAAAAGTAAAAACTAAAACTTAAAAATACTGTGTTATATTGGTCTTGTAATTAAGTAAAAAAAAAACTAAAAAATCACCTTTGCTTGATGAATATTTTAGTACTGTCCACCATGTATAGTGCAACCGGCCACCGACAAAGGGAACTGCACAAAATAAATTGAAAAGCAATAATCCAAAATTCAAAAGACACAACAAAGCAATAGCAGTCAAATATGAGATATGAAAACGAACCCAAGAACAAATATAAGGTGAGAAGGAAGACACCTAGAAAAGGCCTGCAAGAAAATTTTCCAAAATAAAATAGAAGATATAGGAATACCTTTCCATTTTCCATCCCCTTGCCCAGATTAATTTCGCAGCGGTCCAAAATAAGAAACGCGGGTATGAATACACATGCATTATATATTAACACGGGTGAGGGACTTTAAATTGCCTAATGTTTCAACTTCCAATACAAACCACCACATTGCAGTGAACACTTGGGCATGCGTGCAGTTGGACATTCACAATTAAAATGCAATTACTCACCCATTAATCTCTGCAAATGAATACTAAAATATAATTCCATCTCAAAACTACCCATATTTAACTTTGAAAATGACTAAACTATCCTAGCAACTCTCTTTTTTATATATATAGATATGGTGGCTTCTAAGGTGAGGGGCCTTACAAGTCCCTCACCAATGAGGGGGTCAAATTCACCATTGGATATATTAATAAATAAATGAGTAGTCCAGATTAAATGAAGTAACCGGTCGTCCAACCTGCTGTAGCCCATTTTCAGTGAATCACGAAAACATCCCTAAGAAAATTGAAATTTATTAAGTTGTCTCCATATTTAGTCCAACTACCAAATCGTTATATTAATATCATTTCTCAAGCAAAGTATAAACCCCTACTAATTACTAATTATTTACAAAAATAATAATTAATTCCACATTTTCAACTACCAACAAAACCAGTAATGAACCATTAACTTCTTCAACGAATGACTGATATTGTCAATATCTAAACAGTGAACACAAACCCAAATAAATGTCTACGTTGTCCAAAACAATAGATTATACCAGCATTATTCCTTTCACATGGATATAAATTAGTACCAAACGGAATAGCAAAATGAACAACATTAACACATAACAGAAAAACAACGAACAAGATGCGCACTGTCATCCTCAAATAAAAGCCTAAACCAAGGCAAAAGCAATCTCAAATGCATATGACACACACCTGGATCTACCCACTTCATAATCCCTAAAACCCAAAACACCGATGTTCATACCTAAACAAGGCGGCTACTAGGGTGAGAGACCCTCGCATGTCTCCCACCCATAAGCAACCATATTTTACCATAAGATCCATCATTAAAACAATTAATGGTCCAGATGTGATAAGGAACACATGGAACTCAATACATAGTATCTCACCCCACCCACCACCCAAACGCAAGAGGAGAAGGGTTGTAGCCCACCGCCACCGTGCGCGGCCCACCCATCATCCTCCTTCCCCCGTGTGTTACGGGAAGCCAATTCCTTTGTCGAGAACGAACACGATGAGCCAAACACGACGACCATAATTGCCGCCTCCGGCGACGACACTCCCTCTGCTGCCAACGGGTTTCCCTCGGTGAAGAGAACGTCGGCGCGGTTGTCTTCCTCCCACGCCAGTCCTTGGCCAAGCCCCTACCCTAACGGCATGAACCAAGCCCGTTGCCATCCACTCTAGCCTTGTCCACTTCGCCGACGCTGTCCCCGTCCTGGAACGCACTATCTAGATCCCCGATGCCGCCAGGGGCACTGACGACGCCCACGCTGCATTCTCCGGTTACATGTCGTTGGGTGACACCTTCTCCATGCTCAGCCACATGGACAGATCCATCTCCTGCTACGACTAGGACCTGTGTGGAGATGATGGCGTTGGTGAGGTGCAGACGGAGGGGGAGGGCGTCAGGGGCTTCGGGGTAAGGGAAGAAATGGAGGACGGCCTATAGGCGGTGGGGATGGTGGCTAGCCGCAGCGACGCCATCATCTCTGGTGGCGGCCAGGGATGAATGTCTCGCCGGTGCTTGCAAATGGGTCGCCACCGCTTGCCGCCGTGATCTTGTCGATATCGTGCTACGCTGGTATTGTTCAAGATAAACAACTGTACATAGAAATGGAATGAAGGGTCTGTTCACCAAAAAAGAAAGAGGATGAAGGGTCTGTCCTATTTTGCAATTCTCCACATTTTTTCATTTCTGGCACAACTCTTTTTAATATTACATAGGGTCCCCCGCGTTTACCTGCTATAGCAGGTCAAATGGACCCCTCACGGGTGAGGGACTTGTAAGGCCCCCCACCTTAGAAGCCACCTATAGATATATATGTTAATATAGATCAAAATATTCGAATCTTTACATTTTAATGAAGGCCACTTCATTTAAATCGAAAAAGTAATTGCGTAAGCAGTGCTTAAGTGCCACTCCTTCCATAATTTGATGAAAAATAAACTAATGATTTATGTACATTGTACAAAAATAATGTAATCAAACTTTTTTTAATTGTTTTTTACCTCTAATTTGATGAAAATTAAATTAATAATTTTTACAATTTCAAATATAATTTCTATATTTATTATAAATATATATATAGACAAAAAGGGACAATATTATGTAATATCTTTAATCTTTAATATTGGCCATTTTTTATAAACTTATAAAAGCATGGCAGCTGTTGGAACTTTATAGTAATATAGGCCCTAAAATGTAAATAACTTTTACAATTAGTGATCCCTTTTATCTAGGTCACCATCAACAAATCACAACCTTTAAATTTTTTAACATTATATCAGTGGTTGACAATGACTCAGGCCCCACTTCCTCACAGTAGGGAAGGATAACCACTTCCCCACAGTAAACGCCACCATGGTTTCTATGCTTTCACTACATTCAAGAAGAAACAAAGACCACGATCAAGTATATATATATATAAAAGACCACGTTCAAGAGCCTAATTAAATGGTTAAATCTGGTTAAATTTGTTAAAAATATTTTTGGCCTTCAAAATTTCTCAAATCTCAATTTATTTAGTTTTTGTTTTTATCCGATTTTTTTTTTTTGGGAATTTTGTTTTTATCCGATTGAATCAATTTATAAACACCCGTACATCAGTGGAAAAACAAATGGGCAATGGCACATTCATTCAAGAAAGACTTTTCTAAGTACATACTCCTTCAACTATAATAATGACATCTGGTTATTTTTTTTCTTTTGCTTTTAAATCTTGTAATGCAAAAAAATAAATAAATCGTAGAGTCAATGTGTAACCAATTCATCTTCTTTGCGTGTGTTAGATTTATAGTGGGAAACTGGAAAGTGCTAAAATTTAGATACATACGGTATATTTGAATATAGGTGATAAAACTAATTTGAATATAAGTGATAAAACTACTAGTTTCTGTATTATATTAAAAAATGTACACTAATATAAATTAGCTCGTGTAAGTGATAAAAGGTGTACATCAAACTTTTGGTTTTGATCATCACTCTAGTATGAATGGGAAGTGGACCTTGATCAGTGATCGCTTCAATTCGGTAATACAAGATCTAACAAATTAGGCGTGGATACACGTGTACGTTTAGGCATGCTAGATTGCATTATCTGATTATCATCTCATTATTATTGCACATCCCCAAACTCACAAAGCCCATGATATAAAATAAATAAATGAATAAACAATGCTTTTCATTATTCAGTGTTTTGTAGTATTTCATATTTTAAAAAAACTTACTTATTTATAGTACATATAAAAAAACTTATTTATAAGTAAGAAAAAATAATAGAATGATAGTAATATTTTAAGCATTATTATAATAAAGGTTAACTTAGTCATAAAAAATTACTTCTATATATTCATAATTGATGCTGATTAATTGTGAAAGATTTTGTACATTTTTACCAACGTTGTTAGAAATACTTAATAATAGTAGTAGCTCACAAAAAAAGAAGTAAATGAATACTTAACAATAACGTATAACGTAACAAACTTTAAAATGTTTGTTAATCCATAATTTATTTGATAAAAACTCATTTGCATTATTATTTTTTGATAAATAAAAAATATATTAAAATGTGACTTGAAGCACAAGGCGTGCCCAATCCAAACACTAACCAATACAGAGTTCATGACCATAAACAAAATATCTTAGAAACCCACAAGATGACCAGAGTGTTATTTGTATTATTATTTAACATATTTGAACATAGACATTTTAGTAAAAGCATTTTTACCACTTTTTGTTAAACATTTACAACTTTTTTAAAAGTGTTAGATAATTTTTTTTTGGTTACGAAGTGTTAAATATTTTATATTATTGATTGATAAATCATCGCTAGCAAATCTCTAGCTTTTATCAACGAGTGAAAAGTGATGAGCACGACACGAGCATGCAAAAAGTGGAAGCAGCGAAGCGTGTCAATGAAGCGAGCACATCAGACTCGGCCCATCTATCACTATAACTAAGCATCGATGCTTAACACTCTCCCAGCTTCTTCGTGTAACGACAATCTGCTTATTCTTTCTTAACATGGTCGAACGTCGTAACGCTACGTGTTTCCATTCTATTGGTTATAGTGTTTAGGCGCTGTTGCCCTCTAGCCTCCCCTGCTCTCTTCTTTTCTTTCCCCCTTTCCCCTGTTTCTTCACTATACTTCAATTCTTCGCCATTTTTTTTTTTTTTTTTGTATTCTCCATCATTAATTTCCATCAGATCTGAGCTCTAATATATTCAGCTACCATGGCGGAAAAGGCACGTGGATGTTATTTCTAGCATGAATCATATTCTTTTTTTTTTTATCTTCAAATTAATAAAATTACCCATTTTGATAAATAGTTAATTTTTGTGGTCATAGTTAATTATTAACTTATTAAATGAAAAATATGATCTTTCGTTGTTGGCTGGTGCTACTGCTTCTATCCGATCGATGATTGGATTGCCACATGCCCGGACATGCCATTCTAGCGTCTATTATTATGCGATCACTTTGATATAAACAATCAATCTTATTTTGTAGTTTAATTTGATGGATCCTTGCTTCTCTTGAATTTGATCACGTTGATTCATCAGGTGACCATAATGAAGCTCAAGGTTGATCTTCAGTGCGACAAGTGCTACAAGAAGGTCAAGAAGGTTCTCTGCAAATTCCCTCGTGAGTCTCTCATTTCAATTGCTTACTTCTCAATCAGAAAATCACATTTGTCCTATTTTAATCAGAACTCCGGTCTCATTGCTCTGGCACTCAAAACCTGCATGCATATATATCACAGATTTTTACAAATTAAACTACGTAACAGTAATAGTAAATTAAAGAAGATATCAAATTGAGTTGATTTTTTTTGTGTGTGTGTGTTGAAATTCAATTTTTGTGAACGAGAGAAATTCGAGACCAGGTGTACGACGAGAAGCACAACATCGTGACCATCACAGTGGTATGCTGCAGCCCTGAGAAGCTCAGGGACAAGCTTTGCTGCAAAGGGTGCGGTTCCATCAAAAGCATTGAAATCGTGGAACCTCCGCCTCCTTCCAAGCCGGAGAAGCAGAAAGAAAAGCCCCCGCCACCGCCGGAGAAGCAGAAAGAAAAGCCCCCGCCACCGCCGGAGCCGGAGAAGCAGAAAGAAAAACCCCCGCCACTGCCGGAGCCGGAGAAGCAGAAAGAAAAACCCCCTCCTCCTCGTCCGGTGTGTTGCGGTCCATGCTATGAGGGTCGGCCGGGTGGGCCATGCTTTGAAGGTTACGGTCGGCGACCACCTCCGGTTCCGGTGTGTCGACCGCCAATGGCGGTTCCGACTGGGGTATGTTGCAGTTCATGCTCTGAGGGTCGGCCGGGTGGGCCATGCTTTGAAGGTTACGGTGGGCGACCACCTCCGGTTCCGGTGTGTCCACCGCCAAGGGCGGTTCCGATTGGGGTATGTTGCAGTTCATGCTATGAGGGTCGGCCGGGTGGGCCATGCTTTGAAGGTTACGGTGGGCCACCACCTTGTTATGACGGATATTACGGAAGGCCTGTTTATGATAGTTACGGTGGGGGAAGACCTTGTTACGTGAGCCGTTGTGACCTGTATTTCTGTGAAGACAACCCCTCTGCCTGTACAATTATGTGATCCCACTCATGACTCACTCTCATTCTCAATTCTGTCACCTGTAACCATCAAATTCAATCCTATAATAATCCATGGAAGTGGAATGGAAGAGTCTTTGTTAATTTTGTAATTACTACAAATTAGTTATTAATAACCGTGTCTAGTTGGAAGGAATATTACTCGAGGGGCTAAAGTTTAATATGTCAATAAAGTTTCTTTAATTACGTGCAACTTGGTTACAGGTGGATCTTGGTAGGTTGCGATCCAAGGGTGAAAACTGGATTTATTTGATGGGTAAATAGGGGTGTTCAATACCGAACCGATCCAAAAATTAACCACAATTCGAACCAAAAAACTGAAAACCGATCAAAAATCAAAGTTTTTGGATTTTTTTGGAGAACCGAACCGAACCGCTTGGATTTCGGATCACTTTACTAAAACCGAACTGAACCGCAACTTATACAAAAAATCAAGCAATTTTTCATATTTTATTTTATATACTAAAGTGATGACATTCTACCAAAAGACTAGTGTGTTAGACAAACACCATCACCATGATATTGACTTGGAACTTTACAGTAATGAAAATAAATATGAACAATATTTGTCAAATTGTGGCCAAGTACCTAAATATTAGATAGATTATATTTATGCATTAAAACGAATAGTAAACGGTGAACTTATTGTCATAGTCGAGAAAATTTAACAAACGACATAAGTTATATTTAATTATTTACCTTAAAAAAATTACAGCCGCAAAAATAAAAAATAGATCCAATTTAAACCGCATTACTTTGGATTGGATCGGATCGGATATTTTTAAGAAACCGAACCACATGCTCTTTTAAACTTTGAATCGGATGACTTTTTGCTGCTAAACCAAACTACAAATACCCCTAGGTGATGATACACATACACCTAATGACCTATTTTACACCTCATCCTAATAAGATAATGGGTGTGGGATAGAGTTCATCCCTCATTTTCGTTATTTGATTTGCTCATAAGGGCACTCTGCTTTGGTGAGGAGTGGGGACTTGAATGGCGGGTCTTTATTAAGGGACTTGTTGAATCGTACGTTTCGATTTCGTTGAAAATAAACAAGTTTTGTGAGCGCAATTACCCCACTAATTAATACTCTTTTCAATTAGATCAGGGTCATGACAACGACTCTCACTTACTAGTATTAATTTGCTTCTACAAAGTTCCTTTCCACTCTATGGAACTTCGGGTTCGGGTGCACAAGTTTTACCTGCCAGTAAATCTACCCAGCGTATGATTTTGTTAATTTTCCCAAGAAGCCAGAACAGCATATTTTTCTTTGGCTTAATTGTATTTGTAGTACTCCAGTTATTGTGTTTATGTGATTTGGGTTCTTCAGTTTTTAATTGTGCAAATTATATCCCTCAATTATTACAATTGTTACAATCAAGTTCCCAGTCACTATGTCGTCCAATTTTTAACACCTAGAGCCTACGTGGCACACGTGGGGACTAATTTACATTAAATCGAGTCACCTTGACATGATGTAAGTAGCCAAAAAATATTTCAAAGCAAGTCGGGTAACACTTGATGTAATATATGTTGCTTAAAATTTCTCACTTTTGAGAGTCTTTGTCATATTATTAGTGCCAAGATGACTCGATTTAGTGTAAAATCAATCCCCACGTGTGTCATATAGGCTCTAAGTGTTAAAAATTAGGCAACATAGTGATAGAGGGACTTAATTGCAACAATTAGAATAACTGATGGACCTAATTCGCACAATTGAAAACTAAGGAATCCAAATCGCACAAACACAATAACTGAGAGACCAAAAGTACAATTAAACCTTCTTTTTATTGTTTTCCCATTACCAGTTTAATTCTTTTATATATCAAAAATAAAAGATGGATAAATAATAACTTTATTTGTATTTATATTACAAATTTCTTTTCGCTTGTATGTTTTGTCTACGGTGGGAATTTTCGGTTAGGAAGCTGACAGCTGAATGAGCCGTACAGACGTACAAAGTTTGATTAAGCCTTGCCTGCTCCTGCTTAGCTTAGGTGGTTATTGATGAGTGACCTCAGTAGACAATGACAAGTTGACAACCATGATCCTCTTCTTTCCTTACCAGCATCTTAGCTTTTCCAACCTTATTATATTCATGAACCTAAAAAAGAATACGGAGGCTATAAATATGTAATAATTTAACTTTCTTCAAAATTAAGCTTCATGAAACCCAGATAATTGCTTAGTATGATCAGAAGAACTGCAGGCATGTTTGCATATGAGAATAACAAAAACTGCCATTGGATCTCCATCAAATCTCGTGATTACGTTAAATGTGTGATTTTCAAACTGTAAGGAATCCAATTCCAAGTAAAGTTCATTTGCAAAAGTTACAACAGAAAATGGCAGTGAGTGATCCAGCCGACGTTCACTTTAACTTTGCCTCTTCAAACAGAGACTACCAAAAGTAACACTTGAAGGAAGTTTTTCTTATGGCACAAGTGATGGGGACTTGACAATCTCCATCCAGAGATAAAAGTTGCTTTCATCTAAAGATAATGTTTAGTTTCTGTTATTCACTTTTAATGCAATTCAATCAGCACTCCTAGCTACCAAAATTAATGTAATTTCTTTTCCCTATTCTTGTTTCTTAATCAGTACCAACTTCCATCTCTTCAAGCAATATGGTTAGATATGTTAGAATATGCATATAAATCTCAATTTGAACTTTTTTTTTTGTCAATCTCAATTTGAACTTCAAACTCTCATTTTAATCTCGACAACCCAATAATATATTAATATGGGAAAAGCTTATGGATACGAAAAGTCAATAAACGAAACATTAAGATTGCAATGTGACAATTTATAATTGGCAACCCACCATATATGGTTATCAGACTCCATTTTTAACTTTTCTTTCATTGACTAAAACAATTTTCATTACCTTTTTGGTACACACTTTTTCGATCCTTATAGTATTGCTCTATGGTAACTTTTAGAGTGGTGAACATAATAAATAGGACCATGAAGGTAAAGTGGGCCCAAAATTGATAATGGCCTTTCATTTAATAGTTTTTAATTTGTATGGATAGGATTAATTACAGGATAAGTGTAGAGCAGGTAAAGATGAAAAATTTGCGTAATTGCAATGGAGGTTAGAAAGTGTTACATATTTAGAAAATTGACACATGATTTTGTTTAATTTGAGTTACTGGCCACGATTTATATGAATTACAAGTTATTGCCCACTCTCCCTCCCTCCCCCCCCCCCTCTCTCTCTCTCTCTCGTTCTCTCCCTCCCTCTCTCTCACTTTCTCTCTCCCCCTCCTCTCTCTTATTCTCTCCCCATCTCTCCCCTCCCTCTCTCCCTCCGTCTCTATCTCTCTCCCCCTCTCTCTCGCTCTCTCTCCCTATCTCTCGCTCTATTTTTCTCACACTTTCTCTCCCCCTCCTCTCTCGCGTTCTCCCCTCTTTCTCGCTCTCACTCTCTCCCCTAAAGCTCCCCCTCTCTCTCTTCTCCCTCTCTCCCCCTCCTCTCTCTTATATTCTCTCCCTCACTCTCTATGTCTCTCCCTATCTCTCACTCTCCCCCTCTCTTGTTCTCCCCTCCCCCCTCCATATATCGCATTCTCTCCCTCCCCTTATTTCTCAGACACTTTCTCTCTCCCCCTCCTCTCTCGTGTTCTCCCCCTCTTTCTGGCTCTCGCTCTCACCCCTTCTAGCTCCCCCCGCTCTCGCTCTCTCCTTGTCTCTCCTCTTTCTCACTCTCTCTCCCTCTATCTCTTTTTCCTTCTCATTAGAGAAGGGAGCGAGAGGGAGGGAGTGAGGGAGAGTGAGGGGGAGAGAGCAAGAGCCCGGGGAGGGGGAGCAAGAAAGAGGGGGAGAGAGATAGAGTGAGAGCAAGAGGGAGAGAGATAGAGCGAGTTAGAGGGAGAGATTTTTCAGAGAGAGAGGGTTGAGAGAGGGGGAGAGTGAGAGAGAGAGCTAGGGTGTAACATCCGTTTTTCTGGATAACTGTTCTGATTTATGTTTTATATGAATTTTTGGAAAATAAATGTTTTGAGATTTATTTTTGGTTTACCAATAGGATTTAAATATCCATGTTTAAAATTACTTCTGAAAACAGTCAATTTCCAGCTCCTGTCAGGTCTACCTACACGATTTGTTTCCTTGTCTATCTGTCTCTATTCTGTTTTATTTGAATTCTTGTAGCAAAAATGTTTTGTGATTTATTCTTGGCTTAAAATTAGGGGTAAAATACATGTATTTCGAAATACTTCTGAAACGGTAGCTTTTCAATCAACTTTGGGTCTTTTTACGGAAAACGGTTTACGTCTAATTGACGGAAAGAGATTTAAATAGCTTGAGTGTGTCAAATCAATTCAGAAAATAAACTTCCTTCACAAAAGTTGCTTATTTTAATATTTATGATTTTATGGAATTTTTCTGGAATTTTTGGAGAACTTTTGAAATTTACCGAAAACTACGCTAACCGGGGATGTATAGCGTAAAAACCTCATTTCACAGGTATAATTTTCGTGTCAAAGGTCCACAACCATTTTATATTTTATTTTTAATTATTTATTTCATGATTTTAAAAATTATTTCTGTGAAAGTTTTGAAAACCCTATTTTTCTGTATTTTCGGGGTTATACCTGCGAAACGATGAAAACCGAAGAGTTTGCATTATCAATAAATTTCAAAAATGAGTGCCATGAAATTATTTAGACTCCTTATGGCATTTTCTAGCATTCTCATTGGTTTCCCTCAATTTTAGCTAATTATTTCAAATTTTGATTTATGAAATGACTAAAATACCCTTGATTTTCACTCTTTTTCATCCAAACCCTAGGGGTATTTTTGGAAATTCACATCCTCTCCTTCCCAGCCCTGATCTGCACGACCCTCACTCCCTCTTGAAGAGTCTAGGAGCTTCTCAAGTGTTCTAGGGCATAGATATTTGTTAGATATTTTGTTAGATATTTTTAATAATTAGGATTTTGTTAATTTTGTGAAAAATGAAAAATAAAATATCTCCCCCTCTCTCCTCCATGTTCTGGCCAGACCCTTCCCTATAAATAGGGAGGGGGTGCTCTTCATTTTCTTCACATCCAACTTGAAGAGAAATCTCACTCCAAATTTCATTTCTTTTCCTTTGTTTTTCCTTTGGTTTTTCTTTGTTACTAATCAAAGTTTTTGTGTGTTGTTCTTGTTGTTCTTTGTGTTCTTAGTGTGTTCTTCAATCTTCATAAGACCAAGGTATGGGGAAATTCTTCTTAAGTTGGTTTGATCTTTGTTTTGATGAGAATTTGTGTTTTGGGTGTTTATGTTTTAAATAATTGTTATTTATTTGTAAAATGGTTTTAAAAATATACTATGCCATATTTTTATGTGATTTTTCAAATAGTAAGGTTATAATGCCCAATTTAATTATAAAGTTTAATAATTGTACCGTTACGCTGGCGAAATTTTATCGATAAAGGCTTGATCACCCAGTGGACTATGCCTCCGTGATCAACAAATTTAAGAAATTGTAAAATTGAACCTCTGTAGTTCTTTTGACGGGTATGGATGGGGTGCTTTGGTCAGGCGTAAGAATACATCTTCGGTGTACTCATACGGTCGGGCTCAGGGGCCGTATCTCTATTACGCCATTGGGACGAGAGCAAGTGACTAAATACGTTAAAATTCCTAAACTGGTGTTTTTCTTCCATTTCCATGTTCTTTTCAAAAATATATAAAACTTGTGATTTTTACTGTTTATATACAGACTGATGATAGGGTTAAGATAGTTCATTTGTATGGATCTGTCTAGGAAAGACAAAGGTCATTGAAGGTGCCCAAAAGCTCACCAAGATCTTTCCTGGGAACCATACCGAAGCGCTATTTTTCCTATCTTAGTAAGTTTGTATATACGTGGCGAAGATTACTTGACTAGCTTCCAAAGGGCTTTTCCCAAAGAGAATGAACCTAAGTAATAATTTTCGTTAATATTATTATAGTTATGATCCGTTACCGCGTTTGACCCTGTCACAGTGTAATTATTCTTAAAATAAATTAATAAAGCCAAAAAAAGTAGAGTGACGAGAGTATTTTTTAGTATGATGTTTTACCCGAGATTCTATGTTTCATATGAGTTATGTGATTCGATGTTCCTATCTGAGCAGTGTGATTCTGTGTTTGATTGAGATATGTGACACCGAGTTCTTATCTGAGAAACGTAATTTTGTGTTTACTTATGATTTCGTGTGTATTTGGGAGTAAAGTTGTAAATTGGTGTCTGTGGTTAACGAGTGACTTACTCGTGGGTGTGTCCCGAATTTAAGTGAAAAATCTCTCGGAGTAGCGGGCTGAATGCTCGTGGCTGTGTGCCAAAATTCCTATGAAAAATCTCCATGAGTAGCGAGTGACTTACTCGTGGGTGTGTCCCGAATTTAAGTGAAAGTCTCCAGGAGCAGCGGGTTGTTATACTCGTGGGTGTGTCCCGAAAGTCATTAAGGAAAAATCCCCAGGAGTAGCGGGCAAAGTGCTCGTGGGTGTGTCCCGAAAGTCTAGAGAGTTTATGTGATATTACTGTATCGGTGATTTGTTTGTGTTTGGCCATTACTGTACAGGCGAGAACTTGGCATTTGTGTTTATTTTGAGGATGAGTATAACAGTATTATTGCGTGATATTTGTCATATGAATTTTTAATTGTTGTGAGTATTATATGCGTTGAGTGTCTTAAATGATGAAGATTTTCACCCTGCCTACTTTCCATGTTTTGTCCATACGTGGTTGAGTAGATATTTTTCCCAAGGAGTGGACTAAGCCTTAGGAGAAGATCTGATGGAGGTTGCTGCGCAAATTACGAGAAGGACCAGTGTTTACTGTATTGCTTTGGGTAGAGATCTAGAGATTTGACCGTGTAACGCCCTCATTTGTTCATATCGTTTCTTTCTGCTTTTTGTGTGTTTTTGATTTATTTAAATTTATTAAATTATGATTTTTTTATATTTTTATTTTAGAATATTGATTTATATGATTTTAGGGATTTTTAGATGGGTAGAAAGTGGAGGAACTCGAAAAAATAGAAAAATAGCGTAAACCGTGACCCGGTTTGTAAACGTCGGAGGTTTTATATTTTTCCGGAGATCGTTTTTGCGTCAAAAAAATATTTTAACGAAACAAAAGTTATTCTTTGAATATTTCGGATTTTTGAGAATTTTTCTAGAATTTTTCAGAAAAATTTTATTTTTAGTCGTTTTTAGCACGTTACGGGTAACCATAGCACAATCGGGGTATCAGAAAATGATCAAAAATTTAGTTTTGAGATTCTAAACTTTTTTATATTAATACTAGGTCTCAAAAATGATTTTTTCATCAATCACTTATTTGGGGAAGTATTTATTTCAAAATAGATTATTTAAAGTACATTTTTCCCACTTGTGCTTCATCAAACAAGCCCTAGCTTTTGAGATATTTTCTTCCCACTTGCACCAGCTGTGCTGCGCCCCACACCAGCCCAAAATGGTGCTTTATGCCCATGTGCTTAAGCCTTAAAGTCATGCTTTGAGCCAATGATTTAATTACTTGATTTTCCTAAATTAATTACATGATAATACCACTTGCATCAAAGCTAATCTTGGCCCTCCATTTTCTTGCTCCAGCCGTGTTACCTAAGGGAGAGGGAGAGAGAAAGTTCATCTCTTTCATTTCATCTCATTCCAAGAGTAAAAAACCCCATTTTTTCTCTCTAGCTTTCAAGCTTTCACTAAGCCATCTACTTAGTGTTCAAAGAGCTTTTGGACTTCAAGCTTCACAAAAGAAGGTTGGTTGATGATTCTAAACCATGAAACCTTCTTATTTTTCCATTATCACCATTCTTTAATTTTTTTTTGAATCATGTGTTCTTTCATTCTAAAGCCAAACTTCATTCTTTTGGCTATAGGTTTGCATCTTGTGAACCAAGAAGCTTGAAACCCTATCTTGATCTACTTTCTTCAAAGTCTTGAGTAAGTTATCATCCTCTCATATTTTGATCTTAGGGTTTTGTTATTTTTCACAAAAGAAATGTATTTATGCTTGTATTTTGTATAATATTTTGAAAGGGTTGACACTAGTGGAACAACAAGCTTTGGAGAGTGATCTTGGAAAATTTTTGTTGTCTTCAAGAGGTAAGGGGAGGTTCTTTTCATGAGTTATGATTTTGTGTGGTTGTATGTTGTGTGGCTTGATGATAACTCCATGGTTGAGTTTTCATATTTGTGAAAGAATGATTTTTTTATCATGCTTGATGTCTTAAGCTTGTAAGAGGAGATTTTTACCTCTATGGTTTTTGTATGAGTATCATAAAATTTTTAACTCTATGAAAATATTTCTAAGTTGTTTGGGTAAAAGGAAAAGTTAAGAATCATTTAACAATTAATGGAAAAGTGTGTTTGTGCTTGGATTGTCTAAAAATACTATTTTTAGTATGTGGTAGCTCTGTGGTTTTTGTATGATAGAAAATTTATGTATTGACTTGTGATTTGTTCTTGCATGATGTGTGAAAATATTGTATGACTTGATGTGGTTTGGCTTGATTAATTTTCTTGTGTTGCTCTTGATTCATTTGGGGATGATTGTAATATTTAAAGTAGATTCATGCTTTGATTATTATGATGGTGTGATGTTTGTTGTGATTGGGTAAGATTAACCAAGATAAATTAAAACAAGTGACCCAAGCTTCATGGAAGAGGAAGTAGAGGACTTGGTAGTAAAATCATTTTTCCAAAGACAAATTTGATTTAATTTAGTGTTCAAGCCAAAGCTTGATTTATGTATTCACTAGTTCAAAATTTTGATAAGTCTCCAATGGACTTTAAATGGTATTTTCTAAAATAAGAGAACTTGGGGTTTACTTCAAATAAATCACAAATGAGTAAGTCTTTTATCAACAAAATCATATGGTAATTAGAAAAGGAAGAAGAAGAAATAAAGTATAGGTAATTAACTTTTGAAAAATCCAATTTAAACAACCAAAGTTTCATGAAGAGATAATTTATTTTTGAGGTTTAAAAACATTGTAATTAAAGTGTGTAAACAAATCTTGAAGAAAAGAGGATTTTCGAATTTTAAATAAGGTTTTGGGCATCTCTGTTCACATCCCTGGTGTGAAACTGAGCAGGCTGTGAAAATTTCTGTTTTGGGCCAAAAATGGAATTTTCGGAAGTACAGGGGCCGAAATGCAAAACTGGGAAGTTTGGGGGTCAGAAACGTAATTTTAAAGAATTAAGTGGTTTTAAAAAAAAAATTAAAAGGAAGTGGGGGGTTATTTTTGATAATTAAATTGTTATAATGAAAAGAGTTTTTTTTCATAAACAGGCCAAACTTAAAATAATTTATAGTTAAAAACGTTGAGGACTTTTTCATTACCACGTAGTAAAAGAAAAAAATAAAGTTTTTACACATTGTTGTAAAAAGAGTCAACCCGAGACGATGTTAAAATTCTTGAGATGAGAATTTTGTGTGATTTGCAAACTTTGATGCCATTTGCATTTGTGAGAGTTGGCTTTGCCAAATTCGAGTTACAATCCTAGAGGAAGGATTGCAAATAAGTATAGTCTGGCTATAAGCCTATGGGGGCATCCAGGTTACGAAATTCTCAATGGCCCTGCCTAGTGAATACTCTTGTGCCGAGAAAAGTAGTGTACCCGGCTTGGATGATCCTGACCGACTGCCTTGTTTATGTTATGGTAATTAAATAGTAGCTCTACTGAATAATTGTGAGACCGGATCCTAGAGTGGACTGGGCAATTATGTTAGGTTTACGCTACAGCCATTTCGCTCGACTTAGTTGAGGAAGTGAAGTCTCCTTGGAGCATTTACACCGATGTATAAAAAGATGATTGAAGTGTCATGCATACTGCTTGATTGAAAGAGATGATTTTGTGATGATGGGTTTTGGTAGTTTTGTGAACTTAGAGAAAAGTTTTCAAAATGATATCTGCTTATTTTTGAAATATAGCCTGTGGTGTTTTTTTTTTTATGCGTGTTTCGTTATTGTAACTATTGGGGAGAAACTCACCCTTTCCTATATGTTTTGTGCTCCTTGGAACATGATTCATATAGATGGATCAGTTGGGTCCCCTGTTTCCGAAAGTCCGGGAGAGCTTTAGGCCTCGAGGAGGCGAGGGTGGGGGTTGGATCTATAACCCTACCACCCAGTGGGCCACGATTTCTGGTCACTTGATCAGGACTCATGGGGGAGTTCACGGACCGGAGGAGATACTGGAGCGCAACATGGTGCTCGATGTATGGATTCCTCTCGAGGAGATGGGATTGGTACTTGCTGACACACGTAGTGAGTGCGGGGAGATCGAAGAGCCTAGGGAGGCGCTGAGGCCGGAGCCGAGGCCGGATCCGAGGCCGGAGCCAAGGCAACCTATGTGTACGGCTGTGGAATACCGTCGACTTTACCGGAAGACGCGTATTACTCCGAGGAAGAGTACTTTGGGGAGAGGTCGTCTACCACAGCTTGCCCCTGCTGTTACTCCTGATATTCCACCAGTAGACCTGATGCCGACGTACACCGTTCCTGTTTTCTATCCCTCCACATCCGGTCGCGTCTTGCCCAATGCTGCGGGCGTGCATGCTGGACCGTCTGGATGTGTGGGGAGGGGAAAGAGGAAGATGTATGAGGAGCCCGAGGAGGAGCCCGAGGAGGATCCCGAGGAGGAGCCCGAGGAGGATCCGTCTGCTTAGATCCTTAGTGGTAGACATAGGAGGGAGCTAGGTTGTCGTGTTGTTTAGTTGCTGACCAGCCTAGGTTTTTGGGAGCGTAGATGATTCTACTGTGTAGATGACACACTTTTGTTTTACATGTCTTTCTTAGGACGTAGTTTTATCGCTTTGTTTATTTCTGTGGACAGTTTGTATTTAGCCACTTTGTTGTGGTCGTGAACGATGCTTGCTAGTGCAAGAAACTCTGTATATTTTGATGACTATATATTAGTGTGTGACATATTTTCTATAACCGTGACTCGTTGAGATTTTTAATTTGCTTATCCGATTGATTTAAAAAGAAAGAAAAAGAAAAAAAAATTTAATTCACAAGTTTGAGAATCTAATATGATGAACAGAAACATTTTTCGAAAGTAAAAAAACAGATTTTGTTTAATTCCGCAGCAAGGTTGTTTAGTTACTTTGGTGTAATACTCTTTCGGGAAAAAGGGTGTTACAGACCGACTCAGATGTTCACTGTTCAAAGTATTTTGAGTATCTTGAGTTTGTCTTGTAAACTCTGAATATTTTTATATGAGATGAGATTCTCTTTACAAGTGTATACCTTACGTTTCCGCGTTCTAAACCTTTCGAAAAGAGTTAGGGAAACATATTCCCCGTCCTTCTCATCTTCTTTTAAAGGAAGAAAATTTTTACCCACATTTTGGAAGAAGGATTTCCAACTTTTACTAATATATTTTCTAAGTATTCAAAAATTCTTGGTAACTATGGTGTAATATCCTTTTTGGAGAAAGGGTGTTACATAGGGCGAGAAGAGGGGAAAGAGGGAGAGGAAGAGAGGGGGGAGAGAGTGAAGAAAGAGGGATATGTTTAGTTTTCAAAGAGAGAGTTAGAGAGTTAACAAAAAAATATCTCACGCAAATTATGGTAAATTTTAATTATTATATCTAAACAAAAACTTTTAAGAATAGATAAATTTAATTATGCTATCCAAACAAAAAAAATTAAAAATGAAAGAAATACAAAAATATCTATGTTTACAGGGAGTGAAAAGAGGTTTTCGACCCAGTAATAATAATCATAATTTGAATATATAAAATAAATATGGAGTTGTTTAAATTTTTATTTAACAAAAATAATTAATTTCGAGTCAGTAAATGGTGACTCAGCATTATGACAATTCATTACATGATTATGATAACAAATTACATGTGGCAATGCCAACTTAAACTTCGTTAGCCACATAATCATTTTTGTAAAATAAACTAATGGTGAGGACAGAATACAAAAGGTTTGAACATTGCAGGGATTATAAAAAAAATTGCAAGGACTAAAAGCAAAAATCGATATATTTGCAGGGAAGAAAAAAATACTTAAGCCAAAAAAATATTACTTAGAAATTAAAATTAAAATAATATTTTATTTATCAAAAAATAAAAGTTAAAAAAAAAGAATCATTCACGATTTTCATATTATGTCACGTCAATTTTTGTAATTGATAGAGTTTTGGGCATATTAATCTATTATAACAAATTATGGGGAGGGACTTCTAATTTGGCAAAAGACTTGATTACTTATTATTATAAGTAATGGGCCCACTTCACCTTCATGGTCCCATTTATTATGTTCATCACTCTATATGTCACCTTGCTCTATAATTATTTACACTAGGGGAAGCCAGGCTTGGTGCCTGGCATAATGGTCTTTTTTTTTATTTTTTAGATATTGTTGTATAATTAGATTAGATGATAGAGTAATTTTTTTTATAAAAGATAATAAAGTAGTTGTGATTATGGAATAATTATTGATATATTGTGGGTAGTTATAAAAAAGACAAAATTGAAATAGAAAAAGACTCTACCAAAAGTTGGTATTGCCATTATATATAGTTATAGATTAGCAATATTCTAGTGAAAGTAAAAAACGAAAAAGAGAATTTTTTTTTGTTCAAAACCGTCTCTATAGTGGAAGCCTTTTTCCTTTTATTTCTCCCTTTTTTAAAGACACTGATAAAAAGATTCCACGAATGATAAGAGTTTTGGCAAAGCCAAAAAGAAAAGCAGAATTATGAAAACTTTTAAGTGCATTTTTTTTTTCGTTGGTGTGGATTCAATTCAAATAAATCTTTGTCCAGACGCTTTAAGAGACACGTTTCTCTATACATTTGACCACACATACTCAAAATTTTCAATTATACGTAGTTATGCACCATGTTTAACGGTATGCACCATGTGTGTGTTTTAGTGTCTGATTCTAATTTCTTATTCTCACTCTTTTATTCCTTTTTTTTTTGTGTTCTGTTTTTTTTAAGGGATGTATTGAATTGAAAATACTATGTACCGATGTTTGGAAAATATGTTTGGTACAAAATACATCTCCAGAGTTTTCTTTTAATCATATCATGAAGCTTGCAAATACTATTTTATTGATTTACCATTTTATAAACTTGTTTGCCAGGGCCACATTTACTTTTGAGATTTTCCATATCTTCTTTGATGGTTATCTTCTAATTTTTCTTAGGATAATGATACACATATACCCCATTACTCATCTCACACCTCATTCCAATGAAATGATGGGTGCGAGATGGGTGCATCCCTCATTTCCCATTTTTCTTATCCGTTACCTTTTATCATCACATTTATGCAATCCTTGTTATATGGTGGTTGTGAAATTAAACAATTTATGTGAAGTTTTTGGTTTATCATTTTAATTTGGTATTTCCTTTACTTTGTGAATCATCTACTTATTTGAGAATCTTTGGGTAAAATTTCCTCGTAGGAGCATGCCATCAGATTGCTTTTTCAAAAAAGAAGAAAAAATAGTGAAAAATGATCTCTTGTCTAGAGCGTAATGTTTGAGTTCCAAACCACACGATTAACGATTAAAGATAGAGTAAAACAATTACTAAAATAAAATGAAAATAATAATGATTTAGAGGAGAAGAGAGAGGGTATTAGGATTTAGGAATTGATTGAAGTGAAAAAGAGCAAGAAAACCTTAACGGGAAATGACGGTGGAGTGGAGAAGAGAGAATGAGAGATAGATGTTTGCACAAAGAGTAGGTCAGTAACTGGAGAAGAGTTGGGGCCCAAGTTTTTATTTAGTTAGCCAATGCTTCAAGTTGGGACACAAAGAAAACACATTAAGATATGTGCATTAGTGCATAGCACCTAGTTCTTCCTTTGGCATTATTGAGTTTCCAATCCCGGTACCACAACTCCAATATCTGTGTGATTAGGACCTGAGCCTGCACTCTCCTTCACCTTTTCCCTTCTGTATGCCTATGCCTGTCTTCCACTTAATTTTCTACTCTATAATAATGTAATTCACCAACCAATTGCCTTGTGGTCCAAATTAATGTGTTACTGGCATAGTCCATTGCTGAAACCCAAGAGATTATAAGGGACATGCACTAGCTAGATTCCTCTGATGTTATCAGGTCATCTATTCCCTTGTATTATGTACTACCTATATGACTCTGCACTGTATATATATGTGTGTGTGTGTGTGTTAATCATGCTAGTATATATGAAATCTGAAAAGAACCGGATCAAAATTTTGATCACACATTACACTACCATTAAGTACTTATAGAATAAGTCACATATGTTCTAAGCCTTCAAAATTCTGCCAATTATGTGCCCTGATACTTGCATTTTGAATGCAATAGATGAAATGCCAAATTGTCAACATCTCGCCCGGTCCAAATTCAGATATTAATATACAGTAACTTGCTGCGCCAATATTCAAGCAAATCTATCTATCGTCAGTGTCACTGCACCCCACCTTTTATACTACCATATGCTCTTTAATTTGTTCTTATTTTTTTGGTTCACAAGCATTTTATGGTGATTGAATTAATCAATTGGATGACAATGTGTGATATGATGTCTCAAATCTGTATGGAGAAGAAAACTTGCGGGCTCAAGTTTTTGCAAAGCTAAATGTTCCATTATAATTTGCATCTATATGATATTTAAGACATTGTAATAAAAAAAACAAGTGAACCATAAAAACATAATGAAAATTTGTGCAGAGTTTATCCAAAATTTATTAAAAGTTTCTATCCAAAATTCACCTATATCTGGATGCTCCTGATTCCTAAGCACTAAGCAGTAAGCACTAGCAGCTTCCTCTATTTGGCTGAGCATCAAATGTTCATGATTGATGAAATCCTCCCTTCACATTCTCATTCTGTCCAACTTCAAGATGAGGGAAAAAGTAACATACTCAGGTAACATTTGGAAAGTTTATATAGGTTTATCTTATATCATCATAAGTGCTTAATAAAAATAACTTATGATATGTTTATAAGTTATTTTTAACTTATTTTTATAAGCTTCACATAATAGCTTATAAAAACGTTTTATACAAAGACTTACTCTTTTATTGTAGCATTGACTTATTCATAATATAAAAACACTTACCGAATAAACCTCTAATTAAACTATTTATCCAAACACACCCTAGATGAGTTGACCTCACAAGTGATGAATTTTTCAATTTCTTTGGTGGCGGGCCATAATCTCCCGAATTTTTTTTTTGGTCAACAAAGCTGTTCAGTGGTTTCATTTGGTTCCAGAAATTTGGAGCTTTGTTAACCACGTTACTACTATCTCGTGAAGCCATATCTTTAGAGAGGGCAATACTGAGGTGGATGCTTCGGCCGAGTATGGTTTTTGTTCTTTGGGAGATGGATATGGGGTGTTCAACCCAGTTCCTTTCGCTACTTTAGACGTCGCCTCGCTACTTTTGTATTTCTGCTTTCTAATCCTTTTTTTTTTTGTCAAATCTGATCTTTTTATTTGGGTCAACTATATTTCATTCAAAAGGCTCAAATGACCCAAACCAATTATAAAGGCAAACAACCCAACGAAGCTAGTTACCAACCCGTGGGCTAGTTTTCGTTACTTTATCCTGGGCTATTTAGCCCATTCTTTTACACCAAAAAAAACTATAAACTCTTTGACCAAAAAAACTATAAACTCAGCACAGAACGATATGTTATTAAATGAATGGATTGCCTTACCCCAATTTTGTTCTAGGGCCACTAAGCCATCAGAGTCCATAATATGATTTCCCTTTTTAATCAACCAATATATTTCATCCCCCACGGGTAGCTCAAGTGGTTAGAATGTGGAGTGATATATTCAAGGTTAGGGGTTCGATCCCCACCCTTGATCATATCACCCCAAGCTCTAACTAATTGAGCTATTAGTAGATGACCCTCCCCAATACCCCCACCATGACAAAAAAAACTAATATATGATAAACTTGACTTTGACCATTATTTAGGTTGGGTCTGGTTGTATTATCCTTTGGATTGTGGATTTTGTTCTTTTTTAATGAATCTTTTTTGACAAAAAAAAAAAGTTGAGTTATAGCATAAATTTATTCCAATGATAATTTATTTTTAACTAAAAAAATCAAAAGATACAACTAATCAAATGATTCAAATCCGATTATCCGAACAACTGAGATGGTTGTTTGATTAGGCTTTTTCAAGTTAAGTTTTTTTTTAAAAATAAAAATAAAAGACAATGATAACGTAACCACTGTGTTATCAAGTTGCTTGTATTGCAAGTTTATTGTGGTGGTGGGGGGAAGGAAGGGGGCAGAAAACTTTGCTTATTTTATAAATCTATGTTGTGTAAAGAAAACCAGAGAATGAATGTGCGTTGTTCATCAAAAGTTCTTTATTTAGTTTTTGCGGCAAGACTATTAACATTCTTCCAACAAATACAGTACGAATATAACAAAATATATAGCAGAAAAATACAATATAATTTAGTTTATTATGTTCCAGTGTAATTTAGAAATTATCGCTTAATATTTTTGGCTGTTTGCACGCACTACCGGTAGATAGAAGTTTGTGGACTTCAATATGGATCTTTTCTCCACCAAATTAACAAACATACAATATAAATAAAATTAGACAACCACCTCAAAACGTACTATTGAAAGATTTTCATATTTTTTTTTGGTCTGGAAAGATTTTCTTTTTCAAGGATTGACTTATGAACATTTCTTCGCGATTGAAATTAACCGCATTAAATTCTCTACAAAAAATTACTATATTTTTTGAGAGCCATA
This sequence comes from Glycyrrhiza uralensis, assembly GCA_030159175.1. Lineage (NCBI taxonomy): Eukaryota > Viridiplantae > Streptophyta > Magnoliopsida > Fabales > Fabaceae > Glycyrrhiza > Glycyrrhiza uralensis. Next base: position 59,563,262 of record BRZY01000001.1, on the reverse strand, counting down.
GCCCATAACTTTTCTACTGTAAGAATTGTTGAGTTCCCAGGATTTATAAAAACCAATGATCTCACGCGGTTAAGGAACTACTATGGTTTCTATGCTTTCACTACATTGAAGAAGAAACAAAGACCACGTTCAAGAGCCTAAAATGGTTAAATCTGGTTAAAAATATTTTTGGCCTTCAAAGTTTCTCAAATCTCAATTTATTTAGTTTTTGTTTTTATTCGATTGAATCAATTTATAAACACCCGTACATCAGTGGAAAAACAAATGGGCAATGGCACATTCTAGAAAGACTTTTCTAGTCCTATTTAAGTACATGCTCCTTCAACTATAATAATGACATGATCTGGTTATTTTTTTTTTCTTTTGCTTTTAAATCTTGTAGTGCAAAAAAAAAAACATAGAGTCACTGTGTAACCAATTCATCTTTTTTGCGTGTGTTAGATTTATAGTGGAAACTGGAAAGTGCTAAAATTTAGATTTTTACGTACGCTATATTTGAACATAGGTGATAAAACTAATTTGAATATAAGTGATAAAACTACTAGTTTCTGTATTATATTAAAAAATGTATACTAATATAAATTAGCTCGTGTAAGTGATACAAGGTGTACATCAAACTTTTTTTTTAAATTAAAAACATTCAAGAAATTATTTTACTTTAAACTCAATTTTAATAAAATTAATCTTTCAAAATAAAATTCATCTAAAATCATGCTTATGATTCGTGAAACTCAAAGACAGACGTGGAATGAATTATGAATCAATCCCACCAAATTTTGGTTTTGATCATCACTCTAGTAGTATGAAACTATGAATGGGAAGTGGACCTTGATCAGTGATCACTTCAATTCGGTAATACAAGATCTAACAAATTAGGCGTGGATACACGTGTATGGTAGGCATGCTAGATTGCATTATCTGATTATCATATCATTATTATTGCACATCCCCAAACTAACAAAACCCATTACATAAAATAAATGAACATATTTTTTTTTTAAAAAAAACTTACTTATTTATAGTATATAAAAGAAAATTATTTGTAAGTAAGAAAAAATGATAAAATGATAATAATATTTTAAGCATTATTATAATAAAGGTTAACTTAGTCACGAAAAATTACTTCTATATATTTATAATTGACGCTGATTAGTTGTGAAAGATTTTGTACATTTTCACCAACGTTGTTAGAAATACTTAATAGTAGTAGCTCACAGTAAATGAATACTTAACAATAACGTAACAAACTTTAAAACGTTTGTTAATTCATAATTTATTTGATAAAAACTCAATTGCATTATTATTTAACATTTTAATCTTTAAAAAATCTCGCTGGTGAACAGACACTTTAGTAAAAGCATTTTTACCACTTTTTGTTAAATATTTACAACTTTTAAAAAAGTGTTAGATAATTGTTTTGGTTACAAAGTGTTAAATATTTTATTTTATATTATTGATTGATAAATCATCGGTAGCAAATCTCCAAAATAAAAAAAAAATTGTAGAATAGCTTTAATCAACGAGTGACAAGTGATGAGCACGGGCATCTATAGATTATTCGAAAGAAGTCTCTCAAATAGGAAAAGTTATACAGGTGATATCACTTCAATAAATAGCTTCCTTTACAAACTTTCCAGTTTTGGTTTTCAGTTTGTATTAAATAATAAAATAATAAAATAAAATGATTAAATAGATTAAATATATTTTTTAAAATTTAATCTCAGATTTTTAAACCACAACTAACTACTCTATTAATTGACTTTTGATTGTTAAAATCGAAACTCATTGAAAGAAGTAACAGAAAATATAGCTATTTATTTTTCGGTAGCACTTAATATGGGTTTGTCACTTTTGTTTCTATTAATGGGTCAGTGTGTTTCTGACGTAGATTAGGTATGAAAATTGTTTGACTTTGATCCAATGGGCCAGATTCATGACTTGCTACCTGCTATTAAATATAGATAATACTGTTATATATTTGCAAATGTAGTTCTACAGAAGTTTAAAATTCTTAAAAAGCCCCAATCTTAGAAACCAATTAACATGGTGATTAATGTTTTTTTTTTTGTGGTAAGTGTCGGGCCAATGGATCAGACAAACACAACACAACACATACACATTATTTACTAGAGAAAGCAGTGTTCCAATTCAATATCGGTGTTTGACCAAAAAAAAATTCAATATCGGTGGAAATGGCGTCGTATGAGGAGGAGCATGAGATGAATCAAGACGACGACGGAGGAACAACGGACCTCAGCACCAGCGACGGTGACCCACACAGCCACAAGGACCCATCTGAAAGCAACAACAATGGAGGCTCCAAATAGCGTACGTTCGAGGATACCACAGGCTTCCAAGTCTCATCGGTGCCGGAGGTGAGAACGAGGAAGAAGATGGCGGCGATTGCGACCGCGAGGCTGTCGAGGGCAAGACAAGCGAATGTATTGATGGTGGAGCGACGGGGAGGGGCAGGTAGAGGAAGGACATAAGCCGGTGGTTCTGAGGACGGCAGAGATGGAGAGGGCTGCGATGAAGATTTGGGGGATGGTGAGGGGAGGCGTTTCCGAGGGGTTTCAGCTTCACCCTCGATGGGAATGAGAGACGCCACCCTTTGCGGCAGTGGAGGCCGCAGTGGTATAGGGGTAGCATGGGAGGTCGCGCGCGACGTTCCGTGGTGGAAGGAGTCGATGGAGAAGCTACTGGTTGTCATCCATCGATGAGGTGTTTCTCATTTACATTAGTTCCAGGGATCTTTTAAAAATAATATTTTACCCAGAATGAACAGTGTCGTCTTCAACCTCTAACCGGGTCAACCCGTGAGGAGAAGCGGGTCACTCAAACCCATCCATTTTCAGCGTCGTTTAGCCTCGTTCCTGCTCCGATTCAACACGATTTCGAGTGGATTATACTTAGATTTCGGGCATCACAAAACGTTGAGTCAGTTTACTGGATTAGCATTGTTTTGCTCCTTTTCAGCCGGATGAGGATGTTGCCAACAGCAACACCCATTTCTTCTTCTCCTTAACAACCACCGTTCACCAATCCCCAATCCAACCTGCGAGCAAAGGTTTAAGCATTTGCGTTGTGGTTGTGTTGGGGCAAAGGGTATATCACTACACACCATCACAAAGTAACTTCTGATCTGAGAGGGTTTGGATAACTCTCTAACTAATAACTACCTATTAAATTAAACTAATCAATTTCTGTATTTGCAATTATTAAATGTTCTAGGGGTGCAATGCAATTATAAAAAACTGATTAAACCTACTATAATAGGTAATTGACTGGATTCCCATTAGTGGGAACAAAAGTGACAAACTCATATTAAGTACCACCTTATTTCTCAGCCCACTATTCAATTAGAAATGGCACTGTAGCCATCTTTTTTTTTGGAAGATGAAAAATGCCATTGAGAATAAATGCAATGTGATTTTTACAATGTAAACAAATGATGAGGTGAAAAAGGATTAAAGATGCACATGTTTGGTTTCTCGGCTCTGCTATTTCCAAAACGTCATGTCCTTCGTTTTTCTCTGCCAATCTCTTCGCTCTTCTCTCTGCTTTCAAAATTGCACTCTGAGATCCTGGAAAATTGAAAACTTCTATTCTCTATCAATTCTTCTTCTTCTTCTTCTTCTCGTGCCTCTGCTATTAATCATCTCTTCCTCTTCTGATCATTTTTCTTTAAACATTGATTTACAACCCCAACCTCGAGAGACGAACGATGGCGAGTTCATCGGACTGCAACTTCCTCGGGGAGGTGACAGCGAAAGCAGAGGCTGAGTCAACAGTGAAAATAAAGAGGGTGAAAAAGAGTGCTATGGAAGTGCAGAGAAGGAGAAGGGAATCAAAGAAGGTTTTGGATGTGGTGAGTTTGGGAAGAAGAGTTGTTGTTGTTGTTGGGGTTTGGGGAGGGCGAAGGAGGAAGAGAGTCTGGCGGGAAGTGAGGTGGTGGGGTGTGGAGATGATGGAGGGATTTGGAACGGTGGAGAGTGAGATTGGTGTTTGGAGAGCGAGAAAATGAGGAGGAACAGCCGAATAGGAACGGAAGAGTAGTTCTCACCAACAGCAAAAATCTTCATGTACTCCTCTATCTTTGTTTATCTTTATTGACATTATTTTAGATTCTACTTCTTCCTTTCTGCTAATTTTTACAGTGGTTTCACAGAACAGAAAAATTAAAGCTTCTCATTATTGAGTTGAGCAGTTATGAAGTGCCATTTTTGTATATGGGTAATGGGTAAGATAAGATTGAAAGAATTATATAGAATAAAAAATCACAGAGCCCTTATTTAGAAAGATTGAACACTACTACTTATTACAGAGTTGAAGTCCTGGACTTTTCTAAGAGAATCACTCCAAGCTGAAAAATGTCCTCTATCTATTGCATCTACATTTTTCAAATCAAAGAGGACTTTTCTCATGGATTGCTTTTGTGGGGTTGATAATTTTTTAGGAATGGTTTAAGAGACTTCAATTTTTTGGATTCACCTTTCTGTTTTATGCATAACTTGCCTCCTTTTTTGGGTTTTTTTATTTGTTACTAATCTGTTTCTTTATTATGTGGGTTTATTTTCTGCCTATTGCATTTGGTCTACGTATTGCTTCTTTTTATCCTACAAGCTTTATTTGACCAAAAACAAAAAATTCTGCAAGCTTTTATGATGCACAAGTAGCTGAGAAATTTGAGAGGTTTGGTTTGACATTTTTTGCTGGAACTACTTCCCATTCCCCATCTTAATTTTCCCTCATTAAGAATATGTTTTTTCTTTTTTTGGTTTTTTGTTGTTATGTTCCTTGTTGGCTTGACTTGTGGAGTATTCCCTTCCGGATAGTTTTAAAAAAGTTCACCTACCTTTTTAAATTATGTTGTTTCATTATGCAATGAGGTATAAATGATGAAGGATGTTGGTACAGGATGAAGGATTTTTTAGAAGGTTAAGAATGAAAAGTGGGTTCTTACTACAACTCATGAAATGTTATTACAGCCTTAGCTCATCTCATACTCTATTGTTACAATCAGTTTCATCACATTAATGATAGGTTTGCTGTTGTAGCCTACAGTGGCAGCCTCTCAGGAATAATGGGTTTTCATAGCATTGTCATGCTGGATGGCTAATCCATTTGAATGCCTAAAAATTTGTGACTAAAGGTTTGAGGACCCATGTGAGGGCAGCTATTTAAAATTTGGATGGCAGAGATCGAGCACATGTATGGAGACATATTGCAGCATCTGAGGTGGACCTATTTGTTGCAGCAGCGAACTGGTGCGGCTTTGTACGTTTTATCTGTCTATCAGAAACGGGTTCAAAACAACAATTTTTGTGCTCATTTTTTTGTCCCTGACATCAGCAACTGGTTAGGCATTTCAATTAGACTTGATTATAGGTGCGGGTTTAGGGGGTTGTTAATATATTTTGATTTTGCTTTGTAAGGTTCAGATTAAATGTTTGTATTGCTATCAGAAAATGAGGGGGGAATTGGTATGTGACTTTTAATTTATAGTTTGCTCTGCCATTTCCTTTGTACTTTTTGGATGCAATTGACACATTTTGAGCCGTTGTACTTTCTTTAGTAATGAATTCAGTTTGCACAACTTGATTAGCTAATGTCATTCTAGGTTGAAGAGCATTATCTTCTAAGAAAAAAATATGCAGCAATACTTAATATGCTAATAACATTTTTTTTGCAAAAATTGTTTTTGATAAATATCTATACTAATTTGTAGAGGTATTAGAGTTTGATGCTGTGGAAGAACCCACAACCATGAGTTTTATATGGAAGTTTTTGGTTTTGATGGTCCCTTTGACCAAGATGCTTCATCTGGACATGTAGAGATAAATTTCCTAAAGTTCAAATCAACAGAATTGGTAGACATGTGACTCATGCTTGATGGAAAGTTTGTCCAGTTTTCTCAATTGAAATTACATTTGAGAATTTTCTAGGACAATAATAAACGAGTTTTTTTTGTCATAATAATAAAGGAGTTGAAACAATCAAGAAATATATGGAGAAGAAGGAAAAGGAAACACTATGAAGTAAATTTATTTTCTGTCCCATTTAATTTTGAATGTAAAGTTAATATATTTAAGGCAATTTTCATACTCTATTTAATTTTGAATTATAAGTTACTTATAAATAATTAATAATAAAAAGTTATCATATTAAATTTATATTTAAATCTATATACCGTGTGTAGCATTAACCTGCATATTATATAATATGTTTTTAACTTTTTACATATAGTAACATTTTTTGGATCAAGACATATAGTAACATTCCTATCTAACTTACTATGAGTTAATATTTCAATAGAAATTACGTATTATTAAAGATTTTATCAATATAAAATTAAATTTTTTAAAAATATATTGTATCTAACATTAGTCTACGTGTTATAAGCAGTGTTTGACCCGGCTTATTTTTAGCTTTTCTTAAGCTTAAAAGTAGAAGCTAGGCCAAACACTTTTTATAAAAAAGTCTTAGAAAAAATAAGGAGTTTTTTATAAAGAAGAAACATTATTATCTAACTTACTGTGAGTGAATATTTTAATAAAAGTTACACATTATTATAAATTTTTAAATATATATTGCGTGTAAGAAAGCACATAAAATTACAAGTTTTATAAATATATATTACAGAACTTTTAATCTTTAACAAACTTTTCTATATAAATATTGGAAGAGCATTTTATATAGAGCATATTATTATTATTAATTTATAAAGTAAAAATATATCATACATAATTTGATAGTTTAAATTAAACAATATTAATATCTGAACTATGGATGAAAACTTTTGTAGAAAATTATCCATGAATATAATTTTTTTATAACAATATAAATTTTTAAATATAAAATTCATATTTTGTCAATATATATATTGTACATAGCACGAGTCTATATATTATATAGTTTAGTTTAAATATTTTATATCATTACATGAAAAAACATTATTATTTGACTTTTATAAAAAAAAAATTACTTTTTGATTTACTATAGGCAAAAATTTTAATAGAAATTAAATACTTATACTAATTTTTTAATATTATATTTAAATTTTTTAATTGATACCCATACATAATACATACCTATATTCAATTCTCATACACTCCCCCGTTTATGCCGTGGTTGGCACGGGTCATCACACTGGCACATAAAATGGAAGCGGCGAAGCGTGTCAATGAAGCAAGCACATGCGATGTGCTGAATTGCAGACTCGGCCATCTATCACTGTAACTAAGCATCCATCGCTAAACACTCTGCCAGCTTCTTCGTGTAACGACAATCTTATTTCTCCTTGTCGTAGCGCTACGTGTTTCCATTCTATTGGTTATAGTGTTTAGGCGCTATTGCCTTCTTAAGCCTCCCCTGCTCTCTTCTTTTCTTTTCCCTTTCCTCAGTTTCTTCACTACTTCAATTCTTCGCCACTTTTTTCTGTATTCTCCATCATTAATTTTCATCTGTGTGCCTCAGATCTGAGCTCTAATATATTCCGCTACCATGGTGGAAAAGGTACGTGGATGTTCTTTCTAGCATGAATCATATTCATTTTTTTTTATCTCCAAATTAATAAAATTACCCATTTTGATAAATAGTTAATTTTTGTGGTCATAGTTAATTATTAACTTATTAAATGAAAAATATGATCTTTCGTTCTTGGCTGGTGCTGCTGCTTCTATCCGATGATAGGATTGCCACATGCCCAGACATGCCATTCTTCTATTATTATGTGATCACTTTGATATGTACAATCAATCTTATTTTATAGTTTTGATGGATCATTTTCTTTGAATTTGATCACGTTGATTGATCAGGTGACCATAATGAAGCTCAAGGTTGATCTTCAGTGCGACAAGTGCTACAAGAAGGTCAAGAAGGTTCTCTGCAAATTCCCTCGTGAGTCTCTCATTTCACGTGCTTACTTCTCAATCAGAAAATCACATTTTTCCTATTTTCTAATCAGAACTGCGGTTTCATTGCTCTGGCACTCAAAACCTGCATGCATATATATCACAGATTTTTACAAATTAAACTATGTAACAGTAACAGTAAATTAAAGAAGATATCAAATTGAGTTGATTTTTTTTGTGTGTGTGTGTGTTGAAATTCAATTTTTGTGAACGAGAGAAATTCGAGACCAGGTGTACGACGAGAAGCACAACATCGTGACCATCACAGTGGTATGCTGCAGCCCTGAGAAGCTCAGGGACAAGCTTTGCTGCAAAGGGTGCGGTTCCATCAAAAGCATTGAAATCGTGGAACCTCCGCCTCCTTCCAAGCCCAAGGAACCCGAGAAGCCGAAAACGCCCGAGAAGCCCAAGGAACCTGAAAGGCCGAAGGAGCCAGAGAAGCCGAAAACGCCCGAAAAGCCCAAGGAACCTGAAAAGCCGAAGGAGCCAGAGAAGCCGAAGGAACCGGAGAAGCCAAAAGAAAAGCCTCCGCCGCCGCCAGCGCCGGAGCCTGAGAAACCGAAAGAAAAGCCCCCGCCACCGCCGGCACCCGATAAGCCCAAAGAAAACCCCCCTCCTCCTCCGCCGGCGGAGCCCAGGCCTGAACCGCCACATCCGGTTCCGGTGTGTCCACCGCCAATGGCGGTTCCGATTGGGGTATGTTGCAGTTCATGCTATGAGGGTCGGCCGGGTGGGCCATGCTTTGATGGTTACGGTGGGCCACCCCCTTGTTATGACGGGTATTACGGAAGGCCTGTTTATGATAGTTACGGTGGGGGAAGACCCTGTTACGTGAGCCGTTGCGACCAGTATTTCTGTGAAGACAACCCCTCTGCCTGTACAATTATGTGATCCCACTCACTCTCATTCTCATTCTCAATTCTGTCACCTGTCACCATCAAATTCAATCCTATAATAATCCATGGAAGTGGAATGGACGAGTCTTTGTTAATTTTGTAATTACTACAAATTAGTAATTAATAACCGTGTCTAGTTGGAAGGAATGTTACACGAGGGGCTAAAGTTTAATACTCCCTCGGTCCAAAATATAAGTAACATAGTACAAAAATACACAAACCAAGGAATGTCTTGAAAATGTAATAATCTTAATTAATACTCACTAGTTTTAATTTTTTTTCTCAAAAATATCCCCTTTAGTGTCTTTTGTAAATATGAATATTGCATTAAATGAATGGTAAAATTGAAAAATTAACATTTAATTTATTTAAAATTGGTGAATATTGTTTATATTTTAGACAAAAAAAATATCTTTGTTGTTTATATTTTAGACCGGAGGTAGTATGTCAATAAAGTTTCTTTAATTACGTGCAACTTGGTTACAGGTGGATCTTGGTAGGTTGCGTTCTAAGGGTGAAAACTGGATTTATTTGATTTGCTCATAAGGGCACTCTGCTTTGGTGGGGAGTGGGGACTTGAATTTGTGGGGCTTTACAAAGAGGACTCGTTGAATCGTACGTTTCGATTTCGTGGAAAATAAACAACTTTTGTGAGCGCAATTATCCCACTAATTAATACTCTTTTCAATTAGATCAATGTCAGGACAGCGACTCTCACTTACTAGTATTAATTTGCCTCTACAAAGTTCCTTTCCACTCTATGGCACTTCGGGTTCGGGTGCACAAGTTTTACCTTTCAGTAAATCTACCTAGTGTATGACTTTGTTAATTTTCCCAAGAAACCAGAACAGCATATTCTTTTTATTGTTTTCGCATTACTAGCTCAATTAGTGTGTATATATATATATATATATCAAAAAATAAAAGATGGATTAATACTAACGTTATTTGTATTTATATTACAAATTTCTTTTCGCTTGTATGTTTTCTTGACAGTGGGAATTTTCGGTTGGGAAGCTGACAGCTGAATGAGTCATATAGACGTACAAAGTTTGATTAAGCCTTGCCTGCTCCTGCTTAGGTGGTTATTGATGAGTGACCTCAGTAGACAATGACAAGTTGACAACCATGATCCTCTTCTTTCCTTACCAGCATCTTAGCTTTTCCAACCTTATTATATTCATGAACATAAAAAAGAATGCGGAGGCTATAAATATATAATAATTTAACTTTCTTCAAAATTAAGCTTCATGAAACCCAGATAATTGCTTAGTATGATCAGAAGAACTGCAGGCATGTTTGCATATGAGAATAACATAAACTGCCATTGGATCTCCATCAAATCTCGTGATTACATTAAATGTGTGATTTTCAAACTGTAGGGAATCCAAATCCAAGTAAAGTTCATTTGCAAAAGTTACAACAGAAAATGGCAGTGAGTGATCCAGCCGACGTTCACTTTAACTTCGCCTCTTCAAACAGAGACTACCAAAAGTAACACTTGAAGGAAGTTTTTCTTATGGCACAAGTGATGGGGACTTGACAATCTCCATCCAGAGATAAAAGTTGCTTTCATCTAAAGATAATGTTTAGTTTATGTTATTCACTTTTAATGCAATTCAATCAGCACTCCTAGCTACCAAAATTAATGTAATTTCTTTTCCCTATTCTTGTTTCTTAATCAGTACCAACTTCCATCTTTTCAAGCAATATGGTTAGATATATTAGAACGGTGGCGCTTATTGTGGGACACTTCTTAGATGGTAGAATCATACTACATGCCTAAAATACCCTTATAAAATACCCAATGTGTCCTTTAGGCTATGTTTGGATGGAGGTTTTTGGAGGGGAAGGGAGGGGAGGGGAGTGGAGGAAAGGACTTATAATTCCTAATTACCTTGTGTAGCTTTAATAGGACAAAGGAAATATTATTTTAGAAGGTAGTAGACACCAAGATGTAAAACTTTTTTTTAATTTTAAAAACTCCCAAACAAGGTAATTGGAGATTATAAATTTTCCCCTCCCCTCCCTTCCCCTCCAAAAACCCCCATCCAAACATAGCCTTAGTGGTTAAATTCCGAAAATACCCTACAATGCACTACTTGTAAAGCTGGTTACCGTAAGTGTTATATTTTTTTGCAAGAAGGAGCCTACAGAATGTATGATTTATGATGTAGCAGGTTCATTTGTAGGATAACGAAGGCCATAACAAGTCTAAGGTATAGTGTATAGTTGTGGAACACTGTAGCAAAAATTAGGAAACCATGATAACAGTAGTGTCTCACCAACGCCTCTTGTCATCCTTGTTATGTAAACAAAAGTCGATAGTCCAGGAAATGAGAAGCTTGAAAACTTGAAAGAAGAAAAGAAGAAAAATAAAAGAACACACTACATTAATTCACAACTTGGAGGGACAAATTAAGCTTCGTCAAATCAAACTCTTATAAGGCTCATCCAAATACCCATCTTCACATATATAATACAAAAACAGGGGTAATTACTTCGGAAGAAAAATGGGCAACAAACAACTCACATTTTTTAAAAGCAATGTATCATATCATTACAATAATCCTACCTTGCTTCCACGGCAACTGATTTTTTAACGAGGAAAACATGTTTTGCTACCACTACTGATCGAGTTGGTTTACTGCCCGTCTTCTTCCTGCCGTTGTGGAACTGCATGTGGTGGATGTGGAATCCGGTTGTATTTTGTATGGGGGGCGGATCTGATTGGGAGCAAATTGGATTAATTGATGTCAATGAAGATGGAAATTGGAAAGGCCGTAGAGGTGGTTGTATTGTATGTCTTCAATTTAAGAAAGGGGTGAAGAAACAGAGAAATCAAAGTCTTAGAACAAATCAATACAAACGAAAAAAGAGTCCAGGATTTTTTAGTCGACTTTCTTAAATTGAATTGAGTATATAATCGTTCTTAAATTGAGCACAAAACAGAATAAAAAAGGAAAAGGTGGTATCACTTATTAGAGACAGTGTTTGGCATTACAGAGGAAGAAAGGAAGGGTGGAGGTAAAACCTCAAAATCTTCCATCTTTTCCATGCGGTGTAGAGCGAAAATGGAATTTTGGACAAAAGCAGCACGAGAGAAGGTGATAATGGTATGTTGCCTCACTTGCAATTTCGGTTTACAGATACATTACCCCCATCGATGGGCAAAGAACAGTGTAGGGGAAGAGAACCCAACATGTCTGTCATCTTATGTAGCAAGAGTTATAAAAACAAAAATGTGGCAATGGTGATGTGACCACATCACCACTTGAGGCAACCAGTTAATCGTAGAGACCATAACAAAGGACTAAAATAGAAACACAAAGAAAACAGTATATATTCTCAAATGCCAAATTTATTCCTTCTGACTATCTCCAGTTTTTTTCTAAGCAAGTTTTGTTTCAGAGTCACAAACAGTAATGTCTCCACATCAGAGGTCCCACCGTATTAAAGTTAAATGAGAATGGGATTGGTGTCCAATTTTGTAAAATCTGGGGGAGGAATGTCTCAGGTCACCAACAAACTTATTTGCAGGATACTATGGGTATTATAATTAATTAACAGGGATATTTTGGACATGCACTAGTCCTACAATAAATGCCACCTACTAGAATATGTATATAAATCTCAATTTGAACTTCAAACTCTCATTTTAATCTCCACAACCCAATGATTAGGGGTGAAAATAGGTTAGGACGAGTATGGTTTTGTAAGGCCTAAGTCTAGTCTGTCTAAAAATTTTAAGGCTTAAGTCTGATCTGTTATCTATTATAGACCCATTTTTTAGGCTTAGGTTTGACCTTTTTTAAAGCCTAGTTTGGTCTGATAGCCTATTTAAAGACCTGATTCATGATAAGACATTCAAGTAGGTCATCTGACCTACTCTCATATAGGCTAATAAGCCAACGAAGAAAATTTCTATGTATAGCAAACTATAAACTATGAAGATTAAAATTATTCTTATTTAAGACATAAAACATAGGGGTGAGTAAAACTTTATAAGGACAAAATTTTACTTGTTTATATATTATATTTTTTTTAAAAGTCTGATATAACTTTCAAGATAATCTAGTTAAAAATTTATTTTTGCAATAGGACATCTAAATAAGTCATAACTTTATTCTTTAATAAGCTTTATAGACTTGAGTTTTTATATAGGTCAACATGTTTAAACATTTAAAAGATAAAAAGGTATATAATTTTAACACATTATAAAAAATATAATATAAAGATAATACAATCAAAAAATTTATTACCTATATTTACTTAAATAAGCCGGCCTGTTAGGCTTAAAAGGTTTTTAGATAGCCTGAAGCTTAACCTTTTTAGACTTTTGGCTTAATCTATTTAATAAAAAAGTCTAACATGAGTCTAATATAGGCTTGACCATAAACCCCTGCCGAGCAGTTTGATCTATTTCCACCCCAGTCAAAGATATAATTATGGGAAACACTCAAGGATACGAAAAGTCAATCAACGAAACATTAAGAATGCAATGTGACAATTTATAATCAGCAACCCACCATGTTTGGTTATCAGGCTCCATTTTTAACTTTTCTTTCATTGACTAAAGAAACAATTTTCGTTACGTTTTTGGTACACACTTTTTAGATCCATATAGTATTGCTCTATAATTATTTACGTTAGCCTCCTAGTGAAAGTAAAAAACGAAAAAGAGAAATTATTTTTGTTCAAAACCGTCTCTACAAGTGGAAGCCTTTTTCCTTTTATTTCTCGCTTTTTAAAAAACACTGATAAAAAGATTCCATGAATGATAGCCTTTTGGCATAGCCAGAAAGAAAAGCAGAATTATGAAAACTTTTAAGTGCATTTTTTTTTTTCGTTGGTGTGGATTCAATTCAAGGGTGCACTTAGCATGGACCACCCTTCTTGTTCACCATGGTGGTGAAGTGTCCTTTTTACCTGTTATTGCCTGTTTTACCAGTTTTCGAGTTATTATAATTTCATCCCCAAAAGTTTTAAAAATTACCTTTGTTTCCAATTATTTTTCCCCAAATCTTTTAATATTTTCCCCCTTTTTCTCTCCGCCCCTCCCTGTCGCCACCCCACCCCTCTTCCCCCTTCCCCTCTTTCTACTAGGGGGAAACTGCAGGTCGAATGGTGAGAGAAAAATAGGGAAAACATGTGAGGAGAGAAATGGAGAAAAATTGATTGAAGAAATTGCTGAAAAGATTGAGTGTAGATTTTTTTTTTCCAGAAAATTCAAACACTTTTGTTCATCAATAAACAGCAGGTACAAGGAGCAACACCCATCATCTTCAACCTTCCCAACCTTCCCATCTTTTTTTCCTCTCTCTCTCTCAAGAGGTAGCCAACAGTTACAGCAGTAGCAAAAAGAAAGGAGAAAGTAGCAAACAGCAAAAAAAAAAAAAAAGCAACATCCCCTATCTTGCCGTCGCGCTGGCAGCGGCGGCCGCCACAGTGCGCGTGACCTCCCTTCGTCCCACCACCGTGGCCTCGGGTTCCCACCTTCGCTGCGCGGCCTTCCATGGCCGCCGTAGGCATTCCTTCTCTCTTCCCTACAGGTCGAATTGGTGGGAGTGGATGAGAAGCTTGGGCGAATGGAGCAAGCCTGCAAGCTGTTTGATAGAATGTTTGTGAGAAGCTTTGTGTCGTGGAACACTATGGTTTCCGGTTATGCCTTCAACCATGATTCTATTGGTGTTTCTAGGATTTTTAAGTGGATGGTGCTTGAAGGTTTGAAGCCAAACTCTGTAACGTGGACCTCTCTGTTGTCAAACCATGGCTGGCGAGTATTATTAATACAACATCCTATATGACCCTTTTTGCAATAACATTAAAATCTATGCAAAACCTATATGCCAGGTACCCAGTAATAGATCCAGCCCGTTCATTTTTTATATTATTATATCAATGTCTATAAAGGGCACTTCACCACCATGGTGAACATGGACGGTGGTCCATGCTAAGTGCACCCTCAATTCAAATAGATCTTTGTCCAGAAGCTTTAAGAGACACGTTTCTCTACTTGGATGCATTTGACCACACATACTCAAAATTTACAATTATACGTAGTTATGCACCATGTTTAACGGTATGCACCATGTGTGTGTTTTAGTGTCTGATTCTAATTTCTTATTCTCACTCTTCTATTCCTTTTTTTTTGTGTTCTGTTTTTTTTAAGGGATGTATTGAATTGAAAATACCATGTACCGATGCTTGGAAAATATGTTTGGTACAAAATATATCTCCAGAATTTTCTTTTAATCATGTCATGAAGCTTGCAAATACTATTTTATTGATTTACCATTTTATAAACTTGTTTGCCAGGGCCACATTTACTTTTGAGATTTCCCATATCTTCTTTGATGGCTGGTTTCTAATTTTTCTTATCCGTTACCCATTTTTTTTTATGGATTATCCGTTACCTTTTATCTTCACATTTCTGCAATCCTTGTTATATACTGTGGTTGTGAAATTAAACAATTTATGTGAAGTTTTTGGTTTATCGTTTTAATTTGGTATTTCCTTTACTTTGTGAAATCATTTACTTATTTGAGAATCTTTGGGTAAAATTTCCTCATAGAAGCATGCCATCAGATTGCTTTTTCCAAAAGGAAAAAGAAAAAATAGTAAAAAATGATATTTTGTCTAGAGCGTAATGTCTGAGTTTTAAACCACACGGTTAACGATTAAAGATTAAAGATAGAATAAAACAATTACTAAAATAAAATGAAAATAATAATGATTTAGAGGAGATGAGAGAGGGTATTAGGATTTAGGAATTGATTAAAGTGAAACAGCGCAAAAAAACCTAAATAGGAAATAACGGTGAAATGGAAAAGAGAGAATGAGAGATAGATGTTTGCACAGAGAGTTGGAGAGGCAGTTAAATGTCTAATGTAAGATGTAACCAGTGATTGAACGGAGAGGTTAGGATGGTAAACTAGACACAGAAGTCAATATTTTTTTTTTGAATTTTTTAAATATTAAATATTTAGTGTTCACTTGTTAATTATTTTTATTTTTATTTTTAACATATTCTGTGTCATTTCTCAATTTTGCGCGGAGTAAATGGTCAAATTGTCCCCTGAAAGATGCAGGGATTTGCAAGTAGGTCCCTGGAAGATGGAAATAAAAAAATCCGTCCCTGAAAGGCACCCTTCGCTGTCAAATTGCCCCCTGACCACACTTCCGTTAGGCAGCTCCGTTTCCGTTGATGACGTGGCACGTTATGTGACAGCTTGGCTCAGTTACTGTTGCCAACGTGTACTGCCACGTAGACAGGGACCAAAATGACAGAATTTGAGTGGTGTGCATATATAGCATCCCAGTCCCTTTCACTTACTCATTTCCCCCCAAAAAAACGATCTGAGCCTTAACAGTGCAGTGAGCCCTCCGCCTTGGTCCTTGGCGCCATCTTCCCCCACCATCGGAGGCCACCACTAGCGCCACCGTGAGCGCCGCCGTCTCTGTCACGAAGAACGAAAAAAAATCGCGAAAAAACTTCTGATCAAGGGGTTTTGGACCATTCTCGCGAAAGGTAAGGCATTTACTCGTTTTTTTTGTTGTTCTTCAGCAAATGTTGTTGCTTCTTTGAGTTTGCCCCTGTTTTATGCATGACCGTACCTTATTTGCCCGTAATAGAGTGTAAAGCCTATGTTTTTAGGATTTTTTTTTGCCATTTTCCCTTTTCTGTGTGTCTATAGGGTTTAGGATGGGTGTTTGTTACTCTGTTATTGTCAAAACCGTGTTTTTGAAGGTTGATTAGTGTCTCTATTTTTCTGTTTTTCTGTTTTAAGGGTTAATACATTTTCTTTATTGAATGATGATGTGGGTATGGGTGGGGTTAATATGTTTGGTGTATTTATTGATGTGTGTATTTGTATTTGCAGGATGGTGTTTGAATACACTTTGATTTTGCACCATGGAGGAAGGTTCAAAAGAAATGAGAGGGGTGAGGTGGAGTATGAGGATGGTGAAATATGTGTGTGGGAGGACATGGACAAAGATTACTACAACAGATTTTTGCTGGAAGACTTAGTGAAGGCATGCAAGAATTATCATAAGGTAGGGGCCATATATTATCTTGTGCCTGAGAGAGGTTTGGAAACAGGTCTGATTCCAGTAGAGACTGATCAAGACATAGTTGATATGGGCCACACTGCGCATCGCAATGACAAGGAGCTCCACCTGTACTATGAGCACCCTATACATGAACCAGAAATTGTTCGCCCACCTCCACCACCCGTGCCTCGATTTGAGGAAGTTATTTTCATTGAACGCTCTGATGATGAAGAAGACAATGCTGATGATGAAGAAGAGAAAAATGAGGATGATGAGACAGTGCCTATTAATGGAGATGCAGATATGCAGCCCGAGATGGAACCCGAGGTGCAACCTGATCTTGAGTGGATGAATGAAGAGGTGCAACCCGAGGTGCAACCAGAGATGGAACACGAGGTGCAACTTGAGATGCAAGCAGAGATGGAACCCGAGGTGCAACCTGAGATGGAACCCGAGGTCCAACTAGAGACTGAAACTGAGGTGCAACCTGAGATGCAAGCAGAGATGGAGCCCGAGGTACAACCTGAGACTGGAACTGATGTGCAACCTGAGATGCAAGCAGAGTTTGAAGACCATGGTGCTAGAGATCAAAATGAGGATGAGGACAGTTATGGTGACAGTGATAGTGAGGAGGACTGGCTATATGGGCCATCTACCTTTCTTGATGATGGTGATGATGATGACTCTCTTGATGATGTGTCCCTTGAAGAGGAAGACTTTTCTGCTGTCAAAGGGAAAGGGAAAGGTAAACGGAAAGGGAAAGGGAAAGAGAAAGGTAAAGGGAAAGAGAAGGCCAACTCTGCAAGAGGGAGTGTGGAAGAAGGGAGTGTTAGCAGGGGTAGAGTGAAGAGAAGCAGCTGTAAGAGAGTGTCACGTGATGACTCATCCTCTGATGATGATATTGGTTCTGATGCTCATGGTGTGGGTCATAGGCAGAATTATGGTGGCTATATGGGGGATGAAAGTAGCCACCAGCATGATGTTGTGGCAAGTGAGAATGAATCTGAAAATTATCATTCTGAGCAGCTCAGAAGTCTTATTAGTACTGATAGTGAAAATGAAGGAAATGGCAGAAATGCTTTTCCTCAATTTAGAGAATGTTCAACATTTGGCCAAGTGCACTTGGAGCTTGGGATGGAATTTGCTACCATTTCCACCTTTAAGGATGCTGTTAGGGACTACACCATTTACCATGAGAGGGAGATATGGTGGGCAAAGAATGAAAAGAACAGGGCAAGAGCTAAGTGCAAGGATGAGGAGTGTAAGTGGGAAATATATTGTGCTTGGGCTAAAACTTTGAGTAGTTTCCAGGTCAAGACATTTAAATCTGAGCACACTTGTTGCAGGGGGTTTAGAAACAAACAAGCAAGAAGGAAGTGGGTTGTGAAGCAACTTAAGGAAAAATTACGGTTGCACCCAAATATGACCTATGTGGAAGCATTTGACTATTTGAAGAGGGATTTTGGACTGCATGTTGATGACTCAAAGTTGTTTAGATCCATCAAGGAGGCTAGACAGGCTATTGAAGGACGTTTTAAGGAGCAATATGGAAGGATATGGGACTATGCCCATGAGTTATTGAGGAGCAACCCGGGCTCAACAACAAAGATTAACACCATTCCAGTACCTGATGCACCACCACAATTCCAAAGGTTTTATGTCTGTTTGGATGCCTGCAAAAGAGGATTCAAGGCTGGGTGCAGGCCATTCATTGGCCTGGATGGTTGCTTTTTGAAAGGATACTATGGTGGCCAGCTGCTGTCTGCTGTTGGTCAAGATGCAAATAACCAAATATTTGTCATTGCTTATGCCCTAGTTGATGTGGAGAACAAGGATAACTGGAAGTGGTTCCTGACCCTGCTAGAGGAAGACCTTGGTGACTACAAACAGCATGGTTGGAACTTCATGAGTGACATGCAGAAGGTACTCTTTCTCCACTGTTTAAATTTTATAGGGACTTGCATGCTAGTAATATGTTAGTATTTAACATGGACCTAATTGACAATATTGTTGTACTAATTAACAGGGACCTGCATGACAGTAATAAGGTGTTAGTATTTAGCAGGGACCTAATTGACAGTAATAACTTCGTATCTAACAGGGACCTAATTGATATTATTAAATTATCAATTAGCAGGGACCTAATTGACAGTATTAACTTAGTATATAGCAGGGACTACTATGACATTAATGATGTTATCTATTTTCAGGGTCTAATTCCAGCTATGCAAGAAGTGATGCCTGGTGTGCATCATAGGTTCTGTGTTATGCACCTTTGGAGGAATTTCACCAAACAATGGAAGGATAAGGAGCTGAAGGGCCTTGTATGGGAATGTGCTAAATCAACAACAGAGGCCCAATTTAAACACAATATGGAGAGAGTGAAGGTCAAATGTCAAAAGGCATGGGAATACTTGGCTAAGTGGCCTGCAGAGTCATGGACTAAGGCATATTTTAGTGAATGGCAAGGTGGACAACATTTGTAACAATACCTGTGAGGTGTTTAATGCAAAAATTGTCAAGTTCAGGAGTAAGCCTATATTGACCATGGCTGAAGAAATAAGGTGTTACATTATGAAGACCATGAGCACAAACAAGATGAAGTTAGCAGGAAGAACAGGACCTTTGGTCCCAATGCAGCAAAGTAGGCTGGACAGGGAGAAATTGGAAAGTAACAAATGGACACCTGTCTGGGCTGGAGATGCAGATGGGATGAGGTTTGAGGTGCAGAAATGGCAGGACAAGATGGATGTCAACCTCACAACCCATACCTGTACATGTAGGTTCTGGCAATTAACAGGTCAGTTTGGCTTAGTTGCTTGTTGCTGTTTGGTTATGCAATTATCGGTTTTATTTCTGTTTGGACTGGTTGCTGTTTGGACTGGTTGTTGTTTGGACTGGTTTTATTCTGGTATTCTGTTTTATTTTGTTAGGACTGGTTTATTTCTAATTTAATTCTGTTTGGACTGGGTTAGTTCTGTTTGGACTGGCGTTTGTTGTGATGTAATTCAAGTTGATTGATTTGTAATATTGGTTTAGTTGTGATCAAGTGTGATCAGTTAGTTTTCTGTTAGTGAAGTTAGTTAGTTGGCGGGTTAAGAAACTAATCCGTTTGTTGTATCTCCGAGTCCTTGCATATAAAAGCTTTGTATCAGTTTGGTTATTCAATAATGCAATCAGTTTTACATAATTCTTCATCTGTTCAATCCTTGTGTGTGTGTTATTTCTCTCCTGCGTCCAACGCTGCGTCCAGTGTCCTGCGTCCAATGCTGCGTCCAACGCTGCGTCCAGTGTCCTGCGTCCAACGCTGCGTCCAGTGTTCTGCGTCCAGTGTTCTGCGTCCAACGCAGTGCAGGAGGTTCGTGCGTCCAATACCATGACTTGCGTCCAACAGCGTTATTCTGTTTGGACTGGTTTAATTCTGTTTGGACTTAATTCTGCTGGACTTAATTCTGTTTGGACTTAATTTTGGTTTAATTCATGTTTAATTCCACTTGTCATATGCTTGTCATGTTTGGATTCAGTTTTAGAGGTTCTTTTTCTCATGTAATTACTTGTCATATGCTTCCTGTTAGAAAGCCTACATTGATGTCATGTGTTTGATTTGCTTAGGTATGCCTTGTGCACATGCTGTGGCTGCAATTGCCTTTAAGCATCATAGGCCAGAGGACTTTTGTCATGCATGGCTTACTATAGGAGCATACAATGAAACATACAATTTCTTTATACAACCAACACAAGGAATGGAATTTTGGGAGGAAACTCCATATTTGAAGCCAGTTCCACCTCCATTGAAGAGTCGTGCAGGGAGACCAAAGAAACAGAGGAGGAAGGATCAAAATGAGGAGCAAGTCAGTAGCACTAAGGTTAAAAGGAAATACCCACCTGTGACTTGCTCAAAATGTGGTCACAAGGGTCATAATATCCAAGGTTGTTGTACCCCATGGGTGTCTCCAATGCCAGCTGACTGGGTACCACCACCACCACCAAGGGAAGAACAAGGACAAACTGAGATTGATTTGTCACAATCTCAGCCAATGTCCCAACCTAACCAATCACAAGATGCACCAGCAACTGTAAAACTCACTGAACTTTACTTTTATTTTTATTCTCTTATTTCAATATGAATGTTTACTTAACAACCTTTAATATTATTGTTTCAGGATATCAATTTAGGAGGTCCTCTACCTACAAATGATGGTCCATTTCCTAGAGGGCCTACAACAGGACGTTTTAGGCCACCACCAGTCAGGGCACCCAATACTAGCAACATTACCTCTATCCAAACTCCTGGGCATTTTGGCACACCACCAGTAGGCACTCACAACAACATGACATTTGTTCCAACTCCTGGGCATTTTAGGCCACAAGTCAGGGCACCCACTACCAGCAACTTGTTCATGGCACCATCATTCATGCCAGCACCTACTGGGCAGTTTAGGCCCCCCCGAGTGAAGCCAATAGCAGATCCAAATTCTAAGCAGGGACCTCATGGTGCAAATAATCCATGAAGGGAATGAAGATGTACACCACTTTTTATTTATATTTTAGAAAGTTTTTTTGAGACTGATGTTCATAGTTCTGAATATGATATAAATGCACAACAGAGTGCCAATGTTTTTTTTTGGGCAGAATGGTCATAGTTATGCAGTATGTTGTTTATGTAGGAAGTTATGATGTTATTATGCAATTATGCAGATGTTTTTTTTTTGGTTATGTAATTATGCATTTGCAGTAAGACAATGGTTAATGTATCCAGATCTTGTGCACTTATGAGTGCTTCTTATGTACCCATTTTGGGATTACTTATGAATGGTTAACAAACTATTTCTACCTCATTTTTTGGCATTTTACTGATTCATTGTTTACTGTAAGTTGGTGACTCAAAATCAAGCCTTACTGGACGCAGGAGTTTTACTGGACGCAGAATATTGGACGCAGAATATTGGACGCAGGCGTCTCACTCAGACATTGGACGCAGGCGTCTCACTCGGACATTGGACGCAGGCGTCTCACTCGGACATTGGACGCAGGAGCTGTACTCAGACATTGGACGCAGGAGCTGTACTCAGACATTGGACGCAGACTGTTGGACGCATTGGACGCAGACTGTTGGACGCAGGCATTGGACGCAGACGTGCAGGGGTCCTTCACTGGCTCAAATTCGCTTAAGCAAGGTTCCCAGGTTAAGCGAGCAGCTTGCAAAAAACGGTTATAAGTTGGCTAAGCGTGCAGCTTGTAACAGAATCAGTTTTAAGTTCGTTATAAAGCAGTTTTGCAAGGGGGGTGGATGAGACACTTGCTCTGAGGGTTTGAAACACGAAGAAAGTGAGTTGTGAGCTCTGCTAGGGTTTCCTGTATTGGGGAAAACACCTGTGAGGATCAATTGGGATTGAGAGAAGATTCAAGAGTGATTAGCAAGGCGGGTTTCAAGGGCAATGTTCTTGCGTGAACACATAGGAACCACTGAGATCGAATTGCTAAGAGGTTAACTCAGTTGTACTTGTATCTCATTGATCATAGTGAAGAATTTGGTTGCTCTCTCCCGTGGATGTAGGCTACACTGGCCGAACCACGTAAATCCTGGTGTCATCTCTCTTCTATCTTAATCTCTGTTTTTTGAATTTTTACGTTTAATTGTTCTAGTGTTCAATTGCGTGAATTTCTGAGATCAAGATTACTGCAAGTTCGTTTTTGTTCCATTGTTCGTTCTACTCGCGTTTTCTTTATTGCTTGATCGTAGGATTCGTTCTATTTCTGCACAATCGAACCAACATTTACTAACAATAGTACAATTTACTTTTTAAAACAAATTGGTAAACAAAGCGATGAGACACAATCTGGTAAATAAATCAACATACTTTAGTTAGTCTGGTCACATATTTCACATTACAATACACAATTAGAATAATCCATCCCATTCAAAGTGCTCCATAATATACTAAACCAGAAATCTAAACACAATCTCAATCCCTATCTAACTCTTTGATTACCCCCATTCAACAACAACAACAATAATAACAACAAAATTACAAACATCAACATTACACCCCCAATGGTTTTTATCAGCTTCACTTCAAATAGCACTTCAGCCATGTTCACAGCAAACCCTTGCTTCCACATTTCATCTCTTCCATTTGCATCAACAACCCCAACATCATCCCCTTCGTTTGCCCAAGTAAAATATTCGCACTGTAAATCCTGCAGTAACAGAAGCAAAAACACAGTGGAAGAAAATAAAAAACACTCAATAATAGAAACACCAACGCACAGCCGCCATTGATGTTGCAGATTCGCTACACGTTCCACTGGTATTTCTTCTTCTGCTTCCACCTCGAGCCTGTGACTGCGAGCCCCCTCCCATTGTCATCCCCTTGTTCTGTTTTGAGCTCTATTCTTCTTCCACAGCTTCAAAATCACAACAATGGTGGAATTTGGGGGTTGATGGGATTTAGGGTTTCAGGGATTAAATTGGGGGTAGAGGGGGATTTGGGGGGAAGTCTTTAATTCTGTCATTTTGGTCCCTGTCTACGTGGCAGTACACGTTGGCAACAGTAACTGAGCCAAGCTGTCACATAACGTGCCACGTCATCAACGGAAACGGAGCTGCCTAACGGAAGTGTGGTCAGGGGGCAATTTGACAGCGAAGGGTGCCTTTCAGGGACGGGTTTTTTTATTTCCATCTTCCAGGGACCTACTTGCAAATCCCTGCATCTTTCAGGGGGCAATTTGACCATTTACTCATTTTGCGCGATAAGGCTGTATTGTGAAGCACGCAGAGCAGAGAAGGTGGGAAAATGGCTTACCATCTGTGCTCTTCCCCTTCCTCTCTCTTCCACGACCTCTTTATCTCTTCTTCTTCCCGCAAGTTCAAAGTTCGAAACTTTGCCTCTTCCTTTCAACCCCCTTCCCCGCTCACGCCCCACTCCAAAACCTTTCTCCACGCCAACCACGTCTCCTTGCAGGAACCTATTCCACAGCAACTAGCACAGGGCGTTATCTCCGAGGAACACGCAAACTCTGAGGACCCACTTGGAAAATCTTCGTCCTCGTCTTCGTCGAAAAGCAGTTACATTTGGGTCAATCCCAAAAGTCGAAGAGCCAAACAACTTGGGAAGAAATCCTATGATGCCAGGTACACTTCTCTTGTCAACATTGCCCACTCTTTGGATTCCTGCAATCCCACCGAACATGATGTCTCTGAAGTGTTGAAGGGTTTAGGGGATAAGGTTTTAGAGCAAGACGCCGTAATTGTCATCAACAACATGGTGAATTCCGTTACTGCACCTCTTGTTCTTGAATACTTTCAGCGAAAGATTACACCCACCAGGGAGGTGATTCTTTACAATGTCACCCTCAAGGTGTTTAGAAAGTGTAAGGATTTGGATGGAGCGGAGAAGCTGTTTGATGAAATGCTTGAGAGAGGTGTGAAGGCTGATAATGTTACCTTTTCAACTATAATTAGCTGTGCTAGGTCGTGTTATTTGCCCAATAAGGCCGTGGAGTGGTTTGAAAAGATGCCCTCCTATGGTTGTGAACCTGATGATGTTACATACTCGGTTATGATTGATGCTTATGGAAAGGCTGGTAATATTGATATGGCTTTGAACCTGTATGATCGTGCCAGGACTGAGAAATGGCGCATTGATACCGTGACCTTCTCAACGTTGATTAAGATGTATGGGTTGGCAGGAAATTATGATGGATGCTTGAATGTCTATGAAGAAATGAAGGCTGTTGGTGTTAAGCCTAATTTGGTTGTTTATAACACACTGTTGGATGCCATGGGGAGAGCAAAGAGGCCTTGGCAGGCCAAGACTATATATAAAGAGATGGCTAATAATGGATTTTCACCAAATCGGGCAACCTATGCATCTCTCTTACAGGCCTATGGTAGAGCACGGTACAGTGAAGATGCTCTCATTGTTTACAAGGAAATGAAGGAAAAGGGAATGGAATTGAATACACATCTTTATAATACCCTTTTAGCCATGTGTGCCGATGTGGGCTATGCTGACGAAGCATTTGAAATTTTTGAAGACATGAGAAGTTCTGCTACTTGCCTTCCTGACAGTTGGACATTCTCGTCCCTAATTACCATATATTCCTGCAGTGGGAAAGTCTCAGACGCTGAAAGAATGTTCAATGAAATGATTGAGTCTGGATTCGAGCCTACCATTTTTGTTCTCACATCACTTGTCCAGTGCTATGGAAAAGCCAAGCGTACCGATGACGTTGTGAAGACGTTTAATCAGCTCTTGGATTTGGGCATGGCTCCAGATGATAGATTCTGTGGTTGTCTTCTGAATGTAATGACCCAAACACCAAAAGAAGAACTTGGTAAGCTAACAGATTGTGTGGAGAAGGCTAATCCAAAGCTTGGGTCTGTGGTAAGATATGTGGTGGAAGGGCTGGAGGGTGATGGAGAGTTTAGAAAAGAAGCATCAGAACTCTTTAATTCAATTATTGACGGAGTAAAGAAGGCCTTTTGCAATTCTCTGATTGATCTTTGTATCAACCTGGATATGTTGGACAGAGCATGTGAGCTTCTTGACCTGGGGTTGACACTTGAGATATATACAGATATACAATCCAGGACTCAAACTCAGTGGTCTTTGCACCTAAAGGGTCTCTCACCCGGAGCTGCACTGACTGCATTCCATGTCTGGATAAATGACTTGTCTAAGGCTTTGGAATCAGGAGAGGACCTTCCACCACTGCTTGGAATTAATACCGGTCATGGGAAACACAAGTATTCAGAGAAAGGTTTGGCAAGTGTGTTTGAATCACATTTGAAGGAACTCGGTGCTCCATTGCAGGAGGCTCCTGATAAGGCTGGCTGGTTTTTGACTACACAGGTAGCAGCCAAGTCATGGCTGGAGTCTAGGGGTTCATCTGAATTAGTTGCTGCATAATTTCTGAACTCCATGGTTGTTAGATGTTCCAATAATGGCCTTTTTCCATTGATAATGTTGTTTCATGGAATGATGTGCATGTAGTTTTAATGTGCACAAAATTGCCAAACACTCCTTTTTAAGTGATATTACTGGCAGAATTCATCCCAGACTACTTCTCTTTTGCAAGAAAGTACCAAATCAGTTTTTGCTGAGCTGTTTTCAGATATATGTACTTTAAAGGCTGCAGTTGTTGAGTAATCCAGGCTTTCTACTGGTAGATGTAGTTCTCAACGAGAAGAGAACTATAGCCATGTCATTATGATTTTAATATTTACGACTTGGCTTAAATATCTTTTTCGTCCCAATGACTAAGTTTCATTTTTCATCCCTGTAAATTTTTTTTTTGCTTATGATCCCTGTAAAATAAAAAGTTTTATTTTTAGTCCTTGCTATTTTGTTTTAGTCCCTGTAATATTTAGATATTCGTCAAATTAGTCCCCATAAAATAAAATTGATATAATATTATAGGGACTAAAAACAAAATTATCCACATATTATAAGGACTAATTTAGCATGAATTGAATTGCGATGACTAAAAATAAAACTTTTTATTTTGTAAGGATCATAAACAAATTTTTTTTTACAAGGACGAAAAATGAAACTCGGTCATTTTGCAGGGACCAAAAGGGTATTTAAACCTTACGACTTTCTAGAATGAGTCTCGAAATTGGATTTGGATTCCTTGCTGTAGCTTCTTTCTTTCTCTCTCTATTTGTATTTTTTATTTTATTTTTTCTGATAAAGTAAATCAATGGCTATGATAATAGATTCAACAAATCCAATGGCTAATATTGCACCAACATCAGCAACAGCACCAAAAAATTACAGCAGACAATCCAGGTCCCTCGAAATTCAAAAATGTTTCATGGACACCTAATCACCCATTCAACACCCACTTAATGTGTTGTATATGTCATATCACAGGTGTTGATTGAGTGTTGGTTGGTGGTCCATAAATTAGCGCTCCTCGAAATTACTCAGGAAAAATTGTCTGTGCTCATCTTAGGTAAACTTTGTTTTTGTTAGAAAATTAATTCTTTTACTACACATAATGGGGAGATATAATCCAACTTGTTTTCCAAGTGTTTCTCATGCTTATATCCCTGCTGAAGATGCATTTGAAAAACCGGACCAATGTAGTGTGTAAAACTCAATCACAGAAAAATATCATTTATTCAAATTTAGAGGAACACGTTGAGTACTTCTGTCTGTACAGAATCAGATTCCGGAACTCCCTTTCCCCAGTGGAAATTTATTTCAAGATACTAACCTCACCAAATGTTTTGCATTTACAAAGAAAAATCACAAGATATCACTGATAAATAAACTGCATTTAACTATCTCCAAATAAAGAAGCCTCAACGGTCTTTCATTGCCCTGCAGCAATTTTAAAACATTGTTACGGTATAGCGTTAAGACAAAAAGAACAAAATCAGCCCCACTACAAATGAAGTTACAGAACCTTTTGGAGGAGTTTGTGCTTCTGTGTTTCCTGTTATCATCTGACTTTGTTGATGAACCCTCCTTTTCTCTAGCAGCTGCTTCTCTTTTCATTTTCTTCCACTCTACTTCCATGGCCTTGGTCAATGCATCAACTTTCTTCATGAGCATCTGAAAAAGCAACATCTTATATCTTTAATTCAATGTGAGACGGGATGGGATGGGGAGTGGGGCACAGCTGTTACTATTACCTTAATTTCTTCATCTTTAGCTTGCAAACTACCGTCTTTAATTTCACAATACTTCCTCAAATTGGTGACCTCTTTTTGCAGCCTATCATATAGAAAACCAGACACCAAATCGTCACTGCCTGAATCATTTGGTTTCTTGCTTTCGAAGTCTTCATCCACATCAACAGTGGTTTTAATTTCTGCTGCTTCTCTTTCATCCTTGAACAGGTTTAAATTCATGTCTGTGTTCACCATTATCTCATTTTCCTTTTCACCACTATCAGCAACTTTACTTCTTGATGACCATATCCCTTTCTTCAACATATTTTCTGCAGAAGTATATTTCTTTTTAGTAGGGCTTCCCAGTTTTAAATTCCCACCAAAAATAATGTCTGTGCTGTTTTTTATATTTGTCTGCTGGAACAAAGAGCTTCCAACAGTAGATGCCCTTGGTTGTGATGTGGATCTCTTTCTCGGTCCGCCACCAGTTGCTAGGAAACCTAAGATGTTAGACTTTTCTTCTTTTGGAGACCCAGAAAACACATTAGAAGTGGTTGGGTAACCTGAGAAATGTTTTAAGCCTTCCTCCAGTGTTTTTAGCCTCAGCTTCAGTTTATCCTGAAGTAAAGGCCAAATAACATGTTAGATTTTGATTTAGATGCTTACATGGGAGACAAATAAGTCGGATAAATACCTTCAATTGTGACTCTGCCTTAGCTGTTCTCTCTGATATAGCTAGCTTGTCTTTCAACCGTTGCAACTCTGCCTACATATGCAAGAACATACTTGATGATAGAAATTTCTTGCCCAACTTTATTAATAAGTTTCAGGAGAGAGAAGCTGTTTGAATTGTCTTTGTAAGCTTTTTCTTACTGTAGTTAAGGCATGGGTCACCTCTCTTTATTGGACTCCTTAAATATGGTAAATTGTAGTTTACACCCTCTTAAACTGAAATTTACACTAAATGGTAGTATTTGAGGCATGAAAGCAGGATCATATAAACTTCAAAGATTTTTCCTGGGAAGACATACCTGCATAATCCTTCTCTCTTCCAGCCATTGCCTGACAGGCATGACCTTATCATTTTCATCCTTCCACCCATTAGCCACAACATTTGCAATTCTATTGGCCGAGACTTTTGCTCTTGCTAGCTCTCTTTCCAATATCCTTTTCTCCTCCTGAAAATTTATACAAAACCAAGTCAGTATATTCAACATCAAGTTCAGAATGCCAGTAGCCATAAGATATGCCTACTTGCAATTCAGAAATCTGTCTCTGATAATCGCGAAGAACATTAGCAGTGGCACCGCTAGCTAAGATGACTTCCTCAAGTTCTTGAATGGTTTGGCTAAGCTTTTCAACTTCCAGAATCTTCTGGCGGCGGGTTTTCTCTAAGATTTTGTTCTCCTCCTGTTTATGGTAATTGTAAGTTGGCTGAGTCATTTACACTTTCACTATAGAGTACAGAAATGAAATATGAAAATGGAAACACAGAAAATCATGCCTGCCAGATCTCAATCTGTCTCTTCAAGTCATAATTTTGATTTTGAACTTCTTCAACTATTAGAGCCCTCTCTAGTGCATTTCGCAATATCCTCTCTGCTTCTAGCAATGCTGACTCTTTTGACTTTGTGAGTCGTTCCATAGCTTTCTTATCTTCTTGAAGTGCTGTAATCTATGAAGCCAAATTGGGTGTTAGTGTTGTCAGTACACAAATTTCACTCACATTTTGTTCTTTCCTTGTAAAATAAAGCATCCTTGTTGGAAATTGCACTATGTGTGCCGTACCTCATTCCTATACATCTTAATCTCAGCTTCAAGAGGAGCAATGACATTATCAATTGGAACAGAATCTTCATCCTTTTGATTTGCATGTATCCTTCTGAGTGTTGCTTCTGCCGCATATTGTGCAGCCAGCGTATCTTTCTTTTCATCTGTCAGTTTCTTGATTTCTAGATTCTGCATGCGAATGGATTTTGAAAAACATGTACGTTAGGTTCCAACTTCCAAGAAACACTAGTACCATATATCTGATATAAGTGCACCTTTTGTTTAAGATGATCCTCCGTGACTCTAAGTCTCTCGTCCAGTTTACTGACTTCATTTCTGAACTGGAAATTGTTTAAGAAAATCACAGCCAATATTAGTACTGACTACTGTGAAATTCACATGTTTTGTAATTATGATGAAAGTAAACATGTAATTGCATACTTTTTGTATTGTAACATGCATGACACAATGGTCTCTAAAGTATCAAGCTGCTTATGAATCATGATAATAAATTTTTTCGTTCCCAAATTCCAAGACAAAGTCCTAGGGTGTGTGTGTATTCTAGGGAGCGTAAAAGTGAAGAAATACCTCTTCTATGGCCTTATTCTTCAGAGCTTCAGTTGCTCTCAAGGTTTTGATTTCACCCTGACAAGTCGCTAGCTGCTTAACTTTTTCTGAAACGATGATCACATTGAGTTGCAAGGTTTATTAGATGAACCAACCACTGATATGAAAATACTAGAATTGGACATTCTCGAACTGTATGTTGTATTCAACTTATTCAATTTGGTATGCTAGCAAGAAGCTAGGCTATGATTTCCTGAGAACGATATATTTATAGGCAAAAGCAATCAATGAAAAGAAAACACATGAATATGTATGACACAAGCTATGATGGAAACAGAAACAGAGAGAATAAAAGAGTAAAAGAGAGATAAGAACCTTTGAGTTGGTTTTGCAAACGGTTAATCTCCAACACCACAGGGTCTGGGTGGACAAGTGGAAGCTTCTCCCCACGTTGCTCTTCACAGCTCACCATTTCCCTTTCCCTCTCCTTGGCGCTGGGAAACAAATGCACACAACACACAGAGATAGATAACCAAAGTTCAACGACGAATGGGAGCACTCACTGGCTTACTATTATATATGCACAATGCTTTGGTTTGGTTTCCAGATTCCATTGTAGGTGCTACTAAATGACAAAATAGTCTTGAGTCCAAAAACACCAACAACAAATGGAGGCTCTTCTCAGGGTCAGGGCAACATATATAAAAAAAAAAATGATAAATAATAATTATTAGATTAGGAAGATGTTAAAAGGCAGAAAATGAGAGTGTGCATTAGTTTAGCACATAAGGAATTGACCGCAATGAGAGGTATGAGATGATCTTCCCCTTTGGTGAAGCAAACTTGACAAATGATGAAATGAAATGAATAACAAGCCGGCTAATCCTTCTGCTTGATACACTTCACTGTTACGGTTACTTTCTTTCATGATTTTACTTTTCATGAGTTGTATTTCAAAATATTTAAACCACAATGAGATAAGCGTCTCTACAGAGTCTTTAAATTCCCGTCTCAGCTGTTATGATATTGGATTAATGGGCCTTTAATTTTATTGGAAATTAGAAACCTGTTACCCTGATACAAAGGGAATGAAAAAAGTCAAAAACAAATGTTGGCATGGTACTGTTGAGCCCTTATTGGAAACTAATTGCAAACAAATGTCCTAAACAAATGGGACTGACAACGATTTTATCAGTCAGTTAAACCCGTAACCACCCACCCTAGACCCTCTCTCTTCTTGGGGTAAGACAGCGTAATTTGGACCTGATTCAACATAAAATAAGAGTTGTGATACACAGATACCCACACATCTCCCCCAACACCCAATCCCAATGAGTAAAATGAGATAATAAAGTGTGTCATGGGTGTGTGTAACATTAATCATAAAATAAGGTTAATCAACAAGTTACTTTTGGCTTATCAAACAATGATTTTACTCTACCTAATACATCTTCTTTTCATAGTACCTGGGACAATAAAGTTCAACATCAATCATATTGCAGGGTAACAAAATAGTGCATTATTGCATTAGTTGGTGACATGGATTGCAAAGTTTCTTTTCAATTTGCTGATACCGATTGCTTCAATGTTAAATAGTAATTAGTGTTGAGATACACGGGATCATCACATACCAATCAGGGTCTAGGCTAAATATAAAGCGGACATAATTAATTACAAGGGCTAATATAACAGTGATTGGGAATAGTCCGAATAGATATCACCAAATCTAACTCTTTGATTGTCTTGTTCTACTATTACGTGTCAAACAAAAGATATCACATTGGACTATTGAATTGCTTAACCGCAAAAACAGTTCAGAGGTCATTTTTATTTTACTTGGTGGAAGTCACTCAGATAAGACTGCCACTATAACAAAGGAAACGAGGTGTACACATGATTCGAATTTTGAAAGCGACGAACTATTGACCAAAAAAAAAAAGCGACGAACTAAAATTAAGTGGCTTCGAAGAACAAATTAATTTGGGATTAATATTAATTAATATACTTATATAAATTGTCATCTTTGCTTAAAAGTAAAATAATTTTTTAAAAAAAATGTACACGGCTCCAGCTGTTTGTGAACACAAGGGTACAGCCAAATGGCGATCAAAGGCTTTACCAACAGAATTTTTTGATGAAATATGATCGAGAACTTGATGATTTTTTATTAGAATTTTGCTTTTACTTACCATTGTTTGATAGTGATGTAAGGAAAGTGGAGTCAATGCCCTTGCACCCACCAAAAAAAATGAAGAAAAGCTAGGCTTTTGGTGGTCCTGATCTTTGTGGCCTATATTTTATGTTGGTTTGGTAGATTAAAAATACAATGTTCCAAAAAACAAAAACAAAAAAACAAATTGAGATTTAAAACGTATCATTTAAAATACAGTAATTTTTTTTTGGTCAATTTAAAATACAGTAATTTATACACGGTGGCGTAAGCCTAGGTCCCCTGCATGTTGGTCAATTGGGAGGTTGAAATGCACGCGGATATCATTGGATTTATAGAAAATCCCAATAAATATCGTAGCCTAACTGCATAACTAATTATCAGGTACAACAAACCATTTTAAAAAAAATTATTTAATTTTTTTATAGTACAAAAATTATTTGTTATTTTGTCATAAAAAAATCATTTGTTATTTTTATTAATATATAGATAGATGTACTTCCTTTCATATATGTCCATGCGACTAAAATATTTAATTATTATAAAAAAAGTATGTAAATTTTTTTTTTTGAGTTGCAAAGTATGTAAATATTTGGTAATTTGATGCTTCACCCAAATTGATTACTATCTTGGTATATTATCTTTTAAAATAAGCCTCCAATATACAGCTGTCTAAACAAGTAATGATTTCGTATTATTATTATTATTATTATTATGAACGTACCTGTGTGAAAGATTTAATTGGACTAATTCAAGATACATATATAGTAGAAGCTTCTAGGCATAAAATAGTTCTAGTTTTATCCTTATCGGGTAGTTGTTATGCGTAAATGTCCTCAACTGCCCTTTAGTCGTAATCATCCATGCTTAACATCAATGATCGGCTTTTTTTACCCACATAGTACACTTTTTTATTTTATTTACCAAATTAGCACTTTTTTTTACCAAAGTAGTACTCTTTTGAATATAATATTTATTTAATTAGTTATTAATTAATAACATATTAATGATTAAATTGTGAATTAATTAAATATTTATTAACCCAATTTGTCAACTAATTAATAATATAATTATAGAAAATAGCTCAAATTGATTTAAAATTTAAAAATACAAATATAATATTAATTATTAGTTTAAAAGACAAAGACATCAATGTCTCTGTCTCCGCACACTGATCGGAGCATCCTCTTCCGCTCCTTTTCTGTCACAAAAGACAAATATATCAATGAGCAATATCCAACTCTCACCGAGTTATTTTCATAGTTGAGGAGTTGATCCATCCACCATCAGGCCGACCTACGGGGACATTCAAAGTAGACCTACATAGACAATTGTGTGACTGTGGTGAATTTCAAACCAGTGCCTCACCGTTCATATTGGCCAGAATATAATGGAATTAAATTGTGTTACAATCCAGCAATGCAGAGAGATCCAAATGGTTGTCCCCAGTCTACGCGAATTCGTACAGAAATGGATCAAACGGAAAAGAGTCGTCATCCCAAGAGATGTGGACTGTGTCGAAATGAAAGACATAGTAAGAAAAACTGCCCTTACTGTTCAGGAACTGATACACAACCCTAAAAAAATTTCTATAATTTATATTTAGTTCATTGTTGTACCATTTCTATTTATATCACTTTGTAAATTTTAAATCAATTTGAACTATTTTTTATAATTATATTATTAATCAGTTGACAAATTGAGTTAATAAAAATTTAACAATTAAATATTTTATTAATTAACAATTTAATTACAATTTTAAACTAATAATTAATATTTAATTAATTAATAACTAATTAAATGAATATTATATTTAAAAGAGTGCTACTTTGATAAATAAAAAAAATGGGTGCTAATTTGGTAAATAAAATAAAAAAGTGTGCTATGTGGGTAAAAAAGCCTCAATGATCAAAATGTAATGATGATATCTGCAGAAGAAATTTTTTTTGGGCAATCAATTCTACCAAGTTACCAATACCTCTTGCAATATACAAAGCTATATTTGCTTAATTTTCTAAATAGTATTTTACAAGAATGATATAAAGGGTATGTTTCTTTAAAAAAGAAAGACTAGTATATTTGCTTCGGGAAAAAAAAAGAATAGTTACTACGGGGTGTGTAAGGTTCCATATATATTTTTTTTTTGGGTACAACAACTGTTCCATATGTAAAACACTCTCTCGCCTGTGCTTCTATCACCATCGATCAGTTCCCAATTTAAAAAAAAAAAAAAAATTGGTTTACAGTATCTTGTATAAGTGATTGGGCTCCACTGCTGATTTAACAGATCCAACCAGCAGTGGATTGTCCAAGTTTAGCCCATTCCCATTTTGTAAGCAACCATTATTGTCTATGGAGCTGTCCATTTAACATGATGCAATGGATAATGATATCAAATGCAAGGTTCCGATGAACAAAAAAAAATTCCAAGGTTCTTGAAACGGACCCAAATGGCATCCATGCAGAATTTATTTTGGTGGACTTGGGGAACAAAAACCTCAGTCCAAATTCCAAAACAAGATTCAAGAGCCTCCCCCAATAAAGGAATTTTGTTGACAAAAAAAAAAGGAATTTTAACGCCTACTCTTTGAAGTGGGTAAGAAGATTTTGAGTTTTGACATATGTTTTGTTGGTGATTGACTTTAGCTTGTGCTGTCATCTCTTTCATAAGATTGAGGTTTACCTCTTATCTTGATATGAGTATATGAGTAATATACCTCAACCTTATTTGGGTGGGATAAAATTTTAGAATTTTCTTTCATCAAATAATTATTTTAAGGGCCGGAGTTGGCACGTGGGGAGAGAAATTGTCTGTGTCTGGTTTAAAGAAACCTTAAATCCAAAGGAATAATAAATTTAGCCCATAGGTTTCTCAAACGTTCATTGATTAACTCGTGTGTTCTTGTCTTGTTGATACGTAACAGGACATCACCATGAAGAAGGATAAGAATAAGAATCTATGCCTTTTCTATGCTCTTAGTCTTCATTCCCAATTTCCGAAAAGGACAAAGGATCTGCTAATACCAAAAATATTACCTCAGCCTGATCTAATGACTAATACGCCCTTCACTGATCTATAAAATTATTGGAGGCTTATCCCTTCCCTCTACCATGCAAATCTTCATAGTCACTACTCTAATGTTAATACCAATTTGATGGGCTAGGATTTTCTTTATTTGTTTTTCTCTCTATTTCTTTCATTACTATGTCATTTATTTCACCCAAAAGCATAGTAATGGAAGAAATGGAGAGAAAAATAAATGAATAGTATCTCAACTCCAATTTGATATTTATGGAAGGGAGATACTCCCTCTGTTTCTTTTTAATTGTCCATTTTTAAGAAAAAATTGTTCTTATTTATCTGCCATTTTGATAGTTTAAGTTATATTTTTTCAATTATACATTTCTCACCAATCACCATTAATTGTTTTACATATTTTTAATACACTTTAATGTAGAGAAAGAGAATAAATTGATACAGTAGAATACATAGTGAAAAGATGAAGGTATAACAAAAATAATTTATCAATTAAATGACTTCAAAGGTCTAAAATTATCTTGTGTAGACAGTGTGTATAATCAATTTGATACATAATTTAATGAACTACACTACCCAAAATAAATATTTACCTTGTCCACCTATTTTTGGTAGGCTTCCAAGTTCCATAAATTTCATGGGAGGAGTGAAGGAGAGTTTGGGAAAAAACATTGGCTTTTAGAAGAATAAGAGGCAGATGGGCCAAGCAAGCTTTGGGAATAATTGAGACCATCATTTCCAACAGAGAATCTTACGGAATATAATATTTGCCAATAGCACACTCGTTAATGGAGATATAACCATACTCCTATTCCCTCCCTTGCTATCTCTCTCTCCTCTGCTCCCTCCCCAAATCCTCTTTCTCTTTCTCTCTTTAGATTTATAGCATCCATATCCAAGGGGCCATGGATGTAGTAGAAAAGCTTCTCCAGTATAGATACCTTATCTCCATAGCAATAGCAATTTCACTATCCCTTTCCTTGCTGTTATATGCAGCCCCACGAATTCTGTCCATTCTGGCATACTTTTGGCCTTTGTTTGCTTCCACTACTGTGTTCTTGATTTCAGTAATAGCCTTTGGAGGCGTTTCCAAATTCTCAGAGACTGAAGATTTTCATCATGGTGAAAAAGCTGGTGGAGGGCTCTTGGATTATGTAGCAGGCATGCCAGAACATAATGGAGAGGCTTATGCATGAAGGGTACTGTTCAAGTTGCAGGCTTTGTTTTAGATAGAGTCAAGTCCAAAACAATGATCAATGATATGTTGTTCCCCGTATTCAGTTTCATGCTCAAATGTCAATTGTATATATCAAATGTATATAATAAATGTCAGACATATGAACGAAAATAAAAGTATAAACTTCTTGAATGATCAGTGTAAAAATTTGTGTTGAGGAATTGGATAAATAAATTTGTATCAGAGAGATGTCAGCATTAAGAAATTGAGATGATTAATTTAAAACTCCACTCTTGAATTGCGAATAAGATTTAGAATAACAAAAGAAATTAAAGCAAGAAAGAGTAGTGATACCGAATCTCTATCAGCGTCTTATTTTTGGGTGATTTTCATTCAAATAATTTTTATAAATATATAAAAAAGAGTTTGTTTTTCTTTGGTATTTTTAAGTTTCGATTAATTTAGAAAATCAATTCAATTGTGATCGTTTCGATAGTAAGAGACACAGGGGGTAGTGAAAATTAACAACAATGACAAAATGATAAAAATGTAAACTGAAATTCATGATGTAGTAGTAAGGCAGGAATAGAGTTAAGATGATTCAGGTTTCAGAATATCTGAGATCAGCTTCAGTCAGAGTTCCTGATTTATCACGATCTAGTTTTCTAAAAATTTCCATCACAACTGAAATATCTTCTTGGCTGATCTTTCCCATTTCCTTCAACTTGTATACAACAAACTCTGCAGCACTGGGAAAACAAAAAATGTTGAATGTGAGCATTTAATGCCTTAGTTCAGTTATTAAATATTGGAGGCTTGGAGCTATATCCATCAATGCTAGAGAGCACTAGCTTTTCTTATTGACTTCAACACTACCTAGAGTACTTGTATTTGTCCTACCTGACAACTTTGTCTTCATCAAGATCTGCTGCCTCAAGATCATGGGGTGACAATTTTCTTGCAAGAACCATTTTTGCAAGTGCTCTTTGTCTATCTTCAGCATAGAGTTCAGCAAGATAGGCAAAAGACTGAGCTAAGCAAATGGTGCTGCTCAATATCCAGAACACAGCAAAGGTACGACCAACAGTAGTTGAGAAGCTCTTATCCCCATAACCTAAAGTAGTGACCGTGGAACAAACACAATAGAGGGCATCCACAAAATCTAAATTTTCAATACAATACAGAAAAACAGTTCCAACAATCATAAGCACAAGAAAAATGGATGCTGCCAGCACAAACTTGTACTTGCATTTGTTTG
Organism: Glycyrrhiza uralensis; assembly: GCA_030159175.1. Lineage (NCBI taxonomy): Eukaryota > Viridiplantae > Streptophyta > Magnoliopsida > Fabales > Fabaceae > Glycyrrhiza > Glycyrrhiza uralensis. The sequence goes on along the minus strand of BRZY01000001.1, from coordinate 59,525,792 downwards.
TTCCAAGCTCTTTGGAAAGCTCTTCAGAACCAATTTTTTCACCCTTGTAAATGGCTCTAACCAATAGTATTTCCTGCTTTTCAACAATGTAATCTGCTGCCTTACTAAGAATTAACCCACCAAGAGCCATGCCAGTGAAGACATAAATGGAGGCAAGTAGTTTTGCTAATGTGCTATCAGGCACAAGATCTCCATATCCAACAGTAGTCATTGTCACAACACAAAAGTAAAGGGCATCAAGAAACCCATTGGTTTTCTTACCCTTGATCTGGTAACTTGTGAGAAAGAAACATAGTGTACCTGTACCAAGGTAGGCAGCTAACCACAAGAACACTGGCCTGAAGTGGAATTCTGCTTCTTGTTTGGTAGCTATGCATTGAGGGTGTGAAGGGTTTTGGACAGCATTTTGTTCTTGGGGATTGATGATCTCTGTCTCTGAAGCGCTGCCACGCCGCGGTCTTCTCCTCTGGAGGTCATGACTCTTCTCATTGAGATGAGAATGATTATCTCTTGACTCTGGAAGCAATAACTGTCGAGCCTCATCACTGCCCATCAACTTTTGAAAATATGCTTCATTCGTTAGCAGGCCACCTGAAAAGTAGTTGAAGTTGTGAGGGACTTAAATTTTATCCTGCCATGTTCCTGATCTCAAGTTTGATCACTAAAAGGAAGCTTGAATCATGTAGTAGCAGTGTTTCTTTCAATGATCACAACATTATGGAATGAATAAAGTTTATCCTGCAATAAGTTCATCTTAAGTAATTATTCAAATTTTCAATGATCTGTATGTAGTAGTACATTGATTGCCCAAACCACTTCCCTTTCTCTCCAGTGACCTGATGATTTGTTATTTTGAGATGGTTCTATGCTTTTCCTTATTGTTAGCAAAACTTTGAAAATTTATTGTTGGAGCCTCAAATTTTCTCCATAGAATTAGACATTAGTAGATCAAATTTACCAACAATTCACCTTAAATAATTTAGTTCATTATAGAAGCTAATGAGTTTACAGAAGAAAATTAACAGAGGATAACCAATACATTCATTTGGAGACTGACTTAGAAAACAAACGAACGTGCTTGTTCTTAATACGTATTATCCCTGGTAATATCTTTGTCAAAAAAAGAAAGGAAAAAAAAACGACTAATCTGTGACATTCTCTTTTCCTCTTCCAAAAGTTACTAAGTGGGCCCATATGAGAGAGCATTCAAGTTTTGAAAGGCACACACAGATGTAGTGTAACGATTAACGACCAATAGGCACAAGATCAATAAGAGCATGGTAAATTAACTTTTAGCCACCTGAGAAGGATGTTTCCGCTAGATCAACTTGCTCTGAAAAGATATTGAGTATCGCACTTCTTCAAATTCCGTTAAATTAACCAGAAAGAACATTTCTTTTTCTCTCTTTCTCATTTGAGGAAGTTCAGATTTCATGAAAAACAGCCAATAATGTCTCCAATGCTTCCAAATGGACATTTTTAAGTAACACCTTAAAACGCTTGGTTATCTGTTGGCAAGTGCTCCCTGCACCCACATAAAATGGTACCCATGCACCCACATCCCCTTTTTTGAAATTGAAAAGACAGAATTACCCCCCATAACCCCACATGTCTCCTCTGCCTTCTTTCTCTCCAAACCCTAGCAGTCAACTCCGGCCACCGGTCAACGTGACAGCCCACCGGTCACCGCAACCGCAAGACATCAGCAAGCCGCCGTCCACCAGTCACCTCCGCCCAGCCACCTTCCGCAGCGAGCAACTCGCTTTCCACCTCCGTCGCAGTTGAACCACCGCGTGACAGCATCGTCGTCTTCGTCAGGTGAGTCACGATTCGGATTTTTGGTTTTTTCCGGAAATTCTAGTTCCGGAACAATTATTATCAATACCGGAACTGGTATTTCCGGAGTGTATGGTTATTTCCGAAATGTGGTATGGGCATACTGTTGTGTTTCCAATTGTTTTGTTTAAATGTCATTGTTTTCATCCCCAAACGTAAGAATATGGATTACTATCCTGAGCTGATTGTGATTCTTGGGTTTAAAAATGTATTCTTTGTGATCACTGTTTGAGTTTGATTAGAATAGATTAATTCAAAGAGAATCGATCTTGTGTGTCATTTCTCAATTAATTCAAAATGATGTTTCATCATCATCATCATTTGAACTCTTCCCAGACAAACTGTTCTGATAGCAGTAGATGGACCAGCTCCCTCAACACCTTGACTTGGCCAAGAATGCAACCAAGCCGAGTCCAGTCCTGCACCCCTAAGATAAGAAAATGTAAAATCAGCAAAAAGAATGCATCGATACATAAAATCAAATCAAATCTATATATTTTGATTGCAGTAGGTAACTGATAAGGTTCTCAATAAAAAGTTAAAAAAGGGTAATCAACCATTCTGTTCTTGCAATAAATTATATAAGAAGAGGTTAGATAAATAAATCGTATCATGACTATATATATTTCCATAAGTCAGTTCTTGAAATGATATTATTGCAGAGTCAGTATCCATTAGTCAAGTTGATTCTTGAACATGTCTTTATTTAGTATTTACTGAATTGGATACAGCTAAATTTTCTCCATACAAAAAAAGATGGTTTGTAAAATAATAGAAAGGCATAGCATAGACTTTTTTACTCTACTGGTTATTATGCCTGTCTTTAAGGATGAAGCAAACATGTTTCATTATTTTCACATGTCTCCAGTAGAAGTTCCATTTCGTGAACCTTTTATTCAAAAAGCTGTTTTATTTTAATACTTGGGAGGGAGAAGAGGGACAACAAAGAGTTGGGAGAGAAAGCCAAAAAAATAAAGAAGAGGGGGAAGGGGAACTGTCGCAAAGGGAGGGGAGGAAATGGGGAAAAAGGTGATTTGGAGGGAGGGGTATTTTTCTCTTTTACTTTACAAAAAAACCTAAGTGTGGGTGTAGGGAGCAATTCATTCAGATTTCATAAAGCCCAATTAAGTGGAGGGGTTCGACCAAAAAAAAACCTCACATGCCAACTGCCACTAAGTAGTAACGGAAATATACGGAAAAAAAAATTTACCAAAAAAATAGCAGTAACGAAAAATATTTTATCAGGAAAAGGAACTGTAATCCTATTTGTAAGATGGGCCATTGGAGTATTCAGTGGTTTTTTTTTTTTTTTTTTAGAAATGAGCCGTAATTTTCAACTGGACCGGAGGTTAACCTTGCAGACAACCCTAAAAAATCGCCGCCGTTCTTCTTCTCCCTTCATATCCAAATCGGAGGTTCTCCTCTTTCCCCCTTCCTCCATGCTTGGTCTCGTCCATGGATCTATGCCGTTTGGTGGTTCATGGTCTGGTTTTCTGTTCTTTCGCTCATTCTCCGTTGCGGTGGCTGGTTTCCCATCGCGGCGGCGCCTGTGGCGTCCAAGGAGCTGGGTAGGTCGTGGTTGCTGCTGGGTGGTTCGCGGCCTTGTGATGGTTCGCGCTTGTGATCGGTGATGGCGGCCGTTCGGTGGCTCGCGACCGTTCGGTGATGGCGGTCTGTGTTGCTGTGCGATGGCTGGTTCTCCGTCGCGGTGCCTGGTGTTTTCCGTCGCGGCAGCGCTTGTGGAGTCCAGGGAGCTGGGATGGAGGAAGGGGTCTCGGGTACTGGGTGTGGTGCTGAGGAAGAAGCAGAGGCAGCGGATCCCGTTTTGCTCCGTGGCGGCGTTGTGGTAGCAGTGGTGCGATGTGGCTGTGGTGGTTGTTGGGAGTGCGGCCTTGCTGTGGGCCGGGCTCTGTAGCTGGGAGGCACCGCTGTTGGCAAGGTTTGGGACGAGATCCCCCCTCGTCGGGATAGTGTTGTTGTCTCTCAAGTTCGGTTCCAGGTGTGTCGTGCATTTATGGTTGTGTGGTGGTTGTGAGCTCACTGCTGTGTCTGACTGGGGTCGCGTTTGGTCCTTCGGGGGCTCCTCTTCTCTCTTCTGGCATGCCAGTTTTGCCAGGGCGTGGTCTTTGATAGGGATTGCTATGACCGAGCTGCTTTGGTCATCTTGAGTATGCAGATGCAAAGCTTGTTTCACCTTCTTTTGGATCCTCTGAAGTGGCATGTGGTGTTTAGCGGAGTCAGAAGGTTTAGGATGCCCCAAATGGGCTTTTTCCTATCCCCCCTCATATTTGTTTTCATGTCTGGATTGTATCCTTTGTAGGTATCCTTTGTGGTGTGCGGGTTTTGTTTTCTGTATGTTTTTGTGTTCTGGCTGCTTGGTCTGTTAGTTTTCCTTGTCTTTCTAGTCTACAGCTGGGTGGTTGTTCCAGTAGCGTGTCCTGGTTTGTATTATTGTATGCTTGACTCTGCTTATACTGTTTTCCTTGCTGTAGATGCCGTATGACTGGGGTTATCCCCTTTTATGAACTTGTTTCAACTTGACCAAAAAAAAAAGTATTCAGTGGTTTTTCATTTTCTGGTACCAGTATTAAATACTGCTTTTTCAACAATTGTGATAACATTTTGGGTTACTTCTAGGGTGGACCATTTTTGTAGGTGGTTCATGGTGAACCATTAACTATAAAATTGTCATAAAACTTTAATTGCCACTAGATTTATTGATAAAAAATTCAATGATCCAGATTAATTGAAAATAAAGAGAGAATAATTCAATTCTTCCCTACACAATCACTACCCCAACCCACTCCTCCCTCATCCTACTCCACGCACAGCTCCACCGCCATTTCCCTCTCAGCGGCCTTCCCCCACCTCTCACTGGTTTTCTGGCATTACCAAGATCAATTTCAGACCATTGCTCACTGGTTTTCTGGCGCTAAGTTGTTCTACCTTCCACTATCCAAGCTTGGGATTATGAGGAATTTGATTGAGAGTGAAACGTAGGGGTAGACAATGTTTGCAGGACTTTTCTTTTTCTTCGTCCCCACCATCCCAAACCCCCCCCCCCCAAGCATTGTCACCTCTTTCATCAAGTTTGGATTTTTTCTTAACCCCTCTGAAGCATGATCCCCAAATTCTGTGTACCCCTCATAACATTTTTGGTTGAGAAATTTTTTTCTAAGAATGTCTTTTTCTCATTTGTTTCATGTGTGGAGAGTGAAGAGTGAGTATTGGTGGTGGCGGCGACAAGTCTGCGTCGCTGGAACGGAGAAGAAGAGGAAGAAGAAGGTGGTGGCGGCGGAGAAGTCGGGTTCGAAGGCGTAATCGGTGGAGCCGCCGCATGCGACGACAAACCAGGGAGGTTGAAACCGCGAACAGCGACATGGAGAGAGAGAGAGAAGAAGGGGGAAAGAGGAAAACCGTGTTACAGTGGTGGCCGGAAACGTATGTGCAGGACGGTGGACAGAGAAAGGGGCCAGGGAAGACAGAGGAAGACGAATAGTTTCTACAGGCTGGAGTATGATTAGGTGTAGAGGATGCACTGTAAGATCTGGTGAGACTGATCAATCCAATGGTTATAATTAGTATAATTAATTTAACTCAAACTTCACCATGGTGAACCACCAAATAGGTGGTTCACCCTAGACAGAGCCAACATTTTGACCCAAAAAAAAACAATTGTGATAACATTAACAAATAATTATATAAAACTTTTAAGTTAATATTTTTTAAAGTAAAATTAATCAATTGAACCAAATCATATGGTATTATCTTTTTCCTAAATTTTAAATAATTTAAATATTCATAAGTATATTATCTAATAGTATATTTATTCACAGACACGGGATATATCACTTAACACTAAGTAGCAAGTATATAAATATCTAAATTTTCTGAAATTTGATATGTATACTAATGAAGATAATATTATATAATTTAATGATTAAATTAGTTAATTTTTTATGCAATAAATTATTGAATAATATACGTGTAAAAGTTAAGATATAGTTTGTTACTTTAACCTGAACTTATGACTTGCTTCTTTTTTCCATTCAAATGCTTCTTACATTATTTGGACCCACGTCCACGTGACTGGGGGAATTATGATTTATTAACTAAGCGGCTAATTGTGCTTGTGTACTTGTCTTTTTACGATCATGATGTCGTACTATAACTAGACAATTATATGACATTCTTAAATTTGTCCTAACTTGCAGATATATAGACATTTGTTTTTATTTTCCAAGTTGCAGGGCTCCCTCATCAGGCCAGGGTCCTTGCTTGACCCTTCTAGAATTATCGTGTGGAGGCAGACTAAAGATAACTATGTGATACTTTCATACAATTCATTCAATTTGAACCTCACCTGGAAGAGGGTCCCATTTGGAGAGAGAAACCGTGTCCACGGTATTTCGTCCTAAAATACTTGATTAGAAAATATTGAACCAAATTAGTGTGGTGATCAGAGTGGTAAGCAATTCGAGTTATTTAAATATGTGGTTGGGAGTTCGATTATCAGCTCATGTGTATAAAAATTCACCGTTTGGGATCCTGGAATACTGTCTACTTAGCCTTAATTTGTACGAGTGTAGAAGTTAGTATCTGTACTTTTCAACACAGTATATGACAAAATGGGCAAAGCAATGTGCACATGATGGGTGCTGAAGTCTTGTGATTGTCAAATAATATCCACCTTCAATTTTAGTATTTGATATTTTCGGTGCACTATTATGAGCCTGAAAAATGTATAGTGATAGTGACGTAGCAATCGCTGAGATTTTGGATGCATGGAAGAAGAACCACGTGGAAAGTTTGTGTCTGGGGCGCTTTGGATTAAAATTCTACAAAACATAAAAACAGATATTATCTACTTAAAACCCGATTAAAAGCCATAATCTTTTGGGAAATCTGCATAACAATTGGTCTTTCTGTAGTTAGTTAATTAACCATGTCATCATGTAATAATCGATCCAAGTCCATCATGGCATCCACAATAAAAGTTTGTTTCACGTTCACTAGTACTGTTTCATGATGGAACTCGATTTTGTACAGAAATTCAAGAATTGTGGATTTACTTTCGGTACTTAAAGGGCAGGAGGGAGTGGGAATTCATCTTGACCACATGATCATAAAGTTTTAAGTGGAGATATATATATGATCAGAAAGACTTTGAAAATTGAACACTCGATCCTGTTATTGTTAGTGCTGACAACATCTTGCTAGAAACAGAGAGAATATAATAATTAGATTAAAATAATCTTCAGTCTTGGGACTATATATTTGTCAAAATAATTTGCATGGCTTTTCAGGAGTTGAACACCAAGGATTATGGTTAATTTAGTTAAAAAATATTTGTATAGTTTTTGATAAAGTTTGAGTAATGGTCAAATTACTACAAAAGCAACAATCTTCACATCTCCCTAAATAGTAAAATGTTGATGAAAAATGCTTGATGGGTTTAATAAAACTTCAATTGTATATCTTTAATTAATACCATAACTCTAGTTAGCCATATTATTTTTCTAAAAAATCTTTCCATCAAACTAAACCTGACAATAACTTTGTTTGGCCAGAATGGAAGAAACGACAATGATATTATTGATATGTCTACTTCAGCGAAAGCGATGTGATTGTCAAGATTTGCACAAATACCCATTTGACCGATTTAATTTTAAATCCGCACTAACTTTTGCAAATTAACAAATGTTGCTCAGTGAGAAAGAACAGTTGAACCTGATCTGCACTTGTTTTTGTTAATTTTATAATGTTTGGGTAATTTTAATATTTATTCCCACTAAAAGATTCGATCGAGGTGTACATGAACTTTGAAAGTTCTTGCTCTGTCTAGAATTCTCCGTATACATATGAACGAGATTGTTCGATCGGCTTGTTCATTAATTCTGTCTATTCACCTGTTTGCGAATTCTTATAGAATATTTATTATACAGTATATACACAGTACTGTACTTTCTTTGTGCACCAATATCTTCCCTTGTTCTCTCTCCTGGTTAAAGCGAACGACATTAATCATATACTCAATGCAGTATTTTCTCTTGTCTAAAATATAAGTAACATATAATATAAAAATACATAGATCAAAAAATACTTTGAAATTAGATAATCTTAATTAATATTCACTAATTTTAATTTTTTTTTCAAAATTATCCCATTTGATGTCTCTCGTAAATATGAATATTGCATTAAATGAATCGTATAATTGGAAAACTAACATTTAATTTATATAAAAATTGATTAATGTTGTTTATATTTTAGACAAACAAAATGTATTTATTACTTATATTTTAGACAAGAGAGAGTAATACTCATTCACAGCTGTGATTAAAGGAAACAATATAATTAGTTAAAGGGAAACAAAGCTAGAAAAGCAAGAAGGGCATAGAACCTGCAGGTTTTATAAAACTAAAAAGCATACACTGCTGCTGACTAGCTACAGTACCTTAAAACGGCATGACAGTGGTTACAGACTGAAAAGGAAAGGAGCCAGAGGGAGGAGTACTAATTAAAGATCTACATGGTACGTGCTAACATGTAAATAATTAATTAAAAAGGATTACATAGATAGGACCATATTATATAACATTATTAAGGCTTTGTCATTTTAGAAATAAGATCCTGATTCAAGCACTTAATTAATTTCTGGTCTTTTATTTATAATATCAGATATCAGATATCAGATGAATATTCATATTCATGCATAATTTAGACTGCAATTGGCTGTCTTTGGGCTTCAATCCTCATCTCCTCCTTCATTTTCCTTATGAATTCTTCAAACTTTCTGTTCAGTTCATCTGTATTTGCCAATTCTAATTCGTTTGTTGTTGCCAACATTGTTGTATCTTCTAATTCATCATCTCGAGTCAGTGTTGTCACCAATTCTCCATCTCCATCATCATTCCCCTCCACCTCTTCTTCTGCTGCAATTTCATTTTCCCTTACTTGGGTCTGGGCAAGCAATGTGTCATCTTCTTCTTCTTCTTCAGCTACTGATACTCGTTCACAAGATGATTCGTCTTGCCTTTTCACTTGCTCATCAAGTTCTTCTACTTCAATCACTAGAGGAGCATTCTCTGTGAGCCGGAAACTTGGAAGACTAGGCGCAGTTTGAGGCTGATCAGAGTCAAAGTCAAAAGGTAATATTGGTGAAACCGAAGAGGCAAAGAGTGAGGTCTTGGCTAGAAAGGCAAGGATGGCGTTACAGATGAGGAACATGTATTTCCTCTCAAGAGTGTGAGCAAGCATGGAGAGAAGACACGTGGAGAAGTAGGCATTCAAGGACTGAGGGAGTATGGAGAAGCCAGAGGAGTACCACACAAAAAGAGAAATTGCAGAAACCGACATCACAAACTGCAGTGTTCTTTTCAAAAACTCGCACTTGTTGTTGTTGAATTTCTTATGGTTTGTTTCATCCATCTGATCAGGTGGTTTCTGCAAATTAATTAAGGAGCAGCAGCGTCCTAAATGCAATTGAGAATTCGAGACAGAGAGGAGGAGGATGGCCTTCAAAGTTGAAATAGTATTATGAGTAAATATTCTTGTACAATAATTGTGTTGGGTGAACAATGGACTCTAACCACCCTTCTATTTATAGTAAGCCCCTGAAATGTAATCGCGTCTACAGATCGTGGATAAATAGGGATTAATTGTATTACCAAAATGACCTGATTTAATCGTATTATCATACGATGCGGATAAATAGGGATGGCAATAATATGAACAAGTGGAATAGAAAGCAAGGCAATTTTCTCTTCTCTTTAGCAGAAAGAATGCAAATAATGAAAGAATGGGAGCAGATACTTTCTTTATTCACAAAAGAAAGTTGTGTGAAGCTTCTAGTTGTCACCATTCTCCGCCACACGTACACGCACCCTCTCTAACACCTACGGTAATTATGAAAATCCGAAAAATTCTTGAGTTAACTAAGGATTGTTCATATTTTTTAAAAGGCTTAATTGCACTTTTAATTTCTAGGTATTTTGCTATTGTGAATTTTTGTTCTCAAATTTCAATTGTACAAATTGAATACTTCAAATATCACAATTGTTACAATTAGATTTTTTATCGCATGCCATCCTATTTTTAACATTAAAACCTTGTATGACACACATAAAATTGATTTAATATTATTTTTTTTATAAGCAAGACTGATTTAATATTGAGTGAGGTCTGTAACACAAGCTAACGTGGCCAAGCGATCTCACAAATTAGAAATATAAGTTTAATGAGAGGCTCATGAATCTTAACTCAGAGGTGAATGAGAACATATTATACCATATCAATAGTATCAAATCTTTCTTATGTATGCCATATAAACCCTTGATGTTAAAAATTGGACGAGTGACACACCTTAGTTATAATAATTGTGAGACTTGAAAAAAACTCAATTGATGCAATTAGAACTTAATTGAGGGGCCAAAATTGATTAAATACAATCTTAAACTATCAAAAATCACAAATAAATAAAAACAAAATTTTTCTAAAAAATGGACATTAATTTTTCTAAATAACGGAGGGAGTATAGGAGTATACTCTGGATATATTAAAAGAAATAATATTCTGTGCATAGAAACTTGTAGATGTGGACATTAATTGATTTATTGACGATTAATAATGAAGGTTCTCCCATAGTTTTGCGATAGGTGTCCTATTTCTCCTTGTTTTACGACTATCGTCTGTGCAGCCCCTCGTATTTGAATCAACCTAATCCTGAAATGAACTTGAGCTAGCGTTCATCCTTGAATCAATCAATCAATCAATCATGTATGGGTAATTCATTTTCTCGAGCAAAACAAATGATAGCAGCATCATTTTGATGTCACCTGAAGTGCATGAAAAGTCTGTTTACGGTTCTAACCAAAAGATTCGAGACTCCAACTACGTTTCTTAAGACTGATAGTTCATTGCTCTTTTTGGCTCCGATGGGTTGAAAATGAAATAACGATAAATTAGTATCCATATGTTTCCCCTAAAACTAAGATGAAAAAAAAAAATGAAATTGGAGCTTGATATACATTAATTATGTTTTTGACAAGTTGTGGAATTGTAATGTAAGGACCGTATATGCTCTGCATCTGTGGGTCTGGCCTACATGTTGGGAAGTTTAAGAATATTGTGGGTATGGATGATGCACGCTAGCAAGTAGCAAGCCAGTGTTTCAATGTGGTACGTTCGTTGGTTCATCATTATTTCACTTGCCACGTGTAAACTAAGGCAGCGCCCAGTAATTGTCAATCGGTTTTCCTCCAGACAAGTTTCTACGGCAGGGCAGCCCTGCATCAACATGAACTAGGTAGCCACACACACAGCTTTCTGTCTAAACATAATTGCCCCATTAGCAACAAGAATCGTCTCTTGGACGAAAGTCCAGTTATCGGACACAGAGACGCAACTCAGCTATCGGACGCACGAGCGTTTATTGGACGCACGAGCCTCCCTTCTGTATTGGACGCAGAAAGCTCTCTGTACTGCGTTATTGGACGCAAAAACACTGGACGCAGACAAACGTCTGGTTGGACGCAGAAAACAATCCTCTCTGGTGTTTCACTCACACTCAGAGTAATCTCACACACACATACAGAATCGAGAGAGAAGAAGACGATTACAGAAATTTTGCGCTTACTCTTCTACGCTTCTCATTATCACATAACGGTTTTTATACAACTCATCAAGGACGTTACAATCACTTAACAGACTAAGTGACTAACCAACTCTAACAACTCACTTCTCAACAGAAAACTAACTAACTAACTGAATTCAATTACACTACTCAACATCGTCATCAACACAGATTAATAAAGGGGAATCTATCAATGCCCTGCATTAACTCTGCTAGCTTTCCGTGGAAAAACAGAACCATCTATTATGCACATAATTAATAACATATACACAAGACAATTTACAAGCACACACCAGAAGACATTCGTATCTTAGCATTAGTTTACTAAATATGCTCCCGTGCCTACTATATTTCACTGTGTGGATCCTCTGCAGCGCTGCAGAGGGATCCACTCTCTCTGCCTCTCTCCTCAACTTGCTCTCTCACTCATTTTTTTCCTCTCTCCTCCACACTCACAAGCCCCTGCTGCAGAGGCAGCAAGGCAGTAGAGGATCTGAATCCGATTTCACTTGTCATGATACTGGGGTCAATTACAAAACTAGAAACTGTATATTAAATAGCATATATAGCATATGTAGCATACTATAATTCCTTTAATGAGTACGGCTTAAATGTCTTCTTTTATGAATTGCATATTTTCCATTTAATAATTCATTACTTTTTAGCATTAACAAGATTTAGGTTGTATGAAGTGATAGTTTTAATCTCATACACAAAAACTACACTATAATTCATTTCATTTAATAATTTAATATTTGTTTGGCCTACATATAAGCCCTTTCATCAAAGATATCTTGAAACTCAATTCGTAACAAGTGCACCTCCCACGATATCCATGATCATTTGCTTTTGCTTGCACTATTAGGTGATAACAAGGAGCTCAAAAGAGAGGAGTCATCTATATGGATGAACTTAAGTAATAAATCACTGTAGTTTTAACAACATTATTGGAGAAAAGTTAAAGTCTCACATCGACTAAAGATAATACATTAAAAGATAATACAGTAGAAACACTTTTCACCTTACAAACCGATTTTATAGGGATAAGTTAAGTCCACTTATAAATCTAAGAACCACTTAGAAATATAAGATGAGTACCACATCCCTTAGGCTATGTTTGGATGGGGATTTTTGGAGGGGAAGGGAGGGGAGGGGAAAATTTATAATCTCCAATTTCTTTGCTTGGGAGTTTTTAAAATTAAAAAAAAGTTTTACATCTTGGTGTCTGCTACCTTCTAAAATAATATTTCATTTGTCCTATTAAAGCTAAACAAGGTAATTAGGAATTATAAACCCTCTTCTCCACTCCCCTCCCCTCCCTTCCCTTCCAAAAACCCCCATCCAAACATAGCCTTAGAGATAAGTTACTTTTGATTTATTGTACCTGCACAGTCACAACGATCGATGGCTTAACGATTTGGCATTGGCGGATCAGTTATTTGTTTCTTTGTCAATATTAAACGCAGGAGGTTAGTAGTTAGGGATGGACCATGTAGTGATCTTAGATAAGTGCATCTACAATAAATACTGTAAATAGTTACTGACTGGTAACTGATAATAGGGGCGCTCGATCGTGTGGTGGGGAAGGAGCACAGACTTAGCCTGAGACTGAGAGAGAGAATGGTGAGTGCATGAATGAATGAAGAAGTCAAAAGGAGGGTGTGTGAGTGTGAGACAAGTCACTAAATAATCACGCCTCTTATCAAAAGCACTGGCATGCATGCCCCCACCCAGGCGCTGCTTCAATTCCTCCTCATGAATTAAAAGTTTTTCTGACTGATGAATTGAGGACCCCCCCCCCCCCCCCCCCAATTGTTTCATCCACACGGTGCATGCAATTAATCTACTCCATTTTTCATAGTATTTAACTAACTGCTTTTTTCCCCGGCAATGTGTTTAATCGGACTCATTCTCGGTTCTACCTACCTTATCTGCATGCATGATGTACGGTATCCACTATACAAATTTGCCCGCCTAGCTAATACTACCAGTTACTCTAAAATCTCCAATGTGATATTGTCACATGAATTAATTATTGTTATGTTTATTTCTCTTTTTACAGGCATTTAATAGATGATCAGAACCCTGTCAATATTTATTGCTGATATTCACAACGAGGAGATATAGCATTTCTCTTTCACTGTTAAAGTTACATGCACAAGAGAATACATTTTCACAAGTATATATACACGATTCATTGGTCAATATAAGAATGAATACTCCCATGCTGAAATTTACTACATGTCTATCTCTTTTTTACTTATTATACATTGAATAGGTTGGTATGTATATATGTTCTTCATATGTTCTTCATTGCTTAACTGGTCAGGTCAATGTCAATTCAATTCATGGTAATATGATAAGACCCACCCAAAAAAATATGTTTAATTTTGACTTCAGTTTAATTTCACTACGTACGCACCATGGCACCCATCTTATTAATTTCGTGAGAAAGTGACCTACAAGCTGCAAATTAATTATTATTATAAGTTTACTTTCTGGCTAAAACTTTGTTCATTCATCTCCGGACTCTTAATATAGCATCACTAAAATATGAGAAATATTATATTCTCCTACAAATCCTCCTACATATCCTCCTACTATTTTATAAAGTAAGAAAGAGAATACAGCTAATGTGTTGAAAACATAAAAAACATTTAATACTTTCTCTTTTTGATTCGAGGGGAGATCGCTCCGACCGCACGCAGTATCCCAACGCTTTCAACGAAGGACTAATCTGCGCTCGTCCGTAGAGGCTTGGACTGGCCAAGACATGATTTTACCCCCGGGTGGAATCGAACCTGCTACCAACAGGTCGACCCCCCCAAGAGTCCTAGTGTTTCACCACTAGGCCAAGACTCCTTGGTTATTTAATACTTTCTCTATTTAGTAATTAGTAGAATTTGTAAAAATAAAAGGTAAAGAATTTAGAATTATTCCTAAAATATATGAATTTGATTTGGATCCGAAGAACTTTACACATCAACCAACAACATATTGCCATAAATGAGATGAAAAGATCAAAGTACTCCTAAGATTCAAAATTAACCGGCATTAATTGAGTTCGTATGTCTCTCTCTCTCTCTCTCTCTCTCTCCTTCTGATTAGGCTCAGGCACACGCTCACTGAACAGACAGCAATACAAATTTAATTAATGAAATGGCACCTTAAGACGGGGGGCATTGATCATATCTTGAGCTATAGTACTCTATGATACTCCTCGGAAGCTATAGCTTGCATTGCATGCTTTATCAAGTACCGAGTAATTTTATTTTCCCCATATATCCTTCTATATATCTTCTCTCTCCCTGCATTTCGTTCTGCTATTTAAACTCTGAAGCTTCAAACCCTCATCTCACTGAAGTGACTGAACTTTTCCAACTCATCATATATCATCCTTTTAATTTGTTGTTAGATCTAACTCTAACTCTTCTCTCCCTCAATGTATATTACTCCCTCCGTTTCAAAACTATAGCTCTTTTAGCCTTTTATTTTTGTTTCAAAACTATTGCAATTTTACAATTCCAAAGTATTATTAATTATTTTTTTCCACCCATACCCTTATTTAATAACTACTAGTGGGAGTAGTTGACATTAATAATATAGAGATTTGTAGATAATTTGTCATAAATACTCTTTCATTAAATAAGGGTATTTTAGTCTATCTATAACCATATTTTACTTCTATTAAATATTTCTTAATCTGTGTGCATTAACCTTAAAAAGCTATAGTTTTGAAACGGAGGGAGTAATTTGCATATTCCATTTATGTTCGCTTCTCTGTTACTCAATTAATGACTGTGACTGTGAGTACTGTCTCCTTCTTCAGCATTTGCAGGTTACTTGCGAGCAGATTGAAAGCATCTCAGGATGAGGGCTGTGTTCAAAAGTACCAAAGCTCGAAGCTTTTGCATGCTCTCGGTGGCCTCGCTCGTGGCCTTTCTCTTAGCTATGCTCTTGGGTAATGAACATCTTTGACCTTTGTGACACATGATCACTAGTAGTACTCTTTGTACCATTTTGACCTGAAAGATATCACATCACATTTTGATTTTTTTTATTATTTTTTTTTGGGGTATAAAGATAACAAATACTACATTGATATGGTTCCAGCTTGCCTTTGACACAATGTACTAATTGTATTCTTCCTAGATTGGTTGGAGTCTCCTTTATTTCCCCCCATCAATTAATCCATTCTCTTATTGTTGACGTACTGGGCCACTGGTATTTTTGCATCGAGTTAAAGTTAATTAATTTAATTACTTCTTTAATTAATATTACTATTAATGCAATGCAGTGAGAGATTTACTAAGTCACAAGGAAGGTGAAAGAAAAGATATGGTTATTTTCAAGGGAAACAGAACAGTGATGACCTCTCGGAGGCTAGTGCAATCTTCTGGTATGAGAACTGATCTTTGTTTTCAATCATCTGCGGGTTGAGCAGGTTACCATTTCAGTCTTGGCTTGTGCATGAACTTTTGACTCAGTGGAACTATCTACAACAAATATACTTGCCAGTCTAATATAACAAAAAGGGTAACTATAGCTTATGTAATTGATGATGTATATTATATGTTCGTAGATGATGGGGACGGAAACCGTATAGGCACAGGTTGCTCAAAGGACGACATAGTGATATATCAAGGGCAATTGCCTCCTCTTCCCAGTGGAATTCCATCGTACACGGTTCAGATCACAAACATGTGCGCCAGTGATTGCAGCATAGCAGATATTAGACTCTACTGTGGATGGTTCAGCTCAGCGCGTTTGATAAACCCACGAGTGTTTCGCAGAGTTAGATACAATGATTGCCTCGTGAATGATGGGCAGCCCCTTGGCCCCGGAATTACCATCTCCTTTCAGTATGCCAACACTTTTCGCTACCCTCTCTCCGTTTCTTCTGTTGCTTGCATGTCATGAGGAGCTACTTCAATTTTGTATAATACGGAACTTGCTACTGATCATGAACAAGACATTAATTGGCTCCAATTTTATGACATTCTAGTTTACACGACTTTTTCAATTACTCTACTAATTAAACAAGTATTTAATTTCTAATTCATAAAAAAAATCCCTTTAAAGTTTATAAATTTTAAGACCT
Organism: Glycyrrhiza uralensis; assembly: GCA_030159175.1. NCBI lineage: Eukaryota > Viridiplantae > Streptophyta > Magnoliopsida > Fabales > Fabaceae > Glycyrrhiza > Glycyrrhiza uralensis. The sequence goes on along the minus strand of BRZY01000001.1, from coordinate 59,509,224 downwards.
ATTCCATATTGATAATTCTTTCAAAATTTATTCTATTTTAGTAATTTCAAGGGTAAATTGTTTATGGTTCACCACTTAATTTTATAGTTGAAACAGATAATGCTTCCACTTTCAACCGAAAACCTAGCATTTGTTCCTTTTTTTTTTTTTGGTTGAGCATTTGTTCCTATTTGAATTTCAGCTCAAAAGTAACATTATTAGTTTTTTTTTTTGTCATTGGGGAAGGGGATTGGGGGTGGGGGTTGGGGCTCACCCTATTCATGTCCCCCCTAACATCTTACCACTTGAGCTGTAGTAGGAAACATAACATTATTAGTTTGGAGTTGTGAATATTATGGGCTGGCTTATTTTCTTTCTCATTTTTTTTTATCGAAAGGGCTTATTTTCTTTCTGATAAATCAAAGCAGGCTATTTCTCCTTACACCCACATCTATTGCGGGCTACTCTTTCGTTGGGCTCAGAGACTACCCAAAGTGCCAGAAGCCCAGAACATAATAAACGGATAATGGTCTTCTTTTTTGGTACAGCGTGTGGATTGTGTGGCTGGCTAAATTAGAGTATGCATTTTGTTGACCAAAAAAGTTTAATTAAAGTATGCAAATTTTCATGACCAAAAAAAAAAGTATGCAAATTTGATTTTGTATAAATTTAATTTTACACACTAAACGTTATTTCTTTCAATTGACAAAAATAAAACACGTTATTTCTTTCAACGAAAAAGCAATTATTTGCTTTTTTTTTATTTATAAAACCTCACCGGGATTAATCAAAACTCACATTGATATTTTCCCCACTCAAAACAGATATTAGGCCAATCGGGATACCATTGTTTATTTTGTACATAATCTTGGCCAACTCTAACGCCCATTGAAACACAACATGAATAAAGCACGGAAATTGAAGCAGCGCATTGTTAGGAATAGTATCAATTTACTTTTATACTCCTATTTATAAGAAACAAAAATGAGTTTTTTTTTGTCTTTTTTATAAGAAATAATACTTTGTTTTTAATAAAATTAATTGTTTTTTTTCAATTTTATCCTTATTAATTATCACACCACTTACCAAGAGTTTGTCTGTTTCCTATTTAATACAAGGATATTTCTTGGAATTTTTTTTTAAATTATAACATTATTAATAAAAAAACAACACATTTCAATATATTCCTTGGTCTATGTAATTTTAGTACTATATTTCTTATAAGTAGGACCGGAGGTAGTAGTTAATTAATTATTATCTCTCAGACAGATAAAAAAATCTTTTACAATCGTACTAAATAAATAAAAGATCAAGCCACTGGACCGAAGGTAAATCTCATGATCAAATTCTCACTATTTTTTTAAGTAATTGATGATTAATACAAGGAGTATGGATAATAATAGTAATAAAATGATAAGAATTCCTTGGAAAGGGATGAAGGGGGAGCCTTTAAGCCTTTTATCTATCTAGTCTAGTAACCATAATCGTAAGTGAAATCAGAAACACCAACCATGGCAGAAAGGACCTGAGAAACAATGTAGAAGGAGCCCCCGAAGATAGCAAGGATGAGAATTGCAGTGATGGGATTCTTGAGCAGCTCAAATATGGGGAGGAAGATGGTGTAAAGGGCACCTGTGCTGACAGTGAGAGCGTATAGCGCATACCTCCTCACGTTGTCCCAAAACTCTTCCACCAGTGGGCCTTCTGGGCCCAAAGCCCACGCTTTTTGGTCACTCAGAAGCAGCACTACTATTCCCACAGAAACAGCTCCCATCATCATCAAAGTCCTCGAATGCTCATTTTCAGGAACTGCAAGTTTCGTCGATGGACTCGGTGCATGAGCATCCTCCACTGTTGTTGTGTCCTTGAGGGTAATTGGATGAGCCGGAGTTTGTTCACTCAGAGTGATTGCAAATCTTGAAGGTGGGTAGTGTTTCGAGTTTCTCCCATAGCCATGGGATGCTGCTACTTTGATGGGTTTGGGTTTGACAAATAAGAAAGGAGGGTTTGGTGTAGAACAAGAGGGGTTGGAGTTGAAGGGGCTTGGAAGCTGGAGCTTTAATCTCAGGGTGAGATTTTTCATCTTCTTCCTTGGTCGATCTTCCTTTTCTCAAGTCTATGCAATAGCAATGCCCCTTGTGCTATTCTTCTCTGTGGATGTAAAGAAAGGAAGGTGTATACAATAATCCTGCTACCGGTACAACCTTATCTTGATTTGTTGATATTTGATACCTTATCTTGCATATCTCCGAGTGTGGGGTGTGATATCTTCTTTTCTTCTGATATTAATTTTTGTAATTTTATAATTTATCAGCATTTCCGTTTCGGTTGTCATATATAAAGCATTAGTTGTTGTATTTTTTATTCAACAAATAGTATTTTTTTTTTGGTCAAACAAATAGTATATGTTATTTTCACCTATTTTCAAGTATTAGTTGCTTGGGCCTTCTGCCATCGCTTGTACCAAAAACAAAAAAACAAAAAAAAATAGTGAAAAGTGTCTATAAAAAATAGCGAAAAGTGAATATTTTAAAAAATATAGCAAAATTTTATTTTGAAAAAAAAAACTGTTTATTTTTCACTCGGGTATTTATGGTAAATTCACTAAATTGAGATAGGTGAGTTTTTTTTACATTTGTTTTTTGTCTTTTGGAGACCAAAATATACGTTCTTGTCGCCACTTTCATACGACGTTGTAGTGGATCTTTGATTAAAAATTACTCATAGCAACCGTTGACCTCCCATCTATAACTATATATAATGACAATACTAATTTTTGGTAGAGTCTTTTTTTATTTCAATTTTACCCTTTTTATTACTACCTATAATATATCAATAACTACTCCATAATCACAACTACTTTATCATTTTTTGTTAAAAAAAAACTACTCTATCATTTAATTATACAATAATATCTAGAAAAAAAAAAAAGAGGGAACACTAAGCCAGGCACTTCGTGCCTGGCTCCCCTAGTCATTATTAATATCGTATGAAAAATTATATTTGGATATTCAAGATCCAATCAACACCTAGAGAGATATAGAAATAAAAAAAAGATAAGTGATAAATGTATTAACGAATCATGTGACAAGAAGAGAAAGATGAAAAGAAACAAAGATATTGCCCTCATGTGTTCTTATAACAGAGAACACATTCTTCATGTTTTGAGAGATTGCCCTCATGCTAGAAAAGTTTGGTTCAGGTGTGGGTTGCGCCCTACTCAAGGCTTCTTCAGACAACAGGAAGTGAAGACTTGGATACAAGAGCAAACTAATGGAAACAAGGAGTGTATTTTCTTAGCAGGTGTATGGTAGCTTTGGTGTTGGAGGAACAATATGGTGCTTGGAGATCACACTTGGGATGCACAGCAAGTGACTAGAAGAATTATTACTTCATCTCATGATTATATTCAATTCCTTCATCCTAAAAAAGCCCATAACAATTCTGGATTGCCTATCATCAGATGGAAGAGACCACCCCATGGTGTACTCAAGCTTAATGTTGATGGGAGCTGCAACACAACAACCAACTTGATGTTTACGGGTGGACTGCTTCGTGATTCCGGTGGTGAGTGGTGTTCGAGTTTCTCTACCATTGATGGGATAGGGGATTCGCTACTGGCTGAACTTCTTGCTGTTAAGCATGGACTCATCCATGCTTGGGAGGAAGGAGCTCGTGTGGTTGTGTGTGAATCGGACTCCGCGGAGGTGGTGAGCTTGCTAACGGAACCTGCAGACCTGTCCTTTCATGCTCATGGGGCGATCATTGCTTCTGTTTTGGAAATTATTAGACGAGCTTGGAATTTAAAGATTGATCATGTACACCGTGAAGCTAACGTATGTGCTGACTATTTGGCTAAAAATGCAGTGTAACAAACAGCTTCCACGAAGCTCTGGGATAATCCACCTACACTGATGGGATCTCTCCTCATTAGAGATAGTCTTGGTTGATTTGTTCCTTGTCTTTGTTTCTTGTTTTGTTTATTTCCTCAATGTACCAAAAAAAAAAACAAAGATATTAGATGAATGTTTAAAATAAGCATGTGTTCAAAAATCAAAACTCATATTATATTGGTTTGGTGAGTTTGTACACTTTAAGCAAGCATAATTTGTCCTATACACCCGGATTTGTATCTACAAAAATATTATATGGCGACCCTATTACCTCTCACACACCTTGATCCCAACCATTTGATTGAATAAAGTTTCCACAAAAGAGATATAGAAAGAAGGGACTGTTGACACCCAATTTTGTCCGGATTCTTATTTATTTTCAAGAATAAAAAAAGGAGAAAAACAAGAAAACAAGAAAAAAGACAGCAAAAAGAAAAAGATAAAAGAAAAAAAAGAGAGAAAAAAGAATAAAAGCAAAAAAAAAGAGAAGAAGCTCCGCGTCCTCACCATAAGCCCATGCGCCCTCGCACACCGTAGCAGTGTCCTTGTGAGGCGAGAAGGCGAAGCGCTGTTGGGTTCTCCGCATCCCCACCGTGTACCCTCGCCTTCACAGAAGCACCGTAGCGCACTCCAATTGGTTATAAAACTCATCTTCACGCTTTGAAAAAACCAGAAGCGGCGCCCCTCCCAGACCTAGCAATTCGAAGGAGCTCCAACCAGCGGCCGCCACCCCCCTTCCTCTCCATTTTTTCCTTCATCATTTTTTTCTCCTTCGAACTATCGTTTCCAGCCTCAACGGTTTTATCACTACTACTTTCCACCTTTTTTTCTTTCACTCACTATTTTCACTTCTCCACCCTTCATCGACCCCCACCAGCCACACTCCCATTTTCTTCCTCAACCACTGAACAACCCAGCCCCCTGCAAACACCCAGAAATCATCCTAACTGCCATGCCGTGAAGCTACCGTGCACCCATCAAGCGGCCTCAGTCTTGGCACTGCATCGTCGCCGCTCTGCGACTTCTCCCTACACCGTCTTGCATTCATATTTTGCCGACACCCGTACTGTTCGAGACGGCGCCAGACCACCAGCATCACGCCGGGCCACCCCCGTGTCCACCGCCGTCTCGGCCGAGGTCGCCACCTCGGATCCCTGTTACCTTCCAAGGTTTCCACTCTCTGCACTTTCACGTCTTGCTATACACTTTCATTATATTTGTTGTTATATTAAATGGGTAGAGCCTGTTACGGTTTTGATTCATTGTTTTGATTCACTCTTTGTTTGCACATGTAGTTGAGCTTGGATTTAATATTTGGTATTAGAAAAAGGCAAAAGAATAAATAAATGAAATAAAAATAGATTTAGAAGTAATTGATTTAATCTTGAAATAAAACATGTATGTGAAACCAAAATTTAAAAAATTGGTAATTAGTTATAGCCATTTTGGATCTTTTTCCTATTCGGCTATTGCGATAATTACGTTTTTTTCTAATTAATTAAGTACTTAGTTATAGCCATTTTGGATCTTCTTCCTATTTGGCTATTGTGAAAACTCCTTTTTTGTAATTAATTAATTAAGTAACTAGTGATAGTCAATTTTGGATCTTCTTCCTATTTGACTATTGCGAAAACATTTTAGATGAAAACTCAATAGTGATAGTCGTTTTGGATCCTCTTCCTATTCGACTGTTGCGAAAAACCTCCTTTTTAGTCGGTCAAAATTAGTAACCATTTTGGATCCTCTTCCTATTTGGTTACTATGAGACCAAGTGAATTATTTTCAATAAAGGCAAAAAATCAAAATTAAAACAAAATCAACACACAATCATTTTCTACTAAAGAACTACGTAGCTTTGATTTCCTCACTGCACCTGAGGATACGTAGGAGCAGGGACCTTCCCTGTCAAGCACAAAAATAATTTTTTCATAATTTTTCTCCTTTATCTTGTAAATAAATAAATAATTTCTTTTTGGGGTAAAATAAATAATTTTAAAAGCTAACAAAATTTGCACATTTAATTAGAGGTAACCGCTTTTTAGCGGACGTTGTAGGGTGCTAATACCTTCCCTACACGTAATCGACTCCCGAACCCAAAATCTGGTTCCAAAGGCCATTTTCTTCAAAAATGGGTTTTCCAATGTTTTCCCATTAAATAAACCTTGGTGGCGACTCCTCTGTAATTTTTGGGTTGCTTCAGCTGGCGACTCCACTGGGGACGTTCGAGAGTCAAGCCTTACATAATTAAATGTGCAAAATTGTTAGTTTTTTTCTTTATTTATTTTACCCCTTCTTTTGTTTGTTATTTTATTGCGTTTGTTGTAAATATTCTTTATTATTGTTTGTAAATATATTTGTTTAAATAGAACCTTAGGATAGAAGACTGCTGGTTCTGTGGTACACATATTGTTTCCTTTTTGCAGGTTGGGTAGTCTTAGGTATTGCTCCCTCCACACACTACACATACACTCTTCACACACTTGTGAGCGTGGCCCTATACCCGGGCTGAGTGCATCTTAGGGAGTGCGAGGTTGGCAGTGGTAATCATTTTGGATTCTCTTCCTATTTGATTATCGCGAGAACCTCATCTAGAGTGTGACTCTTTCATGAATGCCCACATTTTGGATCCTCTTCCTATTTGTGGTCCACATTCAAGAATGGGTACTTAGCTCTAGAGGCCTTTGTAAGCAAGCGATTAGACCCACCCAAGCGAGTATCCACGAAGTAAAAGGACTTATGGACCGCTAAGGTAGAAATCCTCAATATTAAGGCAAAACCCGTGTAGGCCACAAAGGGAGCATACCCTACCCCTTGCATTTAGATAGCACGTTTTTAAAAAAAAAATATTTATCATCCATTGCATTTCACATCATGTATACTTCCATCTCATTCTTCCCAACACTCATGCATCATTTGACATTCTTTCATCATATTAGCATAATCATAAAAAAGGTCAATGAATCTCATCTTGCATCTTATGTAGGAAAAATCATTCTTAATAAAAAGGTTCATCTAAATGCATGATTGATTCTATAAAATATGCATATAGAGCATTTGCATTGTGCCAACATTTTGTCTTTTCATCCTCAGGCATGCATAAAAAACTCAAAAAATAATTCTCATGATTTTTGCATAGGTCAAGTTGTCACATTTCATGCATTTAGTTTCTTCATCACATATAATAAGAAAAAAGTATAAAAGCATGGTCATTTTTTGCATCTTTGCATGTTATAATCAAAATAAATCATGCATAGCATCCCAAAATATTCATATTGCATCCTTGCATCTTAAAAAAAAGAATGAAGCATCTTACTTTCCGTCTTTCCCTGCATATAATTTTGGCATACTAGGATATTGCTAAAAAAGTTCTCAAAGAAATAGCTTCCATTCTCAACCCCTAAAAAAAACTTTTCTACAAAAAATAAAGGGGAAGGGCAAAATAAATAATGTCTTTCGCATGAATGTGCATAGAGAGCATATCTAGGCATGTTAGTCTTGCATAAGAATCTTCACCGCTTTCCCTTGGTGCACGTCTACCATGAAATTTCAATTGTGCATAACATTTTGATTCCTAGCAAAAGAATACAAAAAATGTGTTGCAATTCATTCATGCATTTCGGCATTAAAAAAAAAAACCAAAAAAAATAAATAAGGAGAAAATGGGATTCAGAGTTGCATATTAGAATGGTTTTATCTCAAGGTTCAAAGTGGTGCTTATGAGCGAGAAGCTTTTGAACTGCGATGCTTCCTGAAAATACTTGATTCCAGTGATCTTAATTAAAACTCAGTTGCAAACTCAAGGTTGGGAACATGAACTCTTGGCAAACATGTGGTGCTTGAAACTCAAATCATGATGAATAGAAGCAAAAGGGATGAAAATACAAGAGAAAAATGGAAGGGTGAGTTGGAGAAAAACTAAAAGAGAGGCCATGTGCAAAAAGAGCCGAGCAACGTCTCAAGAGCCCCAATGCTACTCCAATGATGATGGTGAGCCCACCACTCCCAACCCATTGTTTTCTAACAACATGAGAGATTCCCACCGACGGCAAAGTTCACCCTCAAGAGAAATTTCATGCCAAATTACTGCTATACCTTCTCAAAATGTTACCATATGTGAAGAGAGCATTTGCAAAAAAAAAAAGAGCTAAATTTCCAAGGATGTTCACCAATAAATGACTTAAGTGCATCATTAGCCGTGGTGAGCACATAAGGCCAACTCATGCGACAGCATCCTTGACAGAAAGAAAAGAAGAGAATGAGATTGTTGAACAGGTACATGGACAAAACTGAGCACCTTGGGATTCATACCTCTAAAAGCCAGTGAATTGGAAGCAACACAAGAAGTGAAGAAGTTGAGGGTAAAACTTATGTGGTGGTAATAAGCTTGTTCATCTTACAACATGCCACCCTTTCCCACCAGTCATCCATTCAATTATCCATCTCCTACTCTTCAAAGTTATTCCCACTTAGCCATAACATAGCCATACAAACCCTTTCCCATACCTTAAAAGTCATCCACCAAAATACATCTTTCTAGCACTCATTCCACCTTGACCCAGTCACTCTAACCACTGCCTACATGGGTCTTACCCTCGCATCAAAGTTGCTTAAAAAAAACCCTGAATTGTCAGTAGTTTCAGTTTGCTTGATGGAGAACTTTTCAATCACTTGGTTGACGAATACTAGCAATTCTTGTGGGATCATACAAATCATGGCATTGAAGACTAGGGTTTCTTGAGATGGCCGTCAATATTTTGGGCCCATGGTGAACCAAATATTCCCGAAGGAGAGATTTTTGCTATCAGTAGCTTGATCCCGATCCAAAGAGAAAAGCCATATGTCTCAACTTCTTCATGAAAAGGGGTCTCTGAGTACCACGATGGTCTAATTCGATGATTGATGTGATTATCATAATACAATTGTTTTGTCGTGTTAGCTCTCAAGGGCATTTTGAACTTAGTGTTGGCTTTCTTTGAAGCATTCATTTAATAAACTTGCATGGCATATTGTCTTCATTGTCCTCTCTGAACCATTCTTTCCGATATCACCTCAGTCATCCAAAAAATTTGACACCATAATTCTTGAGGGTTCATTTGAATGATTTCCAATCATGAAATCTCATAGGAGAGCAGTTTGAAAAGTCCACACTGGGGCAGATTTATAGTGTTTTGGATGTCTATCAAGTTATTTGTCCAAGTTTGCGGGGGCAAGTCCGTTTGAGCAAAAAAAAATTGAATAAAAAGAAAAGGCCGTTAGGTTGAAAACCCGAAAGGGCAACCTAAGCAGAAATTAGGGCACAAAAAAAAAAGAGAAAGAAAAGGAGCAAAGATACAAAATTCATCAAAATTTTGTTCTAAAATTAAAGTTTCTGAAAAAGAGCAATCAAGATTTGAAATGAAGTTTGGCCATCTTTCTCTATCCTAAAAGTGAAATATCCCTTGCTACCCACTTTGAGCCTGAAAAGAAAAAATTTCTTCATTACCCTGAACAAGGATCACCCTTACACTGAGGGCTAGTGTGGTGTTTGCATCAATCTGACTCGGCTCATGTCAAAAAAAAGAAGAAAAAATAAAAGGAAATTGAAAGTGATGCAAAAGGCCAAAAATAAAAAAAAACAAAAAGTGGAGATGCACATGAAGAAGGAATTGCACTAGAAATTATTGAGCTAATGTATCGCACCATGCAAGATGCATCATCATACTAGAAATCCTTGTTTGTATCAACCCCAAAACACTAATTTGAGCCTTTTATATCCTTCCTTTCATACCCTTTAAACCATGGCCACATTACAAGCCTAATAAAGTCCATTCTGATCAAAGATTGATTGCTCTTATTTTCTTAAACTTTAATTCTAGGACAAAACAACTTGATCCATTCATCATTGTTAGTATGTTTGCTCCAAAAAAAAAGAGAGAAAAAGGAAAATAAAAAGAACAAAAAGAAAAAGATGCTCTTGAGGCTTGCACATCTAAGTTTGTATTATGAAAAACATACATTGGGCAAAAATTTATTGATCATTGGAGCAAAATTGTCATGACATTCAAATTCAATAGATATGGTGCTCATCTGCTCTAAGGGAATCATTCAAATAAGAATAGAGAAATCCTAACTAGGGCAATTACTTCATGCTCACATGCATCACCCTCAATTCTATTCTTCCAAACCAAATCTGAGATGATTGCCCGACCCATCATTTCATTCTCACATCCCATCACCTAGCATCTCAACATGCAAACTGGGGCAGTTGCCCAAACCTCCATTCCATCCTCACATATTTCTTTGGTTGGGGAATTACTTGACTTGCCATTCCTTTCATATGTCATCATGGTCATTTAGCGACCTCAACCACATCCATGTCTTTCAGACTTTCCTTGAATTGTCATGCATTTTTAATAAACAATGCTTCAAAGAGGGGTAATATGAGTTCAGTAACATGATCTAACAATTTGATGATAATCCCTCGGTTAGCACCTTGGACCAAAGAGACTCGGTTGGCCTCAGAAAGAGCTATCATTGTCATGAATTTGTGCTTTTACTGACCATAATTAGGGGAAAAGTCTACATCCATCCAGAGCATATCCATGAGGAGAAAAGAAGGCACGTGTCTGTGCAATTTGAAGAAAACATGAACAAGCCGCAAGTTGACCAGCTTGAGTTTGCCTGAATTTGGATTCAGATGCCGATTTTTGAAATTAAAGTTTTTCAAGGAAGCGATCCAGTCTAAAGGTTCACTTCTCACACTAAAAATCCCATTTCTAACAAGGTCTTTGTACCTCACTTTTTTCAAAATAAACATTCTACCCTCTACATGCTGCATCATTAGTTTCATCATGCATCATTTTCACTACATTGCATACTAGGCATCAAATCATGCATGTTAGGTCATAATAGGCATGCTCATCACTTTGTGCATTATCATTGCATCAAAAAAAAAAAAAGAGAGAAAAAAAAAAGAAGAAAAGAAAAAAAAAGAGAAGAAAAAAAAAAGAAAAAGGAAAAAGAAAAAGAAAAAATCAAAAAAGAAAAAAGAGAAAAAATCAAAGAAGGAACAAAGAGAAAAAAGGAGAAAGAAACTCAAAAAAAAAAAGAGAAGAAGAAAAAAAAAAGAGAAAAGAAAAAGAAATTCTTGTCTCGTTTTTTCCAAAGCCGGGCAGCCGACCCGCACTCTTTATTTTTCTGTCAAAGCCGGGTAGTCGACCCGCACCCTTTACTTTTCTGTCAAAGCCGGGCATCCGACCCGCACCCTTTTACTTTCCTATCAAAGCCGGGCATCCGACCCGCACCCTTTATCTTCCTGTCAAAGCCGGGCAGCCGACCCGCACCCTTTTACTTTCCTGTCAAAGCCGGGCATCCGACCCGCACCCTTTTACTTTTCTGTCAAAGCCGGGCAGCCGACCCGCACCCTTTATTTTTCTGCCAAAGCCGGGCATCCGACCCGCACCCTTTTATTTTTTTGCCAAAGCCGGGCATTCGACCCGCACCCTTTATTTTTCTGTCAAAGCCGGGCAGCCGACCCGCACCCTTTACTTTCCTGTCAAAGCCGGGCAGCCGACCCGCACCCCTTTTATTTTTCAACCAAAGCCGGGCAGTCGACCCGCACCCTTTACTTTTCTGCCAAAGCCGGGCAGCCGACCCGCACCCCTTTAGTTTTCCGCCAAAGCCGGGCAGTCGACCCACACCCTTTACTTTTCTGTCAAAGCCGGGCAGTCGACCCGCACCCTTTACTTTTCTGCCAAAGCTGGGCGTCCGACCCGCACCCTTTTATTTTTCTGTCAAAGCCGGGCGTCCGACCCGCACCCCTTTTACTTTTTCGCCAAAGCCCGGAACCTGCCCAGCACCCATGGTCGTAGTCCAGTACCTGCCTGGTGACCAACTCAAAGCTCGGAACTTGCCCGGCACCCATGGTCGTAGTCCAGTACCTGCCTGGTGACCTTTCTCTTCATGGTCGTAGTCCAGTACCTGCCTGGTGACCTCATTCTCTGAACGGTCGTAGTCCAGTACCTGCCTGGTGACCTTATCTCTCTCAACGGTCGTAGTCCAGTACCTACCTGGTGACTCTTTCTCCTCAATGGTCATAGTTCAGTACCTGCCTGGCGACCATTCTCATTCAGCCATGGTCGTAGTCCAGTACCTGCTTGGTGGCCAATTGACCAACCCAAAGCCCGAAACCTGCCCGGCAACCTCTACTCAAAGCCCGAAACCTGCTCGGCATCTTTAACTCAAAGTCGGGAACCTCACCTGTGCATTGACTTTCTTACAAGGTCATGAGTTTGGTGCGGACTGTTACCACCTCAGTCAGAGTTTGCTCTCTTGACTCGTTCAAACTTCCGAACAAAATTGGGGTTCTGGTCTTTACTTATCTTTTACTTTAATAATATGAAAACTAACATTTTCATATTCTCTAGTAAAATATAAGTAAAGAGGGGCAGCTGTTGACACCCAATTTTGTCCGGATTCTTATTTATTTTCAAGAATAAAAAAAGGAGAAAAACAAGAAAACAAGAAAAAAGACAGCAAAAAGAAAAAGATAAAAGAAAAAAAAGAGAGAAAAAAGAATAAAAGCAAAAAAAAAGAGAAGAAGCTCCGCGTCCTCACCATAAGCCCATGCGCCCTCGCACACCGTAGCAGTGTCCTTGTGAGGCGAGAAGGCGAAGCGCTGTTGGGTTCTCCGCATCCCCACCGTGTACCCTCGCCTTCACAGAAGCACCGTAGCGCACTCCAATTGGTTATAAAACTCATCTTCACGCTTTGAAAAAACCAGAAGCGGCGCCCCTCCCAGACCTAGCAATTCGAAGGAGCTCCAACCAGCGGCCGCCACCCCCTTCCTCTCCATTTTTTCCTTCATCATTTTTTTCTCCTTCGAACTATCGTTTCCAGCCTCAACGGTTTTATCACTACTACTTTCCACCTTTTTTTCTTTCACTCACTATTTTCACTTCTCCACCCTTCATCGACCCCCACCAGCCACACTCCCATTTTCTTCCTCAACCACTGAACAACCCAGCCCCCTGCAAACACCCAGAAATCATCCTAACTGCCATGCCGTGAAGCTACCGTGCACCCATCAAGCGGCCTCAGTCTTGGCACTGCATCGTCGCCGCTCTGCGACTTCTCCCTACACCGTCTTGCATTCATATTTTGCCGACACCCGTACTGTTCGAGACGGCGCCAGACCACCAGCATCACGCCGGGCCACCCCCGTGTCCACCGCCGTCTCGGCCGAGGTCGCCACCTCGGATCCCTGTTACCTTCCAAGGTTTCCACTCTCTGCACTTTCACGTCTTGCTATACACTTTCAATACACTTTCATTATATTTGTTGTTATATTAAATGGGTAGAGCCTGTTACGGTTTTGATTCATTGTTTTGATTCACTCTTTGTTTGCACATGTAGTTGAGCTTGGATTTAATATTTGGTATTAGAAAAAGGCAAAAGAATAAATAAATGAAATAAAAATAGATTTAGAAGTAATTGATTTAATCTTGAAATAAAACATGTATGTGAAACCAAAATTTAAAAAATTGGTAATTAGTTATAGCCATTTTGGATCTTTTTCCTATTCGGCTATTGCGATAATTACGTTTTTTTCTAATTAATTAAGTACTTAGTTATAGCCATTTTGGATCTTCTTCCTATTTGGCTATTGTGAAAACTCCTTTTTTGTAATTAATTAATTAAGTAACTAGTGATAGTCAATTTTGGATCTTCTTCCTATTTGACTATTGCGAAAACATTTTAGATGAAAACTCAATAGTGATAGTCGTTTTGGATCCTCTTCCTATTCGACTGTTGCGAAAAACCTCCTTTTTAGTCGGTCAAAATTAGTAACCATTTTGGATCCTCTTCCTATTTGGTTACTATGAGACCAAGTGAATTATTTTCAATAAAGGCAAAAAATCAAAATTAAAACAAAATCAACACACAATCATTTTCTACTAAAGAACTACGTAGCTTTGATTTCCTCACTGCACCTGAGGATACGTAGGAGCAGGGACCTTCCCTGTCAAGCACAAAAATAATTTTTTCATAATTTTTCTCCTTTATCTTGTAAATAAATAAATAATTTCTTTTTGGGGTAAAATAAATAATTTTAAAAGCTAACAAAATTTGCACATTTAATTAGAGGTAACCGCTTTTTAGCGGACGTTGTAGGGTGCTAATACCTTCCCTACACGTAATCGACTCCCGAACCCAAAATCTGGTTCCAAAGGCCATTTTCTTCAAAAATGGGTTTTCCAATGTTTTCCCATTAAATAAACCTTGGTGGCGACTCCTCTATAATTTTTGGGTTGCTTCAGGGGTGATTTGGGTGTCCAAAAATTGGGGATCTTGTATATGATGTTCCTAAATCACATGTCCAAAATTTGAAAGCATCTCACTATATAATAGAAAATTCACATCCTATTGTATACATTAAGCAAAATAATTTTTCTAATAAACAAACGCTTGACAGCACAAGATGCAGCCAAAAAATTGTCATTCATGTGGCGTTTGAGGATTTCAAAATAAATTGCTTTCAGTTTTAAACTAAAAGCATTTCTTACAAGAAAAAATTGAACCTTGAAGAAAGAATTCTTCGTTCTGCGACAGCCAGTTCAAGAAAACAACGTTTACACAAACCTGTTGCGCCGCGCGATGGACAGTAAACATGGATTCCGAAAGGTTCTGCAGCGAGGGATGCTAATGCTTTGTAAAAAGAAATTCTACTTTCTTCGCAATGAAGAGACACCTCTGAGATATATTGGGAAACATTTTTTAAAGAATTTCAATGCTTCTGCAGTGAGATACACGTTGGTGCTTATTACCCAAGAAAACTCCAAGGTATCGTAGTGATCACCAATAAATAAAGAAGAGATTAATATTAAATGTGACAGATAATTGAGGCTTGTTCAACAATAATTATTCTTATTATATTCATCTGCTTCATGACACGTGTTTGTATATGCAACAATTTATTAGAACCATTTTCTTGTTTTTTTTTTATTGAGTTTATAAAGAATACATTTATGGGAAGGCCACGAGTTTCAAACGGCTAAGTTCCCAAGTCTTTCACTCTATGCCATGGAATTCCAATTATCTTCCTCCGTGGTCAATGCCTCATTCCTCTTTTTGCTGCTTTGTCTAGCAAAGATTTACAAGCAGAAAATCAAAGCGAGGAGTACTGCGGTTCATAAACTTCTACCCCCTGGGCCATGGAAGCTGCCTATAATAGGGAACCTGCATCAACTGGCAGTGGCAGGATCACTCCCTCACCACACTCTTCGAGATCTATCCCACAAACATGGACCTCTCATGCATCTTCAACTGGGTGAAATCTCCGCAGTGGTAGTTTCTTCCCCTGATATGGCCAAGGAGGTAATGAAGACACACGATCTCTCTTTTGTGCAGAGGCCAGAGCTACTCTGTCCTAAAATATTGGCATATGGATCAACAGATATTGCATTTGCTCCATACGGTGATTACTGGAGACAGATGAGGAAAATATGCACATTGGAGCTTCTCAGTGCCAAAAGGGTTCAATCTTTCTCCTTCATCAGAGAAGATGAGGTGGCAAAGCTCATTCAATCCATTCAGTTGTTCTCTGCCTCTGAAGGCTCTGTACCGGTCAATTTCACTAAAATGGTTCTCTCTTTGGTAATTACCCTTGTTTCGAGGGCAGCATTTGGTAAAAAATCTGAATATGAAGAGGAGCTTTTGTCTTTGCTCAAGAAAGGAGTTGAAATGACGGGAGGATTTGACGTTGCTGATTTGTTCCCTTCGCTGAAACCGATCCATCTCATAACTCGGATGAAGGCTAAATTGGAGAACATGCAAAAGAAGCTGGACAGGATCTTAGAAAACATTGTCAACGAGCATCGATCAAATTACCATGGCAACAAAGGTGAAAATCTCGTTGATGTTCTCTTGCGCGTTCAACAGAGTGGTGATCTGGAGATCCCAATCACAGACAACAACATCAAAGCCGTGATATGGGTTAGTAAATCTATCATAAAAATTCTTAAATTGTACTTTTTTTTATATCATTATTTTACTTTAAAAGAAAAGTATGCACCGGTATATGTGATATATATCATCTCTCATATCGTGCCATATGTTACATTTCCAACTTTTAGAAAAGAACCATAGAAATAAAAGACTCTTATCTTATACGGGTAGATTAATTAGTAATATATATAAACATGAGCATGAGCCGTATGTTCTGCTTCAAATGCAATCATCATATGGTTTATATATATAAACTTATGCTTGAGCTGTACTTTCTGCTTCAAATGCTGTCATCATGTGGTTTTTGTTATGAAACATGATGACTAGTTGTTCCAACATATTAATATTAGTCACATGTGGAACAGGCGGACGTGTTTGGTGCTGGGACTGATACTTCAGCAACAGCAATAGAGTGGGCCATGTCAGAGCTGATGAAAAACCCAAGAGTGAGGGAGAAGGCACAGGCTGAAATAAGAGAAGCTTTTAGGGGAAAGAAGACAATTTATGAGACTGGTCTAAATGAACTCGGTTACTTGAAGTCAGTGATCAAGGAAACCATGCGGTTACACCCACCGGTTCCCTTGTTGCTCCCAAGAGAATGCAGGGAACAGTGCAAGATAGGTGGGTATGAAATACCTGTGAAGACTAAAGTGATAGTGAATGCATGGGCACTTGGGAGAGATCCCAAGCATTGGTATGATGCGGACAAGTTTATACCTGAGAGGTTTCATCATGACACTAGTTTTGATTTTAAAGGGAATAACTTTGAGTATATCCCTTTTGGGGCAGGAAGGAGAATTTGTCCTGGTATTTCACTTGGCTTGGCTAATATCGAGCTTCCTCTGGCTGCATTGCTCTACCACTTTGACTGGGAACTTCCCAATGGAGTGAAACCTGAGGATTTGGATATGACTGAAGCCTTTGGAGCTGCGGTGGCAAGGAGAAACGACCTGTATTTGATTCCAACTCCATGTAAGCTATAACTATTCCCTTCATCTTGATGTCATTGACAATTGACCCTCTATGTTGTCTTGTCCACTCCTCATTTCTTCCTTCTAGTTCAGTTTGTCAAATAATTTTTTAAGGTAAAAAAAAAAGTAGAATGTGGTCAGCCACATTTGTGCTCATTGAACTCATGGATATTAATTAGTTAGGGAAAGTATGGTAATCTTATTACTGTTCAACTAGTTAGTCTACCTATTGCGTCGCTTATTGAAAATATTAATATTAATTAAATATACTCCTCGTCCTCAATCTCATAGGTGGTGTTTCTGGAGTTTCTACCTAAGAAAGGTACTCTCATGGAAATCCAAGATTTCATTGAATATTTTCAGGAGTCAATTCAGCCGCTACCAGACAATTAAATATTTATGTTAAATTAGTTATTTATGATAATTAAATATTTATCAATCAAAAGTAGATTATCAGCTATTTTTGTTTGGAAAAAGTAGGTGATAAATTAGTTGATAGCCGATGAAGTAGTTAATAGCTGATAAGTTAGTTTAAAACTGATAGTTGATAGATTATAGCTGAAAAATAGATTTATTGATTTTAAAATATTTGGTAAATTTAGTTATTTAATTAACTGATAAATGTAAAATATATATAATGATATATTTATAAAATGTTAAAATAATTTCTATTGTTATATTTATTATTTATTTACACATAGTTATTGATAATTTATTTATAATCTAAAAATTAAAATATTAATTTTTTTTTTAGACTTACTTTTTTTTTAAAAATATTTTTATTAAATAAATGAGATAATATAAATAAAATTAATTTTGAAATTTTATGTGATAATTTATTTATAAAAACATATATGTAGATTTTTTATAATTTTTGTTTAAAAAGATTATTATTTATGTGGAAATAGTGGTTAAGGGTTTTTTTTTTCAAAAAAAATCATAACTGTTTATATTTAACATTTTCTCGTCATTTCTCAATTTGTGCGATAAGGCTGCTGAAGCACGCAGAGCGGAGAGGAGGGGAAATGGCATACCGTCTTTGCTCTACTCCTTCCGCTCTCCTCCACGACCTACCCTCCATCTCTTCTTCTTCCCGCAAATTCAAAGTTCGAAACTTTATCCCTTCCTTTCAAACCCCACCTTCGCTCACGTCCCAATCCAAAACCTTTCTCCATGCCAACCACGTCTCCTTGCAGGAACCTATTCCACAGCAACTAGCACAGGACATTAACTCCGAGGAACACGCAAACTCTGAGGACCCACTTGGAAAATCTTCGTCGAAAAGCAGTTACATTTGGGTCAATCCCAAAAGTCCCAGAGCCAAACAGCTTGGGAAGATATCCTATGATGCCAAGTACACTTCTCTTGTCAACCTTGCCCGCTCTTTGGATTCCTGCAATCCCACCGAACATGATGTCTCTGAAGTGTTGAAGGGCTTAGGGGATAAGGTTTTAGAGCAAGACGCCGTAATTGTCATCAACAACATGGTGAATTCCGTCACTGCACCTCTTGTTCTTGAATACTTTCAGCGAAAGATTACACCCACCAGGGAGGTGATTCTTTACAATGTCACCCTTAAGGTGTTTCGAAAGTGTAAGGATTTGGATGGAGCAGAGAAGCTGTTTGATCAAATGCTTGAGAGAGGAGTGAGGCCTGATAATATTACCTTTTCAACTATAATTAGCTGCGCTAGGATGTGTTATTTGCCCAATAAAGCCGTGGAATGGTATGAAAAGATGCCCTCCTTTGGCTGTGAACCTGATGATCTTACATACTCGGTCATGATTGATGCTTATGGCCGTGCTGGTAATATTGATATGGCTTTGAACCTGTATGATCGTGCCAGAACCGAGAAATGGCGCATTGATACCGTGACATTCTCAACGCTGATTAAGATGTATGGGTTGGCAGGAAATTATGATGGATGCTTAAATGTCTATGAAGAAATGAAGGCTCTTGGTGTTAAGCCTAACTTGGTTGTTTATAACACACTGTTGGATGCCATGGGGAGAGCAAAGAGGCCCTGGCAGGCCAAGACTATATATAAAGAGATGACTAATAATGGATTTTCACCAAATCGGGCAACCTATGCATCTCTCTTACAGGCCTATGGTAGAGCACGGTACAGTGAAGATGCTCTCATTGTTTACAAGGAAATGAAGGAAAAGGGAATGGATTTGAATACACATCTTTATAATACCCTTTTAGCCATGTGTGCCGATGTGGGCTATGCTGACGAAGCATTTGAAATTTTTGAAGACATGAGAAGTTCTGCTGCCTGCCTTCCTGACAGTTGGACATTCTCGTCCCTAATTACCATATATTCCTGCAGTGGGAAAGTCTCAGACGCTGAAAGAATGTTCAATGAAATGATTGAGTCTGGATTCGAGCCTACCATTTTTGTTCTCACATCACTTGTCCAGTGCTATGGAAAAGCCAAGCGTACCGACGATGTTGTGAAGACTTTCAACCAGCTCTTGGATTTGGGCATGGCTCCAGATGATCGACTCTGTGGTTGTCTTCTGAATGTTATGACCCAAACACCAAAAGAAGAACTTGGTAAGCTAACAGAATGTGTGGAGAAGGCTAATCCAAAGCTTGGGTCTGTGGTAAGATATTTGGTGGAAGGGCAGGATGGCGATGGAGAGTTTAGAAAAGAGGCATCAGAACTATTTAATTCAATTATTGATGGAGTAAAGAAGGCCTTTTGCAATTCTCTGATTGATCTTTGCATCAACCTGGATTTGTTGGACAGAGCCTGTGAGCTTCTGGACCTGGGGTTGACACTTGAGATATACATGGATATACAATCCAGGTCTCAAACTCAGTGGTCTTTGCACCTAAAGGGTCTCTCAGCCGGATCTGCGCTGACTGCATTCCATGTTTGGATGCATGACTTGTCTAAGGCTTTGGAATCAGGAGGGGACCTTCCACCACTGCTTGGAATTAATACTGGTCATGGGAAACACAAGTATTCTGAGAAAGGTTTGGCAAGTGTGTTTGAATCACATTTGAAGGAACTCAATGCTCCATTCCATGAGGCTCCTGATAAGGCTGGCTGGTTTTTGACTACACAGGTAGCAGTCAAGTCATGGCTGGAGTCTAGCGGTTCATCTGAACTAGCTCCTGCATAATTTCTGAACTCCATGGTTGTTAGATATTCCAATAACAACGGGTTTTTTTTTACTTATAATGTTGTTTCAGGGAATGATGTGCCGCACTGCCATGTAGTTTTTATGCATTTTCCTTTGTCTTTTAGGGAAATTTTTGTATTAGCTTCACAAACAACAATTTTATTATCCAGTTTGGTTGATAGGTTTCTTTGCAGTTGAGGGATCTAGGAAACTGTAAATTCTGCTAATTGCTAAATATATCATGTGCACAAATTGCTAAACACACCTTTTTGAGGTATGATGCAAACCACGTGGTTGCAAACATTGATAAATCCATCAATTAATTGTTAGTGTAGAGTGCAGTAAGAATATAGCATGCCAATAACAAAAGATTATGTACTTTCTTGTCCAGATTATACCACGGGTTACGTGTTAGTAGATATACAAAATACAAGTATACTACGGGCTTGAACACTGCGCGATGCACGTTCGCGTATTGAGAAAGACTTGGCTCAGGTGTGTGCTTTCACACTGCATGTGACGTACGCGCAAAAAAAAAGTGCTTGCAGTTTACACGGATTCAATTAAACTCAGCAAATACATTAAAAATGTGAGAGAATCCAAATGACAAACGGTATTGCTCATTTACATACACTTAGTACTATTTGTCGAATGTCGACCATTTAAATTGCAGAAACAGTAGAATTCAATGTCATTTCGCCATGCTAATCTTTCACGTCAAGATATGCAACAACAGGAATTTAAGAGACGCAGACAGAAAACAGCAGTGACTTCATTACTGTCATCATTGCAAGAAAATAAATTGCTTCAAACTTTATTCAAGGGAGAAACTCAAACTTGCAAGAGCCATGGCCTGCCGTTGAACAAAAAGAAGAGATGTCATTTGCATTGGTAAATGGTAATAATATTTCAAATCAGACTAATAGAATCAATTGATAATATTATATAATTAAGAAATCTTACTTGGGTCAAGATCAGTGGTGATTGCTGCAGAATTGAAATAGCAAGAGGCTCCCTTGTGCTTGAACCTCTGATAGTAACTGTTGAAGGCATAGGAGGCATGGTCCCTCATGGTATTTGGAAGGTAACAGGGATGGTTCACTTGTATCTTGCTGCAATCTGCTCCACCCTTACCACAAGCCCAATCCAGGGCCCTCTGCAGCTCCTCATCTGGGGTCTGCTCATCAGCTATGCACCATTCCTTGAATTGTCCTGAAATTTTCCAATAATCCAGGATCAAATAAGATATTACAGGAGTCTTTGTCTTCTAAATAAATAAATGGTTTTATACTCAAAAAACAGTAGTGGCCACCTATAATGCACATTGATACATATCCTTTTAATTTATCTCATTTTAAGACAAAGCTAAGAAAAATCTCTAGCGGAAAGTGATAAACTTAGCAGAGCACCAATTGAGGGTAATGCTGATTTTACCAGATGCTTGACAAGATAGGGTCAAAAGGAGCACAGCTATCAAAATTTTGAGCATTGGAGAAGTTATTAATTGTTCTTGAGGGGCTTCTCAGTATCTGACCTTGAACGATATTCCATATAGTGGCATACAAATACTCTCATAAGTTTTGCCCTATTTATATAGTTTGTCCTGGAGAGGAAAAAGCTCAGATCATAATAGAGACTCTCATTTTTCCATAGGCCGAGACACCAAACTGTGGTCCTACTTCCGTTCCTTCAGTATCACGATAACTTGAAACTTTTTTTTTTCTCTCTAGAATGTCTCTATCACCACGATTTTGTTATATTAAACTTTTTTGCCTGATTTTATCAAGGCTTAAATATATTTTTAGTCCCTCATATTTGACTTAAGTTCATTTTTTGTCTCTCAAATATTAAAAATATTATTTTAGTCCCTAATCTTTTAGTTCTGATTTTCAAAAAATTAAGGACTAAAATAATATTCTTGGTATTTGAGAGACCAAAAACGAACTTAAGCCAAATATGAGGGACTAAAAACATATTTAAGCCTTTTATTAATATCCAGATGTTAGATATGGAGATCCCAAATATGGCATCTCTGATATTTTTTAAAATCTATTGATAACTTGCCAAATAAGAGTGGATAAATTGCACATGGTACAGAAAGTAAATTTAGAGAACCTCCACAATAGTACTTATGGGGATCAAGAATTCTGTGGCGTGAATTAAGCAAATTACTTATATAGTGTTCATTGTACAAGATAAAGACATCAAGAATAAATAGTCCAGTAGGTCCGTTCTAAGCATATTTTCTTTTACAATTAGGAATCTAGATGACCAATTCTCCAAGGAAGGTATAAGACCATAAAGCAGAAGTCAGGATCCCTACAGGAGTTGCAAATAAAAAAAAATGATTCCTTTTATTTGTTTATACCTTTTCCATCTAAATTTCATGTCTTAAGGCTGATCCTGTTGGGAGCACAACGTAGAATATACAAACCCAATAATTTCTTTGTATGCTTTACGCGAAAATGCTTCTTCGGCTAAAAATTGTTATGATATGAGTGATGAGTATCTCAAAACCGAAATGTTCTTCATCTCATCCTCATTAAGATGAATATGTACATGTTAATACGCATAACAGAAAAACAAAAAAAAGGACTATCTAGCTTGATTGGATTTTTGTGAGTTCATCTCATACCCAAACAAACAGAAAAGACAATTTGGATTCATTGAGCTTTGAAGTCATCTTTAGTTGTCATTATAATATTGTAAACCTGATTGCATGAAAACCGTTTACTTGTTAAAAGAAGTCTGTCCTTGTACGTAATTATTATATTCATTTAGCCACCATTAGGCATAGCATCAGCGATCATGTTTTCCCATGGACCATTTACATGATCATCCAGCCCCACTGCAAAGGTTGCTACTTTGTTCACATTTTCCAATAAGGTAACAGTTAGGCGCAATTTCGTTACATTAAACATATACAGATTCCCTTTAAAAAAAATGACAAGAAAGAAAGATCACTAATACTTAGCTTAGCAGATTAATAACAAGATGTAACAGACTGATGCTAACTAAAAAGAAAAATACACAACTTGATTTTGGACCAAATCAAAGAAACCTACAACCGACCTAGAAAACGAGACACAGACGGTTCATATGTAGATATTATGCGACTCACCAAAATTCCTAAACAACTCTCCAGTTCATGCTATTTCAAACCTATGATTGAATCATTTCACAGCACTACTTATACAATAGACATGATCAATTCATCACAGATAATTAATGATAGCAGATAGCTAGCTGATAACTAATATTAATATGATGATTAATGATAGCTTAGTGCGCACCAAGAAAAGAGGCCATTGTGTCACACATTATTAGGTGTTAATGAAAGTGTTATACATGAAAGCTGGATTAATTCTTAGAAAATGCAAGTACTACACGTGCTACAGGTGAAGAGAAGTATCAACACCAGAGTCAGAATCATAGACGTCCTTCCATGAAGCCTGCACGGGTTGTGTGGAGCACAAGTTCTTGGAAACTGTGGTACTCTCCACTGTACAATTAGTACTACTGTTGTGGTTGTTGTTGTTGTCCTCCTGCATGCCCTGTGATGTTGGCCACAGAGAAAGAGAAACATGGAGTGGTGACTTTGATGGAATGATCAATTCAGGGTGGAAAAACAGCCTTGTTGTTGTTGTTGACTGATCATAAATCGTAGTGGGGTTACTGAAATTGAAATGTTTGGGTTCAGTGCTGAGCATTTTCATCAACTCTCTCTTTTCCCTCATCTCCTTCACGCTTTGCAACTGTATAAACCTCTCTTGTAGCAGAGCAATGGAAGAGTGAACCACAGTGGGGTCATGGATTTTCCTTCTCATTATGAGAGTAACTACGTGGTCGTGGCTTCAAAAAACCAAGATGGTATGTGTACTCTCTAAGGAGCCATGAATTAATTGCTTTACGTATGTATTTATAGAGTGAAGAGTATTGATTTTTCTAATACCATGAATTATTTACTTGTAGTGTATCGATAAAATTCTCGATGATTAAAAAAAGGAATGAGAATCGGCAGCTAAGCTGCAAAGTCCAAACAGAAGAAGTTGATTGGCCAATCTAACCGATTTCGTAGTTTGTGCTTTGTGAGGGGATTGCATAAGCATATCTATATCTATCCTTTTTTTTTTCTTTTCGGTACAAAGAGGCAAAAGCATTGGTAAAGCAGAAAGGGGCTCCTAGAATAGTCCAAGGGGAATGTCGGAGCTAGCACATGGAAGGGTGTGTTTGGAGGATTAACAAGTCGAGTGATGCTGTGCCAAAATGTCCAAAAGCCCTCTCTCTTCTTTCAGCTTTGGGGTTGGTGGAGTTTTTTTTGTAGGCTTTGTTGTTTGGATACCATATCATATGTGATTTATTTTCCCTTTCCTTTTACATTTATTTCTTTCTTCCTAATAATACTCTTCTAACTTTTTCCTTTTGTTTGGATTAGGGGAAGTTGAAGAATTGGGGACAGTGTAAAAGAGCAAAAGGACAAGGGGTTATTAGGAGAAGAGGAATAATCTTGGCAAGTCTGCCGAGTCATGATCATGCTTTGATCGAACAATTATGTATGACAAGGACAAACATACCAACATTAATTCTTCTCTCTCTCTCTTGATCTCTATGCAAGTTCTTTGTCTCCAAGTGTTTGGATGTGAATGGCATGCAGAAATGAAAGCTGCAGATACCACTAAGATGTTTAGATTGGATGCAATTCCTTCTTTTATGCAGCAACCCCCTCTCCCTTTTCCTTTTTTCTTAATATTATTTTCTGTAGGTCTTGGAAATTTGAAACACGTGTTGACCGATTGAGATTATACTAGACTCAAAGATAGGCCAGGCGTGCATTAAAAATCCTATCATATTTTCATTGGCCATTAAGTTAGTTAAAAAGCACGTTTTGCAGGAATGGAATGGATATGCATGGATGCACACAATGAGTAATCTAGAACAGTAGCACGAAGTGCTGGCTGGCTGTTTAGCGCTGCGTTATGCCCCATAAAGAAAAAGGCATTTTGAATGGACGTAGCAGCTCCAGAAGACGTTAGGTGACTTCAACTTTTTTTTTATAATTTTTAAAAAAAGTGGCATTTTTTACAAAAAGCCTAATAAGTAATGACGATAGTTACGATACTCCCGGGCCCAGCAGTCAAACGACTTGTTATTTAAAGTTTCCACAGCTCATTATGCACCTCTGAGTGCATCACTGGGGATAGTTCTGAATGTGATTGGAAAGTGTCTCTCTAAGTCCATGCCTACACTACACATGCGGTCAAATGTGTCAATATATCTGTGGTGTGGATCATGTCAGTATAGAAATTACTAAATTTTATTTCCAAGGTCCGTCTACCATAGGAAAATCATTATTATAAGGGACTTCCATCATTTTGATGGGAGTGGGGGTTATGCTCTTGTAACTTGCAAGGACTATTGTTGGTGATTAATATGGATTAATTGGAGTCACCAAGTTAACTGGCAATGAAACTTGGTTTATGGTCCTGCTGCTGTCTGCCTTGAGCCACACCACCCACGAGAACCTTTGAAGAAATTGGCCAACAAGGTCCAACGGACAATTGAGAACAACAATTAATGTCTTCTTTTTACATTTTTCCATTACCTATTAAAATTGTACCTTGGTTGGGTTGCGCTTCCCTTTATATCTGGCAATTGCAATATTTGAAGATCATTTCCTTTTTGGCAAGAAATGCTATAGCCAGGTTAGTTGGTTTCGCTGAATGGTTATGTCTTAATTACCAGTGTCCATGTATTTAATGGATCACTTAGACACTAAAAAATAAGTGACAGATATTTCAGTTTGCAAGTTGTAACATTGTTTGGGTTTAATATTCCCCTTTGTAATAGAAAATATGTCTATTTCATTTGCCGGCATTGTTGCTTTGTGTTCAGCGCCTAAGGATTGGGTTAGGGAGAACGCCATAGTCATGTATGAATTCTCTATTGAGCTGAGCATTGTTCTTCTTTTGGGTAAATGACCACAATAATTAATAAACCATATTTAGTATCCACCAACCACCATATAGTTTTGTAATATGTGGGATATTCAGCCTCCGTGATGTAACAACACAGAATCGAGGCAGAGAACAGTGGCTGAAAATCAGAAGTGACCGAAATAATATCATCAACTATCAAGTATCAACAGAGACAAGTGAGAAAACTAACTTGTTCCAAGTGTCCCAATTTTGGTCGTGTCCAGACAAACCAAGTGTCCTAAGGGGCTTTTTATCACTATAGTACTTTTTTTTTTATTTTTCAATTTAGTTTTTTTTTTATTTCTCAAACTAGTACCTTTTTCATTAAAATATTTATTTTTATTAGTTATCAATTAATTAAATATTAAATATTAGTTTAAAATTATAATTAGATTGTTAATTGTTAATTAATTACATATTTAATTGTTAAATGTTTATTAACTTGATTTGTTAACTAATTAATAATATAATTATATAAAATAGCTCACATTGATTTAAAATTTAAAAATAAAAATACAATATTAATTGTTAGTTTAAAAGTCAAGACATCAATGTCTCTGTCTCCGCACACCGATCGGAGTACTCTCATCAACTCCTTTTTTGTCACAAAAGACATATATCAATGTCTCTATCTCCGCACATTGATCGGAGCACCCCCCTCTACTCCTTTTTTGTCACAAAAGACAAAGATATCAATGTCTCTGTCTCCACACACTAATCTGAGCATCCTCCTCCACTCCTTTTTTGTCACAAAAGACAAAGACATCAATGTTTCTGTCTCCGCACACTGATCGGAGCACCCTCCCTCCACTCCTTTAGCCGCTGCTTGTTCCCAAATTCACCATGACTACATGATATATGTGCCTCCCCAGTACACATTGCAAAATGTATACAATGTTTACCACGAAGAGTTCAATCGATGTCTCACCGTTCATATTGGCCAGAATACAATGGAATTAAGTTGTGCCACAATCCAGCAATGTAGAGAGATCCAAATGGTCGTCCACAACCCACAAGGATTCGTACTGAAATGGATCAAACGGAAAGGAGTCGTCATCCCAAGAGATATGGACTGTGTCGAAATGAAGGGCATAACAAGAAAAAATGTCTTTACCATTCTGGAGCTAATACACAGCAGTAAGAAGTTTCTATAATTTGCATTTAGTTCACTTTTGTATCATTTCTGTTTTTATCACTTTTGTATTTGTATTTTTAAATTTTAAATCAATGTGAACTATTTTCTATAATTATATTATTAATTAGTTAACAAATTGAGTTAATAAATATTTAACAATTAAATATTTAATTAATTAACAATTAAAAATTTAATTACAATTTCAAACTAATATTTAATATTTAATTAATCGATAACTAATAAAAATAAATATTTTAATGAAAAGAGTGCTAGTTTGGGAAATAAAAAAAAAGTGCTAGATTGAAAAATAATAAAAAAAAGTGCTATAGTGATCAAAAAGCCATCCTAAGGCATGTTCACACCTTTTCTTTTGTCTTTGGTGTTCACACCTTAGACTTGGGGCTTTTCTATCTATACATACATATTTTTTCATCCATACATACCTAATGCAGAACTAATAGTTCTGCATGTATATTTTTTTAAAAGATACATAATGTGAAACTATTAGTTCCGCGCGTTGTAATTCAATGTGAAACTAATAGTTCTGCAAGCATTTTTGATTCGTTATGCATGCTTGCAAAACTATTAGTTCTGCATTGAATTATAATGTGCGGAACTATTAATTCCACATCATGTATTTTTTCAAAAAAAAAATACTTACGGAACTATTAGTTCCACATCATGTATATTTTTAAAAATAATACATATAATTCCACATTAAATATGTGTAGATAAAAAAAAATATGTGTAGATAGAAAATACCTAGACTTGCATGTACGCATCGTTAGGGATGTAAATGGGGCGGGGCGGGCACGGGTAGTAGCTACCCGCTACCCGCCCCGTTGGATATCCCCGCCCCCCGCTACCCGCCCCATACCCGCGCGGGTACCCGTTATTTAGCCTTTAGCGGGTATCCGCGATATCCACGGGTACCCACGGATATCCACGGATATTTAAAAAAAACAAAAAAAATGAGAATTTCATCATCATCATCTAATTGGAACACGGGATGCTTCTCTGCCTCCTCACCATGAACCCTCTCATGCACACAAACACCCTATCAAACACCCAATCCCCTACCCTTCTTTTCTTCAGCAGCAGCCGTCCCCAACTCACAGAACTAGAACAAGGCAACAAGCGAACCATGTCTAGCTAATGAACAATAAAAGGACGGAATGAAATACATCTTGTGAGACTGGACGACGAGACTACAACTACTGGACGATGACAACGAGGGTGCGATGGCGGACCTTGTTGCGACGGCTGTGAAGGGTGGAAGAGTGAAGAGTGGAAGAGGGAAGAGTGGAAGGGTGGAAGGGCGGAAGAGGGAAGAGTGAAGAGTGGAAGAGTGGAAGTCTGGAAGTGAGGAGAGGAAGTGATCTGAGAGGATTGGAGACAGAAACGGCGCAAGCAAGAGACATTAGGGTCACTTTAAGAATATATATATATATTAGTTCTACAGTAGCGGGTACGGGTACCCGCGGGTACGGGTACCCGCGGGTACGGGTACCTTGCCACCCGTCCCTGTCCCCGTTTATTAATGGGTACTTTAAATATCCGTTTATTTTACCCGCGGATACCCGTTAAGTTACCCGCCCCATACCCGTAACGGATTTTATCCGCGGGTACCCGCGGGTACGGGTTTTTTTGACATCTCTACGCATCGTTGGACCCCAAGGGGTTTTTGCTTTTTTTCCTTTTTTGTGGGGTATCAATGGGCCACACGGGACAGGTTTAAATCACGATAATATATTTGGCACCAATAGATGGGCCTCAACTTACGTAGAAAGGAAATTCCCATTATTCTGGGAATTAGTAAATATACTCCAGATTTTTTACTATATACCCTATATTAATATAGAAATTTTAAAAATACTTTCAAATTTTGTGTATATTTTGGAAACTAGAGTTTCTGGAATACAAATTGTATGGAGACTGGAGTTTTTGGAATACAAATTTATATTCCGGAATACAAATTTAATTAGAGTTTCCGGATTACAAATTTGCAGTTTCTGAAATACAAATCCAGAATTCAAAATTGCATTCCGGAAATTCCATATTTTGAAATACAAAATTGCATTCTAAAAACTAAATTTTCCTAGAGTTTCCAGAACAATATAAAAACACACTTTTTGGTATTAGAAACACAAGTTTCCGGGAGTGGATGAAGGCGTACGGGTGGGGTGTGTGGGGCTTGGGGGTTTTTGAAAGAAGAAAGAAGGAAAGGATAGGGTAGGGTAGTAATTTAATGACAAAAAATCATTTAAAGTGGGGTGAATGGATAAAAGTGTGGGTGTATTTACCAGCTTCCTTATTCTGTCATAACACTTAATCTGCTCCAAGCCTCCAAGTACAACTAAAAAGAGTGGTAAGGCTAATTAATTAAGCTTTAGTAGTTGTGTTACCCGATCGTTAGCTTTTCAGCTAAAAATTAGCTTTTTTATAAGTTATTCTTGCCAAATACAGCCCTCTGGTTGTTTTTACTAATATAATTTTGAAAAATGTATAGCTGCTACAGCACATGATATAAGTATGTCTGCCTTTAAATATGAAATAATTAAACGAAGGTTTAAATCTGTTTTTAGTCTTTCATTTTTTATTGATGTCTGTTTTTAGTCCTTTATTTTTAAAATATATCTTTTTAGTCTTTCATTTTTTAAAAATAGTCTCTTTTAGTCCGTCGGACCATATTT
This sequence comes from Glycyrrhiza uralensis, assembly GCA_030159175.1. NCBI lineage: Eukaryota > Viridiplantae > Streptophyta > Magnoliopsida > Fabales > Fabaceae > Glycyrrhiza > Glycyrrhiza uralensis. Next base: position 59,479,459 of record BRZY01000001.1, on the reverse strand, counting down.
TAAATTCAAAAAGTATCTTTCAAATTTATACTTTGACCCCTCCTAAACCTAATGTTCACTTTAACCTGTTTTTTTCGTTATCCTCTCCCTCCACTGATGGACCACGCTCCCCATCCCCGCACGGCCAAGGGAGGAGCTCCGCGCTGCCAAGGGAGGCTGCGCACAATTGCAAGAAGGGAGGCGGCCACCGTGATCACACAGGGGGGAGAACGAGAGAGAGGCTGCATCTCATAGTGGCTTGGATGAAGGATGTTGGAACTACTCCTAGTGGGGATGGGGGCCGCGGTGCATCAGTGGAGGGGGAGGAGAACGAAAAAATGGGTTAAGGTGAGCATCAGGCTTGGGAGGGGTCAAAGTATAAATTTAAAAGATACTTTTCGAATTTAAAATATGGTCTGAGGGAGTAAAAGAGACCATTTTTAAAAAAATGAGAGAATAAAAAGATGCGTTTTAAAAATAAAAGACTAAAAATGGACCTCAGTAAAAATAAGGGACTAAAAACAAATTTAAGCCTTAAATAAAACATTTAAATTTATATCTGACATATTCATTTTGGTACTGTATCAAGTAAGAAATTTTATTCTTAATATTTTTTTTTCATACTTGTGTGATAAGAAACAAGTTACACATATTTTATGTATCTACTTGAGAAATATTATATCTTCCTATAAATTCTCCTACATATCATTTTATTATTTTATAAAATAAGAAAGAGAATACAACTAATATCTTAAAAACATAAAAAACATTTAATACTTTCTTCATTTAGTAACTAGAAAGATTTGTTGAAATAAAAGGTAGGAGAATTTAGAATTATTCTATGTACTTATTTGACATAAGAAAATTTAATGATATATAGAAATAGGAAAGGAGAAAAAAAGAAGGGAAATGATCGCAAAGCTTTGATTATGGACATTTCAATCGGAGAAAGAAAAAAGAAAAAGGGAAAGTGATTCTACCACAAAGCACTGCCACTGGCCGGGGGGGGGGGGGGGATCATGAAAAGATCAAAGTTGTTGTTGGTACTGGAGAATGAGAGTAAGACAAAAAATATTTTGAGACAATGGGTCCAGTAGAAAAGTTTCTTTCGTTTAGTTGGGAAAGGATAATATCGCCACAAATCTTTGGAATCAATTGTATTTTGCCAATCTCGATCCTTATTATGACCGTCCTACTTTGGTCATAATTTAATCTCTGAATAAGAATAAATACTGTAAGGATCAAAAATGTTGATTTGGGTCTCCCCCACACATGACGTCCTACTCCTAGCCGACGTTAATTTGGACCGCCCCACCATTAACGTGCGATCATATTACTTTGTTTTATTAAAGTTCACTTTAGTATACGTGAGTAGAACAACACAGAACCCTTATGATCTATTGTTCGATTGCTATGCGCATGGTTGCTCTTGCTTGTATCTAAACTGTGTTTGGTGTGACACTGTCTAAGATATTGGAATTTAATTTTTTTTTTATATAATAATGATGATTAATAATTTATATAAATCAATTATTATTATAAAAAATCAGATCTCATACTCTCATGTTGTTACTATTTTACTATTATTATAAAAACAATTAAGTCAACAGACTCTCTTGTCAAAGAAAAAAAAAAGAGTCACAGACTCCCAGAACAGAATGAAGGCGATAAACAAGTATTAAACGAAAATAAGGGAGCTAGAAACAGGGGAATTACAAGAATCCGAAGGGAAAAATAAATTAGCATCAATGAAAAACGAAAAGAGGGATGATAGCGGTAATGAAGGCGTGAAGCTATTGCTTGCAACCCGGCCATACGTTTGTCAGGACGCACATGCAGTTGTCTTGTTACTTTGCCAACGGAATCGTGAAAATTATTTTATTATATTATTTTTACTGTTAGTATTATTTTAAACCGTTAATTCTATTATTCCCGCGTACACTACTCACTCGGTGCTTGGAGGAGCTGAGCTGACTGCCCAGTACCTTCCAACCGTACCCCACCAAACAGTATTCAACCGAACCGAGTGAGAGGAATCTGCAACGTGTAACATTAATAATTTTATTATTATTATTATTATAAATTATACATAAATTATAAAAGTGTGCGCAGGACGCAACGCAACGCAGTAGGAGTGTATCTGTATAAAACCAAAGCCCATTGATTATTGATTACTAGTCCTAATCCATAGATTTAGGTGAAGACTCTAGAGGTTGACCAAAAAAAAAAAAGGTGAAGACTCTAGAGCAACAGCAACAGTGCTGCATCACACGGCACTTCTTCCTCTCCTCTGCCACACAACTCAACCTGCTGAACCAACAACACACGGCCACAGGTATGTTTTCGCCCAAGTACACTTCGTGTTTATGCCCTTGGCCAATGCCTCGTTCCTTTTCTTTCTAGCTTTGCTACTTCGGGGATGTTTCTTATCCTAAAATATGGTTTTATTAACAATTCTTCTATTGGTGGTAGTTTTGCCCCCCTTCTCTTTGTTGAAGTTTTGATATTAGTAATTAAGAACCCTAAGTTCTCGAGTATGAGTAATGGTCTTTCCTCTGTTCTTTTTTGTTCTTTATTTTTTTTTTGACTTTTTTGGCTCTCTTATCTTCCAATACCTGATGAACTCTCTCATTCAGGGGTTCTAGCGGATGATATTTTAAGAGTGTTGATGTAAAACTATGAGTTTATTTTGGATCCTTAATTGGTCATTCAGATTATGAGAACACCCCTTACTACACACAAAGAATCTTACGAGACTGGAATGAGCATCTAGATGCCCTTTTCTTTTCTTTTTTAGTTCCTTCCCCCTTTCTTTTTTGGGAATCTGTCAATCTGAGACGCATTGAGTTTGCATCTCATAATCTAGGAGAAGATATATAGTCGTCAGGATTTGTACTGGTGGATCACACGTTTTTAAATATGTATTTCTTTCATTACACGGATTCATTTGATCAAGAATCCCCTGCATGCGTTGCTTTTTCCCCATAGGTTGTCATCATTTTTTCTAGTTGGAATGTACTTTTCTTTAGCATATCTTCATTATTTAGATCTTTCTCTGCCAAGCTGTTTCCATTTATTTCTAATCTGATGTTAATGTTTCCTTAATAATTTTGTCTTTTGCAGGTTGTGCTTCTTAAATACGTTTGTGAACAGTTGTTAGCAATATTTTTTTGCTGATCATTATAGCATCAACATGGTGACTGAAAGTATTCTTCAAAACTGTGCTGCTAAGCTCTTGTGCATAGCTAGCAAATGAAGGTGCGGTTCGGAAGAACCTTTACAATTAAAAGAGGGAATACTTGTTGTTCTGATCACTTTTTCTCGGCTAGCTGAGTATTTCTAGATAAAAACGTCTCAGAAACAACCGAATTCAGCTGGTATCCATTTCTATCCCCAGCCTGTGCAAGGCATTTACCAAATGTTGCAAAACAACCAGGGAACTGCTATTTCTTTTGAAACCTGCAAGGAGCAATACTTCACACTGGAATCATGCACGAGAATCACTGGTTTCTTGGATTGTGATTCCCCTTCCTATGCCAGCGTATTATCTAATAGAAGTCCATTTTCTCCACAAGATTCCCGGTCATGCTATTCAGATCACCACCAGTCATCTGACAACACCTATGGATCACCGATAAGCGGGTTGTCTAGTGTTGATGATGGGGATGAATTGAAGCACAAACTTAGAGAACTGGAGATTTCATTGTTGGGGTCTGATGAATCAGATATTGTCGACGGTTGTGGCTGCTGCATGGTGGGTAGCCTCCACGGAGCATCTCCATCAGCTAAATATAATTGGGATCTGATTGCAGAAAATATTCCGAAGCTTAACTTGAAAGAAGTCTTCTTGGTATGTGCACAGGCTGTGTCAGATGATGATATTCCAACAGCAAGAGGCTGGATGGATCATGTATTGGGGAAGATGGTATCAGTTACTGGAGATCCATTCCAAAGGTTGGGTGCTTACCTGTTGGAGGGGCTTAGAGCAAGGTTGGAATTATCAGGTAGTATGATCTACAAAGCCTTGAAGTGTGAACAACCAACAGGCAAAGAGCTAATGAGTTACATGCACATCATGTATCAGATTTGTCCATATTGGAAGTTTGCATACATATCTGCAAATGCTGTCATTGCAGAAGCAATGGCAAATGAATCCAGGATTCATATAATTGATTTCCAAATTGCACAGGGCACACAATGGCATTTACTTATCCAGGCTCTTGCCCATAGGCCTGGCGGGCCCCCTTTCGTTCAAATAACTGGTGTTGATGATTCCCAATCATTTCATGCCCGGGGTGGAGGACTTCAGATTGTAGGAGAAAAGCTTTCAGATTTTGCCAGGTCTTGCGGAGTTCCATTTGAGTTCCATAGTGCTGCAATGTATGGTTGCGAGGTTCAACAGGAAAATCTTGGAGTTCGACCTGGCGAAGCTGTGGCTGTAAACTTTCCATATGTTTTGCACCACATGCCAGATGAGAGTGTCGGCATAGAGAATCATAGAGACAGACTGTTGAGATTGGTTAAGAGCTTGTCCCCAAAGGTTGTCACCCTTGTTGAGCAAGAATCCAACACCAACACTTCTCCTTTCTTTCAGAGGTTTGTGGAGACCCTGGATTATTATACAGCCATGTTTGAATCAATAGATGTGGCTTGCCCCAGAGATGATAAGAAGCGGATTAGTGCAGAGCAGCACTGTGTGGCACGTGACATTGTCAACATGATAGCCTGCGAGGGGGTTGAGAGGGTGGAAAGGCATGAACTTTTTGGAAAGTGGAGGTTAAGATTTTCCATGGCTGGATTTAGACAATGCCCTTTGAGTTCGTCAGTGATGGCTGCTGCCCAAAATCTCTTGAAGGACTTCAATCAAAACTATAGGCTTGAACAGAGAGATGGTGCTCTCTATCTTGGTTGGATGAGGAGGGCTTTGGTCACCTCTTCTGCTTGGAGGTGAAACTGATAGTTTCCTACTTTTCTTTGGCTACCTTTTTGACCTGTAACCGTTAGCATAATGCATTGTTTCCGCAGATTCTCCATAGGACTTGAGATTTACCTGTGTCCCAACATGTACCTTTTTGTGTGTTATCCTGCAGTTTGCAGAATCTCAAAACTTGTTGTAAATGCAATAATACTGAAATGAAAGAAAAAGAAAACTCTTTCTAGCCTGACTACTTTCAATGCAGATTGAAGATTAGGAATAGGACTTGGTCACTGTGTTTGCTGTCTATCTTTTATTTTTATTATTTTTATTTAAAAATTAAAATTTGTTGTCTATTATCTGCTTTTTTTTTTTTTATTGACAGCATCTACTTGGTTGGTTAGTTGCTAGGTTTAGCCATTTAATAAATGATTTTACATCACAAAATGTCCAAGAGATAATTTTTAAATAAAAATATAATATTTTTAATAAACTATTATTATTACTTTTAAAATAGCCTCACTTCTTTGGTAAAAAAAGCCCACTTTAGAGTTTGTTTTAGGCCTCCAAATGCATTGGGTCCGCCCTATGATCAAGACCGCCCTATGATCAAGACGAACTGACAGATTTTCGACACAGATTTTCAAATGTTTCAAAATGCTTAAATAAATAGTGCAATTTTTTGTTGATGCTCCAGGATACTTCACTAGAAGCAGTCAAAATAAGGCTAAGCTAAACATAATAACAATAAAAATTAATTCTACATGTTAGTTGCAGTATTAAAAAAAACTATTCATTCTACTCGTGCACGGGTTACTACTTACTAATAAAATAACGGGTTTAACATGAATTAGGTCTCTCTAAATATCGGCATTTTGAATTTAGTCTCTCTAAAAAAAGTTAAAGTTTTTTAGTCCCTCAAGAAATCAATTTTTTGATTTAGGTCTCTCTTTTGCGTTGACTAGGGATGGCAATTGGACCAGGACCCGATGGGTACCCGCAAAATTTACCCGCAATGGGGAGGGTAATTACCCGTTTAATGGGTATGGATATGGGTAATTACCTGCAAATTTTAATGGAGATGGGTGCGGGTACGAGTACCTTAGTACCCACTCCACCCCATACCCACACTATATATATATATATATATTATGTATAATTATTTATATATATGTATCAATCTAATAAATATGTATCAATTAATAAATATATACGTATCCTCTGTTATTTTGTTTTTTCCTTTTTGTGTGTTTGCTCTTTGCTGTTAGCATCCAAAAAAATTAAATATGCTACTCATTGTTCAAAGATTATCAAGCTAAGTCCAATAGGATACTTGATAATTTAGCTGAAAAACATAATGACAAAGAGTTAGATTCAAATATTAGTATGAACAATTTTCTTAGCGGTTATGACTCATTTGTCAATGATACAAATGAGACACAATCAAAGTCTGAATTGGATCTCTACTTGGAAGAGAAGGTATTGCCTAGGAGTGTCACATTTGATATTCTTGGATGGTGGAAAACAAATGGGATCAAGTATCCAACATTGAAAAAAAATTGCCAAGGATATTTTGGCCATCCCAATTTCAACAGTTGCTTCAGAATCTGCTTTTAGCACAGGAGGTAGATTGTTGAGTCCTCATCATTCCAGGCTTTATGAAGATACTTTGGAGGCGCTTATGTGTGCACAAAGCTGGTTGAAGCATGAAAAAGAAGGTAATATATGTTGCACTAATATATTTATTCAATAAATTTGTGTTTAGTTTATTAATTAATTTTATTTTAATGTTATAGTTTCTATTGGTAGTACTAGACCCAAACAATATCTACATGTGAAAGATAAGCGTTTGCAATCATTCCAAGACTCAGATTCTGAAGAGGAGATAAAATATATAGTCTAATAATTTTTGTTATTAATGTTGATTTTATAACTCAAACTAATTAATGTAATACATTATTTTTAAACAGATTTTGGATAGTATTAGCTCAGCCTCAGCACCTACAAATTCATGAATTTATTATTTTAGAAGTTTATTGTAAAATTTATTTAATGTCCGGTTTGATTTTATGTATTATATTTCAGAACCTTATTATGCATTATAATATGTACTTAATTTTTGCCATATATAATATTATGTGTTACCTTTGAGAAATTATTTTTTTTCATTTTTCATCGTGAAAGTGCAGGTAACGGGTACGTGTACGGATACTGAGATACCCAGAGGGTAAGGGTACGGGGATCAAAGTTGTTACCCACGCGGATATGGGGCTGGGTACGTGTATTTTTTCAAACTGCGGATATGGGGACGGGTACTATAGTACCCTATCCATACCCTACCCATTGCCACTCCTAGCGTTGACCGCTGACATGACACACTGAGGTCTCTGTAAAAATGTTGACATGGCTTACATGCATCTGACGTGGCTTACACGTCAGAGGGACTAAAATCAAAACTTAATATTTAGAGGGACTAAAATCAAAACTTAATATATTTAAAAAGACCATGTGACATCAATTAGACCACCACGACCACCACTCTCTCTCTCTCTCTCGTTTTTCTCTCTCTGTCTCCCCACAGCCCCCCCACCACCACCCTCTCTCTCTCTCTCTCTCTCTCTCAGCCCCCACCACCACCACCACCACCACCACCAAACACACACTCTCTCTCATTCTCTCTCTCTCTCTCAGTAGATTATGGCATGAACGCTATGCCTTGGTATGGTGGGGGTGAGAGAGAGTGTGGTGGTGGTGGTGGGAGGGGGTTGTGGGGAGAGAGAGAGAAAACGAGAGAGAGAGTGGTGGTGAGAGAGAGAAAACGAGAGAGAGAGAGAGAGAGAGTGGTGGTGGTGGTGGTCTGATTGATGTCACATGGTCCTTCTAAATATATTAAGTTTTGATTTTAGTCCCTCTAAATATATTAAGTTTTGATTTTAGTCCCTTTAAATATATTAAGTTTTGATTTTAGTCCCTCTAAATAACTATGAATGACGTGTCAGCTGACGTGGCAATGCATGTAAGCCATGTCAGCATTTTTACAGGGACCTCAGTGTGTCATGTCAGCGGTCAACGCAAAAGAGGAACCTAAATCAAAAAATTGATTTCTTAAGGGACTAAAAAACTTTGACTTTTTTTAGAGGGACTAAATTCAAAACGCTGATATTTAGAGGGACTTAATTCATGTTAAAGCCTAAAATAACATATTTCTAAATTTAGAGAAGAAAAAATAAAGTATAAATGACAAAGAAATAGAAAAATTACAAAACAAAATTAAAAATTAACGAGAGAGAATTGCTAAGAGATCAAGTAATTTGGTATATTTTCTCTTTAAAAAAAAGGTGGTTTGGTATATTTAATGTGATAAAAAACAATGACGGAGAAAAATAAAATAAAAGTCTCTCACCATTGACAAAAAGTCCTTAGTGTACTAAGAAATATATAGGAGGTATAATAAAAAGTGATAATGTAATTGAAGACGATTTCTATTGGGAAATATATTGTTTAGGTTGTATATAATTTTATCGAAGTATCATAGTAACTATAGATGAAAAATAAATGTGTGGAATTCTCTTTTATCATCTAGTACAGGAATGTTGATGGTAACTATATTGTCTTTGTCATAACCATAAACAACAGCAGTACCACACTAGTACTAATAGCCTAATAATAATAATAATAATAATAATAATAATAATAATAATATATAATACAATATATATAATAATCTCACCCATCGTTTCACCAAAAATTTAATAATAATAATAATAATAATAATCTGATATTATTTTTTTACCTTATTTTTATTTTTTTTTTCTGGTCAAGTAATTGGTTTTTTTTTGGTCAATGGAAAAGGTAATTGGGTTCTTAAGAACAACGGGTTCTTAATTGGGTGTGGACCTATGTGAGTTGGACTAAGAGTCCATAAGTGAAGCCCAGGGTGAAGTTAAAACCTAGATCCTGAAGGGAGGCCAATAAAGCGGAGGCGGCAGCGATGAACCCAACCAGTATAAAAGTGATATGTCCTCTGTTCTCCTCTCTTAACTCTCTTTTCTTGGTTTAGGGTTTTAGGTATACGGCGCCGTCAATATTTCTGTTCTGCCCGACTTGCTCGCACTTGAATTCGTTGTGTTATTTGCCTCAAGTCTTTAGAATCGCGCCTTATCGTTGTTCCTTCCTATGCTCGTTTCTAGTCTTAAAATTAATTTTATTTTCTTCTTTTGTGACGGGGGATTTGCGAGAATCCCTAACTTGATTGGGGGCAAACTTAGGGCAGTGTTTGTATGACCCAAAGTTAACGTCGCATAAAAATGTCGTTGACGTTGACGGTCCTCTCTCCTCGGAGGGAATTCCTCCGTCGATGCTTGTCTCATATTCCATCGCCTTGTGGAGCGGCGTTGCTGCCTTTACCTCTTGGGACTGGCCATGAGACTTACAGTTTTTCACATCTGTTTCTTTAGTCATGCTATTATTCGTTGCGTCTCTTAAGTATTATGTCTGCTGGTCAAACTTTTATCTTTTGGTTCGTTTGTTTGGTGTAACCTTAAAATGTTGCCTATGATGATATCAGTCACCAAATACCATCTTTCGGGACTGAATGGCTTCTCTGCCTTGCTGATATTTTTCTGCAATTCTGAGGCTTTCATGCTATTTCAATTTTGTGTTTTTCATCTCCATACGCATTGCAGCACTTGAACAATAGTGGAAAATTTAAATCCCTTTCCACCTGAAATAGCTCGCAAAGGCCCCATCATATTGTGGAACATGTTTGATGTATAGATTGTTTAATATGTGCTTGTTCTCCGGAAAAATACAATATGTGAAATGTCTTTCAATTAAGACTTTACGGTGACAATATATCCTCGCTTCTACCATTCAAATCAAGGATAAATTATTTTCCATTTAAATTGTTGGTTTCTTCTTTTCAACGCTTTTTTTTTTCAAAACAGCACCCATTGAGGATATCATTTACCAATACCATCTTTCGGGACTGAATGGATTTTCTGCCTTGTGTTATTCTGCTAAGGCTTTTAAAAATTAAAATAACTTAAAAAAGAACGGGAGACAATTCAGTTCAATTTGATACAACAAAAAAAGGAGTCACGTTTAGAAGTCTCGAAGCATCTGTGAAATGTGGGAGATTTGATATATAAAAATTGTTTTGTGCTTGTCGGTAAGAATACAATATGTGAATAATGTATTTGAATTGAGACTGTGTTGACATTATTACTTATTACATCCCTCGTTTCTGCCTATCAAATCAAGCATAAATTATTTTCCATTTTAATTGTTGGTTTCCAATTTGCTGCTTTTTTTTTTTCTAAAACAACAGCCAGTGAGGATATTATCATTTACCCAAACCATCTTTCGGGACTGAATGGCATTTCTGCCTTGCTGCTATTCTGCAATTCTGAGGCTGTTCTTTATGGAACACGTTATCATTTATAATTTTATTTTTTCATAAATGTGTCTTTAGAGTGAAGTATTTATTGCATCTAGGTTATCCGTGATCTTCTAAGTAAAAGTGCAAAACAACCTTTTTCAACATGTTACTCAAGTTTAGTTCATAACGATTTCGTCCTCGAAGCGTATGAATTTGTAGATATTTTAATTGCGGAAGTTATCCTTTCTAGTTTGTTCACTAGCTCTACCTTCAGGTTTTTAGTTGTATTGGGACCAAAACAAAGCATCGGATTTGTCAAGTACGAGCAAAAAAGAGATTTACAACTTGTATTTCAAGCTCTTTTAAAAAGTTGCTGCCATTCATTTGCATGTTTAAGCTGGGAAGATATGAGTGCCCTATGATTGGCATGTTTCTTTTGACTCCTAGCCGACCTTACTCACCATCCTATTCACATTGGAATAGCACTGCCTCAAATTGTATTGAATTCTAATTGTCTTTTTTTTTTTTTGGTCATGGAATTCTAATTGTCTTAAATTTTACATTTTACATTATCTGTTGCACACTATCTATTTCTTATCAAGCCCACTACTATGTTGACAGTTAAATTTGTATGTGTTTGTGTTATTGGAATTCTTCGATGTATATATCATAATACTGTTGTGTTCCTTTGCTACAATTATGATTCCAATTATTTATACTTGTTCAATATTTATCCCGACGTACGTTCATAGAACAAGATGTACAACGGGAATTTAAATGTAGTTTCTGGGAAGGTTGGGTGCAAGGTCTTTCAAAATGGGAAAAGAGTAAGCAGTCACTTTGATCTCAAACATAGTCAAGTTGTTTGCTTTGGTCCCTGAGAGATAGAAATTAAAAAATAGTCTCTAAGAGAGCCAAACATTTGACACTTTGGTCCCTATTGTCATATCTTTATTTGGTCTTCTCCCATTTTGTCTGATTTTTGCTGAAGCACTCATTGTTGAAGATGATGGGACACCTTATTTCGCAGGCTAGGGAGAAGAAATACGGTGGTGCAACCGGAAGCCATTCAATTTCTTCGCAGTCATACCTGAAGTGTTGAATTGCAATGGAGGCCTCATACCCAATGAAGGGAATGGTTGCAGTGCTTGAAACACCATCGTTACCTCGAGACCAGGGAGAGGAACAAGTGCTAAATATGCAAGAAAATGATGCTTCTGTTTACTTTAGATATGACTACTAGATATGCCTATTGGGTTAATCTTGTAAATAGATTTCTTCATGTGAAAACTGCACTAGAGTATCTTTTTGTACTGGTTCTCAGAATCTCACTCATTGTTTTTCAATTTCAATGTTTAATCTGAATTCAATGTGCTGCTAGTTATATTTTCATGTATATTGACTGTATGCAAATATCCTGCACCTCTGTTTTCAAAATGTTCAAAATGAAAACTAGGTCCACTATTAAGCTCTCAAACTCAGCACCTCATGGTCCATGCTTGATACTAGGAGCACTCACAAAATATTTACTAGTCCAGCATGTCCAGCAATCCATCTTATGTGTACTGCAATGTGGACATCATACGTGGACATTTAATGTGTCACTTAAGCGGGCAGTCCAAATGGAAATACGATGGTAGGGACTAAAATGACAAATGTATTATTTGTCTCAGGGACCAAAATGGCATCACTTGACTCTCACATGGATTAAAGTGACTGTTTACTCAAGTGAAAAAGATACTATATTTTTTTCTCTTTTCTTTATTATTGTTTTCATGAGAAAATAAATGATACTTATTTCTGGCGATGCTATGACTTATATTTTTTTGGGCTCAATTTGAAAGCTATATTTCGACTCCAAAGTTTAAGGCTATGTTTGGATGGAGGATTTTGGAGGGGAAGGGAGGGGTCCCTCATCCAAACATAGCCTTAATGGTATTCAATTCTTTTTGGTACATAATGGTATTCAAAGTTAATATAAATATAGTTAATATAAACTAATTTTTTTTCTTCTTCTTTGTAAAGAAGCCATTGTATGAGTTTGGTAAAAATACAATACACCTAGTGAATGGCCACTAGCACAACGATATGCTTGATATTGAGCAATAAATAGCCTCTGGAGTGACAGAAATCCAAGGTTCAAGAGTAAACAGCCATTTGAGAATGTTAGATAGTATCACTTTTGTCTCTAACAGATATAAAATTAAAAAAATATACTCAACTATCTGTCATTAGTTATTTTGGTCCCTGAATTAGTTATTTATTGTCATTTTGGTCCCTGAAAGTGATTACTTAATTGTTATTTTGGTCTCTAAAAATGATTACTTTCCTGACGGTAGGAACCAAAGTGACTAACGGTTAAGACCAGTTGAGAATTTTTTTTAATTTCGTATCTGTCAGAGACTAAAATGACACTGTCTAATGCTCTCAATGACCAAAGTGAATGGTTTCTCTTGTGACAAATTGTAAACCGTAAATGTAAATACATTTAAGAAAACATGATAGTATGCGAATAAAAGATGACTTACATAATTAAGTTCAACATAGATTATCCAGATAATTAAAGCAATAAAATACTTTAAACACGATTTTTTAATCTAATATGATCACTGCATAAGTTAAGAATTTTCTTGAAATACTTTGCCTTTGAAATACTGTTCAGAGTTCTTAACAAAAACACTTTTAAAGTGTCTATTTTTAAAGAATTTTTAAGATATTTGATTACGTTTTTTATTTCAAGAATCAAAATCAAAATTTTAAAACAATTAGTTTTTTTAGAAGCCATTTTGAGTAACTTAGAAAAAGATCTCTAAACTTTAATCTAATATGATCATCCCGCATAAAGCTAAGGATTTCCTTGAAATACTGACTCTGAAATATTGTTTAGAGTTCTTATTCTCCCAGCTCAAACACTTTTAAAGTGTATATTTTTTAAAGAACTTGTAAGATATATTTAATTACGTTTTTTATTTCAAGAATCAAAATCCAAAATTTCAAAACAATTAGTTTTTTTAGAAGCCATTTTGAATAACTTCGAAAAAGATATCTAAACTTTAATCTAATATGATCATCCCGCATGAAGCTAAGGATTTCCTTGAAATACTGACTCTGAAATACTGTTCAGAGTTCTTATTCTCCCAGCTCAAACACTTTTAAAGTGTATATTTTTTAAAGAACTCGTAACATATTTGATTAGGTTTTTTATTTCAAGAATCAATATTTCAAAACAATTAGTTTTTTTTAGAAGCTATTTTGTGTAACTTCTAAAAAAAATTTCTAAACTTTAATCTAATATGATCATCCCGCATAAAGCTAAGGATTTCATTGAAATACTGACTCTAAAATATTGTTCAGAGTTCTTATTCTCCCAGTTCAAACACTTTTAAAGTGTATATTTTTTAAAGAATTTATAAGATATTTATTACGTTTTTTATTTTATTTTAAGAATCAAAATTTCAAAACAATTAGTTTGTTTAGAACCGATTTTGAGTAACTTCTAAAAAAATCTCTAAAATGTAATCACACTTTTAATATTTTTCAATATCTAAACAAACAGGGATTCATAAAAACCCTGGGTTTTGTTGCAATTCTTGTAAAGACTGCTATCGTTCTATCGTTTTTAAGTTAAATTACAGATGGAGAATGACTATATAATCAAGCTATGACTGCTTGTTGCATCCCAAAGTCAAGATGGCCGAGTTGGTCTAAGGCGCCAGTTTCAGGTACTGGTCCGAAAGGGCATGGGTTCGAATCCCATTCTTGACAAAGGAAATTTTACCGTCTTTTTACTATTTTTTGCATTAGTCTCATGCTCTGATGCACACTGCACTGCAGCACGGGTCTTGGGAAAGAAGGTAACATTTTGAATATTTTCAGTAAAAATACATTAATTGATTTTTTTTTAAAAATGAAGGCGATTCAGTCGTCAAAAAAAAAAAAGATGAAGGCAATGTGTTAATTTAATTTATTTTATTAAAAGATTTTTTGAAAAATAAACAACTATTTATCAAACAGTTCTATTTAAAAAAAACTATTTATTAAACCGTCGCCAATGTTTTCCTTGCGATTCCCCTTATTGTAAATTTATGTCTAGCATTAGCAAGCACCTGAGCTTTGAGATGCATGATTATTTTAGGAATGTCATGTTTGGATGGAGTAGAAGGAAGAGTGGTAAAAATTTAATCAAACATTTCCTACAATATTTTGATAATTCCTTATGTATTTTATAATTATTAATTTGGAGATAAAAATTACCTTCTCGAGCTCTTCCAATTTGAAGAGAAGAAATGGTTGCCTGTAACCATCTCCAAGAGGGTGCCCAAATTATCGCATCTTTTCTTTGCCGATGATGTCCTTCTGTTTGCTAAGGCGAAGCCATCTCAGGTTCGCCTTATTGCTAATGTTTTGCATGAGTTTTGTGAGATTTCAGGTCTTAAAGTTAGCTTGGAGAAATCTCGTGTTTTGGCTTCCAAAGGGGTCACTACTGCTCGCAAGAATAAAATTCTGAGTATTACCCAAATTAAATTCACAACAAATTTGGAGAAATATTTAGGATTTAAAAATTTTGAAGGTCGGCCAAAAAGGGAGGATTTCAATGATATTGTTAGCAGGATAGATGCTAAGCTAGCTTCTTGGAAGGGTAAACTTCTCAATAAACCGAGAAGGCTTACTCTTGCTAAGGCGGTGTTATCCTCCACCCCAACTTATGGAATGCAGCTGATGTGGTACCCTCAATATATATGTGACTACCTAGACAAGTGCACCAGGAGCTTTATTTGGAAGGGAAGCAAGGATCAGGGTCTTCACCTCGTTAATTGGGGCGTCGTCACCAAACCTGTCAAATGGGGGGGTCTTGGAGTTCGAAAGTCTAGACTTCAAAATACATCTTTTCTTGGCAAGTTGGTGTGGGATGTTATATAGGGATCTGATAAATTGTGGGTCCATCTTCTCAAGGACAACTACTTAGCTAGCGACCACCTTTTTCTTGCCACCAATAAGAAGGGATCTACAGTTTGGAATAGCTTGTGCAAAGCTTTTGATATTCTCAAAGATAGTTTCCAATTTAAAGTGAGGGATGGGAAATCCAATTTTTGATCCACCCCTTGGGTATTTAAGGTCCCTCTTGCCAAGATGGTGTCTTATGTGGATATCCATGATCTAGATAAGTGCATTTCAGATGTTTGGAGTGAAAATGAGTGGCGTCTTCAATCTCTCTACACTACTCTCTCCTTTGAGGTTATTTCCGCTATCAAAAGCCTAACCCCATTTGTGGTGGAGGATGTCCAGGACACTTGGCTGTGGGGTGTCAACTCCTATGGTACCTATTCGGTGAGTAGCGCTTACAAGTGGCTTCTTGGACATGACACAACCATCGATGGAACCATTAGCTGGTCTTGGATCTGGAAAACTCATCTCCCATCTAATATTTAGTTCTTCTTATGGCAATTCTGCCACCTTGCTATCCCCACGAGAGTTTTCTTGGCCGAGAGGGGCATCTCAACTACTAGAGAATGTCCTATATGCTGTTGTGAAGATGAGACTGCCATGCACTGCTTCTTTACTTGCGCCAATGCTGCCCAGTTGTGGCAAGCACTTGGCCTTACCGCAATACAAGTTCCTAATATGGTGCACCCTGTTGCTCTCTGTTGGTTACGTGAGGCTTGTGATACCCATGGGATGCTTGTTCTAGTTCTCCTTTGGTTGCTTTGGTGTGCTCGTAATAACAAGATTTTTGAGAATGAGAGTTGGAATCTTCATCTCCTTGTTAGTCGTACCTTGTCGTTGTTTCACCTTTCTTCAAAGGCTTATGGCGACATGTACTCTTCCACTGCTGTTGTGCGGATACCCAGGGAGGTCGCTTGGTTAAGGTGCCCTTCTGACGAGTGCTTAGCCTTGAATGTGGATGGTAGTGCCCGTAGTAATCCGGGTAAAGCCGGGTTTGGTGGTCTTGTTAGGAATCATGTTGGCGCCTTCCTGGTTGGTTTCTATGGTACTGCTGGCCATACTTCCGTGCTTCGTGCGGAAATTCTTGGCTTATTAAATGGGTTGAAGATTTGTTGGGACGCTGGCTACTGGGATTTGGTTTGCTCTGATTCTTCTCATGCAGTGGACCTCGTCAAACAGGGGGTCTCTCATCACCACCCTTTCTCCAATGAGATCACCGTTATTAGGAACATGATCAACCTGGAGTGGAACTGTAGGGTGTTCTACACGTTGCGGGAAGGTAACCAATGTGCTCATTTTCTGGCTAAACAAGGGACGGACACGGATGACTTCCTCACGATTCTTCATCAACCTCCGCAGGATTTGAGGCTTTTGCTTATGGCGGACGCTATGGGTGTCTCATATACCCGGTTGTAGGGGGTTTTTGGTTTTGTTTCTTTTGTCTTTCTTCTGTTTTGTTTCTTTTTAGCGGTTGTAACCAAAAAAAAAAGCTCTTCCAATTTCCTACAATATTTTGTTTTGTTTTTTTTTTTTTACTTTCTTCCTTGCCTGTATGTATAAACATGCTTTGGTATATATATATATAGAAAGAATAATTCTAAATCTTCCTACCTTTTATTCCTATAAATTCTCCTAATTACTAAATAAAGAAAGTATTAAATATTTTTTATGTTTTCAAGATATTAGTTATATTCTCTTTCTTACTTTATAAAGTAGTAAGAGGATATATAAGAGGATTTATAGGAAGATATAACATTTCTCATATAGAAAAAAATGCTTTGGTATGCATGACCATGATTTCAGCATTAATTACTTCTATACTTTTAATTAACACGCATGTATATATTTAATAATATTTAATTCTTCATTAGGTACATAGGAGGAGGTTGGTTTCATTAGTGCCTAATATCACAATTAATTTGGAAGTGCACATATAGCATAAGCAGGAAAGGAGATTCTTGATTGCAGAAGCATTCATCACAGATAAATATACGAGAATAGATCATGGAACTATGAATTTCTCGCTTAGGCCACACGTGAGTGGAGAATCAAAGATTTAGCTACTCTTAAGTTATGATAATGTTTTATGATATGAATATGAATTTCTCACTCAGGCCACACCGATCAATACCTGATTATTCGAAACCTTCAAATTAAACTTGAGTGGAATTATTAGTAAACTGAAGATTAATAAGCGACACTTACAAGAAGATGTGAAAAGTGGGGAGGGGAATAAGTAATGAAGATCTAATACCTATGATGATAGATGAGGAAAACTGGGACCGCAAAGATGATGTATATGATATGTGGTGGGGTTGACATGCTATGTGGCTGTGGACCATTTGCTATACAGATGCAACTTGACACCGCACATATAAAAGTATGCAACTTGTGTTACCGCTTTACGATAAAGGCAAGCAGCTTGACGGGCCTACTGCATCATCGCCACTTCTAATTATTCAATACCTAATTCAAATCAACACCCGCATTTACATGTCTTTCTCTCGCCCCGTACACACAATATTTCACATCCACTTGACACATTTCTCTGTATCTGCGATCTTCCACTAAAGAAAGATAATTCTTAATCTTATATGAGCATAGTGTGTATATGTACAAATATAAAAACAAAATATTAAAACTTATATCGATGCTATTTTAATACTATGACTCCGAACATTTGATTCATTGTGTTTATACACTAGCATTCGCGCATGAATGGTTCCTTTCACCGAAGCTAATGCCAAACAACATAAACAACCAGTAAGCAGCTGGAAAACTTATATTGATGCTATTCTAAATGTATGCTAGGCACATATTATGATGTCGTTTAATTGGTGTAGAAGTGTAAGAAAATTCATGGATCTCACCTTCAAAATAAATTCTAAGAATGTACCAATCGACACCATAAGAAAACGACCTAAACGTACCAAGATAACCAAGTAACTCCTGGAAGCATAACAAATTGAACAAAGGGAAAGCAATTAAAACCCCAAACCAAGCAAAATCATTTATGGGTCAGTCTATTGCTGGCTAGCTTCTAATAAAAAACATGCACTCTGTACAAAGTTACATCCAGGAAAAACACCATATGTACAACAGCCAGTTACAAAATAAAATAATAATAACCTTCCTAGGAAGTAATTACTCCCTTCTCTATGGACTCGAAGAGGACGCTTCGTGTCTTGATTCTCTCAAATATCCAAGGAGTGTCTCAGCCTGCAAAAAACCAACCCAAAACTTCAATAGAAAGTAATAATGGCTGGAGTACGAGAAAAACATACAGCTTCTAAGAGGGAGAAAAAACAGAGAATACACGCCGTGTAGAGATTTATGCTTTGATGTAAATCAACAAAGAGTTCCTTTGACTCAGGTTTGAATAGAATAGATTTTCAAAGGGTTCCTGTTAAAATAATTGATTTTCAACAAAAAGCTATGCAAATTAAATTAAATTCACCTTGTGCTTAACTCGAAGAGTCCCAGTTTGGGAAAGAGCAACGAGAGGAGGAATCCCACCCTCCATCACAAGCAATCCCCTGTTCCTAACACTGTCACCACACAGCTGCACGAGCGTCAAAACAGCGAATTCCTTTCCCTTCACCGACCCATCCTCAATGGCTTCCACAAGAGCAACCATTCCACCTTCATCCACAATCGCATCCCTTCCCTCACGAATCCCCGCAAGGCTATTCAGCACCACCATTGCCTTCTCCGCCATACCACTCCCCTGCTCCGCCACCATCTCCACCAGTGGCTTCACCGCTCCGGCGCTCACCGCCCTCTCCTTGTTCTGTTTCACCGAACACAGCTTGTACAGCGTCGTGAGCGCGTCCTTCTTCCCCCTGTTGGAACCGCCCAACAGCAACGAAACCAACGGTGGTATTGCCCCACTAGCACCGATTGAGCCCTTGTTCTCTTCCACCATCGCAAGGTTCAGAAGCGCACACGCCGCGTTCTGTTTCGAAGTCTCCGTCCCTGTTTTAAGCGCGTAAACCAGCGACTTCACCGCACCCTCGTTCGTTATAGCCTTCTTGTTGTCTTCGAGAAGAGACAGGTTCAGCAACGCCGTCACGGCGTGTTCCTGCGTCCACGGATCACTGCACCGGAGAAGCGGAACAAGAGCAGGGATCGCACCGGACTCGCCGATCAGAGCGCGATTGTCGGCGCGGTTCTTCGCCAGAAGTCTCAGGTTCGCCGCCGCCGTTCGCCGGACGGACACCGACGGCGAGCGTAGAGCGTCGACGCAGATCTTCACCGTGGGCTGAAGATCCTCGGGGGAAATGCTGTCAATTACCTCGGTGGCCCGTTGAAGGAACCCTAGGCTAGGCTCGGGCTCGGGCTCGTTGTCCACGTCAGCAGGAACGGCGTCGTTTTCGGAGGAGGAGAGTGTGGCGAGCCTCTGGAGCTCACCGGAGATATCGCTGCTGCAAGCGGAGAAGTCGCTGAAAGCTTGAGAGAGTTCGAGGAGTTGTTCCTCCTCCACTTTAACGGATTTGTGGTTGTGGTTGTTTCGCGATGCAAGGTCGATGAGAGAATCGTTCAAGTTGTCGGAGACGCAGGTGGAGGTGAAGCTTTGGGAGCAGGCTTGAGCATGAGCATGGTGGTTATCTTGGAAGAGATTTGACCGTACGGTTCGCATGGACCTCCCGCTGGTTTGTGGCTTTGAAGTGGTGGAGTCCTTGTGAGGGGTTTGGGTTAAACCATTGGAGTTGGACTCAGAAGAATCCTTCTCCGCAGAAACCATTGTCACCGATATTGAATAATGATAAGCCTCTTCACACTCCCCAACGGATGCTTTTATTGTTGCTATTATTGTTGCTATTCCATATTTGAAAAATATTATTTAGATGTATATATATTTTGAGTGAAAAAAAAAATAAAAAAAAAATAATAAATGTGATAATTGATATAATATAACAAAAAATAAATAAATAAAAATAAAAGATATTATATGAATGGTAAAAAAATTTAAGTATCCAAATATCATTGTTGATATTTATAGTCGTAGTAAACAGAAAGTGACTGGGGTTGAAGAAGAACGCGATTATTAATTAATTTGAAGAAAATAAATTAAATTAAAAGGCTGGTTTTTGCTGTCTGTAGCTTGAGGAATTTTGGCCTTTGGCATCCGGGACATGCTACAGTCACAGCGCCGTTCACATTTGTCTGTCACGTGAGAAGTCAAATGATCGTCGTCAGACGAAAACGACCCTCCACTTTTTTTCATGACCTTTTCACCAAAAAAGTTACTTATTACATAACTAATAAAAAGTACGTTCCTTTTTCTATTTTAAAAATAAATCAATTATAAACATAGTAATAGTATAAATTTTTTAAAGTTTAAATACGTTTTTAGTCTTTTAAATTTAAAAAATTATTGTTTTTTGTCTTTTAAATTTAAAATATTTATTTTTGGACTCTTATTTTAAAAAATGTGTCACTTTTAGTCTTTGGATTATATTTTATATTTAAAAAGGATTTTTTAAATTTGAGAGGAGTCAAAATATAAATTTAAAAAATCTTTAGAAAATAGGAAAAATGGAGTAAAGTGAGAATTAGAATTTAAGAGGGGTTAAACTATAAATTTAAAAATATTTTTTAAATTGAAAAATAACTCCATGGACTAAAAATGACATATTTTTTAAAATAAGGGACCAAAAATAGGCGTTTTAAATTTGAGAGACTAAAAATAACAATTATCCAAACTTGAATGACTAAAAACATATTTAACCTTTTTTTAATTTGCTAATATCACTGCCCTTGAATCTTGATTGTTAGAACTTAGAAGAAGGAATTAGGAAATGGGTTTGGGCATTCTAGAATCTCTTACGGTCGGGGGAAAACACTATGCATGCACGTGCGTAGCGAGTGAGTTCTGCAAAATACGAAACAGTATAAGGATGTCCAATTTACAATGAGTAGCCAAACATCAATCATTAATAGTTTATTTAGTTATGATTTTTCTCTTTTCAAAATCAATTCTAACTAAAGGAAGTGAAGAGAAATTTTTGAGAAAGTGGCAGGACTCCATTTTTTTCACTTTTGCGGTGATTACTGATTGCAATGTTAATCAAACATCAACATAGGTGGCATATATGGTGGTCAAGTGATTAAAATTGACTATGATAGTGAAGTGGGCCCATGACCT
This sequence comes from Glycyrrhiza uralensis, assembly GCA_030159175.1. Taxonomy (NCBI): domain Eukaryota; kingdom Viridiplantae; phylum Streptophyta; class Magnoliopsida; order Fabales; family Fabaceae; genus Glycyrrhiza; species Glycyrrhiza uralensis. Next base: position 59,458,093 of record BRZY01000001.1, on the reverse strand, counting down.
ACAATTGTAGGTTGTCCAGTTTTTCGATATTTACAATTTTCTCCCCAAAGGATGACATAATTGTAACTTTGGAATGTTAATCAAACATCAACATAGGTGGCATATATGGTGGTCAAGTGATTAAAATTGACCATGATGGTGAAGTGAGTTTATTGCCATTGATATATTAGTATAATATTCAATGGTTTAGATTTGTTACCGGAAACTTTTAGTATAAGTTTAGTTGTATGTTTAATATATTAGTAGAATAGGGCATATAGTATTTATTATTTACAAAAATATCCAAATTGTTATCAGTTTCACAAAATCTGCCAAAACTTTATAATAACTACATAGATGACCCTATTTTGTCGGTTTGTGAATATTTTATAATAACTACTGACATTGTCATAATTTGTCGGTTTGTGAATATTTTATAATAACTACTGACATTGTCATAATTTGTCGGTTTGTCCACGATAAATTGTTCCCATCAATTAACCAAAATATAAAAATGAATGAATATTCTCTAATGGCATAAGGCATAATCTCTCCCTCCTCTCTCGCTCTCGCTTTCCGTCTCCCCCCTCTCTCTCTTTCTCTCTCGCTCCTCTCACACTAGCTCTCACTCTCTTTCTCTCTCCTCCTCTCTCTGAAAAATCTCTCCTTCGCTCTCTCTCATTCTATCTCCCCCCACTCTCTCTAAAAAATCTCTCCCTCTTGCTCTCCCTCTCTCCCTCTATCTCTCTCGCTCTCACTCTCTCCCCCGATCTCTCGTTGTTTGAAAATCTCACTCTATCTCCCCTTCTCTCTCTGAAAAATCTCTCCCTCTCACTCACTCTCCCCCCGCTCTCTACCCCTTTCTCTCCCCTATCCCTTTCTCTCTCCTTATTACTCGCTCCCGCTCCCTCTCGCAGGGGAGAGAGAGAGTTATAGCAAGAGACAGGGAGAGTGGAGGATGGAGAAAGAGGGGGAGAGAGTGGGGGAGGGAGAGGGAGAGGGAGAGAGAGCGAGAGTGAGAGAGGGGGGAGAGATAGAGAAAAATCGAGAGGGGAGAGAGAAAGTTAGAGAGGGAGAGAATGGGAGAGAGAGGGGGAGAGGGGGAGACTAGGGGAGAGAGGTGGAAGAGAGATGGGGTGGGAGAGAGTGATAGGGGGGAGGAGAGGGGGAGAGATATAGAGAAAGAGTGAGGGAGAGGGAGAGAGGGGAGAGTGAGAGGGGAAGAGAGAGAGGGGGAGAGAGAGAGGGGGGAGCGAGGGTGAGAGGGAGAGAGAGGGAGAGGGAGAGGGCAGGGGTAGGGGTGAGAGGGAGAGAGAGGTTGGAGAGAGAGAGGGGGAGGAAATTTTGGTAATACAAGGAATTCATAGTCAAAGTTACAATTATGTCATCCTTTGGAGAGAAAATTGTAAATATCATGGGCTCACTTCACCATCATAGTCAATTTTAATCACTTGACCACCATATATGCCACCTATGCTATAATTTACTGATAATTGCTTTCGTGAACCCAAAAGGAAGGGCTCTGGTTCTAAGTGGATGTAGAGTTTCCAAATGCGCTCAACGAAAGCATGCAGAAATATTAAATTGGATACTTTGTGCCTGTGTGTGCTGTGATAGCCAGTTGATTTTACTTGATCATGTTAGGTGGTGGCTGGTATTACAATATATGCGTTAGGTAGCTTAATTTCTAGATAAGCATATTTTTTTACATAAAAAGCCCTAAATAAAAAATGATGGTTTTACCAGTATAATATAAATATATACAATTGGTCGGGTTAATACGTCAATGATCCTGCATGTAGAATTAATATATAGAGTCTATGCACAGAACTTGTATCAGACACAAATAATATATTTGTAGTGCATAATTGTCATTCTCTTGACTGCAATGAAATAATATAACATTCTGAAAAATCTGATGGAGATGTAAAAGAATATTGGGTTTGTTCCTACTTCGTCCTACCTCAGGTTTTTCTTGTTCTGCCATTCTATATGCCCACAGCCATGGGCGGAGGGAGGGGCCCAAATTTTTAACATTGCTTGGTATACCTTAGAAAAATATTTTATGGTCTCCTTAGAAAAATTGAATAATCATATATAATCACTTGAATATTGTTTTTAGTTTAACTAATTAGATATTGATTAATTATATATTTGTAATATTCTTCTAGCATATATAATAATAGCATCTATAAATATATAAATCTCTCTATGCTATCATTATCATAATGAAATGGAACCATTTCAACTTTTTTAAGAGTGCATTTTTTTATAATATATGAAATTTTACGTAGTTTCTCTAACAAGCTAAATTTTACTACCGATTAATTGATGTTTATATGTTGGTTACATTTATTGTTCAGTATCTCTTATACTAAAAATAATTATAAATTTATTTTATTTATAAAAATAGTAGTTATATATCAAATTTCTCATGTGTTATAAATGTAATTTTTTTATTAAATTATATGTCTTTTTTTCTTGGCACCCTTTAGGATAAAATCCTAACTCCGCCAACACTCTCTCTAATTAGAACCTAGAAGCTCTAACACCATAAGGGTCTGTTTGGAGCACACGACAGGAGAGACAATCCTGTCCTATTTTATTCCATTGTTTGGTGGGTCAACTAGATATGATAAATTAAACCCATCACTTAATCATATCATATCGCATAGTTAAAATTTTATCATAAGGGAGGCCGGATAGGATAGGATTAGAAAATATTTTTCACGCTCACCCTTGCGTTGCCCTTTCTCGTTTTCTCACACTTCTGCCTCTCTTCCTCTCCCTCCCCACTCACCCTTGTTCTCTGCACCCCTCTGTTCTCTGCTATCTCTGTTTGTACGTGTCTGCAATCCTTTTGGTTCACCGCTTTCTCTTCTTTCTCGTTTTTTATTATCGTAATGTCGTTCTACTTTCTCTTTTTTTTTTTTTGTCTTTCACCGCTTTCTCGTTTTTGTTGTCTCTCGGCAATCCTTTGCATTTGATTATAAAATTACTTTGTGCAATCGATTTGGCTTGTTGTGCCACTGCTATACTTCAATGCGGGCCGAGGGTATAATAGGGGTATAATTATTGGGTGTGATAATTACTTTATTTGCCATTTGGTTGTATTGTGGTACCACCATTTGTTTTTTTTTGGACTTGTCCCCCTTTTCAATCATAAAAAAAAAACATTAACATTTGTCTTTTTGGTGATTCTTGGTCTGCTGAATTATGAGCGAGAATTACTGTGTATTGATTTGAACAAAAGGGTTACATATATATACACACGATGCCGTGCAGCTCACTCCTAAAAGAGGCAGGCCAAGATACAACAAATCTCTAATATTTGACAGTGATACAACAAATCTCTAATAAAGGACAGTGATCTCGGTAAAGAAGGAAATAAATTAAGAGATTACAAATAATGCAAGAATCAATTATGTGTATCAGAAATCGGATTCTGCATTAAAGTATCCCGCATAATCTTGGTCTCGTATCAGGGTTTAAACCGAACGAAGCTGAGCTCGAGGGTCGGTCACACTCACCATATAGAACGCAGTCGCTCTTGCCGCACCCTCCTTGTTTCCGTAGAGAGCGACGGTGAAAGGAAGAGAGAGAGAGAGAGAGGATGGTGTTTACGGAGGAGGAGATATCGCGTTTGTACAGGATACAGAAGACGGTGATGCAGATGCTGAGGGACAGGGGATACCTTGTTGGAGACTTCGAGGTGAACATGTCGAAGCACGAGTTCAAGAGCAAGTACGGGGAGCACATGAAGAGGGAAGACCTCGTCATCAACAAGACCAAGAAGGACAACCCCTCCGACCAGATCTACGTCTTCTTCCCCGAGGAACGCAAGGTCGGCGTCACGACCATTAAGACCTACGCCAGCCGCATGAACTCCGAGAATGTCTACCGCGCCATCTTCGTCCTCCAGACCAACCTCACCCCCAAAGGCCGTGAAGCAGTCGCCGAGACGTCTGCTTCCCAATTTCACTTGGAAGTCTTCCAGGTCTCTCTATCTCTCTCTCTCATGCTTTCTCTAAATCCATAATTTTAAAATTTTAATACACAAGTACGTTTGGATTGAATTATGCAAAGCTTATTTAAGGCATATTCGAATTGACTTATATAGAGCTTATCTATATAACAATGTTGGGAGAATAGCTTATGATTGACTTATAAGTTCTTTTGTGCTTATTTTCATAAGCTCTCTAAAATAATTTATCAAAACAGTTGACAGCTTATATGAAATCAGTTTAATCATATTACTTCTTCGATTATAGAAGTAACTTATACATAAGAGCTTGTATGATACGATAAGCACTTATAGCATAAGTGTTTAAATAAACTGTTTATCTAAACAGACACTTAGGGTGCATTTGACCCAACTTTTTTTAGGCTTAAAAGCTACTTTAAAGATAAAGTTAAAAATAAGAGCTTTAAAAGTTAAGCTAAAGCTGTTTGGTAAATTTTAATGTTTTTTAGCTTAAAAATTAATTTTAAGCTAAAAGCTATTTCCTTTAAAAAAAACTAAAAGCTATTTAGTAAAATACTTTTAGAAAAGCTCTGTTTTTATTTATAATCACTATAAATGATATCTAATTATAAACTTATATATATATTTATATTGATATTATAAACTTTGATATATTAATAATGAATGAAGTATTTAAAAAATAAAATAGAAATTTTTTAAAACAAATCTTTCAATAAAAATCATATGAATAAAAAAATTCACAAATAATTACATTAAAGAAAGTAGTAAAATATTTGATAAAATTTTGATTTTATTTAAAATTACCACAGAATTTATTTAACTATAAAGTTTTATATTACTAATGAAAGAATCTTTTGAAAAAAATGATAAATTCTTTAAAAAAAGTTAATAATATAGCTGCTATATAAAGAAAAAATACATTTGCAAATCAAAGATTTAGATGGAAAATAAAATACAATATATATTTATATAATAGATTAATGATTTGTCTATGTAATCTTTTTGCACCATGTGAACACATGATGACCAGAATAAATGGTTCTAAGCAGTGGGTAATGGGTAACCGAGATATGGGTTGTGCACTGTGGGATAATGAGGAAAAAATTAAACAAATCGGATTTCCATCCATCAACGGGTTCGAAGACAGGATCCATGGAAAAAGCTCCGTGTAAGTTGTTAAAAAGCTAGTGAGAGTAGCTTTATTTGAAGCACTTTTTTTAAGTTTTTCTTCTTTAAAAATAAGCTACTTATTTTTTTAAGAGCTTTTTATAAAAAGTGTTTGGCCCAACTTCTACTTTTAAGTAGAAGAAAAGTTAAAAAAAAACTGGGTCAAACACAACCTTAGGCTTATTTAATAACATGAACACTTACGAGAGTATTTGACAGAGTATTTGGAAATAGCACTTATGAGCTGTTTTGGCCAAAATAGCTTATCAAAATAGTTTACCATTTATATGAAATCAATTTAAACACATTTTTCTTCGATTATAAAAAAAATTTATATATAAGAGCTTGAATAAGTGCTTAAATAAATTGGTCATATTGATTGTTGATGGTAACCGTTGATGCAGGAGGCGGAACTGCTGTTGAACATAAAAGAGCATGAGCTTGTACCAGAACATCAGGTGCTCACTGACACCGAGAAGAAAACTTTGCTCGAGAGATATACTGTCAAGGAAACTCAGGTCAGTGTTTTGATAGTGGTTTTTATTTTTAAACTGATTATGTATGTGAAAAGGGTTTTTCTAATGGTGAGTTATCAGCTTTTCATGACTCACGTGACTGCTTTCGTGAATTGTGGGTACCTTCAGTGGTATGTATGCACATACTTCATGTGTAATTTGATGGTGGGGGGAGGGCCGGGGTGGGTGGGGATTTTAACAAACTCAGTGCTACTTATCTATTTCGGGGATTTCCCTTCAAATGCCTAGTGCTATATATTTAGGTTCCTTTTTTTTTTTGTGGCATGTTTAGATTTAGGCATATCTAATTACCCCCTTCTGCAGGGCTGCTTTTCTTTAACCAAGGGACCACGAGAAAAATGTTAACCATTTATAAACTATTAACCATTCATAGTGTCTTTGAAAATAAGATCTCAGCTTCAAAATGATCAAAGTAAAATTGTTCATCTCCTTGTAAATATTCTGTGACTGCCATATTTCGGTAGCAGCTTTACTGTTTTCTTAAAATGTAACTAGCTAATCTTTTTGCTCCCAAATTTTTCCAACTAGCTACCTTAGTCATGAATAATTTTCTGCTGTTTAGAAGTTGGCATTGTGTATTTTTGCCTATGATCTAATTGTTTCAATTGCTCTTTTACGATGATAAGTAAGCAAGATATCATTTAGGATGCTCCCTATTCTTTGTTTCGTATTGAAATTTCAATTTAGATACGAATTTTTTGCGTACATTGTATTAGGAGTTGACTTTTAGTAGGTATACCGTGTATAGCTTCTTAGGTGATATAAACTATGGTTTTATACTTGGTCCATACTGTATATATTAGCATATGAATTCTGATCCAGTGATAAAATTTTGATCTGTTATTTTAAATCTCTTCCTCTACACCAAAATGCCATCACTGCACTTTAAACTTTGGTTAGCTAGTCCTTGTTAAACCCCTAATAGAGCCAAGAGTTTCAAAATTTTGAAAATTTGAATATTCGATTCTACCCTTATAATTTGTTGTGCTAAGTTGACTTTTACTGGTTGTAAATTTAGGTTGTAGTCCTTAGAAAGTTTGGCTGACAATGTAGTAGTTATGTCGTGGACTTTATTTTAGGTGATGGTAGATCTAGAGAAGCCGACCAAGTCTCTTCCCCACATCTTACTAATTAAGCCAATGATTCATTAGGCAAGTTAGAAAGTCTTGATGGAGGATATCATTCCATAGACACTCATGAGAAAGGGTATGTCACCCACCGTATGTTGGTTCAACGGAGGAGAAAAGAACCTATAAGATTTGAGTTAGTACAGTTAAGAACAAATTTAACTTATCAACCTGCTTCTTCACTGTCTATTTTTCCTCCACTGAAAGTTTATCATATTTGTGATCGTTGCCATTCACTTATCCTTTGAGCTTCTGAATACATTTAGGATGGCAAGTTCTTCCTGAGAAGATGTAACTATTAGCTCCTTCATTCTTTATCTAATGGATGATTTTGGCGGAAGTCATTTTGTGTTTGTAATAATTTTTTTAGTAAAAATATTGTAGTCAATACTACGGTTTATAAGATGCTTTGTGTACTGTTTCAATGATATGGGTATCATTGAAGGAATATGCATCATTGTAATTTTAAAGCCTGCTAATTGGAGGGTGAAATGTAGCATGGCAATTGATAGTACATGTTCCAGTGACTTGTGTCTGTAGGAGCAACCGGTTGCTTCTGCAAAGTCCAATCTGATTCTGATCCCATCATCCTGAGTTAAATTTGGAGTCAATTAAGCATTCAGGAAAAGTAAAATTAGCATCCATTGTATTTTATGCAAATGAATCTTCTTCACTCTCAGGGAAAGTTTATCAGAGATTCAGAGTTGTTATCCTTGCCATTCCCTTGTCCTGGGAGATTTGAAGCTATTGAGATTGGTCTTGTATGCATATTATCTCGTGTTGCAATTCTAGTATTCTACTACAAATTTCTGCAGATACTGACATGGTTCTTATTCCTAATATTATTGAGCTGCTTCTCAGCTACCAAGAATCCAGATGACGGATCCTGTTGCAAGATATTATGGACTGAAGCGTGGACAAGTTGTCAAGATAATCCGGCCAAGTGAGACCGCAGGCAGATATGTTACATACCGATTTGTTGTATAAGAATTTCCTATACGGAAATGTTCCATGAACCTCCCGGCCCACCCATGACACACCTCTCACCTCATTGGGGTGAGGTGTGAGAGGGGAGGTGGGGTGGAGTGTCCATCTATCACCACCCTTTTCTATAACTTACTGGCCATACTATTTTTGCAATATTTGCCGACTAATATTTATGAGAAGTATGGACAGTGATTATACAACCATTATTTTTGTGCATTTTGTTGCTTGATTATAATACAAATTGGTGGCTTTTTTGTGTATTATTTTCAGTTTCCCAGTGTATCCTCCACGCGTAACTATAGAGACTAATCTCTTCGAGGATCTGAAATGCATTTAAAGGTTGTTTCTCCCAAATGATGAATTTCCATACACATGAGCCGAGGATGAACCCCCGACCACATGCTTAAGGGACCCGAACCGCTTATCACTTGGACCACACTAGTTTGGTTACAAATTGGTGGCTTGTTCCTACCTTCTAGCTAGTTGTCAATTTCATCGGTTCGACATATCAATAATGAGCAACGACTAATCATATTTTATTTTTAGTTAATTACGATAGAGTAATGAATAATAATGATATGTTGATTTTTTTTTTTAACTCCGTACAGACCCACATTTCAACCTTTTAAAGTCATTTGGGGGAAGTCTTTATTAAGGGGGGGATCTTAATAGCAATATTTTTGTAGACAAATTTGCATAGGCTAATCTTCACATAGATCGCATCATCGTGTAAAGCGGTGGAATGAGAACGTGCATAAAGCTGTGTAAAACAAAGTTGTAATTAAATAATTATGATTTTGGTTCTTTTTATAATATAGAATAATATCAATTTAGAAATCAATGTTTAAAACTATATTAATTGTCAATTATATGTTATTTTAAATATTGATAAACAAATTTGATAACCAAAATATTTATAAAATTAACTTGATAGAGTGAAACACCCAAATGGTGTCTGAAATTGTAAAATAGAGTCAATTTAGTCTCTAAAATTATCAAAATGATAAAAAATTCTCAATTTTAGGGAATAATTAGAGATATTACTAGTTTTAAGGACTAAGTTGATGGTGTTCTACAATTGAGGGACTAAATTGGGGATCAAATAAAAAAAGTTACTTATTACCGAATTAATAAAAAGTACGTTCCCTTTTCTATTTTTAAAAATAAATCAATTATAAAGATAATATAATTTTTTTAATTTGCTAATATCACTGCCCTTGAATCTTGATTGTTAGAAGAAGGAATTAGGAAATGGGTTTGGGCATTCTAGAATCTCTTACAGTCGGGGGAAAGCACTACGCATGCACGTGCGTAGCGAGTGAGTTATGCAAAACAAGAAAAGTATAAGGATATCCAATTTATAATGAGTAGCCAAACATAAACCACTAATAGCCTATTTGGTTATGATTTTTCTCTTTTCAAAATCAATTCTAACTAAAGCAAGTAAAGATAAATTTTTGAGAAAGTGACGGGACTCCATTTTTTCAATTTTGCGGTGATTATTGATTGGAATGTTAATCAAACATATATATGCTAATATGCTATAATTTACTGATAATTGCTTTCATGAACCCAAAAGGAAGGGCTCTGGCTGTAGGGAAGTATGGAGACAGATGTTAATGGGTTATGACTAAGTGGATGTAAAGTTTCAAAATGCGCTCAACGAAAGCATGCAGAAATATTAAATTGGATACCCTGTGCCTGTGTGTGCTGTGATAGCCAGTGGATTTTACTTTATCATGTTAGGTGGTGGCTGGTATGCGTTAGGTAGCTTAATTTCTAGATAAGCATATTTTTTTACATAAAAAGTCCTAAATAAAAAAAATGATGGTTTTACCAGTATAATATAATATATATATATATATATATATATATATATTATTGGTCGGGTTAATACGTCAATGATCCTGCATGTAGAATTAATATATAGAGTCTATGCACAGATCTTGTATCAGACACAAATAATATATTTGTAGTGCATAATTGGCATTCTCTTGACTGCAATGAAATAATATAACATTCTGAAAAATCTGATGTAGATCTAAAAGATTGGGTTTGTTCCTAATTCGTCCTAGTTGCATCTTTGTCTCTATCTTTTAATTAAGAAAAGGAATAATTAGTTAATTAGATATTAATTAAAATTTGAACGCAAAAGAACACACCAACTTAGCGAAAACGAAATCACAATTAGTATAGAGCATAAAATTGAGTTACAAGACCAACATCTTGTCTGGTAAGGAGGTATATATGTACACATGGTAGCCATCAAGAGTATAAATATTGCTTTGACCAAAAAAAAAAAGAGTATAAATATAGCCGTTCACACGATACGTTCTATTAAACTCTCTATTGTCAACTACAAGTGTGAAGTGTTAATTGATAAATCTCACATTTGTTGACAATGAGTTTTTTTTTTGGTCAAGTTGTTGACAATGAGTTAAGTATTAAGTAATGATAGTTTTTTTTTGGTCAAGTAAGTAATGATAGTTTTTTTTTTGTCTTAAAGTAATGATATGCTCATGGCCTTAAAGTTTCGGGTCAATAGCGCATACGTACGGTCAGCCCACAATTGGGAATCTCGCATAACAGTGTGGAAGGGGAAAAGGATTTTTTTCTTTCCTAGTGTATAACCAAAATGATTTATATATCACTCACTTGTGGGTATCCAGCAAAACACTTGTGGCTTGTGCAGAGGAAAGTCTATAACCCAGAAGGTTCAGATGCGGACATGCGGTGTGGTCCTAACTTCCTAGGTAAAAACAACTACAAAAAAAAAAAATATGAATGGGATGAATCACTTATCACTATATTGGTGGCAAAGGCTGTTACAGGTCATGGGAAATTTTGATTGGAAAAATTGGTCTAGGAAAAAAAATAATAATTTTGGTCGATGAGGAAAATATTGTTTTGTATATACACGTGTTGAGTCATGGGCGTGAGGTAGAAAAGATCATAGAGGGTCAGAGAGCAAAAGGCCCAAAGATGGACTTGGAAAGGGGAAATTGGGCTACCCTATTCCTCCATAATGTAAACAGGGATGTCCTACAGCTACAGCCCAGTTATCAGTTCGAACAATTTGATGGCCGACAAAGCCTACTTCTTCCCTGGATAACCCAATCTCATAGACCCAAAAAAACCCAATCTCCAAATGCCCCTCTGACCAAAAAATTTATCTCCAAATGCCCAATTGTTGACCAGAAAAAATGGCCCATTGTTGATGGCGTCTATCTTTTTCTTTTAGGCTTGGCAGTTGTTGACCAAAAAAAAAGGGCTTGGCAGTTAGAATGACTAAACTTGAGGACATCTCTTGTCGTGGAATGATTTCCTTTTGAGTACTACTTTATTTTAAGTTGGGGTCGATTTAGAATGGACCAATGAATAAATTGGTCCACCAAACCCCAGTAAGTTTTTACCTGATATAGGAGGTAAATCCGATTTTTCAGTATTTACAAAAATGCCCAGAATAATTATATAATTATAAATTGAGATTTATGAAATAGACCACAAAAAAATATAAAATTACAAAAATTTACCAATTTTTGAAATAATAAAAAAGATGGCAATCACAAGTTTATTATTATATTATTATTATTATTATTATTAAATTCATTTATTTGTTGCTCTCTCTCCGTCTCTCCCCTCTCTCTTGCTCTCTCCCTTTCTCCCTCTCCCTCTCTCTCGGTCTCTCCTCCCTATCTCTCTCGCTCACTCACGCCCCCTCTCTCTCTCTCGCTCTCTCTCCCTTTCTCTCTCGCTCACTCACTCTCCCTCTCCCCCTCTATCTCCCTCTCATTCTCTCCCTCCCCCTCTCTCCCTTTCTCTCTCGCTCACTCACTCTCTCACCCGCTCTCTCCCTTTCTCTCTCTCTCTCCCTATCTCTCGGTCTCTCTCTCTCCCTTTCTCACTCACTCACTCTCCTTCTCTCTCTCCCTCTCCCTCTCTCTCGGTCTCTCCTCCCTATCTCTCTCACTCACTCACACCCCCTCTCTCTCTCTCCCTTTCTCTCTCGCTCACTCACTCCCCCCCCTCTCGTGCGCTTTCTCTCTCGCTCACTCACTCTCCCTCTCCCCCTCTATCTCCTTCTCATTCTCCCCCTCCCCCTCTCTCCCTTTCTCTCTCGCTCACTCACTCTCTCACCCGCTCTCTCCCTTTCTCTCTCTCCCCACTCTCGGTATCTCTCTCCCTTTCTCACTCTCCCTCTCTCCCCCCTCTCCCCCTCTATCTTCTCTCTCGTTCTCTCCGTTCCCCTCTCTCCCTCGTTCTCTCCCCCTTTCTTTGTCACTCCCTCCCCTCTCTAGCAAGAGAGAGAAAGCAAGGAGAGAGAGCAATAGCAAGAGAGAGGGAAAGGGAGACAGAAAGGGGGAGAGAGAGAGCAAGGGAGAGACAGGGGGAGAGAATGAGGTAGAGAGGGGGAGGGAGAGAACGAGAGAGGGAAATAGAGGGGGAGAGCGAGAGATAGGACAAGAGTGAGCGAGAGATAGGGAGAGAGAGGAGAGAGGGAGTGAGAGAGCGTGAGAGAAAGGGAGAGAGGGGGAGAAAGGGAGAGGTTTTGCAAAGAGAGAGGAAGATAGTTATCATCAATTATCATTTTTTAATTATGAAAATTATTAGGGTAAAAGTTTAAATTCATGTAATTATGTGGTTCATTTCTCAATTATCAGAGTTTATTTATATATTCTAGAGACCCCTATCTGCAATTACATAAAATATTTACAATTACCAACTCACCCAGTAACCCCCCTTAAATCCTGACCATACACTTAAAATATTATTATATCAATGGCTGAAAAGTCATTGGGGTTTGGTGGACCAATTTATTATTGGTCCATTCTAAATCGACCCTTCAAGTTGTTCACATTGCCACTTTATTTGTATTTACATTATTTACTCTTTACTCTCTCCTCAAATATAATATTTCCCTTATAATTAATTAAAAACAATTATTCTAAAATGCTGTTATGGGTTTAGCAACATTTATCTCTAGCCGGTAAACTAGTAATTATTGGAAGTTATTTACAAATAAAATATCACAAGATATATTTATAAATTAATAAAATACCAATTTGCTTTCAAAACTTGTGCATTGAACCCAGAAATATAATTACACAATATTAGAATTATTGTCTTGTCTAAGAAGTACACACAACATAAATTATAATTGTTGTATTTCGAATTTTTACTCTCATAGATTCATGGAATATTATTTCCGTTAAGCTCATAATAAAAATTTGAATCACCCATAATATTCAGGTTGGTTCAGATTCATCGGATTTTATTTTTCCCAACACGTCGAGTTTGAAAAAATATAAACCAAATCTAACCCATTTTTTTCATATTGGATAGGTTCAGATTGATCAGACCGGTCATCGGGTTAACCTAAACCCATTGCCTCCCCGAGTTTTTATATCACATTTACCTTAGTGACTCAGGCAACATCTCAAATTATGAAGGTATTTCATTTTTATGAACATAGATTTTAAGAACACAACGTGTTTATAATCTCACATGCCCATCTATCTACGTATATAATATACTACTGTTTGTCAATTGAAATATTACGTGTTTTTTATTATTATTATTAGTTGTTTAAAATTATCCTTAATTACAGTATTATATTTAAAACCAATACTGAAGTGCCTTTATTGGTTATTTCGAGAATAAAAATATACTGACTGATATTGATTGATACACAAGGTTTTAGTTTGAACTTAGCTGTCATCTGTTACCAACTTGCCTTGTTGCTTTTAAATCTAATAATAATCCTTGTTGTTGTTAGGATTAAAATAAGGTGAGATTAATTAAATTCTAATATGATAAGTTGTGCAGAGCCTCTAATTTAACGTTTCTGCTATTATTATACGGCTATACCGTACACCACAATGATCTGTTCATAACTTAAGTCCACGTTTGAAATAATCTTTATAATATTTATTTGTGTAGTAATATGGAAAGAGAAAAAATTAGCTCGTGTTTAGATAAATAATTTATTTAAGTATTTATGGCAGAAATATTTATTATATAAATATTTATATATAAACTATTTTTATAATTAAAGAGAGAATATAATTAAGTCTCTCTCACAATAGGAGTAGGGTTTTTTTTTTTTACGTGAACAGCCGAGTATTTGTTGATATACTTATTTCAAATATACTAACTTCCACTACATCACTGAAAAGAAAAAAAGAAACCACCCCTACCATACCGTATGACATAACAGGATCTCACTCTTTTAAAATGAGCAAATTATTTTAGAGTGTAAAATATAATTAATCTCAATTATTAGTAAAAAATTAAAAGTTGATATTATAAGTACATGTATAATAAATTATCTTTAATTTTTTTATTAATAATTAAAATTATTTATTTTACACTGTACTTACTTTAGAGGAACCAAATCCGACGTAACAAGGTCTAAAAGAAACTTTAAATCCCTTGTTATGTAATTATTTAAGCATACAAAACACGGGAGAGGTGGCGTTGGCAGTGGCACCCAGCCAACCGGTTAGGCAGATACATCATAAAGTCATACAATAATCACGTAATTACCTCAAGAAAAGTTATAATAATTAGATTTTTAAAAACTCCAAATTAAATTATCGTTAATATATTTATACATAATTGTCTCATTTTGAATCAATCAATAACAATGTTTTAACTACTATTTTTTTATCACTTTTTTAGTTTTCGACATTATCATTATTTTTTAACTGGTTTTTTTTTTACATTAAGAAAATGTACAAGTGTAAATAATTAATAAAATGATATAATTTCCCCCTACCTTAATTATTTCTAATAACTTAATTATTATTACATCACAATTTTCAACCATTGTTTTCAAAGATAATATGGATTTATATACTAGCAACAAACGCTATTACTTTCTAACATACAGTTTTTTAATTTATATTATCCATTTTTCTTAGTTTCCTCACTATTAATTACTAGAAAGAGTTTAATTAAGATTCATGCATTTCAAAAAGCTACAAGAACAACCACAATGTTGGACACAAGTGGTTAATATGTTCTATCTAATGAGACTGACACGGTTATGACCTATGTTTGATCGCCACTTTATTTATCTTTCGGCCGAACACTAATTAGTATAAGGACTCATTTTTTCCTAAAATACTGTAGGTATAAACAAAAAAAAACTATACGAATATTTTAATAATTTTTATCAAATTCAATTAAGATGTACTTAGCTTTAGCTTTAGACTAAGATTATTAAGCCGCCTCATGCACCTACCATGCCTGACGTTTGGTTAAACCTGCCAAGAAAATTTTGATTCACATTTTTATTGTTGACAGTGTTATTTTTTTTGTGACACATTTTTTATTCTCTTCACTCGTGACTCGCGCATTAATTAAAATCAAGCATGTTAAATTGATGTAAAAGTTGCATATATCTATATATATTTTCCAAATTAATTATTAGAGACATTGGATGATTAAAAAAGAGAGAAAACGTTGTCAACTAGTAGCGGGTAGGAAATTAAACTATCTGTGGAATAATTCAAACCGCTTTCACACGGAATGGAACATTAGGTATTATAATATTAGTCATTATATCTCATTATCAACTTATTTTTTTAAGGAGCAAAATGTTATATATTAGTTTTAAAGCACGAGCGCAGATTAGTTTTTCGTTGAAAGCGTTGAGACACTGCATGGGTAGCCAGTGATGGTCCTAAACCAAAAAAGTTTTAAAGCATTTGTTTTTACCAAATTCATTACTTAAAGTTATAAAATTATTATTACCATATTCTTCATTTTTTTTTATAAACTACCATATTATTACCATATTCTTCATTATTGTAAAAAAAAACAGTGACAGCATAATGAATTTAGTGACAATTTTATATATTTCTCAAGACAAATTTAATAAAACATATTAAACAACCAATGCAACAACGCCTTAACTTTTAATTCAAGAGATTAATATAAGAACATAAAAAAAATAAAAGAACAAAAATATTTAAAGGACAAATTAATGTTATAACACTTTAATTTTGTAAGGGTCAAATCAAGAGTTTATTCCCTTGCTTTCTCTTCCCTTATTTCCACATCAACAACCAAAACACACCAACTCTTATAAATAAACTCTTCTCCCCTGTCCCTCTCATTCCCTCTCTACCGCCTGCTCCATTTTTATTCAACTAAGAGCGTCCGTTTACATCACAAGAAACAAACACTAAAATCCCTTCGAATTCTCAAAACGGCAAAACCCATTTGGTAATATCACAAATTTCTTCGACGGTAGCAACCCAATACAGAATCTCTATACTATACTCGCTTAGTCTAACCAAGTCCCTTTCATTTCATTTTTATCTATTTGTTCGATTCAAGCAAAGAAAGCAAAGGGAAGGAGGAAGGAGTAGAATAGAAGGATCATATATACCAACCACCACCACCACCACCATCCATGTTGGTAATGGCTGCAAACATGTTGAGGGTCGTGTTGGCCTTGTCTGTTCTGTGTTGTGTGTTTCTGACATCCTCTGCTCAAACATGTAAAACACAAACATTCTCAAACAACAAGGTGTTTGCCACCTGTCGTGATCTTCCACAGTTGACCTCGTACCTCCACTGGACTTATGACCAGAACAGTGGCAAACTAGACATAGCATTCAGGCACGGTGGAATAACAACATCCACAAATAGGTGGGTTGCTTGGGCCATCAACCCAAACAACGATCTCGACCCAGCCATGGTTGGAGCACAGGCTCTGGTTGCTATCCCACAATCCAATGGAAGCCCAACAGCGTACACTTCCTCCATCGCTAACACCGACACGCAGTTGCAATCGGGAAGTATCCGTTACCCTGTCTCTGCTTTGTCTGCCACGTATCAGAACAACGAGGTAACCATTTTCGCTACCTTGACCCTTCCGAACGGCACAACCTCCTTGGTCCACCTCTGGCAAGATGGCTTCCTTGACTCTGCCTCTATCCCTCAAGAGCATAGCCATGAATCTTCCCACCAAAACTCCAAGGAACTCTTGGATCTTGTTTCTGGTACCTCCCAGGCTGCAAGTGGGAGTTCACGTCAAAGAAGAAGAAACGTAAGTACCTTAGTCATAGAATAATTCTAAATCCTCCTTATTAATTTCAATTTTTTGTCTTCACCCCCGATGTTCTAGGGAAAATAGGTCTTAGACTAATTTGTGTTCGGCTGATAACTAAGTAAAATCTGACTACATATTGTTCCGTCAGGATCGAACTCGGTACTACCGAGGCCGTTTTTTTAGATAGAACACATTAACCACTTTTGTCGAACTTTGTGGTTTGACTAATTTCAATTTCATAATGTGTGTGTTAATTTGGTTGGTGTTTGAATTTGAATTCTGAATTAATTAATTTTCAGACGCATGGAGTGCTAAATGCAATAAGCTGGGGCATCTTGCTGCCCCTGGGTGCCATAATTGCGAGGTACTTGAAGGTGTTCAAATCAGCTGACCCTGCTTGGTTTTATCTTCATGTGACGTGTCAAGCCTCTGCCTACATAGTTGGCGTTGCTGGATTTGGTGTTGGCCTCAAAATCGGCAGTGACTCCAAGGGTGTTGAATATGACACTCATAGAATACTTGCTATTCTCCTTGTATGCTTTGGAACTCTTCAGGTATATACGAAGATACATAATTATAATTCCATGATTCCCTTGTGTGTACTTTGTAATTGTACTAAACAGAAACACCTATATATGTGCAAAATTGGTCGATGATTCAGGTGTTTGCTCTGTTCTTGAGGCCCAACAAAGACCATAAATTGAGATTCTACTGGAATATGTACCACTACGTAGTGGGATACGCCACCATAGTCATCAGTATCGTCAACGTTTTTCAAGGGTTCAAAGCATTGGATGATTACGTAGGGGATCGCTACAATGACTGGAAGCATGCCTACATTGGAATCATTGGGGCTTTGGGGGGCATTGCTGTCCTTTTGGAAGCCTACACGTGGATCGTAGTCTTGAAGAGGAGGCAGTCAGAGAGCAAAACGGCACATGGCATCAATGGAGCAAATGGTGTTAATGGCCATGGTTCTGGCCTCTAGGCCACACCAGGCATAGGATGTGTAGCTAGATTGATAATGGTTCTTTGTTATTTGGTGCCTCTTATTCCTATCTGTGTGCATTTTTTGTTGTTGGATTGGACCCCTTTGTAAATTTTTCTTATAATCTTGAGAGTATTTCGGGTAGCCCAGTTACTTAGTCTCAGTTTTGGGGTAATTCTTTCATAGGATACTTACTTCAAGGGGTGTGCTTTTCTCCGTATCGGTTTCCATTTCTTCTCATTTGTATTTATTATTATTATTATTATTATTTACTTTTTTTTACTTAATTATTATTTACTTATATCTTACTCTTTCAACATACCTTGGAGTTTCAAATATCTTCATTTCGTTATCTGGGAGCAACCTACCTTTCTTCGGCTTGTGGCAAAACAAAAGACCGTGAGTTTTAATAGGAGATTTGGTATTGAAGTACTTCTAAATCTAAATACAACTGATAAATTATAGCAATTTATTTTTTTCCCCGGAATGTAGACTAGTTCTTTTAAAGATAAACCAAGGATCATACAAATTAATGCAATGTTTGATTTAATGTTGGAAAATCTCAAGCGTATGTTTAGCCCCATTATCCATAGAAACTCTTATTATTTTGGAGTCAAATGTTTTAACAATAAACCAAACATATATTAAATTGATGGTGCAACTAAAATGGAAGCAAACAACAAAGTAGGAAAGGAGCAAACCAAAACCAATTCGTTATCTCATTGATCCAACTGCTCCTCTTCAATTTTAAAAACATTATTTGACTTCAATTAGAGCCTAGCTGTAAATAAGTGTTTAAAGTTTAAAGCATACAGCTCAAATTCCCTGACGAATGATGCATTAGGTGCACATTGACCCGTCCTCAACTGAATGGACTTGGTCAAACTAAGGATATATGCCAAGATATGTAATTGAAATGCAATGAAATGTAACTATCATTTTCTGTTCTTCTCTCGGCACACAATTGTCTTCAAACTTGTGCTTTCCTTTGTGTCCTGACCAACTGCATTTTATTCTATACTTAATCAATGTTCATTGCATATTATGAGAGTTCGTATACCAAACACGAAAGCAGACGCGCATGCCAACTCACTTCCTGATAGATGACTCACTACTTGCAATTCTTTTCATATTTCTGCTAAATTTTTTATTTTTAAGACCATACCAACTACCAAAAGACTCGGCCATATAGTAATTAAATAAAAAGAAATCGAAAAAGGAGTTACGACAAAAGATGGAAAGAAAGAGAGCATAGTCATGATGGAAATTTCTTGGCAGGCGCTGAAGCGAGTTGCATCATTAAGCAAGTGAGATTCTTGAAAAAGAAAGTACAGTAAAGAGAATTAGTGAAGATCCTTGAAAAAGATTCTTGGTGTAAGATCAAAGAGAATTAGAAAAATAATTAAAGTCATTCATCCCACTTTAAAGCATTTTGAACAAAGGGAAAGGCATAAACATAGGCCAACTAAATATGGCAATTTTCCAAGTAATTGATTAATGATGGGTTTCTCACTCGGTTTGGCGCAGAGCATCAACAAGGGCATCCTTCAGGAAAGGATTGGAAGCTGCTACTCGCTGAGATGTGATGTCAAAATCTGCACCAGACCTGAAGCAAATGAACCATCAGATTTTGAAGCAAGTATATATATAATCTTCTAAACATGTCTATGCAAGCTTGTGTTTTGAAGTTCCGTATGAATTACAGGGTCTGCCAATATAGCGCATAAAAATTTGCCAAATTGCATGTCCATACGACAATGTTTACATAAATGTCCACAAGATGAAGATCCATGCAACTACTCCCCTCCTTTTCTTTTTGAGCTTGGTTATTAACAAATGCAACTAATGTTTTTGTGTATATCACAAAAAAAATCACTTCTAAAAGAAACATCACATAAAAGAGAACAGAGGGAATAGTATAAATACACTACGCACCTACCAATGACAGCATAACGTATTTATTCTCTTGTTAAGGACAAAGATATCTAAGTAAAGTCACTTACGGATCAAACATAACACCTCCAGCTTCTCTAACAATGACAGCACCACCTGCCACGTCCCTGATAAAAAGGAAGAGACCATGTCAATCACATTATCAGTATCACAACGCCAACCATTTACACAGGATGTGAAACTCATACCAAGGACCTCCAAAGCCAAGTTCAAAGCATACATCCAGCCTTCCACATGCAATTCCGCAAAGGTTCAAAGCACAGGAGCCAGTCATTCGAAGGGATCTCACCTGATCATATTAAAGGCATGGTTATGGCACAACCACATATATAAAACTTTAGTCATGGGAAGTCCTAGTTTTACCTTGAAAAGCAAGCTATTAATCCTTCTTGTACAGGCATCTACTGTTAGCTTATCACGTTTTGTTCCAGCCTGCTCTTTCAGAAGTAAAAAACTGGATGAATTTCTAATATATCTTGGTTTAAAAGATTTAGAAGTGAGCCTGACCCAAGTACATATGAATGTGAATTCATAAGTTTGGGTCATCCCATGTCAAGTTAGTATTCCAGAAATATGACAACTTACAATTTTACAAACTGGAGAGTTAGATTTGCACGCAATTAAATATTATAGTGCAGAGACTATAATGGAAAGTCAGTGAGGATAAAACTTAAAGCAAACTTAGTAATGACAAATCACAATCTACTAAATGATAATTTTTGCAATTCAGATTGTATCTGTGAGAAAACAGAAACGGTAATTCCAATATTACTACCTTATAATATCTTCAACAAGTCACAGTTATTACCTCAATAAAAGGAAATGTTTAGATTTTGTATCTTAAGTTTGCACAAGCTCATGATTACAAAGGTTATGAAATGCATAAATAGGGTGTGTTTCTAGAATTTGGAAGATCTAAGTGGTAAATAGCAAGAAGACCTAAAGCTCTAATTTAACTTCCCGAGCATGTTTCATAGCATATAATTATTGAGGAGTATACAAAATTTATAAATCCAACATGGATAAGTAGAAAATATAGAGTTCGAGCATCTTTGCTGCACAAATTTGAGTATACTAAATTTTGTTGAAACGTGGTCTTCAAAGAGAGTTGCTACTTCACCACTGTATTTGAATTTGGAATAAAAGAACCAGCAAAAACATTGGTGCATGTCAAGGGACACTCATTGATCATATTTGAAAGACAAAACCGTGTATCATGATGTATGAGGGTTCTGATGCTAGCTACTCGGAATAAAAATGTTATACAACTAAAGATGTGAACAGTTAGGATGACACAAATGTGTTGAACAAGATTGCCAAGCTATGGTTAGAATCAACTACTTAATAGAAAGAGAAAGCCAATGCATGCAAATGAGTCAAATTGGGTTTTTAAACCAAATAAGAGACATAAGCCAGGTTTCTTACTGGCCATGTAACAGAAAGATAAATGAATAGCTTTCATAAAATCAATTGTAACAGACTTGACATACCTCATTAGCAAGAAGAGAGCTCATTAGTTCAGTTTGTGATGATACTGCGAAATTTCAAGGCATATCCATGAACCAAATTCAATTAACAATGACAATCATGCGACAGAGAACAGAAGACACACCTCTTATGGGGTTCCCATTCAGAGAAGCACCTTTTCCACGAATTCCAGTGAAAAGCTACATGTGGCAATCTCAAATTTCAGTTTGCAGGCTAAGCAAGGGAGGAAAATAAGCAATACACCTCTCCTTACCAATATTACTAATAGAGACATATATGATAGACTGTCATATTCCTAAATTAATTACCTCAATGGCCTTCAGCAGGTCATTATACTTACATAAGGTCAATGAAAATAATAATGATAAACAGAAGAGAACCGATCAATTGAATACTTTTTGCCTACAAAATTCATTCTTGCCCTAATTCTCCATTTGCACGGTAACCAAAAATAAAATTAAAAACAATAAATGCATAATTATGTTTACCTCACCATTGAATAAAAATGTATATGTTTCAAACTTCAGAAATGGGTTTGTCCGTTTGTGGTCACCTATTTACAAAGCATCAGCAAAAGGAAAGATTCTCACCTCATTAATTATTGGGTTGTAAACAACACCAACTGTAGGGATTTTTCCAACTGTAAGACCAATGGAAACACAAACAAAGGGGAACCTAAAAAGAGTATAATCGTGGTCAATCAATTTGCAATATGAGTGTATCAATTAAAGCATCAGATGAATATTTACCCATGCACAAAATTAGTAGTTCCATCCAGAGGATCAACTATCCATGTGGGTTCATCTGTAAGTTCTGTAGTGCCAAAAGCAGCTGTGGTTTCTTCCCCGATGAACTAATAAGAAAACCAAATTTTTGGCTTATCGAATTTTTTTTTCGCTCCTTTAATAAAATTTTTGGCTTATAGAAAAACAATTTTAAATGGTATGGAAATGTATGCTGCAAAGAGAAAAAAAAAAAACCGCCCCATTGTATGTAAGGATTTAACGCCTCTAGATTGAAAGGTTCACTTTAGATAGTGAATGAAGTGCAAGTTATAAACGATTGGAAAAGGAAATGATTGGGATTATGATAAAATAATACAACAAATTCTGATGTTATTAAAATTCCAACCACTTCAGTTCTGCACTTTCCCATCTATGGTGCACCTTAAGAAGAGTCAAATCCTGCAAAGCTGACAAGTTTGAGGGAAAAGATGAATGGACCTTATGAGTGGGGTAAAGTTGCTTGAGATGATTGAATATGAGCTCCTCGCATGCTTTATCAGTTTCAGTGACCAAATCAACCTGTGCATTCCAACAGAAGTAAAAGGCAGTAAGTAAAAGGGGCCAATCCTAGTGAACTGTAACGATGATGATGATGATGATGAGGCGCGAGAGAGTCAGATAGTATGGAAATGGAAGGGTTACCTGTCCTTTGTGTTCCACGTGCTTGGTCTGGTAGAAACCTTTTCGAATAATCTGGAATTAACGCATTTCACGTAAATAAAAAAATGAGATTAGAAACGAGAGAGAGAGAGAGTTTTGGGAGTGGGGAAGAAGAGTTTTTTTCGGTGTTGAGGATTAACTGACCTCACCAGCCTTCCGGGCAGCGTCCACTGCAGATGCGAGGAATTCGGAGAGCGAATCTATATTTGCAATGAAAACCAACAACACCAACAAACGGTTATTTTAAGTAATTATCCCATTCATTCAACATTCGTACAAAACAAGGATTCAATACTACTCCGAGTCTCCAACTCTTACCATTATCAGCCATTTTCTTTCCGAGCTCTTTCAGGTGGTGGTAACTGGTAAACGGTAAACCACACTTCTATAGTTCTATCCCTCCCTCTAAATCACAATTCACTAGCCAACTCATGCAATACCATCATCAACAACGTCATATATAAACCATAATGACTAATTAGATTTTCCTTTTTGGGATTTTATTTTATACAAACCCGAAATTGCCCCTTAGATTTGTTCTCATGCTCAGGTTCACTTTTTCCTAATAACATAACAAATGAATAAATAAATAAATAAATAATAATTCAAAAAAAAAAAAAAATAATCGTTCTCCATACGCACGGTATCAACGACACTCCCATAGAAGTAGAATATGCCGATCGAGACAAGATGCTTGACTGTTGTTTCGGTACTGTGCCTGTCTTGATTGATAGACTTTTTAACCGGTGACTCGCATTACATTGCATCATGCCCTTCCGGAACCTAATTCTTTTCTCTCACTGGAGGAAATATCCTTCATTTCTCAGGTATCCGACTATCCGGTTCTGGAATTGGGAGAGAATAATGCTTCCCGTATATACCAATATAGTATACCCCGGGAATGAGAAGCTGGTTAAGGCCATTCGGCACCTGTCCTCCTTCGTTTGTTTAGCGAAGCTTCCTATCAGCCACAAACCAAAAAGGCCTTCCCGAGTTTTGTTGCAAAAGGAACCCAAAAAAAAAAACAAAAGGTACCACTGGAGTTAAACTGGTACCTGCTTCGGTTGAAAAAAAAATGGAAAACAAGGAATATATAAAAAATTAAAATTAAGTGCCTTTCTTATTTTCTCTCTCAATCCAAACAGTATTGAATAGAATAGACGCAAGCGCAACCCGTTGATTCAGTCGAAAAGAAAAGTAGAAAACCCCATTTTGACCCAAAAGACACAAGGTTCGTTTGGTTTGCTGTTACAAAGGTACATTTACAGTGTCTGCAATTTTTTATCTGCAAACTACCACACACATACGAATCCGGATTCACTGCAGTTGCTAAAAGCACGCAGTCACACATTCGTGCAATCTGAGTCATTCATTTTTCTCAATCTTGAATCTTGGCCGTTGATTTATTTTGCCCAAAAATAAAATTAAAAAATGGAAAAGGAGAGAGATAGACATGAGCCATAGTGTTTGGAGTTTATAGCTAGTGGGCCCAATTAAGCCTGTGCTTTGCGAAGAGACCTCAAAAAGGGAATTGGTAAATACACCTTCATAATTTGTCATGCACCCCACTTAAAACTTGAAATTTCAAAATTTCCCCTTGTTCATATCACGTTTTGAGCCATACACCCCACAAAATCGCGTCAATTCCAAAAACTCCAGTTTCCGAGTTTCTGGAATGCAATTTTTTGTATTCTGGATTTGTAATGCAAATTTGTATTTCGAAAACTCCAATCAAATTTGTATTCCGGAAACTCCAGTTTCAGGAATACAAAAGTGTATTCCAGAAACTCCAGTCTCCATACAATTTGTATTCCAAAAACTCCAGTTTCCGGAAATAACGCGAAATTTGAGAATATTTTTGAAATTTCAGCATTAATGTAGGGTATATGGATAAAAGTGTGAGGTGTATTTACCAATTCCCCCTCAAAAACTGTCTTACTTGCGACTATCATCCCAGCTACTATGCAAGGGCTCCCTGGATCAGTTTGTAACTTCAGAAATTGTCTCGCAAAACTGGTTAAAGCAGTTAGTTTAATGTACAGCTAAAGGACCAGAAATGTACAGTAAACAAGTTGCCCTGCAGAAGGCCATCAGTCAAAAGGGAACACAATAAATTAATCGTACAAATTGTAGATGGTCAAATATTGCATGACCCCGTCCAATTTATAAACTACTGGGTTGCTAGGCAAACCTTTCTGAACACCAGAAAAGCCATATGCTGCTACTGAATGCATCTCATTTTAGCAATTTATTTGTCTACTAAATTTACAGAACCGAAATAAATTATGCAATGGAAACATTGAATTTGTGTGAAATGCTAGTCTCAACTTAATGAAGACTAAAAGAACCATAACAACAGACAATTAAATGAAATGAAATGCCGCAATGCAACTTGCTACTCGACACAATCTGAAGCTCAAGGACGGTCCCTAGGTTCAAGAGCAGCAATTTCCTTCATGACTTGAGCTTTGTCAGCTTCAAACTGTTCATCCTCTGTACAATCCCAATAAATATGTGAACGTGGGAACATGATGCCATAAAAACAAGGGCAAACTCTTGAGAAATAGCATCACATTATTACCTTTATCGATTTTTAAGTCACCCAATAGTCTCAGAAGCTTGCTTCTGTTTGTAACAAGTATGCCGACGATATCGGCTGGTTTATTTTGGTTAGCAGCAAATAGCTGTTATGACAAGAACACATCAATATAGAGAAGCAAAATTTGGGAGGCATGAGATTAAGAATAACCGCTTCAGCATGTATGCTATTATGTAATGTAATTATGTAATTATAGATTCATAGTACCTTGAAAACATGAAATGCTTCTATCTGTATGCTCTTGCTAGACTCCTGCAGAAAGATATAACCCATTAAAAGCCTGTATAAACATACAACTAACTAATGAATTTTCTGCTCAATATTGGCAAAATCAGTATTCAGTAAGAACTGGTGAACAGGGTAGGGTGCCTAAGTATTTTAACAAAATACATTTTCCAGCACTAAAAGAACAATTCAATAGTTCTACATTGTCAATGCAAAAGATGTATTTGAAGTTCATAAAATATATCCCCCCCCCCCTCCCCTCAAACTATTTTTTTCTTTAGGGCAGGGAAGGAAACAAGCATGGCAGGAGGAAGGCACGCCACGTGACATATGTGAAGTCTCACAGAAAGGACCATACCCTCATAAGATTCATTAAAATCCTTAAGTTGTCTCTTGAGCTGACATATCGAGTCATTACAGCTGAATTTGAGCGGTCAAGTAACATATCTCCCAACAACTGTACAAGACAAAAAAACACAGCAATGCATCAATTTAATAAGAAACAATACAATAAAAGCAGCTATAATAGTGCATTGACTTGTTTATTTTTCACATTTATATGAACTCAAAAGTACCATAAACAAACAAGCAAATATTTATTAAATTTAAAACATTTTCAAGAGGATAATCTCTGTCTCTGAAGCCCAGACATCTCCATGCTTGCGTAATCCAATATTCTTACAATCTAGATAAATGACAAAACTTACATCATACCTTGACAGCTTGACGCCTTGTAATGTAATTGGACGATTCCAACAACTTAGAGTTATATTCATCAAAAAACTGAAAGAAGCAAGAATAAAAACTATGAGTCATGGTTGGAAACTAACATACAAGATAAATCCAATACAAAATATTTGCAAATAATAGAATCACATTTTTTGTGGTTAATAGTCATAAAAAATGAGATTATGTATTTACAAGTGTAGCGAATAGAAAATGTGCCCATCCACCTTATCCTTGGAAATAAACTTTATTTAATCTATGAAGGCCAAGAAACAAAAAAGATGGATATATTTGGACCATTGCAACTAATAAGAATGGATTTAATCTAAAACATATAGTATAAGTAATAGACATGCAAGTAAACTAAAAGTGGCATGTCAATAGACATGCAAGTAAACTAAGAAAGCATCTATTTTCTACTTAAATTGAGAGAGTATGGGGAGCCTACCCATTCATAATTCTTAGAAAGGAATTCAGCTACAGTAGATTTATGTCTTGTCATGAGTTCCTGAAATAAAATGACATGATATAACATCCGATTTTGTTTACAAAATGTGCATGGCACCAAAACTAGCAACTACCTTAAAAGTTGCTGCGACATCTGCAGCTATGTCAAAACTTGGAAGCTGAATGTAGTCAAAAAACTTCTTCATATGAGGCGATTCCAGAACATATCTGACATTTAAACAAATATTTACAGCATAACTCACAAAAGTTGTGCTCAAAAGAAATATCATACCTAGGCCACTTTCTTTTTTTTTTCTACATCTATCATTAATGCTGAAGTTTTTATAAGGACTTCCTACACAGTACCCTTCTTATTTTGCAATTAACATAAATCTCAGAGAGGTGCAATGACATGGAAGTATAGGAACCAGTAGCATTAATTTTTATATATCACTTCAAGACATAAAACTATTCTAACATAAATTAACACCCTGACCAAAATGATTGTGTTTGCACCTGTCAACATTAATCATTTGAAGTCTGAAATCACGAAAAACACAAAAATGAAATTATTTGCTCCTTTTTCCTTACTTGGCAACAATCTGGTGTCTTATGCACTCCCTCAACATTGCACCATAATGCAAAGCCATTTCTGTGTTTTCATAGCTGAAAAGAAAAAATAGTTAGTCAATATCATAATAGAATCAACATCAGAGAAAGCATAGTTTCACAAGAAGCACAATAAGAAACAGATTAAGTCACGTGCACAGCACATGGTGAGATATCCACATGATATGACTAATTTTCACCTAAGATACAAATACAAAAATTCAACAATCACGAGCAATAGTTTCATCATGACTAATTCAGAGACGTCAAAACCAAGCGGTGTTAAAAGGGCAGCACAGTGCATGAAACTCCCACCATAGTGCGGCTTATGGAGGGTCACATTTAAGCAGCCTTACCTACATGACCAGAGAGGTGTTTCTGTGACTAGAACATCACAAGGAAGGAAGCCTACTGTTACATTAGAATTAACTTAAGTTTCAAAATTAAATTTGGATTTCAATCCATTTGGTCAAGCTGGTAAGTTCATCAACAGACTATAAAGCCTTCTAGAACAAATGTTCACCCAACAGTTCCTTACCCAGATATCAAAATATCCATAAGATCCATATTTTTCTCCAGGTAATCAGACGCAATCAGCCTAGACTGAACCGGTTGCCTCTGTAAATTTGCAACAACTTGAGTGGCATCTTTTCTAGCCTGCACAAGCCCAAAGTCTCAAGATAAGGGAAAAAAAATCAGTGTAGCATCGAATTCAAGATATAATACATACACGTTCACGCCTGAATCCCACCCATCACCCAGATGATTCAAACATGCCAACATCAAATCTCAACAATCAAAGTATTCATTGATCAATTGACCAAAAAAAAAGTATTCATTGATCCTACAGAGGGGGCAAATGAATACGAAGCTGACTTTCAAAATTTGCAAATAACTACCTCCAAGTTCAGTTTTGGAAGACATTCAACAATGAGTCGAAAAGTGTTATCCTTAAAGAACTCCTGAGTCAACTGCGCACAAGCTTCGGGGACCGGTTCGGATTCACTGTCTCCATAAAGGATTGTCTTTAGCTCCCTGATATTTTTATACAACTCGGGCATCTGCTGCTAGACGCAACAAACAAAACATCAGAAATAAATCTCTGACATTTTGCGCACCAAAAGCGAAATACATACATATATATTAAAAAAAACATAAATAAATGTTTTGTTGTTGATGATGATAAGACGCAAATTGAAATTGTATTCACTTCTTAATTACTGTCCGACACAAATTGCTGAAAGTGAAAATGTTAAAATCTATGATCGAGAGTGCGTGTGTTGGTGGTGCTTGGCGGAAGAGAGAGAGAGGAGGAGGAGGAACCTTGTCATTATCGCGCTTGGTGTCGGGAGGTTGTTGGAGGAGGCGGAGAAGATCTCTGGTGTGGCGAACAATGTCGGAGGGAGTGCGGGGCTTGGACTTGAAGAGGCTCTTCATCTTCGGCGATTCCGGAGGTGGTGGAGGCTCCGAATAAACCACCACCTCCGACGAAGAGCCTCTTCGAGGCCCCTTAGGTTTCGTCGCGCACAAACCTATTTTCCCCTTCCCGCACTTACTCTGAATTCATTTACTTGTTAGGGTTTCTGATTCAGATCGAGATTCACCTTCTCCTCACCCTCCTACTCCTTGTTCCTATCTATCACCTTCTCATTTTTTCTTCCCGGTTCTTCGTCATCATTTATCTATGTATGTCCCAGGCAACTATCCTGCTTCAGAACCAGATATGGACAAACTAAATTAATCTACCTTTCAACTTCTTCTGCGTTTTCCCTTTTTGTCCTCGACACGTGTCGTTTCGTTACGTTTCTCTTTCGGCCCTGACGATTTCTACAAACAATTTTTCAATAAAAAAAATGAAGGGAATAAAAAATATTCTTGCCTTCTTGTTGAAAGCAAAATGTCACCTACTATGCACTTCTAGCAAGTAGCAACATAGGAATGCCACATTCGGGTTGATATTTTATTTTATTATGTATATGTACAAGTGCAAATTTGCAATTACATACCATTTGGTTGGACCGAAACAAAAAGAATAGGGGGTTTAATTTTTGAGAGTTGCTATTTAAGTACCAAAAATGTAAAGCACGAAAGGGTATGTAATATGAATACATGATTGCAATGGTTTTATATTTTTAAAATGGATTAAATATGTTTTTAATCTCTTAAGTTTGAAAAATTATTATTTTTAGTTCCTCAAATTTAAAACATGTATTTTTTTTTGTCCCTCATTTTTTAAAATATGTTACTTTTAATCCATAGAGTCATTTTTCAATTTAAAAAATATTTTTTAAATTTAGATTTCTCCTCTTAAATTCTGATTTTCACCTTATCCCTTTTTCTAAACTTTCAAGGATTTCCCAAATCTATATTTTGACTCATCCCAAATTCTGATTCTTACCTTATCCCTTTTTTTCTTAACTCTCAAGGATTTTCCAAATCTATATTTTGATCCCTCTCAAATTTAGAAAATACTTTTAAATTTTAAAATATGGTTTCAGGGACTAAAAGTGACACACTTTTAAAAATAAGAGACAAAAAATATACGTTTTAGATTTGAGAGACTAAAAATAATAATTTTTCAAACTTAAGAGACTAAAAATATATTTAAATCTTTTAAAATAAATAAAAACCAGAATAAATAAAGTAAAACTAAAAATAATCAGTTTTGTATATTAAGC
Organism: Glycyrrhiza uralensis; assembly: GCA_030159175.1. Classification (NCBI taxonomy): domain Eukaryota; kingdom Viridiplantae; phylum Streptophyta; class Magnoliopsida; order Fabales; family Fabaceae; genus Glycyrrhiza; species Glycyrrhiza uralensis. The sequence continues at coordinate 59,428,090 of BRZY01000001.1, read as the reverse complement.
TTTTGGACTAAATATCTTTTGTTTTTCTAAATTTTTTTCCTATTTGATTTCAATTTTTTTAGGCCGATAAAGGTTCTTTCCAGCTTGCATTCACATGTTTCCATTATTTGGCCACTTCATGCCCATCCCCCTCTCATCTATCCTGATCAGTTAGTCAAGCTAGCTTAATTAATTTCTACCAAAAAAAGATAGCTTAATTAATTTTTTTTTAAATATTAATTTCTTATTCATAAAATTTGAACACGAAATATTATTTAAGGAATACACTTCTGTCATTAAAATTAGAGTTTAATTACTATACACTTACAATGTAAAAATATTTTACACAGATATCCAATCATACCACTTCATAACAAAAATTTCTAAAATATCTACACAAACGATTTATATGGTGAGATATGATTGGATATATGTGTAATACATTTTTACACTATCGATACATACTAATTAAATTCTTAAAAACAATGTCGAAAAATGTTTAAATGACAAAATATTCAAAATTATGTATCGTGTAGTGATCTGGACAACTTCATTGCGATACTTTTATATGTTGTAGATGATCTAGGCAACTATGTGCGGATATAGTTGTGATCTCTTTCCCTATTGTGATATTTTTGTGTATCTCTTTTGTTTTGGATAAAAGGAAAAAATCGTGGCTTGTTTCTATATAGGGTTGTGAAATTTTACACAGTTGTGAACTCTATAATAGGAAGTCTACATTTTTGTGGCTTGGGTCTGATGCTTCCACACTAGGGGTGTGAATCAGTTTTCATAGGTGTGAAAATCTCTAGAATGAAAAGTCTACATTTTCGGGAATTGTCTGCCGCTTCCACGCCAGGGTGGGAATATTTTCACACATGTGAACGGCTCCGTATCTAGAAGTCTATACTTTTGTGGATTGTGTCTGACGGTTTCACAGTGGTGCTGTGAATTTTTTCACATTTGCAAAATATTCTGGAATGAGAAATTTGTACTTTTATGGAGGGATCTGAGGCTTTCACACCGAGGATGTAAACTTTTTCACAGCTGTGAATGGATCTGAATTAAGATGACTATTTATGTCAAGTTTGCTTTATTCTATTTGTTATATTTGTACAGAATCTATAACATGATACTCCTTATTCTATGTTATAAATTTATATCAATAAATCTTTTTTTAACTTAAAAAAAATTTAACGTCTTAACGGCAGTAGACACGGAGCACGTTGGAATGGACGTTAATATACACACGTTAGGAATTAGAAATACTAGAAAGGACGAACCAAACAAAAACAAGACTGATTAAATGCGTGTTTGTTGCATAATGCATTAAACACTATGGACTCGTGACTTGCTCGACCAAGCACGACAAAACGAGTCAATCGTCAACACGTCAAGCATCATCCTTTTTCTCATTCAATCAATCATCCTTTCTTCTTAGTCTTAGGAAAAAAAAAAAGTTTCCACACTCAAACATTCAAAACACGAGAACTTAGAAGAATTTTCCAGAAGTCCTAACCGCAAGGAAGTTCATACATACACATTAATATTCATATATTTATAGATTCACCATCAAGTCAATCACATAAACTTTTATTGGTATAATAATAATAATAATAAAGCATAAAGCAGAAAGACGAGCAACATCAACAACATTAATTTAATTAACAATTAATTAAAATGAAGCGGTTTGAAGGAAGTGAGGTTCCTGTAGTGCTGCCATAACTTCTCCCACACGATGGCTTGGTAGATATTAGAGTGGGAACCGCCGTTGGCGGTGAGGATGAGGCGGTAGTTGGTGCCGGCGACGACCTGGGTATCACCCTTGAGGACCTTCTCCAACTTGAGCTTGGCACCAGATCGCTTGTTGTACTCGGTGACGGCGTAATCAGCGATCTCCTTCACGTGTGGGTCGTTGATGTCCTTGATGGGACTCCATCCCCCGGGCATTGCTTCCTTCCTCGCAACCGCAGAGGCCAACAGAACAAAGAGAATAACAAGAGATTCCAGTTTCATGGTGCTGGTGGCAACTGTGTTAATTAACTGTTTTGATTTATGATGAGAGAGATGTTGTGTGCTTTGTGAAATGATTTGTGCTGGTGGGGGATTGGGTTCAGATTCTGATCTATCTATTTATACCACAACAGGGGATTATTGCAAGCTTACGGCAAGAGTTGAATCCATTGATGAGTCGGATCATGGTAAATGGGCTTGGCCCATAGAAACGAGCCTAAACCGTGTGATAATAGCCTTTTTTTTGGTGTGTTCTTTTTTATTTTGGTATGTCCGTGTGATAATAGCCGAATACAACCAAATTGGCAAATATTGACCAAAACACAAAACGACAAATACAATTATTTTTTTTGGTCGAAATAAATACAATTATTAAAGTTAGGTAATGGGTAGGGGTGGCAAAACGGGCCGGGTCGGCCCGCGAGAAAAACGGGTTAGCCTGGCCCGTTTTTGAAAGTGGACTCAAAATCCTAGCCCAGTCCGTTTTAAGGGAGGGCTGACGAGCCGACGGGCCAAAACGGGCTAACCTGTCAAAATAAAAAAAAATTATTTTTTCAAAAAAAAAGGGCCAAGCGGGCCAGCCTGGTCCATTTTCGGGCTAATCTATTTTGGCCCTTTTTTTTACGGACCCAAACAAGCCAAAGCCTAAAAAAATAGGCTCGCCGGCCTATTTTACGGGCCAAACCCATATTGACACCCCTAGTAATGGGTATAAACTATAAAGAATGGGGGCTATGGCCCGTGAGGGTATGGGAAATGTTCTTTCAGCTTTGCTGTGACACACAAAGGAAAGCACTGAATTGCGCCTATTAATATATAAGGCTCTGTTCCAAAAATAGATGATAAGGCAGGGCTTTTTTAATTTAACCAATTCACTCCAACCAATGTAAATCATACAAACCAAGAAAAATTAAAAATTGAAAGAAAAAAACAAAAAAGAATTATTGGATTGGATTTGATCTCATGATAAAAACTAATTTGATCCAGACCAAATCGATTTTCTATACACATATATTGTTATTCTCGTAATTACACTATTATCATGTATTTTTATTTAAGTGATGCCAAAATAATTTATATTTTAAGATAATATATCCTATCAAAATAAAAAAAAAAATCTAATCTCTTAAAAAAAATCTAATACTTTTAGAGATTTTACGTAAACTAAAAACTATTTTTATTTAATTAAAATTGTAGAAGATATTTTTATTTTAAAATATTTATAATTTTATTTTAAAAAATTTAAAATAGTCTGAAATATAAATTCAATAAAAAGTCAGAATATAAATTTTTCATTTTTTGACAGTCAGAAATATAATTTTTTTACAGAAGCATTCTTATATCATTCCAAAACCCAAATATGAATTTTCAGACTTTATTTTTTCAGTTTCTTTTATACAAGGGCGGGCCAGTTGGGGCCCGTTAATTCTTCAGTTTTAAATAAATACTTAAAAAAATATTATGCTGTTAAACAAATATTATAAATAAATCATAAATGCTTGTTAAAAATAAAAACATTCCTTTTTTCATTAAAAAAATGCGGAACGAAACGGCCTTTGATTTATTTACTTTGATGAAAAAAAAAAGTCAATCGTCAAGCTTGGCCAAGCTTGAGAGTCAATCGTCAAGCATGACCATTTTTACCCGTTTTAATCAATCATCCATTCTTTCGTATGTAGTTCCGGAAAAATATAATATCCGCACTCAAACATTCAAAACACGAGAGATCTTAGATGAGTTTTCCAGGAAATTTTTATTTGTATGCAGTAGGCTTTTTCATTTTCCAGAAAGTCCTAACCGCAAGGAAGTTCGTACGTACGTACGTACATGCATGATCATTCATATGTTTAGATTCACATAATCCATTATATTCGGATTACATGAAACAAAAACTTTTATTGTGATAATAATAAAGCATAAAGCGGAAAGATGCATGCACGTGCGACTCCAACATTTTAAGTAATAATCAAGCAAGAAGCTCCTTGATGGAAGGAAGTGAGGTTCCTGAAGTGCTCCCATGACTTCTCCCACACTATGGCTTCGTAAATGTTAGAGGCGGAACCGTCGTTGGCGGCGAGGATGAGGCGGTAGTTGATGCCGGCGACGACCTGGGTGTAACCCCAGAGGACCTTCTCTAACTTGAGCGTGGCCCCAGTTCGCCTGTCGTGCTCCGTGACGGCGTAATTCGCGATCTCCTTCACGTGGGGGTCACTGATATTCTTGATTCGGCTCCATCCCCCTAACTTTGCCTTTGGCGGCGCAGATGGCGCTACTGCTTCCTTTCTCGCTGTCGCAGCCGCAGCCGCAGAGGCGAACAGGACAAAGAGGAGAACAAGGAATACTAGTTTCATGGTGCTGGCAATTGTGTGTTACGAGTAAATGTTCTGGTTTATATTTGTTTGGTTTGGTGGAGAAGGGGGTTGGGTTCTCATCTATTTATAGCACAAATGAAGCAATTATTGCAAGCTTTTTTTTTTTTTTTGGTCAAAGCAATTATTGCAAGCTTACGCGAGGCAAGTGTTGATTCAATTAATGAGCCTGATAATGGTGAATGGGCTTGGCCTGGCCTGGCCCGGCCCCGTAGAAACGAGCCTAGTCAGTGTGATATACTCTCGGCACTCTATAACGATAGTCTTTTCAGCAAAATAAAAATATTACAAAATAATTGTTATTTTATTTTTTCAATGAAGCTTTAATTTTATCTAAAATAAATTTTAGAGTATTTGATTAGTTTTTTTGGCAATATAAATAATAAAATTTATTTGATAAAATTAATACTCTTACTTATTTATTTATTGTATTTTTTAATGTGTAAAAATGTCTTAAAATCTATTACTCAGGGACAGATCGAGGGGGCAGCAAGGGGCGGCCAAGGCCCTTTCCTCCCCCAACTTCTCACACACACATAATTAAATTTTTTTAAAATATACATACTAGTTATTATATTAAAAACACATATATTTATTATTTATGTCATGATATAAGTGAGTCACAAAAACATACTCCTTTTGTTTCAAAATGATAGTCCACTATAGTATTTTTACTAAGTTTAAAAAAGACAATAAATAATTAAAAAGTTGAACAATTTTACTAAATTATCATTGTAATTAATGTTACATTAATAATATAAAATGACAAATGTACATTATCATTATATTAATTTGTTCATTATTATATTTGATATTCAATACGAGAAATTAATAATTGATTTTATAACAATATAGCGGAATTGTTTACTTTGATTTTAGTTTTAGATTCAAATCTTTTTACAAATAATTCAATGTTGAAAAATTTTGTAAATAAATATTTATTATTAAATTTTTTTTGCCTTTACTTTGTCCAGTTTCTGAATCCATCCCGCACTGTATTATGTGAGGGAAGGAGCATATAATTGCCGAATACAGCACAAGATTCACAAGTAGTACAATTATTAGAGTCGGGGCCAGGGGGCACATGGGAAATGCTCATTGTGTATTGCAGCGGCCCACACAAGAAAAGCACAGGATGCTAGTTAATAATTTACTATTAGAGATAATTTTGAAATAAAATTTATATTAATTATAACTAATTCATTTAACTATTTTTTATTAGTCTTAGTGAATTAAACATTTTGTCTTTTATATATGGGATTAGAGGTAGTATTAGTTAATTTATTCAAATTTTACTCCAAAAAGTACAATTGTTATGCTGTATTGGTCTTTAAGCAATATAAATAATAAGAGTAATTTGATAAAATTATTATTTTTTGTCATTTATTTATATAATATTTGTTAATCTATGTGAAAAATATTTGGATTAAGTATTTTTTGATATTTTATATTTGAGAAAAGTTTATTTTTAGTCTTTTATCTTTAAAATTGATGTTTTTAGTCCCTTGTTTTTCAAAATATACCATTTATAATTCTTGTAGCCATTTTATAAATATAAAAAATATTTTTTAATCTTTTATTTTCCCCTCTTAATTTATAATTTCAACCAAGCTCCCTCCTTCTTCCCCTTCCTAGCTCCCTAATCCCATTAACACCCATCCTCATGGTCTTCTGCTCCCTCTCTTCATCGACCATGGCGGACGTTGTTTTGCACAAGGCCAAGACCCCCACTACCAACAACAGCAACAAAAAGGAGACATCGAATCTATTACTGTCGCTATGAGATTCACTACAAGAAATTCGCTCATTAGACAATGCCAAAAGCCGTAGGTAGAAGCAAAAAGCCGTAGGTAATCGAAAGTTACCTACGGCTGATAGACGGACTAGTTTCCGTAGAAATATTGCTCGTTGCAACTTTTTAGCGAGGACTTTCTTTAAAAAGCCATAGGTAGTTACCTATGGCCTGGAGCTGTAGGTAATTACCTAGGGCCATGAGCCGTAGGTAATTACGGCTCATGGCCCTAGGTAATTACCTACAGCTCCAGGCCGTAGGTAACTACATACGGCTCCAGGCCCTGGCTAATTACCTACGGCTTGTGACCCTGGCTAATTACCTACGGCCAAGCCGTAGTTACACGTTTTTTTTAATTAAATTTTTAAATTACAAATTTAATCTTTATTAATTAAATTAAATAATATTCGATTTATTAAAATTAATATTTATTTATTTATTTATTTTAATTAATTACATATTATTGAATAATTATTTATATTAATTTTAATTTATTATTAATCTAGCACTTCTATTAAAATAAAGACAATAATTGAAAACTTCAAAATTACCTACAATAAAATGTCAACTGAAATAGTAAATAAACTAAAAAACTATCTAATACTTGTATAAAAAAAACTATCTAATATTGTCCATAAGAGTCAAGAGCTACTGATTTCTTTTCTTCTTTTGCATCCAAGAATTGCTGAGGAACATCATTGATATTTTTCTGGGCACCGAGGTGAACTTTCCAGTGTTCTTTTTCATAAAACCAGTCATTTGTGTCTAAACTTCTTTCCCATTCACTTCCTGCATCATAATAAATAACATGGGGCGAAATCAATAGTTATTTGCTTTGTTCACATCAATCCTGAAAACCATTCAATATTCAATGCAAGTTTCCCTTTTTCTTTAGAATAAACCATTCAATATCAAACTATACACTTACCAAGTAGTAGTACCAACCACGAAAATTAAAAAAACAATTACACCAAAACAATCAAATTCAAAGTATTAACAAGTTCAAAGTATTAATTTGCAAATCAAAGTATTATGTTATCAAGAAGCATAATAGAGCATATTGCAGAATTAAAACAAGATGACTTTGCAATATGTGATAGAAATAGAATCAAAGGGTCATGGTGATTAATGATAATCCAAATACACACCTCCAGCCTTACACAAGGGAAAGAGTAACATTAACAATATTTGACAGTAAAATATAAGGAATTTCTTGTATAGGAATGAAAGCAAAATCAACATAGATTTACGTAGATCCACAAAACCAACTCAGCTCCACAAATCCATGTTCTTCAACAGAGCATAACACAGTGAAGTCACCAAACTAATATTACGTAGATAAATACAATTATTCTTGTAGTGATTCCATCTAATTCTTCTTAAGGAAACAATATTATAACCTTTTCTATGCATTAGCAATAAGTATCACATTATCAACCACAAAGAGTTCAAACATCAACCATTCAGACCTTTTGACAAACATAAGAGAGGCAACAAAATAACATTTAAAATAGCACAGGTTGTGAACTAAGCTTCCAATGCATTATTAATCATGAAACGATTGAGAAAATTCTCGAGGAACATCATGTGAATAACAAGCTTAACCACCCAAATCCAATTGAATTGCGTCCCCTTTATTTTTTCTTATAATAAACTACTTTTTCTTTTACTCTCACATTGTCAACTTATATACAGCAGTATTGTCAAATTTCTATTACAAAATAAATTCAAAGATAAGTGCTCCAGTGTCATATTCATAGTGATATTCACAGTTAGACATTATCTTTATAATTATGAAATTATTGAGATTTGGAAATAAGTTAAAGTTTGTGTAACTACAAGTCTGCAAACACAATTAGCAAATGAGTGAGCAAACTATTTTCTTTACAGCAACTATATCTTTTTTATTTTTTTTATTTTCCTTTTTTTCATGAAGAGAACAACAGGGGAAACCAAAATTGAGTGTGCAAACAAGCAGTAATAGCCACTACAACCTAGTGTTCAACCATTCCACAAATATTCCATATCATGCACCCCATAAAGAATTTACACACCATTAGAATTGATAGAACAGACATGACTAGATTAAGCATAATCACAAACACCTAGAGTGCAAATACTGCCACGTATATAAGGATTTGAAACCAATGTCATTAGTTTCAATATAACTAATGGTGAGAACATCAAACACTTGGTCTGCAATTTCCAACACACAGTGACCCACTAAAAACAGTACCTCGCACACAATGTTGAGTCACTCAAGCAAAACATCAAGCAGGGAGTGTGCAAATCAGAATAGTAACTCATAACTCATCAGCAAAATGAGGTCATTTCATTCAAGCAAAACATCGAACACATGGAATTCAATAGTTATTAACACCTAGACAACACATGAAACACATCCTCCTCAGCACCAACAGGTCACATACATCGAAAACGAAACCAAAATGCATACCATTCGAAAGTAGTTCTGATTGATTGGTCACGGTGGGTCTCCGACAGTGGCAGCAAGGGTGGCTAGTGGCGGCACGGTGGATCTCCGTGGTGCTACCGGTGGATGGCTCCTGCAGAGAGAGAGAGAGAGAAAGTGTGCATGAGAGATAGATCTAGAGAGTGAGAGAGAGAAATAGAGAGAGGGGCTTCTATGCATACCTGTACAGGAGGTGGCGGCGCGGTGGTGGCGGCGGCGACAGGAGGAGCCACGGGTGGTGACCATGTTTGGGAAAATGAAGGAGGGAGGAGGGGTTTGGGAACCCGATCTACTCGCGGTTTGGGGCGAAGGAGGGAGGGAGGAAGGAAGCCATGGTGGTGGCTGGAGCTTTAGAGCGGTGGTGGCCGGAGTTGAGGAAGAGAGAGATTGAGAGAGAAGAGGGTTTGAGAAAGAAGAAGAGAAATGAGGGAAAGGGAGTTTGAGAGATCGATCGAAAGGGGGTTGGGTATAATTGCAGGTAGCGACGGCCACGTGGCCGTAGGTACTTACCTACGGCCACGTGGCCGTAGGTAACTCTTTTTACTTTTTATTTACCTACGGCCTTTAGCTCTCTCTAAAAAGTTGCAAGTTACCTACGGTTTTAGCTCTCTCTAAATGCATTTTTCTTTTTTCATTTTTTAAAAATGTAATTACCTACGGCTATGGCCGTAGGTAGTTTTGAAATTCAAATTTCTCTCTCCTACCTCCTTACCTACGGCCAAAGCCGTAGAAAAGTAAAAAATTACCTACGGCCACATGGCCCTGGGTAATTTCGCATAGGTAAATCCACTTATTCTTGTAGTGATTGGGAAGCTCCTTGGTCATGGAACCTTCGCGAAGGTCTACTACGCGAGAAACATCAAAACAGGGGAAGGAGTTGCCATCAAGGTGATTTGCAAGGAGAAAATCCTAAAGGGTGGTTAGGTTGCACACATCAAATGTGTGATCTCCATTCTACATCGTGTGCACCAACCAAACATCGTGCAACTCTTCGAGGTTATGGCCACAAAGACCAAGATCTATTTCGTGATGGAGTACTTTCATGGGGGTGAGCTTTTCAACAAGGTCGCAAAGGGAAGGCTCAAGGAAGAGGTCGCAAGAAAATATTTGTTGCTCGATGAGAATGGTAACCTCAAAGTCTCCGATTTTGGTCTCTGTGCTATCTTTGATCAAGGGGAAGAAGGAGGGGCTAGGTGGAAATTAGAAATTAGGGAGGGGAAATAAAATACTAAAAAATATTTTTTAAATTTATAAAATGGCTATAAAGACTACAAATGGTATATTTCAAAAATAAGGGACTAAAAAATCAATTTTAAAGATAAAGAATCAAAAACAAACTTTTCTTAAATATAAATGACCAAAAACATATTTAACCCAAAATATTTTTATTTTAAGACATAGTGAGTACATTTATTTATCCACATAAAAATGCCCAAACACATGGAAAATAACTTTGCTCTCACATCTGCTTGGAAAGTGTGCACCAAATTTTAAACGGTTGAACAAACATGAAAAATGTTTCATTGACACATAAAACGAGGAATATAATAGAAAAGTTATCATATTATGTCTTAATTTCTTGTTTTGGGATCCAATAGAATAAGATAAATCAATCCTATTACCTTATTCTATATTGTCTTCTAGTTAAAATTTTATTTTGAGCGGGAGACTAGGTTAGAAGCCAACAATGATGTATTTGAAAACATCGAAGATGAAGAGGGAGAAAGATGACTATTAGAAAATTGCTGTCAAAATGGTTCTTAGTTCAAACTGTCAAATTGGTGCCCATGACACGTGTGTGCCAATGTGGAAGCCAGCAGGTCACTTAACGTGACACGTTAGACTCACTCACGACATCAAGTAACTGAGGTTAACAGAGGTACTAAACTGAGTAACGATTTACAAAATGAGGGACTATTTTGAGTTTTTATTAATTTTAAAGGCTAATTTGAGAGCGTCGTACAATTTCAGAGGCCATTTTGGCATTTACTTCGCTCAAAATGGTCCCTACTTTGAACTGTCAAATTGGTCCCGGTGACATGTGTGCGACACGTGTGTGCCATATGGGAGCCAGCAGGTCACTTAACGTGACACGTCAGACTCACTCATGGTATCAAGTAACAGAGGTTAACTGAGGGACTAAACTAAATAATAATTTACAAAATAAGGGACTATTTTAAGTTTTTATTAATTTTAAGGGCTAATTTGAGAGTATTCTACGATTCGAGGGGCCGTTTTGATTTTTCACTCTATCTTATCACCTTATTCTATTTATTATTATCCTATCATGTGTACGAACCACACTTGATGAGAGATAAAAATATAATAAAGATAGGCCATTGATCTAACAAGAAAAAATAATAAAAAGAAAAGTGAGTGCCGAAAACATATCTAACACAAAATATTTTTATTTTAGGACATAGTGAGTACATTTATTTATCCACATAAAAATGCCCAAACACATGGGAAATAACTTTGCTCTCACATCTGCTTGGAAAGTGTGCACCAAATTTTAAACGATTGAACAAACATGAAAAATGTTTCATTGACACATAAAACGAGGAATATAATAGAATAAAGACTTAAATATGTTTCTGGTCCCTCATGTTTGGCTTAAGTTCGTTTTTAGTCCCTCAAATACCAAGAATATGATTTAGTCCCTAATTTTTTGAAATTGTGCCACAATTAGTCCCTGGGGCCATATTTTAAATTTTAAAAGTATTTTCTAAATTTATACTTTGACCTCTCCTAAAGCTTGATATTCACCTCAACCCGTTTTTCCGTTCTCCTCCCCCTCCACTGATGCACCACAGCCCCCATCCCCGTGCGGCTAAGGGAGAAGCTTCGCGCGGACAAGGGAGGTTGCGCACAATGGCGAGAAGGGAGGGGGCCACCGCGATCGCACAGGGAGGAGAACGGGAGAGAAGCCGCATCTCATGGCGGCTTCGAGGGAGGACTTTGGAACTACTTCTAGCAAGGATGGGGGGTCGTGGTGCATCAGTGGAGGGGGAGGAGAATGGAAAAATGGGTTAAGGTAAACATCAGGCTTTAGGAGGAGTCAAAGTATAAATTTAAAAAATACTTTTCAAATTTAAAATATGACCCCAGGGACCAAAAGTGACTGATTTTAAAAAGATTAGGGACCAAAATAATATTCTTGGTATTTGAGGGACTAAAAATGAACTTAGATCAAATATGAGGGACTAATAACATATTTAAGCCTAGAATAAGTTATCATATTATGTCTTAATTTATTGTTTTGGGATCCAATAGAATAAGATAAATCAATCGTATCACCTTATTCTATATTGTCTTCTAGTTAAAATTTTATTTTGAGCGGAAGACTAGGTTAGAAGCCAACAATGATGTATTTGAAAACATCGAAGATGAAAAGGGAGAAAGATGACTATTGGAAAATTTTTGTCAAAATGGTTCCTAGTTCAAACTGTCAAATTGGTCCCCATGACACGTGTGTGCCAATGTGGAAGCCAGCAGGTCACTTAATGTGACACATTAGACTCACCCACGACATCAAGTAACTGAGGTTAACGGAGGTACTAAACTGAGTAATGATTTACAAAATGAGGGACTATTTTGAGTTTTCATTAATTTCAAAGGCTAATTTGAGAACATCGTACAATTTCGGAGGCCATTTTGACATTTACTCCTCTCAAAATGGTCCCTACTTTAAACTGTCAAATTGGTCCCTGTGTGTGTCATATGGGAGTCAGCAGGTCACTTAACGTGACATGTCAGACTCACTCATGGCGTCAAGTAACAGAGATTAACTGAGGGACTAAACTAAATAATAATTTACAAAATAAGAAACTATTTTAAGTTTTTATTAATATTAAGGGCTAATTTGATAGTATTCTACTATTTGAGGGGCCGTTTTGATTTTTCACTCTATCTTATCACCTTATTCTTTTTATTTTTATCCTATCATGTGTACGAACCACACTTGATGAGAGATAAAAATATAATAAAGATAGGACATTGATCTGACAAGAAAAAATAATAAAAAGAAAAGTGAGTGCTGAATTGGTGTCACAAATTCAATCAGAAAAAATCAACAAAGCATAGATCACGTGGTTAAGCTGTCGCGTGTTAAGCATGTTGCGTGTTAGATTGGCTCAACATTTTTTTACGGGGGATTGACTCAACACTTAAACAATCCAGAAGTTAGACAAATTTTAAATTAATTATTAATATTTTCAATTTATTTAAATGTTATTTTATAACAAATAATATTTTAAATAATAGTTGATTTTATTAACTTTTTTAAGTATAAGTTATTACCAAAAAAAACTTTTTTAAGTATAAGTTAATTGGTAAAATGGTTAATATCACCTTTTAATTGGTAAAATAAATAAATAATCTGAGTGAATAACGCGATCTAAATATTTTTGGGTTTATTCGTTTTTAAATTTTATAAAATATTTAAAAAAAATGAATTTTAAGGAATTAATTTAAATTCATAATGATATTTTAAGAGTATATTTAGATGAGTTGGTTTTGTTTGAATAGTAAGATAGAATTACTTTTGAAGCATAAATATAAATAAGTTATATATAGACAAAAATATCACTTAAACAACTTAAATTTTGTATATTTCAACAAACAAAAAATAACCCAAACTGTCCAAATAGATACTTACAATTACAAACCCACATAAAATTAAACTAACCAAAGTTACAAACTACTTACCTAAGTTATACTTTTTCTCCTGAAAATTGAGCCCACCTCTAAGATCAAGTTGATTAGTAAAATGATTATTGCACATTTAGTGCAAGTGTCAATTCTTTCCATTGGTATATGCCTATATTTTATAAGTTGGCTGATTAATATTCACTATAAGAACTTTTTGTTATTTTAATATCAAATATTTAGGCTTAAAAAAAATTTTGGTCCCTGCAAATATTTTCATTTTTGGTCATCAACGTCAAATTCCGTTATAAAAAAGTTGACGTGGCCGACTGAGGCTAAGTTGGCACTACCACGCCAGTAGATGATGGCTAAGGAAGGGAAGGACAAGAGGTGGTGGTTGTTGGTAGGGGGTTGGGGGTGGGGGTGGCGGCTAAGGAAGGGAAGGAGAAGAGGTGGTGGGGTGGGACTGGCAGCTAAGGGAAGGAGAAGAGGTGGTGATTGTTGGTGTTGTTTGTTATGGGTTTGTTTTTGGTCCCTGCAATTATACAATTTTTTGTTTTTCGTCCCTGTAAAAATGTTAATAATGTTGAGTGAGCAAGTGAGCCACGTCATCTACTGGCGTGGTAGTGCCAGCTCAGCCTCTGTCAGCCACGTCAGTTTTTTTGTAACAAAACTTGACATCGAGGACCAAAAATAGAAACGGCAAAATTTGCAGAGATGAAAAAGTAAAAAAAAATTTGCAGGGACAAAAACTGAAAATAGATATATTTGCAAAGACCAAAATTCAAAATTCTTTTTAAGCCAAATATTTATATCAATTGTTAAGTTTTCATACTTTTCAAAAAAAATTTGTTAAGTTTTCATATAATTGAGGTTTATTCAAATACATGGATGACGTAGGGATACTCGGTTAACTATTGATATTAAGGGCGTAAATGAGCCAAACTATTCGTGATCTATTCGGGCTCAGCTTGTTAAATCCTCACTAAAGCTCAAGATTGAGCTCGAATATTTAAATGAGTCAAGCTCAAGTCTTAGAGACTCGACATTAAGGGTTCGTAAATAGCTCGTTTATATATATAATAAACAATTAAAATTGCACATATCCTACATTTTGTATAAAAATATTTTTCTTTTTGTAGTAGTCAATAAATTTAATTATGAACTTTTTATTTACTAGATTATCTAAACGTAATAGTTTAGAATTTTTGAATTTCATATATTACATGTTGAACACTAATCTTTATTAAATACTTCATCCCACTTTATTTGTTATTTAAGGTTGTGTCGCAAGAACTAAGAAATACAATTAATAGCTTAGAATTTATAAAAATTATTTTTGTTTTTTCTAATATGTTCTTTGTTACTCCTTCTCTCTTGTAACACCTCTTTCTCGGAGGGCATTACACTTAAGTAACCAACCTAAACGCGAAAAATAAATTTCATTAAGTCTGGTTTTCTTTCAGAAAAATACTGACATACTTATTTAATTTTCACAAATGGATTTTCATTGCCATTTTTTTTCTTTAGATATTAAAAATATTAGGAGAAGACATAATAAATTAACACACAATATATAAAAATGGAACACAGTCACTGGATACAATTTACGTCTTTCTTTTTAAACCAATGTTTGAGAAATAATACATCATGCAGAAAACTTTTCTTTCCAATGGAATACTGACTCCCTATGCTAGTCAAGCACTAAGAACTTCTGCAAGAAACTCTAATAAAAAAATTCTAACTCGAAACTAGGACCCGTACGTCCTTCCACTTGGTTAACATATCTTCAGAGTACGTCTCAATCCTCGAGTCCTGACAGGTCCACCCAGCTAGTGGTCCATCTATATGAATCATGTTCCAAATAGCACAAAACATATAGGCAAGGGTCAAAATCTCTTTCGCAGTTATCACCATAATCATACAAGTAGCACACCACAGGAATTCATGTAAAATCATACCATGACCATTTATAGCAGAAATCACTCACACATGCATAAAGTAATATATCCATTATAAGTTACACAGACCCTAGTCACATAGATCACCATTCCCAACTTCACATAAAAGCATCATCGTTTCACACAGAAACATATCACAAGAATTCAATATATACATATATATCCACACAAAACACTTCTATTGGCCATTTCTTGATAACAGATTCGACACACAGTCACGAGCACGTAGCCCGCACTCCATGGAGATTCCTTTTCCCAAACTCCTCATTTATTCGACACTCAGTCACGAGCATTTAGCTTGCACTCCATGGAGATTCCTTTTTCACATAGCACGAAATGTCACTTAGCATTTCCGAGAGCACACAGCTCCCCTCACACAGCACGAAATGTCACTTAGCATTTCCAAGAGCACACAACTCTTCTCACACATCATTTGGCACACAACCTTTTCACACAGCACAAAATGTCATTTAACATTTCCAAAGCACACAGCTCTTGGCACACAACCCTTTTCACACAGCATACAACATTTAAATAACACATAGCCTATGACACACAACCTCTCACATAGCACATAGCATTTAATGGCACATAGCCTTCCACACATCACATAGCATTTATGCCACATAGCACTTTACACATCACCAAGCATTTCTCAATTCACATAGCATTTATTTATCTCCCATTATTGACATAGAGTTCCACAATCATTTCTCATCATCCATTACTTAGCCTCCTTAAACACATTGTTTTCTCTTCGTTGATGCTTTATTATAAAACGTTCTTTTAAGTGCTAGGTTAATTACTCTTGAGATCCTAGACTTACATTATATCTTCTTTTACTTTCATAAATCACTTAGGAAAAATCCTTTTTGAGGAAGACTTTTTATAATTATGTTTTTGGCCCCAAAATATTCAAATTTTCATTTCTGCCCCAAAATTTCTGAAAATTACACCTTTGGCCCAAAAATATTCTTTTTACAGATTAGCCCTTATATTTTCAAAAATCACATTCCTACTATCTGTTTTAAAACTTTTAAAATTACACTTTTGCCCCAAATCTTTCAAAAATTACATTTTGACCCTTGAATTCTCGCATACAGGGTTTTCAAGGCAGAGACGTTCACACCTGTGAAAACCCTCACATCCCGGGCGTGAACAGTTCTGGAAACTTATCCAAAAATCCTTAAATTCAATTTCTTTTTGGGATTTGATTCTTTAATCCATTCCTATCATTTTTAAGCACCAAAACCAGATTTTAGCTTCATAAACCTTGGTCCATTAAATTGATTTTCAAGAAGATAACTAAGTAAACATTTAAAGATTAGATTTTCTTGAAAAACATGATTTAAGCTTATTAATCTATCTCCCTCATCCATATCAACTTTTCCACACACCATATCATCTCTCCATTTATAATATACTTCAAGCTTTTAAGAACAATCCTCCATTTCATATGATCCATGAACTAAAACAATAGTCTATCCTTTTTAAAGAATACACACATCAAGCTTTTTAATAAATCCAAGCTGCAAGCCAATATCTATGTATCAAACATCCACCACCACATAGGAAAATCATCACCCAAGAACATATGAAAAATACCCTCTCAAGGAACATAAGAAATGTTCCACCAAGAACATGAAAATCATCATCAAGCATAAGAAATCACATCCAATACAAGCTTATACAATTATGGTAGCTAGAGAGAGTTTTCCCTTACCTCCTTCCTTTTGCTAGTATAAGAAAAGCCCTAGATTCAAGCCCTTCTCTTTCCTTCTTGATTTCTCCCTTCCAATCCATAATAACACATCCAAATACAAAAATAAGCTTACTCTTCCATGAAAGAAAACTCAAGATGAACTAGCTCTACCCTAAGCTCTTAAACCATGAAGAAAACAATGAAAACTTAAGCTATGGAGTTCTTACCAAATACCTTGATAGTTTGATGATTCCAAAATCAAGAGCAAAATCGATCCTTGAAAAAATTGATTATTTTGAGTGTAAACTTGGAGAGAAAAGTATAGGAAATGTTTATGGTAGTATGAGAGCAAAGTGAGAAAAATGGAACAAGACTTTCTCCTCCTCTCTCCCTTCACTCGGCCAGCTCCCTCTCCTTTATCCCTCTTGTGTAAGATTTTTTTCTAATTAATCATGGTTAAGAATGAGTCATTGGTAAAAATGAAACAAGGCTTTTTCTTATTGGCCAATATTTGTGAGTCATAAAAATCTTGAACCTTCCACACTCTTCCCTCAATCTGGCGCACAGCTGGTCCAAGGGCTGGGTTAGATAATTTTTTCACCTTAACCAAGGTAAATGGTAAGTCTCCAAGGTAATTAAGTGTGGTAACTTTTGTATTGCATAGTAAAAATTGTCCAATAATAACCTATTGAAGTAAAAAGCTCTCATGACTCTTATAATAACCCAAGACCACGAAATTAAGGTGCTAAAAAGGTCTGGGTTTATAACAATTAAGTTTAGAAGCATTACGGTAATTTTTCGGTTTTACCGTAACCCGTAAATTAGGGTTAAAATCAACTTTATCAAAAAAATCACAGAAAATTTTTAAAAATCATAAATATTATAAAAACACCATTGGTTACTCTTTTGGTTGATTTTGGATCATTCCCTAAGCTTCTGACATTCACCTGTTCCCCCGTTTTCCCTATTCTCAGTCTATAAGGACCAAAACCGCAATTCTTGCTCTACTATTCTAAAAATTCCCAAAATAATTTTTAAAATCCTAAAATAATATAAAAACATTATTTGGATCCTCAAAAATATTTCTCAACTTGTTCTGGTCTCCAAATCCACTCACAGTTCAGCCTAGTCAACTACAGGGATCAAAACGGTAACATTTTTATCCGTTTCTTAGAAAATTCCCAAATAAATTTCTAAAATCCTCAAATATTATAAAATCACTACTGGTATCCTCAAATCATTTTTCTGACTCCAGTTAGGGTTTCTATATCATTATATTCTTATTCTGACAGTCAAAATGTCTACAGACTTTTCCGTTTGACTTTCCATGTCAGCACTAAACTATTTTTAATCTCATCGAAATCTTAATATTAACAATAATCCTCCCTCATTAACACTTTCTCTCTTAGAGTGAAAATTTGGGGCGTTACATCTCTCATAGTAGTTGACAATCTATTACCCCCTCACTCCTTCTCTCACGTTAACCTAGTGTTTTAAGGTATAATAGGGGAAAATTAAATACTTCATTGATATTATAAAATAACAATTAAAATAGGACAACAAAATTTAGCTAAAACAATAAACAAAATGGGACAGATGGAATACTAAACCAATAAAGTTCAAGAATAATTTAAGAAAAAAATTCATAAATACAAAAATTTAAATTATTAATAAGCTAGCAAGTCAAGCCCAAACTTTACTTTTTTTAACAAGCTCAAGCCCAAGCTTTTATTTAAGCTCATTTAAATAAATGAGCAAAGCTTGAGCCGTCCATTTTTTTCACAAGTCAAACTAAAGTTTTAAGTGCTCGGCTCGACTCGTTTACACCCCTAATTGATATTAGAGCAGTGATTTTGCTGGATAAAGTGTCTTTTTGTGAATGACATTACCATATTGCCTCTCTTCTGTAAACCATGAAAAGGGGTCCGTGCCGTGGGATGTTAAGAGTTTCGGATGGGTATTTTTGTCATTTTCGAAAAAATAAACGAAAGAGGGTGGACAAAAAAATGGGAGAGGGTGGATAGAGAAACCCTCCTCTTTTTTTGGTCGAAATAAACTCCCCTCTTTATTGTTTTTGGTCATGTATGCTGTTGCAAATTGGACAAGTCTTTCAAAGCCCAAACCAAAGCCTACATGAGGTACTGAACCATAACGACACAAATCCAGATACCATGTTGACCAAAAAAACAAAAGATCCAGTGGCATCTAATTGTTGACAAAAAAAATTGATACCACTAATTAATATGCATCCTTGTTTAGCTTTACTTCATCTAAACGAGCTTCTAGATACTCAAGCCGCTAACCACAAGATTGGACACAAGTAGTTAGTATGCTCCATCTAAGGAGATGTTTTCGGCTAGGACCATGTTCGATTTTCGGTGATGGAACAATCAATAGTCAAACTTTATTTGTTTCCTGGTCGAACACAGATTACCAACATGTTCGTGGCTGCAACTGTCCTTCCATCATCGTTACATTGCATATAGAATGCCTTAGGGCAACTCCAATAGGGTGCTTATTGAGTGTTTATTAAGCACTCCCATTGGAGGAAAAAAAAAGTGCTTAATAGAGAGTGGTGTTTGCACAAACACTTTCTCTCTCCTCTCTCCTGGCGGATCCTACATGTATTTGTGGGTTTTAATCGAATGTTGAGTTATTAATAGGACCTATTTAGTAAAAAATTTAGTTACTGGATTGGAGGAATTGAGTGTTTATTAAATACTTGTATTAAAAAATATAAAAATAAAGAATGTATATATATGAAATCCATTTAAGCACCCAAAAGGAGGTACTCATCCTAATATCCTTTATAACAGGACATCCACCAAGTGCCTCTTCAGTTATATAACGCTCATGCTCACTCTGAAAGTGACGATTGATGTTTGGGGTTTGTATACACAGTCAGCTTGGATAGTTTTTTTTTTAATCAACATTTATAATTATAATATAGATTTTTTAATTAAAAGATTTTCATAAGTTCAAATAAGTTTCAAAAGTTTTATTTTTTAATTCAAAACTCGAGAACTTAGATGAATTCTCCAGAAAATATTTATTTGAAGGCAGTAGGCCTTTTCATTTTCCAGAAAATCATAACCGCAATGCAAGGAAGTTCGCATCGCACATACATACATACATGATCATATGTTTAGATTCGCAATCCATTCGGATAGATATGCGAAACATAAACTTTTATTGTCATATAAATTAAGCGGAAAGATCGATGTGCACCTTCAACTGCAACTGCATCATTTCAATTAATTAATAATAATCAAGTAAGAAGCGGCTTGAAAGAAGTGAGGTTCCTGAAGTGCTCCCATGACTTCTCATACACGATGGCTTGGTAGTTTTTAGAGGCGGAACCGTCGTTGGCGGCGAGGACGAGGCGGTAGTTGGTGCCGGCGACAACCTGGGACTCACCCTTGATGACCTTCTCCAACTTGAGTTTGGCACCAGATTGCTTGTCGTACTCGATGACGGCGTACTCCGCGATCTCCTTCACGTGTGGGTCGTTGATGTTCTTGATGGGGATCCATCCCCCAACCATTGGCCCTGTTGCTTCCTTCCTCACAGTCGCAGCCGCAGAGGCGAACAGAACAAAGAGGAGAACAAGGGATTCGAGTTTCATGGTGCTGCCAACTCTGTGTGTTGGGTAACTGTGTTCTGGTTTATGACGCGAGAGATGCTATGCTTGGTTTGGTGGGGGGGTTGGGTTGTGAATTGTGATGTATTTATAGCACAAAGAAGGAGGAGTTATTGCAAGCTTACGAGCGGCAAGTGTGGAATCAATTGATGAGGCGGATCATGGTGTGAATGGGCCTGGTCCCATAGAAACGAGAGCAGTGAGTTAATGGCCGAATACAACAAGATTGACAAGTGAAGTGAAGTGTTCAGTACAATTATAAGAGTTGGGTATAGAGAATGGGGGCCATGGGGTGTACGGGGAAATGCTCATTGTGTTTTGCAGTGCGCCCACACAAGAAAAAGCATTGAATTGCATCTACCGAACCTGTTGGGAACTAGCACTGTGATTGGAATGCAAAGAAATAGAAAAGAGAAAAAAATGGAGGAGAAATAGAGGATTCCTCTTGTTTCAAATTAAAGACTAATATAGTATTTGATTGGAGAAAAATGGAGAGTCGGAAGGCGTGCACCTAACTTCAAATG
This sequence comes from Glycyrrhiza uralensis, assembly GCA_030159175.1. NCBI lineage: Eukaryota > Viridiplantae > Streptophyta > Magnoliopsida > Fabales > Fabaceae > Glycyrrhiza > Glycyrrhiza uralensis. The sequence goes on along the minus strand of BRZY01000001.1, from coordinate 59,406,993 downwards.
GTTAAACAAACATTACATCACGTGGTTAAGCTTCTTTCTTTGAGTTGTGACCCAGTTCGAACCATGGAGGACTAAGTTTATAAAATTGAGGAACATAAAACATAATAAGAGCTCTTAATGAACCAAGCTTCTGGGTTACTCCATTAGCTCGCCTACCAACAAAACTAATCCTTTAATTTGGATGGAAACAAGAGCTTCCGAATTTCTTCAGCTATCAGACCCATTTCAGTGTAGTTTGGAGTCAGGCTCCAGCATAACATTATTAAGATTGGATGAACACATTAATAAAATAATTTAATTAAATGATTATTCTGCAATCAAAATTAATAATAAAACAATTGAATTTCAGTAAAATTACAGTGATCGTTCAAAATCAAGAGTGTAATCAAGGCTGAAGTATGTGTGTGTATACATATTTTTTTTGAAAAATAAACGAACATAATAAACTACATAACATAGGAAGTTACAATTTACAAACAATTTAACACACAATTCACTCTTCCTTCAATAATTGGCGGAAGAAAAGATTACAATAGAAATTGATAAACATCTCTTCCTCCGGCTGACTGAGAAAATTCAATAAACAAAGAGACAGATATATATATTTCCAATTTTCCATCCCCTCCTCCTTTGCCGATTAACATCTATACATTTTGCTGTGTGCTTTGATCTTCGAGGCGCGAAGGAAGGTTGCGTCAAATTTTCAATTACAAATGACACCAAAAATTTGTAAAGCAGCGTGGAATTTGGGGAAGAAATTAAATCAATTTCGCAATCAAGGAGAGTTTTTGTTTGGCATCCATTGAATACCATCATTTGTTCCAAAAACATAAGCCCCTGCAATTTAACAACACCAAAACTAAGACGTCAGAATCCTTTATTCAATCAATTATCAGATTGATTTTCTCAAAGCAAATGTACTCTGCCATAAAGTCTTGTGAACAATATAGACAATTTACCCAGAGTTGGCATGAGAAGTGAGAGCACAGCTATCCCAGCAATCTTAAGTGGGACACCAACTTTGAGCATATCTTGGATTTCAATATGACCAGTGGCAAATCCAACTACATTTGATGGGGTTGAGGTTGGAAGCAAGAAAGCAAATTCAGTTGCAATTGCTCCAGGGATCATAAGAAGAAGAGGGTGCACATGCATAGTCCTGGCTATATGATATAGAAGTGGGGTAATGAGTGTGGCAGTGGCATCATTGGAGGTGATGAACTCAGTAATGATGCTACTAATAAGACTAACTGCAGGAACAATGGCCAAGTATGGTGCATCTTCCAAGAAATCTAAGGCCCTTGAAAGCACATCTGCTAGGCCACTAGATTGGACTCCATCAGCTAAAGCAAAACCAGCTCCTAGAAGCAAGATGAGGTTCCAAGGCAACTTCTTGCATTCATTCCAGTCCATTAGCTTCTCCCCCTCTTGTTTCTTGTTTGGGATTATGAACAATAATACAGCCGCCAAAACCTACATTATGTAAAATTATTGACTGATTAATTCTTGTTCTGTTATATATACATAAATGATTGGAGACAAATTAAGGTTAACTTTTGGTAGCTTCTAAGGAGATGCAGTACTCACACTGACACTTCCATCACCAACAAGGCCATGGAAGAAAGATCCCCATCCTGGAATGTCATCTGTGATTCTTCTTGTCATCCACAATATGATCAGCAACTGCATTCACAGTACTTCTAGTTAATCCATGATCAAAAATAGAAAATAAAAAATCTCATGATTAAATTTAAAAGTTGAAGTGGAAATTAAACATACACACCCCAAACACAGACAACACCATCTTCTCGGCAAAAGACATGGGACCTGCAAATACCAATTAAAGAATGATAACTGCATCAGCATAATTGTCCAGGATCAAATGGTTAAAACTTAAGATGTTAGTTTCTCTGATTAAAACTAATTTGTTTCTAAATCAACGTAGTGATGGTATATGTTATTTGGGAAAAATTATTGTATTCGGGGTATAAAAAAGTATTACACTACTATAAACACGTTGTCTAAATGATTTTGATGTGTCAAAAAAATGATTTTGATGAATAATTAAATTACCCAGCTTTACTTTTTTTTTATATATATTTATATAGTCACAACAATTAGGAAAAAATTACTAATATAATTTTGTTAAAAGTAATTGAACCATATGTCTATGATAAACATTTCTTTTAAACAGAAGTAATATAAGTAACACTTCTTTTGTTTACAAGGTGGGCAGAAGCCCAAACCACAACCGAATTCTGCGAGAACTAACCAACCCCAACTCCCCAAGTCATCCTCAGCAGGAGTTTTCAGTTAATTAGCCTAAGCATGGGGCAGGGCAAACCGGAAAAGTAGGTCCGGCGGCATTATGCCATCTCGCCTTAAATGGGACTGTCCTAATATAAGTCTCTTTTTTCCAATACTCCATATAAGTCTTTTTTTTTTAAAGATTAGATTGATGTTTTTTTGCAAAGGAGATTCATTAACAAGCAGGCAAAGGCCGAAATCCAAAGGGCAATACATAAGGCCCATCCTAAATGGTCAAAGTCAAATTTAATGCAATGTCTCTAAATATACACATATCAAAGCATAGACGTGCACCTGACATAACACTAACTGAAATTAAAGATTGATGTTTTTAAAGCATGCAAAATCTATTTAAACATCTAAAGTCTTTTAAATATGCTAACAAATCTATTTTTAGATAGATTAATGGGTCCAAATTTTTAAATAGTATAGCAAATACTTAATTGTAAGATATCACAAATAAAGTTGATATAATAATATTGTTATTTATTTAAATGACTCGATTCGTTATATATAATTTTTTTTAAAATAGTTTAGAACTGAACTTTTTAATTACTTGATAATTTGAGCTTTTTTAAATAAGCTTAAATGAGACTAAATTTAATGTGTGTTAAATTATAATCTCCAAGGCATACTATATGATGTTTATAAAAAAAAAAAAAGCATACTATATGACACGCTCCCACCCCAACTTCGTGTAGCACCGGCTACATAGGGAAATTCCATTTTTCTACTAGATAGGAATAATTATTTCCATTGCCGCTAGGCGCTAGCTTACCTCAAGACATAAACAAATTACTTTACTTTTTTTTTTTGGAAAGAATTACTTTACTTGTAAAAAAATTTGTGAAAGTACATTTTTCTCCCGAAAAAAGAGTAAAAAGTATTTTTAGTAAATATACTAATGTATTTATTATAACTTAATAAATCGTCCACAATAAGTGGGTGTCTACTCTAATAGGGTCCACCAATTTCGTAGGTATAACTGTATAAGGTATGGAGGTTGAAACTGAACATCACACTGGAGTGACTGGACCTGAGATGTCTGTTCTATTGGGGCAATAGGCAATAAGGAACACAAATAATGTTAGCAAATCAGAAAAAAGAAAAGAAAAAAAAGGAGGGAAGAAGGCCAGTTAGGCAGCTAGACTTTTTTTGTGCCCGTTTTTATAAAATTTTTGTAGTATGGTTAATGATTAAAGTGAATAAGGAAGAAGGATTAGGAATTTACCGAGAGCTTCTAGGTCCCTCTTCAAGTGGGCTTTGCTCAGATAAGAAGAGAGAGCAGGAGCGGATCCCTTTCGGAGATAGAGCAAGCAGATGATGCACCAGAAGGATATGAGGAAAATAAACGCGACAGGGAAAGCAAAGAAGAACCAAGTGTTGAAGCTTATTGGCTTCGCCCCTGGGACGAGGCTCTTCCACATCCCCACCAATATGAGGTTGACACCTGTCCCCGTCAGGGTGCTGATCCCCCCAATCGGCGTCGCGTACACCACCGTCAGGACCACCGCTCTGCTGAACTTGTTCACCACCTCCGATTGCTCCTGCGACGCCGGCAGCCGCTGCAGGATCCCCGTCGCCACCGGCATCAACATCACCGCGGCTGCCACGTTGTGCATCCACATGCTTACGAAGAATGACGTGGCACAAAGGCCCAATAGCAGCAGCGCTGGGTTCAGTGGCTCGCCACAAAACACCGACGTCACCTTCACACACACCGTTCCCAATCAACTGTCAGCACTCAAATTAATTTCAATAATAAAATAAAATTAAAATGGCTCATTTTTTTTTTTGCTAAAATAAAATGGCTCGTTTTCATTTCCCACCTCAGGAAGTACATAAATAAAATGCTGTCCTTTACATCATTAATAAATAAATGAATAAATAAATAATCATGGATATCCATCATCTATTATCCAAGAGATAATCAAAGCACACATGAGACAGAAGCAGAAATTTCCACATCATTGAAAAAACATGGGATAAATTAAGGCCCCAAGCTTCAATCATCTCTCACTATAGCCAATAAATCAATAATAGAGGATAGTGCTACCGAAACTGATTATCTGTTACTCAATGCCCATATGGAATACTTGATTGCCAAAAAATAAAATCTGACCAACCAAATCAATTTGATATCAATCAATAATTAATAAATAAATTAAAGATTCGGGATATTCATATAGTATAAAAGCAACTTGGAGATTTAGTTTAATTAATTAAAGAGAAATAAATAGAAGGGAAGAAAAAGGGAGGGAGGGAGCGATATAATATACTGACGGTCAAGGCCAATCTTCGGTGGACGTTGTAGCGTTCAACGGCGAGAGCGAGGATGAAACTACCCAAGACGAGGGTAATGACGTCGTCCATGTAAGAGTGAGCGACGGCGTCAGCAGAGGAGATCCCAAAGAGGGGGAACAGAAACAGGGGACACATGGAGGTCACCGGAAGTGGCACGGCGGTGGTGACCCACCAACTGAAGACCCAGGCAATCACGGCAAGCATGTTACGGCTGCTTGAGGGAGCGTCGAGTTTGACGAAGAGGCATATGAAGAGGGAGAGCAAGGGTCCGAGGATGACATAGAAATTTTTGAGGGTGAGAAAGGATTTGAAGGTGAAGCGGATGCTATTGCTCTGTGTTCGTTGGATTGGAAGAAGTGGGGCCTTCAGGTTGAGGTTTGCCTCATCGGAAGCTGATATTTTCGCAGAACTGTGTTCTCCTGTCATTTTGGACACAAACGAAAATGGCTATGATTGCCTATTGCAGGGGGGGAGGCATGAAGGTTGAGTCTTGGGCTTTTATTTCTGAATTTTCACGTGTGAGTGACGGGAAGGAGTGGCCAATTTTACTTCTCCCTTTTCTTTTTCTTTTTTAATAAAAAATAAAAGAAGAAGAAAAAACATTACAACTAGAATTACATTTTGATTTTAGAATCAAAGAATTACAATTTGATTTTTTGTGAAATTTATGGAATACTATAAATTAAATAAATTGAAATTCACTGAACTAAAATCTTAGCAACTCATAATTTTTATGCATAATATGACACCATTAGAAGATAATAAATCACGTTTTTTATATTCGTTATAGATAAATCTAAATATTGTGATGAAGTAATTTGGAAATTATAAAAAGAAATTAAAGAGAACTTTGCTTACCTTTTATTTTAATAACATTGGGGATAAACTAAAGCGCAAAAAAAGATGAGGAAACACTATATAAAAATAAAAAATAAAGATGAGGAAACACGGTGAAATTCAATTTGTTGGATTTGGAGATATGAATAATTCTAAATTTTTTTTTGTAATTTTTTTAATTATTAAATAGAAAAAATATTAATTTTTTTATATTTTTAAGATATTAATTATATTTTTTTATTTTATAAAATAATAAAAAATATATAAAAAAATTTATAGAAAGATATAATAAATATTGCTAATAAATGTCATTCTAACACAAATAATTTTATCGAATATTTAATCGTTGATATCGAACAATAATGATGGAATGTGGAAGTCTTCTTGACTTTAAAACACGTGGGGTCTAATGCTATATTTGACTGGTTCATATGCAAATATGCAATGCATTACTTTTTTTATTATACATGTTTCGCACGCAAATTCGGTGTTTAATTATTCATTATTGTTACTTTTTTTCTTCTTATTCTAATCTAGGGACAAACAGATAATGAATATCGATCGATAATGAATTGGGTATTCTTTAAATTTATTCATAATAGATAAAATATTTAGTTCTGAATATGACACAGTGTATAAATAATTATTTACTGATATACAGGGTGTCAAAATGGATCAACTTATATATTTGTTCTTGCCATAAACTCATCTAAAGTTGGGCGGTACATTATATCAAAAACAAAAAAAAGTTGGGCGGTACAACATGAATCAAATCAGAAAAATGGGTTAAAAATTTCACCATGCTAACTATACGTTGGCATTTACACGTCAACAATAAAAATGCAAAAACAAAAAAAGAAAATAATGGCTTGATTCCAAGATGGATAGGTATGATAGTTGACCCGTCAAAAAAGTTAATTTTTTATAATAAAAAATTGAGAAACGTATATCCTTTAAAAAAACTAAAAGAATAAAAATAGAGCCCGATAAGCCAACTCATCCTATCTCGCAGCCTGTTCTATTTTTTTAATGACGTGTTATAGGAGGTGGGTTAAAATAGATTGATGAGTTAGAACTCCCAACCCGCCATACTTCAATGGGCTAATTAACTTGTTTTGTCACCTCCAACTAAAATATGAGTATGAGTTTTATAGTATTTTTATTTGTGCGCATGCAATAAATTTAAAAATGTAAAATACTTTGTACTCTTTCTAGTTAATTCTAGACATTTTCATTTGTAAATTAGTTGTTCTAATTGTTTTTATAAATTTTATGATATACGTTAATTAGTTTATTATGTTTGAGGGTTTAATATGTTTTTGGTCCCTCTAAATATCGGCGTTTTGAATTTAGTCCCTCTAAAAAAAGTCAAAGTTTTTTGATCCCTTAAGAAATCAATTTTTTGATTTAGGTCCCTCTTTGGCGTTGACCGCTAATATGACACACTGAGGTCCCTGTAAAAATGCTGACATGGTCCTTCTAAATATATTAAGTTTTGATTTTAGTCCCTCTAAATATATTAAGTTTTGATTTTAGTCCCTCTAAATATTAAGTTTTGATTTTAGTCCCTCTGCATGTAAGTCATGTCAGCATTTTTACAGGGACCTCAGTGTGCCATGTCAGCGGTCAACGCAAAAGAGGGACCTAAATCAAAAAATTAATTTCTTGAGGGACCAAAAAACTTTGACTTTTTTTAGAGGGACTAAATTCAAAACGCCGATATTTAGAGGAACCAAAAACATATTAAAGCCTATGTTTGATTTATTTTATGAAATATTTATGCTTGTAATGTTTTATAATTAGGATTTAAATCATCTATGAACATCTCTTCATTAAATTAAATTTGTACTTTTAATAAAATATTTTATTAGTTATTCATTATTAATACCAGTATTACGTTACATTTTCAACGTAATGGTATTTATAATATTACCTACGGTCTTATATATAAGAAACATAGTATTAAAATCACACAGACCAAATAATGCATTAGAATGTGTTATTTTTCATTAATGATACTATAATTTAAATTTTTTTACATAAATACCCTTGCATTAAATGGTTAAATGTAACTTAGTGTAATTAAGTGGTGTGATAATTAATAAGAGTAAAATTAAAAAAAACAATTAATTTTATTAAAAACAAAATATTGTTTCTTATATAAAAGAAAAAAAATCATTTTTTTCCTTATAAACAGGACAAGAGGCAGTAGCATTATTAATAATCAAAATGCAAGTAATTAATGAATCTGGCCAGGTATTTAGTATCTAATGAGTAAGGGGTTGGGCCGGTATTAAAGATAATGCTAATGAAGTCATGTCAGTCCGCATGATTTTTTCTTTAAAAAAAAGGCGAAAACGAGATACTACAATTTTTTTATTTTTTTGATATACAAAACGAGATACTACAATACCACCCAAATCCTTCCGACACTCATTTTGTATCCGACTCACTCGTTTGGGGTTCCACTTTCAGCTTCATCCCTAATTCCTATTCCCTAATAGTGGTTTGACCAATAAATCCATAATTATTCCACGTCGGCAATTCGGAGGCATGCATCGTCACCTCGGATAAGGTTGTATGTCTGATTACTCAGCACTTCCCTGTCCGTGACTGGTTCATATCTAGCCTAGGTAAGCATTATTATGTGATAAAAACAAATGAACAATGGGCACTTGGTGAGGTATGTAGGTTAATTTCATGTTGGGCACTTGGACTTAGGTGAGTAACTACTAGCGGACAATGGTGGCCCCGATATATAAGATCGTGCAACAAGATAAATATAATTATAATGCAACCAAGATATACACAACATTAACGTAACTGTCACTAGCCTTATCAAAAAGTAATCAAATGGATTTCTGCTCTTAATATAAGAAAATGGGGTTTCATTGCAGGAAATACAATATGCCACTGAAGATGATGCTTTTGTTGTTTACCCTTTGTAATTCAGTAACAGTAGCTTGGCTTTTGGCATCAATTTAAGATTCCTGAACTCCTTCGTGCCTTCGTGGACTAGAGGAGAAATTTGTTACTTGTAAATTTTTTTGGTCATGTACGTGTGACTAGTTTAACTGAAAATAATGGTCAAACGAAGCCCCCTCTTTTTTTGGATATTTATATCTGCACATACACTCATTTCTAACTACACATACACTAAACCCTAAAAATACCATAATACCCTCAAATTAAAATGAAAACTTCAAAATCCCTTCTCCTTCACTGTTCCACTCCACACACACACACACTCTTCCGCAACCCACACACAGTTGCGCGCACACTCTTCATCTCCCCCTCACTCTGCACTTCCACACACACAGTCACGGGCTAGTGGAGCAGAACACAGGTTCCACCTTTTGGCCATTTGGAGCAGAACGCATATGCCATTTACTTACACATTTGTGCCAACGAGACCATTTCATGTGGTGAAGTCCAAGGATTATCGAACACCCAGGAATAAAACTGGGATCTTGGTGGCTGTCATGTCCTCAAATTTTTGTTCCAAGCCTGTGGATGTGTCCAAGTGTGGGTAATTAGTGTTTAAGCTTGCTGGCTGACCCCATGTCCTCAAATTTTTGTTCCAAGCCCGTGGATGTTCGGTGGTGGTGAGTGAGTTATGGTGTGGGGGCAGTGTGTGAATAATGAGTGTTATGTTTTGGGGTATGTGTATGTTTTCTGAGAGGCGCCTGAAGAAGGAGAGTGAGGGAGGGAGCGTGGTTTCTACATCTTAAAATGGTAGTTGGTATGCCAGGTCCTTTTAGCTTCCTGGAAGAAGAAAAACTGAAATTTAGGAGAAGCTAGTATATGGCGCGGAACTATTATTTCCGCGAAAAAAATATACACGAGGAACTATTAGTTCCGTGAAGTATTTTTCTCGCGGAACTAATAGTTCTGCGTGTATATTTTTTCGCGGAAACAATAGTTCCGCAGTGCATTTTTCTCTGCGGAACTATTAGCTCCGCATATGTTATTTGTGGCACACATACAAATAACACGTGCAGAACTATTAATTCCGCATCAGTGCGGAACTATTAATTCTGCATCAGTGCAGAATTAATAGTTCCGCACGATACGAAACGCAAAGAGGGTTTTTAGCCTTTTTACTGTTACGTATGTGCATTTAAAAATTTCCTTTTTTTTTGGTTCAGCCCCAAAGCCCATTTTTCTAGCATAGTCAAATTAAAGCCCGCTAAATCTCATGGAGCTCACTACTCGGGCTTTAGACAGAGCTCCCAAGCCCAACAATAAACTTGATTACACCTGTAACTGGAATAGGCCCAATTCCAGACCCAGTCCAAAAATCCTTTAATAAAAAGAAATAGACCAAAAACAAAAGAAATGGACCAAAAAAAAGAAATTTTTTTGACAGCAAAAAAAAAAGAAATAAAAAGTAACAAAGATGCGTAAGAGTGTAAGACGTAAGTTGTCGCTTCCGTAATTCTATTTATTTTCGATTAAAATTATTTTATTTGTTATTTTTTTTTGCTAATTTTATTAAAAACTAGTAATTTTAGTGTGTGTTTAGATTAAAGTTGATAAAAGTAATTTTAGAGCAAACTATATTTGCAAATTAAGTTTGGTTAACGTAATTTATGTTTGAATACAAAAGTATGTTAGACAATGAATTTTATTTAAATGATATTGATAAAAACATTTTTAAATATGTAATTACTGATCCAAACAGAAAAATAAAAATGAGAAATAATCTCATTATTTTTTTATTTCAAATTAAATTTATGATACTAAATATCATAAAAACTAATATAAATTAAATTTAATAATTCAAAAATACTTTTAAGGACAGCAAACTGCACTCCAAAACATGCTCTTAATAAAGATTTCTTTAGGCTCCGTGAAGATTTCTTTCAGTAGTAGAAAGGCTTTTGTTGAGTTCAAGAAATTGATTTGCCAGATTTTGCATGCCTTCACATGTCACACGATTCCTACCTCCACCTGTGGATTTCATTTCATGCACCGACCGGCAAAAATACCCATTATTTTTTAAAGACTATTTGATCCCTTAAATATATATTTTTTTTATCTAGATTAGAGTATTCATACACGTATCTGGGAATTAATTCTTTTAAGTTAGATAAGACGCAAACCTCTAATTAAATTGAAAAAAGTTTATATTATCTCACTCAAGTCTCCGGTGGTGATCCTCCAAATATAACATGGGTAAACAAATACTCCTTTTGTTAATTTTCTTACTTGTGAGTTTTTAAACTATAATTAATTTCTGACTGAATTTAAAAAGAAAATCCCGCATTTGCTTCTTCTATTAATTATATTTTTAAAATTTTGAATAAATGTATAATGGCACACTTAATTTTCGTCATCTTAACTGACACCTCTAAAACTACATAAAAACTGAAATTCACTCGTTAAAAGGAAAAAAAACAAATGAAATAACTTTTGTAAAATTTCACAAATTGCAATATTTAATGTATTTGTTATTGCCAAATATCGAATCACACGTATAAGAAGCTGATTGAAGTACCTTTTATCCGACGAGACAAACTATTGAAATTGAATCACGCGTAATTAGGCGAAACGATAATTTTGCAATTACAAGCCAACCATTTCGGTAGGTGAAGGGATATAATTTTGTAAAATGCAGGCACCAGGTAATACTTCAGCGGTTTGGTACTTTTCACTTTTTCTTTCTCGAATTCTCCGGAACAAAAAACCTAACCTAAAAAAAAAATTGCGGCGATGAGAATCTGCGAGTAAGCACTGTTGAATCCGTATCCGTTGGGCCTCATCGCCACCCACCGGAACCGATGGCAGATCTTCCGTCGGAAGTAATAACCGACATACTCTCACGCCTTCCAGTGAAGTCACTCCTCCGCTTCCGCTGCACGTGCAAGTGGTGGCGCTCCGTCATCGACAGCACCCACTTCGTGTTCTCCCACCTCAACAAATCGATTGGCTCCAACATTATCCTCCGACGGCACTCCCGTCTCTACCACTTAGACCTGGATTCCCCAGACAAAGTGGTGGAGCTCAACCACCCCCTCATGTGTTACAGTAGCCGCATCAAGGTTCTTGGTTCCTGCAACGGCATCCTCTGTATTTGCAACATCGCAGACGACATCGCGTTTTGGAACCCTTTCATCTGCAAGCATCGGATTATCCCCTCGGAGCCTCTGCCCCGCAAAGAGAACAACGACGAAAACGCAAACACAAACACCCTCCTCGCCGCTCATGTTTACGGATTCGGATACGATTCATCCACCGAGGACTATAAATTGGTAAGCATTTCGTATTTCGTCGATCTTCACAACCGAACCTTCGATCCACAGGTCAAGCTCTATAGTATGAGAATGGGTAGTTGGAAAAACCTTCCCAGCATGAATTACGCTCTGTGCTGCGCTAGGACAATGGGGGTTTTCGTTGGTGGTGCCTTGCACTGGGTCGTATCTCGGAGTCTTAAACCCGATGAGCCCGACTTGATCGTCGCGTTTGATCTTAGATCCGAGATTTTCCGGGAAGTGGCGTTGCCGGCGACGGTGGACGGGAAATTCGAAATTGATGTTGCTTTATTGGGAGGATGCCTCTGCGTGATTGAGAATCGAGGGAATGAGGGGTTTGATGTTTGGGTCATGAGAGAGTATGGTTCACGAGGGTCGTGGTGTAAGGTGTTTTCGGTGGAACAACCGCGTGACGTGAAATCCATAAAATCTTTGAAGCCATTGGGTTACTCGAGGGATGGGGATAGGGTTCTGTTGGAACACGACCGTAGCAAGCTCTGTTGGTATAACCTCAAGAATGAGGATGAGGGTTTGAGTTGGGTTAGAATACCAGGAATGCCCAATTCAATTGAAGGAACCCCTTGTGTGGGAAGCCTTGTCCCACCTACTTTGCTGAGTCGAAAGGATGATATCAAGAAGCACAAACTAGGGGACGAAAAGACTAGGAAGAAAAGGTAGTAGCAATATGCCAATATATACTCTGATTTTGACAATTGTCTCTCGTTCGAAAATCTCTTCTTTATTGTTCCTTTCCCTCAGATGAGACTGAACTTTATATTTTAGGTCTCTCTCAAGTCTCAACGTGGTTTTTGCTACTGTGTGACTCTGTCTTGTTGCGAGTTGACCATTGACTTGAGCAAGTCAAGTTCCCATTACAATTATATGATCTAACAGGAATGGGTCAGAGTGTTTGATTTAATGTTTTGGGTGTTAATATAGCACGGTCCCATTTAAATCGAAGGATCGTTACGTTCTCATTGCTTTCCCATCTGAATCAAGTTGGTCAATTTTTATTTTATTTTTTTAATTTTATAATGCTCCTCATCTTTCTGTGTACTTGTTATGCTTACTCAGCTCTGCTCTTTTACAGGGATGACTTCCTGTCCAAGGGATTCAAATTAACGCTGTAAACGGACACAAGAAGAGAGAATGATATACAGCTGAAATTGGTTTATTGTTCGTATGAACTGATACACTCATGGGTTATATCTAGGACCTGAAAATTGACTGCCTTGGCTCATGGGCAAGAGTTGGAATGATCAGTAACCAAGTCTTTTCTTTTTCTTGTTAATTTTAAAGACTTACCCTCTCCCTTGTTCTGCCTTGATTTTGCACCTTTTTTTTTGTTTTTCTCAGGGTTGAAGAGGAACGAAAGTCTCTGAGTTGGCAATATTCAAGATCAAGAAAACGATGATTGAAAAATATTTGCCTTGGATAGATGATGCTTTCTTCATTATATTCGGTACCTTATATCCGCAAGGGTAAGTCTAGCAATTGATAGTAGGACTGCCCAAACAGACACCTCAATCCCCTCCCCCATAAGAGAAAATACGCCATCTCTCGTTTTGTTGTTATAAATTGAAAGGCTCCTCATACTGTTGAAACTTTTGGCTTCCTCATCTGGTGGCTATGTTGTACAAGGCATTGTATATAAAACTCAAATATGGTTTTACTTGAATGGTTTGTCTCTCGGAAGAAAGCCATATCTGATTCAGAGGAAGCGCGTTTTTACTTTTTTGGTTGGAAAGACTCAACTGAGAAAGGATTAGAGACTGTGTTTTTCTGCTTAGAAGAGGGCAATGATATCATTTTCCAACTATTGAAGAGAAGTAAGTTGTTCACGGAGCCGGGTCCTATTATAAGAGGCACGTTATTTACACACAATCCAAAATTTTTGTTTTATGATACTCGTTTTATATTTACCGTTTTTCATTTTTGACGGGCGGTCTCTACCTGTGCAATTGTTTGGGTGGAGAGTAATATTTAGGTTAAGTGCTTTTTGGGATGATGATTTCTACTTTACATCACAATTTATTTCTACAGCGAGCTATGCCCATGGTGTGTACTTGGATGTGAATTCTGGTACTCAGGAAATGACACATCTAACGCAGTTATGTGATCAGAATTATTGGATGGGGATAAGATCACTCATATTTTTATTTTACCAAAATTGATTTAAAATAGTTTTGAAATTTGAGGCAATTGATCCTCGTTCAATATTTCCGATTTCATAACCGCATTAAATGTGTCTTTCCTGATTTTGCTTTCTGCAATATCAATCACATAATTTGGTATCTCGTGAGTTTTTCGACATTGTAAATTGTCTCAGTTAAATCTGAAATGTCGTATTTAAAATTTGTTCCTTTCTGTTTGATTTACCCATTTTTGTCTTCAGATCTATGGTATATTGTGTGTTTGTAAAACAACATCAATTTCAAGGCATCCAAACTTAGTTTTAATACGTTCTCCGAGTCTAAACTTGTTAAAACTCACGTGAGTCTCCTGTTGTGAGGGTGGCTGGGAAAAGTTTCATCAAGACTCCTTAGGCGCCAAAGGATAGTGTAATATATTTTTTGGTGCAGTAAGGAAATAAAGACAGCAACAAAGAAATTAAACAAAGGCGCCTAAAACATCATGCAACAGGAACAACTCCATCAACACTGGTGGATTCTTCCAATCTGTCTATCTTGAATGCATTTGGGCAGCTACCTTGGCCAAGTAATCTGCGCACATATTAGCTTCCCTCAACACATGGTTAAATTGAACTGTCCAACTCTTAGCAACTAGCACAAGAGTATCCTGGATCAACCCTGCATGAGTATGGAGTGAGATGTCTCCTCCTTGTCCAGTTAGCAATGAAACAACATCCAAGGAGTCTGACTCACACATGAGGTCCTGAACTCCCATTTTCCAAGTGTGTTGAAGACCATTCTTGACAGCAAGGAGTTCAACTAGAAGAGAATCTCCTGCCCCCTCACTACTAGAGAAACTAGATTTCCAATCCCTGGAATGCTCACGAAGAATACCACCAGTATACATCAAGTTGGTGGCAGTGATACAACTCCCATCCACATTAAGTTTCATCACTCCTGGTTTCAGTCTTTGCCATCGAAGCTTAAGTAAACCAGTTGCATTTGTTACTTTCCTTGGGTTGAGGAATTTACTGTAGTCATAAGCCGATGTAACCACACGGCTGGCCACCTGCTTTGCGTCCCAATCATCTCCACCAAGCACCATTTGGTTCCTCCAACACCACAACCACCAAACTCTTGCTAGGAGTAGGCATTCTGTTTCACCAGTAATATGTTCTCTGATCCAAGCAATAGTACTCTGCTGGCCAAAGAAGGAAGGAGTTAGTGGCATCCCACTACGGTACCAGACTTCCCGAGAGTGGGGCCACTCTCTGAGGACATGAAGGATGTCTTCCTTGGGACATGAACAACGTAGGCAACCAGGATCTACAGCTAAGCCCCTTCTATGTCTTAACTCATTTGTAGGCAAAACTTCATGCGATATAAGCCAAAGTAGGAGTTGCACCTTGGCTGGTGCACTGGCCTTCCACACCTATTTCCAATCAACATTTTGAGTGGGGTTTCTTTGATTGTCTAGTAGCCAAAGATAGCCACTTGCAGCCGTGTATACCCCTCCATGATTGCCATCCCAAAACTTTCAAGTTGTGAGCAGTATACCTTGGTCCATTAATCTCATAAATTCGCGTCTTGATCTCCTGAGGAAGGCATGTTGCCAGCCTATCCAATGTCCATGCATCATTATCCCAAACCTGTCTGACACACAATTGGGAGTCTGATATGTGAATAAACTCCACCCAATGACAGAGTGGGTCTAGGCCAGTCTAGTCACTGTACCAGAAAGATGTGTTGCCATTATTAAGCTTCATTTTGAAGCCCCCCCTCTGAGTTCCTCAATGGCTTTACTGATGCTCTTCCATACTATGGACGGTTGACCCCTAGTATTTGGCATCCAAATGGTTGATTGTACATATTTGTGAGCACTTGGACCCAAAGTTTGTCCCTCTCATGCAACAAACTCCAAACAGATTTGCCAAGAAGAGCAAAATTAGATGTTCTAGTATCTCTGATACCCAGACCCCCAAGCTTCTTTGGAGAGGTCAAAGTTTCCCAGTTAACCAGGCTCCAACTCCTTTGGTGGTCCCCTCTACCCCAGAAAAAATTCCTTGTGATAGAGTCAATTTTATTGCACACTCCCTTAGGAAGGAGGTGCGTTTGCATGGTGTAAAGGATAGTGTAATATGACTATATGAGTATAGTTATAAAATTTTAGTTTGATCTAAAATTTTGATCATATTTTATAATTTTTTTATTTTAATCATGATTTCCAACATTATGTTAATTGATAATTTATTAAATTATTCTTTAAAAGCATAATGAAATAATTAAATTATTTTTAGAGAAAAAATTAATAGCATAATAAAAGAAATAATTTTTTAGAGAAAAAGTAAATGCGATGATAATACGTGACTTGAGAATCTGAGATCTAAAGAGTAAAACTTGATTTAAAAAAATATATATGAAGAGTTAAACTTTGTTTTGTAATTGATGATGATGATTGCCTGTGCGTGTGCATAGATATATACGTATTGTTAAAATAATTTTCTCTACTTTCTTTTTGGTTACATATTGGTGTTAAAATATATTTAAGTAAGATTTTATTCATTTCTCGGCTAAATATAGATTTATTTCTTTTTTTAGGATATTGTGGATATTGAAAAAAAATACTAATATATATCTCATCGTAATGTCATTTTAATGATGTCTGTCTTGAAGAAGGAAGAGGAGGAGGACATACATACACACACAAAGATATAAAACAAGGAGAACAACACAGAAACGAGTGTGATTATATGAACAACATATATGATATATACTTTTTTATATAAAATATTTATATTAGATATATAGTTTTTTTTGACAAAAAGAGATATTCATTTATTCAAATTGGTAAAATACATCGAGAATAACACAAATTTAACATCGCTAAAAATCGAAAAGGATAAATCTGCAAACAAACTCACAACACTCAGGTTAATAGCATAACACAGCAAAATGCCTACAAATGTGACAAAATCAAAGTGACTGAAATATTCATGCCTCTGGATTTGTAACGTTGACACCCAAGTCTTGATTGAATCTGCAATGGATCGAAACTTATCTGTCAATTTGAATTAAACGAACACCACAATAAGACGGGAAACCAAACAACGCCACAAAGATGAATAAAACACCGCCGCACATAGACGACAAAAATACGAAAGAAAAAACTAGATCTGTGTGAAAAAACCACTTATTTAAATAAAAAGAAAGAAAAAACAATGTAGAGAGGTGATTTCAGACCAAAAAATGACCCAAAATCACCCCCTTTCCGATGGATGAGGAAGTGAGGAGTAGAAAGAAGGTTGAAAGAGAGAGAGAGGCGGCTCTAGGTTTTAGGTTTAACACATATTAGATATAATGTTATACATATAAAATTTCAATAAAAAAATATTATAGAAAGTATATCATTATAAATACATTACAAAATAATATAAGTTATTTTATTAGTAAAATATATCAGTAAAAAATATATTATATATATAAAATTTATGCATAATATTATGTTAATTATATAAATTAGTATATTTTATAATATACATATTATACTGTAATATATCATTATTAAATAAATTATATATTATATATATAGCATTTTTTCACACGCACGTGTAAAATAGTATATATAATATTGTAATATGTTATTATATATATACTGTCTATATATTTTATTATTTATTATATAGAGAGCATAATTATTATACTGGATATTTTTATGTCTTAGTAATTTGTGTTTGAGATAAGTTGTCTCATAGTTGAGAGATAAGATTTTGATCTTTTATGTTATCCTTTGTCCCCTATTTTGTCTAGATCATTTTTCTAATCAAAATACAATTATTATTTTGTGCTATACAGTCCTTACAAATCAGATTCTAGGTTAGCAAAAGATACAATTTAAGTGCAAGTGGATAGCTAAACAAACGGACTATCAATAATATCATGACCCGAAAGTTTTATTACGAAATGGACCTGGACTCAAATTATTTTGGTAGACCAATGTTTGTAAAATTCCCTCGGAACTTTAAAATTAAAATTAAAATGAAGAAAAGAAGAGAAAGATGGCGTGAGCCGTGAAGTGTGAACAGCCTACTTAAAAAGACTTTTTTTTTTAAAAAAAAAATAACAAAGAAAGAAAGAAAGAAACTTAAGAATAAAATAATCCAGTAGAGAAAAAGTCTAACACTGATATGCCACGCATGCAGGCAATGTCGTCTTTGGAGAATGAATAGGTAATAGGCAATCTTTTAGTTTAATGCAATTAATTAATTTATATTTTTTTCTTCCGAATATCTAAATACGCACCCGCTGCTTCGGAAAGGCAGGCGACCCCACCCATCACCCGATTCGTAAAGTACCGTACCGTGGGCCTTACACGACACCGTTTCGCAGCAAGTTAAAATTAGTGAGGGCAATACCCAGGTACCATAAAGCATGATATCGGTGTTTGGTTTCTTGCTCTGTTGGGAGAGATAATTACCTTAAATAAATTTTATTATCTCAGAGAATTAATCTCTATAATTATACTAGTGTAGTGACCCGTGTAACGCACGGGACATATAACGTACTTTATAAAAATTTATGAGAAAATATATTTGAACAATTATAAAGGATTTGAGTTTTTTTTAAATTATATTTTTTAAATCATATAATAAATTATAAATTATAGTTGTCTATTGAAAATAGTTGGTTAATTATTTGATTAGTTCACAACTTAAAAGTTGAATACAACAAAAAAATAGCACAAATTATAGTTGAAGCAATAAAATAGTTTAAATAGTTATTGTGAGTGGACATGACAAAAAATTTAAAATTACAGTACCCACTTGATCTCGTATCTACTTTGATGGGGCAACCCATCAACTGCAATTATCTATAAATCTATATCATAAATTATTTTTATGTACTTGTATCAATTATACCTATACCTATAAAGTACATGTCCAATTGTCGTGTATATTCAATTAGTAGAAACTTATTTCACAATCTATTTTCTCATGTAGCAATATAAATAATTTATTTTTATTACTACCAAAATCACTCACTATCTGTAAACTATTAATTGAAACATTTATGTTTTTTATTTTATAGATAATACTGCCCAAAAAAATTCAAATTTGCTTATATAAAAAAAAACTTCAACAAATTAGTTAAGTTATCATAAAGTGAAATAGAAGATTATTAAAATTATATATTAAAATTTAATTCTTTAAGTAATTCACATGTCGATAAGATTTCACGTAAAATATTTGGCATAATGTTATATATGCAATATTTTCTTGTATACTTTAATGTAAAATGTATATCTCATGTGTTATGTTTTATTTATAATTTTTACATTAACCAGTTTACACCTATATATTAATGTATAAAATCTCCTAATTTTCTCAAAAAAAAAAACATGTCCAATAAATTAGTTAGATGATAATGTAATAATAAAGAAAAAAATATTTATTTTCATTTGTCATGTTTTATCCAAACTATTTATTTTAATCAGTTTATTTATAGACATTAATTATTGAAAAATTCAAATTTGGTTGGACAAAAGAAAATATTTAATAAATTAAATAAGTAAAACATGCTAAATGAGAAAGAAATAATGATTACAATGTATATCAATTAAGATGAAAGAAAATATTTTTTATTACTATTTAAGTTTTTGAGTTATAAAAACAGTCACTATAGCAAAGATACAATATTTTTAACTACAATTTAAATTAATTTCAACAATTAACATATACCTTTTATGAATTTCAACATAATCCATAAATGTACAATTTGTATTATTTGAAAATTGAAACATTTAATATGATTTCTATCATAGAAATTTATGAAAACGGTCCCTATTAATTTTTTCAACTACGATTTTAAATTGGTTACAGCAATAAAAAATATCTTTTATGAATTTTGACATGATCTTTATATATATAATTTTCATCTTTTGAGATTTAAAAAATTTATAACTATTCCTATTATAGAGATTTTAAAATCGATCTCTATCACAAAGATATAGTTTTTTCCATTTACTATTTTAAATTGATTCCTATAATAAACACTCCTTTAATGAATTTCAACTTGATCCTTATAGATACAATTTTAATAAAACTAAAATTTGAAAAATTTATAATGATTTCTACCATATAAATTTAGAAAACTGGTTTCTATCATACAAATCCAATTTTTTTCTATGATTTTAAATTAATTCCTATCATAGAGATTTATAAAACCGGTTCCAATCACAAATATATAATTTCTTTCAATTACGGTTTTAAATTGATTCCTATGATAAACATGCTCCTTTTTTGAATTTCAACTTAATCTCTATAAATATAATTTGTCTCATTTGTAAATTGAAAGTTTTATAATTAACTTTTTTATACATAAATTTTATAATTATTTCTATCATAGAGATTTATAAAATCTATATACTTGTTTTCAAATACTTTTACTAATACCTAAATATTTCACAAAAACTACAATAGTATAAAAATAAAAATATATATACATTTTCAAAAAAATCAAATTAATTTAAGACATTCCAAAAAATTTAAGAGCATAACATTTATATCAAACCAAAATTTTCACAATACAAAATTTGAATTCGGGAATTAAATAATTTATATGTATTTTTAAATAAAAACAACTAATAAACTATTACATATATTTTCTAAAATATATATATTCTAAAAGATACAAAAAATCACAGTAATATATATAATTATTGAAATTCCATACATAATTTCTTGAAAAATATTAAAAAAGTAATAAGCAACTCTTGTGATATATGATACTTCTTCTTGTTTGAGAGAGAATAATATTGTATCTGCATAGCTAATCACAAATGGAAATCAAAAATAAAAAACTTAATAATGTAAAATAGATAAGCATTAATTTCAAAAAATAATTGATAAATAAAAAAAAATTAATCAACAATTAGAAGAAATATTTGTCTTAGAGGAGAAGTTTGCCTAAAAGAAAAAGAACAAAAATCAAACAACATCGATAGTTTGGAGGCTATTAGAATAGGCTATTAGAATATTAATAAACACTAAAAAATAATAAGTAAAAATGATTAACAGTAAAATAGAAAAATAGCAATATTACGAACTCACCTTAGATGAAAATTTAGTGTTGACAAACAAAGGAATAACACCTAAAACAAAATAAACAAATAAATTTTATCAATACATGCAGATATTAAGATTTAAAATTAAAAATCCAAAGACTGAAACATATAAAAGATTAACCATGAAAAAGAAAACAATAACTAACATTTAATCGAAAGTCTCAAGTGTTAGTAACCGCAATGGATGAGAATAATGAGAAGAAAATGTATATGAAATGAGAGAAGATTAACAAAAAGAGATATGTTAGAAAAATCATACCAGAGAATGAAGAGGCTGAAGAAACACGAATGTTTCCAGACGCAAAATAAATAGTTAAAGATATAAGACATACAAATATTCTCTAATAAATAGGCAATTGAAAATACGATTTTAAATTGATTGTTTCAAATACAATCATTACAATTTTAAATAAGGCACATTAAATATGAATCGTGAAATCATTAATCAATAAAATCTTTTCAAATCAATTCAATCCATTTGATCCTTGAAATACTCTCAAAGCAACACTTGTAAAAATGTGTCTATAGAGGGTTCGTCTTTATATATATTATAGATACGTAAAAGATATCTGAATTTACTCAAAAAAAGTTAGTGAGGGCAACTAATGTATGTTGGTGACCTTGATTATCCTTTAAATAAGGTTTCATATTTGAGTTATATGAGAAAAATAAATAAGTATTAAAAAAACTTTATATCTTATATAGGTCCATCCAATTTAACTCAGATTAAACCGAGGGTTATACCAAAACAAAAAATAAGTGAGGGCATGGTGAGTGGATTGTTATTACAAAATCAAGGCAGAAGGAGAAGAAAGGGACGGCAAGCAGAGAGAGTGAAAAACCCACACACACAAACACGGACACGGCACAGCCCCAACCCCATTGAAGAACCCAAAAACTCTACACACTCCACACTTTGTCCGTTTGTTTCCGCGATCGCGGCGGCCACCACCACTCAGCTGCCACAAAACGGCGTTAATCAACGGTGGGGCTATCACGATGTGTCTGGGTCTCGGCGGCGCCTCCTAAGTCCTAAATGTCTGTGATCGAAACCCCCGCCCTCCAACAACACCGTCACCCGTCGAAACGGAAATTCGACGACGACGATGATGACGTGTCAGACCTAGTCTGCGTCAGGATGAGAAAGGAGGAGGCCAAAGCGGTAAATTCGTGGGGCGGAGCAGTATTGGAGGCACGATCACACATTCAGTTCTTCGTTCGCATGATGTCAGGTGCCAACACGCTCGTGATGAAGGCTTACCCAGAAGACAGCGTGAGATCGATTCACGAGCGGATACAAAGCATGAAGGGAATCCCGGTTTTCGAGCAGCGGTTAATCTACCGTGGAAAGCAGCTCCAGTGGGAACAGACTCTCGCTGAGTGTTCCATCCAAAACGACGCCATCCTTCAACTCGTGGGTCGTATGCGCAGCACGGAACATCCCCAGGCGTGGCAGGTCATAAACGACATGGTTTCTGTCGTTTACCGTCTCTGCCGCGGCGAAAACGTCCCCGACGCGTTGAAGACCATCAAGGGACTCATCACCAATTACCTCAGCATGACACCCACTACCCCTAACAGCAATTCCGCTTTCGGGTATTTCCAGATTTTCATGTCTTCCTCTGCTCCATCCGTGCTTGTCACTCTTTATGTCTCTCCCTACCCAGGTAACAGACTCTGTGCAGATTCTTCTGTTAGGCATTTCTTGACTTCTTGCCGCAATACCTTGTCTAAGTCCATGCACGCTTGTTGTGCCGGTGTGGTATTGGAGTTTTGTAAATTGCTTAGGAGAGTGGCCTCTCATGACCCTTTGTATATCTTTTGTCGGAGTACTTTTGGGTCCTTGTTGGAAACTGCCCCTGTTTCATTTGCTGCCTCTGAGACTGATAATGCTAAAGGGTTGATTTTGATTCAAGATATTTTCCCCTTTGTCCGTGAGCTCGCTAATAGCTTGTTATCTGACCTGGATTCCAGTATGGAATCCCCAACACTTGACGGGCCTTTGTCGAACGATGTTGGGGATTTTGGTGCCTTCCTAATACCTCTGAGGACCGGAATTAGCACGCTGCAGGCTCTCCGGGGTTCTGCCAATCACCACAAGCGCCACAATAACCTCTTGCTCCTTGAAGAGATTGAGTACCTGCATCTTTTGTACACTGAGCTATTGAACAAAATCGACCAGTGCCTTCAGAAGATGGAGCAGAGATTGGCTGGCCAGAAAACGGCGCAAGTGGATAGTCTTTACCCTGTCTGCTCTCAGTACCTTTCCATTTTGAAGGAATTGCACCAGATTTCTAAGCTTTATGATGGTGCTGAGGAAAAGCTTAGGAGCGTTTTGATGCAACGAAAGAGTCTGGTGTGTCTGCTGATCGTTCAGTATGCACAGAGGGCCAATGAGCATCAGTGGATTCTTGAGCACAGGTGTGTCACCAATTTTGAGTCTAGGAGGCACTTGGCCATGCTGATGTTCCCAGAGGTAAAAGAAGACTATGAGGAGTTGCATGAGATGCTTATTGACAGGTCTCAGTTATTGACTGAATCTTTTGAATACATTGCCCGGGCTGAGCCCGAGTCGCTGCATGCTGGCCTATTTATGGAGTTCAAAAATGAGGAAGCCACTGGCCCGGGTGTGCTGAGGGAGTGGTTCTTTTTGGTGTGTCAAGCAATATTCGATCCACAAAATGCTCTTTTTGTGGCCTGCCCAAATGACCGAAGGAGGTTTTACCCTAATCCTGGTAAGTTTCACCCCCCTCTGCTGTTAGCCTTGCATTTGGAGTAGTTCCAAATTGAATTTTGAAAATGTTCAACCAGCGCTTGCATTTCTCATGTGGAAACAATTATACAATATTCACAAAATGATTTTTATTAGGATTATAAAATATGTTGAACAAGCATTTGAGGCTTAAAACCTTTGCACTAAGAACTTGTTCAGTAAGTTACATCCTTGAGAAATGAATGCAAGAGAACAAGAAAATAAAGTAGAAAGCCAAAACAAAACCTTACTTCATAAACCTTACAAAATGCAGCTGAAGGGTGTGGATTTGGCGGTTGTGTTAACATGCAAATAGTTTAGGGGAAATCAGGTTGTTTGTTCGGTTATCATTACTCATTAGCTTTTTCTTAAATGAAATGTGCTTTAATTTGATGAAATCCTTGGAGGATCTCCATTGGCTTGTAGAGTAGGCCCACAATGCTCAATTTTTTTGGCAGTGTTGGGGACTATATCGATGAAAGGAAAATGTCTAATATCTTGCTCGGCATCAAGCTCCATCATGAATGCTTCCATGTAAAACCTCTTTATATGTATGAAAATTTATATTTTTCTGCATTACATTTCAAAATTTACTGAAGATTATTTGATTCAACCATTTGGTGTTTGGGGGGGGGGGGGGGTTTCAGGGTCATAACATCATGTTTGAGCATCTAATACATCTTATGTACATCTTAAAACACAGTTATGCGTATTCAAACACAAAAAAGGATCTGTATAGCACTAATTTTGTTAGCAGTGTCTATGCTTCGTTCTGTTACTTATTGAAGAATGATGTATTGGCTCCTTGTCTATTACTCAAAATTCACATATTTGACTATCATGTGTAAATACGTAGGTCAGAGGCTATCCAAACTGACATATTCAAGTTCACATTGTGCAAGATGTCCAACCATGACCATGAATATTTTGGCACTAGACTTGTTTTTCATATTAGTATTTTTAGGGAATAAGGTTGTTTCTTGCTTTATGCATGGCCAATGATGAGTATTTTCTACTACATTGATGTATGTCTTGTTTCAGTTGAAATCGTTAAAGCATTTCTGGATAATCAAGTTTAGCTTATCCTTTGTCTACTTGTTTGAAGCTTCCAAGGTACATCCTCTGCACCTTGAGTACTTCAGCTTTGCTGGTCGAGTTATTGCATTAGCTTTGATGCATAGGGTGCAAGTGGGTATTGTTTTTGATCGCGTCTTTTTCTTGCAATTGGCTGAAAAGCGTATTACTTTAGAAGACATAAGGGATGCAGATCCTTACGTATATACTAGCTGCAAGCAAATATTGGAGATGGATTCTGATTTCATTGATTCAGATGCATTAGGACTGACATTTGTTAGAGAAGTGGAGGAATTAGGACAAAGGAAAGTGGTTGAGCTCTACCCTGGTGGAAAAGATGTTGTAGTTAATAGTGAGAACAGGGTGCAGTATGTTGATCTTCTTATACAGAATCGCTTCGTAACATCCATATCTGAGCAGGTGTCACATTTTGCCAAAGGTTTTGCTGATATTCTTTCAAATTCAAGGCTCCAGGAGTTCTTCTTTCAAAGTTTAGAGCTTGAAGATCTTGATTGGATGCTGCATGGGAGTGAAGATACCATTTCTGTTGAAGATTGGAAGGCACATACCGAATATAATGGCTATAAAGAGACAGATATTCAGATATCTTGGTTTTGGGAGGTATGTACATAGTGCTGTTATTAAATTACAATGTCTATCTCTCGATGTTTTATCTTACATGTTTGTTTCTTCTATAGTGAGCGATAGTACCCACTGCATGATGCTTCTCTAAGGCAGTCTTTACCCACTGCATGATGCTTCTCTAATGCAGTCTTTGTTTCCATTTTATCCACAAAGCTTAATGGGTTTTATTGCCTCGTCGCTTCTTGGGAAGCATCACTGTCACATCTCCACCAAGGAATTGTTTTCCTAAACACTGCTCGTGGAACCTATCAGGTCTTTCCTGACCTGGTCCCGAATCATACTAGAGTCCTTTCCTCTAGCCCTGATAGGTTCAACTTTTGATGTGCTTCATATCATTGACAAATATATCTCTCAGGCTTATTTATCTCTCCAAAAAAGTATATATTTTTGTTACCAAAGCCTGAATCATTATTATGATGCCTTTTTTTAAAAGAGATTTTTCAGTGCTGCAGCCATATTTTCCTCTTCTGTAAACGGGCTAACAAAAGGGTGTTGGTAATGATTGTCAGTAATCAGTATGAGCCCTGATTCTGATACCGTCTAGTGTTTAACATTTCCAATCTTCATTTTTATGCTGAATTGTGGCATCATACCAAAATATATTAATGTTGTTGTGAATTTATCCTAAGTGCTAGAATATTGATTCACCTTTCCTTGAGAAGTCTGAACATAAGCTTCCCCCCACTCTGTTTAATTTACCTAGTTTCTCCAATACTGCATGGTTAATTGGTTATTATATCCTCGAAATATTTAGTTCTGAAATGTTTTTCACATAATTCGGTGTTTCAAGATTTGCTGAGAGATGCTGCTCAGTTTTCACGTTTCATATATTATTCTTTTTTTCTAAAAAAAAAAACTTAGCAGATGGTGGGGAGAATGACAGCGGAACAACGGAAGGTTCTTCTTTTCTTTTGGACGTCTGTGAAATATTTACCAGTTGAAGGTTTCCGCGGTCTGGCTTCCCGTCTCTACATTTACAAATCCCATGAACCAGGCGATCGCCTTCCTTCATCTCATACATGCTTTTACCGGCTGTGTTTCCCAGCTTATTCATCCATGGCTGTCATGGAAGATCGTCTTAAAGTCGTTACTCAAGAACACATTGGCTGCAGTTTTGGTACTTGGTGAATACACCTGCGGTCTGGATAGAAGTGGTTTTGATTGCACATAGAAAATCATCGTTGCCCAGTTTTGTACAGATTATAGGAGGACTATTCCATCTATTGTCTAATTGGATACTGTGACAAAATTCTCTAGCTCTTCTTTCCAAAGTAGTCAAGGGTTGCGTTGCCATTGATCTTGGCCAAATGTTTATATGGATAAAATATCAATAAAACAGTATTAAAGGAAAGAAAAATCGATCTTCCTGTGATCTATCATTCTTGTTAATAGCTGCTAGTTCGTCATACAGCAGCTAATGTCCACCAATTATCATTCTCGTGTTTTCCCCTCCCCCCTTCCTGTAAAAAGAGAAACAAAGAAATTTAAGCTAACTTATTCATTTAAAGTTTTATTCAGTTCAAAGGAGTAATTTTTTCGTGTTCTGTTGTGTTCAGTTCAGTTGTAGTTGTTTAACTGTAATTGTTCATTTGTTGGACTACTTTGTGACAAGTCTTGGTCATCATTAATTCGAATTCTTCAAACATTATGCAAGAATAACCATTGAGATTAGTCTCTTTAAGTTGTTTAATTATGTTGTCGTATATCATAATCTGCTTCCAAAAATTTGTTTTCTGATTATCTTCTTGTGTATTCTTCTATTCTTTCTGAAATCCCATGGATAAATTATATGAAGAGATCTGTTTAGTGTCAAAAGAATGCGACACCAGTGTTGAATAACTAAATACAGTTCCACACGATGTTTACTGATAACCAAATTTGTTCATTTTTTACCCTTCATCTCAGTCCCTGGAATGTTTTCCCTTTATTGAACCCGAAGCATGTTGGAAGCAGAAATCCTTACAATTTTTCTTAATACCTGGCCAATCCACTTATTATATTCATTTAGAAATATAACATGAATTGATCAAAATATATAGATTGCCACACCAGTACCTAGAAATATTGAAAGTTCTCAGTGGAGCAATAAAAGATTATAAATTATAGCAAATGTAATTTATTCAAACCAAGAGCAATACATAATGACCAAACTAGTCGAACCCTCCTGGAAGTATCATCCTCCCCAAGCTTCAGCAGCTATAGCTCACTTCAATTTCAATACATAACTCAGAGAACTTGTCGTATTCACCACTCTGGCTGGCATGCGTGCTGACGTGGAGCCAAATCAGCGTTGCTTTATACATAGCAATTTATTTATATATCCCTCATATAAACCGTAAAGCCATGTCCATAGACTTACCCACACAACACCATTATTAATGAAGAAAATGAAAAAAAGAAACTAAACAAATAAAATAGAAAAGCTTCCCAACTTTGACATGCGAAAATGTAGACCTCTGGTCCCAACAGACTGACTCTGTTTTTTACCCTTCACACTGTCTAAGCTTCTGTCTTCTCAACAGAAACTTCTGCTGTGGCTTCCACTGCAGTTTCAGCTGGTTTGTTCTCCTCCACTGAGGCTGACTCTGTTTCTGTAGTCTCTTTAGGCTCCTCAGTTGTTGCTTCCTCTTTCACTTCTTCAGCCTTTTCGGGTTCTGCCTCAGGCTTGGCTTCCTCTATCACCTCTGCACTCTCAACTTCTACTGAGGCTTCGGTTTCTGTAGTTGCTGCTGCTGCTGCTTCCTCTTTTGGTTCTTCGGCTGCTTCTTCCTTTGGTTGTTCGGTGGCTGCTGGTTCTGGGGCAGCAACCTCGGAGGCTGGTTGTTCTGGGGTTGTTTCCTCGACCTTGGTTACCTCCTCCACTGTTTCATTTTCCTGCACTGTTGTTGATACTTGCTGTGCCACCTGCAAGATCCATTTTCATTAATTTAACCCAGCATTCTGATTTCTACACACCAATCTCAATAAGGTATGATGTTGTGAATAAGAAACTATACATGATCAAACCTAGTCTAGTACATATGTTATGAGAAAAAAAGTGAATTAATAGTCTTAACTTCCAATTAATTTTGGAGTAAAGTGCTATTATATTGTTATTGTAATAGATTTATTAATTAATTTTCTTTTTTTATAACCCGAGAAGAAGTTCAACGTGGCTGTTAGTTTGAAGGCACTACATGACTTGAGTAATAGATTTGCTGAGCAGAAGAAAAAGATTCAGAAGTTAAATTGATGATTGATGTGTACTTTGGATGCAACTATGATCATAAAAGTAAAATCAAGAGAGAGATCTACATAAATTTGTTGTTTACAAACCATTCAACTAATACTTTTAAGATATGTAAAATTGATCCACTTGAAAGTGTTGTGTGAATTTGTGAGATCAAGATGGTTATGAAATACAGTGATACCGATCACCCAGAATATATGTGGGAGAATCAAGCCAATTATGAATATTCGATCATCCGCACTCCATGATATATTGGTTAGTTCATATATGGTCAAAGCGGAAGACGTAGAAAAGGAATAAGAAAAAGAGAAAATTGTAATATTGTGTCACAAGTATTGTGTCACACTTGGATCAATAACGCAAATGTACAAAGCAAGAGACTGGGAACTGTATCTCTGTATTACCTCAGCACTGGCCATTTAGCTTGCTTAGAGTGGAAAGAGAAACCGTAAATAAGAAAGATTTGCGGGTATATATGAATTAGCAGCAAGGAAACTATGGCTGAGAGAAAGAGTAGTTGTGACTGAGACGAGGAGTTGATCAGAGGGAGACGTTTATATAGAGGCGTAGCTGGAGTCTTTGTTGAATAGCAGAATTCATACCGTGCAAGAGAGAGCTAGAGCGTGTGGCCACTTGGAAGAATCTTTTTCAAGCAGACACCTCATGTCACTGACAGAAAATAAAGGGATCAATGTACCCGAAATTAATAATACAGAGATCACCATATCCAGTTGTAAATGATTTTGTTTCCTTTGATGGTGCCTTTTTCCCCCCTTCAAAAATACGAGAGAGAGAGTACTTGATGAGAACTTGCGAATTAATTAAAACTCTTTTGCTGCACATATAAAGTAAAAATCAAATACACATAGACACAATAAAAATGGTGGAGTCGAGACTCAAATCTGTAGGAGGATCATCGGCGGATTCTACTGTAATTCGGATTTACTGCAATAGAAAATATATGGTCACAGCAGTTAGAAAATTGAATTCTTTGGATGAAGATCATAGTCTCACATTCTGATCCCCCGCGGGTTTGTTTTAGCTTTAAAAAAAAGGTCTCAAAAGCAATTACAAAAACTTGCTTTTTTTATTTAATCTTTAACCAAACAGACTGTAATCCATGTTCATTCTACGATAACCCAGCTATACATATGGTTCACCATGAACCACATGTTTTTGCCGTTTTGATCCACCCCACCCCACCCCATCCCCTCTGTCACCCCACTCCAATCCTCTTAGGCAATCAATGCCTACAAATCATTCTTCTTGCTTTCTGTTGCAACCCAATAACAAAAGGTAAAAGCTTGGTTAAATAAAGGTTGAAACATGAACTTTCAAGAAAGTCTCAAATAGAGAAACATCAATTGATTGTGTTGGTGCCTCCTCCTCCGATGGCAATGGAGATAGGAGCTTCGTTAGCGGTGGTGGTGGTGGTTATGGGTGGTGCCTCATCTTCATCATTTTCTTCGTCTTTGTATGTGGCTCTTAGGACATCCATAGTAGCTAAGGTTTTTGGTGCAAAATTATCAAAGAGCATCAATTTGAAGTTTTGAACCATATGATCTTGTTTTTCGAGAACAATATTGCAATTTCAGAACAATAAAACCCTATCTTGCAAATTAATTATAGGAACCGATGAACATGTTCAAATATTATGCACAAAAAAAAGCGTTTAAAATGTCATATCTTTTCCATAAATAAAAATATGAAACTTATAAATTTTATATGGGTAAGTATCCAATGCATTGCACAATATTAAATTATAGAAAATATAACCATTTTTAATTTTGAAAATATAAAAATTAGTTCAATTTATAAAAAAAAATTAGTTTCATGATTACCTGTAAATATCTCATTATGTTTGTTTCATTAAAAAATAAATTATTAATTGAAGAAAATAAGAAAATTAAGAACTTCCTTTCTTTGAATAAATAATTAAAAATATAGGCTTAAATAAGTTTTTGGTCCCTGTAAATATCCGATTTTTTATTTTAGTCCATTAAAAAAAAGTCAAACTATTTTAGTCATTTAAAAAAAAATTTGGTTTTGGTCCTTTTAGTGCTAGGTGGCACATTATGACCCAGTCAGCATGCCTACGTGACAGAAAACGCTGATGTGGCCTATCTACGTTTTGAATTTAGTCCTTATAAAAATTTTAAATTTTGAATTTAGTCCCTCTCAAAATTGAGATTTTGATTTTAATCCCCCTTTCTCCTCCACCACCACCTCCTCCTCCTCCTTCCTTCGTCCTCCACCCCCTCCTTCTCCCACCACCCCCCTCCTCCACCACCACCCCCTCTCTCTCTCCTCCTTTTCCCTCCTCCTCCACCACCACCACCACCACCACCCCCACCCCCACCCGCCCACTCTCTCTCGTTTTCTCTCTCTCCCCACCACCACCACCACCCAAACACACACTCTCTCTCTCTCTCTCTCGTTTTCTCTCATTTTTACTGTTGTTCTATTTCTAATGCTATGAATATACCTTTCCTTGAGTTGAGAGAGAAAACGAGAGAGAGTGTTTGGGTGGTGGTGGTGGTGGTGGGGGGAGAGAGAGAGAAAACGAGAGAGTGAGAGAGTGTGTGTTTGGGTGGTGGTGGTGGTGGGAAGAGAGAGAGAGAGAGTGTGGGTGGGGGTGGGGGTGGAGGTGGTGGTGGTGGTGGAGGTGAGAGGAGGAGGGAAAAGGAGGAGAGAGAGGGGGTGGTGGTGGAGGAGGGGGTGGTGGGAGAAGGAGGAGGAGGAGGAGGAGGAGGTGGTGGAGGTGGGGGTGGGGGTGGGGGACGAAGGGGAAAGAGGGAGGGGGGGAGCAACTTGTACTTATAAATTTGGACTCAGTTAATGTACTTTAGTCCCTATAAAAATTTTAAGTTGTTTAGTTAGACCCTATAAAAATTATGATTTTTGATTTTAGTCCCGTGATAGGAAGACAGTCCTAGTCAGCAGGTCCTTATAAATTTTAAATGACGTGTCAAGTGATGACAGGGACATACATATGCCTCATCAGCACAATACAGTGGTAATTCACTAAAAGGACTAAAACCAAATTTTTTTTTAAAAGACTAAAATAGTTTGACTTTTTTTTAATGGACTAAAATAAAAAATCAGATATTTACAGGGACCAAAAACTTATTTAAGGCAAAAATATATTATTTATCAATATATTAATAAAATATAAAAACTCCAAATACGTTATATTAACTAAACTTTCAATTTCAGCAAGAAAAAAAAACTAAACTTTCAATTTAGTTATAAAAAGTATTTTTCGGCTCTAATCTATTTCACTTATTTACATCAATTATATTACCTTTTATTATTATTTTTATATATTTTTTAGTTTTTCAAATACTATTGCTTAAATTAATTATTTTTACTTTTATTTTGTTTGATTTCAATAAGAAAATAATAAAAATATATGTAAATAAAGATTGAATTATTTTATTATATTTTTATTTAATAAAATTAGTTAATTGATTTTTTTTGAAAAAATAATGTAAAAAATGTGAGACTCGTTAAAATTATTTCTTTTTCCTCCTTATTTTCCCTTAGAAGGAGAAATGCTACATATTTGGGCTCACAAAAAATATCCATCAAATCCCCTCTATCGTTACAAAAATAGGTGCAATGCTTTCCCGTTTTTCTTAAAATCCGTATATCAAACAAATCCTCGCTAATAAGAGCCTTTAAATTAAAATGAAAGAATAATCAATTACTATTATAATAACTGGATAATGTCATTTCAAGATTCCCACCCAATGCTTTTTTTTAATTTTTTTTAAGTTTTGCTATTTTAACTATTAGTATTAGTATTAATATTAATTATATAATATGATTTTAACTATTAATTATATAATAATAATTTATTACCTAAAAAAATATAATTGTGTGTTTTTATTTTTAATTAAATATTTTTCTATTTTATTATAAAAATATTGCTAGCAACACACTCTTTCTAACACACACTTTATAATTGAGTGAAATGCATATAGGTCTCACTATTTTGCAAGTGGATTCCACTATTTCGAAAATGAGACCCACATGATTTAATGAGACTTACATGTATTCACTCAATTATAGAGAATATTTTTTTTTCTGTAAATTTTCAAAATATAAAATTACTTTTTTAATTTTATTTTAATAAATAAAATAGTATTTCTCCACAAGTTTCATTCATGTTTTTTTGTTCCTATAAATTATTAGGTTGTAAAATTATATTTCTTTTCACTTTATTATTGATGAATATAATATTTATGTTTATGAGTTTCTTTAAAAAAAAATTGTTTCTATAAATTTTTAGGTTGCAAATAAGTTTTTTAATTATTTTTTTTGTAAATAAATAGTATTTGCTTACACATTTTATTTATATCTTTATATTAAATATAATAAATTACTATGAACTAAATATTTATTTTAATTATTTTTCTCTATTTATTTTTTCCTCTAATTTGGCCTTTATTTTATTAGCGAGCATATGTTGACGGCTACAAATATAGAATTTGCATATTTAACTAAGATGTTTAATGTCATTTAACTAGCGCTATTATAAATTTAGAATATATCATATATCAAATTATTACTATATAAATACGTTATTTCATATTATATGTTAAAACTAATACTACCCATCAACCCGTGTGAATGCACGGGTCAACTATCTAGTATTGAAAATTGTTCGTAGACAATTACTCCAGCACTGCAGATAATTAGGATAGTATACCCTACAAAATCAGGCCTTGCCACCAAATAATTTAATGGGTGTAGTACACTGTATAGTAGTACTGACCTAAGTTATTGTCCTCAATGGTTAGTATCAATTGAATGTCATTAGTATGCGGACATAATATTAATCCTTGGTGGCCGTAACATATGAAAAAACTTATGTGCGTTTTTCACGGCTTGGGTTCAATACGAGTATCAAAATTATGGTTCTTGTCGAAGATGGGGGAGTGGCTTTTTGCTAATCAAGAATTTAAAATTGAAAGGTTTTAACATATTTTTAATCTCTCTAAATATTTACGTTTTGAATTTAGTCCCTTTATAAAAAGTCAAAGTTTTTTGGTCCCTTCAAAAATAAATTTTTTGATTTAGGTCCTCTTTTGCGTTGATTATTGACATGACACACTGAGGTCTCTGTAAAAATTTTACGTGGCTTACATGTATTGTTATGTTAGTTGACACGTCATTCATATATAGTTATTAATAGGAACTAAAATCAAAATTTAATATGTTTAGAAGGACCATGTGACATAAATCATATCACAATCACATGCTGACCACCCCCACCCACTCCTCCACTACCACCATCCCTCTCCCCTCCCCTCCAAGGCAGTGACACGTCGTTGGGATAAAAAGGGAGCGATATTGGAGAGGAAGATGAAGTATCAAGGGTGAGTCCCCATCCTTTTTCCATTAAATTAATAAAAAGATCAGAGAGAGATATGTGAACAGAGGGAAAAAAAAAGAATAGACACGCAGAGAGTCATCGCAGTCACAGAGAAGAGAGATCAAATTGAGAGAGGTGATGAAAATTGATTTATTAGGAGATGAAGTCTTTCTCCGGTGTAATGGCTTGGGGTATATAAAGAGTTGGGGAATTGAGGGAGCGTGGACCAATTTGTTCGAAACCAACGACGTGTCACTCACTGCCTTGGAGGGGAGAGGAGAAGGGTGGTGGTGGGGGAAAGAGGGGGTGGGGTGGTGGTAGAGGAGGGGGTGAGTGTAGTGAACATGTGATATAATTGATGTCACATAATCTTTTTAAATATATTAAGTTTTGATTTTAGTTTCTATAAATAATTATGAATGACGTGTCAGCTGACATGGCAATGCATGTAAGCCACGTAAGATTTTTATAGGGATTTTAGTGTGCCATATCAGCGGTCAATACAAAAGAGAGACCTAAATTAAAAATTTTATTTCTTAAGGGACAAAAAAGTTTTGATTTCTTATAAAGAAACTAAATTCAAAATGTAAATATTTAATGGAACTAAAAATACGTTAAATCCAAATTGAAATTAGGCACAGAAAAGTAGGGGTGACAATTTGGACTGGGCCCGACGGGCCAGTTCGCCAACCCACCAAAAAAGGGGCGGGGTGGGGTGGGGTTTTCAACCCATAGCCCATTTTGGCTCGCCCAAAGGTGAATTCAAAACGGGATAGTCCGACGGATTGACCCACCAGTCCATTTTATTTTTTTTTTTGTATTTTTTCAAATTTTTAGACAGATTAAACAGACCAACCCACCACTTCTACACGTATTTTTTTTTTTGCGACCAACCCACCAACTCCTCGGATTGGCCCGAGTGAGCAAGTGCTGATCGCTACCATCCAAATGAACCCCACTCCTCGGATTGGCCCCACAAGACATCACAGTTGGCATAGATGGGATAGAACAGAGAAGAAGAAGAAAAAAGGAAAAGGTTTTTTAGTTCCCTGAATCTGCAGCCAATTCCATATAAAGATGGAAAAATCCACACCCTCAATGCTTTCCACGTCTTGCACTCGTGACATGGGGGCCACTTCCACCCGTAAGATGTGCCACCTCACTCCATCCACTCTCATTATTACTTTTTTTATACAACCCTCTATTATTTCTTTGGCCACGAAAGATATACTCTCGTTATCATCTTTGATTGAAATAATAATTCCATATTTGCCACAAATAAAAAAATTGTTTGTGATCTCCTCTCCCCGGGTCATAATGGTGCTCATCTTATCTAGCACCGAAATAAAATAATTTTAAGAAGTTCACTAAAAACTTCACAATAAAGAAAACAAAATATATTACAAAATTAAAAGTTGTCTGTTTAGATTGCATAACATTAGAGCATCTTCGGTGCAAACCACTTTTTTTTTTGTCAAACAAGTTTATAAATTGAGAAACCCAAACCATACAACATCTACAGTAAGGAAAATAGCATAAGCAGAGTCACAAAAATAACACCATCCTAACCAAGACACGCTGTTGTAACCTACACCAAGCTGTAACATACTACAGACAAAGAAAACAGCTAAAACTAAAAAAGAACCAAAGCACAAAAGAAATACCGAAAAAAAAAACTACACCTAACACATCAAAAAGGATACCAAAAAGGATACAGACATGAAGGATACCCTTGAAATATCCTTGAGTGGGTTGGGTTTGGCCCATTTGGGGCACCCAGTACCTTCTATCATAACAAATAAGCACACATGTCACGGATCCAGCACACATCAATCAACCAGGGCCTGGCCCATACAGAACCGGCAGGGGCGATGTAGAAAAGATGCAGCAAAGGTTGGTGGTGGTCCCTCAAGATGCCCAGCGGTGAAAACACAACAACCCACAAAACCAGAACAAATTCCAACAGCATACAAAAAACAGAACCGAAAAAACCGAAACGAGAACAACACAACAGAATCAGTAACAACAACACAACAAGACCCAACACAGAACAACAGAATACACCCTGAAACAATAGCAACATAGAGAACAACACAACAGTAACAACAACACCTAGCTCCAGCAGATATGGAGAAGAGACGACGTCCCAACGCCCTTAACGGCGGCGGCGACTGTTGCAGCATCCACCCAGAGCCTCCATGCTAGCAGGAGACGACAGCACACCCCAAACGCAGGCGGAACACGGCCAACCCGCCGCTGAGTGGCGGCTCCATCCATGGCCATGGAGCTTCGAGAGCGCGACGTCGCCAACCATCCAAAAGAGAGGCGTCGCTCCATCAAACAGAGAGGAGAACGGAGAGGCAACACCAGCCCATGGTGGCAGCGCAGTAAAAACAGGAACTGCCTAAAACGGGAAGAAAAAACAGGGGAAAAAAACAGGAACGAACAAAACGGAAAAAAAAACGAAAAGGAGAGAACGAAAGAAAGGAGGAAAAAAAAAGGGGGGCTGGGGGGTGCTCGCGCCAGCGAGAACCTGCCGGCGCAGCAGCCCCAGCGAAGCTTAAGACCGAAACAGCAAGGCGGCTATGAAAAAGACACCTAAAAACTATGTTTTGGTTCTTAGTTTCCTTTTTATGGACCTAAAGTGGTCACGTAGATTTTAAAAACCATTATTTATTTTTAGGTTAAATATGTTTTTGGTTTTTTATATTTGAAAAAAGTTCGATTTTGTTTTTTTTTTAAATTGATCTTTTTAGTCTTTTGTTTTTGAAAATGTACCATTTATAGTCATAGGGGTCATTTTATAAATTCTAAAAATATTTTTTAATATTTTATTTCTACCCCTCCTAATTTCCACTAAGCCTCTTCCGTCCCAAAAAAGAGAAGGATCGCCACGCGCGACTCATCGCCGTCTCCACCGTCTCGGTCGCCTCCACCACAACGCCCCACCGTCCAGGTATCTCTCTCTCTCTCTCTCACTCTCTGTCTCTGTCTCTCTCACTTTGTATCCGGAGAGAGCTACGGTGATGGGGAGCGGATCGATCGAGGGGCTAGGGGAAGGAGACTTCACGGTTGGAGGCTAGGGGACGGTGGTTCATGGCAGGGGCCGCTAGGCGGCTGCTGTGCGGGTGGAGAGAGAGAGAGAGAGAGAGAGGTCAGAGAGAAAGAGGTTCTGTGCAAAATGGTGATGGGGCTTAGTGGAAATTAGGAATTAAGTGAGGTGGAAATAAAATAGTAAAAAATATTTTTTGAATTTATAAAATGGTTCCAATGACTATAAATGGTATATTTCCAAAAACGAGAGACTAAAAAGATTAACTTTAAAGAAAAAGGACCAAAACCAAATTTTTCCCAAAAATGAATGACATTTAACTCTTTATTTTTACTCCAATGCAAAAATTATATTTTAGTTCTTAACTTATTTTAAATAGATTCCACAATAGATACCTCATATTTATATTATTTATTTATTTATATTTTTACTTAAAATGTTAACTCATATATTTTTTAATTTTGAAATAATAATTTAAAAGTATAAATATAAAAAATACTGTAATTTTATTTCCAAAAAAATACATTGTAATTTTTATTTATCACAAAAAAGTCATTACAAAGGCTAAATTTCCATTCTAGAGTTATCCTGGGACCACCGCTTTTCTTTCGTAAAAGGATTTAAAATCCAAATAAAATTCATTAAATGAATGGATTTGAAATTCAATTAAAATCAATTAATATCCAATTAAAATCCGATTTCCATTCCAGAGTCGGCTTTTTGATCAATATAGCACCATTTTTATTATTAATTTTCAATATAGCACTCTTTTTTTTATTTCCCAAACTAGCACCCTTTTTCATTAAAATATTCATTTTTATTAATTATCAATTAATTAAATATTAAATATTAGTTTAAAATTGTAATTAAATTGTTAATTGTTAATTAATTGAATATTTAATTATTAAATATTTATTAACCTAATTTGTTAACTAATTAATAATATAATTATAGAGAATAACTCATATTGATTTAAAATTTAAAAATACAAATACAAAAGTGATAAAAACAGAAATGATACAAAAGTAAACTAAATGCAAATTATAGAAATTTTTTACTGCTGTGTATCAGCTCCAAAACGGTAAGGGCAGTTTTTCTTGTTATGCCCTTCATTTCGACAGAGTCTACATCTCTTAGGATGATGACTCCTTTCCGTTTGATCCATGTCAGTACGGATCCTTGTGGATTGTGGAGAGCCATTTGGATTTCTCTGCATTGCTGGATTGTGGCACAACTTAATTCCATTGTATTCTGGCCAATATGAACGGTGAGACACCGGTTTGAACTCTTCGCGGTAAACATTATATACATTTTGCAATTTGTACTGGGGAGGCACATATATCATGTAGTCGTGGTGAATTTGGGAACAAGCAGCAATGACATGCAAACATAGATATTTTAGTGCCTGAAATTCACCACAGTCACACCACTGTCTATGTAGGTCTACTTTAAATTTTAAATCAATGTGAGTTATTTTATATAATTATATTATTAATTAGTTAACAAATCGGGTTAATAAATATTTAACAATTAAATATTCAATTAATTAACAATTAACAATTTAATTACAATTTTAAACTAATATTTAATATTTAATTAATTGATAACTAATAAAAATAAATATTTTAATAAAAAAGGTGCTAGTTTGAGAAATAAAAAGAAAAAAGTGCTAGATTGAGAAATAATAAAAAAAATGGTGCTATAATGATAAAAAAGCCTTCTAGAGTCTTCCCAAAGCCTTTCTCTGTTTGCATTTCTTTCTCTGAAAATTGCAAAGCCTCTGCCTTCCTCCAACGACTCCATCTTGCTCTGTCTTTCTCGAACGCGACTCCACCTTCCTCCTTCGTCGGCCGTTCTCCACCTTCGGTCACCTTCCTCCTTCGGCCACCTTCCTTCTTCCTCGACCCTCCACCTTCCTCCACCACCTCCACCTTGAGTCCCCAACTCCTCCTTCTCCCTCCTCTACCCCTATCCCCATATGACGTTTTCCTTCACAGATTTGGGGTTCCTTCCTTCCTTTTTTCATTTCCTTGGTCTACTGGGTAGACATGCATAGATCAAAACAGATTTGGGGACTAGGTGACATGCACGGATCAGAACAGAATTGGGGTTTCACTCATTTTTGTTTTGAGGTTTCTAGATCTAGGATTTTTTTATTGTTGTCATTATTTTTCTATATTTTTCTATATTTTTTTTTGTGATTTTTGGGTTTCTGTTTGTAATTTTGCACTATTGTGATTAATTTTTATTGGGTTTGATTTTATGTTCTCCTTCTCCTTCTTGTTTATTGCTTCATTCGGTTATCTTTCTCACCCTTTCCAGTTAGAGGTTGCATTTGCTTTTTTGCAGAGAAAAAAGTGTTTTTTAATAGGTAAAAACGTTCTTAAGAAGTTCTCCGGTAAGAATGGTTCTCCACCGTGTTTGCCACATAAGATTGCTCCAATACATTAAAAAATTAAGAACCGTTCTCGTGTGTTCTTAAAAATTTAAGAACACTGCGATGGAGATGGTCTTAATACATGTTTATATTATTATATATCTCACAGCTTTAACAAGTAAAGAGTGTCATTTTTTAAGACTTGAATTTCTTTCTCCTCTTCCCAACTCTGTCACGTTTCTCTTATTTCTCCACCCATCACCGCCCCTACAAGACCAAGAAGAAGATGGTGTGAGTGAAACCGAAGCGGGCCTCTCAGATTGGGAACCAAACAGCGAAATAGAGGGCTAGGGCGGTGAAGAAGAGGCAGCTGCGTAAGGCGATTCCGTCGAATGCGAAACTCTTTGTTGGTAAGTTGATGGTGTTTGTTATCATTTTAAGCGTTTATTTTGGGTAGAAAAATTCCGGGATTGGTTCCCGTGGGCTTCTCGCTTGGTCTTCAATGGCAGGCCCTCCCCTGAACCCAAAAAGAATAAAGAAAATAAATGTAAAACAAATCACATGGATAGTGGGTGTGCCAAAAAGCTGCAGGCATTATGAATCTAGCAGTACTCTAATTTTTTAGGTACATAGCTCTGGGTTATTTTTTTATTTATGTGATTCATAAGACTTTTATATGTTTTCCTTATTCTTCAGGTGAAGCGAGAGGAATTGCTTCAATTTGCGCAAGGTGCATCAATTCTGATGCTGTAAGGGCAGTGGGGTTCATTGATTTTATTCATACCATTTCCGCCAGCAAATTAAATCTTTTTGGTTTTGTCTGGAGTTCAAATTCCAGAGTCGGTAAATTGTGTTGTATGAACTGTTTACTTAATTGGTTTTTTAATCCTTTCTCTCAAGTGATTACTATTTGATTTTTTTTTTGAAGTTATAATCTCATTTAATTATTTAAATAATTCGTACGGCTATTTTTATAGTAAGGACAGTGGTGCTCTAGGGAACATGAGGATCTGAGTGGTATTTAACTTCGGTCTTAGCTACTAGGTAGCATTTCATGGTAACTTGGGTGGAAAATGTCTTTTCCTATTGCA
This sequence comes from Glycyrrhiza uralensis, assembly GCA_030159175.1. NCBI lineage: Eukaryota > Viridiplantae > Streptophyta > Magnoliopsida > Fabales > Fabaceae > Glycyrrhiza > Glycyrrhiza uralensis. The sequence goes on along the minus strand of BRZY01000001.1, from coordinate 59,366,439 downwards.
ATGTATTTAATATTCATGGTCTTCAAGCTTTTTGGGATGGATTATTTGCCCAAAATGTCGATTTCTGTGTGAAATTGAAATCGAAACGATATGCAAATTTTTGTTCCACTTTGTTTCAAAGTCAACCATAGAAACAGAATTTTCATTCAAGTCTCAGACCACAAGTTCATGAGATGAATACAGATAAAAGTTCTTTTGTTTCCCCAAATCTCCAAAAATTGCTTTAATTTATTTTGTATATAGGTTACTTATTTGAAGTATTTCCAGAATAGAAACAAAAACACCATGCAATCAGAATCACCATCTAAATAGGGTTGGCAAAGCGGGCCAACCCGCCCCGACCCGCCAAAAAAACGGGGCGGGGCGGGCCAGCCCGCCAAAAAAAGTGGGCTGGGGTACCCCAGCCCGGCCCGGCCCGCTGGCGGGTTGGCGGGCCAACCCGCCTAACCCGCCAAAAAAACAAAAAAAGAAAAAAATGAGTGTAAAAACGGCGGGTTGGCGGGTTGGCCCGCCTAACCCTCCCACAAATCCGAAAAAAGCACAAAAAAAAAAGAAGAAAAAAAAAAGAAAGCGGGTTGGCGGGCCAACCCGCTAGCCCGTTTTGAACCCACCTTTGGGCGGGCCAAAACAGGGCGGGCCAAAACGGGTTGCGGGTTGAAAACCCCAACCCGGCCCGCCCTTTTTGGCGGGTTGGCGGGCTGGCCCGCCGGGCCCAGCCCACATTGCCACCCCTACATCTAAATACACAGATAACTACAAATATCAATGCTATTAAATATGAACAGTTCAAGGCAATATGCAGATAATTGAACATTTCTTGAATTTTAGGTACTTTGATGAATAATTTTCAGATTAAAAAGCATCATAAATCTTAAGTGAGCATTACTACTATATTCAGCTAACGTAAGATTCAAAAAGGAAAATGACACAAGCTTAAATACATGAGTTTGATAATCCTTTTTAATCTTCATACGAACAATTTGAATATGGGTTGACTTGGAAGTACAAGAAGGTCACGTGGAAGCACAAGCGAACAATGAAATGAGGGGTATGCAAGCAGTAGCTGAAGAGATTTGAAGAATAATGAAAGATTCAAAGCAGAAAACTAACGGTATTCATGTTTTAATTTTAAAATTTAAATATTCATATAATTATTTCATTAATTATATAATCACCAAAGAATTAGTCATGAAATTGAAGGATGAAACTAACGGTGTTACTTTGCTGTTACAAGATTTTCTAGGGTCATTACCATCAACCGGAGCCGCTTTTTTCTGGGGAACTACCATCATCTTCATCACTGTCATCGGAGCCGCCTTCTTCTGAGCCTTCTTCTGGGTCACATCTGTACAGTCCACTCTCCATAAGACTCTAAAACATGTTTTTGCAAATTTCAGGGCCATTTTATTCAGTGTGGGTTTACGGTTTTAGGGCAAGTTTTCCTAAATTTGAATCACGGACATCTTATTCAGTTTTGGAAAACAGAAGAACCATGTGTGTATGAGGAATCATGTGGTGTGTATGAGGAAGTAAGTTTTCTTAATTGCTAACCAACTAGCTAACCAACTCAACAAACTCTAACAGACTTTTATTCTCCTGACAGCGTGTCATATAGCGTTGTTATATAGCGTTGTTATATAGTTTTGTTAGCATACTTGTCATGCGCTTTAGCGCCTTGTATATGTTGTGCTTTTCCTTCTCATTTGTAATTGTAATAAGATTTATCATTTTAATGTAATCATTTTCTCTCTTTTCCTGAGAGACACCCCTACTTCTTTCTCTTTTTACCTCCTTCTTCCATCCAGTCGAGAATTTTAGAGAGCTTTGCAGCATCGGTGTTCCCCTCCATTACAAGGTGGCGGTGCTTCCCCTTCCCCTTCTTATTGCGTAGCACCCTATTTTTTTCTTCAAGTGTTGTTAGTATTTTTTCAATTGATTAAGAAATGGAATCTAAAAGAGAGAGAATCCAACAAATTAAAGAGTTAACCTATCAGCTTGATCGTGAGGCTTGTCACATCCTCAACCTCACGATCAAGCTTGATAGATTAACTCTTTAGTTTGTTGAATTCTCTATCTCTTAGATTCCATTCCTTAATCAATTGAAGAAACACTATCAACACTTAAAGTAAAAAAATATAGTGCTAAGCAATAAGAAGGAGAATAAGGAGAAGGGGAAGCACCTTGTAATGGAGGGGAACGCACGCCGATGCTGCAGAGCGCTTTGATATTCTCGGCTGGATGGATGGAAGATGGAGGTAAAAAAAGAGAAAGAAGTAGATGTGTGTTTGTGGAAAAGAGAGAAAATGATTATATTGAAAAGATGAATCAGATTACAATTACAAATGAGAGGGAAATACACAATATATACAAGGTGCTAAAGTGCATGGCAAGTATGCTAACAAAACTATATGATAACACTATGATACATTGTTAGGAGAATAGAAGTCTGTTAGTTGGTTAGCAATTAAGAAAACTTGCTTCCTCATACACACTACATGATTCCTCACACGCCACATGGTTATTCTGTTTCCCAAAATTGAATAAAATGTCCCTCTCGGAATTCAAATTTAGGAAAACTTGCCCTACAACCATAAGTCACACTGAATAAAATGGCCCTGAAATTTGCAAAAACGCGTTTTAGTCTCTTATGGAGAGTGGATTGTAAAGATGTGACTCAGAAGAAGGTTCAAAAGAAGGCAGCTCCGATGGCAGTGATGAAGATGATGGTAGTTCTCCATAAAAAAGCAGCTCCGGTTGATGGTAATGAGACTCTAGTTTGTCCATCTTGACAGTGAAGTTACCTCCAAAATGAGACTCTAGTTTATTATTTTTTTGGGTATGTCATGTAACTTTGTGTCAAAGGATGTAAGTGTAACTCATAAATTATGGATAATGCTGTGTATTCTTTGCAATGTTACTCCTAGTCCATTTCCTTTCTTTCTTTTGTTCTGCTAGTATGGATAGCACTTTAGTGATTGTACTTGATTAGCATATGCTCTTCCATGATTAGCAATAGCTTGTATCAATAACTACATAATTTGAGGAGGACTATGTTGTAATTATTCTAATGGCAAAGTTTGATCTACTAGGTGACATTGCTAAACATGTGGAAAAGCATATCAAGTTCATGTTATAGGCCATATCAATTCATATTATTATTATTATTCATGATATACTGAAATAACATTCATGTTTTTGTTTATTCTCATTATTTTTGCTATTTTGGAACAACATTACTATTTTGCTACACTTTATCCTCATTTATTTTTTCCTGTTTTTGTTTTGCAAGTATCGAAGAGTATACAATTTCTTCGCCATTCAAATATTATTTGAGTATTTTGTAATTGTCGTTGTAATGACAATATTATATTTAGATGAGGATTTAGCTAACATTTTGTAATTGGATTACAGTACCATGAATTTTATATATAACTTCAGTTTGTTTATATCTCTCATGAGTCATGAGGATGGTAATTAATTTAAATTTTTGTTTGTTAACACTATTTATCAAATATTAATTCTTTGATTGATGCAAGCCTTCCAATGTTTTTAATTTATCAAATATTTATTCGTAAGTTAAATTCTTTCTCATTTAAAAGTACAAAGAGAAAAATTCATATATTTATTAATTTTTTGAGAAAAGACGTCATCTTTTTGAATTTTTTGAGTTTTTTTATAAAAATTATGAAATAAAAGTAAATATTGAAAAAATTTAGAAATAGAAAATTTAATATATAATTATCGTTTTGTCAATTTTTTGAATTTTTTTTTAAAAAACTGTGAAGTAAAATTAATATATTAATTTTTAAAAGAAAGGGGGTAAAAAGGTCATTTTGTCAAGTTCAACCACCACCCCCCACAATTACAACTCTCAAAGAAGGTGGGGTGTTCCCCGCCCCTCTAAACCCCCAAACATGGCCATAGTCTCTACTCTGAAACCTTTATTGGCCACAAGGGGTCAATAGTGTTATTCTACTTTATTATAAAAAAAAAGTGGTAGAAGCACAGTGAGTACTCTCCATACTTATTCTGATACTGGAACTGCTGATACAATATCTTTTTTGTCTTTTTTTTTTTTGGTCTGAATAAACTTGTATATTGAAGGGCCAGAGCCCACCAAACTTACAGGAACTCACAGGCACACTCAAACTCCAAATTCGCAGTAGCTAAGCTAAACAAGAGACAAGCTACGCTTTGGAACAACAACCAAACTAATCCACTCGGCTAAAAAAACACCAAGGCCACCTACCAACATAAATACACATTAATATTCACCAACTCTTGACCAAAAAAACTCACCAACCAAAAACTCTACTTGGTTACCTTCTCCAACCAAAAAAATACATCAGAGAAGAAACCGAAAACAACAAAACAAAGCAGAGCAACAAAAATGGATAGTCAAGGAAGAGAGCCAAAGTGCAGGCCTGGCGGTTGAGCTTCATGAAAAACTTGCGCAGAAGACCCAGAAGCAGCCTCAGAGATTGGCTCATTTGCAAGACCACCACCTCTAGACCCTTCCATAGCACAAGGATTAAAACTGTGAGCAAAATCTGCGTCCAAGATCTGTTTTAGTCGCGAGGGAGGAGTCCAGATCCAGTTACCAGGGAGATTTCTCAACTTTGCAAGCTGTGCCACAGTATGAGCAGCCCCATTTCCTTCCCTAGCCACCCAGGTAATCCCACAAAAATGAAATCTTGCTCTGATTTGCTTTATGTCCTGCGTAATTGCTGAAATTTGACCCACTTGAACTTCATTCCTACAGGCTTGAACCAGCTGTAAACAATCACATTCAAAAACCACCCTTTCCATACCCAGATTAGAGGCCAAGGACATTGCCTCACGCAGAGCTAAAGATTCAGCCATAATGGGTAACATCATATCCGAGTTCTACCACCCCGTTCTAATTATATATATGGGCCGGGTGATGATGCCAAGTTACGTGATGAAGCCCTATAATTGAACAAAATATGAGTCGCTCAAAGTGAACGGTGCATTGTGACTAAAAAAAATTGAACGGTGCACTGTGGACCCAAAAAAAAAGTGAAAGGTGTGAATGTTTTGAGACACTGTTAAGTTTGACTTTGGCCATGACCAAAAAAAAAATATGACTTCAGCCAATATTGGGCCATTTGTATTGCCCTTTGAAATTCGGGCTTTGCTATTTTCAATAAAGCTCCTTTGACAAAAACAGATGATAAAGTATGCTTAAAGAAGTTGACCAAAAAACCAACAGCTGCAGGCCTTTGTGCATTTATTGCTATCTGTTTTTTTTGGTCGCATTTATTGCTATCTGTTGTGGCCTCGTGTTAAGCTGCGGTATGGGCCTTGTATTGTTGCTCTTGCAGCTTTTCTGTGATATATGATTTTCTTGACCAAAAAGAAGGTATATAATCTTGTCAAGCGTAATCCATTTAAATTTTTTTAGACAAAATAAAGACCATTTAAATTTTTTATAGACATTCATGACCAATTTTTTTTTTATAGACATTGAATTACATTAATTCAATTATGAGATTGAATATTCTTATTAAGTAAATGACATTTGCAAATGTTCATAAAAAATTATTTAATACTTCATCACATAACTTCAATTTAATATATTAGTATACACGATTAATTGAGATATCTCAAAATGTGATTTGATTGATGAAATTCAATACCCACAAAAAGTTGTTAAACAGAATAAATATGACTAGTTATTCCAGAAATGAGTGGATTTCCTTCACATATTTTGGGTAAGAAAGACGGCTTAGAAAAGTTTATGATAGAGGACTTAAAACTGTAACCATAGATCTTGTTTAGAAGTTAGAACAATCAGGTCGTATTAGTAAAGCCAAGAGAAGAGACTTCTACAAATCAACAGGGTGCATTTCAAAGCATTTGGCTGGTCTCAACTCAATGTACAAAAGTATTAGCAATTTGAGTTCAGCTACCTTCGGTCAGTTGAGGTTAGACATCGAGAACTGATCAATCATAAAATAAAATGCAAGGCCAACCTAAAGGGCCATATCATCATAAATACAACATACTACTACTACTTGCCTAGCCCAAACTGTATTGTCATTCTAAACAACCTAATTAATACCGTCAGACAACATGGAGTTTAATTATGTCAATGAATAAAGAGATAAAGAGTTTAATTATATGATGTAGCAGCAAGCAGAAACAGCTAGCTAATGCTCCGCGCGCGGACCATGCCCTGCATCATCATCATACAAAGAACCATTTGTTAGTCGATTTCCATGTGTATTGTAGGCCATAACAATAGAGTCGTTGAAAAGTCACACGGGGGAACACATTATCAAAAAAGAGAATTTAGTGGTCAAGCTAATTTAGAAATTGTTGGGACAGTAGAATGAAGGAAAAATGTTAACCTTATATGACAGTATTTGATCAGCATTAAAAGGTGCTAGACTGTTTAAATAGGTGGTGGCGTTGTAACATCTCCGGTATTCCTAGAGCAGAAATGCTTTCACATCCAAGTAGCTCTTGAAGCTTTGCATCACATAATATCACCATTGCATTTAAAGGGTCCTACAAACAACATGGAGCAATTGCAGATCAAAAGAAAAATCATGGACGCCATGAAAAGCTCAATCAAAAAAACTTGCTCAAAGAGAAGGACAGGACAAACTTACCTTCTTATCAAAAGACAAAGAAAACAACTTTGAAAGTAATTTTGAAACAAATACCACAGAACATAAGACTTTCCTTAATTTGTTTTTATTGTTTTTATTCTCAGCTTTCAATTATGATTTGATTTAAAATAAATTTGAATTGTTTGTGCAAACAGTTTAAACTCCACCAAAGAAGCATGTGATCTTATGGAATCCTAAACCCAGTGAAGGGTGGAGCATGTTTGAATATGTGGGTGTGCGTAGTGGAGAAAGTAGTGGACATGGCTACATACCTCCAAATGATTAAGCTTGATGTACTCCCAAACAAGTCTTATGGCTTCAGATTGTTGCATCTCCCTTCCATCAGTGCCCAAAAATTTGGCAAGCGCTTCAGATATTATCACAATAGATGAAGCAGGTTCAGCCATTTCAATTGTAGATTCAGCTTCCACCTTCATTCGTTTAGCTTGTGGCTCCTCTGCAACGGCAACATTGAATGATTATTAAAATTGAATAATTAAATAATTAATTAAAGAACAAACAAAACCCCGGGTAGAAAAGTCAATAACAAGGTCTCCTCTTATTTTGGAAATTTACTACTTACTTGTAGGTCCAAGTGGGATGATGTGTTTAGATAGCAACTTATTCATCTTGAACATGTCAGTGCAGTCTGTCTCAAATACCAAACGCAAAGCATCATCGCAAATTATCTTTCTTTTGTTACCAGGATCTTGGAGGTTGTTTTTCCTTATGTATGCCCATAGCTGCCTCACAATCTGAATAGGGCACATCAAAGTGTTCCAAAAGATTTTTTGAATTAATGGTTCATTTCAGATAAATGAAAATTCATGCTTCAACACTGAAGACAAGAGACAGAGGATCTGAGTTAGGCGGAGGGAGAAAAAAAAGGGAGTACCTCAGTTCTTGGCAGCGCCGACTCACCAACAACTGCCTGAAGTTCAGGAGAAACACCACAAACTTTGTTCAGACCACCCGCACCACCTCTTTTTTTGCCTCCAGTTGCAACACTGGTAAATTATTTACAAAGAATACAAACACATCATTTCATATTAATTCCATAACAAAGACCACATCATTAGAGACAGATAAGATAAAATGTTGCATACTCAAAGCTAATCTGAGCAATCGGATACAATACTGGCTAAAGAGTGAAGAAAGTCATGGTAAACCATGGACAAGCATAACGCTAATGATGTTCATGTTTATATGAAACACATATATAAGCTGTCTACCTGTAGTGGTAATTTGGGCCTTATATTAAAACAACACATTTTAAATTTCAAAAAATGACAAATATACCAAGTGGTCAATGAATGTGAATAAATAATAAATAGCCATAGTACGCGACAATTGCAGCAGAAGAAGGCTAGCAAACAAGAAGAGAATAGTTTTAATTTAAGAGAAAGGGATGGGAAGGGTTCCAATAAACAAAATTATCATACGGAAAATGACATGACATGAACAAGTTTACAACTGTTTCACCAAAAAAGACAAATAGAAATGGGTCAAGCTGTGAAATTTGAAGACAAGAACTACGGCTTCCAATTAATTAAGTTAATTAAATAAAAAAACAAATCCAGCCATTAACAGATTCACTCCAACTATACAGTAGAAGAACAACCCAAGATCATAAATAACTCCCTTTGGCGAAAACGAGCAACCCTAGCCCTAGCCCTAAATCGAAGCAAACAAAAAACCTCGGACCCTAAGATTTTAAAATTAACGCAACAATGACCCAGTTAACAAGTTGAAAGGCGAAAAGGCGAACCTTTGTTTGGGTGCTTGAGGAGAGGGAAGAGCATCGGCATTTTGAGGAAAGGCGTGAGCTTTACTCGCCGGTGGAGGAGGGTGTGGCTGGTGGAAGTTGATCTCGTGATGGGGACGAGGATGAGGGTGGGGGGCAAAATGGGAAGGAAAGTGGGTGGGTGGGAAGTGTGGTTGGGGGTAATGGTGGGGGTCAGGGGCATAATGGTCTTTAGAGGATGGAGCAGGATGAGGAAGAAAAGGGTGTGGGTGTGGTGGCCCTGGTGGGTGTGGGTGTGGGCGGAGAAGAAGGTCGATCTGGTCTCTGATGAAACCGGCCTTGTGGGAGAGGTCTAACCCTAGCTTGGCCTCAAGCTGCTGAACGACACCGTTTACCGTTGTTATGGAGTTTGGGTCGGAGTGACGGAGCAGAGACTCCACCCCTTTTGCTATATCCTCGTCCGACACCATTGTTTCTTCACCAGTCACCCTCTTCATATATTACCAACAGAAAAAACGGACTCAAACGACTACTACCCTCTCTCTCTCTATCTCTCTATCTTCTTCACTCTCTCTCTCTCTCTCTCCCTCCCTCTCCCTCTCCCTCTCCGTCTCTCTCTCTCTCTTTATAATACTGAAATCACAAAAATGCCCTTTATTCGGATTTGTAAAAGGTTTGCAACGAAATGACGACTGTATCACGAGCTTGTTACCCCCACTACTGTGTAGTAGTAAGTAGTGTGTAGATAAGATAGATAGATAGATAGATAGGAGTAGAATCGTAATTTTACGCGATGGATAAGAGAGAGAGTAGTAGTTGGAGGGGTAGAAACGTAAAAAGGGGAAAAGCTGCAGTGGCTAGGCACCTTTTTTCAATTTTCACTTCCACCATGGAAATGGATAAAGTGGAGCACGCAGGGGAAAATCGTTGACACGGAGCGTTGAGGTAAAGTGAAAGCAACCTGGAAATTACGAAAATGCCAATTACTTTTGCTTTATCTACCCGGAGAAAAGAAATGGCACCATTGCATTTGAACTTTTGAAAATTGAGTGTGGGGTTGTGGCCAGTTGGGAACCTATTGGTGGTTAAGGATTAGGGGAGTTTGGTCAACTAATTAGGATTCTGGAATTGGTGGGGCTTTTGATTGATCTACCTATAACGCAGAGGAACAGAGAATTCCATTCCTGGGCAACTATTTTATCATGGCCCAGTTTTTAACCATATCTATATCTAAATGAGCTCTAGGCTCTAGCATTAATGAAAGCCATGCCGAATAAGAAACTCTGACTTCTTTCTCGTGTCTTTAATTCAATTTAATATCCTCACATAAGAGGAAAACTAAAAAGGATAGCGCATTAATTGTTATTTGTTAGAGAGCAAATAAAGGAAACCATCTCAACTAGGGCTGTTCACGGGCCGGTTTGGATCGGATTTGACTAAATCCGTTATCCGAACCGATCAAAACTCTACTGGTTGAGTTGGTTCGGATTTTTCCTTTTTTGCTTTCAAAATCCGAACCAAACCAACCCGCACATGAACGGATTGGTTCGGATTGGACCCATGGGTCCATGTTTTTTCCTAAAAAAAATTTCTGAAAATTGAAAAAAAAAATCTGTTTTTTCTTTTACAGATTTGAGCAACATTCAAAGTTCAAGCATTTTTGACCAAAAAAAAAAGGTTCAAGCATTAAAAAAATGCACATTCACACACTTGTTCCAAAATACACTTTCAAATGTCAGACTTAAAAATGCAACAAGGACTAAATGGCACTCAATAACAACATTCCAAAAATTTGTCCTTGCACTTGCTGTGATGGAGCTTCATGCCCTTGTGGTGATGGAGCAACTTCAATAGGACTTGGAGTAGGGTCAACAACATTAGCATTAGCTGGAGTGAGAGAATTAACACTCCCAGTTGCACTTTTGTTTTCCATTTGCTAAAAACAAAGTAAAGTAGAGAAAATTATAATTTTATTCATACACAAATATGCAATTAGATCATAAACAAAGAGCAAATATAATGAACAGAGACTGCATTATAAGGAAACAACTCAAACAAGTAACATAGTCTAATAATGTACAGACTAACAAGGAATTAAATTTATGCAGTACTTAGGCTAATAATGTACAGCAGTAAGTAAAGATGGAAAAAAAAAAACAAAACTTTCGAATGGGAAGCAAGTTCTCAGTATTCACACCAATAGACTCTGCAAGTTCTCAGTATTCACACCAAATTCCTTAAAAGAGATTCTCAACTAATAACAGTAAGTGCTTGTTTGTTTACTACCCAACACCCATTTGTAGCAAATAAAATGGGTCGCAAAGTTAATGTATTTGCCACTTCCAAACAATATTAGTCAGAAGTGCATTTTAAGAAACTGTGTTAGACATTCATTGTGAAGTCCATCCACAGTCCACACTATTACCGCAACCAAGTATGAAGCCAAGTGGTGAATTAATAAACTGTGGCTCTCTGACTACTGTAAGAATGATAATTACTCAGGTTATGGCCACATGACTCACATCTATAAAGGTTAGAATCCTAAATCAAATAAAACATGGTACGAACCGCTGAGACCCAAATCTGGTACCTAAAAGATGAAAAAGACGGACTCACTACCTGAACCTCTGGACGCGAGACAGTGGCTGGCGGAGGACGGCTGAGACTCGCGCGGTGGCTGGCGGCCTGGGAAGGAGGACGCGAGACAGTGGTGAACGACGCGAATGGGAAGGAGGACGCGAAGACAGCTGAAGACGCGAAGGCGTTGAACCTCTGGCTCGGTAAACGAGCCGGTGGTGGCTGGCTCCAGCGGCGGTGGCCGGAGGAAGGACTTAGAGGTGCGGCGGCTGAGTGGGGTGAAGAGTGAAGGAAGAAGAACCCTAGGTTTCTAATTCTGAAATTACAAACGAGAGTGAACAGCAGAACACGTTACAGCAAACTGAGCGAAGTATAGGAAATTTTTTTTTTTTAAGTTATTGCCACGTCATCGGTTCGGATTGACGGGTTCACGGGTCCAAATCCTGAAACCCGTCATCCGAACCAAACCAGGCCGGGTTCTCACGGGTTGGATTGGATTTTGATTCGATCTGTGAAAAATTGCAAAAAACCGGGTTGGTCCGGTTCGGTTCAGTTCGGTTCGGGCTCGCGGGTTGCCCGAACCGCTGAACACCCCTAATCTCAACCCCGCTAGTTCGTACACAGACTTGATGCGTTTTCAGATTCTATAAATATTAAATAATATAGTGTTTTGTTTTTGTCTCAGTAATTTTTTTTTATTGCTACAAAAAATCAGTCATCTGTTTAGAACTTGGTCAAAAAAAAAAGAGTCACCTGTTTAGAACCTCCAACATTGATATCTATCCATTAGCAGTTGACGTAGCCAAAAAATTTCACATCACCGTTGTCACATGGGAAGAATTGCATCAACTGTCTCAAAATAAATGATTTTTAAAGTTTTTATTATACAAATTAAGAAAAATAATAAATGAACAAAAGAGAATAACAAATTTATCAATTTAATTTTATTATTTATGTTGTTCAAGAATTGATATAATACCCTAAAAACATTATTTAGGGTAAAATTAGAATAAAATAATTAATAATACAATGAAAAAAAATAAAATGACATTTACTTTGAGACTTTTATCATTTTACTAAAATGTCATTTATTTTGTAACGGAGAGAATACGTGACATTGTAGTTGCTATGTGAGTATTTATTTGCACGTAAGCATATAACTGGTGACCACCTGTGAAGGAAAACAGTGAAGGAAATCAAATTGCTGACTGTTTTGCGAAATTTGGCTTAGGCCTTTCTTATTGTAGTAGTTTCTTCAGGAATGTTCCTGGGTTTGTTTCGATCACCCTTAGAGCCGATAGGGCCGAGACTTTGTTTCCTAGGGGTTTCTAGTTTGTTTGCTAGTTTGTTCTGACTTGGGGGGTTTTCCCCCTTGCTTTCATCAAAAAAAAAATATAACTGGTGACCACCTATGATAGAGACAAAAACCACAAAAAAAAATTGTATAAAAAAAACCAAAATTTTGGGGGGGAAATAATGGATTAAATCGGGGAAAACAACTTTTTGATGAATGAAAATCAAAGATAATTATATTTATGAGAACTAGAAACAAATCTTTGCAACACCCAACTTCTACTAGTCATGTTTTCTAGTGGGAAAAATAAGACCATAAAATAAAAGGAGAATAAGATATTGTAGGGATAACATAACTTTTCTGTAACTATTTTTTCAATTTTCAACTAGAAAAGGGTGGCAACACATCACTTTAAAATCACGAATTTTGTTTCTCAATTCTACACTTTCGGCAAAATTGACATAGTAAATTTGCACCGGTTGATAGAAGGTAATAGGCTGTGGACGGTGCTAGTACTAATAACTACACATATTTTTCCATATTTTAATCAATAATTTAGATTGTAATTTGGGTTAAATATGTTTTTATTTCTCTTAATGTAAATCTTTATTTTTAGCCATTCAAACAAATTTGTCTATTTTTAATCTCTTTTTTCTATAAATGTATCATTTATAATTTCTGTGGCTATTTTTTAAATTTTCAATTTTGAATTTTGAATTTTCATCCAATCCTCATTCTCTATTTTGGTCCAGCTGAATGAGCCCATGTTTTAGAATAGATTGGACTCATTAATTATAGGTCAATTGAACTGTATCATTTGACTGGCCCAATTGGCTCACCGCTGCAAGTTGAACACGCATTTTATTTTATGCATTATTATTATTATTTAGTCCAAAGTTAAGATGGCTGAAGAGAAAATAAAAAAAGTGGATAAAATAGAAAACAAACCTTTGCCACTAATAATTATTACAAAATTTACGGAAGTGGGGTTTAGCCCAATCTATCCATAAAAAAAAAAGGGCTTATACGTATTTTTTTGATATAAAAGGGTTTATATGTATTTTTCATTTCTAAAAATATAATGTCTTATTGTTTAAACAGTTAACTTAGGCCTTGTTCGGAGTGGTTTTTGGTTTTATATTTTGAAATTTTCAAAAAACAAATCTAGTTTCCGTTTTGAGTTTTCGTTCTGAATTTTGAGTTTAAGTTTTTTTTTTTAGTTTAGCCACTCTCTTTACCTCACCTCACTATAAATGGTGAAACCACGATGGCACTAGGGGTGCAAAACGGGTTAGGTCCGGCGGGTCAGCCTCGCCTAACCCTGCTTTTGGTAGGCCGAGTAATTTTCAACCCGCCACCTGCTTTGGCCCATTAGGTTGATTAACTTATTTTTCAATTTTAAATAATTTTTTTAGACTTTTTTTCTTATTTTTTGCGAGCTTGGGCGGGCCAACCCGCCAGCCCACCAACTCGCCCTTAAAATGGGACGGGTTGTATTTTTCGGCACACTTTCCTCGGCGAGCTGAGGGGGCAAAAAACAGGCGGGGCAGGCCGACCGATTTTGTCATCCCTAGGTGGCACGAGATGATGCTGAAGGGACACGAGTAAAGCTAAGTAAATGGGTATTGGCCCGTGAACGACCCGATTAACCAACAACCCGTGCAGGCTACGAGTCACCTAAATATAGACCCATTTAAATACGGGCTTTTTAGCTCGGTTTGTTTAACTTGCAGGCTAGACAGGTTTGGTCTACTGGTTGGCGGGTTGGCCCGCAAGCCAATTATTTTTTTAAATCCAAAATTTTTAATGTGTATTTTAAAGTTTTTAATTATTTTTTTAAATCAAAATTTTTTAATTATTTTAAAGGTTTAATGTGTATTTTTTTTTTGCAAAATGTAATTATTTTTAATTAATTCTTTAGTAAGCCCACGGAGAGACCCATTTAGCCCGTGGATTATGTGGGCCGAACACGGGCTACAATATGTAGGCCATTTATTTCGCGGGTCGGGTTGACCTGGTCCATTTATATGCGGGCCAATACGGACCGGGGTTACCCGCATACCCACCTCTAAACACAAGAGAACATGAGTATTTAGTGTTTAAAAGTTTAAAACTGAAACAATGATCATAAAATCTATTTTTATGGTTTTGAAATTTAACTAAAAATTATTTTAACCCCATTTTACCTAAATAAGTTTTGTTTTCAAATTTAGCTTTTAAAATAAAAAACTTAAAACCACCCTAAACGACCCGTTGGTTCTTTGACAAAAAAAAACTGTTAACTTAGTTTGATTTGTTTTTAGTTTCTATGTATTGTTAATGATTCACATTTATTTCTTATAAAAAAAATGTTTCTCATTTATTAAAATGTTAAAATCAATAAAATTTTAAACAAAGATTCAGTAAAAAAATGTCGCGTTTCTGGGATGAGGTGTAATATTCAAACCTCAAAAAATAAATTTAACCCGAATAATGAATTAATAACCGAAGTTAATATATGGCATGGTGAATTGGTGATAGAGAGAAACGGGAGGAAAGCAAAAGCATGGCGGAGATTGTAAATGTAAACCTAGGTGTCCCGTCGTCAATCCGGTCATTCCGTTCCCATTCCCAATTGACTAAGCTCGGCTCTATCGATGAGAAGTGGAGTTGTTTGCAGCACAAGCTCAAGTGCAACGCAAGATTCGTTTGCCTCTTCTCAGGCAACAACAGACAGGTACTTGCAATTCCTTCGCATATTCGCTCTGTTTCTCCGTGATTCTGAATTTTTGATGCCAATATTCCTTGTGTGGTGTGCAACTCTTCACTTCAATTTTAAGCCTTTTTATTGTTTGGTTTGCCTTAGCCTGTTAGCCATGCGTTTTAGGAATGAGCTCTCTGGAGTTCGAAACAGAAGTTTCGAATTCGATAGCACTTGGTAAATTCTTTTCTGTTTTCTCTCTTCGCAGCGCCACATCTGCGTACTGTAGTTTGTAGCATTTCAGGAATTTCATGTTCCTGATAGTAGTGTTTGACAATATTTATGAACTTCTTTTCTTTAGGTTAGTTTTATTTGTCGAATTGAAGGTGTTAACATTCTTTTTGTTTTTAACCTAGAATGACATTTCAAATGGATTGAATTGATTTAAGGAGTTCACTGTTCCTGCACGGAAAGTTCCCCTGATAAGAATCATGATCGTCTTTTGGTTCTGCTGGCTTATAGGTTTTAATGAGGATTACTTGATTTACACTCTGCTGCATTGAACTGCCTAATAGTGTTTTTTAATCCCTCTTATGCATATTGTTTTGCCCGAGTGGTCTCACTTGTGAAATTGCATCATGTTAGCTTGGCTCTCAAAATATTTATTCCATACAATTTATTTGTATCAACATTGTAAATTTTCCAGTTCATATAGAGTGATGGACCCAGAATCTCAAATCGAGAAACATTTTCTTGGAAACATATTTCATTATCATGTCATGATGCTATGAAATCTGACAAGTATGTTACGTGTTTAACAAGGTCTCCTTTTTGAAGCATTTTTTATGTGGTCCATTAAGTATTAGCATTACCTTCCAACCGTGTTTCTATATGCATTTTACTGTCACATGACTTTTAGATGTCAAGGTAATCCCACAATGCAATGCTGAGCTTGAATTCCTGATAAACTTTGGGAGATGCCTTTGTTAACTGAACTGGTTTGGCCTGTTATTTTGCTTAATTTATTCTGCTGGCCTCCTCATGTAGCGTAGGTACAATCTTCGTTAGAACTATAAAACTCGTATTATGCTCTCTTGTTTGTGAAAGAGAAAGATAAACTCTCACTATCAGTTTATAATGATCTAATTTTGGCATCATGATTAGTTATCCATAGAAATTAGCTCATTACTAAAATTTCTTTTGAATCTTGTGATGATGGGCTATGTATAGTCCTTGATGCCTTGCAAAGCTGATGTGAGGAAAGAAAAAGCTAAAAGTGAATTCGGATTGCAGGAACAAGCTAGAAAAGCATTGGAAGGTGCACTAAGTGGGAAGAAAAATGAATTTGAGAAGTGGGACAAAGAAATCAAAAGACGGGAAGAGCGGGGAGGTGGAGGTGACGCTGGTGCCGGTGGTGGAGGAGGTCGGTTTGGTTGGGGTAGATGGTTTGGCTGGTCTAGTGATGATAATTTTTGGCGAGAAGCAAAACAAGCTAGTCTAACTATACTTGGTGTCGTTCTCATTGTAAGAAATTTCCTCATGCCACTTTCTATTCTTTTGCTGATAGCCATGAGTTCATAATTAGTATTATATGATAAAAACTCTATTTTACCTTCTCTCTGCATTTTCAGTACCTCCTTGTTGCAAAAAGTGATTTGATCCTTGCCGTCATCTTCAATCCATTGCTGTTTGCACTTCGGAAAGTGAGAAGTGGATTTGGTCTCATATCATCTAAAGTCTTGAAAAATACTTCTAACAGTAATCAGCCTGATTTTGATGGCATTTTGAAGAAG
Organism: Glycyrrhiza uralensis; assembly: GCA_030159175.1. Taxonomy (NCBI): domain Eukaryota; kingdom Viridiplantae; phylum Streptophyta; class Magnoliopsida; order Fabales; family Fabaceae; genus Glycyrrhiza; species Glycyrrhiza uralensis. The sequence goes on along the minus strand of BRZY01000001.1, from coordinate 59,349,713 downwards.
GGAGATTATAAGCGTGCTTCTGCTAAAGAGAATGTTGTAAGAAAATGGGGTAGTGATTAGTAACTCATTTGTTACAGGTTTGGCATTATTCCTTTTTGGCCAGAATGTTATATATATTACCCTCTTGCTTCGTTCTACATCATCTTTGCTTCATGCAGCATGCTAGTGTGCGATTAATGTTGTAGCTCAAAGTTTTTACCGCTTTGCATCGGAACGATTAATTTTTGTATTCTTTATGGTTATCCTGAAAAATTAGTTAGGGTTCAAAAGCTCCTTTACAAGCTTGCAATTGGTAAGGAAATTTTGTTTCTCTGAAAGAAAATTAATTGTGAGTTATTGGGCTTAAACGGTGGTTACTTTAAAATGTTAATATTACCTGCATTTTGCTTGGTTTCCTGTTGTTATTTTTATCAAATTTCGTTGAAAAAGACTTGAAACCTTCAGATCTAGTGAGAAAACAGATTTTTCATCCGCAAGCACCTGAAAAATGACCCAACAATGATGCCTGGTGCATCTTCAGTTCTCCATAAACTTGCAAGGTTTATTTTTGGTTCTTAATTAGTTAATTCTTCGGAATACAATCCTGCATGGAATAGTCTGTCATTGAATTATTTGTTCATTTCATTTTCATCTGAGCTGTGTCTCATAATTGTAACATTTAAGACCATCTCCTGCCTTTATGAGTTATGGCTGTCTCTATCAACAACTGGGCTTCACGGGGAACAGGGTTAAACCAAACAAATTGAGCTGGCCTGAAAGCTGAAATTTGCTTTTACCAACAAAAAAAAAGAAGCTGAAATTTGCTTGTTTTGGGGCCTCAGAAAGACGCGAGCAACTTTATCTGCTGTATTTTGTTTTTGGTGAAGACTTTTTCTGCTGTATTTGAAGGTCAACTAATCAAATATTTTGCTTATAGTTATCATGAACCAATTCTGTCAAAAATTTAAACTGTTTGGTGAAGGTGATGAATGATTTATTCTTTTATAACATCTCTATGAATGATTTTATTCTTTTATTACATCTCTAACCTGCTAACTCTAGATCACATGATCATAGATTCTTATATCATGTCGTGAATCAATTCTCTCAAAGGCTTAAGTTAGTCATGGATAGATACATGAATAGTTTTATCCTTAATATAAAATCATCATCTCTGAGATTTTAAGATGCTAAAATTGATTCTCTGCATTATTGTTTATATGTTTCCTGTCATAATTTTATCTCATGTACATTGTATACGTGCGTGACGTATTTAGGCGTGTGTAAACATGCTGGGTTATTTTGAAGTTGTAAAACCTCCTCTCTCCAATCCATGGGTGTTACCAGCTAGGCTACAGAAGACTTTTATTGTTTATTACCAGATAAGCAAATAACATATTTTTTAGTGGAATTGTTCTTTTCTGTTTTAGGTAAGATACTTTTGCTAAGGAGCACATGTTTGATTATTTTCTCAAAAAAATGTTCCCCTTTTTTTTTTGGCTTGATTCCGTTGATTTTTTATTTAAAATAAAAAGAAAAATGTACTGTTGCATTAAATGCTAGAAATAGATAGCTGAGCAGTTTTTATGTAACTAAATCCACCTAAAAATAATTATTGAACTTTTCCCCCTTTGAATAGTTGGCAATTCATTGTTTATATTTTTTTTCAGCAAAATGCCAAAATGCGAGACTGCAGGTTTTTAATTCCATTTATATTTTGATGTTTTATGTAAAAGAAATTTTTTAATGATCAATATTTTCTGTAGTTTGATTTTTTAATGGCAGAGAATTTTCATTCGTTTTCATGACGAGTTAGTTTTTTCAGTAGCAATGTTTTCTTTTGTCTTTTCTCTTAATAGCATATTTTTTGTCTCTAGTCTGAATTATGTGCAATTTTAGTCTCTTACTATTTTGAGTCAATCAAATCTATTTTTTAAATAAAACAAATCTAGATCTGTTGTTAACTTCTTTCTTTTTTACTCTTAAATTTTCAAATATTTGGGGGTTATAATGGATTTGGCATATGAAATAATTTTACAAGTTTAAAAGTTATAAATTTAGTGAAAAATTGATAAAATTTGAAGAATTTTTTCCATGTGAAATTAGGATTTAAAAAGGGGGGAATTTGAGTTTTTTTTTTTATATTGAGTGAAACATATTCTTGTTGGTAAATTCTAAGTGGTAGAATATTTAGAGAGCATTTGTAAGAGTTTATTTACACTTATCTCATTATATAGCACTTATGTGTTAAAAGAACTTGTAAAAATAGTTTATGATATGCTTATAAGTTGTTTTAACTTATTTTTATAAGTTCCAAAAGGTTACACAGTACGTATCACTCTCATCCTTTATTTGATTGTAGAAATAATTTATATATAATTTCTTCTATAATAGTCACTCTTTGAGTACGTGCTTGATTGATTAAATTGTTTACTCAAATGCTTCTTTAAAACGATTTAATTGATTCAACTTATGAAGATTTTGAATAGATATAAGAATTTAATTAATTTTAAGTAGAAGTGAAATGATGGAGAAATTAATTGTAACGAACTAATGACAAAAAAATCGATAAATTAAATTCACTAAAAAATTATTAGGAAACTAAAATTACACATCAACTATAGTAGATGAAGTTGTAATTAAGAAAAAAAAATACACAAAAAAATTTATGTGACGTTCTTATAATTACAAACGGTTAGAGAATGGTATAGCACAGGTGGTAGAACTGAAGTGATACCAGTGTAAGGGTGGGGGTTCCCCGGGACCAAAAAATAAACGGTTAGGGAATGCAATTTTTTCTATTCCCCTTTAATCTTGATTTTGGGGGAAGATGTATGAGGCTATCAGTGATGACTAATTTTTGCTTTTTAGGTAACCAACCTATGGTCTATCACTCTATCGTCAGCCTTTCAAAACCAACCAGGCAATCACCAATTGGTTGCTAGTAACGGTATTACCCATATTAAAGGACTGAAGGAGTCAAAATCCATGTTTAGTTCACCAGCCAAACTCAAACTCAAACTCAAATCCTATTTTCTTTATCCACGAGGCTTCCTAGTTCCTAGTTTGTAAATTATACATTTTCCCCCTTTCTTTCTTTCCTTTTTTTTTTTTTCTTGGGGCTCTTTTCCTTTATTTCTATCTTGGGTTTAATATATATATATATATTTTCCAGTTAGTGCTGCAAGAGTGATCTTCACGATGACGAGGAGTCAGTCTCTCCCATATTCGTCGTACTTGAATATTTCTGAATTGCGGATCACCACACGACCATTTCCCTCTCTCTCTCTTCTTGCCTTGCTGGCGTCTTTTCTTGCTGCAGCACTCTCGTTTTTCTATTCCATATTTTTATCTTCTGGGATTCTTCCACGTTCTTCTTTCTCTCATTGCTTCCAAACACACAACCCTTTAGCACCTCTTTTTTTCGTTATACTCGTTGGGGGAATTAAAGCTTCTATCTAGTGGACGGGGTTTTCTTGCTTCTCTCTGTTTCTACCTACCTAGGTGGTGTGGTCGATCGTCGACGTGGCCTTGATTGTCTTTTTCTCTCCTTATTATATTCTGTGTGCTGCTATCACCCTGCCATATCTGGGTCTTGCCACCTTTGATGTATTTGGATATTGGGGTGGTTTCAAATTGCAAAAGCATGGGTTTTGAAGACAAAGACAATGAGGGTAGTGCAGATATTCCTGAATCGCAGCACGAGGGGAAAACGGCCACTGATCATGAAGAAAGTGGGGATGAACGAGGGACTAGTCTCAGTAGACACATGAGTGAAAGTTCCGTTGCTGCCACCGAGGATGATGACGATGACGTGGAGAAAAAGATTGATCTTGGCCCTCAATTCACTTTGAAAGAGCAGCTCGAAAAGGATAAGGTTCACTTTCTTTTCTTTTCTTCCTCTGTTATTCTCAAAGATCCATGCTTTTTTCACCTTTTTGTCTCATTTATATGCGTGTGTTGTTTTCTGTTTGATTCCTTAGGATGATGAGAGCTTGAGGAGGTGGAAGGAACAGCTTCTTGGAAGTGTCGACATAAATGCTGTTGGAGGTAATTACTTACTTTGTTCAATTGCTTTCCTTCAAATTAAGTCAGATTGATGATTCGATTTCAATTTCTCTGTTTGTCTAGATTACCTTTCTGTTCTCTTTTTATAGGTGATTTATCAGTTATCACTGCTTATGTTATTATTGTATTGACAATTAAAAATTTGACACGGGTTCTTTTAAATTTCTGGCCCTCGTGTCCTATTGATTATACTCTTTTGATGGTTTAATTTACTCTGACAATTGAATTTTTAAACTGGGAATATACATTTCTGTAGGTTGCAACATTATTTAATTTTGTCATTGTATATACCAACAAAAACAAGCAATTGACTTAACATTTTCATGTGTTTAATGAATGAATTAATAAAGAAACACTAGAGCCAGAAGTGAAGATCCTGAGCCTTGCAATCAAGTCGGAGGGTAGAAATGATATTGTTCTTCCAGTGCCAGAGTCAGGAAATCCCAACGGTTTATGGTTTACTTTGAAAGAAGGTAGCCGTTACAGGCTGGTCTTCACTTTCCAGGTCAGCCATAACATCGTTTCAGGTCTTAAATACACCAACACTGTGTGGAAAACTGGTATCAAGGGTAAGTTATATTATACTATATATACTCCCCCTCAATTTAAATCATGCATTAATGCCACACACACACAATTTCTTCTTCGATTTCGATGATTTAATTATCTCATTGTTGCGCTTAATTTGTTACAGTTGACAGCACTAAAGAGATGATTGGAACATTCAGCCCTCAAGCAGAGCCTTACACGCATGAGATGCCCGAAGAGACAACACCATCTGGGTTATTTGCCAGAGGGACATATTCGGCTAGAACTAAGGTACTCTACATATATACTGTTTCACAAAGAGTTCAAACGGATTTAAAATTTGTAGTAGAATTTTACAATCTCAATAATTGATTAATTAATTAGTGACTATATTAGCTCCTTATCCTTTTTTTTTTCTAAAACAATAATAAAAAATTTAAGTGGTCAAAAGGTAAATCTATCATATCACTAGTTCAAGTAACCCAAAAATTCCAATAATCTAAAAAACCAATTAAGAATAGGTCCAAAGGTCCACCACCCACTCAACTGAGAACATAAGGTCCAAAGGTCCAAAGGTCCACCACCCACTCAACTAATTAAATCACTATGTCATAATTATTTATTTTTAGCATCCTGATCAAGTCATTGTCACTCGGAATTTTATAACATTGCTCTAAGAACACTGATTAGGAAGACCCGACAATGTAAATTTTCTACTAATAAATTCTTGTCTGTATCCATATTGATGTTTTGCTACTAGTTTTGGAAATGAAGTGAGCACGAGTTAATGTCTTTTTGACACCAATCAGCTAGCCTACCAATAAATTTGTTCTAATAAATTTGTTGATATTTTGTTTCTGCCTTTTTGGGTTATATCAGTTTGCTGACGATGACAACAAGACGTACTTGGAGATCAACTACACTTTTGATATTCGGAAGGAGTGGCTTTAATTAGGAGTGATGTTTAATCCATATGTAGTCATTGTTATTTGAGCTGAATTCTCCTTCAGTGTTTCCTTATTGCTTTTCCATTGTTTAATTTATTTCTAATCCTGTCTGAGACCAGTAATCTTAACAATGACGAGAGGATTTAGAGGAAGAAATTGATATTCATTTGGCAGATAATTTTGTTAATAAATTTGAGTTTGCCTCTTTGGATGCACAACTATGTCTATATGCTCTCTGTTTCTTCTCAGTCTTGCTCTTTGTAAAATTACTAGGTTGATTTTGATCAAAGTAAGTACTTGGTGATTTAGATCGAAGTAAGTACTTGGTGATTAATATTGAGATAGTGGTTGCCCTATATATCTTTTAAAATATATCTTTTAATTTGAAAGAAAAAAAAAACCCGTGTCGCTCAGGACTCCTCGTGGCGCACAAATTAATGTTTTTCGCATTAATTTATTTTTTGGAGGTAGACAAATACAGTTGGGATCGTATAATATATGGTTAGTCAGCGACACAGAAATACATTAAGAAAATCAATTTACGTAATTTTTTTTTAAGAAATCAATAATAGAACATATCAACACGTTGACCGGATGGAGTTAGTAGGTGAGTGAGTTTTTCAAGCCAAGTCCTAATTTTTATATTTCATCAAATTACATTGTACCTGTGAGAGATTAGTCTCTGTCCTACACATGGTAGGATACTTCTCGATGTAGAGTAAAAAAAATTATATCATACCCTCATTTATAAAGTGATTTTCTATATTAAATCACATTAAATTAATATTAATTTAGCTACAATTAACTATTCAACTAAATGATGTTTTTTATTTTATTTATTGATAAGAAATGAAGTTTTTATTTTTCTTATTTTTTTGAAAAGAACACTTCAATTTTTTAATAAAATAATAAATATAGTAGGATAATTGTAATAAGATTTAAATTTTTAAATATGTTTTTTGTCTCTCATATTTGACTAAAGTTTATTTTTAGTCCCTTAAATTTTACGAGTATTTTTTTAGTCTCCAATTTTATATGTCACATTTAGTCCATGACCGGACTCCGTTAAGTTTATAATTGCTTACGTGACAAACAGCGTTAGACGTAAACATTTATCGTGTCTCACTTATCCTAATTAGCGTTCTAAGTGGGTTCAACGGTAAAAAAAGGGAACATGAAAAGTAGTGAGGCTGGAGCGATCTGGACCATCGAACTCATTTATGATGCCAATTAGGATAAGTGAGACTCATAGCAAGTGCTTACGTCTAACGCCGTTTGCCACGTAAGCAATTGTAAACTTAACAGGGTCAGGTTAGGGACTAAATGTGGCATATTTTTGAAAAGACTAAAAAAATATTCTTAAAATTTAAGGGACTAAAAATGAACATTATTCAAATATGAGCGACCAAAAATATATTTAAACCTTGTAATAATTATTAAATTATTAAAAAGATTTAATATGTATTTTATATTCAAGATTATTTGCATTGCTATTAAAATAAATTCTCATTCATTACACTAAAAATATCTTGGCTTAAATATAAACTTGGTCCCTCTAAAAATTTGAGTTTTGAATTTAGTCCCTAAATTTAAAGTCAATGATTTTTAGTTCTCTCAAATTTTAAGTTTTGAATTTAGTCTCTCATTTGCATTGACTCGTGCCATGTCACCCCAAAAAGGCCTACGTGGCACACTGCTAGCCACATTATTTGACACGTTATTTATTTACAGAGACTAAAATCAAAACATCTAATTTTTACAGGGACCTCCACCACCACCACCACCCGTCTTTCTCCCCCCTCCTTTACCACCACCACCACCCCCACCCCCTCTCTCTCCTCCTTTTCCCTCCTCCTCTCTCCTCCACCACCACCCCCTTTCTCTCATAGCTTCTCCCACCTCCTCCTGCACCACCACCACCACCACCACCACTCCCACCCCTCTCATCTGGCTGTTCACATTTCCCTTCATCGCTGTGGAGAACATAACTGAAAGACGGGTGGCACTTTCGATCTGTGAGGTTCCCCTCTTGTCAAGAGGCAACGTCTATAAGCCATTGATTTCCTTTGAAAGTTCTACCAAACAGCATAAAGTAACCAAATCGCAAGTAAAATCTAGTTTCAACCATGTAAAATAAAATGCATAGATAAAAATCAACTCTATTTTAATTAGGTTGACATGTGCACTTGTAATATTCGAGATTTTAGTTAAACTGTGCTATCATTCATTGTTGATAGGCCTCAAAATCAAACACGTCGTTCGTCAAACGAGGGTTTTTGTGTGGGTTTGCAAAAAAATAAAAAACGGAACGTGGCGGTTGGAAAGAAAATGAACACAAAGTTGGGGAAAGGAATGAAAGGAGCCTCACCGTGGGCGAGCATAGAGCGTTCCGAACGGAGGAAGAAAGGGGTGGTGGTGGAGGTGGGCGGTGGTGGAGGAGAGAGGAGGAGGGAAAAGGAGGAGAGAGAGGGGGTGGGGGTGGTGGTGGTGGTAAAGGAGGGGGGAGAAAGAGGGGTGGTGGTGGAGGTCCCTGTAAAAATTATATGTTTTGATTTTAGTCCTTGTAAATAAATGATGTGTCAAATAACGTGGCCAGCAGTGTGCCACGTAGGTGTTTTTGGGGGTGACATGACACAGGTCAACGCAAATGAAAGACTAAATTCAAAACTTGAAATTTGAAAGGACTAAAAACCGTTGACTTTAAATTTAGGGACTAAATTCAAAACTCAAATTTTTAAAGGGACCAAGTTCATATTTAAGCCAAATATCTTTTAATTATTTTTTATATTTTACAGAATATTAGGCAAAATACTTGCTAGTTCCACATTAATATAACAAGAATGAATATTTTACATTTTTTTCTCTCTCATGCTTATATCTGTCTCTTTTTATACTTAATCTTCTTGTCACATCATCTATCATAATTATCGTCTAACTTCTATTCCTATATTTCTCCATATGTAAATTAGAGTTTTAGGTTTCTAAAGAACATTTTTCAAATTTTATCCCATCATTCCGTGGATCTGAAACTATCTCTTTATATATTAACTTCTCTTTCTTTTCCATTTTTATTACAATATTTCTCCATCCCCATAGTGTGTTGAACCGACATTTCACTCTAAATATAAAAGATGTACTACAAATTAAGCCACCTCTCCAAGGGGTTGACTTATATAGAAAATAGAATTTTTCTCAACAAAGAATCTCTATATATTTACATAGAATATATCCTCCATTCAGAATTTCGCCAGCAACTCCAATGCATAAATTTAAGTGTTGATAAATATTTAGTCTCCTGATTCAATTCGTACTATATATTAACCCGATCTGTGACAGATGAGAATTTGTGGGAGCAAAATGAATATGGAGATGATGATAGAAGGAGAGATAGGGAACTTCATAATGGTATGGACCGTGGCTACGGCATCGTTGTGTTACAGCTACATAGTAGGCAAGGTGGTCCCCAAGGGTAGAGGCAGACTGGTGGCACTCTTGCCACCCATAGCCATCCTCCTCCTCCTCCCTCTCAGGCTCACCTCCATCCACCTCGCTGGCCCTTCCTCATTCTTTCTCTCATGGCTTTCCACCTTCAAGCTCCTCCTCTTCGCCTTCGGAAAAGGCCCCCTCTCTCCCAACCCTCCCCTCTCTCTCCTTCACTTCCTCCCCCTCGCCTCCCTCCCCATCAAATTCCAAGATCACCACCACCACCACAACAACCGCCCTCCCCAGAAACGATCTATCAACTATAGGTATATATGGTTTTATTTGGATAAATTTTTTCATAAACATTTCAAATATTTTTTTTTGTAATTTATAATAACTTTTTACAGAAATTAAAATTAATTTTAAAATTAATTTTTGTATTTCATTTTTTTTAAACTCCACTGTATGTACATATTTATTTATTAACAACTTTCTATTTGATAATTTTTTTTTCCTCCCTTAAAACACTTGAATTCTCACTAAGCTAAACTAAACGTTGAATTTCTCCTTACAAACAGGACGGTAGTCATGGTTATTCTGTTCGCCTGTTTTCTCCCTCTCTACGAGAAGAAAGAGAGTTTCCATCCAATGTTCACGACCTTGTTGTATACACTCCACATGTACACGGGGATAGAGCTCTCGCTTGCGCTGGTCTCATCAATAGCACGGAGGCTCCTCCGGGTAGAGTTGGAGGCGCCTTTTGACGAGCCCTATCTGAGCACCTCGCTGCAGGACTTCTGGGGAAGGAGGTGGAACATCATGGTCACGCGTGTCCTGCACCCCACCGTATACGACCCCGTGGTGAAGGCCTCAAGCCGCGTGGTAGGGAGGAAGTGGGCCCCACTACCCGCTGTTCTCGCGACATTTGCGGTGTCGGGGGCGATGCACGAGCTAATCTTCTATTACATAAAGCGGGAGAAGCCCACGTGGGAGAGGTGGGAACCGTGTTGGGACTCCATGTGCTTCTTCCTCCTCCATGGGGTGTGTTTGGCTCTCGAGATTGCCCTCAAGAAGACCAAACCCAAATGGCGGTTGCCAAAAGCGGTTTCTTGCCTCCTCACGATGGCATTCGTGCTCTACACTGGGTTGTGCCTCTTTGTGCCGTCGCTTGCTAGGTCTCGCGCCTTTGTCAAGTCCAAGACAGAGTCTCTTGCCGTCATTCACTTCGTGAAGAACGTGTGTGACCACCTTCGGTTACCGTTACCACCGTTACTAACAAGCGAATTATGAATGAATGAATGCATATGATGTCATCACTGTCATGCCTTCGTCAACTTGACCGCGGTAGAGTGTGATTGATCCATCAATGTGCACGTTGGAAACTCGTCGATCGTGTTTCGTGTTAATTTCGCGTCTCTCACTCTTCATGCTCAACAATGGTCTTTCATAGACCCAGTCTTGGTTGGTATAAATTTGACATTAATTAATTACTAGAGATGTTTTTTTTGACCAATTAATTATTGTAGATATTATACAATGAATCTACACAAAATCTATTCAGTCATATTCAATATATTTGAGTTGTTCCATTTACCCGTCCAAAATAGACTATTTTACTTTGTAAAAAAAAAAAGACTATTTTACTTTAAATTTTCTTGTCCTATTTTTTTCTCTTCAATTTGGCAATTTATTTAGATACATACATCGAGATACAGTTTGTTTTTGATATGTACTATATTGTTTGATGGATAATGAATATCACAAACAAAACAATGTGAAATTTAAATATCCTTTATACCATATATACAATATTTATTTTATGTTGAACATTGTTAATTACGTTAATACTATACATATTTTTCTATATATTACAATAATATATATAATATAGCGTAATATATTAATATTAAAGTTCAGCAAAAAAAAATATATAACACTATTAAATATTATATATATGTTATATTTATAATAGGCTTAAATATATTTATTTTCCTTATAAAATAAATGAATTTTAGTTTGTCACTATAAATCTTGTCTTTGATTTTTTATTTTTCCAATTTTGATAAATAAAAATTCATCACTATAACACTATGATAAATAAGAAAAACATAATTTAGCTGTCCTTCTGGGACGTGTTTTTCCTTTTAAAAACTTATCAAATGGGTGATCGGGCCATACATTTTCGTTAAATTTTACTCTCTTCAGACTTAAATATAAACAAAAAAAATATATGTATTTGGACTAAATATGGTCTAGATATATTTATTTTTTTATTTATATTTCGACAAGGGAGTATCCTTCTCCAACTATCGTACTCAATTGATAGACACGCACTCTTAGAAGACAAGCCATTGACGGATTAAGGCTGATCTGTTTATTTTTCCGTTTGCAAGACACCTCCGAACTTCCAAAACTTATTCAATTCGTAATTCGTAAATATTTGTTCCGCCAGTAGAAAATTTAATCAAACATAAACAGGGTATAACCAGTCCAGTCACTGTCGTTGGAAATTGGAATCCCAACACAGGGCACAGCAATATATATGTATGCTGCGAAGAGCAACTCAAATTTTGGAAGAAACAGATAAATGAGGAAGAATATCGACTGCGAGTCTGAAACATGGCTCCTCTGCAGAGTCGAATGAATTTTCTCCGCAGTTAGGTGAGAAAATCGAGTCTTCTCTGCCACAAGGCCTGTTGTGCTCCTCTGGCTCTGGCGAGTAAAATATGACGGTGTGAGGAAGTTTAAATCTCACCCTCTTTTGCGATTTCCCACTACCAATTAAACCTCCTTTAATAATCGATGAACAATTTGGCATTAATCCTTCACCACCTTCTGGATCATGACTACGGTTCATGATGGGTCTGTCCAAGCACAAACTGTCCTTGGCTTCACTAATCAAAGATCCACGTAATCGGCTTGAACAAGCAGGGTGCACCTTTTTCTTAGACGGCGACTGCTTATAATTACTTGAAGAACTCTTGAGGTAGTCTGGTTTCAAGCCTGGAGAAGGAGAAGCCAATATCCAATCTTGTAGAGCCAAAATCTTCTTATTCTCTCCTGTCTCCATCAACATTCTTCTGTTCTCTTTCTTGAAGGAATATGACCCTGAATTCCTCCTGCCAGGGGGTGATTTGCATTTTTGGCCTGATATTAGGTGCCGCAGAGTACAGAGCCTAGCACCCATTAATGACATATAAGAAATTAATTAATCAGAAGAATTAATGAATGAATCTGTAAGAGAAGTCACGGGGAAGAGCATAATGAATTCTGATTCAGTATCTTTTGGAGTTTATAAAGGGATTCCGAGACGGAGAAGCCTAAAGGAAGAATATGGATCGACCTTCACGACCGACCATAACCATAATCACAGCCTGGAATTGTATTAGCAAAATATTAGTAGTTTGCTTCTTGGAGAGTACTTTAACTGTATATGAATCTTATGGTTTTAAATTGATTCTATTTTGGTGATTAGAATTTCCGTGTGAGGATCGGACAGCATCACAGCAGAAACGTTACTTCCAATTATTTGTCTTCGGGATTACAATTACAACAAGATAAGGCATAGTTTCTAGGCTGATCCCCTATCCAAGAAAGTTTGACGGAATCTGATTTTGACAAAATTTGGTGGTAAAAATGATGGCGGCATATCACAAAACGACAGAATTGCTAACAAGAAAAATGGGCGATTCCTTTTCCATATGTCATGAGAAGTGGTCTTGGTGATTCAACTTATTATTCCTCCATGTTTCACATTTCTATTATGAAGTTCAGTTTAGATTTTTTTTGTTATTCTGTGGCTTTGCTCGATAACCTACATTTTAATTCCTCTCTCACTCTTTATAGGCATACTATCTTGTCTTTTCCAGCTTTTTTTTTGATAAAGACATATACTTGCAAGAGTAATGATACTCATACACCCTAAAAATCAATTCACCCATCCAACACCTCTCATTTCTCTTTATCTCTCTCTAACTATCACATCACATATCACATCATTTTATTACTTTTCTCTCATCTCACTCTATCTCTCTCTAGGGGTAGACAGTAGACACCCCATCTTTATTCTACTTGCAATTGCAAACATCATGCGTCGTTCTCAGTGTAGCACAAGTAACACGTCCAAGGAAGGTAGTTCTTTAACAAATCTTAACTAATTGATATATATGCCAGTAATTATATTATATATATCAACATTCAAGTCATTAACTGAGGTTTTTGTCCTCGTTTATCGACTCGTTGGCTTCACTATCATCCTGATTTACTGTTTACGGTACAGTCCCACATTGCTAGGATGAATGGTTAAGTACTTGACAATCAGCTGAATTTATAGCCCTTGCAACCAAATCCAGGATTCAATGAATGGGGACACCCAATTGATAAACAACACTAGACTCCGTCAAAAAAAACAACACTAGACTACTAGCACCTCTCATGTTTTTCATATTGTATTGACTAATTTTCATAAAAAGTTAATTTATTATATTGGATCGACACAATAAACTCATGTTTCAACTGGTTTTTATAATGATCAATTAGTTTTTCTTTAAATTTAAGCTAAATCAATTACTTATTAATTCGGTTCTTAGATTTTATATTTTTATTGGTTAGGTTTTTGGATTTTATATTTTTCAAACATAAACCTGAACTTCTAATCAAATTAGTTGACCAACTTTTTTTACTTATAGCTCTCGTACATTTTTGTACATTGATCAAATCCAAAATCAACCAATCCATGAACAATTTTAATTTCCTCGCACGAGAGAAGAGAAACGGACACACGATGAACGTGGATTTGGATAGAAAGTACAACGAGAGAGTCTCTCTATTTTGCTGGCCCACTTTCAATCTGGACTCCCTCGTCAGTCAAATCATACGGGCTTATAAGCCCCTCCCCCAATCCGCCCCTATGACCAAAAAAAAAATAGTCGAAGTGTTGACCAAAAAAAAAAAATTAGTCGAAGTGAAATTCCTGTGTAACATTTTTAAGAATTTGATGAAAATACATCTTTCAATAATTTTTGATTAATTCACAAAATTAAGTTAGTGCTTTTGGGAGGAGTTGATATAATTTTTCGGTATATATAAAAATTACATGAATTAAATATTATTTTCACGTGTGTATAAGCTCAAGTTAAAGGTTAAAAGTAGATGTCTTGAAATGACCTCATTATTGATAGAACATCCTCGTGGTGTGCTTTTAATAGTAGTAACAGATAAACTTCACACCTAACTCGGCGTACGGTACGTGTTGTACACAATTATTGAACCGAATTTTATTAAAAATTTACAATGATCAAGATTAGGATATGGACTAGGATGATGTGTGTTATTGTTTTACAGCCTAATACTAACATTGAACAGTTTAACTGCGCTTAATAGAAGCCAGGGAATGGCAAATGTATGTATCTTACCTCTTTATAAAACGGAATTAGGGAAAGTGAACCTGGACGCTTCTGGCAGTTAGGTTCGGCGATGAATGTCGTAATTTGGACTGTGTACATTCATGCGCTTAATAGATCGCCACCGTTGCTAGCTACTAACTACGAAGTCAATATATCTGTATGTATGTATGTATGTGAGATGTGAGATTTTATGTATAAATAAGACGCCGTTTCTCTCTTGTCATTCTGACTCCATCTCCTTGTCATCTTCTCTCTCACTCCCTCCTTTTATATATGTAAACACCATTTCACCATTTACGATCGACTACAATATTTCTAAAAGGACAAAGCTTATAAGAAGACCTTTTTGTGTTTTGTGTATATATATTAATATTAACATTACACACACATGTATGCTAGCTTCTGAGCTCTGATTAATTGGTTCTCTTTGAGAAGAAAGAAAGGCAAATTAGTGAAGGCGGAAGAGAAATAATTAATAAATAAATAAAGACGTTAGGGATGGCTGCGGTGAGGTATGAGAGGGTAGCGGCAGCGTTCGAATGTGACGTGGCACGTGTGAGGCTCTGTGAAAGCAGCGGGAGCGAGCACTCCCCGGAGAGCTCAACTGATTTATCAGATCTTGTGAAGTCGTTCATGGAGAAGATCAATCATGAGAGATATTCAGGAGAAGTGGTGGAAGAAGCTGTTCTCCATGATTACGAAGAAGATCAGCTTGTTGTGTGGTCTGATTCCGAGAAGAGGGAGATGCTGCTGGAGATTTTTGCCGATTACGATTGTGATGAAGCCAAAGAAAAGATTAGGAGAGAGGCTGAACAAGTTGCATGGGGTCTTGTTGGTGATAAGTCATCGCCCGGATTCAAACGCCTCTTCATGTCTCGCTTGCGCGACAGAGGTCTTGATGCTGGTTAGTAGCTAGTGTACTCTGTCTCAATCCTACTTATGCCCACTACTCAGTTTTGATCAATTTTTTTACCAATTATCATTTTCAGTTTCATTTTTTCCTGCCAAAATTATTCAGTTCAAGAGTTTGTTTAGCGTTAATTTGTATAGAGATTATTATTTTCACCCCATTCTCTTCATTTTCACATACTAAAACGAAAAAGCCATTACCCCCTTTTCTACCCAAATTCACATGAATTCTGATTTTTGAACGCCCGGTTCATTTCTAACATTTTTTCCTATTTCTCTCTTTTTATCACATCAATCATCTATCACAACTATTATTCAATCTTTCCAAGAATCATTTTTCAATTCACATGCCCAACTCATCCTCTAATAAATCGATACTTGATAGCGTTCCCATCCCATCTGTTCTTTTGAGGGCACTCATATCCAATATGTTTCAATCACGATGATATAAATATTTCGTTTTGTGGAATCAGAGCCCCACAGAACAAAATCATGTTCAAGCTATGCGAATCTTGTATAGAATATCCATATATTCTGGTTCAAATGGCTTAAATTGAAGTTGCCATCGGTTAGGTTCATGGAAATGGAATATATAATATACCGCACTATCTTAGCAAGCGTACGATCTTTAGTTCCTTTTGTAAATGGAAATAGTCAAGCCACCATAGTAAAAACCTAAAAAAACACAACTACATAAAATACGTTGTTATTATTCTGGACCATGGTTTCAAATGGCATTAATTAATATATGTGCTAGTTATTAAAGTTCTTTCCTTTCATGTTATGGAATTTGTTTTGATGACTTTTTCTTAACTCATTATGCACAGGTCTTTGCAAATCCAAGTGGGAAAAAAGAGGAAGATTCCCGGCCGGTGACTATGAGTACATCGATGTGAATTTTGCTGGAAATCGCTACATTGTTGAAATTTCCCTTATTGCAGAATTTGAAATAGCTCGTCCCACAAATCAGTATTCTTCTTTGCTTGATGTTTTCCCTCTAGTCTTTGTTGGTAAAGTGGAAGAGCTCAAACGAGTTGTGAGGCTGATGTGCACTGCTATGAAGGACTCTATGAAAAGCATGGATATGCATATCCCACCATGGAGAAGAAATAGCTACATGCAATCCAAGTGGTTCAGCTCCTACAAGAGAACAACTAACGAGGTTGCAACTAGAAAGGCATCATCACCTTTGTCACATGGCGCTTTTTCCACTAGAAAGTCCATTGGATTTGAAGCAAGACCAATGAAATCGTATTGCAGGGATGATTATGGGAATAAATCTGCTTTCAGAGTTGGCCATTTAACTACCGCATTTGCAGCAGATGGCCTTGGGATGCAATTATAGTCATACTGATGCTGCATGTACATAGAGTACGAGTAGTACCCTTTTTGTTTTGGGTGATTGGTTTTGATAAGTGAATTGTGTGAAGCTCCTTTGTCCTGGGCACAAAAAGAGTCTCAGAACAATTTTTCTGTGCAGTGTTCTGGGGTAATTTTTCCCTTTGAGTAGGGATAGTAGGGATGACTGGGAGCATTTTTGTTATTTATTTGAGCTAATAATTAATGAAAATTACTATAAAATAGATGACTGGTTTGTTGATACTTGATACCTAATGTTAGTCTCTGCAAATGATAGTGGCGATGAATTGACAGTGCCTTTAAACATGCAAAGCAGTATTGTAGCACACTAATCTGGTTGGCAGAGTTGTTGAAACGTTGCCTGTCTCCAACTTGCCAAGGCCACCATGATGAAAATTTACCCCTCGCATTTTTCATATGAAATAAAAACGTGTCCTTCAATTTAAATTATTTTATCATTGCTGGATAAAGGGTAGAAGAGATAAGTCTCCATCAAAACAATTATAAATTAGACTGTGCGATAAGACTAATCAAATTGCTCATCCAGATTGCAGCAAGTGGACAATTTCTAAACTATCATGATAACTTTGTTAATGGAATTAATAATTATTTAACTGCAACCGAGTAATTGCTGTTTAAAGTCACTGTTGGGGATTACCCCTCCATAATCAAAGACTAAAAAGTCATGTGTAATGCTGTAACACGAGAACAGAGGCCACACATTTTCACTTCCTTCTACACTAGTTTCAATTAGCAATAGCTTGTCCCTGTTACCCTGATAATTAATGATGTAGATCTTTCGATTGAGAATTAACACATAGCATATGAAACTGATAATCATACTTGAAATTGCATCTAGTTGTTTCATTCGCAAACTCCCAACTAAACAGATAATTCTTAATAAAGGAGCAAGGGGGAATGTAGAAAAAACAGATTGCTATTTATCTACACTTTCTAATGGAAAAAAAATATATATGTAATTTCATAATTTGCAATTGAATTCATAAGAATGGGGACTTAATTTATGTGCACTACTTGCTACATACTCCTATAGTATTCTTAGTACCTTGGTTTAAATTAAAGACAAATTTGAGGGACTCAAAGGTGGCCATGATGGACTAGCAACTACCTTGCAGAAATCCGTTAGAACTTCCAAGCTTTACACCCGATAATAACCTGCCCAATCCCTCTTTTAGAGAAGGGGACAATGCAGGACAAGAAGTCAAAACATCAAGAGACTGAATCACACCTCTGCTGACAAGTAACTGAAAAGCTGATGAGACACCTTTAACTATGATACCCTTGTGTTCCACATCATAGTTGTCCACGAGAAGTAACAAAAACTCAAGAAGAGCGTCGGTCATGTGAGCATATTTTGGAACAGAATGCACCATCAACAAGATCGCAGGCTCAATGTTCATGATATTGTCCACCCTTTCATCAAAGAAGAGCCAGTCATAAAACAAGGCCAGTTTCACATTAGCCTCCACATAATTCTTTCTACAACACTTCAAAAGCCAACCAATAACAGCCCATCTAGGAATCACATCAGACTGAATAATCTCATTTGGTGGGTGGTGTGCACAACATATAAACCTAACTATATCAACTATGGCAGTCTCTTTATCAGGCTCACCAAGGAACTTCCTAGCAAACCACATCTGGTGCCTCTTTTGATGCCCGAACTTCACATGTGTAAGCAAAAACCTCAATTGGGTCTCCATTTCAGGAGTGATCCTAAGCAAAGCATACCTACTAGAAGTCCTGGTGCAGTAAATCTGAGAAACACCCACAAATCCTAAAGTATTAAACCGAGATGGATTCAACACCAGGTCCTTCCATATGGCCTTAAATTCAGGAACATGAACCAAATCCTGCAACAACCGAATAAAATCCCTCCCAATTTTTAAACACAGATGAAACTCTTCCCTCACTATCTTCACACACAAATGAATCTCCAACCGACTCAAAGACTCCAACTTTTCACCACTGATTCTACAGTGATCAGCCAAAACTCGAAGAAACACGTATAATGCACTGCACAAAACATGGGGTGCTTCATCCAAGAGGCACTGCCATTTATCTAAGAAGAGGGTCACCAATTTCATACACAGCCACAAATTGCCGTCGCTGAAATCGCCGCCAACGATTTGCCGTAAAAGGGAGACCAGGAGAGCGTCGTAGCCAATCGCCGACACCCGAACCATTTCATCGGTGACCCAGAGCAACTGGTTTTTCACCGAACCGAGGAGCTTCGGGTAGAGGTGGTGAACGGTTTTGAGGAGCAAGTCGAGGAAGATGGCGTAACCGTCGGTGACGAGGGCGTGCAAGTGCTTGACGTGGGTTTTGGCGAGATGGGGTTCGCACAAAACGCCATGGAGGATTGCGCGGTTGAGCAGAGCGTATTCATCGGGTTTTGGAATGGTTAAGGAGAAAGGGGGTCTCAGGGTTGGTTCCAGAGATTCAAAGGCTTGTCTCAGAGAGACTTCGATTTGGTTTTCGGCTTCGTGTGGTGCCGCCGCGGTGAGCTCCAAAACCATGAAGAGAGAGAGGCGATTACGGGGAAGTGAAACGCTGGATTGATGGGGAAGACGCGGGTTTGACCCAAATTTATTCGTTTGACCCAGCTGGGGCCAATTGGTAATTGAACATTCAGAGTAATGCACAAAAGGTCGATATCACATTGCCTTCTCTTCGCATATCTTCGCCGTCGCTCACTCGCTCGCCTCCACACTCGGCCGATTTCCACTTCAGTTTCGGTAAGTTTGCATCTTTGTTTTTTTTCTTTCTTCTTCTTCTTCTTCTTCTTCTTCTTCCTTACGAATTTTGGGGTTTTGGGTTTTTAACCCTTGCTTTCTTGGTTCGTTTGTCATCTATGCTTCATTGTTCTCGACTCCTCTTTCTTTCTTGCTGATTTCAAGAATTGGATTTTGGGTTTTAAACAAGCGGAAGTCTTGCTGCTTAAAATCTCATGAAATGTATGTAGCCTTCATCACAGTATTTAATTACAGTTATTACTTATTACTTGATTTCTCGATTCCTTGATACTAGAAATTTGTTCCTACCCATCGCCCTACCGATTTTTGTGTGATTTTGTCTAACTTTGCTGCTGATTAGCTCTAACGTTTTGGGATATTTCTTGCACAATCTCTGCAATTATGTTGCAAAATTCATGTGACTGCAGTGGGTTTTATGTCAATGTCATGAAATGTTTTCACTTTTTTTTTAAAAAAAAATTTGTTTTAGATTTTGATAGAGTTGATTTTTAAAAAATTTATGTTAAAAGAAATCGATTTTGAAAAAATTGAGGTTGAAATAATTTATTTGTATTTAGTAATAATATTTTAAATGTGGGTTTAGAAGAGTTGATTTTTGTTTGGATGATAAAATAGAATCTTTTTTTATATATAAATATAAAGAATTTTGTGGATCTCACACCTAAACTCAATTTTACTCAACTGAAAAGTTAGAAATTACCACTTCTCTTAAAATCAATTCTAACTACTTTAAAATTAATTTTATTCGCCACGTTTTTTTATCTAAACATATCAAATACTGTAGCAAATCAATTTTGAACCATCAAACAGTGAGTTTGGATGGCTATCCAACCAGGCTATAAATAAATAAAGGCGCTTGGTTTTGATGTTATGAGAACAAGCTTACCATTTAACCTTCAAAGGATGATGTGCTTCTCATGAAACAGTCATCTGTTTTTATGTCTGCTACAAATTCGGTTTTGGTTAGATTATCATCTATGCATTCTTTGTTTTCATCTCTTTCATTGCCATTCCTTTTGATCTGGACACTTTTTCCCCTTATAAAAAGAGTTCCCTTTGTTTCTGAGAAACTAGAAATTGCTGTGCATGATCTTAACTTATGAATAGTTGTGAAACTTCGAATTGTGCATTTGATAGTTACCGAGTTTTTCTCATTTTATTGTTGTCTTTACTGTGCAGACTTGGATTAGAAACACAAGGAGGAAGCAGCATCCATGGATTCACAGGGCCAGACAACTTCTTTGCAACGACTTCAGAATGTGGAAAAGGTAATATTTTAAAAGCATATAGAAGCAATGTCACAGGAGTTGCGTTAGTTTTGATTGATTTTTTTCCGGGGTCATGTGTAGAGAATTGTGAAGGTTTTGGAGCTTGCAGGAGGAGTCATGGATGAGCTTGCAAGCCCTGTTGGTCCTAGGAAAGATGTGGTCCAAAATCACTGCCTTGAATTCATGCAATTAATCAAGGTCTTTGTCCTTCAAAAATCTATTTATTATTGTCTTAAGGGGAAGCATTACGGGTTCAAGTCCCCAAGAAAAACACACACTAGCAAACTACACTAGTATAACTACAGGTTAAAGTGGTTCGTTTCAATAATTAACATAATATAAAGATGAACACCAGGCATTGCAAGTTTATGCAAATCTTGTTCTAAATGATTCTATAAACTCAAGAAATCCAAATTAAAGATATGAAATGATTCTTGTTCAAATATAGTTTACTTGCAAAAGTAGAACAAAAGTAGAATCTTGTTCTAAATGATGGTTGCAAGTAAACTATAAACTCAAGAAATCCAAATTAAAGATATGAAATGATGAAATGAAGTCCAATTTTTACCAAGGATGATATACCTTAGATCCATACAACTACGTGCATGTTTGGGTACTTGGTGCAAACTGCAGCGATACTTTTGAGTGGATTGTCCCGTTAGTTACTTATGTATGAGTGTATATGGTTTTTGGGTGGCACGGTTTTCAATTTCTCCCTAACTGTCAGCAAGTTTAGTTATTCAGAATTAAATAGTGAAAATGATGCTGTGAAATCAGTAAGTGAATAAAGCTGTGAACTTGTAATCAACGGAATCTGTTCTTATTTTGGTTCATCATTATGAATTTGATGTTCAAACCCTGCTGTAATTTTGTAATGCTCTATAACTTTTCTTTTTCTTTTTAATTCTTTTAGGACATCCAGGTGGCATTGCGTGATGAAATCAAAAGTGCTTGTGAATATCGTCCATTTGAGAAATGTGATTATGGTTCAAGAATAGCCAATGAGATATGTTACAAGAAAGTGGATTTTGTCATGTCACAGTTGGATGCAATGGAAAAAACCATAGATGAGTATCATGCAGCAGTCTGAAATTTTTGCAGCTTTAGTTCCCTATAGAAGCCTGGGTTACCTCCTGGTTTGAAATTCAGTGATGTGTGGTTGCTTGATGCTGGACGAGTTGGGGTGTTGTTTTTGGATAGGGTAAGATATCAACATAATGGAGATTCATTTCTCCACTGCCCCCCCCCCCCCCCCCCAACCTCATTTTTTTATTTTATTTAGAGGGGCTATTTGAAGTTTGAACGATATGTATGTAGTGTCTACCATATATATACACACTGATCATGTAAGAATGATTATGAGGTTCTGGATTCAATTTTCAATGATTAGTTGTAGTAACCAGCAACAACAAATATTGGCACTGATTGTTGATTCTTTAGTACCAAATCTTCGGGCTGTTTAATCAGAAGGCACACAAAATTTGTATTTTCACTCCAATTTCTAATTGCACCTGGACTGGCTCAAAGCATCACCTACCCACCTTTTCTACCCAACTTCTTGTTGGTTAATTAGCAGTTATATTTAATGACCTGTATTGTCTAACCTGCACGGTAGGCAAATTCACCAAAATGAAATATTTTTGTCTCAATTGTGTTACAAGATAAAGCTTATATACTGGCTTATAATTTTTTTTTTATTGTTCTTCACTTGGACAACGTGGAACTAATTTTCTTTATGAAAACACGATATTTTAAAATACACACAAAACATCTAACACTTCTAAAACAATGAGATGTTTATAAATTGTTCTTAAAATAAATTTTTATTAATCAAATTTAATTTTTGATTATTTTATTAATCACAATTTTTTATAAATCAATTGTCACGCAAGTGTGAAAGGTGAGTGGGGGCAGCTTATGAAAATGAAAATGTGGTGTATGAGAAAAGAGAAGGTTATTGAAGATCCAGTGAGAGAGAATAGATGAAGGGGATAAAGCCCATAGTTGTGTTTACAATCACAATCACAGTCACATTTGTGTGTATACTCGAGTTCCCCAAAAAGCCGTCGTCTTATTCTTTTGGGGAACGAGAAGCAGAAGAAGATTTCAACTCCAACTCAAACTCCAACTTTCGGGGGATGGCTGCGGCTCGAAGCTTTATTCTGTGGCTGCACGGTCTGGGTGACTCAGGCCCCGCCAACGAACCCATAAGGACGTTATTCACTTCTCACGAATTCAGAAACACCAAATGGTCCTTCCCTTCCGCCCCTTCCGCCCCTGTCACTTGCAACTGTAATCTCCTCTTTTTAACTTCATTCCTTTAAATTATTATCTCCATCATAAGATATTATTATATGCTTGCCATTATCGAATGAGCCTGTTCAGTTTCATTTGACGTGTTGTTCTTAGATCACCAATGCTGTGCTCACAATTGAACTTCTGATTTACTCGACTGTTATGTCCATGCCATGACAATAATTTATTTATTCCGTGTTCTATGATTAGAAGCAATGGATTTCCAAATATTTACCTAATTGGAGGACTGTACCTTGTTACAACTTTTACTCTTTACTCACAGAACTGGCCTATCCCTGTGTGATTGAGGTACTTAGGGCAGACGAGTTCAGGGAGCTAATTAGGCATATCATTAGTAAGAACTTCTGTTGTTCTGAGTCATGGTCCTTGGTTGGATTTTTGCAAAATATGTTTCCTGTGAATATGATCTCTCCTCCTATTCCTCTCCTGTTTAGCCTTGAGTTTTCTGATTGGTATCTTTAATTGTGTTTCCAATCAAATTTTAAATAGCATGTTAACACTTAACATCGTCTGAGATGGCATTTGTTGGCAACATCATAGGCTTACAATCCGGTTTTTGTTTAGGGATGATGCCGTGAAATTGCCATATGCTTTCCCACTTCAAAAGATGATGAATATTTTATATTTATTTGGTTATTCTTGTAGATGGTTCTGTAATGCCTTCATGGTTTGACATTCAGGAGATTCCTGTGACGGCTGTAAGTTTTTAGCTTTCTCTTCTCTCTTTTATTAATTCTTGTATAAGGGCTCTCTTCTTTTTTATATTAATTCTCTGTGATCAATCGTGAAGGAAAATTATATACAAGATAGCAAACTATATCGATCCTTATTTTTAGTATGATTGGGGCTTTTATATCTCCTTTTTCCACATTTTCTTTTCCAAACTATAGCAAAATGTTGTCAGAATGTAAATTTGGAGTGTGTATTATGTTTTCTTGAATTATATGGTTTTATATTTGGGTTACAAAATGATACTGACATGACAGGGCTCAAATGTCCACTTGACTGTAGGCATGATTCTTTTGAAAGCATCACCCTCTGTGTTTTTATCGTGATGGTGGACAGGGTTCAAATGTCCACTTGACAGTGGGAATGATTCTGTTTAAAGCATCACCGTTTGTGTTTTTATCATGGTGATGCTAACTGTTAACCAATTAAGAATCATGAGATCTGCAGAGTGCTTTTCTGGGATAGCCTTAATAATGGTTTGTTTACTAATGCCGCACTGTACCGACAATAAACTGATTTCTCATTATTCTTGTAATCTTTCTCAAGTGAAATATTACTTATTTGATGAGAATCTTCTGTAGTTGGCAACACAATATTGGCCCAATCGTGAAACTGCCTTCTTTGTCAGATATGCTTTTAAAATTTTTATATTGATAACTCGTGATTTTCAACAGTAGATCAGAGTTATTCTTTCAAGTTACAACCTTTAATCTGATTTTCCTTATTTAATTGCTAATTTCTATACAATGTAAGTTACACTCTTCTCTTTATATATGGTGCATCAGTGTGCCTCCTTATCTTAATCATGCAATTTCAGGCCAAAACTTGGGTGATTACGAACATGATCATTTTTCTCATAAATTTAATAAATTTACTTGAAAGCATCATATGTTGATGTATCTTGTAGATGTCATATAACAAGCTTAAAGAAGGTTTCTCTCTTCTTTCTTTTTTTTCATTTTTTAGTTCAATTATTAACTATAAAGCTTGCTGTACCGGTTGAGTAACACGAGGCATGCAATTACTTTTATCCTGAACTCCTGTTCGGGATGATGTTGTTGATCTTATCAATATATGTTGTAGAATGTTTTGCTTATAATTGACAGGATTCTCCAAAAGATGAGAGGGATTTACTAAAAGCTGTTCAAAATGTGCATGCTACAATAGACAAGGAAATAGCTGCTGGCACAAATCCTAACAATGTATTTATCTGCGGATTCAGTCAAGGAGGTCTCTTTTTTATTTCCCCTGTCTATATGAGTGTATATGTGCATGTGTGCGCACATTTCTCTTCCCACCAATTCCTAATAGAAAAACAGATATATCAACAACTAGCTGATGGTGAAATTGTTTTTGCAGGTGCCTTGACCTTGGCTAGTGTTCTGCTGTACCCTAAAACTTTAGGTGGAGGAGCAGTCTTTAGTGGTTGGGTTCCATTTAATTCGTCTATTGTAGAACAAATTGCACCTGAGGCAAAGCGGGTACTTATCTTCTGGAATATTGTTATTTATTATGTGCCATCTTATCATTTTTTTTTTTGCATTTTTTGTCAAGCTTTCTCTTAGCTATACCCTGTCCATTTTCTTGAATGGTAGTTATGATCATTTTGGATGGGTGATGAAACAAAATGGTTGCCGGGAACCAATTTGGTTTGGTACTAACTGCCTCTGAATCAAAATATTTAGTTTGGCCTTATCTTTGTTTTCTGGAACAAGATGTTTATTTGCTATATGTCCCAACAAAAGTACACCGACCGAACAGAGAAAACCATATCTGCGGCTTTGAATACAGAACAGCTAGGATTTCTATTTCCATCCACAGTCAAGCACGGATGCCAGCTCAGCTGGTTTTTCTTATGGGGGCCTGTTGTTGTGTTGCTGATATACAATTGTCTTGGAACAATGACACTTCACAATTTTAATTGTTTATGTCAATAGTATTTTCCAATTTAGAATCACTTTCCATATTAGCCATGAGCCTTGCACTATAATAACTTAGTATCAGTGGATGGTGTATTTTTAATATGTTCAGACATTATAATTTACATTGCCGGTTATAATAATATGACTTAACTGAATTTAGCGGTATGCAGTATCATATATATTTTTTTATTGACCTAAAATATTCTACAGACACCCATACTGTGGTCCCATGGGCTGGCTGATAGAACAGTATTGTTCGAGGCGGGACAAGCAGGTCCCCCGTTCCTTGAAAAAATTGGTGTTGGATGTGAGTTTAAGGTGAAGTTCTTGGTCCTCAACAATTCTGTTTTTTATCTGATGACCCCTTCTGTCCATCATCTTATATTTACATTTTGTATTAAGCAGGCTTATCCTGGTCTTGCCCACTCAATAAACAATGAGGAGCTTCGGTATCTCGAGTCATGGATCAAGGCGCGCCTACAGAGCTCTTCCTAATGGTTATTTCTGCCTGTATCTCACCCTTTCCAACTCAATCATTTGAATATATGCTTGTACTTGTGTAGACCTCCTAATCTGTTTATCTATTTTCGCTTTGTTCTTCTCAATGTTAAATAGAAATCGGGATTCTTGATCTCAAACATTCATTTCATATCATTGTGGGATATACCGTTAGCTTTTCTTTCCTTTTCTTTTTTCACTCTCTCTCTCAAAAACCCTATAACTTTACTCTTTTTCCGCTTTAGTATATGGAATAATTTACTTTAAGATAGAGATTTCTGCTTTTTACTTAATTATTATTTATGAAATCTTAGGTAATAATGATCACGATCATGATTGAGGATCTGTACATTTTGAGTTGAAATTTAGCATAAATGTAGGCAGTTGGAACTTTTTTGACTTTAAAGTGTGTGTGTGACGGTGAACAATTCACCCAGATTCATCAGAAAAATGTGATGCCATGTGGTAAAAATGATAAAAATGTCAGTAATATGATTCCCTTAGAAAAACAACCCCACACAGAAAAGAAGAATATAATGTTTACTCACGGAATACGGTGGCCATGCCAAAGGATTTTCCCCCCTCACTCACAAGTAGCAATTATTGTTCATGCAGCATATTTTGTGCGTCTTCTTTGAGGTGGGACCAATTCATATGCCAATTATATCGTAGTTGGTTGGAACAAACTATCTTCACGAGTCCCTGGAATCTAGGTTTCTCTGAAATGCTTATGACTCATTGACTCTCGAGCACACTATCTTTTAAAAACCCTTGGAACTCAATCCTCCTTAAGCCAAGATTTGTAGCATTACATGGTATATTATCTAACCATTAACCAAGCCCAAATTGCCTAATTTTGTAATATGCTACCTATCATTGGTGGGTTAGCATGCATAACCTAATTTTCATTTCTCTCGCAGCCTCCCATAGCTCTAAATGCTTTTTCCTCTTGTAAACGTTGTCCCTAGTGAGTTTTTGTTTCCTTCTTTCGTATACCGTCTTCTCTTATGCAGCCAATAGGTATTGGGCGGGGGGCTCACTCTTTTGGATAATGAAGACAGATGAAGTATCTGACAGATATCAAGCAACTATATTTTTTACGTCAGAAGTGTATCTTATGCAATAATGTTACAACTTACAAGCATCCTATGCCTTTAATCACGCTGGCACACCGTTTTGCACCTTCCGCTTAGGTTTCATAATTTGAGTAAACTTTTATTGTTACCTCATCTTGACAATAATTTTTATATTAATTCTTACCTGGTAGAAGACTAACATGACCGACTAAAAGCATAGATCCATGAATAACAAGCATGGGTTGAAAATTTTGATTTGTATTTTTAAATGTATATAGATACTAAATACTAATACTAATATAAATGTTTTTGTCAAAATAGTGGGGGGAAATGAGGGTTTACTCTTCATTCTGTCTCACTCATAAGACTTGATGGTTATTAGTTTGATTCTGGCAAAAAGGACACGTTATGGTAATGAACAATGTCTCCCCTCTCCACCCGCCCCCTTTGTATATTCTAAAAGTGCCATTGATTTGAATCATTACTACATGGAAATCCTTTGGAGCTTTGCATGATAATGGTAACAAATTTTAGTTCGTTCGAAAATGCTTTGTATTAAAGGATTAAGAAGAAGCTAATCGTATATATCTTGTATTTACTAATAACCACAAACTTCTAAACTAACAGGTTGAATTCAAAATAAGGAAAATCCTAAAAGCTTATACTCAATCAAACTTCACTGTATTAGTGCATTATCTCATAGAGTATATGGGAGAGTCGGAGAGTGATTTTCGTTGACAAAATTTTTTGGTAGACTTAAAAAACCGTTGTTAATGTTTTTGTTTTTGAACTATTTATTGCATCTAAAATAGTTTAATTTTTTCATGTTGGAAAATCGTCTTGCATAGAATTTATTTTTGGTGGTTAAGTACTCATGAGTATTATTTTAAGGACTTAAGGACCCTATTTGGTTTTTTTCTTTTATTTTTTGTTTTCACTTTAGATTATAAAAGTTTCATTTTTTTTTCTTGTTTTTAAAGTTTTGTATAAGAAAGTGTTAAATCATTTTTTATTTATGTTCATGTTTCTTGTACAAACATTTGAAAATATAAAATAAACAAAATAAAAACAATATGGTAATTTTGTAATTAAAAATAAAAATAAGAAACAAAGAATCAAAATAGAAATCAAAGTACTCTACTTTTTTTTCATAAACTGATTGAGAAAACGAACCCTTTATGGCTACCAATTGATAACCAAAATTTTGTTAAAATTCACCTAATCATTCCTCCACTCCTTTATTGGTATTGTATTAGTCACTCATCCATTTTAAATATAATGGACTCATGAATTCTACCCAATAAAAAAGTATTGAAAAGATAAGGGCTTGTTTGATTTGAAAAACCATTTCTTGTTTTTACTCCCTATTTGTAGTTTTAATTAATTAATTATAAAACTACAATATTGTTTATAATATGTTTTTATTTTTAAAAAAATTACTCAAAAAAATAAAAAAATGTTTTTACTATTTTTAGTCCCTCATGTATTGCTATTGTGCGATTTGAGTTCCTCTATTTTCAATTGTGCAAATTGGATCCTTTATCTTTTCATCATGTTACAATCGAATCCTTCTGTCTAATTTTTTTATGTAAATAAATTTAGATTAGATGAGGCACTCTCTAACGCAAAAGGTTAAGGAGAATCACCAAACTCGACAATGACTTATTATGGAATTTACGTATGGCCTACCAATAAGAGAATTATTTTCTTCTAATTTTAGTTCATTATTATCCATATATGTTCTATTAATAATCCTATATATTACTACGATATATAAATATGTATTAATAAAATTAATACATGTAAATAAGTATATTAGTAAATTTATTTATTTAGAATAATCAACTTTGTAATATATATATCATCGTTTACATAAATATACCATAAATTATAGTTGGCCTTGTGGCATAGGTTGAAGCTTATATTAGCCAAGTCATGTGTGTTGATCCCCATGTATTGCTATTTTCAATTTTCTTTCTCATTTTCTTGTCTGTCATATCTGCGAATAAATGACATGTTTGCCACGTCAGCGACTAAGTGTCAACTGATCAGATACCATGTGTTAACATATCTCTACCAAGGTACAATGTTAGTGAAAAAATGACATATCACATACCACATGTCTGTCACGTCAGCGTCTAAGTGCCAACTCAGATGTCACGTGTCTCAGTCCATGTCACATCAGCATGTTCCGTTAGTAAATTGACGAAAATTAGATAGAAGAATTTAATTGTAACATGATGAAAAGATAAGAGACTCAATTTAAACAATTAAAAATAGAGTAACTTAAATCACACAATAACAATACACGAAAAACTAAAAATACAATTAAGCCCCGACTTAAAAACATAAAATATATTAAAAATAGTATAACAGTTTTATAATTAATTAAAAATAAAAAATAAAAAATAGTTTCTCAAACAAAAGGACTCTAATATTGTTAGCACCCTTCGTTCCACGAACAAAACCCTAATCAAAGTATGTACTTGCAGACAGCTGGAGCCTGGATACGAGAATGGCAAGATACAGAGGGATCCGGATTGTCTAAATTCATTTAACCAACAGTCACTGCAGTCAAATGAATCTACACCATCTATCTGATCTAGCGGTCCATATTATAACTCAAAACAAAACAATAAAATATGCACGGCCCATGCGAATAGAATACAGACGGCTCATGCGAAACTTTGGTGTGAAAGAGTGAATGTGCTTAACAGTGGAAGTTTTACAAGGGGTTCATGGCTTTGCTCATGGTTGCCTAAAATTGGTCTCTTCCCACCCATTTTTTCCCCTTATCTCCCTCATCTTTGCTCTCTGGACTCTGATACATTATTTTGGGCCTTTGCTGTTGGCTCCAACTTTAGTGAAACAGAACCCCCATTGCATTAATCAAAGGGTAAGCTTTATTTTCTCTTACCCCTGTTCCAAGGCTGTGTTTTTTTCACATGTTTAGAGCCCACTATTTCACTTTTTTTACAAGCCTTTTTTATATCCCGATATTGTATTTACATTGTCTTAGATTGTGAGAGGAATTGGTTCTGCGAATCAGAGTTAGGGAGTGTTAAATGCGGATGTTTTATGGTGCAAGTTACTGAGAGAGGGAGCCTGGGATGATTTTACTTTTAGAGGCATTTTTTGCTTGTGTCTTGATTTTTCTGGTTTGTTTGTTCATGTATTAGTAGGTCATGTATTGATTTTTCATGTAACATGCTTATTGCTAATCGTTTGGTGCCTGGTACTTTTGGAAGTTAACCATATCATATATCAATTTGCAACTCTATTGGAAACTTTATCAGTTGGTGTGTTTTGCAAATGCAGAGCCTTTAATTAGTTGTATACCATTTTTCTCAGTTTAGTTCTCACTTTCATTTATATACTTATATTGTTTAGCTCTTGCTTTTCTTACTCTTTCATTTATGCTGTTATGTCCATGATGTGCCTCTGCACTGGCATCCAGCCTCTAAAAAGAATTTCAGGAGTTTTCCTTAGATTTTTTGAATTTCAAAAACACCACCCAATAATCCAATTGACAGGATATAAGCACTGTCAATTCTTTAATCCTTCTTACAAGGAATATTGACATTTGCATCACCACCCAATAATCCAATTGGTCTCTTGCTTGCAGAGATATGAATAATGATATACACTTTAAGCAACTAATTTGCCTTAGCAATTTTTTCACAATCCAAAATTCCAAATAGTGTTAGAAATAGTAATTTGAACTCTTTAACTTTTCCTTTCTTCATAGGCCCTGTAGTTCTGCATTTCATTTAGGAATTATGCTTCTTTATTGATTTTCCTTTAAGCCACCAAGTCTGAATCATTGTAATAAATACATGTGCTGAAATTTGCCATTATACAAATTCAAATATAGCATATTTTGCAATTTTACAGCGTATAAAACCCAATAATCAGCAGAACACACAACACAGCATCGTAGCAGGCAGCAACTTCATCCACCCGCAAAGCGAAACAAAAACCCAATAATCCCAACACCAACAACTCATGCCACTGTGAACCAGTGGTTGTGACCAGTGGATAACGTGTCTTAGAGACATCTTTGACGCATGATGCCGACGGTCCGTTGTGCCACCATGGTAGAGTTCGTCGTCGCTGCCCCCAAATCGACATCCCGATGTGCGATGTGAGTGCTCTCTTTGTCGCATGAGGCTGACGCTCCGTTGTGCCACCGCGATAGAGTCCGTCGCCACTGCCCCCAAATCGACATCCCGATGTGCGATGTGAGTGCTCTCTTTGTCGCATGATGCTGACGCTCCGTTGTGCCACCGCGATAGAGTCCGTCGCCACTGCCCCCAAATCGACATCCCGCCACGCGATGTCAGTGCTCCTTTGCGCCACCACCAATTTCGTCGTTTCCTTCTCCAAATGCTCGAACTCATCTATACTCTGTATTCTATTTGCATGAACCGTGCGTATTTTATTGTTTTGTTTTGAGTTATAATATTGACCACTAGATCAGATGGATGGTGTAGTTTTATTTGACAGCAGTGACCGTTGGTTAAATGACTTTAGACAATCCAGATCCGATACAGAGAGAGTGTGCGGCTGGGCGCGTGTGTGGGGCGCGCGTTTGTATGACTGTCCTTCAAAAAGGCGTTTGAAAACCCCACAAAGACCGAAGCAAAGACAGGGACAGATGAGAGGCGCGGGACCCATCACTGCACAAATCAGAAAGTGTAAAAAACGCATACGGTTAAGTCGAGAGTCGCAGGAAGCTAGCAAGTGCCGCATCGCAGGTGAACACTCCCCAAATGCATACGTCGTCACCAGAGCCATAGCATATAGCAATTTCACATTTCACATTTCACTTGCGGAATCAGAATATAATATCAGAATAATAAAACCTCCTCATTCATCACCCCTTCAAATCAAATCATCAACACTAGAAGAAAGTAAAGTCTTTGCCCTCTCTCTCTCTCTCTCTATCTGTGTGAGTCTTTTCTTCTTCAAAGTTTCGAACGAAACCATGAAAAAACTGTACCGAAAGGGAACGGTTCATCCCTCGCCGCCAACCATATCGGAGCAACTCTCCTTCCTCCCCGCCACCATCCTCACCCTCACCGTCGCCCTCTCCCCTCAGGACAGGGAGGTCCTCGCTTACCTCATCTCATGCTCTTCTAACGGCTTCTCCGGCAACCCTCGCCGGAACCCTAAGGGTGTCGTCGACGGCGATCACCCACCTCTCTTCCACTGCAGCTGCTTCCGCTGTTACATGAGTTATTGGGTCCGTTGGGACTCTTCCCCTAACCACCAACGCATACACGAAATCATCGACGCCTTTGAGGACTGGTTGGCTCAAACCCGCAACAGGAAGGGCAACAAGAGAAACAAGAGGGGCTCTAACAACAAGAAGATATCCCCCAACGAGTTGAAGCGCTCCGAGTTAGCAAACTCGCCGCGTAACCAGCCTGCCGAGTCGGAATCGGTGGTGGAGAGTAGTGACAGTACTGGTGGCGGCGGGGTTGATGTTGATGAGGGAGGTGATGGGGTTGAAGAAGATGAGGAGAAAGGGTCTGTGAGAAGGCTTGTGAGTTTCATTGGAGAAAGGATTTGGGGTGCTTGGGGCCAGTGAAGAAAGTGAAATGATTTTGGAACAGAAAATTAAGTAAGGTGGGTTTAATTAACCACTTTCCCTTTCTTTTCTCTTCTCTTTAGTTTATTTTGTTTAACCCCATTTTGTACATTAATCACTTTCCTACAATGTATAAAAGGAAATGGTTGTTTGGTTTTTATTCTGATCCGGGAGATTAGTTTTGTTTTAACCACAATCAAATTATACAGCACTTCTTAGCCCGCTTTTTTTTTTTTGGTTTTAAACTACAAAATACTTTTCACTAATTGAACTTAAAACGGGAAAAAGCTGTTTCTTTCTCTAGCCTGATGATATTAGTTTGTAGGTCTGCTGGTTGAATTTTTTTTTGTTGAAAATTTCATGACTTCCTTTCGACATTGAATTCATCTGATTTTACTCGCGACGAAGTTCTCTAGGATTGCGATGAGGAAACTTGATAGAAAGGTTGTGATTCATTTCTTCTGAAGCTAACTAGTATTCCTGTCTCATGCATCACTCTGTTAGTGCAACCTCTTGAAAGGTTTTTTTTTTTTAAACAAGGACCTCTTGAAAGGGTTAGAACTTGGAACTTACGATGTATAAGGGATTGCTAAGGCATGCCAATGATTTCGGGAATTTATGATGTAGGGATATTTAATTATGTATTTATTTCTTTTTTACAGATATTGATATATATTGAGAGGACCTTTAATACTATTTACGAAGAGAGAAATAAGTATAAAACTTTTAACATATTTAAAGCATTCATTCTCAGTTGATTTCCAGACTTTGACAAAAATTAACTTTGGCACTTAAACTAAAAGAAAACTCGAAAATAATAATAATAATAATTATTATTATTATTATTATTTTTATTATTACTAACAAATATAGAAGGACCTTAGAAATTTTTTGTTAGGTTTCATGGTGATTCTTTCTTTTACTAAGGAACACTAATTAAATTGGTGAACAATGATTATGAGCCCTTTAATCCTTCAAGAAGAAAACACGAAAAGATAGTATTTTTAAAAAAAAATGGAGAGGACTGTAGGGTTTTTATTTGTTATTTTATTATTTATTTATAGGCGGAGACTAGGGTGCAAGAGCAAAAAAAAGTTGTATCGGTGCACAACCCTTTGATCACCGTTGGATTTATTCATAAAATATTGTGGGGCTGGGATTATACTTGTATAACCCGTCATGGCAACTGGGAACAACTTTAGACAAATTACAATGTATTCCCAACATCACACTTTGGCCCCTCCGTACTTCATGTGTATTCCCAAAATACGTCGCCGTGGCTAGCACCGGCCTGAGATAAACCCTCCATAATTTGATTTTCGCACGATCTGTTCTGAAGCACGTCAATGTTGGATGAAGGATTTCGTAACTAATAGGATTATAGGACTATAGTTCTAGACTGGTACACATTGTATTTAGTTCTCGCTTCCTTTCTCTCCCTTTTTCTTCTTCTGTATTCAAGGATAAACCTACCTTGCTTTTGCAAACTTTTCCAAAAATTAACATCCTGATGAAACCTTCAGAAGTTTCTTACTACTTGGTTCAAACAAACCAAGCCTTCAAACCTCGGTTTCTAAAGCCCCCTATCTCTCTTCTCATGCTTCTAAAGACTTGATGCTTGTTTATTTTCTAGTTTTTTTTATAAGCTGTTAATTTCCTGGTTGATAAATTCCTTCCCTAAATTCTCATTGTCAAACAGTTCAGGAGAAAAGTCCTTAACTTCTTTCTTGTTACAATTTTGGTCTTTTTTTAAAGAGTCATTAGTAGTGTTCCTTCAATTTGCCAAAGATGGATCTTTTTCACAACCCATCTTCTCTAAAATCAAGCTGATTGGAAACGGCTATATGGGCAACAAAGCTTGTGCTCATGTCCATCGAGATTCGCTAGAGAGCAAATACACAAAGGAACAAAGTTTGATCTGTCTCGGACAACGAATACAGAGATCCAACTGATATGAGACATTGGCAGCAGCGATGATAGCTCACAGGGTGTTCAGTCCGGCAGAATTTGGGGATTTTATTATGGGACAAATGTGTAATTTGCAACTTATACAACACTTCATGAATAAGGGCCGAGTAGCAAATACTTTCATTTCGCATAACCTACAGGTGCAGGTCATTTTGGTATGACGTTTGCACCCTAGTCTCCGCCTTATTTATATCATTTATTATTTATATTTATATTTTATTATTTTATGGTAATTCGTTCTTTTTATTTTTTAATAATAATGAATGAATTCTTAGTAACTTCTCATTTCTCAATGTTGATTATCTCAATTCTCAAGATTTTACTTTTTTTTTCTTATCCACAAAATGATCGTGATTTATAGTCTTTTTTTTTTTCTTTTTCTTCTTTCTAATATTACTCCCGTTTCTAATCCTACTTTCGTTCTTTGATATAAGATTTTTTTAATTAGTTTTTTTTTAAAATTAATTAAGTTAGTTAATAGTAATAAATTTATCAATAATTTATTATAATTTTTTTAAATTAATCCTAATATTTATTATTATTTCTCTTTTTTTTTTCTTTCATCACTTAATTAATACATTAAAAAAAATAAAATGATTGAGTGATTTATATGATAAATAAAGATATTTTAGTTAAAAAAATAATTAATGTAATTAAATTTTTGAAATTTTTTTATATTTTTGTAAAAATTTTTATATTTAGGGACGGAGATAATAGTTGGCAATTCTGAGTAAAACATCTTGGTGAGGTTTGACACGACGTGGAGTCCTCGGGGGAATGGGCATCGCCTGGCCTGAGATTTGAGACCACCGCGCTTCAAAACAATTGGGCGGTGGGGCGATTTTGTCAATGTCACAGGTGCTGGTGATCACGACGGAACCCGCAGCTTGGTCCAAATTCAATTCCCGAAACTGCCCTGCGTCTGTTTCACACTTCTCACTGCGCATCAATGATACCGAGGTTACTATCGAAAAAAACTCTTTAAGATTAAATTAAATTTAACAATATATTAATGTATTTAATTTAATTTAATTTAATACTAGTAATAATTTAATAAGGCAAAAAAATATACTATTTCTTGTCCATATATAAGAAAATTTATAGTTATTTTTTGTCTAAATTATAAAAAATATAAATTTATTTTAAATATATCAATTGTATAAAATTTCTTTTATTTCTTTTATATTCAATGGAGAAAAAATAATATGATTAAAAATTAAAAATTATTTAATATTATTAAATATATAAACTACTATTTTAAATATTTACGAGAGATAATTTTTAAATAAAATTTATATTAATTACAATTAGTTTATTTAATTATTTTTTATTAATTTTTGTAAATTAAATATTTATTTTTTATGTATGGGATTAAAGATAATATAGTAGTTCCCTTTGAGCAAAAAAAAAGATAATATATAGTAGTAGAAAATGAGAGATGGGGACGGGTAGGTGTCACGAAGAACAAGGTCGGCGAAAGCTAATTAAGGCTTCGATTAAAGCAAAAAAAAAAAAAGAATTTCTCTCTCTGTCTCTCTCTCTGCCTTTTTAATGGCACTCCACTTCAGTCCAAATTGGTTCTTCGGTGTTCTCCAAGTCCAGGAGCCATTTATTAATTTATTTATTCATTCTGTAGAAGTCTTTGCCAATGCCATCAATGAAATCATGATCCAGAAATACAGTTCCTGAAATGATCAAAAGTGTGCATATAATGATTTGTAGAATCGCCAATAATTTTTTGTCGAACATATATATTTTTTACTTGAATATGAAAAATTACTATATCTCTTTCTCTTTTTAATAGGTTAATATTATATTCTGTCAATTATATATTTATTACTATTAATTATTTTATATATTTTAATGTAGAAAATAAATGAGTATAATGAAATAGTAGAAAGATGAAGATATAATGAAAAAAATTGTTTTAAAAAGAAAAATATTAAGAATGGAGGGAGTAATTGTTTTAATCTTTTGATATATTACAAATCTTTATCAACCATTATGTCCCCACAAATATTGTTTATTACATTTTTTTGGGTCGAAATAATGTTTTATTACACATTGTATGTCACATTTTGACGAGGGCCGTGGGGGCATGCTTTATGCACTACTTTGCATCTAGCACTACCTCTTTTTTTTTTTTTTTGATAAATTGCATCTAGCGCTACCTTGGGTGCACTAAACTTGATGAAATGTATATTTCAGATATTCATTGATGGACTGAGAACACACTTACGCATACCTATATAAGATTTAAATATATTTTTAATCCACAATTTTTATTTTAGTCCTATAATTTTTTTTTCAAGTGGGTCCCTGAACAATAAAAAAATTGCTTTTGGTACTCATTATTACATCTAAAACAAAATAACAAAGAACAAAAGCAAATTTTTTTATTTTCCAGGGGTCAAAAACATTTTTTAAGAACTAAAATAAAAAAACATATTTAGAAGGACTAAAATCATAGTTAAGTCTTATATAGAATTAAAATAAATATTTTATTAATTAAAAATTAAAGTACAATTTTAATGTAAATTAGAATATTATATTATAATTTAGTATTTATACTACTTTAAATCATTCTAAAAAAAGGTATGAGTGCTACTAATATTTTAGAACAACTGAATATTGTATTTTTAATACTATTTTTGATCTAAAATATAAGTAATATTTACCAATTTTAAATAAATTAAATATTAATTTTTTAATTATATCATTCATTTAATACAATACTTATATTTATGAGAGATATCAAATGAGATATTTTTAGAAAAAAAATTTAAAATTAATAACTGTTAATTAAAATTATCACATTTTTAAAATATTTTTTAGTCTATATATTTTTATATTATATTATTTTTATATTTTAAATCGAAAGGAGTACTGTCGTAATTGTTTCCGCAAGCTCCATTTCTGTAGACTAACGTGAATGTGATAACATAAATGCTAATTAGTGCTAATTGACACGCTTTGCAAGGGAGTATCTTTGGAATGCGCATCTCCATGCTTTGTGTTCGGCAAACAATAATTAACTAGAGCATCTCTATTGCTAGTTGTTTAATGGATATTTAGAGAGTACCTAATAAGTACCCCTAATAAAGAAGAAAAAGTTGGGTACTTAATAGGAGAGGGGTACTTCTACAAGTACCCTCTCTCTCCTCTCTCCTCGGGCCCGCGCTGCCAGTTTAAAAAAAATTTGAAACAGACTTTTAGTGACGGTTTTGTTCGTCGGTAAAAGTTTGGATAATACTCTCTCCGGTCCAAAATATATGCAACAAAAACACTTTTTTTAGTCCAAAATATAAACAACATTAACCAATTTCAAATAAATTAAATGCTAGTTTTCTAATTATACCATTTATTTAATGCAATATTCATATTTACGAGAGACACCAAAGGGGATATTTTTGGAAAAAAAATTGAAACTAGTGAGTATTAATTAAGATTATCATATTTTCAAGGCATTCCTTGGTCTGTGTGTTTTTGTACTATGTTTCCTATATTTTGGACTGGAGGTAATATTAAAAAAATCAACTCTTTCTCTCTCTGTCATGTCTGGATCCCGCAGTTTGACTTTGAAAAAAACCAACACCGTAGGCTTTTACCGACGGATGAAACCGTCGGTATAGGTCTATAGTATTAAAAAAAAATTAGAACTGTTGCGCGGGCCAGAGAGCCGTTGGGCCTTCAAAGAGCTGTTGCTCTCATGCTTTATATATACACCCTCCGGACTAAATTATAAGCAAAAAAAATCTTGAGTGTGGTGGTCCAAAATATAAGCAAATCTTAACTACTTTTACATCATTTAATGACTTCATCCACAAAATACCCTTTATTTAATGCAAGTTTTAATTTCAATAACCCATTTTATTAAGGACATTATAGGGAATAAAGCTTAATTTTTTATGAGATCAAAAAAATTAAATGCAGTTAACTAACCTTCTTAATCTGCGCGAATTAGTTATTTTTTGTTTATATATGAGTCTAGAGTAGTATATATATATATATATATATATATATATATATATATATGATCAACTCCATCAATTTTTGCACAATTATATCTCTCAAGTTTCTCTCATTTACTCTCATATAGACTCTAAAAAAATCTTCCTCTTTTTATCCTCATATATTCTCTCAAAATCCTCAATTTTATCTAAACCTACAAAATAATCTAAATATTGGCAATTTTCCATTTTCTCACCCCCCATATCCATATCTTGTTCCATACCTACATAGGAGAACACATCTTCGTGATAGGCAAATTCATCATCAACTTCAAACGGACCTTGTGGACCATATTTGGGAACGTTTTTGGCGCAATAGTCAGCAAAATTAATTGTTGTTTTAATTATGTAATTTTATCTATTTATCATAATTTTAAATAAAATCTAATTCATGGAAATTGCCAATGTTTTTATTTTTTAATTTTTTATTACCTTTTTAAAATTTATTGTGAATTAAAAAAATAGTACAAATAAATTTCATATTTTTATATTTTAATATAAAAATAGATCTATAATTATTAATAAATGAATTTATAAATAAATTATTGTTGAGATGTAATGATAATATAATGATGTGAAGTTATTTGTGTGACTCATTTAAGTACCTAAATAGGAGTTGCTGGATTGGAGGGGTTTAAATACTTAAATTAAAAAAATATAAATAAATAATGTGAACAGATAGAGCCCACTTAAGTACTTAAATTTAAGTAACACCGACGGAGATGCTCTAAAGAGGGGATAATCCCCTCAAGCTCAACTCTCTGACCGCATGCATGGGACATATTCCACCCCTATTTCCACACCTTTCTACTCTACTGTCCCTATGGTGTATTTTATCTCTTAAATTAAAAAATAGGACAATGATAGATAAATACTCTACCACCTCTCACACACTTTATTTTAATGAGATAAGAAGTGTGTTATGAGTATAGGGGGAGGTTCATCAATTATTTTCCTAAAATATATAGTAGTAATAAAGTATACATTTCATTTTTAATCTAAAATTTATACTATCATAAAACACAGAGAAGTATAGAATAGAGTTTTTAAAATTTATTAAAACAACTTTAATCTCTCGAAATAATATTTACAGATAAAAAACCCAACTTCTTTTTTCTTTGATAATAACTATTTTTCTGTGACTATATTTTCTTCTTTAAGCCCTTTCTTTTATACATTTCTTTAAGCCTCTTCTTTAATATGCTGTGGGACAGATTTTTTAGATTCATGTGCCCCACCACCTCCACCATCAACAAGCAGCATGATTTTTTTTTTCGTCAAAAAAGAAAGTAGCATGATTTTTTTACCTCTCTCTCTCTCTCTATATATATATATATATACACAAGACAAGAAGCACCGGCGTCAAGGAAGGTGGTGAACGGTAAAAGAAAGCAAGGTGTGGGAGCAGGGAGAATGTAAATGTAATGCCAGCAACATCTTTTTTTTTTTTTTTGGAATACGCCAGCAACATTTTTTTAATACACTCTTTGTAGTACCAACATTATTTATAACCACTCACCAAAAAAAAAACATTATTTATAACCGTGTAAGTTTTACACGAGTCACATTAAAAAAGAAAGCAAACTTCAATTTTTTTTTAATTTTAATACTCCCTACATCCCTAAATTTTAGTAGTTAGTTTAGTTTTTATTTTTTGCCACAAAATCCAAAAAATCACAAAAGTTTAGAGATGGAAGGAGTATAAATCACATCAAATTCATTTAATAATCATAATAAAATGTGTGCCAGAAAGAGCGTATTAAATTAACTGGGTTACTGTGTAAATTTTTATACTTATAGCTAGTCGGGTGTTCACTTATTTAAGGCGGAAATTAACTTGTAAGACAAGGAAAAAGGAAAGGTCCGACAGCAGTGTAGTTTGAAGACTGCAGGTGGGTGGGATGTCGTAGTTGCCAATGTAATTTAATGGCAAATGAAGCACTTTATTGCTCTCATGTTGTTTGGTGGATGGATGTTGTTGCTGGATTTGGTTAGTTAGCTTCAGATTATGGTTTGCTGCTACAATTTGGGGACTATTTTGACTATTCACTCCGTAGAAAGCATATAAATGCAACTGTAGCATACATGTGGCCCCTTTTGCTAGTTTAATTAAGTAATTCCACTGTATAATTCCCACATGGTTTAGTAAAATGGAAGACAATTACAAAAATATACCCACCCTTAAAGGAAGGGAAGGGTGGGGAGGGGGGGAAATTAATGTGAATATAATTTCATTTCAGGCATGTACAGGAATGGAGGAGGTCATGGAGACACAGCCTCTGAAGCGTTGAATGATGGCGTTTCGGGTGACAAGTCCGGAATGGTGGGTGAGAGGGAGACCCTCCTTCACGCACTCATCGTACCTCTCCAGTGTTGACACAATGTCACTGAAATCTGGCCTCTTCGATGGGTTTGCTGACCAACAACGCTTTATCAGATGAGCTAGTGCTGGCTGACAACTTGCCGGCAGTGGAGGCCTCTCGTTCTGCTCAATCATTCAAAATAACTCAACATTAATTCCTCTTCACTTTTCTAAATACTATAAAAATAAATTGACACCATCATCCACATCAACCTCCAAGCCTTACTTCCATTATGCTTTAAAGGAGTGAGGTAAAGGTACTACATAAAGAATAATTAATGTATGGCATGCATTAACAAAATGGAACAACCGTTACTACATCTTTTAGTTACATGTTTGGGGGTTATCAGGGTGTGTTTGTTGTGTTGGGACCAACCATTACCAAGGAGGGAACACTACCTAGTTCCAAGGCCCATCCTTACGTGTTTCCTATTATTGGGACTCCAAGACACATGGACTCACTATTGGTATAAGTTATACCAATATAAGTACTTTTTGCACACAATTCCTAAATCCTACTCCTGACAATACTAATAATAAAAAAAAAACCAAAAAGTTATTGCCACTCCTCATATTGAGTTATAGCTTACACTACAGTGGTCAAATAATTCCAAATTTCAGTGGCTTGAGTGTTACCCTGCTCTCAAGTTTCTAGACCCCACATGGGCTTGAGTACTACACCGCTCAAAAGTTCCTTATAATGTATCTTTCCCATATAGAGTCTCTGTGGTAAGTAGTCTTTCTCCACAGAGAGTTTCTGTTCTACATCAATGACCAAGTAAACCTTGACAGTGGTAACACCAATAATATAATGTAACAGTTACAATTCTGTTGATTATAGTAGCAGACTTTCATGAGCTATGGATTTTGCAAAGCTTATTTCAAAAAATGTGCTGCCCCATCGTATAACTTAAACCTAAGCTATTGACGAAAGATATTTCCAAGATAAGGACATGGCTTCCGGTTCAATACGACAGAGATCAAAGTATTTCACCTTAATTGAATTAAATTAAGTGGAAGTCAAAGGCGTGTCCATACATGGTGCCAAACAATAAATTAAGTCATGATTTGATAAGCACGATCACGAATTGTGGGCTCTATAGCTAAGTAATAGGGATATCCAAGTAACTCTGCCTTAGAGATTAAGAAGCATGCCGGTAGATTATTGACTGAAATTTCAAAATTCAACTCTTTTGGTGTTACACGACACAAAGGCTTGTGACTCTGGGAGAGATTCAAACTTCATAATAGAATTTGCATAATTATCTTAACTGTAGATTATAATATTTTCCAACTATTTGTTCTAGACCTTTGCATCTAAATTATGCCAGCTTTATATGAAGTTTAATTAGTGATAGTTTTCCTTCATAAAGATAAGACAAGAGAACAAACTTCTGTGTATAATTTGCTAAGGTTTTGGGCTAAGGTATTGATATAGATCTCTCCTCTTTGGGTATCCTCTAACTAGTATAACCAGGCAATGGAAGACAGAAATACCCTAAACTTTTTATTACTCAGGAGATGTTCTTTCCCAACTAGGCACATATTCTATGGTCAACCTGACCATAATTATGGCCCGTGTATTTGTTTTACCACTAAGCATGATAAAGGTTTTAAAGAGTGTTCCAGGTGCTAATCTAGATTAGAGAAAGTCAACAAGGGACAAAAGGGTCTGCAATCAAAACATCAGAAATACTAAGCAGAGAACTAGAAATATGATGCAGCATTCTATCTAAAAGCATTTATTAAATAGGCACTGACCTTCTCAGAAACAGCAAAAGCAGCTTGGACGGGGGTCATTCCTTGAAAGGGAAGCAGCGCGGTTGTGAGTTCCCAAAGCACAATTCCAAAGCTATACACATCAACCTTACGGGTATACGGTTTCTCCTTAATCATCTCCGGCGCCATCCAACGGTAAGTTCCCATGTTTCCTTTGGTCTCCCGGCACCGTGTTTCGAGACACGATGTTCCAAAATCTGCCACCTTGACCCTCATCTCATCATTGAGGAGCAAGTTATTGGACTTGAGGTCTCTGTGGATCACACCTTGCGAATGAAGGTACTCCATGCCCCTAGATATGTCAAGTGCTAACCTTAGTATGGTTTCTACTGAAAGAGAGTATGGCTCTTTCTTGTTCAGGTACATCCTCAGAGTTCCTTGTGACATGTATTCTGTTATGATACAGTACACGGGAGGTTTTTTACAGGCTGCAATAAACTGTAAATTAAGAATTAATCTGACATAAGTCACCAATTCAAATATACACAACACAACCCTGCGGATAATGAAGTCTAAAGATAAATACGGTTCATGAGTATAGTATGTATGATCACATATCACGGACAAAGATATATCATAGTACTACTATACATGTTGCATCCGTAAAAACATGACAGAAGGAAAGAAAACTTAATAATTGAGAGCAAGTTGGTGTTTCTTTAATTTATTTATTCAGATTTCAGAAGTTCCTCTCTTCCCTTTTAGACGATCATGAAAACACTCCTTTTTCTTTTTTCTTTTTCTTTTCCCACTAAATTGGAAAGTGGCAGTAGGTCTTTATATATTATTATAGCAAATAATAAAACAAGGAACTTTGCGCTTTCCTTTAATTTCCAAACTGACAAACAAAATCAAAATGTTTAATTGCATTTTGGTCCCAGTATCACTATTGTGTGATTTTGGTCTTTTGGATTTCAATTACGCCAATTAGGTCTCAATCCAATTGTTACAATCAGGTCCCTCTGACACTATATTGTTGCTTTGGAAAAAATTTTGGCAACATGAATCATGCTAAGGGCCAAATTGGTCGCCATGTAGGCCACTGATGTTAATATTTAGACAATATAGTGACAGAGCAAACTAATTGTAACAATAGAGATACATAGAACCCAATTGGCACAACTAAAAACCGACGGATCAAAATCAAAGAATCACTATATTTGGGAATCAAAAAGTACAATTAAGGCAAAATAAAACAAAGACCATAAGGACAAGGAGTTGACATGAGAAACCTGCCAGTGTAACAGCTTAATTACCTGGACTATGTTAGGATGAAAGAGACGTGAAAGCAAAGCCACCTCAGATTTGAATTGCTGTTCAAGCAAGACTCTTCTCTCCTCATTCTGAGTTGGAATCCTC
Source organism: Glycyrrhiza uralensis (assembly GCA_030159175.1). Classification (NCBI taxonomy): domain Eukaryota; kingdom Viridiplantae; phylum Streptophyta; class Magnoliopsida; order Fabales; family Fabaceae; genus Glycyrrhiza; species Glycyrrhiza uralensis. The sequence continues at coordinate 59,305,438 of BRZY01000001.1, read as the reverse complement.
ACCATTTTCACAGCAACTGCTCTCTGCTTGTAAATCCCACGGTAAATCCTACTGTGAGCACCAGATGCAAACTTGTTACCTATGAAAAGCTGAGAAAGATCAGCAGTCCATTCCTCCTGATCCTCCTTTGAAGCTTCCCATGTCTCCACATTCTCTGAGTCCAATATCATCGACCATGATTCCAAGCTATCAAATCTCTTCCTTTCCATGTTTTCCACGTCGGAATTCAACCGGGTCTTGGATGAAGAAGAAGAAGGCTCTGGTAAAGGTTTGCTCTTGAACCTCAACAACCGAAGCCCATTGAAGCATGAGCCTGCCATTGAAGAAGCTAAATGATTGTGTTCTGAGTGAAGCCTCTCTGCACTGATGATGCTTATATCAAAACAGATCAAATGTCAGAAGGGCAAATGTCAGAAGGAGTTTTTCTTCTCAGTGTGTGATTCGATTCCAGCAAGTGCATAAACCCATTCCAAAACATAGGCTTCAAAGAAAAATGAAGAACATGTATCAAAATGACTCATTTAAGAATTCTAAGAAGACCCTTTTGGTTTAAAAGGGAAAAGAAAGATGTGTTATGGATCCAGAGCAGGGTTTTTCATGTCAACCAATTGGTTTATCAAAGCTGTGAAGGAGAAAAATAAGAACTAGAGACACAGAAAGGAACAGATAGGAAAGCTGGGAATTCATTGCTTAATGAATCGGAACCAAATGCAGGGAAGTTTCATGAAAATGGAATTCTCTGCCAAGAAGAAGAAGTTTTCACGGTTTCTGCTAATAGGGTGGATGGGGAGGATTAGGTTGTTTTGCAGCATAAAGATGAATTCAAAGGAAAAAGCTTCAGGGGTGTCTCGTGAATGCTTGGCTCAAAAGTAGAGCGATCATAGTGAGAGAGAGAGCCTTTTTGCTCTATTTAATTGAGCTACCTTGCTTCTGTTTAGGTTTCTTTTCTTGCATGCATCATCATCATCAATGTTAAGTGGTCACAATGCAAAGCTATGTAGATTTGAGCTTTGTATTCGGCTCATGCATCCAACAATTTTGCACTTTGCAATGTACTTTGGGATATGTCCCATATCACATCCTTTTAACTGTAGTACCACATTTTTGGGACCCAAAAAAGTCCTAGAATTCATGTGGCACGTAACGCAATTAAAAGGATAAAGAGAGGAAAAGACAAGTGCCAAGTCAAGGACCATTTGATCCAAGTTCAAGTGATTGCATGTCTTTCCTTCTGCTAGGAAAATTAACTTCTATTTGGTGAGGTACTGACAGGTACATAAGACATAGTCCCTTATTGACGGACATTTTTTTGTGAGGTCCCTTTATTCGATCTATGTATGGAGGATCAATTGAGCACTAACTAAGAGATAACAAATTGGTCAAGGCAAAATATATGTTCTTTAAGCATTTTAGTTGCGGATCATCTAAGCTTATACTACAATCCAAGCATTGGTTTGAAATTTTGCAAAGCAGAGATTCCAAGCATGGAATCGGACCTTTTTTAAAAGAAAAAAAAATTAAAAGGTGTGGAATCTGGTTAATGGCTATGTTTTTGAGAAATAAATTACAAGTGTGGAAAACTAAACGTATAAAAATGAAAGATTAGGGGAACATAATACCTGTTCCAAACCCTCTATTTCAACATCCAATGATTCGTTCCGATCACTCAATGTGGCCCGAAACAGTTTGGTTCCCATCGCCCTCTCTAGTGATGAGCATGTTATAGTTGAAGTTTGGTTGTATTGATTTTTTTTTTATGTTGATGCAATTTGGTTATTTTATTCCCCCTTAATTGAAATATGTGAATCTTAGCCCAAAAAAAAGGTACGGAGTCTTAAAGTTTCCATAATTCATGTGGCCTTACACATTATTTTCTTAAATTCAATTGAGAGGTCTTGAAACAAAAATTTCTAAACTCATTTTTAAAATATCATTTCCAAACGCATTAATTTTTGAAACTTCAATTCTTTCACAATAAACTCTTCTAACATCAATTCTTTCAAACTCAATTCTACTAAATCTAAAACAATTGGACCCCTATAATCATAAAATACATATGCATAATTCACACTTTTGCGAAAGGCTTACATATTTTTAATACAAAACTTGTGTATTTTCTTTAGACCATTCGTTATTTAAATTAAATAGAAGTTACAGCTCAAAGATACCCTTACGGTATATTTTAAAAAAATGAAAATTGAAAAGCATGCTAGATTATTTCCCCACTGCTTGCAGAGGATCCAAAACCAGTTTTGGGTTAGACCCTTAACAGAAGCATACTAGAAGATGAAAATGGAAGCTACAGCCTCGATGGTGTTCCCCCAGCAACTACTATAGTTTCTCCTGTTATATAAGAAGAATCATCAGATGCCAAAAAAGCTGTAGCAGCAGCCATGTCTTCAGTTGTACCAAGCCTTCCAAGAAATGTCTTCCCTTCAAGCTCCTGCCTCTGCAGTAGTACACAAAGACAATCCATTCATATGACATATGATACAGTTGGTGAAGGAGGAAAAACCCATTTGGGTCAGAAGATACTTACCAAAGCCTCATTACTGGTAATGAATGAAGCAAAGTGAGTTGGTACAAAACCAGGAGCAACACAGTTTACACGAGTGTTTGGGCCCATCTCAGAAGCCAGGGCCTACACATCATATTTAAATAATTATCAGATTCTTTTTTTTTTTTAAAAAAAACAGCAGTAGCAGTTTATATAGTTTTTGGAGGAACAATTGGAAGCCAAGCACCAACTTTGGTAAGTCCAAGAAGGGCTGTTTTGGTCACCCCATACATAGCCATCGAAGCAGGTGGGTTATAAGCAGCAATTGAGGAAATGATAACAACGGAAGAACCCTTCTGCAAGTGAGGAGCTGCATCCTGTATAAATAATAAAGTGGAATAACACATCATACACCATTTTACAACAGCACACCATATGGAGATGGCAGAAAGAGAAAATGCTGAAACATATATACTGGATTATTTCTTTTCTTCTATTTGTTGAGGCCATTTCACAGCTTAATCACCTTCAGAAGAAGTATAGAGGCTTTGACATTTATCTCCCATATCTTGTCAAGGACCGAGTCTTGTGTTTGCAGAATGGAATCAACAGAAGGATTTGCAGCAGCATTGGACACAACAACATCTATCTTTCCATACCTCTGTAACAAACCAAAATGTTCAACCTCATATTAGAACTGCACTCAAATAGTTAGAAAGACAAATTATAATGAAAGATTATTAAACTAATGCACTGAGAAAAACCAAGGCCAAGTCTTGGTTGGTCTAGCCTCCAGATCATAATAACAAACCATATTGTCCGCTGATTCGATCTAGACTTGTACAAAATATGATTGATTAGTGCTAAGATTCCAATAACAGATACAGTTTCTTTAGCCAATTGCTAAGTAAAGAGAATAGGGGATTGAATGCAGAGATGAAATCAACATAACACAAGGCCTTTATTGAACTTGGACGAGATCACAAGATAATTTCTGACTGAATAAAATTCACGGTTTATCTGAAAAGAACCCCACCTGCACAGTTTTGTCTATCAAATTCTTCCTTTGTTGAGCATTTGAGACATGGCAAACAATCGCCAACACCTCGATTCCTTTGGCCCTTAGTTGTTCCGCAGCCGCATCAACATTTTGCTGCGGTAATTCAACCAAAAAGAAAGGGGAAAAAAAAAACTTTTTCACTTTTCAGGAATGAGCAAACATGTGTGCAGAAGTGTCACGTGATATTCCTGTTGGTGGTTGTAGGTGAAATCTGGAAACACAATCATTTGTTCCAACCAATCTTGTAATTTAGCGATTAGCTTTCTCTCACCAACTCTCGTCACCATTTTTCCAGGAAGAGATGAATCAATTCTTGTAATCAAATACAAAAAAAAATGAATTTTGAAAGGGGAAAAAAAGAAGATGAAAACTTTGACCTAAAAGTAAGAAAATCATTCGAACAATTGAGAAAAAATAAATTAAGAAATGGTAGGTAGATCGAATGAACCTGTCTGCGAGAAGAGATGACAACAGAGGCACCTTCCAAGCCAAGCCTCTCGGCTATGCCAAAGCCAATTCCCTGAGTGGAAGCCGTCACGATGGCCACCTTGCCTTTGAATCTCTTTGGTATTTCCATTTCCACTTTGTAATCAATCAATCCAACACGGTTGTCTCTGGAACTGAGAACAAGGAAGCAGACTCCTAGTCCTAGGTGCTTGCTTTCTTTTTTTGATAAAACTAGGTGCTTGCTTTCTACCAAGGGATGATCTATTTTTACGTATTAGTTATCGGCAATTTCTACGTTCACGTTATAAAAATAACGGTTTAGTTACAGTTAGTTTTGTAGGTAAAATTTTTGTAAAAATAATTTGTAATTTAATTTTTAAATATTTAAATTTTTTTTATTTTTATTTAAAATTATAATTATTCTTTTTAAAATTTAAACTTATGGATAACAATAGCATTCGATTTTAAATAAAGTGTGAAACGTCTTGATAGTTTATGTTGAGTTAGTAAAGTAAACTAATATAAAAATAGAAAAACGTAACAATAAAATAAAAAAAATTAAGAACTATAATATAATATAAAATATTATAATCTTTAAAAAAAAAAATCTATTGTGATAAAACAAAGATTGACACCATATAAGTCCCTTAGTTATTACGTATTTCTTTTGATATATTTCCACGTATTACGTATTGTTTCGTCATTTTCACCACTTGTCATAAGAAATAACGCTGCCAATTTACACACTCCGATAAAACATTTTTATTACACATGTTTTTTTTTTTTGGTCGAAACACATGGTTTAATATAAAAAGATACGGGAGGTAAAAATGGCTCACATAATTGATGATGTCACAAAAAAATCCATACACTTCACACACTGTATCCGAATATACATCTTTTTTGTTTTTTGGTCATACCGAATATACATCTTAAATCTAAAAAGTTATTTATCTTTAGATACAACAAGGACAAGGACAAAAAGGCCGCCACTTTCATCACTACCTGGGTTTACAGCAAGTTTTTCTGTTCTTCGCCGGTAAAGAAAGGAATATGCATATAACCCCCTTCGCATAAAAAGGTGATTGTAACATTTTAATGATTTAAATATAGAATTTTATTTTAATATACGCTGTAGAACTTTTTTATATCATATAAAAAGTAGTTTTTAGTATAATATAACCTAGACATTTTATTAATGATGTAGAAATATTACTTGATAGCAGTATAAAAAATTTCATTAATAAAGAATCATAATTATATCTTTAAATAGTTTTTTTTTTCTCTTAAAATATGAGTTTCTAATAAATTATGTCATAGCTGATAGCACCAAGTACCGGTGTAGGATAGAATTTGCCCATGAGGCTTAGTTCAGGACCTGTATCCATCCATCCTCATTGTTGTGGCAAACCATAAGTACTTGCACAGGTATGTGATCTAACATATATTAATATATAAGGCTTAGCCATGACAACCCACCCTGATCTTGCACGACTTTGTAGCAAGGGGAAACACAAGTCTAGATATAATTGTAAAGCACGAATACGCTAATCACTGATCTTATTTTCCCACTCCCCCCTCACAAGAGCACCAGAAATGTTTGATGGGATGGTCAATGGTGAGCACCTTCACTGTGTGAAGCGAACAAAATAAATGGAGATATGGAATTTCATAAACTAGCCCCTTTGTATAATCTTATGCCATGTACTGGACTAGATTGCCAAGGTTATATACATTGAACAAGAAAAAAAATCCAATATTTCCATTACTTCGAAAGAATCGAAACATAAAAATCTCAGTCAAGAAACATTCATGAAAAAATCAATAACAAGCTTAAAACATTTATCAATTCAACCATAAGGATTTCTGAATTTCTTTAACAGCTCCGGTATTTCATATCCAAGCATGTCATCAACGGCTTGAATCATTTTAGGCTTTAATTTCTCAAATTTGTCGATGCTATAACCACTCAAAATCTCTCTGAATTGTTCTACATTAGGAAAATCACCAGCTGGTAGATGAAACTCCCTTTGAACCTGTTTTGCAAGATCATCAATGATAGGTAATAAATAAATTAAGGGAAACAAGGAAGGAGAAATGGAAGGAGGATACCTTTCTAAATTCATCTTCAAGATTATCTATAAGCCTTTGTTGAGCCTTAGCTTTGCCCATCATTGCAGGCATCTCCATCTTGAGATGGCTAATTAGATATGCATGAATTTTAGCAGATCTAGCACGCTTGACAAATTCATTGATCTGCACCATTCCAATAACATCAGCTTGTATGATACAAACAAACATGAGTATAAGCTAGTAGTAACCTGCCATATTCCTATAATTTACTCATTTGTACAACCAGGTGGTCTAGGTCCAACAATAATATGAAAATAAAACCATACCCGACTGTCGCATGCCTTTCTTGGAATATCGACCAAATCTGCAAGGAGATCATTCTGTTCCTTCTCAAAGAGTTCCTGTCCTAATGGGCCAACAAAGCCTTCATTTATAGGCTTATCATTGAATGAGCTGCAAAGCCAAGAAAGAAAAATAAACTTGCAACTGAAGAATGTCAAATTAATGCGAGAACGAATCCATTCATGTGATTTTAAGCAACGTGGGAAGATACTATGCATTATAAATGTGAATTTCACCCACAAAATGTTAAGAAAAGATAATAAGATCATTTTTCACCAAAACTATGGATAAATAAAAAAATCTTATAATGTTCAACTGTAACAAGCCAGCATATGCTTAAATGAATAGTAAATACTAAAATTGAGCCCTTGTAAAAAAGGCAACGAATCATTAATTGTATTTCAAAGATAACTAACCTACCCAATATATACACGCACAACTTCTGGAGTATTCAGAACTTTCCCCAGAGACCACATCAGTGCTCCATAAACTCTCATGAGCTACAGTATTACAATATGAGGCGCATAAGTAGGACAAAAATTAGAAAACAAACAGTCAAACATGTTTGGATCAGGTAAAAATGTAAAATTAAATTCTTGATACTGCCTTACTTGTTGAGTATCAATTTGATCTGCCTTATTCAAAACCACACGTATCTTGTCATCATGACCACGTAGGCAGGCAATCACACGTTTAAATTCATCACTAATGTCTAGTTTATGAGGATCAAATAGGAGAAGAATCAGATCACATTTTGCAGCAAACCAAGATATAACACCAGTAAAATCATAACTTCGCTGAGTCCTTTGCTTTTCTCCAGATAGGACACCAGGGGTGTCCACAAATGTTATTTCATCCAGCAGCTGAAAGAAAACATTGTATCAAGTTCAACCACAAATAAATAACACAGCCAATTGCTAATCAACCAAAAATGGAATTGGAAAAATATAGAAAACTCACTGGATGTGGCATTTGAGAACATTGGAACTTTGACAAAAATGAACCACCAAAAGTTGTCAGGCCACTAAAAGGCATGTCAGCATCAACAGCTATAGTATTTCCAGGAATACTCCTCTCATCAGGTCCAGACTACAAATAAAAAGATGTTTTGAACCTCCATGAACACAAGCAAAGCACAAATCAAAACAATGGAACAAATTAACAACTACAAAATGATTTCTGTTGCCACCAAAAGAATTTTTCAGTTTGGACTTGATTAACTTCCAAAGGCAATATTAGAAAAATGAAGATTATGGTACCATGACAACAACAAATCTGTCAGTTGTAGGCTCTGGTCCAATGTGTGCCCCTGTGAGAAGAGTAAGGTGACGTAGGATTAATAAAGTCATTTCTGCTCCTCTATCATCAATTTTATGCATCAAGGAATTCACATAAATATAATGCAGTTGCTGGGTCATCCACGACTTAACCAACCTGGATAATCACATCTTAGCAAATGTTTTATAAATGTTGTTTTCCCAGTGGAATATTGACCAAGAAGCATGACCATCGGTTTAGCATCAAAATCACTGTTGGTCTGAAAGGGACAGATCACAGACATTTCTTAAACTTGATATCATCATCATCATAATTACATGAATAATATGTCATGATACTACCTCATTCACACATGTAGTTCACAGAAATTAGCATATTTTATTCATATATTGAATGTAAATGTCACTTACCAATAATGGAGATACAAAATCATTGAATCGATAAGTGACCTCCAATGGTTTTAGCCGATCCACATACAATCTCTTCAAGCCATCAATTATTGATGTCACTGCATTGAGAGGTAACTAAGACAAAGCAAACTACTATTATTAGAATGTACCTGGCAACAAATTGAAACAAAGCAAGGCCATATGTAGTAGAGCTTGAAAAGAAAAAGAAAATCACAAATGCGCATTCCAAGTTGTTTTACATAGTAATTTCATTGTTTCAATATTGCCATCTAAACGTCACTGATTCATTGAGGCAAGAGAGATTGTTATCAATTCTGAATGGATCTACCTCTCAATATAATTCATCCAAGTAAAAAAAATGTAAATAAAGCATTCATTAATAAAAAGTGGCCTTTCATTTTTGCACCCCAAAATTATTTATCATTAATCCATTATAAACAGAAAATAGTAAATATACAAAATTTATCACATTTTTACATATTGGTTGTTCAACAGTAAAAACAAGGCGGACTTTATTTTTGTCAAAATGGGCACCAATTTGGAGGACTCACTTTCTTTACAGATTTTGAAGCAGCCCATGGACTAGGTGGCAGAGGCTGAGCAGTCCCTATGTATTATCGGTACAGTAAAATAATTCAATCGATATTAATTAAAAATACATTGTCATTTATAATGAAAGAAAAAAATTACATGTCTAACCAAATACATCAGGTTGGGCATTTATTGTTGAACCCGTTTTCTGAAAAAAACAAACAGAAAAGAAACCAATCAAAAATGGAATCAACAGAAATAGATCAAATGATATGATTTAATTGATATTGATAAAGCACAAAGTGAGATAAAAGGCACTGCTTACTGCTACTAAAGCATCAAGTCCTTCCATTACTGGAGGTTTAATATTTTTGTCATCAACTGAAATCAACAGAAATGGGACAATAAAATGCATTAAAACGAGTAAATAGTACAAAGTATTGAGAGCAATAGAAAACTTATGTTATACAGAAAGGAAACTCAGTCTCTGAATCCAACATATATATACACATATAGCATCAATATTTAAATCATTATGCAAAGTGAAACCAATACCCTCCCTGGTTAGGTGACTTGTAAAGTTTAGTAGGTTAGCCATTTCTGTGAGTATCAAGACCAGCAGATTTTCTCATGTCTGTTTTTTCTTTCAATATTCATTGAAATTTAAATGTATAATACCTAAGAAAACAAAAACATTAACAAAATTGCTGTTGTTGGTATCCATGATTTAAGCCTCATAGTCACACACCACGTGCCTAGCATCATGCCAAATGATTTACAACCAACAGATGAAGAGGTCATGAGACCTCACTTCATCATCCTTATCATGACATGTTGGATATATTTCATGTACATGTACATTCTCTCTTTTGATAAGGACCATAAGGTAAAAATCAATTCAAACAAATTATGCAGACATATATTATATGTCAAACAAGCCCATACCCTATTTACCTAAGGCAAATAGTAGGCAGCAAACGCATTAATCAGTGAACTTACTTTCAGTTTTAAGGATATCTGAGTTGATATCATATCCTGCCTGTGCCACAGCAATGAGCTGTTTATTGCAACAAACATTCAGTTTTGAAGTCAGATTTCGATATCAGACGATCCATTAAACTCTCAATATTTCGAAATCTCTAACCTGCATTGCGGTAACAAACTCTTCGAGACCTAAAAACCCTTGTCTTTTGGAATCCGCAATAGCCCAAACCTGGAGGGGGAGAATAGGGAATGATTAGTGAAATTTCACTAGAATAGGAAATGCAATTAAGACATTTTAACTTATGAGAAATGATTCTGCAGGGAAAAGAGTTCGCATAACTTAATTGGAGATTGAATAAAATTTGATGACTTAATTGTAATTGAAATGTGGAATTAAAAAAAAAAAAGGAAGGAAGGAAGGAGTGTATACATGCTTGAGTTGAGAGCGAGACAAGTTGGAGAGAGCGAAGAACTTGATAGCATCATTCCCAGTGATACGTCCATCTCTATCTACGATCAAATAATGAATGAAAAGCAAAAAGATTAAGAGTATTAAGAATCGGCTGCGAAGCAAATTGAAGAATAGAGCAAGTGAAGGAAGCAGCAAAACCTGAATCGGCCAAGTTGAACCATTGCTGGTACGTCTTCATTTGCTCTTTCGAATCCGAATCCATCCAATCGGATACCGTTTTCATCTTCGGAACTAGGCAAAGCAACTCAATCTCAAGGGTTTTGTTTATAGTTTACAGATAGTTGTTCTGTTCAGTTGAGACTTGAGAGTTCCTTTTCCTTCCTTTTTAATTTTCAAAAGATTATTACTAACGCATCCAGGTCGAGTTTCGATGTCCTCCTGCTTCGCATTGCCCACTACTTCAACTGAAAATGGGGATTTTATTTCGTTGTGATTAGCGTGTATGATTATTTGTTTGGAGTGGGGCCCTCGAGTTTAATATAACACAAAACCAGGGGATCCTTTTTACCACCGGGTATGTTCTGGAATATGGACTACAGACAGTACAGATTACACTTTCTTTCTTGCCATTTTGAACTTTTGAATTTGCAGCGCCACATCCAACCTCCAATCCATTATTAAAAGGTGAGTATTTTAGGAAAAGAAAAATGTCTAAGTGGGTATTTGTAGTTTTAATTTTAACTCAAATAATAATCTCAAACTGTATGTCTGCATTTATTTTTTGCCTTTATTTATAGTTGTAGATAATAAGTCTGGGTTGATTTTGGCTATTTGATTAAGTGAATAAATTTTACTTGGTATCTTTATTAAAACTCATTTATTAATTTGTATTTCTATTAGAATTTCATATTATTTAATTTTTGTATGTTAAAATAAAAGAAGAAAAATACAAAACATGAGACCATTCCCAGTTTTATGATTTTTTAAGTTAAAAAATAAAAAATATTCATATCTGAATGAAAGATTTGGCAGCAAGTGCAACTCATCATTATTGAGTTATGGTGAGTAACACAACTTACAACTTCAACACAGCTAAACTATAATTACTAAGTGGACTCTTTTGTCAACACGGTAAAAAATGGCGTAATTGTTGCAGTTGCAGTTATTACTACCTTCGTCCCTAAATATAAGAACATTTTAACTAATTTACACTCTTTAAAAAAATTGGTTAAGTTAGTTAATAGCAATAAATTTGTCATGATTTACTATACTTTTCCAAAACTAGCCCTAACACTTATTACTATCTCTCTTCCCCCCTCTCTCTCATCACTTGGTTAATGCATTGGAAAAGGTAGAGTGATTGGGTGATTTGTACAATAAATAAGGACATTTTAGTCAAAAAATAATTAATGCAATTGATTTTTTGGAAAAGTTCTTATATAAAAGGACTTTCATTTTTTTGTAAAGGTTCCTATATTTAGGAACGGAGGTAGTAATAAATTAGAGTCATTCATTCATCAATGAACATACTCACATCTTGAGTTGGTGTTATATATTTCAATTTCAATTTGTCAAAACAATAATAATAAATATATATCCCAAATAAATTAAAAAACTTTATGGTGTAAAGAAAATGAAGCACAACTGAACAAACGAGAGATGCACACAAAAAAAAAACAGACGAGGCTTCTTGGTTCTCACATTAAACTGTCTAAATTTAAAGTCCGATGCTCGAAAAAGAATGATAATTCCAGTTTAAAAATTGAGTCTTCCGTGGGTCAAAGCCAAGTGCACTTCGTGTTCATTTGCGTTCACTTGAAAATAAACAGCAACAGAACTGCATCACAATCATGACAATATTCTTAATCGTAACGGTGTTGGTAAATCATCGATCACCTTAGATGGATGAAGCAAATTGCCAAGATTAATGCCAAATGAATAAAAGTAACAATTCCTCCTTATGTAAAAGTATTTCAACATGATGTTTTTTCTGGTAATTAGTTTCAACAAATTAACATATATATAAATAGAATAGAATAGACTGGAATGTAGGAGGTAAGATTACCTTGGATAATATGGAGGAAGGCCTGCCACATTGACTCTGGATATTAGAACAGTTGTTTAGTGACAGAGCCTTACTGGGGATGGGGATGGGGATGGGGATGCGGCGAGTCTCAAGTTCCTTTTCTTTTCTTATTTCGTTGAACATTGCAGTATATCCCTCTCCTGATTTGGGGTTCGTGACATCCCAAGCACCAAATTCTGGTATTGGTGTTCCTTCATGGTTCTGCCTTGTACAAACCCATCATAAACTTGATTGATTAAAAAGCCAATAAAATATTATTATTAGCCATAATTAGCTAGCTAGCTTTATTTAGACAGCAATTAATTAATAACCATTATGCTGGGCTGGAACCATTGATATATTTCACACGACTATTAATTGAATACCAGTTGAGTGACAGAGCCAAGAGACTCACAGTCACAGCATGGTGATTAGAGGAATGGCTTCCAGTTCCACCTTTGCGTTTAATTTGACCCGAAGAGAAGCAGCTACCAATGAAACTACCTCCTCCTACAGGCTCTACCGTGAAGCTACCCCAAGTACTTTGGTGCGAGAAGTGGCGTCTGGTTAACCTGGTATTGCTTTCCGCCTCCTTATTAATATGCCTTGTTTTTTTCTCTAGAGCTTGTAGTACTATGGGAACTAATACGAGGAGAAGCCTTCAATGCATCGTCATTGTTTTCAACACCTCTCATGTACAGATTCAAGGCCTCTGGATCTTTTGGATTTCTAATTGCCTGCATTCTCAAAACATACACATGTTGTGTATGGGACGCTGTGATCAGTGTCCCAATTGCCAAAATTTGGGACATGATCAGAATGCTGTTGACAGTCGTTGATGCCAATTAATTCTAAATATGTTCAATATGACTATATATTCTCTCTAATCAACAAAATCTAACAAATCACAATTAATCTTACTAGAATACTAGTAGAACAAATAATATTAAATTATTCAAATTAAGTAATCCGAATGCACACACATATGTATTATGTAGAGGCCCAGACACCTATTGCTCATTATCCAGGACTGCTTTGGCATGTGTGGTTGCTTTGGATCGATTATGTTTTTCACATGTAAAAAGACAACGTAATAGTGTATCTCATGAATTAACCTATCTTGCTGCTTGATTTTACCCAGTGTGTATACAGGACACTGCAATTAATCTTTGTTCGTGAGATAATTCCCAGTAAATTTCTTAATAATATATGCATGCAGGACTAATTATATTTACATATGAGTGGCGCCTTTGTTTCCAATGTCCTTTAATTTGCAAGTGTGTCAAAAGCCACGTGTTTCAAAACTATGGGCATGGCCAAAGGAAATTAGCATGCGAAGGAAAAACGGAAAAGAGAAAGAATTTCTCATATTTTAATACCCAATTAAGAGATGTTTAGTATGTAGTATGGTCACTTACCGTCATATTATTGTGTGTTGAGACAGAAGTAGCAGCAGCCAGTAGAGTTATGATTGTTAAGAACTCAGCACTGTGGTCTTATGACGAAGGTGGACAAACTTTGAACCCAGAAATTGGAGTACTGCATGACCAACAAAATAAATCGATGGTTACCAAGCTTCTTCTACCATGTAGAATGCTTAAAAAATTCACGTCGCTTGCTTCTGATTTGGGGCCTATTTGGATTGACTTATGTAGAGCTTATGAACACAGCTTACGACTGATTCATAAGCTGTTTTGGACTTATTTTTCATAAGCTACCCAAGAGAGCTTATCAAAACAGCTTATGACTTATATAAAATAAGTTTTACTATAATTTTTCTTCGATTATAAAAGTAGCTTATACAACTTATGCTATAAGCAGTAGATAAACTTGTTATCCAAACATCGCCCTGCAGTTCAACAAAATCAATTCAGTGTATTAATCATAAAAAATAACACATTGACATTTGTTTTGTCTTTTAAAGAAAATTAATGTCAATTTATTTATTTAATCATAAAAAGTGACGTTAATTTAGTTTTTTCGTTAACATTTTTATTAACAATGTTTTGGTAGTTTTTTTTAGTAAAATACACTCTCGTCCCATGAGAGATTACAATATTATACTCTTTTTTTCTTTTGTTTAAAAATGCATATTCCATTCTCTCGAGCAATATTAATATTATATTCTCATCTCTTCTTGTTGAAAAGCATACACTTTCTTCACTTTAAAGATAAAAATATAATACGTTTTCTCCATTTTTGTAATTTTTTATTAACGTAAAAGTTAATTTCTGTTAAAATATTTTTTATTACCATAATAACCTTTTATCTTTAATTTTATTTCTGTTTTTGTCTCATTTTCTTTCATATTCCAATTTTTGATTCCTGAAATCAGAATCACCGTTTCACTGTTGTGGTGGTGAACGGCGGTGAAATGATGATTCTAATTTCAGGAATCAAAAATCAGAATGAAAAAAAAAACAAGATAACAACGGAGATGAAATGAAAAATAAAAAGTTATTATAGTAATAAAAATATTTTAATAGAGATTAATTTTTACGTTAATAAAAAATTACAAAAATAGAAAAAAGTGTATCATATTTTTATCTTTAAAAGTAATAGAGTGTGTGTTTTTTAAAAAAACAAGAAAAAAATGTAATATTGATATCTTTTAAGAAAAAATGTATTTTCAAATAAAAGAAAAGAGAAATATAATATCGAGAGTTGATATACTTTCGGGCTTTTGCAATGTAGATACAACACACCCTGCCTATTATTTTTAGAAAAGTAAATTAATCTCATGTGGATTTTTTCATATATTAAAATAGAGGTCTGTTAATTTGATAAAAGTATTGGATGAAAATAGAGGTCTGTTAATTTCATATACTAACAAGGACTCTCCGTGCAATGTATGAGCATTTTCATAAAATACGAAAAGAAAAATAATAATCAAAATATATTAAACATTAAATTATAAAATATTTATAATATTTTATATTCAGTGATATTTATAAATACAATATTATATTTAATGTTTAATTGGAGAAAGTATTGATAAAAAAGAAAAAAGAAAAATAGAATTAAGGAGTAAATTTTCACTTCGACTATTAAGAAAAAAAATTAATTTGGCTTGTTTAAATATATAAACTCTAAAATTTATTTTAATTGACAAAAATTATTTTAACAGTAATAAAAAATATAGATATTAAAATACTTTATTTAATAATTACTAATAGTATCTTACTATATTTAACATTTAATTGGAAAAATATAAATTACAGAAATTAAGAAAAATATAAATCAAGGAGGATACAAATTTTATTCAATTGAATATTAAGTATAGAGAATTTGTTTTTGACAAAATAAGTATAGAGAAATCAACAATGATTGAATTTAATATAAGCATTTAAATTAAATATTTAATTGGATTACTGTTTAGTGTTTACCGTGTCGGCAATGCACCTTTGTGATCTAATTTTTCCAGACGCAACTACTAGTGTATTGTCCAATTGAAATATTTAAAGCCACCATCACCATCCCCACTATCACCAGGAAGCTGGTACAAAACCTTAAAATTATACAAGGAGAACCGAATGAATTAAGGATCGTACAATTTTGGTTATTTATTTTTTTAATTATACAAATTTGGTTCTTTGGTTATCACGAGTGTGCAATTTTTGTCGTTTAGATTTCAATTGTGTGATTTTAGTTTACAAGTTTCATAAATGTGCAATTTTGATTCCGTTATCTCAATTATTACAATTAAATCTGCATTACTATGTTATTTTTAACACAAAAAACAACCTAGACACTAATGAAACTGATTTTTAGGTTTTCTTTGAGCCATACAGATTATTAGTATTAAAAATAATACAATAATAAATAAACTTGATTGTAATCCAAAATAACACAATTATGGTAGACAGAGACTAAGTTGCACAATTAAAACTTAAAACCAAAATAGTGCCATTAAAACTTAAAAAACAATTGTTAATAAAAAAAATTTGAAAAACAATTATACAGTAATATTTAAAAAATTAAAAGTATAATTAAACCTTAAAAAATAAAAAAAGCAAGAAGGATAAACAAAGAAGGCCACTTTACACGTGACATGACACAGGAACGAGTTTGATTGGGGAAAAGCGGTTTGAGTTTTTCGTGGTGGCTTCCGATCTCAGCATATTCTTCTTTTCTTACTGTACACGTCCCCGTTTCCACTCATCCCACACAAGACTCGAAAGCATCTTACCGAAGATCCTCTACCCTACTCCTCTATTCCCCTATTGATTCCAAACCCTCTCTCTCTCTCTCTCTTCCTTTGTTCCTATATATTCCAAACTCACTGTGCTTCCTATTATTATATCTATCTATATCTATATATGTAAATAACAATATAGATCATTAGATCCCGCAAACTGGAGATCCCTTGAATCGTTCCTCTGCATAACATTGCACCTTTCACTGTTCAGTGTTTTGGCGCCAAAACCATGAAGCTCGACAACTGCAACGGCCAGATGTCCCTCGCTGCCGACGCATCCCCGCCGCACAACGCCGACGACGCCGACGAGATATTCGTGCCGCCGCTGAACTTCGCGATGGTCGACAATGGCATTTTTAGGTCCGGCTTTCCTGATTCTGCCAACTTCGGATTCCTGAAATCCCTTCGTCTCCGTTCCGTAATGTGAGTTCGGTTTCCCTTTCTGTAGTATTGCATGACCCGTGACTGCATTTGAAGGTATTGTTTGGGCGATCCGTGTATGTATATGATTTATTGATTATGTTTTCGTGCAGATGTTTGTGCCTTGAACCGTATCCAGAAGCGACTGCGGAGTTTCTGAAGGCCAACGGAATAAGGCTTTATCAATTCGGGATCGATGGCTGTAAGGTTTGTATCTTTTTTTTTACTTGATTGCCCTTTATACTCTGAAACGCTTCTTTTTATTGTTGTTTTTTTTTTAATTAAACTTTCTGGTTGTCTTGCAATTTACTAGAATTATTTGATTCCAACGTGTTGCATACTTGCATGATGCTTTGGAAAATTGTCAAGCCACTTCTCTGTTTGTTGTAATTTCCCGTTCCAGATTTGGTATAATTTTCAAATCTTAGTATGTGTTACTATTTTGATCTGTTGATGCAGTGCTGAATACAATTCGATTAGTAATATGAATATGAGTTTGAATATCTGGAATAAGATATACATATACATAAGATATACATGTGTCAAATTGCTTTTCTTAACTGAGATTGCACAAGGAGATGGAGTAAATCTTCTTGAAGGCTACATCTTCAGAATTGAATGTTCATTCTAGACTCTCTTGAAAATAAATAACACATTGGGATAACTAACACCCGGCATATATGCAATATTAGTATGGGCCATGTAACCAAGTATTTTCAGTTGTTTTAAGGCTTGTATTAACTAAAATTAAGTGTCACACTAAATTAGTATGGGCCAAGAAGCTACGTGCCTTCACTTATAGGTCTCCTTATGGCCTACCTCATTGGTTAATGGTTTATTCAATTCAAACAGTTTATTGTGAAGGTTGAACTAATCCGGTCTTAAATAGGAATAGTTTTGTGCTTTTAGATATAAGCATTATTTGAAATGGTTGTAAGTTCCAATGCCCCTAGAGAGGTATGGATTTCTGTTACAGATTAGCAGGGCTGGTGTCTCTTCAGTTTCAAGGGCCAATTCCATTTTGAAAGTAAACTGTTTGATTTGAAAACCTCAAACATTTACTTGAACTAAAGAGAATATCGATTGCTTGTAAAGTCTGCCGTGTTCATTGGATTCATAGGGGGAAGTTCATTTAGACTTTTTTCAAGCAATCCTTTAGAAAACCATTTGGTTTTACTTTAGTGTAACAGTTTATGTGAGCTATACCCCTGATAATTTCGTGTTTAAACACTGCTCAATTTCTTTATTCTTATTAACATTGATATACTAATACTATTTAGTGGATAAGCTTATTTTGATGCATACTGCTGAAATCCCCCCCCCCCCCAAAAAAAATCTTCAAGGTCCTTCCCAGAAAACAAAATCTAATATTTGTATTTACTCTTCTATTCTCATTTAGTTGTAGTGTTACATATCACCCTGGACGGAACCATTTCTCTATTACAAATTGCTGCTAAAATTAAATTATTGTCATGGTTTTAGCTTGTAATTGTGTGTGCGTGTGCAGTCTTTCAGCTTACATGATTTCCAGTTCTATCTGTGCTTTTTTTTGCATCCTCAAGCCAATCGGGGATAAATTGTAGCTTCAATCCCTTTATCCTAACAAACATCTCATATTTATGTTGAATAATGAATTCATGAACACTAGCCAGCCCAGACTCCTGTGTTCCAGAACAGCTCTAGAGTCAATTCTGTGCTCCATCCTCTGTCATAAAGCTATTTTAGAATATGCATTCGTATTATTTACTACCCTTGGCAATGTCTTCTTTCATTTAAGATGTTCAGAACAAACTTAAAAATCTCTTTACCTCCACCTACTAACAGTAACATCCATACTATCTGTATAATACATCTCGTACTAAAACCAAACATCGGAGTTTTAAAAGGAGAATCCAGGGCTAGCTGGACAGATAGCTTTAAGTCGCTCCTGTTTAAATGAATTTGATCTTTGTGTCTAGAGAGTAGAGATTATTTCAGCTTCGAGGAATGGTCTTTAAAAGCAGTCTACCTTAGCTTACACAATAGCAAAATTTAAACTGATACCTCTCACACTACATGTTTCATGCTATTAGGTGAGTAACCTGACTTTTCTAAGTGCTACTCCAATATACTTTGTACAATAAGGACTCTTTTTCTTAAGAGATCAATCTTTAGCAGGTGCTTGAAGGTGTCTCCTATGCTGAATTTGCTCTTAATTTTTGTAATCATCATTGAGTTTTTCTACAGGGTACAGTCTTTATGTGTTGGGAACGTACTGGGTTATCTCCCTTGGCATTGAATGATAGCATTAGCACCCTCCCTCCCCACCAAAAGGAAAAAGTAAATAAATTGCCTTCTTCCGCCCGAGGTGCCAGCCTGCCAGGCAAGGGTGGAGAGGCAAAAGATCGAGAATATGATATTTTAACTGATTATCTAAAGAACCATAGTTCTGCACACTGATTACACATAATCTGGGCAGGAACCCTTTGTCAACATCCCAAATGATACGATTCGTGAAGCTTTGAAAGTAGCCCTTGGTATTACAAAATCTTGAACTTCACTCCTTTAATAGCACAGTTTGTTCAGTGATATATTAACCATATTGGTACGCGTTTTTATTTCTCCAGATGTTAGGAACCACCCCGTGCTGATTCATTGTAAACGAGGGAAGGTATACCACTTTCTTCTATGAATATTTGTTTTTGTTAATGTTTTTGAATTATTAATCTCCAATAGTTCGGTGATTTTACAATGAACAGCACCGAACTGGTTGTCTCGTGGGATGCATAAGAAGATTGCAGAGGTGGTGTCTATCCTCTGTTTTTGATGAGTACCAAAGGTTTGCTGGTGCCAAGGCCAGAGTGTCAGACCAGAGGTTCATCGAATTGTTTGATATTTCTAGTTTTAAGAACAACCCACTGGCATTTTCATGCTCAAGGAAATAGGAATTGAAATAATGGGGGCAATTTAGAAAGCTGCTGCTTCCTCCCATGGAGTATTTCCATGATGAAGTGAAGTATCATTACTAGTCTTTTTATATTCGTTCACTGAAAATTAGAGCAGGATGAGTGGGAATTGGAATAATGGGGGCAATTTAGAAAGCTGCTGCTTGGACACGTCTACTTTCCTTTCCTGTTTCAATGTTCGATGCCTAATCTCAGGCGCTGCTTCTGCGTTTATTTCCCTAGTCAGTTACTATGCCCCCATTGAGCTGGACTCAAGGTGGACCTGGTAAAAAATGTTCCACTTTGATATATTAATAAAATAATGATGGGTTGAGATTAAAGACAGACATGTTAACACAAGTAGCAAATACAGTTGTAATTTGCAATCATAGTCAGAAAGCTAAGCTAAAACATTTTTTCTATTTTCAAATAAATAGGAAATGAAAACAGAAATAAACCGGTGTTAAACAAGAACTTATTTTCATTTCCTGTGAGTTCTGAAACCAAATCCCCTCCCTTTCTAACCAATTTCTATAACTGCATTTTTGCTTAACTTTGCCATTTCTTTGTTTTGACTTTTCCATTTCTTTACTTGGCACATTGCAATTTAATTATTCATTGAAAATAACACTGGGGAAACCGAGGTCCGTTCAAGGGCCATGACAACTTCACCCAAGTACACAAATGTAAGCTCGTTATATAGTGCTTCAATGGTAAAAGCAGCAGTGAGTGGCAATTTGGTAAAAAATGGGATGTGTCGAGCAATAGTTTTGAGGAGACAGTGATTGCCCGAATTCGGATTCTCTGCAGTTAGAGAAATCACGAATTCACGCAATCATATAATTTCGATCCTCAGATAAATCTAATGTTTCATATCACACTACTGTCCCAAGGGGTGCACAACACCAAATCAGCTTCAACACTCCCACCCAACAACAAAATCTTCACCCGAGAGCTTCCTGCCATAACCCATCGGGCCTGATATTCTCGACACCTATTCCAGCAAGAGCTCTGGTTCACGGTGTTTGCAGGGGAAGAAAGATGGAGAGGACAACACTTGATGAGGGTGGGTTAGAGTCTTAGAGAGATTGAAAGTGGTGGGATGTGAGGGTGGGTTCACGGTAAGCTCAATAGTGGTGATGTCGTGCTGGTGGTTGTCGATGGAACACTTCACAAATAGAGGTCTTGATCACAGCACGGTGGACCAAGAAAGGCTCGGGGGTGATGAGTGATGACGGGATGGTGCTGGTTGCATGTCACGAGTCTTTCTTTAATTTTTTGAGAGATATAATATGGACTGTTAGATGAACTCAACGGTGGAGATAGAAGTGACTGCAGTGACTGTGGAAAATCTTTGACCGCGGTGAATCCGAATTCGTGATTGCCCTCCCTGCCTGACAATAGATATAAAATACATTAAAATGGTTTGCCCCAAAGTCCCAAACCACCTGTTAAAAATTTTCATTTTTGACCTCGAAGATAACTGAGCTAATGCAATGGTTCAAGGCCTCGCACTATGTTTTCTTTCCATTTTTTAGTTGTAAAAAGCACAATAGATTGGATTAGATTTCTTTTCTCCCCTCTATAATGCGTATGAATAAAACTAATTTAATTTAATAAACAAACAATTAAACCATCAATCAATTAGAAGAAATTTTGATTATAAATTACAATCTAACTTAAAATATAGCTAATCTTTTAACACAAATGTTTTTAAAATATAACTCAGGCATTATAGAGGCTACTAAATTGATTTGTGAATTATGATTTAGTACTATTTATTAGTGGTTGTCACATGATTATTACAGTGATTGTCATATGGCAAACTCTAAATGAAACACAGATTTTTCGCGTGTCTATAGTCGTCACATAACTTAAAGTATTGATCCAGCACTGTTCTGTGTACTTGGTGTGCCAAATAACTGCATCCATGGTTTTCAGACCAGTAAAAAACAACAGTTGTTGTCTCAAGTTAAGAGTGAAAGAATATGGGAGGAATAAAATTGGCAAGCACTCCCCTAATCTGACAACACTCATCGTCCCTAAAAGCAATTATCATCATAAACACACCAAAGGACTGTCAATCATGAGAAGCAGAACAACAAAAGATAAACACGTATATGCTTGAATTATAAAAAGATGAAGTGAGAATGTAACGAGTGCATCAGTGAATGAAGAGAGTCCGCACGGATATGCATCTAATGTGCATCTCCACTCGGTTCAAAGTGAAGAAATTTTGATTTACACATCATTTGCACATTTTTCGCTTTAGATTTAAAATTTTATATTTTTTCCAAACATTGATGGTAGAATCCGACCAGGAAAAATAGTGAAAATTAAAATGAAAAGAAAGCCAAGGGAAAAAGAAACAAATGTAGACGAGGAACAATCGATACGCCAATCAAAGAAAGGACGACCGAAACGATGACTCGCCCATTGTGTTTGTTATACCTCAATATTGGGACGCGATGGCAGAGACACTTTTAACAGTCTTGCCATTCTCTTTGTAACAATTGAGGCCTTTCTTTTTCCACTAATAAATAAATTCAAAACAAAATAATTCAAATTCTCAGTATGTATATTGTATGCATGTATAAGATAAAAACAAGTAGTTTTGTGACAACCATCATCGCCTATGCGCTGTTTTCTGTCTTCGCCGTGGGACATGCGAGGATGGAGACTGAGACTGATCAGTGTGGATCTCAGGAATGGGGGCAATTTATAGTTGATGCCAACCCTAATCTAACCTAACGGAGCCATCATTTTCAGTGGACCAAAATACCCTGCTTCATTTGCTTAATTACTAAAATAGCCTTTAATAGTACTACTAAAATCGTTGTGATTCATACTTGATTGATATGGAAGGTCAACAGCAGTTTGGGATGATTCTTTAGATCAGAGGGTTGAGGATGAGCAAGGTGCGTGGGACCCACACCCCACCCGATCTAATAAGAAACTGATCCAACTATCTAGGGTTTCGTACTTCCTGAAGGCCAAAACCCAACCAACACTCGTGATTCATTCTTTCCCTCAACTAAACTAACACCATTTTTCATTTCTCAGTTCTTCTAGATTCCTCCATTGGAACTGCGCCTATTCATTCACCTCCTCCTCACGGGTAAGTCGCTCTCTGTTTGGCCTCGGCTTCATCGGATAGATAGATAGATAGATAATTTTAGTTTACTGGTTTTGTTGTATTGGTTTTGATTTAGATATCTAATTGGGTGTGGAAAAAGAGAGAGAGAAAGGATAATATGGGGAAATCAGGGGGTAGAAGAAAGAAGGGTGGTGCTGGTGGTGGTGGTTCCGTTGATAACAGTTCAGCCTCTGCCCCAATGGCTAATGGTGGGGTGGAGTTGGATTCGTCGATTTTTTTTAAGAAAGCACACGAGCTGAAAGAAGAAGGGAATAAGAGATTCCAGAATAAGGACTATGCGGGTGCCCTTGAACAGTATGAGAATGCCCTTCGATTGACCCCCAAAATGCACCCTGACAGAGCAGTTTTCCACAGCAAGTAAGCAAAAGATTTCCTTCGTCGAATTCAGTTCTGATCAAGTACAAGGATAGTGATGGTGATTTGGTAACTATAACCTCCACCGAAGAACTTAGATTGGCAGAGTCTACTGCTGATAGCCATCTCCTTAAAGAACCTGAAGCAGATCAAAGTGATTCTGTTTCAATGCTGAGACTACATATTGTTGAAGTTAGTCCAGAGCAGGAGCCTCCTTTATTGGAAGATGAGGAAGAAAAACCTGTTGAGAATGAAGGGGCCAAGGGAGATGAGAGTGGATCCCATTCTTCCCTTGGTGAATCTGTCTCCGAGATTCCTGATGCCGAGGTTGATAAGATAGGGAAGGATGCTCCAAAGGAAAAGGCAGCAGCCACAGGAGATAATGAATGCAAAGAAGTGGAGATGGATGACTGGTTGTTTGAGTTTGCTCAACTTTTCCGCTCACATGTTGGTATTGACCCAGATGCTTATATTGACTTGCATGAGCTTGGAATGGAGCTTTGTTCAGAGGCACTTGTGGAAACAGTAACTAGTGAGGAGGCTCAAGTTCTATTTGACAAGGCTGCTTCAAAGTTCTAGGAGGTGGCAGCATTGGCATTCTTCAACTGGGGTAATGTTCACATGTGCGCTTCTAGGAAGCGGATCCCTGGGAAGGAGGTAGTGGCAGAATAGCTTCAAGTGGCTTATGACTGGGTCTGGGAAAAGTATTCTTTGGCAAGAAAGAAGTATGAGGAGGCACTCTCGATCAAACCAGACTTCCATGAGGGACTGTTGGCTTTGGGGCAGCAACAAATTGAAATGGCTAAACTTCACTGGTCTTTTGCACTTGCTAAGAAGATAGATCTATCGGACTGGGATTCTACAGAGACTCTTCAACTTTTTGACAGTGCAGAGGAGAAGATGAAAGTTGCGACTGATATGTGGGAGAAGCTGGAGGAACAGAGAGCTAAAGAGCTGAAGGACCCAAATGCAACCAAGAAAGAAGAACTATTGAGAAGAAGAAAGAAACAGGGGAGTGCTGCAGAAGGTGAGTCCTCCGGTGTTGGCGGTCAGGGTGAGATATCTGCAGAAGAAGAAGCTGCTGAGCAAGCAGCAGTCATGAGATCACAGATTCATCTCTTCCGGGGCAATATGCTTTTCGAAAAATCCCAAGTTGAATGCAAATTAGGAATGAGTGGTTGGAAGAAAAACCTGGATGCTGCAACCGAACGTTTTAAGCTTGCAGGAGCTTCTGAGACAGATATTTTGATGGTTCTAAAGAATCATTGCTCAAATGGAGATGCAAAAGGAGATGATAAAAAGGTCTAGAGCCCACAACCCAATAAGACTGGTGAACTAGAGATCAATAAGGCTAACCAAATATGAAATAAATGACGTGGCTCTGAAATCTCTTTTGCTTCTGTTTAGTTGGGCCATCAATGATAGACTCTGGACAAGGAATATCCTTGTCATTAAGAGCTCAAAAGTGATGTCTGGATTCTTTTGAAATAGAAATTGAAACTTTAGGGTGCCTTAACTAGATAGCTCTGCCCTTTTGCTATTTTTTCCCTCTTTCTCTGAAGTTCTCGGTGATCTGATGAAGGGAGATTGTTTTGAACATTATTTACACAGTTATTAATTTCCAGTGATCAATTTCACTTGCTCAGTCATTCTTTGCCCCTGCTTTGTTCGTAATACTGTTGCAAACTTGCAATTTATTGGGGATTGCATGCTTGTTCAAGTCTTGGCATTTGCTTTGCTGGGTCTTACCGATATGCTACATTTATAATTTATTGCTGATTTTATAAAATGAAGTTTTATAGGATTATGCCTTGAGTGCGTTTCTTTCATAGACATGATTAATGTTGGAAATTTGGCGGGAGTTTTAGAGCAAGACGCTCGAGAAGCTTCTTGTTAGTAAAAGTAATATTGCAAAGGAAACAAAAATAGATAATTTCCTCTGCACGATGTTTGTGAATCCAATTCTAATGGAGAGACGCGGGCCAATAATCTTCTGATGGATAGTTTCTATCATTGAGTGGAGAACTATGACATGAATGAACAGATTAGTTGTCACAAAGTGCGTAGGACAAGTTTCTTAGTTCTGTGATTGATGAGTGAAAGAAATGGATTCGAATAAGTCAATATTTATGTCTTACACGTTTCAGCCTATAGCCATTAGATTACGTGCCATGTTGGTATTTCCCAAGTGGAAAAACCCACTGATCTTTGCTTTCTCAAATAAGTTCTATAATTTACCAACACAAAATGGGTACTGAATTGTCTTCACATACGTTTCTTCTTAATGACAGAAAAATTAATTTTGTATAATCTCTTTACATATTTTTTTTTATTTTGTTTAAAGGACAGCAGGAAAAGATGTGCCTTGTGTGTTGGCTCGGGTCCCGGTTGGGCTTGTGCTGGGTTTTGTTTTGGTCTTTTGTTTTCTTTGACTCTTTAGCTCTCTTTTACCTAAAAAAAATATCGTGTTTCTTCTTTGCTTTTCATATTTCAAAATGCAGTGCCCCCCCCCCCCCCCCCCCCTTGTCCTCTTTAGATCCATCTGAACAAAAGGGTAAGGGCAAAGGAAGTATTTTTCTGAATCTACTAAAATTCTGATTGTTCCTTCCCTTGTATGTTTAAGGATATATATTAGATACCCATATCATATGCGTACCCCGAAAAGCTAATATAAAACTTAACAAGGTAGGTTTGTTTCCGATTTGAACATTCTGTGCATGATAGTGAGTCTAGTTATGAATCAACTAAAGCAAAAGTCAGAGGAGAGGATCATGTAATTTTCTCATCTAGTCGCCTGTAGCTTTAGATTTGGGTATTTTAACTTGCTTAGTCACTGTTGACCAAAAAAAAAAACTTGCTTAGTCACTATCATTAAAGACTTGCTCATACATGTTGTTGGTTTGCTTGCTAAGGGTGTCTTTTGACTAAAAAAGTTGGCACCTTTTGTTTGCGGTTGGTGCAATGTGGGGAATGCATCTATTGTCTTATTTCTTGCAAAACCGCAACTTCTCTTGGTGATGCTTGCAATGAGAATGCATATTCAGTCCTGCATGAGATTCTTCTACAGAACAGGACCTCGCTTGAATTGATTCAATTAATCAGGATTTTTTTTTCATTTTAAAATATATAGAATGGAAATTAGTATTGTTGGTAAACATTAGCCCATCAATTCAACAGACAACCTTATCCACACTGTCGTCTGCAATGCATTCCTTCATACCCTTTTCTTTTTTGGTCGAACCTTCATACCCTTTCATGTTAATGACTTGCACGCTCCTCATCTTCTTTTTTTTTGGTCAAGACACGCCCCTCATCTGTGTCAACGTATCCAACAGGTTTCTGAGTAATTTTATTTAGCAGCTTAGGTCGGGAAGTAGGTGGATTTTAGTAATGAAATGGGCCTTCTGGCCCAATTAATTATTATGACTAGCTAGTTGAAATTGCCCATGTAGCTTTCACCAAAAAATTGCTCATGTAGCTTTTATAAAGCAGAGCAAACAGTGAAACCATAGTCCATTGTTAGTTCTCTCATCAACTAAAAAGACCTACTTTTTTTTACCAAAAAAAAATGACCTACTTTTTTTTCGACCAAAAAAAAATGACCTATTTTTTTCCAACTCTTATACTGATACTGATAGCCACTCAGCGTTCGTTCTCAAAGCCAACTATCATGCTTTCATACCAACTTTGGATTCTTAATATTATCAACATTCTGGTTTGGTTGCTGTCCAATGTCAAGGGTTCAATAATTAACATTATTTTATTGGATGCCTTTCGGTTCCTCAAAAGGGAACTTGGAATTTACAAGAATTACCAATGAGAAAAACATCAATGAGTCACGGAATTATTTTTTTTTGAAAAAAGAAGGAAAAACTGCTATGACAATATAATTTCACGAGGACAAAGAAGTTACACATAATGATAAATGTTTTACGAAAACACACATGGGGTATGTTTGGATATATAGCTTAAAAGTGTTTATTCAATAAATGTTTATCATATCATTTTTGTAATTGAAGAGAGATTGAAGTTAAACTCCACATAATATGAAGCACGTAGTTGAAGAGAGAAATCTAACGGTTCTACTGTGTGGTGACATGATTTGAACTCTGAAGCACGTAGTTGAGTTATTCTCTTTCCTTTTACATCTTAATCAAGGTAATGCTTATATGGAGAATCATGAAACAAAATTCTTCTAATAAGAAATTATGAATTACACCAAATTTTTTATTTCAAGAACCCAATAAATTTCGAGAAAGTCCCCCAAAATGCTTAGGAGTTATAAAAGATATCTAGGCCACTTTTATGTCTTTCACAACTTTCACCATTCTAGCAAGTACGTAATTTTTCCTTAAAAAAAGAAAGCAAGTAGGTAATTTTCCCCCCTATTACACGACATGATTATTCCAAACCATAATAAGCCAAAGAAGAATAGTGGGAATTCCTTAAAAAAAATGGCTAAGATCGGGTTACTTTCTGAAACAGTGCATCGACACATGACACTAACTTAACCATCACAGACAGAAACAGAAACTATCAGATCGAGCTAATATTTTATTTTTGAACTATATGTTTTAGATTTATGCTACACATGCACATATCGGCGCATCCATACCAATTTCAAAGATACCAAAAGCATTCAGTAAGCTTAGTAGACATACAAAACTAATAATATATATAAATATAATGCTCCCATGACTCATCTCAGGCCTAGACAGTTGCTATGGGACCTAGATTATTAATGCTGGACTCCAAGTCCTTCATAGCTTCAAATCTTGGCTCTTTGTCCTGGAATTTGAGGCCTGCATAGAGCTTCATGTAATCGTCAAAAACAAATTTCGGGTAGACTTGGCTTGTCTCATCTTCCTTCACCAAGGCTGGTGCTGGAGAGATAAGTGCATCACTTCCTGGGTTGTAAAATGAGGCTATGGACATTCTGGTACCATCTGTTTGAGCAATTACACGGTGCATCACACTCTTGTACTTGCCGTTGGTAATTACCTGTTTTCATCAGAAACACCAAACTATTAAGTTAATGTTGCATTCCTTCCCAAGTTATGCCATTTTTAGTCGTCTTTCGTTTGAATATAATTTAGGCCCACAACATGTATGAGATTTTGGTAAGGTGAAAACTTATAAGCGAGTAACATTATATGTGTATATATCTATTAGCCGATTGATCCGTACAAAGTACGCATCTTTTTCTAAGAGATGACATGTGTGCCAATCAGGACTTATATTCCTTATGTAGTGATTGATTGATTGGTTGATTAGTATACCTCAAGTTGGTCCCCAAGGTTGATGACAATGGAATGGCGCATTGGTGGGACATCAATCCATTGGCCATCTTTGAGGAGCTGAAGTCCACTGACCTTGTCGTCTTGGAAGAGTAGAATGATGCCACCAGCATCTGTGTGGGCTCTGAGGCCCTTGATGAGATCTGGCTTGGGACAAGGGGGGTAGCTGCTAACTTTGGTGCCAAAATTTGGGCCCTTGGACCCATAGAAGACCTTCTTCAGATACCCTTTCTCTAGCCCAAGATTCTCACACAGCAAGTCAAGGAGTAGCTCTGCTAGCTTCTCCTGTTCCAGTGCAAATTCCTTCATTGCCTTCCTGAAATACCCAGAAAAACAACACCACAAATTCAAGATGGTCCTCTGTGGAAGACAAAATAAACAAAAATGGAAAGAAATTTTATTGGTGCATGATTTATACCTGTAATCATGATCAAGATCAGGGATCTCTGAGATGTTAGAGACAGGAAGGTGGCGCAAAAAGAAGGTGCTTTCCCAGTCCAAGTCATTGATCTCAGACTGAGCAGAGTCCAGGCCTTTGGTCTCTACCATTTCTTTGAACCTTTGCTCCAAACACTTCTTGTAGTGATCTTTTGTCAGCCTCTCCACCGTGTCCATCAACTCTAGTGATATCCCATGGTTCACCAACTTTGAGAAAACAAAGACAAAAGAAAACCCACAAACAAGTAACAGATTAGCAAAGCCTTTTCAAACTCAACAAAACACATATGCAAGGGAAAGTTCTCATTTTTTTTATTTTTTTCTTTAGTGGGGGAGAGGTTATAAGTATGTATGGCCAACTTAGACTTATAGAGAGTATATACCTCAAAGAAACCCCAGTTTTCACAGGCATCTTTTATCATCTCCATGGTTGTTGCTTTCTCTTCAGTGTTGAGCTTCCCCATGTCAACTACTGGAAAGTTCTCCATTTGCTTCGTCTTCTTCTTTTTTTCTCCTGTTTTTCTCTCTCACTCTTATAATATTAATAGGCTTTGCAACTATTTGCTGTGAGGAGGGTAGTTGTCTGGGGTGCAATTTATAGGCCTTGGGCTTCAAAGAGATGCCTAAGAAAGGAAGAAACTATTTAATTAAAAAAATATAAAAAAGAAAAGGTTATACTGATGTTGCCATCTCGTGGGCTCTTCATGATATCTACTTATCTATAGCTCCCAAATCGACATGAAATTCCTAACAAATTTAACACAGTTAAGTGAGTTAAAAATTAATTAATAAAAGGACTAACTTATGTCTTATAGGCTGTAATTGATCGAGAAGTAGCTAGAAAATTAACTAGTATGCAAGTAAATAAAAAAAATTGTTCTCATATGCGTATAAATATTATTAGGCAATTATTTAATAATATGTTGTGACATTGTTAAAAAAAATTGTAATTCTTAAGATCAAAATTGTGAATTAAATATTTTTAATTACGTGATAATGTATGATTTAACGAAGTGTTTGAGGAATGTATGTATAATAATATTTGATAAGATCAGTCAAAAAAATAATATTTGATAAGTTGAAAAGAACCTGAGTTCTCTTGATAAAAAAAAAAAAAAAAAAACCTGAGTTCTAGTGGATATATATAAATAACAAATCACGGTAGGTACAAGGCTACGAATATCGAAGGGGATATATATCATTGATTTTTTTGGAGTTGATTAAAGATGGAAGAGGATGCCTTCACTATATATTTGTAGTGCCACTTGAAAGAATATATAGAAATAAACTAAATTAAGTCTTAGATATTGGGTGGGAAACTTTTTAATCTCGGGAAAAGGAGAAAAAAACAGAAAAATAATAGGAAGCCAAATCTAATCTCAAAGTTTTAAATGACAGAGTATGTTTGTGTGATTACATCCTGATGGACCACTACGTACCATCTTTTTGTCACTGAGAATGTGGCCATGTCATCTTCGTTTTTGGTAGGAAATGGGACCCTATTTGGGTGACTGTTCACCCTCTCTTGGTTTCTTCCTAAATTGATCCAACCCCACGTCCACAGGTGGCTGCAAACTTTCCTTCCTTCTCGTGCTGCTTTCTTTCTTATTCGGCCTTTTTCTTTTCCATTGATTTTTTTCTTCCTTTCTTGTCTTTATTTTCTTGTTTTTCTCAGAAAGAAGCAAGACATACGAATTACGTAAAGATCGAGACTCTGTCTCTCACACCGTTAATGAATTGACATCCTAATATCCTATCCTATATATATATATATATGTAAAAGGAAAGAAATAAAGCTAAGCCTTAGACATGATCATCTCATACCAATATCAATTATCCTCTTCTTAATTGCTTCTTTTTTCACTCAAACAAATTATGATGGAGCTTCACCTATATATTACAGATATATCGTTATGAATATGAAAATGTAACATCCCACTAGTTGAAGTGACACCCACAACATTAAGATGAATAATCATTAGGGGCATAATCATCAAATTCTACCTTTTTTTAAGACAACGTCAATTTATACCTCAAAAAGTTATAATCTATGAACCTCTCAGTTGTTAACAGATAAATTGATATATCGCTGATAAAATTATGTATGCAAATTAAATATATTATGGATTAATTTGCAAGTTGTTGAGAAAATTCAAAGATTGTAAAAAAAAAAGGGAAAGACCCAATTTCTCTTTCCGACCAGAAAGTTTTTTTTCCGACCAGAAAGTTACTCTACCTTAAGTGAAAAAATATTGTATATAAGTATAACGGTGAAATAATATATTTACAATTTTAAATAGAAATCTCTAACTAAATGATGTAAAATATCGATATGTTGAAGAATGTAGTAAGTAATGGTTCAAAAATCATATAATGAAAAGACAAATAAGATGTCATCATTTTGAGTTTAAGCATCATATTGCTTGTACCTACATGAGTATGCTTAAACTTGCGTTTTCATGATATTTTTCTTATTTGTCAAAAAAAAAAAATCTTTTTCTTACTATTTTGGTTGCCAGAAGCTATAAAACACAAGAAATTAATCCGCAGTGCTATAGATCAATTACAAACTATCGGTTAATTATACATGTAAATCGTAATCTACGTATAATGCTCGCTCCTAGTCGTTACTTTTTGCAATTTTTAGTTCTCAGTTGTGGCAAAGGCGGCAGCTTTATCATGTCCCCAGGGAAAACAAGAAAAGCAAGGCATGCATGCCACTAAGGGGGTTATCGAACGTGTGGCCAATGGAAATTTTTTAAAAGAAACCCTTTTAATCACCACCATTGGCACTAATAAAGGAATCAATTGATGTGGCTCGGCTCTGAGTTCGTCGAGTACAAAACATGCATTGAGAGATTTCGGAAAATGTTTGCCACATAAGTAAATCCTAATGATGATGGCACCCCCCAGACTCAGCAACAAGACCCACCTATGACATATATTATATGAACAATTCTAAATCCTCCTACATTTTATTCCTACATGTTCTTCTACTTACTAAATGGAGAAAGAATTAAATGTTTTTTATGTTTTTAAGATATTGGTTGTATTCTCTTTTTTACTTTATAAAGTAATAGGAGGATATGTAGGATGATTTGTAGGAGGATATAACATTTATCATATTATATATACCTCGCTCTCGCTCGCGGCAAAGTTTGCTTGCTCAAGCATCTATTTCAATCTCAAAATTCCTTTGATCAGTACATAAGAATCAATTATATGGTTATTTAGCTCATGAAATATATGTTAGTGAAGGCATATTTAAGCCAATTTTGATGTATATGTTATTCATTTTGTTATGTAGGTATTAGAGGTCTTTATTCATGGTTTTTGTTACGAGATTGGAATTTGGGATGTGTCCTGTGTGAGGCAGCGAGCATTTTAAAAATTTGTAATAATATTATCTAATCTATCATACATTTTATTAAAAGAATTATTTTACGCTTAAATTCTCTCTTGTCTCATATTTTTTTTCGGAAGCCAACGGGGGTTGGCATAGATGGTCGGATCGTTTGCTTGCATTAGCTGTGATTTGCGTTCGAATCCTGTATTCTTCATTAGTAGATTATACGTAAATTCTACTATAAACTCTCATTGAGATTAGTGGTTCTTCCTGACCTTGCATGAGGGTGTGTCTTCCCTAATCTAAATTTATCACTACAAGATTATGCATTTTTTGTATTCATCACTAAATGAAAACTAGATCTTACACTTATTCTAAATCATATATAGGAAGCCATGACTCACACTAGATCAGACACATGCTATGGGTTGATTTGGGATATGTTTGTCGGCTTCCCTGCGAAAACGGTGTATTGTAATCACAACACAGAGTCAGACGCAGCGACCAAATAACCCTTTCCTATAATATATTTTTTAATTTATTAGCATTAACTAACCCAAAATTACCTAACCGTTGTCTTTTTCCCTTTTGTTTCTCTTCTTTTTCCTTCGCATACTTAATTAAAAGGAACATACTCTTAATTTGATATGAGAATTTTTTCATAAAAATTGCACGAAACATTGTGAATTTGTGATAACTTGAGTATAGATATATGAGAGTAGGTAGAAAACAACTTTGATATGGATTTTATAACAAATTATTCATACTACGTAATATTATTGAATTAAAGAAAAGTGACCCCCTAATGCAGAGGTTCATGTACTCTTAGTGTGTTTCATTCGGTGGAATTTATTTTTAAAGTAGTAGAACTCACACGAATTTCAATAAATCACAAATAATATATTGAAAAGAGTACGTTAAATAATTTATTGTTAACATTTTTCTACCCAGAAATTGGCATGGATGTTTTTTCCTTTCATTATATTCTTTTGGGGGGAGGAGGCGGAAATGGAATGGTGGTTAATTCTGGTTTTCTGTATGCTACTAAACTGTGGGCTATCTTTCTAGTTTCTAGTAGCAGAAACAGAGAATAAACAATATGTATGCTTTTAATTGTTTATAGTCAATTAATACAAAAAGCATGCATGGGCTGCAAAGTTGACGGGAATTGGACTCACTAACTTTCGGTCTTTACATCACATGCAATGTTGTTGCTTTCTGTAATGGTTGTGGCATATTCTGTCTCATGTTGTGGCTACTTAATTAGCTTTCACAATCACAACACAACACAAGCCAGCCACTGTATGTTAAAAACAGTTAGTTAATGTTGGAAAGTAACCCGAAACTTCCTACGCTTACGCGTGGAAATTCTCTGTCTCTTTTTCTTTACTACCTGATGTTATTTCAACAAATCGAGAGTTTGATTAATTAGTGGACTGATACAGAGATTTGGTTAACTGTAATGATTAAAAAATATTTATGACTTGGACTGAGTTGTTTGAAGAATCTATACATGGGTTAGTCATCATTCAACTCCCAAGATTGGATTTAATGGACTACCATGGTATCTAAGAAAGTTCGTGATATATTATCAAGAGGATTTTATTCTATTCTGTAGTCGTAGTTTGTTGAACAAACAGATGAATGCCTTTTCAAATATGAACAGCTTGTGAATCCAAAGATGCATCTTTTTTTTTTTTTTTAAAAAAGAGTAATTATATTATATATGCAATATAAAAAGTTGGTCAACTTATATGCTAGATTTTGTAAATAGTAAATAGAGACTACGAACATTACACAGTAATTGAGCACACGTGAGAGTGATCCGCACAAAATTTGACAGCATTGATCAAATACTTTTTTAAATTGATCAGAACTTAAAGTTACCGTCATAAGTAATTCCTTAACCACAGTTTCAATAGAGATTTGATAACTTGGAAGCTTCCATGATATAGAGTGTCCTTTCATAAATTCATAAATAAAGAAAAAGAAACTAATAATAGATCGATTCTGCATTGCTCTAATGCCTCTAATTGAGTAGCTTTTTTGTATTTTGCAGGAGAGGGCGAAGAGAACATACACCACATGTGCAAGCAGGATATTTAATTAGTAGTACTTTGTCTCTTATTCTGAATTCTATGAATCTGTTCTTGCTTATCCTATTTATGCAGACAGATATCAAACAATTTTAGATGTCCAATATTCTTTCATAATGTGGATACTGATTACTGAGTATACAGAAAGTGCTTTTCTTATCGTTGAATTTGTATTTTAACTTGTGAGGATTTCGCAGTCTGCCATACCTTTTTTCTTTATTTTTTTGTATTTAAGTTCAGAAATTCCGCTACTGTAAATTAAAGTAATTAGGATGCCAGCAAAATTACAGGAATCGAGGAAAATTCTGGGGGATACTAACTGGACATACGATAAGCTAGATCATCATCTCACTGGCTGACAAGCTCGTGATCTTTATTCTGTAACAAGTTACCCGTTTCTCAACTGCACTGAGGTTCCTGGTGCCCAAAAGGAGAGGGATTTGACCACTAACTAATTTTGTTCCCAATCATCTATGTTTGGTTATATGGTCAGATTTAATCATCTTACTCTCTCGTATTAAAAGTCATCTCACTTGATACATCACGTGTCCTATAATCTATATTATCTTTATCTAACAAGTGAACATTAAAATTATGCTTGAATTCACAACTAGTAGTATTCCTCTGATCTTTTGAATGATTTCAGTCTTTTAAATACAGAATGTGCTTCCCAATTCAAAGGAATATGTTCACAATTTCACATTTTTAAAAGGGTGATGGAAACTCACATATATACGACCATCAGGAGCCTTCAAACACTGAAAATCATTTGTCATGTCAATGTGAGAATCAATCTCCGATTCTCCGGTCTATCAGGTTCTGAAGTATATATATTGCATTAGACTTTCATATCACACAATCAACATTTATTAGCTGCCATTAGAAAATGAGAGAGTATAATTGCCATTCTCCAACCAATGAGGTAAAGATTAATCCATTGGAATTGGAATAAATACATAAGGTAGAAGAATTACACGTGTAAGAATTAAGGATCCGTGTACCACGCATGATATGACAACATCTTATAGTTTTAACAGCCTCGGTATAAAGTACCTTGAGGGGTTCTTGGAGGTTGTACGTACTGAAACTCTTGGTTTTGGTCCTGTGATCTGTTGGTGGCCTGAGACACAAGTTGTGTTTTTTTTTTTGGCCAATATCACAAGTTGTGTTTTAGGCTTCTTTACCTTGAGGGAAGGAATGGACTTGCCTATTAATTGACTCGTCCGTCATAGGTGCCCCACAAGCAAAGGTCGAGTTGCCCAGCCCCAAAGGCAAACAGCCAGAACAAGCCCAAGGGCAGCTTTGGGTACTACAGCTCACTTTTCTATTGTTGACCCAAAAAAAAGCTCACTTTTCCATAATTTCATTTGGTTATTGGCCCATAATAATCCCTAAGGAATTTATATCTACACATACACACATTACTATTTACACATACATAAACAGGACAAAGCCAAAAATACCCCCATCGCATTTCGTTATCGTGCAGAACTATTAGTTCCGCATCAATGCAAAATTAATAGTTCCATACGTGTTATTTATAGCACGTATACAAAATATACGTGCAAAACTATTAATTTTATATTGATACAGAACTATTAACTCTACATTAATACGAAATTAATAATTTCGTACATATTATTTACATATATATACTGTAAATAATACGTACAGAATTATTAATTTTACACGTTTAAAATGTGCAAAATTAATAATTCTGTACAGCAGAAACACAAAAACACAAAACCAGCTGATATTGACATGCCAAATGTTGACATAAAACATCGTGATGTTGACAAACCAGCGTCTAACTTCTTGACATGTGCGTGTAATTTGTAAAGTTGTGGCTAATAGTTACGAAGGTACAAGCAAATTTCAAGGCCATGTCAAATTTCTGACTTTTGTGTTTGATGTTTGTGCCGTGGAATTATTATTTTTGTATTTAAAATAAATAAGAATAATTAATAATTTTGTACTTGTTATTTATAGCACATATATACAAAAAAGATTTAATTGTATTTTTAGTTCCTTAGTTATTGTGTTTGTGCGATTTGGGTCCTCTAGTTTTTAATTGTACAAATTAGGTCCTTCATTTATCACAATTGTTACGATCAAGTCCCCTGTCATTATGTCGTCTAATTTTTAACACCTAGAGCCTACGTGGCACACGTGGAGATTGATTTACACTAAATCGGGTCAC
This sequence comes from Glycyrrhiza uralensis, assembly GCA_030159175.1. Taxonomy (NCBI): domain Eukaryota; kingdom Viridiplantae; phylum Streptophyta; class Magnoliopsida; order Fabales; family Fabaceae; genus Glycyrrhiza; species Glycyrrhiza uralensis. The sequence continues at coordinate 59,268,909 of BRZY01000001.1, read as the reverse complement.
CTTGGCACGATATAGGTAGCCAAATTTTTTTTTTAAACAAGTCAGGCAACACGTGATGCAATACATGTTGCTTAAAATTATTCACTTTTAAGAGTTTTTGTCATGTCAGTTGCCAAGATGTCCCGATATAGTGCAAAATCAATCCCCACGTGTGCCACATAGGCTCCAGGTGTTAAAAATTGAACGATATAGTGATGGGGGGCTTAATTGCAACAATTGAGATAACTGAGGGATTTAATTCGCACAATTGAAAACTGGGGGACCCAAATCTCACAAACACAATAACTGAGAGACCAAAAGTGCAATTAAACCTACAAAAATATGTGCAGAACTATTAATTTTGCACTAATACAAAACTATTAGTTCCGCACGAAGTTCCGTGCAATAATAAAACACGTTAAAGATATTTTTGGCTTTGTCCTATTTATATATACTCCCTCCGGTCCAAATCTTTAGTAGTTTTAGCTTTTTATTTTTGTCCCAAAACTTTAGTTGTTTTAGGATTTCAAGAGATAATTTATCACATTTTTTCAACTATACCCTTAATATAATTAATAAGTTTTGAGTGGAGAAATAATTAGGATAGTTGAGAATGATGAATAAGAAATAGGGTTATTTTAGTCTAAAATTTGTTCAATTAATTATTTCTTAATCTATGTGTCAAAACCTTAAACAACCAAAGATTTAGACCGGAGGTAGTATACAAATAGTCATGTGTGCATGTGCCGACATAAATTCCCTAATGCCTACTGGAGCTCAACTTAAAAAGATAGGACGCTGGATCCTCTTGGGTACCACGTATAAAATGGTGGTGCGAATGTGGTTTTAATTCTCTGTTCTAGGAACAACTAGTTTGTTTTACAGCTACGCACTCTCTTTTTTTTGGGTCGTGGTTGTACCAAGTTTGTTTGGGCTTGGCCCATTTCTTAATACAATCAGCCACATCTTGACCAAAAAAAATTCGTGATATCCAACGTTCCCTTTATTTTTTGGGCTTTTCTTTGTCCAACCCCATTCCCATCTTTGGCCACCCCCGACCCCTTTATTGTTGTTTTTTTATTCCTTTATTGTTTTTTATTATACGAAAACAATAAGCCAAAGACCTTTGTAATGCATTTCAATTTTCTAAAATGCATTACAGAAACTATAGTTTACGTAAGTCGTTTTGGCTTACGGAGCTATAGCTTCTGTAATGCTCACTAGCTTATAGAAACTATAATTTTCGTAAGATATGAAAATAGTACCAAATGATATTTTTAATTAATGTTTATATTTTTTTAATCAATATTTTTTCTCTAATCAATAGGAGTATTAAATATGATAAGATATTTATAAATAATTAGAAGTTAGAATTTTAAAATTTATATTTTAAAAATATAATTTATTAATTTAGTTGCTTATTTATTATCATTAAAATAATTTCTATTTGTTAAAAATATTATATTATATTAAGTTAAATTAAGTTATATTTATATTTATTAACTTGTTTATTTATTGTCATTAAAATAATTTATTTATTGGTTAAAATAATTTGTTTGTTTACTTGTTTATTTATTATAATATTATCATTACAATAATTTTTTATTTTATTTAATAGAAGATTGCGAAAGAATTTAATAAAAATAATACGAATAAAGATGAGATAAAAAAAATACACCATAAGCTACAAGCTCAAACTCATTATTCGTTAGTTAAATCTAGTATCCGCCAACAAATGAGATTTATCAAACATAGCCTAAATGTTGAAATTCTAAGCTTTCCTTCCATTCATGTATTCATTGGTTTTGCTTTGCAGCATTTCAGGTTTTTTTCTCTCTCGAAAATCTCCAACCCAATGCTATCATCAACCCATGATCACAACGAGGCAAATATTTGCAAGTTGGGATTTTTTCTATTTATTTTTTTTTATTTTTTTTATTATTATATTTTTGAGAAATATAAATATGATATATAAATAGTGAAGAGTATCATTTATTACATTTATTTCTTTAAAAATATAATAAAAAAAAAATAATCCTAACTCAATATTTGGTCGGTTGAGTGTTTTTGGTTTGGCTGCTAAATAAATGCACACGTCACCGTTATGCAATGTAAACAACGCCTCGTGTACTTGAAAATGGTCTAAAACCAATTGCAACTAATTGAGTGTGATAAAAAACATTTGTCTACATTAAAATAATCCAAATGGTCCCCCTTCTAGAAATTTGAATCGCCAAACAATATCAATTTCAAACAAACTAATTCAAATAAAAAAGATAGGAGACTTCGTGTTCCATCATCCCCTTTGTTTATCTAGTCTAGAAAATAAAAGCTTTTTTCCATTGTTTATGTCCCCAATATAACTGAACTCAAGATAAGAACAGAATCATCCACCAAGAGGAAATTAACACCAATATACACAAATAAGAGAGAGACCATTTAAAATTTTCAAGTGATAGCAAATTCACGAAATTCAATCTAATGTTACACCTGAAATATCAGCCGAGTTTTTCTAAATTTTTTCTACCAAAAAAAAAAAAGAACAGCGAAGAAAAGGAGGAAAATGAGAAAAAGAAAGAAAAAAAGGGTGTGCGTATTAGGATCCAAGGAAATGGGGGATGAGTATCAGAAGATGTCGAGAATCTCGAGAATGGAACGGTTGCAAAGGGGACAAGTCCCTCGGTTGAGCCACACCTCCCTCGAACACACCCTGCAAAATGTGTGCCCACATGGGATGAACGCTGCACCTTTCTTCCTCCCCATGCACACGCAGCACACCGAATCATTCCCCACCGCCGTTTTCTCCGTTTCCGCCTCCGTTTCCTCCAACAGCCTCATTAACGAAACTCTCCACGGCGTCCCTCCTCCCTCGCCCGTCCCCGCCGCCTCCGCCTCCTGCGATCCCCGCAACTGACGCTCCGCCGCCAACGCCGCCGCAAGATTCATCCCCGAACCCGACGGACCCGGGCCCACGCATTCGGGCTCTGCCGGGTCCGGATCTTGAGATTCTTGACCCTGCTCATGCTCCTCTTGTGTTTCTCCTTCTCCTTCTTGTTCTTCTTGCTGCTGTTGTTCGTGGCGGTGCCTGATGGGACGGAAAACCCAGGTGGCCCCACAACAACCCATTCCGTTGAACCTGAGGCGTTCCTTGAGAGTGCGCCTCCTCCGAGGCACGCCGTCCATTTGCTCCGTTAACAAACCGAGGATGGTTCTTGTTTCTCTTTCAGCGCGCAGCGATTCCTGCAATATCAGACCGAGTTGACTCATACCGACGCGGACCCCCAGAAGAAGAAGAAGAAGAAGAAGAGGTTACAAAAAAGCGCTCAAGAAGATATGGAAGCCTACAAGAGATAACGGATCAAAGACCGCCGAGATCCCGTGAGGTCCTTCAAGTACATTTATTTATGTGCAATTATAATAACCCCCCTCCCCTCACCGAATACAAACAAAAAAGGAGAAGAAAAAACAACACAAGTGTCCAAAGAAAGAAACGCAACCTTCAATTAAGATATACTGTGGACACTCTCCCTCTTTCGAAAAAGAGAGGAATTGGAAACTGGGAACTGTGTTAGAGAGAAAACTGAAATGAAATGATGGGAAGCAAACAGGGACAAAATAGAAGGGGAGGGAGAGGATGAAAACAAAGGGGATAAAATGAGAATGAGATGAGATGAGGCAAGGCAACGGGGTTTCTTCTCTTGAGAGAGTATTTTATTCAGCATTATATACTGTCTGTCTCCTCGCAGTTTGAGTTACACTGCCAAAATTTTCTCTTTCGGGTGACAAAGCCAAATGCGTTACACAAACCCCCCTACCCTTGAGTTACTTACTTGAGTGTTGATGACAACTTTATTCGCTCTCTAGGGACTCCCATCCCCCGACCCCGCACCTCCTATATATTAACTGTTTTTAATTATTTGAAATTTTTTATGCTCATAATTTATTGGTTTTTGTACGTTGTACATTTGTAAAATTTTAATGCAAAATTCAATTTCTTTTTTAGGTCCTTCGTGTACAATTGTTGCTTGTTCACTCCTGCTGGCCGGCCCCGGCGAACAAGTGTTTGCAAATTCATTAGGAGAAAATGAGAAACCTTTCTGTTAATATATTTTCTCTGGTCTAAAATATAAATAATAAAAATATTTTTTTTGTCTAAAATATAAATAACATTCACCAATTTTAAATAAATTAAATGTTAGTTTTTCAATTATACCATTCGTTTAATATAATATTCATATTTACGAGAGACACCAAAGGGGATATTTTTGGAAAAAAAAATTAAAACTAGTAAGTATTAATTAAAATTATTACATTTTCAAGACATTCCTTGGTCTCTGTATTTTTATATTATGTTACTTATATTTTGGAATTAAAAGAAATGAATTGACTCAATGGTTTATTTCAGTTTTCATTTCTAAACAGAGTTAAAAACCAGTGGCCATTGAAGCCGATGCGCAAGCCAAGTGGCCCTTTGCCTTGTCAAACTATCTTATTTTAAATTGTCACTTAATCAACTAGATGTTAAATATTATGAATCATCAATCATCTCGAAATTGTGTGTAAACAAAACAAGAAGTCTGACTTCATGAACATCCTATTTGTTATGAGGAATAGTTATAGTGTTAGTGATTACTAGTTTAATTATGGACTTGATTTGTATAAAATAGATTTTTTAATAAAAACAATAAATAAAATAATTGTAGTTTGAAAATAAAAAAAATTTAAATAGATAACACATATCACAATCTAAAAGCTAATACGTGTCATAACCTGAGAGATCAAAATTTAATTTTTTTATATGATAATTGATTAATTATAATAATGATATCATCAATTATAGTGACATCATATTTTAGCGAAACCTATTTTTCTTAGGAAAATAATGTCTCAATAATATTAAATTTGCTCGTTCTATACAATACTTGGGAATAAGGGCAAATAAGCTTAAAAAATAGTTAATATAATGCAGCACTTGTAATAGTTTATTATCCTTGGGTTGGTCACTAGCGTGACTGTCTTCTTGACCTTCAAATTAACGTATTCATTCATTTCATTGTATAATTATTTCTTCTTGACACCCACATACGTATATCCAAAAGCAATCATTGCCTGCAATTTTATCAAACACTGGTTCAAGGAGAAAAAATAATTGAGACTCTATTCATATCCAATCTTGAGCAATATATACAACCTGATGAGAGATAAACTAAATTTTTGTTTGAAAAAAACGAACCCTAAACGCAAGTCTTTATCAATTAGTTGCACCAATATATTATTTATACACCTCGCGTTAGAAATGCACATTATTATTTTTTTGTACAATTTTTTAGTCTTTTTTTAAATAATATAATTTTTTATTCTTTTCTTCACCTGTACTGGCAGCATTTTCCTTCCGTTACTCCAGTTCATTCACACTCTAACATTTCATTGACAATAAAAAGAGAATTACATAGTTCGTTTTATTTATAAGAAAAGAAATTGAATTTTTGAAAGGTTTAACATCCTTTACATTGTTTTTTACGTGTTAATTGCCGGTAAAATTAAATATTTTATTATTTGATAAATTTTTCTTTTAATTTTAACTTTTTTATATATAAATTACACTTTTGTAAATGATTTTTTTTTTGTACAACACTTTTGTAAATGTTTGATTGCAATAGAACAATAGAATCAATCATCTATTTTTTGTAATAAAAATTAAAAAATATTACGGAGTAGTGATTAAAAATAAGATTATTATATTCAATGTCTCAAATATATTTTATTAAATTAATAATTTATTGATTTATAATGAAGTAAAATTTTATGCCATATATATATATATATATATGGAAATTTCTACATTAATAAGGCTTGCAATCAAAAAACTAATTTAATAAATAATGATAAGTAAAACGGTATTAGTGTATTACTGAGAAATTGTAAAATTTTTGGAATCCATCCTATGAATGCACTCAATTATTATTATATGGAAAATAAGTTTACTTATTTTTCAGGGAAGTAAGATATTGAAACTGCCCAAGAACAAGCTCTATTTTTTTTTTCAGCAGATACCTTGTGAGACTGAATTCAACAATTATAGCCCATTAATCAAATTATCCTACCAAAATTTATTCCTTTCCCTAAAACTATATACAAATTGTTGCTTTCAGTGTTTTTACAGTTAACAATCATTGGTGCCAAAACAAGCTTTTATGTACCAAAATGGTGTGGAGAGAGGTCAACCCGTTAGCATTTGTTTGAATTTTCATTGAAAACACATTCTAATGTCATATGTCAGAGAAGTAACACTTGAAATCTTTTTGCAAACCATGTTTGAGAATTGGGTAATGAAAAAACAAACACATGCTTAAATAGCTCTCACTATCTTGAGATTAATATTAACAATTGCGCGTGGAAGATATGCCCGGATATTCACCCAGAAAACAAACTTTTATGTAACCCAACAACAAATTAGATGACTAAAGACAGCATAAATAAGGAAACGGGACCATCTCAAACAAACAAAACTAGAGTTCCAAATCTCGTTCAATGAGTTGCTCGTCTTAGTCTGAACTCATAAAGCATATATATATCTCTTTTACGGCACCACCTTGACTTTTTTTATCAGAAGCAGAGTCATTTGCCTGGTGTTTAATTTGAAACCGAAACAGCCACTTCACAGTTGTAACTTGTGACATTTTGTGGGATTAGTTTCTAACTATTTTATTGATCTAATTTAGATTGAAGATTATCAGCTACTCAATTCCCTTTCATGACCATAAAATTAAAATTGCAGCCAAAGCACCAGCCACAAGTCTTGTGGTGGTGTTTGTAAATTGTAACGCCAAGCTACCCTTTATTGGCAGTAATTGCATAATCAATATTTCACCCACTTGTACATTTGATTATTTATAACAAACATTCATTAATAAGATATTAAGATCGAGTTGGTAGGAGGTTGTGCATTTTTCCTTTTTTGTCGAAAGGCAAGTCGCAGGGGTCTTGGTGCTTCAAGGGCAAATAATTCACGTACAGTGCTTTTTTATATGGAATAAATAATGATGCAAACAAACATTGTAATTGTTCACAATGATATGTGTACATGTGTACAGACACTAAGTCACATGTGTGTACGTTCACATACAGTAGTACTGTTTAATCCATTTCGCTTGAGTGGATGCTTTCTCTCCTCTCCTCTGTTCCTGGAGAACCAACTTAATATGCTTTCTTGGTGTTAAGAGTGATGAGGAAATTAGAATTTAGAAGGACAATCTTCGAAATGGTGAGTTTCAAATTAAGCTCCTGCGAGTGATGGCTTTCTTCAGGCCCCATTTTATTAGGCAATGGAAATATTGGATGATAGTGTGGGTCCTGCATTTCCAAGATGATCAAAGAGATGTTTCACGTCGACCCTGCTGTGCTGTGATATTAAATTTGTTTAATAAATTTTTGTGAATATTAGAGAGACTAGATTTTTTTTTTGGTAAGAAGAGAGACTAGATTTGAACACTCGTAATTTTTTAGGAATTAAAAATATATTTTTTTAAGTTTTTTTTTTTTTTACTTTTTAGCAATTATTTATTTATTATTAATTAAATTAAATTAAATGGAGGCGATAGAAATGAAAAAACAGATAGTAAATGGGAACTGTGGTTTGGTGGAAGTGGGACTCGCACAGTACCCCCATCACGTTATGGTCATCATGATGGTAATCATTACATTATCATCCTTTACCGCGATTAATGCTAAAATTTATATTGATTTCTCAATTTAACATCCAAACTTTGATTGGAATTGAATAATATGTACAATATGTTTTGTGGATTGTTAAGGCGGGAGCATGATGCCGTGATCTTTTTGGATTCATTATTGGCATCGGTTGGTCAATGACTCAATGGAGTCCAACCAATCAACAACCGTAGCCATTGACGTGGAAACTCCGCTCACATACTCACGTCTACACCCAAGAAAACCTAGAGGTTGTGATCGTGAACTGAGTTAGTCATTGTTATCTATATCTATAACTATATATAATCTATAACTATATATATAATGACAATACCAATTTTTGGTAGAGTCTTTTTCTATTCTAATTTTGCCCTTTTTATAACTACCTACAATATATCAATAACTACTCCATAATCACAACTACTTTATTATCTTTTATAAAAAAAAATTACACTATTATCTAATCTAATTATACAACAATACTTAAAAAATAAAAAAAGAGAGACCAATATGCCAGTCACCTGGCTCCCCCTAGTTTACATATAATAAGAATATATAATTAGCTTAACATTGGATGTGATCTGAAAACACATTGGATCGTGTATTATCGGAGCATTTTTATTAAATATAAAAAATTAAACATTAATTTAATGGATAACAAATAATTTTATATATTAATATAGAATTTGAGTCTCAGTTTTCAAATATAAGGACTACTCTTAAATTGCTTCCATTTTCAATATACGATGTAATACAGCAAATATTTTACCTTTTAAACTTTTTTTATTTCCATATAAATTTTTATTCCTCTTTTAAAAAACATATATTCCTTTTTAAAAAAATATATATTTTTAATCCTCTCAGTTACTACCACTCCAATTTAATTTGGTCAATCATACCCAATAATCGTTGGTTACGGCGGACATGCTGATACAGTGATATGTATTTGTCTTTTTTTTTGGGTCAAAGATATGTATTTGTCTCAAGAGAGAACTTTATTTATTGGAGGGGGGGGGGGGGGGAATTTGGTCAAAATAATGGGAGAATATTTTTTTGGTCAACTGATAGCTGGATTGCAGGGTATAAAACCCAGAGGCCCAAAGCCTTCAATAAAAGGCCCACCTGATTGACAATTTAGGTAAAATTTATTCAAAGTCACAGTTCATTTTTACCCTGATCAACCAATGCTGAATTACTGGTGTAGCAGAATCATTTGACTTTAAGAATAGAAAAAAAAAATCGAAATTGCATGTTTTTTGTTTGTTTTATAGAGTTTGTATTGTGATTTTATATTTAGGAACTGATAAAATGTTGTGTCCAAAAAAAGGAACTGATAAAATGACCCGGGATGTTGTGAATAAAATAAAAAATTATTTAAATATTTATAATAAAATGGAAGAAAGATTCTCTTCCATTCTTCAAAAATAAAAAAAGTTGTAAGAAAATTATTAAATGATTTTTTTTTTATATTTAAAAAAAAATTAGAAGCTGGATGTGGTCATTGGTCTCGGGGAACTTGACTATAGTATATGCCGTGTTTCAATTCCAGGCATCATCAATGGCAACTGTTTGCAGCTGATTATTGAAGCTATTAGAAATTTCTGACAAGGCTCGCATGTGATGCGAGTGGGTACAATAATTTAATAGAAAAAAAAGAGGCTGAGTGACAGTATTTTTGTTAATATTAGAAAAGTAGTAGCAGCAGAGATGTAACGAACTTGTATGGAGCCATGAAGGGGATTCTCATTTTATCAGATTATCCCGTCTTGGCCAGAAAACCTTAATTACTTTTATCACTTACTTGTCGTTTAGCGAGTTAATTAAGCTCAAACTTGTTAACTATCTAGTGGGTATAATTTCCCACATTTAAACGGTAGTGTCTTAATACTCGGCTGCTTGGTACAATATATACTTGTTCTTGTTCAGATTGGAAGGGGATCGATGCACTATGGAAGGAAAAAGGAAGCTATTCGTTGGCCAATAGAAGATCAAGCTGTCTATTACGCTGAAGCAACAGAACACTAACAGGGCAAAGTGTCAAAAGAAAAGCTAAAAGTTGCTGTCTGTCAAGAAGATGGGTAAGTAGCTGTCAAAAGAAAAAAGAAAAACCTATTCTTTACACAACATTGTTTCATTACAATATCAATGTAATTATTGAACTGGTTGGAATATATAATTCTTATGTAAACCACACTATCAGCATGTTCGCCAACATGAGCAAAAGATGAGTTCATGGCTGTTAAGCAGTACTGCAGTCAGAGAGGAATCTATCAAATAATGGAAAGGAAAGAAATGGTAACTATTCTGGCTTAGAGAATAGATAATGAAGGGAGATTTGGATCCTCTAGCACATTTTTATATTTAACAAAGGCCTAACATGATCATTGTAAGACTCACTAGCTAGTTATATTAATTACCATATTAGAAAATCCTCGCTGGGATATGTGTTATATCTGATATGTGTCACCTCTCAAAATTTTATATTTCTCATGGGTTAAAAAATAAAAATTTGACATGAGAGGATCCAGACCCAATTAACAGAACTCTCTTCTGCCCTACACTGCAAATTTTAAAGCGGGATCCTAACCTGGTGATGCTACGTAATTGAAGGAGGAGTTGACGTTGGCTCAAACTTCAAAGTAAGAGCACCTCTCACACCTTTCCAATATGCATTCACACTTTACTGTCTAGACGAAAAATCTTTGATCCATTCAATCTCACATATTGTTGTTGATCCTTTTTATGACTTCCTAAACCATCCATTCCTTGGTTAAGGTAGAAATAGATGCTAATAATTTGGTCAACACCTTCGTTCATTTTTGAAAATACATGTACAATCATTTCGGTGTTCATGCTCAAAATTGAGAACATGTACATTGTACAGCAAACATGAATATGCAGAAGACAAAAGTTGAACTTAAATCTGTCCATTTCACATCACACATTAATTAGCTTAAAATTCATTATTCTTATAATTGGGGAGTGAATGGGGCTTCAAGTAAATATCTAGCTCTAGTCAATCTCGTTTCCACATATGCATTTTAATATGTCTATTTCATTACCAATTGTATACTTAGCCTGAAATTAATCTGTCTACAAGCTGGTGCATGCACTGAAACAAGAAGGGCCATGCCCCAGGAGAGCTTTTGGAAAGGGAACCATAAAAATCTGCTAAAGAATGTTCTAAAATAAAGTGTTTCTTTATTATTTTGTTGTGAAAAATAAAATAAAATTAAGGATGACATTATTCATAGTTTAAAAATATCTGTTGAAGATGGTGTTCCAATTAATATGTCACTTTATAGTCATACATTTGGTATCAAGCGCTATGCCACGTTAATAGACAACTAAACCAAACAAATAGTTTTGATGTGCAGGATTCGAAGTTTTTAGTATATTAATTGAATACATTATCTTGCGTAATCTTGCGTTTTTTTTTTGTGTGAAATTGCAAGGTCCCAGACAATGCATATGGAATCTGTAAAAATAAATCTAAACTATCCTCCTGTTTGCTTTGTTCAGGAAATAATTTGCAAGTTCATATTTGTTACCATTGGCATTTACATGATGCTGAGAACAAACTAGTACAAACCTCATGAAAAACCTCAAGTATAAGACTATGGTAATCTTCTGAGTTCATGGAGATATAATAGTTCAATAGGCTCCGAAGATCTTTCGCTTCTTGAAGGCGGTTCGCAGTTATCGTCTCCATCATGGACTCCCTAAAATCCTCTCTAGGATCATAAGAAAACTTCTCCATTGCTACCATTACAACAAACTTGGTTCCTTCTCTATTCTGCTGCCTTCTTCTCTCTACATGTCTAGCCTCAAGTCTCTCTCTAATCAGTTGGTCAAGTCGCTCTTGCACCATGGCATGGGCTAGGCTAGAAACAGAAGGGAATCTATCAGAGGCAGAGCTCTCTGCTTCCTCTGAGGAAGAAACACTAAACCTGCAACTGCAACACAAGGCCTTGCACCCTCTTTGTTGGGACTGATGCTGCTGCTGCCTCTGTTGCTTTGAACCTTTCATTCTGGGACACAAAGACAAAGCCTTGAACTTGAAGGGAAACATTGTGCAAAAATAATCACTTATGCACAATTGACAAGTGGGACACAGCAGTGAATTAATCATTATGTTTTGTTCTTAGAACATTCAAAACTAGATTAGGTGTTAGCTTGGAGGGCAGATGGGGGACATACATGTAGTTAATTGAGCCAAATATCATTATGTTTTTAACTAAACTTATCATGATCTCAACCCTTTTAGGATTAGGTGGCCTAGCTTTTAAAATCTTAAATATATAAGAAAAGAAAAAGAGAGGGGTCATGAAGCCTCTTTAACAAGAGCTAGTTTATGACATGCCTTGTGGAGCTTTAGCACACTAGCTTAGTGATTTAATACACCATATACCCCCTTGACCCAGTTTCTCTTTGAATTTGAGAAAAATGATACAAACAATTGAATTGATAACCAAACAAACACTTAATTAGTTAAGCTAAAAATGTCTAAGTTCATTGTCTTCTGCTTCAGTGATGGCCTTCTTTCCAATACTGGATGAATAGATGAATCAAATGAGTTTCTACTTTCAAAAGCATTTTTTTCTCTCGTTTCATGTTGATTGAAATTTCAGTTGGATCAATTGCTTTTGTGTGTGTGCCCGCGGTAGTGATTGTTAAGTCCAATTATGGAGAAAATCAGACAAAAGATGCACACAGCTAACTAAGAATCTCTTTAACAGATTCGTGTTTGTATGGTACACAGAACAAAGGCAGCAAAACCGGTACAGAAAGCAAAAGGAGGTCACTATAGGTGATTAGCATGTGATTATCATTGATTACTTTGCTAATATGAGAGAAATGTGAGCCTCGTTTCTCTGCATCATTAAGGTAAAATAAATAACATGTCAACTGTCAGTACAACCAAGTTGTTTATGCATGCCTTGAAGCACATGTTGCTGTAATGATTTTTACTCACTAAAAAGATAAAGCAAAAGCGTAATTCGGATACATAGAGTAGGGAAACACGAGACAGACTGTCTCTTTTAAGTTTTTTGTGCATTTTATATTGAATAAGGAACCGAGTGAACACTGAAAAGGGTTAATGTACTTGTACCATTCGCAAGTGACCCCACCAATGGCCAATTCTCTCTATATTTTCCATGGCAAGTCATAGTTTTCTTCTTAACATGACATTAGGTCTAGTAAATGATTTGAAAAGCATGGAGTTAAAGTAAATGTTTCTCTTTAATTCGATTCTTTTGTAAAGATAATGGTGATTTCTAGCATGGACCACTATTTTATATGATTCATTCATAGCAATGGATTAACTACCAATTAATTATGAATTGTTTAGCTAGAGATTAGCGATGAAATTTTTCCAGCCAATAGCTACGGACTATGTAATTAATTAATTTCTAATTTGTAGTTGATTTGATGGTCTATCATGGACCATATTAAATAGCGATTCGTATTAGAATCCACCAAATCTAAAAATATGTAGAGTTAGCTAATACAAACATTTATAAAAAAAATCCTGGAATTATTATGCTGTTTATTAAATACTTTTCTCCCCTATAAATTGAAATTAATTCCTACATGTCAATTTTCTCATTAATTCTTTATAATTACGCATCTATAGGTTTATAAAAACTTTTGTATAAGCAAAGAACCATAACATTTTTTTTTCCATCAAACCATAACCTTGTTTTACCATAGTTTTAGCATGCTTTGGTGTCACAATATCAGTCTATTTTTCCCTTTATCGGTTACCATGGGCTAGTTTCAAAGTGACTCAAAAGTTGTCTACTTGTATAAGCCCATCATTTTTCAAACTTCAGGTAGGCATGCGTTTTTGACCAAAAAAAGAAAAGGTATGCATGCGTTGAACAAAAACAACAAGGTAGGCATGCAAACAGGGTGGAACGGGGGTGGGCTTTGCCTTTTCCATAATCTTACTCCCAGGCAAAAATCAAAATCATCCTTAACCTCGCCTAGGTATAAAAAATTGATATCCATTCTCGTCCTCTCTTAAATGTTTTTTTACTCGTTTAACAAATATATATTTTTTTGACAGAGTTTAACAAATATATTTATAGTTTATAGATTTAACAAATTAAATTAAACTATAAAATAGTATCAAATAAATTAATTAATATTTTTATAAAATTATAATTATTTTAAAAATATAAATAGAAGCTTATAAGTTTATAATAAATTAATATTAATAACCGGACCTATCCCCACGTTTGAAAAGCAAAAAGAACCCAAACCCAAACCTCATTAAAACACATTTTCTCCGAAAAATCGAAACGAATTCAAACAAATGCCCGTGAATTTATATTCTTTGTCATGCCTATTCAAAAACGCGCTGTGTTTGGTTTTTATCTTTGCCCACGGAAAGGAAAGCGAGAGTAAGTGCAAATGTGCAATGGGACCACTGATTTTCGTTGACCCGATGACGTGTAAGAGTAGAGGCACAGAATCAAGAAACCACAAGAGAAAAAGGTAAACACCAGCGTCCATGTATATAACAACAAACTAACCCCCTTAATATTTACCAGGTGGAAGACTTGGGATGTGCATGTGCCACCCCTACTGTTAGAAGATTTGCTTCTTCATGATAGCTTGCAGTGCTCTCTGTAGTTGGCTCGTTTGTCTTTTATTTCCTTATTCCTTATGTACCACCCCTTAATATTTAATATTTATGTATTTTTTTTGGTCGAAAATAAATTTGCGAAAAGGAGTAAAATCTGTCATCGATTTAAGGGGGGAAAAGACAAGGACAAACAAGATAAAAGGCGTTTGTTTAAGTTTTTTTTCTCAAAACAATTTTAAAATTGTGTAAAAAAATGTAATTTATATTATAATTTTTTTACATGAAACAATGGTTATTAATTATTACTCATTTAGTTATAATCATAAAAAGTAGTAATTATTATTTTATAAAATAGTTAAACGTAATTTTATTTAAAAATTAGTTAAAGTAGCTTCTCAAAATAACAAAAAATATATTTTATGATTTTTTTGTATAATTTAAATAACAAACTAATTTTTTTAAATAAAAATAATTTTCATTTAAAATATTTGACGGCTCAAAATCCCTTCTCGCTAGGATTGATTACAGTGATAGAAAGGGAATATACCGATACTTCTAATTCACACGTATTAACAGGTGCCCCGACGTGTTTTACGACTCAACTATCTTTATCTAATCTAATCCTCTGAAGTTAGGTAACTGGTACTATTTATAGTACCCAGAACAATGATAATTTTAATTATTAATTAATTATTATTAAATAAAGTTTGGTAACTGATGATCCTAATTTTTATTTTTATTTTATTATTTGAGTGAATGTTTGGTAAGCACTTGAATTTGCATCGTTCAGTGATCACAGTCATCAGTAGAACCGTCTCACTCTGATCGACAAAAATAACAATGGCGCCGTCTTTCGCAAATAACGGTGGCTATGGCGGCGGCGACAGGGTGGCCCCTCCTTCGGTTACCGGCCGATTCGCTTCCGTTTACAGCGAGGTCCAAAACAGTCGTATAGGCCACACCCTCCCTCTCCCCTCCGTTCTCAAAAGCCCTTTCAAGATTGTCGATGGTGCTCAAAGCTCCGCTGCTGGCAACCCTGGTCTTTCTCCTTCCCTTTCCCCATCCAAAAAAACCACTCATGCTTCTGCTTCATCTCTCGATTTTCAATTTCTCGTAATTTTCCTGATTTTGTCGTTTCTGCAGATGAGATCGCGAAGCTGTTTCCGAACCTGTTCGGGCAATCGTCGGCGATGCTGGTGCCGAGTGATTCCGACACGGTGCAGCCCAGTCACAAGTTGAAGATCGGTGTGGTTTTGTCCGGTGGTCAGGCTCCTGGAGGTCACAATGTAATTTCTGGAATTTTCGGTAAAGATAAGTTTCCAATTCAACTCAATCATTGTTTGTTGTAATTTTCAACTCTATTGCCTAAATTTATGTGTTAGCTTTCAATTTGTGCATTTGATTTTTGGTTTTAGATTACCTACAAGACCGAGCAAATGGAAGCACATTGTATGGTTTCAGGGGTGGTCCTGCGGGCATCATGAAGTGCAAATACGTTGAGCTCACCTCAGACTATATTTATCCCTATAGAAATCAGGTTTAGTTTCTTAGTAACAAGTTTTTGCTTGGAGATTAAAACTTCGAACTTGCTACAAATCTAGTTCGGCAGAATTTTTCATAAAAACAAATTCGTAGTTCTTAAATTTTGCTACTTGTATCCTTGGAGCTTCACATTGAAACCTCTGTCCACTGAGTCTACAACTGGTAGAAGCAACTTCAGTTTTTTTTTTTGAAGAACGTTCTGTGGGACAGCCTGACAGATATCTGTCTTTCACTGTGGTGTTGTTTGTGATATCATTTTCACTTCTGATTCTGTAATCTTAAATTCTTAATGCATTTGACATGCCTTCTATTTCTTGCTCCTTGCATGTAAATGTTTTCAAGTGTCCTACTATAACTGTTGTTACTATTGTTTTCTAGAAATCATGATATTGTGAAAACTAATGGGAATAAAGTCTGTTGGCAGGGTGGCTTTGACATGATTCGCAGTGGGAGGGACAAGATTGAAACTCCAGAACAGGTTGGCCTGTTTGTCTGCTACATGGATTGTTCATTTGAACTCTTATGCATCTTTGAGTATGAAGAGTAATTTATTTCACATGTACAGTTTAAACAAACTGAAGAAACAGTGCAGAAGCTAGACTTGGATGGGCTGCTTGTTATTGGTGGAGATGACTCAAACACAAATGCATGCCTTCTTGCTGAGTATTTCAGGTCTTTGTAAATGGAATTTTATTTTTGGCATGATCTGGCAAGAAACGGACTTTTTTTCTTTTTTTTGGGGGGGAGGGGGGCCTTCATGTAGTCATGCATCACAATTGCTTGTTGGTTTATGATTTACGAATGAGAAGAAGAAAATAATAACCTTCCATGAATCTGCAAGTGTTCCTGTTTGTTGAACTATTTCTTGCCTAATTTGGATTTATACAGGAGCAAAAATATTAGAACTCGTGTGATTGGGTGCCCTAAAACCATTGATGGTGATTTGAAATGCAAAGAAGTTCCCACAAGTTTTGGATTTGATACTGCATGCAAGGTGAACGAGGCTATGCAGATAGTCTTCATTGTGCATATTGGTCTAATCTTTTACATTATTTTAGTATTTCTAAAATGCCATCTTTTCTTTGGATCACCATTAATTTGCTAAACAAAAAAATTATGGCTAGTAGTAGGAATCTCCTGCTAATCCTAGCAATACAATCAGCATTTTTCATTGAATTCTTTGTTATAATCAGCTTTGGTCTGACCTTGTTCACATTTTTATGCTAATATAATGCAGATATATGCAGAAATGATTGGAAATGTTATGATAGATGCTCGATCAACTGGAAAATATTACCATTGTATGTATATGAAAGTGGTAAACTTTTTAGAACTATTGCAATTCATGAATTCATGCTTGGATACTTTGCAGAGTTGCACTGACCAATCTTAATGCATCACCTTGGATATTCAGATGTTGAGTTCTGTTACTACTCATTTGCTTCCCGTTTCTTACAAAATATACCACTTAACCTTATAAGTTTTACATATTCTGCACTTTAGTTCCCAATATTACCTGTTCTCATTCAAACATGTCAAGATCTGAAGTCACGTTTTCAATTCTTTTGTTTTGAAATTGCAAATAAGTGAATAACATTATTATGACAACAGAAATATGTTCCATTACTTAAAGGGTCTTTATTTGTGTTGTGGCTTATATCATCTTCTTTTGACTCAAATTTTATGCTTATATGATATCTTACTATCCTATTTGACTTTTGAGATAGAAATACCTTGTTGCATTATGCTCTCTTGTTATGGGTTTTCCTATGTATTCTCTTGAATTGCAGTTGTACTCATGGTTTACTCTTGTTGAAAGGTTCATTTACTTTAATGACATTTTATTGAGTCGTTGACAAGTCCATGAAAATAAACCGACATCCTACCTGTTCACTATTGTTCTACTGAGTTTTAAACAATGGGTATGATATGGTCATCTGTCTGCAGTTGTGCGGCTTATGGGGCGTGCAGCTTCACACATTACACTGGAATGTGCTTTACAAACTCATCCAAACATTACTCTTATTGGAGAGGAGGTTTGTCATAAATTTGATCATTTTATCTGGTGTTTGGGTATTGCAAAGGTTAATGAAATCAATATTAAATGTATCCATGTTGATTTTGTCATTAAAGTTTTCTAATGGCTCTCCACTGCTCATATTTTTTGTCATATTAATTTTAAATGAAACAGAAATAACTGTTTGGTACAGCTTTGTAACCAGATAAGTATAAGTAAATGAAAGACATAGTCCAAAGTTTGCTTTCACATGGGTCTGAATAACCCTTTCAATATAAAAATGTATGGTCCATGATATAGCAATGATAAAGGGCTGATTAAAATTTAAATATTTAGTGGAGGCTTAAGTTACTAGTACCTTTCAATATTCGTCACCACCCCCCACCCCCAAAAAAATCAAGCAAAAGATGGGTTTCCTTGTGCAATTTTTCTAATTATATTCAGTGACATGTCAAGGGGGCTCTATCAGATATTTGATTTAACCAGAAAAATCTTATTTCAGGTTGCGGCAAAGAAGCTGACGCTGAAGAATGTCACTGACTACATTGTAGATATCATTTCTAAAAGAGCTGAGGTTAATTATAACTATGGGGTCATTCTTATACCTGAAGGTCTAATAGATTTTATTCCTGAGGTAAAGAATTTATTTTAATTGTTCTTCTCCATGTACAATATTTTGGCAACTCTTTATGTCCAATCAACATGGAAATGCATGCTGAAAATAATCATTTTATTTTCTACTTGTTTGCAGATCCAGCACCTTATTGCAGAACTCAATGAAATTCTGGCCCATGAAACTGTGGATGAGGGTGGGCAATGGAAGAAAAAACTTACTGATCAGTCATTAAAGCTTTTTGATTTTTTACCTCAAGCAATTCAAGAGCAATTAATGCTTGAAAGAGATCCACATGGAAATGTTCAGGTGCTTAGTGGTGTTATGGTGCTATGTTTGCTGTGTTTATTTTGTCCTATTATGCAATTTGACTAGACCTCAATGATGGTATACTCCCATTTAGGTTGCTAAGATAGAAACAGAGAAAATGTTTATTCAAATGGTTGAAACTGAGTTGGAGAAGAGAAAGCAAGAAGGCACATATAGAGGCGGATTTAAAGGCCGGTCTCACTTTTTCGGGTACTCTATCTAATTTAAATACCATTCATGGAGTTGCAAGGTTTGATGTTATAAGTTCCTATTCATTTTTTTTTTTAAAAAAGGTTCTATGGATCTGCTTTATTATTCGCCTTTTACTTTTATTTAAAAAAAAATCTTTTGACCTTACATGCCTAATGTTATGACCATGTTTGACTTCAATTGTTAGAGTTTGTAGTTACCCACACTCGTTTAATATATGCAGCTATGAAGGGAGATGTGGTTTTCCAACTAATTTTGATTCAACTTACTGCTATGCATTGGGTTATGGTGCTGGTGCCCTCCTTCAAAGTGGGAAGACTGGATTAATATCATCAGTTTGTGCTTCTCCCAATGCTCTTTTCTTTTTCATTATCTTCTGATTATCAAATAAATATTTTTTCTAGATTGGTCTTGATGATTGATTGTGGTTGAAATTGTTTGGGAATTCGGAGGCTACAACTCAATTCTTGTATTTGCTATGATATTTTGATCAGGTTGGCAATTTGTGCGCTCCGGTAGAAGAGTGGACTGTTGGTGGAACTGCACTCACCTCATTGATGGACGTGGAGAGGAGACATGGTACACATTGTGACCCAAGGCCGACTCTGAATTTCTGTTCATTAAATAACTTTTTGTCTCCATGTTGATACAAAACTTAGATCCATAGATAAATCCGTGTCACAGCTGGTGTTGATAATAAATATAATTTAAATTAGAAATATTGTTTCACATGTAATTTTTGGACTATCAATATTCACGAGTTGCTTCTTTTAACAATGTCTGGTAATCCTAAAATTCCACAGAACTACACTTTATTTGAAATTTTGAATGCCTTCTCTATGTTTTGTTGTTTATGCATTGTGTGATTTTATTTGCAGGTAAATTCAAGCCTGTGATCAAGAAAGCAATGGTGGAGCTTGAAGGTATATCTATTCATCTATTTCTATTCTTCACTCCTAAAAAATATCAAGAAGCGGAGAACTATATTTTTCACCCACGTGGAAGGTTAACAATGAAATGAAAGGGAGTGAAAAATATTTTCTTCTAATGGGTTCATAATGTGGCAAAAAAGATTAGATCTTTATCCCTCCGTTTTCATTAATCACCATGCAGTACTTGGTTGCCAACCTTCCGCGCATGGATCCAGATTTTCAGTTCTTTATAAATGTGGATTTACAAATATCAGATACTATCACGGTTGCTGTTATAATATCAGCTCCAATTAACTTTTGTGCCGAGTGACTACATTTGATGTTGAATCTTCAGGGGCGCCCTTCAAAAAGTTTGCCTCCTTCCGGGACGAATGGGCCCTAAAGAATTGCTACATAAGTCCAGGTATGCATTGACTGTTCTTTCACTGACTGTTTTCTCCGTCTGCACCTAAAAACGTCATACGCCTTTGCTTAGTTTGTAAATTATATCGTCTTTTTTTTTTTGGGTCAAAATATCATCTTTTATGTTAGCTGCAAATTGGTGCTGCCTGTAAGCCGATCTGTTTTTATGTTGAACTGGGGTAACGCTCATCTCATGGTGTTGATCTTGGCTGTAGGTCCGATCCAATTCACTGGCCCAGGATCCGATGCAATTAGTCACACTTTACTCTTGGAGCTTGGTGCGCAAGCTTAGGCGTATTATGAGACCTCATTTTGATGGTGGCAATTCATGTGTTTTAAGGAACTACTGCAAACATAAAGACTGGAGTAATTAGTTAGAGCTTGTGTTTTTGGACTGTTGAACTTAATTAGAGGAGTAATTCGTGCATGAGAAGAGTGTTTATAGAAGAAGCAATAAAAAAATTTAAAAACATGTAAAACATACAATAAAGCTTTTTGCTGGAGTTATTTTAAAGTTATATATTTTTCAATTGATTATGCCTATAAAGCTTGTGAATATGCAAAACCGAGGCTCATTTTTGGGAATATTTTTGTTCATTATTCTAGTTCAATTCTCTCAATATGTTGGTACTGTCTTAGTATGTAAAAATGGTTGAAGACCTGACAGTCGGGACGTGGTAAGGTGGATTATGTTCACCTAAGATAAGGAAACCAATGTTCTAAACATGCATTATGTATTAGAACTTGTGGGAGGCCGATGAGTCTAAAGCTTTCTTTGGGAGTTTGGAAGAGATGAGTTATGACTTAGAAGGGCTTTGGAAAGAAGGGGAGGAGAAGGGAAGGGGAGAGAAATTCTTCATGTAATGAGGACACAATCGTGATATTTAGGGCCAAAAGTACAGTTAAGCATATATATATATATTTTTTTTACATAAAAAAAATGCATCAGACTCTTTTTCTCTCTACACACATTCATACATTCAGATGCAGACACGAGAGCTTAAAAGAATGCTGGCCAAGTAGTATGACTAGGTTAGCATATGTATCAACTCGCGGAACTTTAAGGTATACGACCCAAATAAAAGTCCAGTGAAATTTATGTCTTACCAATATGGGAGGTTGGTTGGGTTGGGTCCATAATGCTGTAAGCTAGCTGCTTCTGTGGGATATGGTAGAAGCATGGATAGCTGTGATAATTTGGAAGCAAATAAAATAAGCACAAACAGACAATTAATCTGCTTCTGCTCCGTTTGTTTTCTTTCCTTTTGAACCGAATTGGCTTCTTGTGTGAAGTGTGTATTTAAGCTCACTTTGGTTCTTTGAATATGCACAGCAAAAGGAGAGCCACTTTTTCTCGTGAACACACAACATATGCTTGGTTCTGGTTTATGATTGAGTGGATGACTGTAGCAAATCAATGTTGCATCACTGCAAGTGAAAAGTTGAGTACATTTCGCTAGCAACCAATTGTAACGGGTAAATTGTTTGGCTTTTGCCCTTAATTCCGTGATTCTTCTGAACAAATAGTATTATGATTGTGAAATCTCATAATTTCCGTAAAAAAAAATTGATTGTGAATCTCATAATGGTCACTTTTCGTTTTGTTTTTGTCTTTGCTTGAATTATTATTGAATCATGATTTCTCAACAGAAACCATTTTCTGTCAACTCCCAAGTGATTAATTAGGCCCATATTTTCTCGTTAATTAAAAGAATATTTTTAAAGTTTGCAAGAAGAAGAAAAAAAAGAGAGAAAGAATTATTTCTTTTTTTTTTTACTTTTTAAGTATAAAGCTTATCTTTACTTGAAATATTAAAGGTTATCTTTATCTCACAATAGTATCCATGAGAGCTTATAAAATTAAGTTAAAAACACCTTATACATCAACTATAAACTATTTTCATAAGCTCTTCCAAATACTCTTACACATGTTTATATGCTGGATACAACCAAATAAACTATTCTAAAGCCAATCCAAACACACACTATATATTAAGCTGCATATATATTGACTAAAAAGGGAAAAAAGACACGGACAAGATGAAATTATGAAAGATTCGCAGTGCATTGGTTCAGTAGAATAAATTAAATTGAGGAGAATTCACTCACAAGGCAGGAGGCACAAGTTTCAGACGATCTGTAATAGTGGACACCTAAATCAACAAATTAAAAAAAGTGTTTCCTGTTCCCTAGCTAAATGGAGTAATTCGCATGTGATACCCCATTTCCCCAACCTAAGAGAGCAATGATGGTTAGTTGTGATCTTAAGGCCTATTGAATTGGTGCGTGACCATCACATCGTAAGCAACAACCAATTAACCAAAAAAGAAGAAAGATTGCTCTAGAGACATGTATACATTGTCGCAGTGAACGAGAGCAGTTAGCATAGAGTTAACTTTCATAATCATGGAGCTAGGAATGAATAGAAAGAAACAATGAGCACCAAAGTCAATAGCGTGCGTAATTATCGATCGAGGAAGCGAAACCAACGCTTAGTATTGGGAGCCATGTCCTCTAGCTATACTACTAGGATAGGGTCCGAACCCAATATAGATAGGTCCCCTCTCAGTTATTCTTTCTAGTTTCTATTCTCTTTCTTTGGATTCTTTCTTAGTATATTGGGTTCGGACTTCGGACCCTATACTTAATTAATTATATCTGATTTGAATTTTAAATGCGTGTTTTTGAAATATACATATGTAGGCTTAACTTCTAGTAATCATATGATTATAATTTAAGAAATACTAATAATGTAGAGCTCGATTTTTTCACATGTAGAGTTTATTAACTGACAAGAAAGGTGGCCGGCAAGGCACAACACTACAGATGCAAGGAAAAGGCTCATCATTCATAAGCAAGGCTTTATTTGAAATGGGACCTTATTCATTGATAATAAAATAAAATAAATATTAATACTATTGTTTTTGCCTGCACATGGCTCATCATTTTGCCTCCGAACAAATGCCATGAAACAGTCTCAACTCCATTCTTTGGGGTTTCCAAGTTTGAACACAAGCTCTCAACAGTCTCTCTATGGAGCATAGATATTCTCATTTCCCGAATGAAGTTAGTCCCCACGGGCCATGTCATAAAACCATATCCTTTTGGTGGGGTCCACTCGGGTTGTCAACTAATAAGGGCCCACTTTAGATTTTACGAAACCGGTTGCTATAAAAACGGGCTTCAGCTGGAGCCCATTTACGATTGGGTTTCTTCTTAGACACTTGTATGCCGCTACATGACAACCGTAATAACCGTCCCATTTTGATGTATCCTTTTTCACTTTTCTCCATCTTATGCCCAGCTGCAGAGTATTACGCATCACATATGCTGAATTTAATGATTGTTTTGTCGTTGACCAAAAAAAAAATGATTGTTTTGTCTGTTTTATATAGTAAATTTTATTGCATGTATATATAAACTATATATTTGAATTCGAAATTCCTGCTGATATTTGAATAACAGATCTTCATGGTAGAAATTTTGAATTCGAGGTCAAGAATATTCTCGCGAAGATAAGATCATATTTACCAATTAACCTCGCTGGTTGTTAATGGTGTACATGGGATTTAAAATAAAAAATGCAAAGTGAGATTATTCAACTGAGCATCATGGCATGAGTAATAATAAGAATAAAAGTCAACACTCACAAATTGGGTATTCTGATTTCCATTTTTTCTTTGAATTAGATTTCCATTTTCCCATGATGTTGTTGATTTGACATCATTACTGGATACTGCCGGGGAAACGTTACATACATTGTAGCCTGCAATTCGTTGTGTGATTCACATTCAACCGAGCAATGATATATATATATACTCTAAAAATATATTCACTCATTCAATATTTTTTATTTTTTTTATTTTTCTCTAACTATCATATCATATATCATATTATTTTATTATTTTTCTCTCATCTCACTCTATCTCTCTCTAGTGATATACACCCTAAGGAGTGTTTATCAATCTTTATTCTATTCTACCATATAGTTTCTCTATTTTCTTGCAAAATAATCTATAATCTATCTATCTATTCTTTACATTTGCAGGCACGTAACCAACAAGAGGCGCTGCATGTTCCTATCAGCATCCATTTCATGGTACATTGTCACGCAATTATTGATACATGTTTGTATCGCAGGATTTCCATTTCGAACAGTAGTTACAGTATGTGACAGTTATTTTGATTGCTAGTAGGAATTTATAAAAGGGTGTTAGATGATCGATCTTTTCTAAATTAATTAGGTTTTCCTTCATTTTGATGCGAGTATTTGTCAGTTCTCGAAGTTCTTAGATAGAACTTTTCTTGATATTCTTGGAGAACTTTTCACCCTTTACAAATTTTCATCCTTTAACCATTTTTCACACTCATTGATATTGATTTTTATTTATTAGTCTCAGTAACACACACTCATTTATAAATATAACTAATTATTAATCCATTATTTTTAATTTATAAAAAATATTTTACTCTGGAAACTCTACTATCACATGGTGTTCCCTTTTGTTAAACATCATCATAAATAGTCTATCATCGTGAAAATAAAATATTATTATTTGATTTTTTTATAGTGCTTGTTTGGTTTAGATTCTAGACAGTTTATAATCAATTATGTGAGGAAAAACGACTCCAATATAATTGAAAGGTTTAATTGCAATTTTAGTCTCTTATCTTTCGCGATTGTATAATTTTATTCATCTATCTTTTAAATGTGCCAATTGGGTCCCCTATCTTTCAAATGTGTGCAATTTTGGTCCAACCGTCAATTCCCTAACAGAGTTTGCTAACTTGGACAAACATTGCTGACTGGGAAACATGAAGTGGCATCCTACATGGCATGTGAGACAAAGTACATCCAATTAAAAAATTACACATCATTAAAATAAAAATAAAAAAGCCAAGCTGTAAAATGAAAAAAGCCAATTTGGGATTAGGGTTCCACATTAAGCACAACCTTCCCTCTGCTCATGCACCGCCCACAGCCTTCTTCCAACTTCCACAGCCTTGTGATGCTGGTGTTTGACTTGGATCAGCTGAACTAGTGGGTTCTGTTCAGAGCTTACGTTGTTGGAGAAGAAAATGCGATCCCTTTTGTAGCTTTTGAAGTTGTAAACCGAGGAGTTGCAAATGAAGCGAACGGTTCCACTGTTTGGGATGTCTTCGAGAGTGACGCTGACGAGGAAGAACTCAGCTTGAGTGTAGTTCTTGATGTAAAATGCTCCTGGGATTCCGAATTCAGCATCCCATTCAAATAGTAGAAGAAATTAGGGGAAAAATGGAGGAAGAATCTCGCAAACAGAACAGAAGAAGCCCCTCGCTCTTTGCTCTCTCTCTCTCTCTCTCGTCGATCAACCATGGCTGACCGTACCTCCGCTGCTCGCCTCCACATCTCCGCTGCTCCTCCCTTCCCGATCCCCAACTCCAAAGGTTCCTTTCTATCCATCTCTCTCTATTCTCTAATTTCCGATTCTCTCTTTTTTCTTCACTTTTCTGTTTTGGCGCTTTGCTTCATCTCTCAGCTTCATCTCTCCGGCGACGGTTGAGCGGCTGTGCGACGGCGACGGTTGGCGAGCTGCTGCTGCGATGGATGTTTTCAGATCTTGACATTTTCCCTGTAGCCATAGTAGCTGGGTGGACATTTTCAAATCTCTCCCTCTCCTTTTTTTTGTTCCTTTCTCTTTGCTGGATTTCAAAGTTTGAATCTTTTTGCTATTTTATTTTCTGGGTTTTCTGCAAATCTGGGTGTGATGATTGTTGAATCTGGGTTTGAATCTTTTTGATTTCACATACGCATGGTACAATGTTTGATGATTGTTGTTCTTATGCTTATGGGTTGAGAAATTGGTGGAAGAACTGAGGAGCTCGAAATTTTGGAGAAAGGAAGGTGGGTGGAGGGAGGAAGGTGGTGGTGGTGGGGGTGGAGGGAGGAAGGTGGGTGGGTGGAGGAGGTGGTGATGGTGGAGGAAGGTGAAGGTGAAGGTGGGGGTGGGGGTGGGGGTGGAGGGAGGATGCCATGTAGGATGCCACTTCATGTTTCCCAGTCAGCAATGTTTGTCCAAGTCAGCAACTCTGTTAGGGAATTAATGGCTGGACCAAAATTGCACACATTTGAAAGATAAGGGACCCAATTGGCGCATTTAAAATATAGGGGACTAAAATTACACAATCGCGAAAGATAAGGGACTAAAACTGCAATTAAGCCTAATTGAAACTTAATATTATTGTGTTTGAGGGGTAAAATCGCGGTGGATAAAATGTATTTTGGATGGGTAGAATTGAGTAATGGAAGCAAGAATTCTTAACATGTATGTTGAATAAAATCAATTTTGAATGTGAGACTCACAAATTTTTTATTTATACACATCAAAAGTAATTATACTTTATCATCAAAACAAAATCAATTTTTAAAATATCATTACCAAACTCAATAACCAAACACAAATTAATTTTTTAAACTCAATTTTTTTAAAAAAATAATTTTTTTATCTAGGAAAAAATCAATTCTTTTAACATCAATTCTATTAAAATCAATTATACCAAAAGCTTAAACAAACGAATCCTTAATCATATCTAAGCATATAATTGAAAAATATCTTTTTTTTAAGCAAATAATTGAAAAATATCCTAATATCTTGAATTTCTAAAAACACTTATATATTGAAGTAAAATTAAAAAATAAAATCCATATATTACTACTATGAAACTGAGCAAGTACTTGTTTGAGCATCCACAATAGAGTATCTTACTTTGGGGTGTTTAAGTGGGTTCTACAGTATATATTACTCAATTTTACTTTTTTAAACTTGAACATCTCCAATGGGATGCTTATTAAATATTTCATCAAATAAACATCAATACTTATTAAGAACTATGCATTTGAGAGCATTTCTCTTGAGGTGATTAGTAAGCATAGGTGTTTAGTTAAACACATCTCCTAAGTACTTCTTCATTAAATGCATAGTGGGTCATGTCTTATTTTATGGATAAAAGAAGTCAAATTAAAAATTAAAAAAATTATTATTGGTTAAATGTAATGATGTGAGGTATTAGTAGGGTCTATTTAATAATTTTTTTAGAGGTATTGGGTTAGAAAGGTAGAATGCTTATGATATGTTTAAGTTCAAAAAGATAAAAATGAGTGATGTATACTATTAGGATCAACTTAAGTATCCTAAAGTGAGATGGTCCATCGTGGATGTTCTTAGATATACAACATCAATCCATTTTCGGACCAATCGTGATATGCCAAATGGCATGGTTCGTATGACACATGCTCCTCCTACGCAGCAAACTGGACCCAACCTTTCCCTCCCCGTTAAAATCAATCCAACCCGTTCTCGCTTCTTATTCATGGTGTTTCACCGTCTTTCTTTAATGCTGTGTACGGTCATGTGCTCTCCTCACTCCCTAACCCAGCAAACAAAGAAACTTCCCCACCTCTCTCCAAAGCGCCATAACTCTCTCTCTCGATGGACACCAAAAGGACCCAAATACTCTCACCAACAACAAGTAGCAGCAGCGATTGCAGCTCACCCGAATTCGAGTTCTGGATGGTCCGAAATCCCTCTAATTTCCCACAACCCAACAACCTCCTCTCCGCCGATGAACTCTTCGTCGACGGCGTCCTCATCCCCCTCCACCTCCTTTCAACCCAAAACAAACCCGACCCGGAAACTCCCACCTCATCCCCCGCCATAACCGTTACCGACTCAGCCACCAGTACCGCGTCGAACTCGAAGCGATGGAAAGACATCTTCAGGAAGAGCACTGACAAGGAAAACAACAACAACGCAACAGAAGAAGAGAACGAGAAAGACAAAGACAAAGGGAAGAATAAGAGGAAAGAGAAAAAAGCTGGAAGCGGTGGTGGTTCCTCTGCTTCTGCTTCAGCAGAGCTCAACATCAATATATGGCCTTTCTCTCGGAGCAGGTCCGCCGGTAAGTCGGGTACCACCCGATCCAAATCGCTGACTCGGAAAGTCAACAGCGCCCCCTGCTCACGGAGTAATTCCGCCAGCGAGTCAAAGGCAAGGAAGTGGCCCGGTAGTCCGGGTCGGGTCGGGGTCCATTTGGGAAGGAGCAGCCCCGTTTGGCAGGTTCGTCGCAAAAACCCAGAACCACCGTCTCTGAACCATGATAACTCCAAAAGAGAAACCCCCACGAGTCGCCGGTGTAAGGTCGCTTCCTCCGGCGCCGGTGGCGGAAGCGCCAAAGCCAAGGTTTTGAATTTGAATGTTCCTCCAACAATGTGCATTGGGTACAGACACCAGCTGAGCTGCAGAAGCGACGAGAACAGTGCCATTGGTGTCACTGTCAGTGGCGGTTCTGATCATACACGTGGCAGTAACGGTGGTCATGCCAATGTTGGGGGTAAGCTTTTTTACCTGCGCAGCTTCTTCACCAAGAAAAGCATTGTAACCTCTCACTAGTGTGATTTTTTTTTAACTACTGCTTACGATATATATGTAATTATTATTTATTTTACTAGTTAATCCTGCTAAGTTTATTACTTTTGTTCTTTTGAGCTTTTTTTTTTTAACTATGGTGTAAAGAAAGCTAGTACAGGTCTAGAGGTGTATCTTTTCATATTTTCATGCTGTGTTTTGTATGTAACCGAAAACAGTATCTGTTTCTGACTTACAACTTAGGATTGAGAACTAGATTGGCATCTTTTTGTTCCTTTCCTCGTGTAGCCTGAAGTGCATGATCAGAATGTGTTTTTTTTATTAATTAATTTTGTTGTGATGTGCTCTGACTTCTGACTTTTCCTTTCCCTCTACTGCAACTGCAAGTGGGGCTATGACTTGCTAGTCCTGGTTGGCTTCGTTTTTTTTTTTCATTAAAAATTAAAGTTGTCTTTTTCATTCTGGGTTTACGTGGTCCAGAAATGAACAGAGGATTTTTTTTTTTATTCTGGGAATTGGGAACGGAATGAGCAGAGTATATTCGAATGCCTAATCAAACTTCATACTTCCAACTCCCTGCGAATTGTAGTATTTCAGTTTGGATGTTTGAACCTTTTTAAACCGAAACTCAATTACTCTTTCTTTCTTTGATATAAAAACTCAATACCACTGGATTGCATGGAAGAAGAGGTATCCCCCTGTTTTGAATAATTGTGCTGATGAAATGAAGCCTCATTACAGAGTATGTCCTCCATTCGGCGATGTGAATAAGCTAATTTATAATTTATTTGACTAATTTATAACTTTGTTTAATCACCAGTCATAAAAAAAAACTTTGTTTAATCAAAGTAAATATATTTGGCGAATAAGTTTATTTGACTGGTTTATAATTTTTTTTTAAAATTATTTCAAGAAACTTTTGAGCTTTATTTTTTTTTAAAAAAAATTCTCACTGTTTTATTTATATTAACCTTTTACCATCTTTTAAGTTTTTCTAAAAAATCTTTAACCACTCTTTCCACATAAATAATAATTTTTTGGCTTAATTATATTTTTAGTCCTTATAAATATGTCACTTTTTAGATTTAGTTCTTGTAATATTTTTTTTGTTTATGATTCTTGTAAAATATAAAGTTTTGCTTTTAGTCTTTGTTATTTTAATCCTTCTAATATTTGATTAAACTAGATTAGTCTTTATAATATGTAGATAATCATCAACTAGTTTATTAGCTATAAGATATCCGATCTTATTCATTGGCTAGTTTATTAGCTATTAGATATCCGATTTTATTTCATCATAGTCTTATGTTGAAATATTATTTCATAAAACGTGTGAACAAATATTTACATAGTAAATTATGTTTGAATATTGGTGGAAAATTTTTTTGTATTATTTTTTTAATAAATAACTCTTTTGCACCTTTAGAGAATAATAATTACATTCAACAAATATTTGAGTTTAATAAATATACATCATGTAAATATACACGAACATTTAATCATATTGTATTATCTCATTAAAATATAAATAAGTTTTAAAAAATAATATTACTGAGTGATAGGATCATAAAAAAAATGTTAACTAAGGATTTTTCTTTTTATTGCGAGAAAAAGAAGTATACAAACAAAAGGAAACAGACACATGGATTTTTATTTGGTATTTGAATATTTATATAATTTTTTAATTATTTTATAATAATATATGTATTTTAAGCATTTAAAAAATAAAAATAACTAGTAAAAAATAAATTTTCAGCAATTTTTTTCTTGTAAAGCTAGCAAGTTGGCCTGCAAATCAGTGGACTTTTGTGGTGTTAACTGCTTGAGGTGTCAAATTGGATGGCTTGGTCCATTAAGTCAAATAATTAATAGCAGAATAATAAAAAAATGTATAAAATGTGAGATCAGGACTAGGGTGGATCTATTAGGCCAGACCAAAATCTATTATATATTATAAAGCAAAGTTTATGTAATGGTTAGCAATGCCACATGTCAACACCTCATCATTCAACTTCCCGCCTAAAACCATTTTTATTTCATTTTTTAATTCTTATTTCTATTTTTATTTAAATCATTTAAACTATATCACACAATTAATATCATAGATTTAATGCAAATTAATTCTCTCATTACAATTAAATGTCAGTTTAATTCTCTCATATTAAATGTCATTTTATCTATTTTTAATAAAAATACATAATAGTTAAAATTATTTAATTTTTAAATATAAAAATACTAATATTTTAAATAACAAAAAACATATAAATAACGATTTTTTTTGAAAAAAATATCATTTTCATATTGTTACAGAATATATAGATTTTTTTGGGATTTTGAAATTAATTAAATTCAATTATAAATAATGATGAGGAATATTCAACATGAACAGGAAAAAATGAATTCTTTTTGTAAAATAAGAACATAATTTAATTACCTATTTATTATATATATATATAATTATATTGCGTACATGAAAAACATTTTAACATATACATAAAAAATTACTAATATTTTAAATTACAGATAAAAAATATACCACATGAAAACTGAGCGTTTTAAGTGAAACTATTTGTATGTAAATTACTATAGTAGAAATTGTATTTTATTTTAATATTTTTAATACAATATGATCGTGATCATGATCATGATCATAAACTTTGTACTTATTTTATTTTGTTTATTGGTACAGTAATTTTAAAAAATAATAAAAAATGTTTTATTTAAAATATTAAATTATGATATTATTATTATTATTTTTAATTATGAATTTTACATATATTACTTAATAAATTATATTTAAAATATGTGTATCTCTCGGGTACTTACATTAGTATTATATATAACATTCTGCCCCGTGAAATTATGTCATTTGTCACCCTCAAATTCATTCAGTTTTTGGCCTAAAATTACAAACAAATATTTAATTTATTTTTAATTTATGTATTTACTTATTTAATAATGATTCATTTGTGGAGACAAATATGTTAATTCACTTGATGATATTTCATGACAAGTAATTAATATTGTCATAATAACTTATAACCGAAACACGTTTAGAGTTTCCGAATTCAATTAAATCAATACTATATTTTTTTAAATGACTAATATTTTATTATACTAGCTTAATAAATTGTGTCTTGCATGGGATATTGTTATATTTACTTTTTAATGAAAGTAATTTGAAATTATTAATTTAGCCAATTTTTAAATTGATAACCCGTGCCAAATTTGGTTAAATTGATATAAATAGAGCTTATTAAGTTTCAATAATTCTCACCTTATAAAACAATTTTGTGGGATTTATTTAAGCCAAAAATCAGAAAGTATATAAGATTAATATCCTTTTCTATTTTTTTTGAAGTTTTTAAAAAAATGTATTATCTGAATTAGGTTTAGTCTGAAATTTTGATATTAGGAGAAGTCACTTTTTCTTTATATAATATTTTCAAAATTCAAAATTCTAATGCTCAATTTGTATTATTAATACTATGTCATAACCATGAAGTTGGACACAAGTTGTTAATGTGGTTTATCTAAGGGGACAAACTCGGCTAGAACCTGTGTTTGGTCCTGGCAAAAAAATACCATGTCATTCCTATGGATGGAAATAAGTTTTTGTTTTCACTTACATATTCAATTATTGATATTTATTATATCTCTTTTCTTACATAGATAAACAGAAAACTTTCATTTGTTTTGATTTATAATGTGTATATAGAATTAGTGTTACCTATAGGTAGAATGTTATCATTAAGATTTTTGATTGACTGTTAAATGATTGCATTGATTTCTATGAGAAAATTGGATTTCATAAACCTTATTATGTATATGCTTAAGTTGTTATTGCATTCTTTCTTCAAACTTCATTTATGATAGAGAGGGAGATGAAGTTGGAATTACAATTACACTTGCCACAACACAAATTATTCAAAAAAAGAATTTGCTTACAAAATTATTCAAAAATTTTGTGGTCACTTCAACTTTATACTAACATATTTTATTTATTGACATGAAATATAATTACAAATGTAATGCTAATTTACTTCAAATCATATATTATTATTGTAGATTTGATTTCAAATTGAGACGACCAAATTTGAAATACTAATTAGCAAAAATAGGACAATAAATTAATACAAATTTAAATTGAATTAATAATATAATACTGAATCAAATAAAAAAAATAAGCTAATAATACTTATTAGAAGTTCAGTACATAGGAAATTGAAATATAAAATATTAAACTAAATATCTAAATTAAATAATACTATTAATATTATCCACCAAACTATGTAAACCAAAAAAATACCAAACTTAATATTCAAAGTTAAGTTACTAATTATTAATATAATCTAAGAAATTACTAACATTATAATACATTGACAATTAACAATATTACTTTAATATAAAACTATCTCATTCATAAAAAAATTGATTTAAACTACACTATTGTATAATATTATCTTAAAATTTAGAATTATATATTTCTTCTTCTAATTTACTAATAGATAATATATAATTTGATACACAAAAAATTATATTTAATTAATCATTTAAAATTTAGCACGGATTATATATCAATTTAGCCAAATTTTATTATTAAATAAATATAATAATATCCCGTGCAAGGCACGGGTTATTAAGCTAGTAATATACAAATATAGTATTTTTTGGGCCTATAATGAATGATTTCAACTGACCCTAAAACATAAATCGATCGAATCGGACCAAAATTGACACTTCAAGTGACTGCCGACATAAGCCAATACTACAATTTAATCAATCTATTGATGATTTTTCATATCAGACCTATGCATAATCTGTTGGTATCCCAGTTTGATTAGTACAGTATCAACGTTGAGTTTTTAGAAATTAGTTATTTTATTATTTTAAATATAAAAATGATTCTTTAAAATAAAAAAAATATTTTTATTTAATAGTTTTAGTCTAATAATTAATTTCATCAGAAGATATAAATAATTGATTTTACCTATAAATAAGTGACGTTTGCATGTAATATTGAGATTTCGTATCTTGAAATCACTATATTAAGAATGAATTTTTTATCAAAATACTGTCATAAATTCAAAAATTAATTTCACTACTATAAACATAAAAATATCAGGTTAAAATAAAAAAAAACTGAACTTAGTTCAAATGACAAACATGAATTTCAAGCTTACAATGATTTTTATTTGCAAACCGCCATTGATTGATTGATACTAATCAAGATTTGATAAGATATGATTATATTTCTATATTAATATGACAAATGTGCTAAAGAGATTCTTTATGAACAAATCATATTCATTGTGTATCCCAATGATAATAATGTTATTAAAAGTGAACAAAGGTATTTTTAGACGTCAAGAAAATGATAAAGAACAACTTGGTCCAGAAATACTATATCTTAGTGCAATTGAGACACTAATATACCTTGCTAATTATACATGTCTTGATATATTATTTGTTATTAGCAAGATATAGTTCTTCCCCTAAGTCATAAAGACATTGGAATGAAATCAAGCATATGTTTCTTTACCTTAAGGGTATGATGGATATGAATTTATTTCATTCAAATGTATCCAAGACAGACTTAATTGGTTATGCAGATGCAGGTTATTTGCCTGACCTCAAACCATGACAACCACATCATCTAATCGATCATGCGAAAATTTCGACACCACATGAGGCAAGTTGAGTATGCCTTTGGTTGATGTCTATGATTCAATACATACAAAAGACTTGTAGTTGTAACGGAGAGTATATCAAAGGAGATAGAACAAAATATAATTTAACAAAGTTTTTTTTTCACTCATGACCTTCAAAAGAGTGGTGATATAAACATTCAACAAATTAATCCATGTGATAATCTAACAGATCTCTTTACAAAGCCACTGCCGATTAAAACTTTTGAGTAACGTAAAGGATATTGTACTTTTTTTCTTTCACTAAGATTTTTTTTCCACAGGATTTTTTCTTAGTAAGGTTTTAACGAGACATATTTTTGATGAACATCCAAGGGGGAGTGTTATGAATATTTTGTGGATGTCCATCTCTTGAAGAGATTGATACAAATCAAGATTTGATAAGATATTCTGTTATACTATTTCTGTTATTAAGATATCAGATTTGTTACGTCGTTACTCTTATTAAGATAAAATCTCATTCATATTTACACTAAGATTAGTCTTCCTGATAACTATAAATACCACAAATATTATACATAATTTTATAACCTAAAAAATAATAATAAAATATTATCTTATTATCTCTTTTTCTCTTTTATAAATATTTTCTCTGTTATTGTTTTCGTTTCGATTAATTTCATGACAAATTTCAAGCTTACAATGATTTTTTATTTGCAAACCGCCAAAGTCATACTCATATGATCATATCACACCATATATTGATTGATAAAAAAAAATATCATACCATTGATTATTCAGAATAAAGCCGAGAAGGACAGAAGGGAGGGGCCCGGCCCAGGATGCAAAGCAGAGAGTTAAACGGCGTCGTATGATCCAGTTAACTACGCGCCTGGGATGAGCGTGGTGACTGTAGAAGAGATTCGCGGGCGAGACGAGAAAGTGAGAAACAAAGAACGAGATATTCTCTCTATTTTTCTCAGTGAGCGAGTGAGTCTCGCTTGGCAACGACGAAATCGATGGCGTCGAGGGACAAGAAAGCATCGAAACCCTCGAGCTCGAACAGCCGTACTGGTAGGATCCGTACACTCTCCGATCTGAACCGTCCATCGGCGGACTCCGACAGTGACTCCGATGACCCTCAGGAGTATTACACCGGCGGCGAAAAGAGGTTTCCCACCCATTCCCTTCTCCCTCTCCACTCGATATGTTTTTTCTTATTCCTCTGTAACGATTCTTTTGTTTGGTATTTTACCTCATAAGAGCCTTTGTTTGGAACCGTTCTGTTTGGTTAATTATTATAAATTGCAAACCTCTGCTTGGTTAATTATAATTTGCAAACCGTTCGTTCTGTTGGGTTTTTCTCGATAATATTATATTAGTAGTTGGTTGCTGTTGTATCCCTGTTTCACTGGTTGATGCCAAATCATTAGCTTACATTGCAGCTTTTCTCTTGTTAGTTCTCGGTTCCATGATATAAATTCCATATTCACAATCATGTCCTGTTAGCTTGCCGCTTGTTGTGCTTGTTATCATGAGCCAGTCAAAGTGCGTGTTAGGTTGAATAATGTGAACAGGTTCTTGGGACCATTTCGAACTCGAGCAGGATTTGTGTATAACTGAAAACGAGAGCTACAAATCATTGCTGCCATAATAAAGTTTTTTTTTTGGATGGACAAATGTAGTAATTAATATATTATGTTAGTGGGGTGATTCGAATCCATTATCACTCCAACCCCTATGTCCCTCCCCCCAAACCACCAAATCATCTTATCACTCCATAATATAGTTTCCTTTATCATCATTAGGTGTCATTGTTCTTCAGTTTATCTTTTTATGATTGTAGACTGTGACTTTTTTTTATGTGTGATAATCGGTGCCTTCTTCCTGCTTTTTTTTCCCTGTGTTGTACATGGAACTTTTGTTGCATTTGTCTGATGGCTTATTCCCCACTTATCCTGCCACATTCCATAGTGCATACTGCAATGATATAATGGAGAATCTGGGCCAATTAAAGATTAGTGGTCGAATTACAAGTTATCCTTTTTGTAGATCTTTCATCTCAATCACACTTTTAGACTTTTACTTATGCCAAGTTCTTTGGATTTTACTCAAAATGATCTTTGGCTGAAAGAGTTTGAAAACTTACTCGTGGCCAGCAAAATCACGCTGTCCATAAGTGCTTTTATGCTTATACTTTCAAGCTATTTGGTTGAAATTTGGGCCACTTCTTCAGTTATAGGTATACTGTTTTTGAAAATCCATTCAGATCCAGCCCAACTTGTCATAGACTCATAATCGTGAGGGGAAAATCCTCTGAGTTTATGTACTGTGGTAGCTTCGAAGTTTATAATGACTCATGTAAAGCTTCATATTATGACTTCTTGCCTTTTTCACTAGATTGTTTTAGCTACTTTATGTTTATAAGTTTGAACTATATATCTTATATCTATCTATTTTTTGTAAGGATATACATATATGATATGCAAAATATTGCTTTTATGCTTCTCATTTTCACAACCCCAATCACTTTTAAATGAAAGTTCACTTTCAACTACCTTTATTAGAAGTATTTGTATTTTGTTTGTCAAATTTTGTTTCCAAAAGGCATATAATCCTTCGTTTGGTCTTTTTAATCGGAAGGTGCATAATGTTTGGTTGATTAAATGGAATTTAGTACATCTGTAATCATGTTAGCTAAACTTTAAATTTAAGGTACATATATAAGTTTACTGACATTAGTAATAAACATCTTCTAGATATCTTCAGTTGGTTTTATGATTTGGGACTTTTCTATTGGATTTAACGGTTGTACAAAATCTCTTCAGTGGAATGCTTGTCCAGGATCCTTCAAAAGGCAATGACGTGGATGCAATTTTCAATCAAGCAAGGCAACTTGGAGCTGTAGAAAGGCCAATTGATCAACTTCAGGAGCCACCAAGGTCAACAAGCTTTACTGGAACTGGCAGGTTACTCTCGGGTGAATCTGTAGAATCTGCTCCTCAGCAACCTGAGGCTGTTGTTCACAACATTGTTTTTTGGAGTAATGGTTTCACTGTAGATGATGGACCTCTGAGGAGTTTGGATGATCCCGAAAATGCCTCATTTT
Source organism: Glycyrrhiza uralensis (assembly GCA_030159175.1). Lineage (NCBI taxonomy): Eukaryota > Viridiplantae > Streptophyta > Magnoliopsida > Fabales > Fabaceae > Glycyrrhiza > Glycyrrhiza uralensis. Next base: position 59,231,438 of record BRZY01000001.1, on the reverse strand, counting down.
TAGAGGTAACTGCAATCAAAGTTCTAGGTCAAATGGATTGAAGAGGATAAATATTAGAGTCAATGAGGTTGCATTTGGTCCACATGGGGGCAAAAAAGTCCTGAGTATTAGAATATTGAATTTTTCTGAGCATTATTCAGGGGATAGTGTAATAACTAATATATCACTACTGATTATTCTAAAATCCCCCCCCCCCCCCCAATATCATCTTTTGATTATGTTGCGATGTCTCATAATCTGTTTGGGCTCGTAAATCTATTACTTTCCTTTTGGTTACTCAATGTTTTCATTGGGTTTATTGATATTTGTTGTTTGAATGCAGAGCATAAAAAAATCCGAGTGTCCAAAAGAGCTTGAACCTGCAGATAGGAGGTCATCTGTTAATGTTAACCTCATAAGGAGGAATGAGAAGTATCCTGTGAGTTTTCTGTTTGAGTTCTCTGTTTTGCATCTCTCTTTTTTACTGTAAAACCGGGACGAATTTGGTTGCTTATCTGGTTTTTTTTTTTATTTTGAATATTTCCATTTTGAAATACAAACGATATCTTTTGTTTCTGCATGATATTTAGTCCAATATACAAAGTAGAAATGTTGTCACCCTTGTGCCTCTCTTAACTATGAAATCAGGATGAATTTTGCTGTCCGGATGTTAGTTTAAATCCTTTTGAAGACTCTTTTTTTTAATGCAATCCAGGTCTCTTTTTTGTATGATACATATTCCTATTCTTGTGTCCAAAGTGTAAATTAGAAGTGCATTTTGTCACACTTGCAGGAACCCGAAAAGCGCCATGTACCATTTCAGGGTGTGGGTAGAACTCTAGGAAGCAGCTCTACTTCAGTGGCACCTGGGCCAACTGCTACCTCAGCACCTTTCACCACTGCTCCAACCCCTACTGCCGGCCTTGTGGTGGATCAGTCATTGCCATCAACCTCAATACAACTTAGGTTAGCTGATGGAACCCGCTTGATATCACATTTTAATTATAACCACACGGTCGGGGATATTCGCACCTTCATTGATGCATCTAGATCTGGGGGTGGGAGGAATTATCAACTTCAGATGATGGGTTTTCCCCCAAAGCTTCTCTCGGATGAAACTCAGACTATAGAGCAGGCTGGACTGGCGAATTCAGTTGTCATCCAGAAATTCTAGCAAGCTGCAGAAAAACTGCTGCTTTGTGGGATTGACCAGCTTAAATGCTGTATAAAGGAAACCAGTTTTCTCTGCTTAGAACCTGGCGGGGTTTTCTATTTATTGAGGTTTTGGACGTGAGGTCCTGTTATTAGCAAAGAAAGGGTGCGGGGTCATATTTTCTTGTCGCTAAAGTTTTTTTTTTGTTTGTTTGTCAAATGATTAAATCACTTTAGGTTCTGTTGGATTGCTTAAATTTGGATCCCAACTCGTGTTTGGAGCAGGGTATGACAATTGTGCTTTTCCTCCCTGCTTGCTGGGCCTATTGTCGGAATTTGAAATGTATTTAACATAGTTGAAATGTAGGATAGTTTACTGACTTATCAGTTTTTTAATGTGCCTACTAAGTGTGGTGTACATCTTCAAAAATAAAATAAGTTGGATTGACACCTCAAGAAGAATTCCGGTTGCGTGAGCGGTATAGGTTCACAACGATAAAGCCCATGATTTATCTTATACCTTAAGGACCTCATTCATATGCCGGAAAAATATTAGGGGATTTCTAACTGCACATACACAACCTTCTTCCCACACATACACTTAAACTTTAAAAGACAAAAATATCCTCAAATTTGAAAAATCCCTCAAACTTCCGCAAGGCTTTACTTCTGCAAGGCAAAAACACCCTTTGCTTCTCCCACTTCCGCAGCATACTTCCGCAGCACAGGTTCTTCTCCCCCACCCCCAACTTCCGCAAGGCTTAAACTCACACACATACTCCTACGCCGGAAACGCTCTCTGTTTTGACAGCTCCCCCACCCCAACTTCCGCAAGGCTTAAACACACACACACACACACACACACACACTTCTGCCAGCCATCTTCTTCCTCCCCTCACTTCCGCGTGAACACACACATACACACACACTCCCAACCCCCATCGCCCTCATCCCCCCTCCTCCCTCCTTGCTTCCAACAACAACAGGGCACACCTTTCCATCACCGCATCGTCCCCCACCGTGCTCGACGAAGGTCCATCACCACCGTCCAAGATCCCGGCGAGCATGTGACATGGTTCTATTTCTCCTTCCCCGGCGAGCATGTGGCAAAACTCGTCGTGTCCAAGCTTGCTGACGAAGGCGGCGTTGCCATCGAGCCTGGAGGACGAAGATTTGAGGGATGGTGAGGGGAGGGGTTTCGGAGATGCCATGTCCCCAGGTCCTCCACCGCGCCGGAGGCCGTCGTCGGTGGATGACATGGATGGATGCGGTGGTTCTGAGTTGGGATTGGAGTAGAGAGGGATTGTGTGAGGGAGTTCCACAAATTCTTCAAATTAGCCAAACCCATCTTAACCCTTCATTGTTTTGTCAATAAATCTAATGGCCTAAAAGAGCTTGCTCACGTGAGAGTAACGAGGCAGTCTCTCGCTGTAGCCTTCGCCGTGCTGATATATGTGTGAGGAACTACTAATAGTTATGTACGTGTTATTTGCAGCACACACATACAAATAACACGTGCGGAACTATTAGTTCTACATCAGTGCAAAATTAATAGTTCCGCACGATACGAAACACGGAGAGGGCATTTTAGGCATTGTCCTGTTATATATGTGTGATTATCAATCTGTGTATGTGTCAATATAAATTTTCAAATATTATCTAACAATGCGCACCCACAAATAAATATGAGATAGCATTAGTTTTTTTTTTTTTGACCAAGAGATAATGACTGTTCCCATAAAAAAAATAGACACTTTCTTACAATATGCGCTCCTTTCTTGTAACACGTAACATATTTTTAAGTCATTAAGACTGAATTAGTGGGAGTGATTTAGATAATTTTTATAAGGTTATCGGTTTAGTTTTCATTGCAATTATTGTACGCTCCAGAAAAGCATTTTTCTGCAATGTTTTGGTATTGCTCATTGGCTTCGCAGGATCCATTATTTGATGGAAATCGATTCTTGTTGGACTCTGGATTTGCTACCTTAAAATAAGTAGTACAATCACCACAATCAGCAAATTGTAGGGGTGAGCACGGGCCGGTTTGGATCGGATTTGCCCAAATCCGTTATCCAAACCGATTAAAATAGAACGGGTTGGATTGGATTGGATTTTGCATTTTTTCTCACCAAATCCGAACCGAACCAACCCGATAAAGAACGGGTTGGTTCAGATCGGGCCAATCGGGTTAGGTTTAGAAGATATTCTAGAAAAAAAGGAGAAAAAAAATAAAAAGGCCCAAACATAAATGAAAAAAAAACGTTATTAAATGGGCTACAGCCCAACAAAATAACTAAAAAAATTAAATCAAAATTACAAAAACTAAAAAATTGAAAGGAACCCTAATTTCTAACAATGAGCCAGCGCCGCCCCTCCTATTTCTAAAAGGCAACAGCACCCACTGTGAGTGAAACATAATACAAAGGAGTCTGCTTGAAGAGCATTAATAATATCTCCACGTAAAAGTAATTTCCTAGTGCACAATCCCAAACCAAAAGCAACAAACTCCTTTCCCATCTCTAATCCAATTCCTCCCATGAAAATGGCTTCTTCACCGCCGTGGTTTCGCAGTGAACGGGGTTTGCAGCGATCCCTCCTCCGCTGTGAACGCGGCCATTCTTGAAGCCGCCACTGCGAGCACAGTCTTCCAGTAGTAGCCGCCACCCGCGAACGCGGTCTTCCTCGTAGTCACCGCTGTGAACGAGCGCGAGTGGGTACAAGATCTGGAGGCCTTGCTTCGCGTCGCAGATCTGCTACTGCCGGCAGTGTGAAGGTCCACGTTGTGGAGACTGACGGTGGGTGGGAGCTCGGCGGCCAGTGGCGGAGGTGGGATGCAGTGTTTTGTGGGTGATGGAGAAACTGAAAGTTTGAAACCCATAAGATAAATCTGTGATTCTGAGAAGTGAGGACTGAGGAGAGGGACTTTTCGTTTTTCACTCACTTCACTAATTAATAAAAATAATAAAAAAATAATGACAGCTCATCGGTTCGGGTGAACGGGTTCGCGGGTTCAAAAATTGAAACCCGTCACCCGAACCAAACCACAACGGGTTCTAACGGGTTGGATCGGATTTCGCTCAAACTGCGTAAAAATTAGAAAAATGCGGGTTGGACCGGTTCGAGTCGGTTCGGGTTCACGGGTGACCCGAACCCGTGCTCACCCCTAGCAAATTGTAGTCGTTAAATGAAAATCAGAGATTCAAATTCCACGTTTCGTGTTTGGAATTTTATCTAGGGAGGTCCAAATGTGAGTCTGGCCTGATTTTCATTTGTTGGCACCAATTTAGTTACTGTTGCACTATTTTTAATGCATGCCATAAATCCTGTCCATAAAGTTTTCAACACAATAGCTAGCGCCAGTTTTTTTTTTGTTCGTTGCGCCAGTTGTTTCATCTTTGTTATTTATCTCGCAGTTCCCCCCAATCCAATCTTGGGCCCCAAATATGGACTGGTGCTATTATATCCCCTGCACGAAATGGTCCAATCCCGCGAGTAGTCGCATGACATGAACTAGACAAGAGATTGACCAAAAAAAAAAACGAGACAAGAGAAGAAAAACAAATAAGAGTTTTTTTTTTTTGATTAACAAACAAAGAAGAGTGTTGCAGCTATTAACCCCCAAATAGTCAAATACTACCATTCCATGTAGACGTAATTTAATTAATGTAGAAATCAAACTATATATCAGATCATTTACGATTACGAGTCCCTCTAAGATTGGTAATTAAAATTCTATTCCCTCCAACTAAACGCGCGCATTAGCAAGCATTTTGCTCAATGGTGAAACAAATCAAACACTGTCGTACCGTGGTACAACAGCTAATAACCACTATCTATCTTGTCTTGGCACCTGAAAAGATCTTTTTAAGTCACAACTACAACGTCTAGTGCTGCCCTTCCATTCCATTAACGAAAAGCTAAATATGCTTATGAGAAAAAGCAAGATTTGCTTTATGTTGGAAAATTGTGAACCAAATACCAGTGAAGAAACATCAATTATATCTACCACCCACTAGTCAACTAGTAAGGTGCCATCTTGTTATAAAAAAAATAAAAAAAAGTCAGGTGCCATCTGATCGACTTGCTGAGTGAAATTTAAATTAACTGATAAATATAATATAATTAATTAACAAGATAGCTCACGTTGGTGGAGGATACTAATTTGTGGGGGATTCCACGTTATCTCTTGTGTGGCGCACAGATAATGTGCAACTGCAAAGGGACCCACCACCACTTGCTGTTGATTTATTCTAATTTTTTTTTTATCAAACAGGTGTCGTCCTATGTCAAATTATGTGACTGATTAAATAGGATCTTTCATTTCTCATTGGTGGAGAGTATTGGGGTTTTCAGTAAATCACTTGAATCATTATTGAAATGATAGGACGTTGTTAATTTAATTCCTAAAATTGAAAATTTTAATGTTGTCTATAAAAAAAATTCTTGGAATTATTAATAATTTAAATTCATTCTTGAAATTAAAAATTTTAATCATATTAGTATTTTTAAATGGATCAATTTATTCATTGAAATTGTTTAATGAGGACTAATATGATCGGTGATTTTCAACTTTAGGAACTAATTTAAAATATTAATAATTTTAAATACTAAGTTGATATCGGTCTATAATTTCAAATATTAAGGGCGTGTTTTGATTTGTTTATGTAGAGTTTATCTACTAACATAAGTATTTGTAATAGTATTTGGGGAGAGCTTATAAAAATAACTTACGATTGGCTCAAAAACTATTTTAAATTTATTTTTATAATTTCTTCAAAATAACTTATCAAAATAACTTACAACTTATAATAAATCAGTTGAATCACATTTCTATTTGATTATAAAAATAATTTTTATACATAAATGTATAAGCATTTGTTTATGCCACATGCGCTTAAATAAACTATTTTTCTAAACAGCTAAATTGGTGATTTAGTTTGAAGTTCTGAACTCACCGCTCCAAGTTTTTGTTTGTATGTGCTCTCTGAGATGAATCGGGTAAACTGTTATTCCCTTCTCTGCTCCAACTAACTGGTTAATATTAATAAAAGTCTTTAGTGAAATTTGAGTATGAAACCTTCAAATGAAAAATGACAACGTCCAAGTACTTGACGTTTTTTGGAGACAATGGAGAAAAATATCTCAAATAAAAATATAATATAATATGCAAAGAAGGGGGCTCTACCCCAGGAGGTGATCATATGGCAAAAGTACACGTCTATTTAGAACAGCAGCACCACTTGCTATAAACAGGACGCCTATTGTTTTTTGTTAATCTTTTTCCGCCCATATTGCCACCAATTTATTATGATTTGAGCATAGATTTTGACTCCTAATTAATCAAATCATAAGCGGTATACAGAGGGGTCAAGGGGAAAAGGTAATATATTATTAGCATAAAAGTAAAATTTCAATGATAACTTCGGGATGATAACATTAATTAAACAAATAATATACCAAATATTCTTCGGTATTGATGACAAATTCAACAATTTCTTTGAATGACCACATTTTTTTACAGATAACGCAACCTATAAAAGTTGTTTGCCTTAATCATAAAAAATATAAAAGTTGTTTGTCTCCTTAAGCTCCATAAAAAATGTGGAGTGATAATGCTAAATAGCCATCTTTTGGCTTGTGGCTGTTCATAAAGTATATACTTTGCAATAATCATTGATTAGCTTTACCCAAAAAGTAAGTTTAGTAAATGTTCCTTTCTGTTTAGCGCAAAGGGTGTTATTTTACTAACTTCCTCTCTTCACACATCATTTATTATATATTTAGTTGTAGTCTTGTAGAGAAAATATGAGGAGAAAAAAATCTATTAAGGAGGTGAAGTTGTTGAAAAAATTACAATATGTGTGTGGTACGTGTTTATGTGTGGGTGGCACTTAATATGGGAAGCTGTGTTTTGCTCCCACCAATGGGAAGCAGGTCACTTACCTACTATTTAGTTTTTCATAATTGCATTGTATCCCTGGAATATTTAATAATTGCAAATACAAAGATGGATTAGTTTAATTTGATAGGGAGTCATTAATTAGAGAGTTATTGCTCATAGTGGATGTTAGGTAGAAATTCCAAAATATTGAGCCCACTGACATGAAAGCCACTCGAGCTTGAAGAGGCACTGCCCAGAAATTTCACTAACTGAGATCCAAAATCTAAATCCATAAAGTAAAGTTGGAAAAGCATCCCTTTTGTATTTTTCCGGAAGCTTTGAGAGCTTCTTCTGCCATAAATTATTCCATGCAAAGACAACAACAATTACACATGGACCTAACACAATCTGGTTTAGTAAAACCTTTAGCACTAGGTTCTGGACCGTTGGTTTGGGGAGGAAGTGATCAAGAGTCTGGTACCAAGCATAAGAACCAGGGCCATGCAAAAGGAATCCATAGGAAGGGATGCTTTTCCAACAACCTTCATCAAACAAAGACTCCCAACAACCTTCATCAAACAGAACACCCATAAACCCTAAACAATACAACAAATAAAAACACAATTTGTCCCTGAAAAAATGGTTGCATACTGTTTTCTGTATTAGGAGAATTTCTGGTTTCATTGCTACTGAAATTTTGCGAAGAACCCTAAGATCATTGAGCCCAATTTCTCTAAAATGGTGCAAAGATATAAGAAATTAGTTTAGGGCTTTTGCTTCCCTTTACATTGCGACCAACATACTACATTTTCGCTAGATTTCATCGAACGAATTGGGAGAAATCAAACCTTTTGGCTGCAGTTTTGTTCTTGGCTTTGGGTATTTGTTTTGATTAGGATTTCGCACAAACAGATCCATGAGATGTCATCGTGAACCGTAACTGTCTCATAAAATCTCGTAAACGTTGTGCCACGAGCCATCGTCCACCCATCCTCTCGCGGAGCCGCTGTCGTCGCGAAACCGCCAACGTATCGGTATCGTGATATCCTCATGGAGCAGTCGTCTCTGCAACTTCCACCTACAACATCGTGCCTCCCAATCTCACCGTCGGACCACCATCAGAACTGCGCACTTTGATGAAGGTTGTTGGAGTCTTTGAGAGGTGAGGTCTCTGGATGAAGATGATAGAGCCGGTGGATGATGAGGACGCCATGGTGAGGTCTTTTTAACAAATTCAAACTTTTGTAGACCTACATTTGCAAATATGTAAAAGTATTATCTTTATTTTAATAGCAAGTAATAGGTAATAAATCTGGTTCATTGGATCAAAGTCAAACATTTTTCATACTTAATCTACGAGAGAAACACGCTTTCCCATTGGTAGGATCAAAAGTGATATTCCCAAATTAAGTGTCACTTTTTGTGTGTATGAGTTAAAAAAAGCCTTTTAATTTATCTGCGTGTTTAAATAAGACAACACTAGTTTAAGACTTGTGCCGTTTTTCACTCATTTTCTCATCTAGTAAAAATTTTGTTATATACAATTAATAAGGAAATTTTTTGTTATATATTAATTGGAAGCCTTGTCCTTGCGAATCCTAACTCCTGGCATCACAAGACCAAAACTATGAGTCGCTCTATATCATATAAAAAGTAAGATTTTGCTCTTACTAAGCCTACCTATCTCTATATATGTCTCATGTTTTGAGTAATAGTTTTGATTTTCTTAGTTTGTAGTTTATTATATCTTACTCCATCGGTCCTAAATATAAGAAATAAGTTACTTTTTTGGTTCATTGAATAACTCATGTATCTGGTCTATATTATAGATCATATAGATCAGATACATAATTTGTTCAATGAACTAAAAAAGTAACTTGTTTCTTATATTTAGGACCGGATGGAGTATATATAACCTATTCATGAACAAGTCATCTAACCTATTTGAAAGTCTTACTGTAACATCCGTTTCTGTGATTAATTGTTTATTTTTGTCTTATATGAATTTTTGTGATATAAATATTTTGAGATTTATTTTTAGCTTAAAAATAGGATTTAAATATGCATGTTTAAGAATACTTCTAAAAATGGTCAATTTTTAGCTTCCGTCAGGTCTAGTTACAACATCTGTTTCTTTGTTTTTTCTGTCTTTTTTCTGTTTTATGAGTTATTGTTCCATAATTGTTGTGTGATTTATTTTTAGTTTAAAATTAGGAATAAAATACACATATTCTAGAATAATTCTGAAACAGTAGTTTTTCAATCAACATCAGACCTTTTTACAGAAAACGGTTTACGTCTAACTGACAGAAAGAGATTTAAATAGCTTAAGTGTGTTAAACAAATCCAATAAATAAACTTCCTTTACAAAGGTTGGTTATTTTAATATTTTTGATTTTCTAAAATTTTTCTGGGATTTTTGGAAAACTTTCGAAAATTTGTAGAAAATACGCTAAACGGAAGCGTATAGCGTAAAAATCTCATTTCACAGTGTTATTTTCGTGACAAAGGTCCATAAGTATTTTATATTTTATTTTTAGTTATTTATTTCATAATTTTAAAAATTATTTCTGTGAAAGTTTTAAAAACCCTATTTTTTTTGCATTTTTCGGGATTATACCTGCAAAACGATGAAAACCGAAGAGTTTGCACTATCAATAAATTTCAAAAATGGATGCCACAAAATTATTTAGACTTGTCATGGCATTTTCTAGCATTCTCATTGGTTCTCATCAATTTAATTAATTATTTCAATTTTTGATTTATTAAATGATATTTTTACCCTTGATTTTCATTCTTTTTCATACAAACCCTAGGGATAAAAATGGAATTTCACTCTCCCTCCTCTTCCAGCCAATTTGGCCACCTCCCTCATGACTTATGGAGGGTCTTGAGGCTTCTCCATCCTTCTAGGGCATGAGTCATGGTTTTTGGCCAATTAGGTAATTAGGGTTTATTAATTTCCTAAAATGAAAAAAAAAGTCAGTTTTTTTCTCTCCTCCCTCCATGTGGTCGTGACCCTCCCCTATAAATAGGGAGGGGGTGCTCTTCAATTTTCCTCATCATCCACTTGAAGAAATCACTCACAAAATCTCTTTTCTTTCCTTTGTTTTCCTTTGAGTTTTCTTTGGTTTTTCTAATCAAACCTCTTGTGTTTTTCTTGTGTTCTTAACTTGTGAAAGTTTTTCACCCTTGCATGTTTGTGTTTGTTGTATGTTAGTAGATGAGTTATCCTCAGACAGGGTTGGAGCCAATGAGACGTCTTAGTATCCTTCCGTTGGGGGGTACGAATGTGATCTGGCAGATAGATCACATCACTCAGTGGGGTATGTTGGTGGGGAGAATAAGTGTCACTGATGACACTGTTGGGGGACACTGTAGGGAGTGGAAGGAACAGGTGGTACTTCAGGTGAAGTTACCACTCAAACAGGTAATTAGGGAAGCACCTACCGACTCGAAGAGTGGGTCGGAGTACATTCCCAGGCATCCAGCAGCCAGACGTACTTATGGAGGATGGAGAAGGTACTATGGGAGGATGTGGAGGTCTGCTTTTCGGTCTCCATCTTCTCATCCGAGTAGAGAGGTTGTCACAGCACATGACAGGTTTTTCGAGGAGGAGCCTAGGACATATACACCTCGATCACCCCCTGCAGAGGCGCAGAGTAGGGTGAGAGTAGCCAGTGTTGAGAGGTATTACCCTACCTCGACAGGGTTTTCTGGTGAGACGGACGTCTCAGATAGGTCCCTTGAGGCTCAGACGGGGATTTGGGAGCGTCTCCGCAAGGGCAAGGGAAAGATGTTTGAGGAGCATGAGGGTGATATTCCTGGAGGCTCATCTACTGAGTCTCATCGTCATTAGTGGTCTTAGATTGAACCCGACTTTTATATTACGTAGTAGCTTTTTATTTCAGTCATTTTATTTTAGTTTTGCTTAGAGATTTTACATCTTTTGATGTACAGTAGTTTCAGAAAAACTCCTTGCTTGTACTGATACAAGCCCTTTTTGATATATATATATATATATATATATATACTTGAGGAGGTTACTTTTACTTCAGTGTTTCTTCTAATACTGTTCTTATTTTACCACACAATGGAAAAGGGAGAATGAGTTCCCCATTCTTCTCATCTTTTAAAAAGACAAAAAGTTTTATCCACATTTTTTAAAACAAAACTCGTTTTTAATCAAAGGTTAAAAAGAAAATTGTTGCGAAAATACTTGTTACTATGGTGTAATATCTTTTTTAGAGAAAGGGTGTTGCACTTACTATGAATCAAGCCTTTAAATACATTAATAAGTCAAGCCAGACTTTCATAAAAATCACTTATATAGACAGGTAATAGACTAAACTTAAACCTAAAAATTTTCAATAAATTAGACCTATTTAGACAAAATCTTACCCAACCTGGCATAGTTCAAGTTCTACACTCAACCATAAAAACATGTCTTTTGACCTCCTAATTATACAAAAAGAAAAAACAAAGAATCAACACAAGTGCTCTTGATTTCTTTGATAGTCTTTGAAGGGTTCCCCCGGATTGTCATGATTTGATCCCTTAATTATTGTCATGCTGTCAAAAGCATGTTTTTGGCTAGATTTGAACCAATGACTCTCACCATATATATGAAAGCGATATTCTAACACCTATATTTTGATTTTGTTATGAGTTAATATGTACTAATACATTTGTTTGTGAATAACATTTTTTTAAGGAGCCCTTTGAGACTATTGGATTATTAGAGAATTATTTAGTATGCGTCTGACACCCCTTTGAGATCATATGCATTACTGGAGAATTACTTTTTAAGACTCTATTCACATCTTCATATTACTTTTTTAGGTGGTCTCGTAAGCATATGGAGTGGGGGTCGTTGTCTTTGTGGAGTTGGGAGTTTTTTCATATACACTTTTGTATTAGTTTTTGGTTTGAGCATACCTTTTTTAATAATTAAGCATGTATAAGATTTCTCCACCTTGAATGGTATTCATTAAGCATCTTAATAAAGATAAGCTTTGATATTTTATTTTTTGAGTAATTTAATTTTGATTTTTAATTCACAACAGATAACGGTGATAATCATTAATTGACTTGCTTGCCACAACATGGATATATATGGGATTATGAGTACTGTTCCAGGCTTGTGGGGACTAACTTATTAATTCTGCCCCCATGCTTTTTACTATTATTCAATTAAATCAAAAGATTTTATTTTATGTCAATTTCATGCAACTGTCGACAGACGTGACGTAAAGTTATAGAATAAAGAAATGTAATTTTAAGAACAAAGAAGAAAAAAAGAAAAAGAGAACTCAGTCAGCATGATATAGAATAGGGGAGGAGGCCTAGGGTTTGTGTCCCCTCGATGGATACTATTTGCACCCCACACCACACGCACCCTTAGGCCATCTCCAACATACGGTGCTTAGCACTGACACTAGTCAGGTTCTTAATTGTTAAAGCTCCGACACCACCGGTGTTTAACAAGAACAAGTTTGTGTACAAGTATCGGTTCTTAATATTATTTAGTAGGTCTATTGTATTTTTTAAATAAAAAATGAGTAATATATAATTATTAGTGAGACTTATTTAGTAAATTTTTTAGAGTTATTGAATTAGAGGAATTGAATGCTTATTTAGTAAATAATGTGACTATGTAAAGCCTATTTAAGAACCCAAAATAGATTTTTCATCGGAGATGCCCTTACACTTTCACTCACTCACATCCCATCTTGCACTTCCACCAGTGACTGACGTCTCTCTACGTTTCGCTGTTGTGACATATTCGCGTATTATCCCCCGTCTTTCAAATGTGGTACGTAGTACTTAGAAAAAGTTGAATTATGAGGAAAATTAATTAGAGATAAAAAATAAATATACTTTTAGTTTTGTCTGTAAATGTTAAAAATAATATCTAAATTAGAAATTAATTTCATTTTTTTTGGCCTCTCATCTCCATTAATAACTAAACTTTTTTTTTTAGTATTCTTTACCCAACCTTAATCCCTCGTTTGCAACCGGATAAAAATTGTCTCTCCCCTTTCATCTATATTCTTTAACAAAAGTATTTAAATTGTGAAACAGAGATGAAAAAAAAATAGTGAGTGATATACTGAAAAATCTAAAAATAGTTTTCCAAATCATTGGCTTAAAAATTCTCGCAATCAACTAACAACTACCAAAACACACCCCGTCACCCCCTAAGTGGACGATTTTTAAATTCTTCTTTCTTCTCTCTTTCCCTCTCCCGTTTGTTTTTTTTTTTTTGTCTTTTTCATTCATTCCATCCAAATAGAGTGCTACGTTTTCACAATTTTACAATTGAAATTGTCGTCTCTTCGTCGGTGGCGGCTAGCATGAGGTACCGTGTCGGGTCCCTCATGCATGAACCAGTGTTTTTGACCTGCTGTAGTAGGTAAACTGGTCACAATAACTGTTTATGTTAAATAAAAACCGTTGGATATATTAATTTAATAATCAACAGCTCAGATGAGTTAAAAAAAATAAGAACACCTACAATTTCACCACACAATCTTTGCCCCACCCCAACCCCCCCACCCACCCCTCTCTATCCTCCATCGCCGGACTCCACCTCCACCACCACCACCCACTTCACCATTACCTTTCAAGCTCCTACCTTATTCCCTGTAGCTCACCACTCGCCCCTGTAGCTCACCACCAACATCACCGTCTGCACCATCTCCATCATCGGGAGATTCTTCCGTTTGTTTTTCGGCGGGGTCTTCTTCGACCCGGAGCTCGAAACGACGTTGAGGCTGTTCGATTTCATCTTCAAGTGCCTCGCCCTTGGCGACAACACTCTCCCGGCAAATGGCATATCAGCGATTCCGCCGAGGAGTCCAGCAAGGTAGAGTGGGAGGCAGAGCGAGGAGAGAGAGAGAGAATGGGTGGTGGGGGAAGTGGAAGAGTTTTGATACATTGACTGTGCTTTGAAGCTTTCTGGCACTGCGAAAGATTAGAAGAAGAAGAAGAAGAAAGGGGCTGGGGTGAAAAGGAAAGTGGGTAGTGAAAAATGTAAGAGCTTGAAGGTAATGGTGAAGTGTGGTGGTGGAGGTGGAATCCGGCCCAACAGAGAGGGAGGAGAGAGAGGGAATGGGTGGTGGGAGAAGTGGGATTGTGTGGAAAAAACTTATATGTTTTCATTTTTTTCTATAACTCATCTGGACCTTTAATTATTATATTAATATATTTAATGGTAAATTTTGGTAATTTATGGAAAACTTTGGGAAACTTTAGTGCCTCATGGTGAGGATCCCTACAGGGTACCTCGTGCTAGCCGCCACCCTCTTCGTCGGCTCTTCTATGTTTCACTCTAGCTACACACACACATGTGAAACTGAAAGATATACCACTACCTATATCATGGAAGCATTCGTATGTGGTATGAAAATTTCTTCTTTTTTCTTCTTCTTTTTGATGAGTTAGTTTTTGCAAATAATTATTATAGATGATTTTCACCGACATAGTCTTGTGATTGAATCCCATTATGGATATTTTTGCATTTTTGTATTAAAACAATTAGCCTTGTGGCTCAATCAGTGAAATAACTTAAAATGTATTTTAATTTTATAGTACAATAAAAAATGCATTGTACATTATGATTGTTTTGAGAAAATAGAAGCAGAAAGAAAATAAAAACAATATAGTATGTGCTTCTAAAATAATAATTCTTTTTCATTAGAAGAAAATAAATCGGAGAAAGAGAAAAGCTGTTATATACCTATCATTATTTTGAAAGAATATATGAAAATAATTTAATATTTTTTTGGACAGAATAAAATAAATAAAAATAATTTAATATAAACACAGTTTTCTTTCATTTTTTTACTTAGAAGAAGAAACGATTTTATATACTTTCAATATAGACAACAAATATAAGATTAAACATTTTTATACGATTAAACACAGTTATGGACGTTCCGATATATAGCCAGTAGTGCAATGCACTGCTCCGTTGCAATGCAATGGTACTATATATCGTACTTTTGTTACTTGTATACGTATATACACAGTCAAATGACATACACACATAATTTTCTCGATCGTGAAATTTACTAAATACGCATAAATTCACGTATTTAATTAGTTTACAAACTTACATACGTAAAACCTACGAAATATCTTTGACGTATTGTGCTAATTAAGGGGAAAAAGGAAAAGGAAGAGTGAAGGACAAAGCGGATTTTGCCGGTGGTGGGGGCAACTGGGCAATGAGAATTAGGGAGCAACAGTGTGAACGAAACCTGACCTGACCTGATGGAGCTGCTTCCGCTGTGGTAATTTACGATAAGCAATGCATATGGATTATTATATTATGGATTGTGGGATCAGATTTTTCTTTTCACACCCTTGTACAATGTATATATATAATAATAATAATAATAATAATGTATGTATACACACATATGAAAAAGGAGAGGAAAAATAAAAAATGTAAAAATTGGAATACAAACAAATGAAGATTGTTATGGAGTTATTATAGATGAGGTGTATAGACTAGAACCTATATAGTACTAGAGACTAGAGAGAGAGAGTAAAAAGAGAGGAAGAGACATTCGGACTGTCCCACTAACTTCAACAGCTTTATTTACCCAGCTGCAGACGCGCTTTTTTCATTTTTTTTTGATATATAACAGACGCGCTTTTTTCTATTGTGAATAATCTCATATTATATTATATACACACACATATACTACTATGAAAAATGATACATGAATCACTAATTACTCATTCCACACTCTATCTCAATAAAGTAATGGGTGTGGAAGGGATGTTGAATGGTGTTCCATCTCTCGTTCTCCTACTACTATTAGATACTAGAACCCGAAAGATTTCTATTTCAGAGCAAAGTAATGATCTACATGTTATTAATATTTTTAAAAGTAAAAAAAATAAAATTAATACGCTACATGAGCATGTCTAGTCAAATAATAATACAAGTAGTCAAACTGGTTTACTACCATTTATCCTCTCTCAGCTGCAAAGTCAGTACACTAAAATTTAACCAGTATGAAAGATTACTACAGAATAAAAGCTCACACCACAACCTAACCACAAATACACCAACCAACACCCCCAACATAAGCAAGGTATGTACAGGTTGCATCAAACAACTATCCATAAAGTAGTGTCACTTTGGTCTTTGACAGATATAAAACTAAAAAAAGATCATCAATTAGTATTAGTCATTAATCACTTTAGTCTCTATCGTCAGTAAAATAATAACTTTTAGAGACCATAATTTTATTTCACTTTTGTTTATTGGATTAAATAATGCAGAATTTTTGAATTCTATATACGACATACTGAACACATATTTTTATTTATAGATTATTTTTTAATATTAAAATATTTATTAGACTTAAATATATTTTTGGATCTTTAAAAATACTCAAATTTGATTTTAGTCTTTCAAAAAAAAGTGAAACTTTTTTATTCTTTTAAATTTTATTTTTTTATTTAGGTCTTTTAAGTGAGTTGACTTGCTAAGTGACACATTTTGACACAGTCATTATTCCTACGTGGCAAGAAACACTGACGTGGCCTCTTACATGGCTTACACGTCACCTGACACATCTTTCTAAATATTGAATTTTGAATTTAGTTCCTCTAAAAATTGAGTTTTGATTTTAGTCCCTCTGGAGGGATTAAATTCAAAACTCAATATTTAGGGAGATGTGTCAGGTGACGTATAAGCTACGTAGGAGACAACGTCAGCGTTTCGTGCCACGTAGAAATGACTGAGTCAAAATATGCCACCTAACAAGTCAACTCACTTAAAGAACCTAAATAAAAAAAATAAAATTTAAAGGACTAAAAAAGTTTTATTTTTTTTAAAAGACTAAAATCAAATTTGAGTATTTTTAAAAGATCAAAAATATAATTAACCCTATTTATTAAATACTAAATTGATAAACTTAATAAGTAACTTTGAAAAAAAAACATAAAAAAATAAAAGTTATGAATGAGCTAACAAAACAATATCAGACTTTATTTACTTTTTAATAAGTGAAGCTAAAGTCTTCGGTTAGACTTATTTAAATAAATTATATAAGCTTTTTTTTACATGAATGGAGCAACCAATTTTTTTCACAAGTCACAAACCTAAACTTCCAAGTATTCAACCAGGCTTATTTACACTTGACACATATACTTCGATCTCAAACACAAGTAGTATTACAGTAGTTGCAGTGTTAAAAAGATAATGAGTTTGAATCTTTCCACCAACTTATAACATATCAATTATCAATCTTTGTTTATATAGTCTAGGGCTGGCCCAAAAGGAGAGGGGTGACCATCTCGGGTCCTATATTTTAATTTTTGTTGAAAATAATTTTTAAAACATATTAATTATGAATGAATTATTAATAATTTTATAACAAAAAATATAAAAAGAATAATATTCAAATAATTGTTAGATATATTTTTCTTGATTCATTCCAAGCACCCAAAATCTGATGGCGCCCTAGATTAATCACATCATTTGGATTTGATAAAATCCCGTATGGTAGAAAGAAAAGGAGGAGAGAGAAGGAAGGGTGATTCCGTGCTGAAAAACCTATCTCCCCGTGTCCATGGCATAAGCATATATCCATCCATGGTCAGTATATTATTAGTAGACAGTAGTAGGTGACTTGTTGGCTATTCCTCGATTTGATCGATCCATCTTTTCCAGCCAACAAAGAATCCATCCGACTCTCTCTCTCTCTCTGATCTGTGCTGCCTGCCTGCCTGCCAGTATATGGCAGGAGTGTATCAGTGGTAGTGCAGCAAAAGTGGGAGAGAGTTTTCATTGGGAAGGTAAAGCCCCTTCTCTGTTTCAATCAACCATTGTATTTGTACCAACCACTCCACTCCACTCCACTCCTCTTCTCTACACAACTCGAGTGACTGAGTTTATCGCTCTCCTCTCTTCTGCATGCCCCGCGTGCGCTCTTCTGCTCCTTCCTTCCCCCCTTTTCCTTCTCACCAACCAATTAAGAAGTGTATCCGCTGTGTGCAGAGAGAGTTATTATTAATGCTAAATGGGGTTGTAATAAGAATAAGAACGATTAACACCTACTACTAGTACTATTTCCCCAAGGAAATTATTATTTATATACAGGCTTTTGTCAGTCGGGGGGAAAATAAACCAACCCTTTTTCGACTACTTCATGTAGTAGCTAGCTGACCACCACCATCACTACTATTTTGGATTTTTGCTGTAAAAGTCCTGAAACTCATCCCATAAAATCCGGGAGTGCCCTGTCCCGTAGAGTAAGACAACCAACCATCTTCACAGCAAAAAGAGTACTCTGAGAAAGAGACAGAGAGAATAATAGAAAGGTCTTCATTTATTCATATGTAGCTAGCGAGTTGAATTGAAGTAATTGTTGTGTGCTATATAGATAGATAGATAGATAGATAGATAGAAATAGAAAAAAAATATATAAAAAATAGGGGAAACGGTTAAGAGTGTGTGAATTGGTGAGGGAGGGAGTGATGAGCAGGTAAGTAATGGCAATGGAGGGGAGTTGTTCTAATTCTAGTGCTAATTGTAATGGCAGCATTTGTAGTTGGATGGGTTTTGGAGGGAACAGCGGTAGTGGGGTTTGTCCAACGATGATGATGCCTCTAGTGACTTCTAATCATGCCGGTCACTATCCAATTAATCCTAATCTCAATAATCCCAATCATCCTAATCCTAATCAACACACCAACAGTCTCTTCCCCATGCCTTTCACCACTATTAATAATAATAACAATAACAATGATCACTACCCAAACCCAAACCGAAACTGCAATAGCAGCGACAACAACATGCTGGAGAATAACCATAACCACAACATGACCAACAGCACTGGGTTAGGGTATTTCATGGAGATCAACCACAACAACAACGATGGAAGCTCTTCCTCTTCTTCAGCTGTGAAGGCCAAGATCATGGGACATCCTCACTATCACCGCCTCTTGGCAGCCTACGTCAATTGTCAAAAGGTTTAATCTTGATCTCATTATTGACCCAACCCAACCAGTACTGATTGAAAATGATGCATGCTAGCTTCTAATTTCTACCCACCCCGATCTGAGTTGTGTGTGTGTGACATTTGCATCGACAACTGTGAATTAATTTCTTTTAATTTATTTATGTATGATATGATATTATTAAAAGTCTTAGTTGTGAATTATGACAAAGTATATATTATTATAGAGTAATAGTAGTAAGAAATTAAACAAGGATAAAAGAAAAACCGTTGAAGAAGATTAATTGTTGTAACAAATAACAATTTATGCTAGCTAGCTTCATAATCATGGGAACCACATGATGATAGTTTAATTAGTTTGTGAATACGCACGTAGCAGGTTGGGGCTCCGCCGGAAGTGGTGGCAAGGTTAGAAGAAGCGTGTGCATCGGCTGCAGGTGGTGGGACAGGGACAGGGTGCAGCATCGGTGAGGATCCGGCGCTGGATCAGTTCATGGAGGCTTACTGTGAGATGCTCAACAAGTACCAACAAGAACTCTCCAAACCCTTCAATGAAGCCACGCTCTTTCTTCAAAGGATCGAGTCTCAGTTCAAATCTCTCACCCTTTCTTCCTCTGATTTTGGTGATTATATATCGACCCTCTTTCTTTTTCCTATCTTCTCCAACCTTTTTTCTTTTCTTGCTTGGCTACTGTTTGTGTATCATGTGATGTGATGTCTGATTAATTAATTGATTCATATCCATGCATGCCTGTGTTTTAGTTAAGTGCCGCTTCATTCACTCTTTTCTTTTCAATTTATGTTTTCATTTTTTTAAAGATGTTTGGTTTGTTTTAATTTGCTAGTTTTTTTTTTCTTTGTATATAAGAAAGTATCAAACGCTAGAGATCAAGGCCGGTTTTTTTTCCTTGTCAAAATGGAGATGGTGTTGTGAGCTTATTTGTGTAGTTCTCTTCTC
This sequence comes from Glycyrrhiza uralensis, assembly GCA_030159175.1. Lineage (NCBI taxonomy): Eukaryota > Viridiplantae > Streptophyta > Magnoliopsida > Fabales > Fabaceae > Glycyrrhiza > Glycyrrhiza uralensis. The sequence continues at coordinate 59,211,481 of BRZY01000001.1, read as the reverse complement.
GGTGTTAGTGCACGGAATAAAAGTTAAAGTTTTGTTTGCATCCTGTAATTTTTTTCAGTTCCTGCATATTCCTTTTGTTTTGTTGACATAATTTCAGCTGTTTTTGGAAATTACCAAATGATTTTTCCTCCATTTTATACTGCGATGCTCCGCTTTTGCTTGTTCTTGCATCTGAATCTGAATCTGAATATATATATAATTAAAGATTCTCCTTGAAGTGAATCCAACGATAGAGGAACTGGAGGCTGGAAGGTGTGAATTTAGGTTTTCTAGGGTTTCTTCAAATTGGTGCTCAATTGCCAAGTAGTTGGTAATCTTGATTCGTAACTGCTTCGGTTGGGAATCTTAAAACATTATGTTTAAATTTATGGATGAGAAAAGCTTTCATTGCATTTTATGTTAACTATGGTAGTTAAGACTAACTAAATACAGTTACAAGTCAGTTAGCAACTAGCTACAGCTAACAGAAAACTATGGTAGTTAAGACTAACTAGCTACAGTTAACATTTTACCAAATTACCAAACAAAACAGCTTTCTTAAGCTGCATGCCAATTATATATGAGACTAGTTCATCACAAGTTTGTACAAGTTTCTTCGAAATGTGTATTTTGCCCTTGAAATTTAAAATTATTATTTATTTATTATTTATCAATAGAAGAGATTCTTCTTGATACAGAGAGGGTACCTATCGCTAATTCCATTTCTAGCAATTATGCATATTTTATGGAATTAAATTGTAATTATTATTGTCGATGCTGCTGCTGTTGTTGTTTTCTGGCTGGTTTTTAATTAAGTGTTGAAATTCTTCTGTGAGTGATGGAAATGCCTTTTTATCCTACTTTGGTCCGTCCAAGAGAATACTGATTTCATGGCTGCATAAAGATTGTTATGTTGTTTTTTATAAGCCAAATTGGATTAAGACGAGACTGGAAGCACATATGTGCCCAAGTCCAAAAACCAATACAGAACAATGTACATGATCAAAACTCCATGCCACCACAATAAGAACAACCCCACCTCCTAAGTGTACAAATTCTCCATTTCCAAAACCACGACCTACAAATAAAAATAGTGTTTTAAAAAGTAATTTTTTAGTAACTTACATGGTATCAAAGGGATACCAAAACACATACCAGGTAATTCTCCAATGGCCCTTTAGCCTCAAAGGGATACTTTTTTAAAACACTATACCTCAGAAAGAGATACCAAAACACATACCAGGTAATTCCCCAATGGCCCTTTAGCCTCAAAGGGATACTTTTTTAAAACACTTACCTCAGATTGCTGCTATATAGCCCACAGGGTTAGTGCACCATTTAGAATATAAAACCCCACTATTTTTACCTCTCCTATTTGCAAACTAATTCCAAGATAGTATTTTAATGTTAGCTATCATATCAACTAAATCTGTAGCACCATCTTTGAAGATAATGTTGTTCCTCGTGATCCATATAACCCACACCGTAGCCTTTCAAATTATATGCCTTCCTTTGCGGCTTCACTTTCCATTTAGCCAACCTACAAATTGCAAAAAGTGATTGGTTCCAAAAGATTGTTATGTTTGTGCCTTTGTGGTTTCAGATTATAAATTAGTGTTGTCAGTCTCTTCAGTTATAAATTTCTGAAGCATATTAATTTGCATCTTTTTTCTCTGTATTTACAATTTAGTACACAATGACCAAGATGGTTGTCATTTCTGCATACAATGAAATGAATCTTCTTTTGGCTTGACTACGGTCTATATGCATTGAAAAGTAGCCTTACGTAAGTTATATTGGGGAAGCAGACATTCAAATCTGAAGAGGATCCTTTTCTTCTCTAGTCTTATCGAGTATATATATGAAGAAAGTGAGGGTGCCTACTAAGAATAAATTAAAGGAGCCACTTTATTTATTAAGAATTGGGTTCTATTCTATATAGACATCGGATTGATTTCGTATCCAGCCATTGAAAATTCTTTCAATTTGGTTAATTAATCGTTTTCTAATTATTGCAATCCTTTATCTAGTCATACCCAGTGCAATTGAAATTGGGCTTGATTAAAGTCTTAAACAGTAGAGTATAAGGCAGTGGTTTGGCATAGGTAAAGATATATCCTTGTTTCATTAAGTTGAAATAGTGGTGAGATACTAGTTTTTTTGTACCATAATTAATTGAATCATGTGTGATCATCATCAGGTTGTGAAGCAGGTAGGAATAATGGGTCAGCTGAAGATGTTGATGGAAACAACAACATGATAGACCCTGAGGCAGAGGACCAAGAGCTGAAGGTTCAACTTCTACGCAAGTACAGTGGATACCTTGGCAGTTTGAAGCAGGAATTCATGAAAAAGAGGAAAAAGGGGAAGCTGCCTAAAGAAGCAAGGCAACAATTGCTCGAGTGGTGGAGCAGACATTACAAATGGCCTTACCCTTCTGTATGTTATGCATCTTTAAATAACAATATGACCCTTATCTCAATTAATATGTCAAATTTATATATTTGAAGTTATTATTACCATCAGTATATGATATGTTGTTAACAAAGTAATTACTGTATATGATATGATATTTCAAGGGTTATATATGCTTAATTATTTTTTATTTGTTAATAACATGCAGGAGTCGCAGAAGCTGGCTCTTGCAGAGGCAACAGGACTGGATCAGAAGCAAATAAACAACTGGTTTATTAATCAAAGGAAAAGGCACTGGAAGCCTTCAGAGGACATGCAATTTGTGGTGGTGGATCCAAGCCATCCACACTACTACATGGACACTGTTCTCGCCAATCCCTTCCCCATGGATCTTTCCCACACAATGCTCTGAAATAAAATGTTTTGGTGCTTGTGGTCTGAAAGATTAATATGCATTATTATTATGTCAGAGTATAAAGCGCTCGTAAACACATGAGTATGACGCTTTAATTTGTAACGATATTTATTTATACATATATATAGCATGTTACATATATTTATCATTGCAATTAACTTCTTTTTTTATTTATATCAATAGCTCATTACTGGGAATTTAATCGATCATTTGTTACTCTAAAAAATTGGAGGAGCAATAAGTTCTCTCAAGATCAGTATTCAATTAATGAATTTATTTATTTTGCCTTCAATACGTGCATCATAAAAAAAATTAGGTTTAAATCTGTTTTTAGTCTTTTATTTTTCATTGAGTTCTGTTTTTAGTCTCTCAAAAATAAAACGTGGGGATGGGGGCTGCGATGTATTAGTGGAGAGGAGGAGAACGAAAAAATGGGTTAAGATGAGCATTACACTTGGGATGAGTCCAAGTCTAAATTTAAAAAATATTTTTAAATTTAAAATATGATCTCAGCGATTAAAAGTAACTATTTTTCAAAAATAAAGAACTAAAAAGACGCGTTTTATTTTGAAGAGATTAAAAATAAAACTCATAAGGGTAAGCCAAAAAATTAAGTATTCCCCTGCACAGACTTGTGCAAGTTTTTTTTAGTTTTTTTAATTAAATAAAATTGTATATGATATTTTTTAAATTATGGTTTTAATAATTTTCTTAAAAGATAAACAACAGCTTTTAAAATAGAGTATAAGGGCCTGTTCTGTTTTTTGTTTTTTTGGTTTTATAAAATTATTTTATAAAACAATTGTTAGGAACTGATTTTAAGGGGGAAAAAAGGAGAAAAAAAAATCTGTTTGATCTCAATGTTAATGAAAAAATAGTTTTTAAGACTAAAATAAAGTGGTTTAACATGGATAGTAATTCTGGGTGAATGTAACAATGGTTTAGATATGTTGAAGAAGAAACATTTTATTAGTTTCACAAACAGAAAACACAATAAAAATAACAAAAATAAACAATTTTCAGAATCATCTCTATCAAACAAGTTTTATTAAATTTTTATATTTTTAAAAATAGAAAAAAAAAAATAGAAACAGTAATCAACAAATGTGCAGACCCAAAAATAATCTCAACTGAGTATTAGCGTCAATGCCTCGTCCAACCCAACCCAACCCAACTCGGGATGACTTCGCAAAGGTGTAGCTTGGTTAGAAAGTCAGCTAGCGCCCCTTATGAATATATATATATATATATATATATATGGCTTGGGTCATACATACAATAGAACTATAGAAGTTATTTGCTTTGCAGCCCTAACGATCAAAGAGATGTCCTAGTTAAGGCTTCTAGGTAAGTTTGAAGATTCTAACAGGGAGATGATTCTTATACGTAGTACACAGTTAATTTTTACATCCATCTTACACTTTTATACTCCCAGCTCCGTCCCATTTTGTTTGTTGTTTTAACCAAATTTTTTGTCCTATTTTAATTGTCATTTTACAATATTAATAGAGTATTTAATTTCTTTTTTCTATTATACCCTTAAAACATTAAAATAGTTTTATGAGTTTACGTGAGATAGAGAGAATAATTGATTGTCAATTACTATGAGAAAGAGGAAGTAAAAAAGCACATATTAGGAAAGATCAAAATAATTTTTATGAATTTTAAACTATTAATTATATTTCTTAATTCATGTGTGATCACAACTTTAAACAACAAAAAAAAATGAGACGATTTTTTTTTCTTCATGAAATTACTTATCACATCTTTTATTTTTCTTGTTAACTATCTTTTTCCTTCTATGATGTTACACCCTTAAAAAGTGTCAAAAATATTTTCTTAAAATATAATATAAATAATCCACATATGTCATTCTGGAGGTGCGAAATTAAGTGGTGTATTTTTTTGTAAATATTGCATTTTGTTGAAATTTTATCCTTTTTCTCTCTCTCAAGTTTGAAAGAAAGGCATCATAAAAAAAAAAGTTTGAAAGAAAGATAATGAGTTTTGTGCACTGTACTTATAACTATATATGGGATGGGATGAGAATAGGTTTGGCGGTCAATTGGGAGGTTAAGGCCGGACCTGTGCTAGGCTTACATTAGATCAAACTTATTTATTAAATCAAGTATTTATATCATAGTATCAATATTATTTTAAAAGTCTATTTATTTAAAAAGGTTAGATTAGTTATGGCTTTGAAATTTTTTAAGACTAACTTACTAGTCAACCTATTTATATAAATATAAATAATATAAAAATATTTTTATTATTGTTATACTAATTTTTTACTGTAATAATTAAAAATCATATTTTTGTTTGACCCATTTTCTAACCGATTAAAATTAATCACACGTTTTGTGTTTCATTTTTTTTTCAATAAAAATATAATACTTCAATAAAAAAATATTTTTTCTGTTTAAAAATAACTCTCTTTTTCTGACTTATTACTTTTAAAAAGAGAGAGACATTTTTATTGAAATGACTGTAGATATAAGATTAAAAAAAAAAAGAAAATAATTGTATGTGTTTAGTTCCCTACTTGCATGCGTTCTAACTTCTAATGCATAGAGACTGAAAGGTTGTCTTTCACTTCTACACACATTCTTTTGAAATTACACCAGAGAAAAAAAAAATAAGCATGCACTATTTGATTTCAATCCAATGAAAGAAATGATTCGAGGGAAACTAGTAATAAGATAGCGGGGTCTTTTTTTTTTTTACAGCATGTCATTAATTTGGCCAAAAAAAATTCACTCAAATGATTTTTATTTTTTAAATGGATAAATCACATTTTGTTTTGATACAAGTCTCCGTTAATTCTGACTGGAAAAATAAATAATAATTAAACTATCCTTTACATTAATTCGAACCGACAACGTAAGGAGGGAGTCCTCCTTTTACGACTACGGTTTTGTGTGTGCTTGCTCACATAGGGTGTGATTGCATGTTTAGCGTGAGACGCGGTTTTAACGTAAAAACGTAAAATAAGCCGGGATTTTATTTTCACCTTTTTAAAAGTGAAGTCTCAGTAGAATAAAGAATCTCAACAATTAACATATTGATATTTTAATACATTTATGATTTATTAAGCATCTACCACCACATATAATGTTAATAGTTAATTTTCTTGTCAACACGGTTAAAATTCTTTATTTTTAAAATAATTTGTTTACTTTAAAATATATCCAATAAGCAATATTGCTCCTTGAGTGGAATATGGTAACGGTTGGACTAAGACATGCTAAATTTGCTTAGAATGCTAAATTGAAAATTTTGTTCACGTTAACCTTGAGGTTATGATCTCCACTAGCACCATTTATTAGGCTCATCACCATCAACATAAAACCAAAGCTAAAACGCATTCTTGTTGTTCCATTGTCACAAGATGGCCAAATCTTTCATAGCTTTACCATCCCTAAGCATTTTCATCTCCATCTTCTTGGTTTCTATAACTTGCTTTCAAGAAGAGCGATCGTTATACTTGGTCTTGTTGGAAGGAGACGCGGTAGCCTTTCATGAAGGTTTACGGGATCAAGATTCATCAAGAATTGACCCCAACAGGTTACATTATAGAAAGCTTACTTATATGATGGTTCAATTAATTTAATTACACTCCCACCTTATAACCATATGACAATCCCTCTCCCTCTCTCTCTTTTTCCCATCCCATTAATCATATATTTGATTTCGCAAATATTTTTAGAGTTCAAGCAATTGATGTTTTTTTTTCCACTCACACAAAGGATATATAAATGAAGGAGGGAATATTTACTCTCAAGATTTTTTCATTAACAGTAAAGTAAATTGAGTTCACTGACATCTTCAATACATGCCCATTTCTTGTTTTTTTTTTCTCGATGGCGACCATTTCTTGTTGCATATATACATTAAAAATGATATCATTATCAATTTGTTTTCTCTTGCAAAGAAACCCATTAAAGTTGCTGTGAGAAGTAAAAAGTAATATTTGATTCAAATCAAAGGGTAAACAAGAGATTACCGATACTAATTATTGGTTTAACTCATAAAGAGTTTGGTTTTTTTTCAAACATCTTAGATTTATTGTAACAAAAAAATTCTTAGATTTAAGCACTATGAATGACTTTTGAATAGAGCTATCAATTCAGGTTGGTCGAGCTCTATTTGGGCCAATAGGCAATGGGTCAACATATTTTAGGCCCGAGTTGGACCAGCCTAATTCTCTATGGTTGCTAGTCAAACGAGCCAATCTTTATATTTTTAATAATATAATTAATATAATATATATAAATATTTGTATATAATATTTAAATAAAATAATCACTTTCTTAGCACATTCTACTATTTCATGTTGTGTATAGTGAATTTTTTATTTATTTTTTTAAGTTTTTTTTTTGGTCAAAATTATTTTTTTAAGTATGAAATTCAACTTTTTTTTGTCAAAAAATTCAACTTAAAAATATAGATTTATGCAATTGAAATGTTGGCCTAACTCACAAGGCTAGTCCATATTGGGTCAATGAATTTTGGGCCGAGTTTGGTTTGGCCAAAATAATTTTAGACCTAAATTTTGATAGTCCATCTCATGTTTTTATCAGGTCAAATGGGCATTTCTATTGGGTTTGAACCCATTTTGACACTTTGATATACCCCATTTTACTATAATCAATTAGATTTTAATATGAATTTTGGATAGAACTTGTGGTAATCCTTATAAGCTCCTTAATCATATAATTAAGGCTTATAAAGATACACTCAATACTTTGGTGTGATCCTTGTAAGCTCTTTAATTTAACAGGGCTTGTAGCATGATTAAACATTTAAATGAGGCAGTTTTTCCTTTCCTTGTCTTAATTTATTCACCAAAGAAAAATAAATAAAGTGCCCTACATTTTTGAACCACTCTAAATGAAACTCTCTAGCTATATAAATTTATCCTTTAATTAGTAGGCTTATATATGATAATTTCCATTTTAAGGATTTTTGTTTCAAGTGACCTTGCTGGCTTTTGTTGTTGTAATTATCTACACTTCGCACTTGAATTCACCAATTCCTTTAATCAACAAATTAAATTACCTGACCGCATCTAATTACTTTGCTTTTTTGTGTGCATGGCTAATTATACAGCGAAGCCTCGAAGGCACATGCAAAGCACTTGTTGGCATCTCACGATCTGCTTCTGCAAAGCACTTTGGAGAATGGAAGCTACAATAAACTCCACAGTTTCAAACACATTATCAATGGCTTTTCTGTCCACACAACCCCTTCCCAGGTCCTCCACCGCTTTAATTATCTCCATCAATTTCAATTTTCATGCGTCTATGACTCTTATCTAGAGTATGTTTAGATAATTTTCCTATAAACACTTATAATATGATTTTTATAACTAATAATTTCTCATATAAGTTAAAATCAGGTGTTATATTTCAATTTTCAACAACTCCTTTTTTCTTTCTTTCATGAGCACATATCTATTCTACGATAACTATTTAAGAGTTTTTCCTCCATTACATGTATGAAAAAATATAAAAATAAAAATACAAAGCAAAATCAATTTCTTAATAAGCTATAAGTGGGGCTTTTGAATCCAAACAGAATTTATTTATATATTTACGTGCTTAATTTAAAGTTACATAAATTTCAGGCAAAAAGACTGAGAGGTGCCCCGGGAGTGAAGTTGGTAGAGAAAGACAGAGGAGCGAAAGTGATGACAACATACACTCCCGAGTTTCTAAGTTTACCACAAGGAGTATGGGCGCGTGAAGGAGGAGACAGAAACGCAGGTGAAGGAATTGTCATTGGTGTTATTGACAGTGGCATTGATCCATGTCATCCAAGCTTTGCTGCTGATGATCCCTTGCACCCTTATTTCACATCAAATCTCTCTAATTTTGTGGGTGCCTGTGAGACGGGTCCAAATTTCCCAGCCAGTTCTTGCAATGGAAAGATAGTTTCAGCAAGGTATTTCTCTGCTGGGGCCGAAGCTGTTGCTACCCTTAATGCTTCTGTGGATTTTCTTTCACCGTTTGATGCAGATGGACATGGCAGGTATATGTATATTCATTGTTATTACTCTACTAGCTATGCCCCATCATCATCAAAATTGTTCCCTTTCCCTCTGTATGTTACGGGTGTAACAGTTTTTAAGATGTGTCTTCTTGTTATGTGTAATTGGTTTCAGTCATGTGGCATCTATTGCCGCTGGAAATGCTGGTGTTTCCGTTGTTGTGAATGGTTTTACCTACGGGCAAGCCAGCGGAATGGCACCACGTGCAAGGTAAGCTATAAATTAATTACTATATAAGAGAAATACGACAGGGACAAATATCACTTCCCTAACTGAGTTCTTTTTATTTTTCCTCTAAACTTATTAAATTTATTGGGTTTTTTTACTATTTATATTATGAAAACAATCTATGTTGTATGGTCCATAGGCGAGTTTATATATATATATATATGGGATGGGATGTCCTTGATTTAACCAATGCCACTGAGATTAAGAATAAAAATGGGTGAAATTTACACCACAAAATGATATATAATGTTGTTGTGTTTTGCAGGATTGCTGTTTATAAGGCGATCTACCCAACCGCCTCAACTCTGGCAGATGTTATTGTAGCTATCGATGTAGTAAGTGTCACTTCCGTTCTCGATCTCATTAGATCGATCAATATTCCCAGTTGAATAAGAAAAAGTATGAAGGAACAGAATAATGTTCCAGGAATGGATAAAGAATAATGTTTGAGGTGTATGGAGAAAAAGAAATAGAAGAAAGAGAAATAATAGATGTGATAGGTAATATGACGTGATAAAAAGAGAGAAATAGAAAGAGATGAGAGGTGTTGGATGGATGGTGATACTATTGGAGTGTTCGTGTATAACTACTCACGGATAAAACTACCTAGTCGGCTAGCTATTTATTATGTTTTAGACTAGACGGATTAAACAACCAAAGGAAATAAATAAAGGATTGTGGGACAAGTTATTTATCGAGAAGCATATAGAAAAATAGGTTTGGAGGAAATCACGCATAAGCGAGCAACCCAAAAAAAGTTTAAAAGAGAAAAGCATAGAGAAAATAAGATCGACTAAAACTTGATTTGGTTTAAACGCAGGCTGTTTTCGATGGGGTGGATATCATATCACTCTCTATTGGACCAAATGAACCCCCAGAAGACACGTTCACCTTCTTGAGCATGTTTGATATTGCCCTGCTATTTGCACGAAAAGCAGGAGTTTTTGTGGTGCAAGCTGCGGGGAATAACGGCCCAGCACCTTCATCTGTAGTATCATTCAGTCCCTGGAGTTTGGGTGTTGGTGCTTGCAACACAGACAGAAACTACCCTTCTTATATTCTTCTTGAAAATGCCCAATTTGTTGATGGCGTAGGCCTATCAGGTAGTTCTGCCTCCCAAAACAATACTTTATATATGTTATGTTATGGAAAACTGTGGATAAATAAGACTGATGCAGCCACAATTGCGGTCGTGAACCGTAACTTAAAACCCACTTCATACCGTTAATGGTGATTGGGATTCTCCGTACAGGACCAAGTTATGGAAATGGGACCGTTTGGCATAAGCTCGTGTCAGCTAAGGATGCAGTGAAAATAAATGGAACATTCCCAAGGACTCCAGAGTACATAGAAGAGTGCCAACACCCAGAAGCTTTGGACCCTGCCATAGTGTTGGGGAGTATCATTATCTGCACCTTCTCAGCGGGGTTCTCTAATGGAACCTCAACTCTGGCTGCCATTATTGACACCGCAAAGGCTCTAAGATTCGAGGGTTTTATTCTAGCTGCCAACCCAACTTATGGTGATTTTATTGGAGAGCCAATTCCCTTTGCTATTCCTGGTATTTTGATCCCTCGTGTAGCTGATGCCGAGGTACGTAAGAGAACACTTGTCATTATCATTATTATTATTATTATTATCATCTTTTATTTGAACTGAGGTTGTGCAATCCGGTAGGTAAATAAAAGGATGTTTTTTAAGTGTAGGTTATATCAGAGTATTATGAAGAACGGACCAACAGGGATGAGGGAGGAGCTGCTACGGAATTTGGTGCTGGGGCAGCATTTGGGGAAGGAAGAGATGCCTCTTTCACAGGGAGATCACCGGTTGTTAGTAGATTGTCTTCGAGGGGTCCAGATATCATTGATGCCAAAAGAAATCCTGCTGATGTGCTTAAACCTGATGTTCTTGCTCCAGGACATCAAATATGGGGAGCCTGGAGCACCATTAGTGCCTTACAACCTATGCTGACAGGTAAACATACTTTATTAACACAGGATAATCCTCTCTCTTTCCCAACCCTTTAGCATCTTGACTGAAAAAGGGATTTAATCAAGTGACCCTGTCATTGCTGCGGGAAAAAGAAAAAAAAATTAGTAGTTGAAAAAGTTCAAATTACATTTAAACTCTTTTACTGCCAACACATATGATACAGGACAAAGTTTTGCAATATTATCTGGTACCAGCATGGCGACGCCTCACGTGGCTGGAATCGCAGCACTTATCAAGCAATATAATCCATCATGGACTCCATCTACGATAGCATCTGCAATCTCCACAACCAGCAGTAAGTATGACAACCTTGGAGAGCCTATGATGGCTGAAGGCTATGAGACCAATATCTTGCATCCATCTACTCCTTTTGAATATGGGGCGGGCATTGTGAACCCCAACCGTGCCATTGATCCAGGCTTGGTACTCCCATCAGGTATGTCATTGTCAATTACTAGTAGAGTAGCAGAACCAGAGAATTCAATGCTTGTATATCAGCTTGTTATTTTTATTTATTTTTTTGCTCAAAGCAACATAAATAAATATTCATTCATTTGTCCTAAAACAGAACATGAAGACTTCATTAGCTTCCTCTGCTCTTTGCCAAACATCGACGAGGGTGAAGTATTTGCAGCCACCGGGGAAAATTGCACTAACCCGTTTGACTATCCATCTTATCTAAACCTTCCTTCAGTGACAATATCTGCACTGAGAGGATCGGTTACTGTGCGAAGAACTGTCATGAATGTAGGGAACAGCACGGAGACATACTTGGCCTCTGTTCTACCTCCTAATGGAACTAATGTCAACCTGTACCCAACTTGGTTTACCATAAGCCCACAAGGAAGACAGGATCTGGAAATACAACTCAGTGTCATCCAATCAATGGAAAATTTTAGCTTTGGTGAAATTGTTTTGACAGGAAGTCTGGACCACATTGTAAGAATGACTTTGTCAGTTGTACCAGTTTCGGTGTAATGAAGATCAAATATTCAGTATAGAATAAACCGGCATTTTCAATGTTATTAAACTCCACCAATATTTAACTAAGTGCCTATTCACCAAGTCATTGGTTGTATCAGTAACTCAGTATCCCAACTCGAAAATATATTAATAAAAATATTAAGCTAGTAATTTTAGATATTTAATATTTTAGGCCTTTGATACAATTTAACGTACAAGATCATCATAGTTACACTTGTTACTTGTCATCCTCAACTATGACATCATCATTTGCGTTTCTATTTTTACTTATTAATTATTAATCAATAGATGCATTTTTTAATTTATAAAAATTAATAGTTTCTCGACGATACGACACACTATTATTGTTGGTTTTAGGTCAGTCCTGTGCGACACCCTTTTGTTGGCAATCCTGATGATTTATTGCAAATGGCAAACGGTCCGATGCAATCTGATAACCATGGAGTTAATGATTCAAAATTCATGAATTTAACTGAAGTCAAAGAGAAGAACATTCAAAGTCAAGCTATGGACTAACTAATTTAGCGAGAAGAACAAAATTGAGTGGGATTAATTACAGTCAAGCTAATGTAAATAAATCAATCTGTCCTGCACATACATTCTTTACACCGAGGATACCTGTACACACTTCTTGCCTTAGGCCTTGTCTGTACATGTTTAGTTTGTCTAACTGCTTTCCTTACTCTCTGTTCAAAAACACGCCATTCTATAGTAGAGTTCTTCATGAATATATCAGCAAGCCTTCGTTTATTTGGACGTATTGTTGGCATTCTTCCTCCACCATAATATATTCGATACCCAGACACCAAAGATGATAGCTGACTTCCTGAATCAGTCATGGCAAATGCATCCGAGGCAGCACAGCCTATGAAGTCCAGTGCTGCTAACTACAATAGAAACAGTTTCTTGTCATTCATCAAAACACTAACAGTATAACCAAAAAAAGCAGTGTTCCTTTTAAAGTAGCATGTTCATAGAGAGAGAGAGAGCAAGTATACATGGCCAAATAATGCCAAAAATTAAATATGAAGAGCAATGTATAGAACGTAAAGAGTGCACAAAACAATTTTTTTTTTCGTTCATAAAATTAGATTTGTAACATCTTGGACATAAATGAAACAAGAAAGACAATAGCAAAAACCTGAGATGAATAATTAGCAAATGGTTTGAGTTCGGCTGAAGAAAGCAAGTTCTCTTTGGTGACTAGTTTAGGGTACAAGCTGGTCAAAGCAACCAAACGTGAGTGACCTCCATACAAATTAGAACCGGCTACAAATACGTGTGTCTTGCGGTTAAAACCAAGAGCAGCAAGCATAAGGATGGCTTCTTCAGGTGTCAAAGGACATAGGCCTTCAGACCTGAGCTCTGAAGGAGAAGGTAATCTGCATAGAAGATTCCAATTATTTTAAGTCGTAGTTAAAACATTAAGGCTCTTTTCTCCATAAATTAAAATTGATGCATGCAAAAGAAGGTAAGTATGCAAACCAAGTTTTTCCAATCGTATTATAAATTTATAATAAGCAGGGAACAGTTTCAGATGAAAAAATTATGATGCATACTTTGTAGTATTTTTCAGCTGTGCCAGTGCAGGAAAATGGATTTCGCGATATGCTTCCAATTCTTTCCTCTCTTCTTCACCTCCCCCAAATTCACATAAAGAATGAGCTACCATGTCAATTTCAAATCTGAGATGTAAAGCTAGATATTTGGATGCTTTCTTGGAATTATTATCACTTTTCTCCTTAATTGATTCTGCAAATGGACCAACAAGATAACGGTCCAATGGTCCAATAAGACCTGCATGTCCACGCAACCTTTTAAGAAGCAAAGCACCGGTTTCTTGTATTCTGGGAACAAATTGCAGGGCATGAAAGTTACATCTGCAACGAAGTCTCTAGATGAAGTTCCCCAATTAGGAAATAATAGTAGGGCTTGAGATCAAGAAAGATGGTAATAGTAGAGCACTGCCGGGCTTGAGATCATGAAAATCATATTGTAATGTTTAAGTATCAAAGGACATTTACCTGCAGCTCAAATGGTATTGGATCAAATGCCAAGCGATTCCCAAATCCAATAAAGTGAACAACTTGATTTTTGAGTATAATAGGTAGGATGTATTTCATGTAAAAACTTGGCTTGGCCTCCTTTCCCATGTCAACATCTGTCACCTGGAAAAAGTGTTCCAACAATTAAATATAAATAAGACTGATATGGTTGAGTTTAATCAATTTACTGGGAGAGAAGGGAGTGGCTTACAACACTGCCAATTGCCTCCAAGTCCAAAGACTGTAGTTTCTTAGGAAGTTCCCTCACTATCCGAATATCAGGAGTCAAGTTGTTAATAAAATGCTCCTCCTGATAGATATCGCTGAATTGACTATGAAATTATACAATAAGCAATTATAAGTTATGTTGACTAAGTCACAACATCAGAATAGAAGAACCATTGTCTGCAGATGAGGCATGGAAATGGTTTAAGACAAGCTAAAACAAGAGATTCTAACAAGACATTTTTCTCTACAAATACATGAAAAATGAAATAAAACTAAAAGCGGTAAACTATCACATCATATGTTCAACCTATCACCCAAAATTGTTCATAAATCTTATAGCTATTTATCTGAATAACAGATTTAATTCAACTGATACTACCTGATCAAATTTCACATGCATATTAAAACGTCCCACTAAAATCAGTGTCTCGACTGACCATTGGTTCAGCAAGTAAATATTTGGTTTTATCAAATCAAATAAAGAAGACATTGGGAAAACAAAACAGAGAAAGGTTATGTGAGTAGGAGGATAAGGTGGAAGGGGAAGGGGAAGGGGAAGGGGAAAGAGAGATAGGCAGAGCATTACCTCACATCTCTCCACACACTACTGTACATAAATTTGGGGATAACCAAAGTTGAATTGAGCAACCGGGCCACAACTACGGCATTACAAACCTGTTGCAACTCAAAATTAACACAAATGACGTGGTAATAATTCAAAATAAAGCTCAAGCTTTTCACCTTTGAAATCAATTAAACCCAATTAATTCAGAAGTGTTATCATAAAAACATGGCAGTCTAACAAAGAATACTTACAGCTACCCGTTGTTGATTGATCCCACCATTTGCAGTAACCAAAATGTATCCATTATTTCCCCCTATTGGAGTACAGTAGAAGAAAGCAGATTGTGAGTACTACTAACTGATGGACCAATGAGCATTTTTTTTTATAGCCAGGCATAGACATAATAATATAAACAATTGTCAAATTTCAGACACACATAACATACCATTAGGTTCCCAATTTCGTTGAGCAGCACAAGGTCTCCAAGCAGAAGCAGGGACCAAGGGTTCCTGCCACAAATCTTTTGGCTCACGTTTATTCTGTCCCATACGAAACTCCAAGTCAGATTTACTGAAAAATTGTTCTGCCAAATAATTGGAAAATCATTCTATAATAACCTTATAGCTTATAACTACAAACTAGCTACAGATCCCTATATATATATATATACCTCTGCCAAGGCATGGGTAGCCAATGCCAACAACCTTGCATAATTTCCCTTGTGCAACTTTTTCCTATTTCCGGTCTTGTTCCATTTTCCCTATAAAATAAACACCAGAAACAAAAGGAACCAAAATGAAGAAACTCAACAAACTCGTTCAGAGGCCAAGAAATATAAGGCATATCATATTAGTGTTTCATATATTCTAAAACGATATGTTTCATACACACACACACAACACACACACTGCCTATAATGAAGCCCTATTTTCAAATTTCAGGGATCAGATAAACATTGGACACCTTTCTCAGTCACATTATATCACAATCACTTAATAAAGAAGCACGATAGTAATAGTAATAGTAATAGTAATAATAATAAAGAAGCACGGCACAGACCTGAAGGGAAAGCGAGAGAGAGGAACCAAGTGTTGGTTTATGATTAGGATGGGGTCTATCGTGCTGATGTTGTAGGCGGAGAAGCATGATCCAATTCACAAAGAAGAAGGAAGCTAGTAACGCAATAAGCGCCAGAAGCACTTTCGCTCGTTTCCTTCTTCGATACCACGACGACAATGAAGAAGAAGGATGGGATCTACGGGAGCTAGAGAGGCGGCTCGGACCCAGCCTCGGCGAATGATTCGGAGTTCGCGTAGTTGGCGAGCTGGAGCGACCCCGATCTGGGACTGCTACTGCAATTACGTCCACTCCGGAACCAACGGATACCATAGTTCGGGTTCGGGTCGGATCAGGAAGAACCGGAGTTGAAATCTGAATGAATTGCGTTGCGGAGCAAAATAAAAACACGATGGCAGTGGCGCCAAGTGAGTGGAGTCAAGCAAAGAGAGAAGAATTGAAATGAAAATTAAACGAATCTCTTCTGTTTCTTCAAATTGAAATTAACGCAACACGCAAATGACTTGTGATACTGAATTACTGATTCGTCCAGTTCCCATTTTACTAGTAGTTTAGTTATAAGCACGGAATCCTTACCAACCTTTGATTTTCAGTGGACGTGTACCCAGCAAAATAGAGGAATTTGGTACTTTTTCAATTGGCCAATGTTGGTGAACCTAAGAATTTAATATAGAATAATTTTAAATCTTTCTATTTTTTATTTCTATAAATCCTCCTACTTACTATATATAAAAAGTATTAAATGTTTTTTATGTTTTTAAGTTTTATTTTTTTATTAAATATTTATTTTATAAAATAATAAAAAAATATATAGAAAGATTTGTAAGAAGATATAACATTTTTCTTTAATATATATTATTCAGTTTTTATTATTCTATGCATAAAATCTGTCAAAAAAAGGGTAGTCTATGCATAGAAAGGATATTCATGGGAATGGAAAGGTTTGGATACTTTAGAAAATATATTAAAAATAAAAAAAATTACTAAGTTTTCATTGGAACATTTATGCAACTACTGCATTAATGGTTGGCCAGTGCGTAGCATTAATGGTTGTTTTATGTAACTACCGCATTTCTCTTTTTCTTTTTTTGTCAAAGACTGCATTTCTGGTTTTTTTTTGGTCAAACTGCATTTCTGGTTATTGTGGCCGGTTCTGTTTCTGTTGGGCCTGTTTGTATCTATCTGGGCTTAGCCCTGTTTCGATATAATTTAAAGGGTTTTTTTATTCACACATACACTATTTGTTAAATACACATACACACATTTAAAATATCAAAACTACCCCTACTTATTTCTTCTTCTTCAATCTTCCCACTCACACTTCTTCTTCCCTCTCAACTCTTCTTCTCTGCACGCGCAAGTTACTTCTTCTTCCTCCTCTCTTTTTCAAATTTTTTCTTTATTCTCCCTTCTCTACTCACCCCTATTCCCTCCAACAACAAGCAAAGGAGTCTCCCTTGCATCTACAGGCAGCACAACCGAATAGAAAGTCGCCTTCGTCAAGTAAAATCGCTAGTTAAATTTTTCGCGATTTAAGGACCCCATGAAACTATTAGTTCCGCGTATATAAAAAATGACACATACGTAATGAATGTAAAAAATATTGAGTGCGGAACTATTAGATTCGCGTAAAAAAATGCACTCGTGGAACTAATAGTTCCGCGGAGTATTTTTCCTGTGAAAAATACTCCGTGGAACTATTACGTAAAAAATGCACACGCGGAACTAATAGTTCAGCAAGGAAAACAATCACAAAAAAAAAATACGCATGCATAGAAGAACACACAGACTCAATACGATACCTGATAGGGTGCAAGAGACAATGACTTGCAAGCTTCGACGACTTGCAACCGGAGGCGACGACGATCTGCTTGCAACCAGAGGCGATGACAATCTGCTGCAACGACCCGATCTGCTGGAAGGAGGACTCAATCTCCACGGCTCTGCAACCTCTAATGGCTCGGGTGGCTTGGCGTGTGAGGGAGAAGAGCAACTATGCAGAACGGAAGTGAGAGAGACGCGCGGAACTGTGAGGGACGATAAGCTCTGCGGAAGTGAGGAATGAGGAAATCTCTGCGGAAGTGAGTGAGGGGTACAGTATGGGTTTTGAGGGTTTTTTTAATTAAGGGATAGTTCAGTCTTTTTTATTTTTAGTGTATATGTATTTAACAAATAGTGTATGTGTGAATAAAAAAATCCTAATTTAAACCTTTGGCAAAAAAAGAAACATATAAACCATCTCTTCGACCAAAAAAAATCCATCCCAGAAAAGTGGAAAGAAGCGAAATGGAATTCTTTTTTTTTTTTTGTCATGAAATGGAATTCTTTTGAACAAAAAACAGCGAAATGGAATTCCCAAATATTAGAAAGGCCCACTTCTGTTTTTTTTCAATCTACAAAAATATTGCTGAGAAAAAAAAACATATCTTGTGTCATGATGATAATGTTAGGAAAATGGTAAATACACCCCACACTTTTTAGACATACACTCCACTTAATGTTAAAATTCTAAAAATATCCTCAAAATTCGCGTGCATTCCGGAAACTGGATCCAAAATTGCATTCTGGAAACTGAAGTTTCTGGAATACAAATTTGACTGGAGTTTTCGGAATACATAAAAATGGAGAGTATTTTAGAAATTTCCACAGTTAAGTGGGGTGTATGACTAATTTTTTGTGGTGTATATACCAATTTCTTAATGTTAACGTGAAGGTTTGACTTAAACAGTTTAATATTTTCATGACCAAAAAAAAAAGTTTAATATTTGATAAACATTTATCATATATGAGTTTATACATAAAAAAACTTATGAATTTAAACT
Source organism: Glycyrrhiza uralensis (assembly GCA_030159175.1). NCBI lineage: Eukaryota > Viridiplantae > Streptophyta > Magnoliopsida > Fabales > Fabaceae > Glycyrrhiza > Glycyrrhiza uralensis. The sequence continues at coordinate 59,192,682 of BRZY01000001.1, read as the reverse complement.
TTATGTAAGCTCTATAAATTGTTCACAATAGCTTATGAAAATAAACTAAAAACAACTTATAAATATATTATAAATTATTTTTATAAGATCTTTCAAATACTTATATAAATATGATGTCATAAGATAAATCGAAATAAACTCTTCAAAATACATCTTTTACTTTTGTCAAAGATAAACAAGTTCATTAGATGAGCAGCTAAACAACATCTACAACAAACCAAGCCAAACAAATTGACGGAACAATTAGTGTAACATTTGTGTTTACTCCCAAACTATGAATTGTACTTGTGGTGGAATATATGCAGGCCGATTCATCTTGAATGATAACTTTTGATTTGGACTGCACAACCACAATAATTATTATCTAGCGCACCCGGTATTGGATCTTCAATTATTGGATTGTTTTCCTGCAGAATATACATAATTATAAATTACATAAATAACTATAAACTGGGTGTGTGGTTTTGAGGCTTGAGTTATCCTTTGATAGTGATTGCTTTTCATTTATCCCACGAGGCAATCAAATCAGTTTGAACAAATGTAGCATTTCTTTGGGGAAATATGAACAGTACGGTGACGTTTGCAGTTTGTTTTATTGTCAAGACAAACGAGCTTGTGAATAATTGCCTCGTGTTTTTTTTTTTTGTCTTTCTTAACTCACCATTAATCATGAACCATTTAAAGTTCTTTATATTGATCAATTTTGAGTTGCTTGATGAAATGCAGCTTGAAGATGTTATTGTTGGCTCTACGCTCGATGACAACTACCCCATTGAGGCCAGTACATAAGGGTATGACTTGTCTTACGTACGATGCGAAGTTTAGAACAGAGAACTAGTGAATCAAAAATGGAAACTCATTACTTATGCCGGTTATTTTACTTGCAGATGCCTCAGCTTACAAAAGCTAATTAAGCTTGGGTTAGATGTTATTGTAATCGCTTTAATGACAATTTCACCATCTTCATCTAGGATTAATGGGTTTGGGATACTTGAATCATATGGTACGGCTTGGCATAGATCATAGTAATGTGTAGCGAGGTCTGTCTTCACATTATACACCATCATCATCTTTCTCTCAAATTCATTTTTCTCTGATAAGGAAACCATACTGTAGTGCATCTGATGTCTAATGTTTACAGCAAAATTCTTTATGAAAATAGAATCCTAATTTTCTCAAATCTGAATTTGTAAATCTTTAGATTTTCATATAATGTTGGATCGATCCTTTTGCCTCTAATGCTAGCAGAATAATTACCATGAATCGAGCGCATTTATCACCAAATCAAAAATTATAAACTGATAATTAAGACATACCTTTTCTTGAAAATTCTCCCAGTCATAAGCATCAACAATATATGAAGCTCAAAAGATACTTAAAAAAATAACAATTAATCAAGAGACAATTTTGTAAGAGCGTTGCTATTCCGTACAAAGTACTTGGTACGAAAATAGCGATGAATGCTGAAATTAGGCCAATACGAAATGAGTTAAGGTGAACATTAGACTTTAGGAGGGGTCAAAGTATAAATTTAAAAAATACTTTTCAAATTTAAAATATGGCCACAGGGACTAATTGTGGCACATTTTCAAAACATTAGAGACTAAAATAATATTCTTAGTATTTGAGGGACTAAAAACAAACTTAGGCCAAACATAAGGGACCAAAAACATATTTAAGCCATGCTGAAATTAGGCCAATAGGAAAACGGGTGGGTGTACAAAAGTATCATAAGGCAATTGGATAAAAGAACCAAAGAGACAATTTTGGTGCAGTTTCATGCAACAACTTTCGTGCCATCAAGCATTTTTCATTTTGTAATGTAGCAAGCCAGAAATCAAATCCCGCAATAACAAACTCTGACTGGATGGTGCCCACTGCCCACACTGTTGGTCGTGCTCTGTGACGTGCAGTCTATATATATATATCTACATTAATAATCCTGTTGTATAAGTTCAAACATCCCACGATCAAGGAAACACCAATAATGTTAAGCTTATTTGCGCTAATCTAAAATTTCGAAATTATAGAGATGTTTCTTAATCTATCTATCTATTACTATTTAAGAAAAATCATGCCCCGGACACGTGGCAACGTTTTAGGAAAAACATCTCCTTATTTAGCCACGTGTCAACATATGAAGTATTCTAGATTGAGAGTACCGTACACACTAAAGAATGAAAATACAACAACTATCATACAAAGCAAAATGTAAAAAACGTAGAGAGATCATCTCATCCCTCATCCGCTCTGGCACAGCACAAGGGGAATAAAAAACTGCCACGTGGCAGCAGCACATGATACTTGGACTTGATTTGGATGCATTGCAACAGTATGGCACATGGGTAATGGGTTCTATAAAAAATAGATACTCCCTCAGTTTTTTAATATAAGCAAAAATATCTAGACTCACATTTATTAAGAAAATTAGTTAATTGCAATTAAGTTTTTTGATTTCATATAAAAAATTAGTGTAGTCTCTAAATTACCCTTAATGATTGCATAGGGAATTTTACTTGGAAGCAAACCATGCATTGGAAAACAAAATTTAAATTAACTTAAGGGTATTATAGAAATAATATTATTAAATGAGATAGAAGTTATTATTTTTTGCTTATATTTAGTAACAAAATATTTTGGTATTTTTTGCTTATATTAAAAAACAGAGGGAGTAAGTTTTTTTCCTTTCCAGTTTTGTTTAATTTTCTCTTCCTCTTATACGTATCCGGATCTAGGGCTTGTTTGGATTGACTTATGCAGAGCTTATAAACACAGTTTATGATTGATTCATAAGTTGTTTTGGACTTATTTTTCATAAGCTACTCATAATAGCTTATCAAAATAACTTATAGCTTATATGAAATAAATTTTACTATATTTTTTCTTCGATTATAAAAATAATTTATATAACTTATGCCATAAACTGTAGAATAAACTATTATGTCAAACAGGGCATATGATCTGTTTGGATTGACTTATGCAGAGCTTATGAACACAACTTATGACTGATTCATAAGCTATTTTGGGCTTATTTTTCATAAGCTACCCATGATAGCTTATCAAAATAGCTTATGGCTTATATAAAATAAATTTTACTATAATTTTTCTTCGATTATAAAAGTAGCTTATATAATTTATATCATAAGCAGTAAATAAATTTGTTATCCAAACATAGCGCTAGTCCCCTAGCTAGGTATCTATCTACAAGGCGGCGAATTGCTTTATGTACTCCCACCTGTGCCTTATTCAGCAGCATATAAAACATAAAATAAAACATTAAATACAAAGTACCGTTGGGAAATTAATTATCCATACTCCAAAAGCATCCCTCCCGGTAATTAATTGCTGAAAGAGTACAGTTGTAAGTTGTAACCAATTTACACGTATCCATGGAATAAATCCTCTGGGGTCGAAACAGATCAATGATTCTAGCATAACACCGATGTGGTCTCTGTCTTGTCGTGGGAGTATAAAACAATAAAATATGGACAAATATATAAATATATCTCGAACCATATATTTAGCCTTTAATTTCCTTCATAGAAGAAAGGAGCCGAGGTACCAAAACACAATCTTCCAAGCAAGTCAGTTTCGAGAATTGTCTACCTACGTACATTACATAACAACGAAAATAGACACTTTGTATTGTTACGTACTTGAAATGTTGACAGGAGGCGCTCTATGATTTAAATCTTATTCTGGACTGGCCTCAACTCTTCTTGGCTCTACCTAGCCAGCCAGCTTCCTTAATTTGACGTAGGTTGTTAATTCTGGTTTTTTTTTTTAAGCAACTAACTAACAGGATGCGCCAAAGGCCCAAGCAAAACGTGGCCTATGTAGATAATGATTTAATTATTATTATTTTAAAAATCTTAACTATTTCAAACTAACTCCATTATAATTCTTAATAATGGTCAGGATTTGTTACCCTGCATTTAAAAAATGTATCTCCAAAGATTCGTTGATGAAAATGGAAAAAGATCTAATCCCAGGTAGGGTATAGCATGCCTTGTTCCTGTAACATGAAAGGGACTTTAATTTGTCTACTATTTTGGGGAGTGCCATACAATGCTCCACTCCACAACTTGCTCTCTTCATTTGTATCTTGATGTCTTGATTGACTTCTTGTTTGCTTTGACCCCACTCGCGTTGTTAATATCAAAACAATTGGGTCGACACCATTCCTTCTTCTATTGGCCATTGATAAAAAAAAAAAAAAAAATCCTAACAGAAGGATCCGTTGTTCAAATTGCACAGCCACACAAACGTTATCTATGATCATCTAGCTGTGGTTTGATGATCAAGACAATACTCCATATATCAATGTCTTAACTTTCCTCTTGGCGATTATTATAGAGATGAATATGTATAAATAAATAAATCATCTATAAATCGTTGTTGATGCCAAAATCTGGCCATACTTATGTAAGATCCTTTTAGGAGATGGGGAAGATATTACTACGAGCAGTCAAAACCACATAAGTATATGTGTAGTACTACTGTAGTTAGTTTTATTATTATTTATTATCTATACTATATTATATTATGTGTTAGAACTGAGAAAAGAGAGAGAGAGAGAAATTCTATGGATGAAAAAGCAAAAAGAGAAAAAAATAATAATTTGTATAATATATTTTTAATTCCTAGTAAAATAAAAAAGAGCAATGCTATTTCGTACAAATTATTACATACGAACATAGCACGAAAATGTAACAATCAATCTGGGAATTATGAAAGACCATAGATGGGTGGGTAAAAAACATGAGTTGATTGGCTAATAAATAGAAAAATAGTTTTCTTGCAAGGTTTTCTGTTGTTTTTATCGTACAAACTGAGAATGAATGAATATAAATTTTAAAAGGGAATTGCTTGGTTGCACGATAGAAACGGCAGGAAGCCTTGCAAGAAAACTGTTTTTCTATTTATTAGCCAATCAACTCATGTTTTTGACCCATCTATGTATGGTCTTCCATTCCCTGATTGGTTGTTACATTTTTGTGCTATGTTCGTATGCAATAATTCGTACGAAATAGCATTGCTCTAAGCGAAAATTTAATATTGATACTGCATGTTATTTTTTCCCGCTATCCGCAACAAAACGAGGGGAAAAAAAATTCACGTTGTCTTTATTTCACTCAAGTTTCAACATAAAAAGTGTCGTCTGTTGTACGTGTACGTACTGCGTATATGATATTATTATATTCTTAATAATCGATTATCAAAGAAAATATGTCCTTAGCTCGACGACTTAGGTAAAACCGTCCAAGAGATTATTCAAAGTCACAGGACACAATGGATTTTATTTACATTTAATTACCTGCCAAAATAAATCTTAAACTTCAAAATAATTTTACATAATTCTGACAAAAATAAAGTAGTGAAAATTAATATACAATTATTTCATATTAAACAAATAAATAATTTGGTATCAATGCAATTTTTTGTTTTAATAAATAATTCAGTAAACATTTAAATGTCTTTTTCCTTAAGACAATAATAATGATTTCAGTGAAAGAAAACAAATTAATACTCCATCTGTTTTAAAATAATTGTCTTTTTAAGAAAAATAAAAATATTATAAAATAATTATTATTTTATTCTTTCAATAAAACATTAATTATTTTTTTAATTTTATATCAAATAATATTTTCTAAAGTGTTGTATGATTTTTGATATATATGAAAATATAAATAATAAATTTAATTAATTAAAATTATTACTCGCTTGTTCATTTATTACATAGAAATACAAAATTGATTTTATTTTTTGCTGAAAAAAATACATACCAAATTACTAACCGCCATGGCCGGACACGATACGTGTGGTGCTCCACGTGGTCCATTCCCACGTAATAAACGCATCCTCCACGCGGGATACGCGTCGCTTTTTTCTTTATCTATCTGTCGCAGTGTCGCTCGCTTATCTTTCTGTTTCCCCAACCGGATTGGTCACGCGCTCTAGACGCGAGTGAATCCAACTCTTTCAAATCCCCGCACACAACGAAGATTATAGCCGTTACAAGACACCACGTGGCATCTTGCCGACACACTGTTAGGAGTCCACAATGCTGAACTTATTGAATTTTTCTTACAAAAATACTAATTACCATTACTACTAGCATTTTATATTTTATATCAAATCATTTTTTATTTTAACGAAATCACACATTTTTATAAGCTACAAGCTTCTAGTACACACTGGTACAAAGCATGAGCGGAGAATGAGACATTCGTGTTGCGCTGTTCACCAGTCACCAGTAACGTAACAAGTAAGAACCAGCACTGTTCCTTTATCTTCCTTTCCCCCCCCCCCCCCCCTCTCTTTCCTTCCATGGAAGCCCAATCTCAATAATCTCTCACCCAACCCGTGCTTGTTTTTTGTTTGTTTAGGGTAGTTGGTGGTGTGTACAAGAGGAAAAGCTCAAAAGTTGCGTGTCTTCCACGGAGGCTTCCCTGCAAAACGGTGGCGGAATCTTAATTGCTTCCTTCCGTTTTGAAGATATCCGAATACCCTCTGATTCAACCTCGGATCTTCCTGTCTCTGATTTTCTGTCATTGCTGGACTTTAAACACGCTTTGTGGGGTTTCACTTGGCCGAATTGTGAGCGACAAGCACAAAGTAATGAGCTATTTTTTTTCCTTCATTTTTTGCCCCTCTTTTCTATTTCTTCTCTTGTTTTGTCATGTCTTACTCTTGGGATGGAATTGAATGCCAATTGATGTGAGAATTTTGGAACCCATTTTGGGAGTAGATGAGTTTTCTGTTTCCTGAACAATAGTAGGACTTTCTATTTATGTCTCTGTTGTAGCCCTAGCGAGGTGCAGTTTGTTATGGGAAACATTTGATAAATTACTTTCCTTTTGGATGTTTAAACTTCAGGGTGGAATGGAGAAGAAAATGATGAGAGAATTCAAACAGATATGAGAAATTAGTTATAAACCATTCCTGTAAGTTATGCTTATGTTTATTAAAGTATATGAGATAGGATACAAACTAGTAGTAATTGGCAAGGCTGACATGGTGTTCTGATATTTTCACCAAGGCTATGTTTGGATGGAGGTTTTTGGAGGGGAAGGGAGGGGAGGAGAGTGGAGGAGAGGGCTTATAATTCTTAATTATCTTGTTTAGCTTTAATAGGACAAATGAAATATTATTTTAGAAGGTAGCAGACACCAAGATGTAAATTTTTTTTTTAATTTTAAAAACTCTCAAGAAGGAAATTGGAGATTATAAATTTTTCCCTCCCCTCCAAAAACCCCCATCCAAACATAGCCCAAGGGTTTTGTTCAAATTAGTTGTGTATCAATCTAACCCTCTTTATTCATTTCTGTTAATTGCTTTACAGGAAGACTTGTATTTTTCTCTAGAGGAGAAAGAAGATGGCTACACTGTCAGATATTGGGGTTGCAGCTGCAATAAACATTTTGAGTGCATTTATCTTCCTTGTGGCATTTGCTATTTTGAGGCTTCAGCCTTTCAATGACCGGGTATACTTCCCAAAATGGTATCTTAAGGGTTTAAGAACAGATCCTGTACACGGAGGAGCGTTTGTGCGCAAGTTTGTGAATTTAGATTGGAGATCATATATTAGGTTTTTGAATTGGATGCCAGCTGCACTTAGAATGCCAGAACCTGAGCTTATTGACCATGCTGGACTGGACTCCGTTGTTTACTTGAGGATTTACTTGTTAGGGTACGAACAATGATTGAAATTGAATACCACCACATCAGCAAAGGAGAATATGATCCCTGATATTTTCTTTCCCTCTTTTTTGTGCAGGCTTAAAATCTTTGTTCCTATAGCATTCCTGGCATGGGTAGTTCTGGTTCCTGTCAACTGGACAAGTTCTGGGTTAGAAGTAGCTGGGCTAAAAAACATAACTTCCAGTGACATCGATAAACTCTCAATTTCAAATGTCCAACGTGGATCTGAAAGGTTTCAAACCATCATTCATTGCAATTAAAAAGCTTTGCTGCTGCTTCTTGACGTTGCTTAGTATTATTTTCAAATCAAAAGTACCTGCATGTCAAGATGTATTCTTGACCTAGTAAATATATATGGATTAACTAAGTTGAGGCTTTAGTCCAGTTTCGACTAGGTGTAACCTTAGTTTACTGTAAAAATCTTGATTGCTTGCATCTCTTCTCTAGATACTGTTATTATATCTTAGTTACTTTTACTTTTTCTTCTCATAAGTATCCTTATCAGTACATCTTAAGACAACATCACTTAATTCTCCATTTCAGTGATGAATGGTTCTTTTCTTTTATGCATAATCTCACTTGTTGTTATAGTCGTATAGTCACTTTTATGGTGCATTCATGTCACTATTTTATTTTATTATATAAACTATTGTAGAGTGTAGGCTTTTCTTAAATTGTTAACTAAATCCCGTGCTCTACTGAAATTTTACACTCTACCTCAGGTTTTGGACACACATAGTAATTGCTTATGCATTTACCTTTTGGACATGCTATGTTTTGCTGAGGGAGTATGAAAAAGTTGCCTCAATGAGATTGCAATTTCTTGCAGCAGAAAAACGTCGTCCTGATCAATTTACGGTAAATTTCATTTTCTCCATTTTTAATGATGAGTTTTTCTCTGTAATACTTCTTGGTTGCATATTGTGGTACATTCTCTTTTTTATTATACTTAATTCCTTTTATCATTTTTGGACAGCTTTGAGATAAGCAATGAAATCCTTATTTTATGTTTCTTGTGTTAGAGTTGGTATGCTACTTATATTTGATACGCAATAGTAACAATGAGATTGAACTCATAACCTCATATAAACTACCAAAACCTCTCACCACTATCCCAATACTAGTGGCTCAGGAGGTATGCTACTTAGTCATTTTTCTAGGTAGACCTGAATTGTATAGTTTCCGTAAATCTATAGATTATGGGTGTGGATTTGCTAGTCATTTTTCTACATAAATCATTGAATAAATAAGAAAAGCAATGGCGTGATCACTATTATGTGGTCTTTAGATATATGAAAGAGATATGAGGAAGATGAAAGGACTACCAAAAAGTTCTATAAAATGTCTTAGAAAACAATAAAATAAGGCAGGAACAAACATAATTTTAACAAAGAGGAGCTCTCCAATCTTTCATTATCTTTATATAAACAAGTTTGGGGAAATTGCAATTATAGGTTAAATTATCACATGTTAACATTGAGATTTATGAGATATTCCTTCATGCACATATTGCTCAAGATATTATTTTCAGGTGCTTGTTAGAAACATTCCACCAGATCCTGATGAATCTGTCAGTGAGCTTGTGGAGCACTTTTTCCTGGTCAATCATCCAGACAACTATCTTACTCACCAGGTTGGTTTTTCCTGTATAAAGATACTAGAAATTTCATCTTTTACTGTAATGTTAAATTTGTTAATTGTCAAATTGATACTGTAAAAATGTATATGAAACATGGAGTACATTATTAACTATTATATGAAAAAAAGTATGTGACAGCATATTTATTGTGACATTTATGCAGGTTGTTTATAATGCAAACAAACTAGCTAAATTGGTCAAAAAGAAGAGTAAGATGCAAAATTGGCTTGTCTATTATCAAAATAAACTAGAAAGAACTTCAAAAAGACCTGAAACGAAGGTATTTAAATTTTAAGCTGGTATGTTTTCAAAAGTTTGTTAATCATTTTCAGATTTACCACATCTTTCCCTCATATATTTTTTACCAGACTGGCTTCCTTGGTCTTCGTGGAAAAAAGGTTGATGCTATTGATTATTACACCGCTGAAATTGACAAGCTGTCAAAAGATGTAAGTACCATAATTTTTTGTTATAAATTTTAGCACACACTGCTTACAAAAAATATTTTTGTAATACAAGCTATTATTGCTAATAGTATATTGAAAATATTATAAAATTATTCTTGCATGGGAATCAAATGTTAATTTTGCAGCATTCATGTCACAGACTACGATATACCAAATTTTTACTAGTATCTCTTATCTTTGTCCTTTGTAACTGCTTGCCTTCACTTATTATTGCAATAGATAATTTTCTGATTGTTCACCTGAACTTTTATGCAAATGAAATTTGCAAGACTTCAACAGATGCTGAAAGAACTTGTTCACAACAAAATTTTACGTGGGATAATATCTGCAGAAATTATTGGCCTTATTTGTGGTTTCATAATTTTTGTCTTCAAAAATTTTCTCATGATGCTTACAGTGATTCAAGTTTATCACCTTTTGCAGATAGCTTTAGAGAGGGATAAGGTCACTAATGATCCCAAGTCTATCATGCCTGCTGCATTTGTTTCTTTTAAAACTCGATGGGGTGCTGCAGTTTGTGCACAAACTCAACAAACCAGAAATCCAACACTTTGGTTGACTGAGTGGGCTCCAGAGCCACGGGACGTCTATTGGCCAAACTTGGCAATTCCATATGTTTCCCTAACTGTTAGAAGGTTGATCATAGCTGTTGCATTCTTTTTTCTCACTTTCTTTTTTATGATCCCCATTGCATTCGTACAAACTCTTGCAAGTCTTGATGGGATCCAGAAAGCAGCACCTTGGTTGGAGCCACTTATTCGTGTGTAAGTCCAATCTCATGGTTGGGTATCTGGAGATACAATTCTATCCACGTTTTTCACTGGATTTTATTTATTTGAATTTACTTTATTTTGCAGCCCTTTCATTAAGTCATTCATTCAAGGTTTTCTACCTGGTATTGCATTGAAGCTTTTTCTTATCTTTCTGCCAACAATATTGATGATCATGTCAAAATTCGAAGGCTTTGGATCTATATCATCTCTGGAGAGAAGATCAGCTTCTAGATATTATCTTTTCAGTTTTGTGAATATATTTCTTGGGAACATACTTACTGGGACAGCATTTCAACAGCTGGACTCTTTCATTCACCAACCAGCCAATCAGTAAGTCGTTCAAGAAAGAATCATCTTTTTTACTTTTTCCTTTGACAATTATTTCATTTTTATAGTTGGCATTATATTTCCTGTGTTTTGGGTGCATACATAGGTTCTGCTGCACCAAAAAAATTGCATGGGTATGTAACATATTAGTAATTAGTAATTGCATAGATTAGGTACATGACATATACAAAAAGGAGGAAAAAATTCCCACTTCTAGATATGCTGTAGCTATTTTAAGAACCATGATGTTTGTTTTCGTAACAGTTAAATATGGTTGCATGCTTTGTTCCAAGCCTTTGTCTTAATTTATGCCGTGTTAATATGATTAAGCATTCTTTTTGTACTCTTGTCAGATATCCCATAACAATTGGCACTGCAATTCCTTTAAAAGCAAGTTTCTTCATTACTTATATAATGGTTGATGGATGGGCTGGTATAGCTGCTGAGGTTTTGATGTTGAAACCACTAATCATATATCACTTGAAGAATTTCTTCTTGGTAAAGACTGAAAAGGACAGGGAAGAGGCCATGGATCCTGGGAGTATTGGTTTCAACACTAGAGAACCTCGTATACAATTGTACTTTTTGCTGGGTCTAGTCTATGCTGCAGTGACACCTTCTGTTCTTCCTTTCATAATAATTTTCTTTGGGCTGGCCTATGTTGTGTTCCGTCATCAGGTTCGGAGATGTTAGAATTATATTGTGTGCATGTCATGGTCAATATATAATTTGAGTCCCTTATTTTTGTTGCCACATACAATATGAAGTCTCCTACCTTCCAATTGCAGATTATCAATGTTTACAATCAACGGTACGAGAGTGGAGCAGCATTCTGGCCTGATGTCCATTTACGTATTGTGATTGCACTGATAGTCTCACAGGTAGTTTTGTTGGGACTCCTGACCACCAAAAAGGCTGCTTCATCAACTCCTTTTCTCATTGTGCTCCCGGTACTGACCATATGGTTCCATAGATACTGCAAAGGCCGTTTTGAACCTGCATTTGTCAGATATCCCTTACAGGTATGTCAATTAATCATTTGGATGGTTATTTGAAGTATCTGTAAATGCATTGATGGTGGAGTTTGTCGTTTCAATTATTGTCTGCTCATTTGTTGGATATCCTTAAAACCATTGAACTATATAACCATATATAATGTTAGAATTTGCTGCTATATTTTAAAAATGAGTCTAGAAGAATTTATTTCGTTTGGATGCGAAGGTAAAACCAATTTCAAGTATAAATATGGATATGTTTGAAAAAAATTGAGTCCCATGCATAAAATCAATTATACTCGTTGGAAACATTAAAAATTTCCGCTTGTCTCAAAAATCTAATTTACTCACCATAGAATTTTTCACGTAAGAAGTTACACACACACAGACACACGGTTTTTGTGCAATCCCATATTGGTGTTAACCGTGATTTTGCACCTATCCAGAAACAAGCTCTTATCTTTGTCTAAAATTGGCTTGATCCATCGTTTGTAAGCCTGTTGGTACTGCATTCTTGTCACCAACCTGACTTCTGTTGTTGTTGGCCTAAATCAATTGTGTTGCTGGCCTAAATCCGCATCTCGCGTTTCCTCAGTCATACAATCTTTATGTTGCTTTTGTAAATTTGTATACAGGAAGCAATGATGAAAGACACATTAGAACGAGCCACAGAACCTAACCTGAACTTAAAAGGCTACCTTCAGTATGCTTATGTTCATCCAGTTTTCAAGGCTAGCCATGATGATGATGATGAGGAAGAGGTAATGAGTCAAATGTGGGAAACTGAGAGTGCTACTGTGCCCACAAAACGCCAATCACGAAGGAATACACCATTGCCTAGCAGAGTTAGTGGTGCATCATCTCCGTCTCTGCCTGACGGTATTAAAAATTATCCAGAGCCATAAATCATGGAACAAGGAATGATATCATCATTATTGACCTGATAAACTAGGATGTATGTGCATTGAGCTACATCAGTGGACGTGTTTGTAGCATAAGCTGACGAAGCTGGGTGGGTTAGGCTTCTTGTGTAAAAGCGTCTTGGCATTTTTGGTCAGCGGATGAAATGTCACTACCACTACTTGCAGAGACCGTACGGCAGAGATTCTTTCATTATGTTTCAGATTTTGTTAATTGTTAATGGTGAATTTGTTTCCTTGGTAGATAAACGTGCTTTTCAAATCTGTATCGCCAGCACATAGAGGATTTGCATAACATTACCCCATGGGATCCTGTAAATTATCCAAAAGTTGTTCATGTTTCTAGGTCGTGTGTATAATTTTCTCTCTTTTTTCCTTTCGCTTTTCCTTGAGATTCAGCTCCGTTTATCTGTGAAAAAAAATATGTTGTACGTTTGTAGCACAAGGAGGTTTTCCATTCCACTAAATAAAGTAAATATTGTCCCACGTTAATTGTAAGGTAAATACTCACACAACTGAGTATCTGTTTCTCGTTTTCAGTTGCTTTCTTTATCTGCATCCCATAAAGGATACAAAGGATTTCATAGTAAATGGCTATGGTATGAAATCATACTAGTGGTGTTTTTATGCTGTTACCTGTCTCATTGGACTCGTGGGTGTGTTATCATGGGAAGATTAGGAAACCAAACAATATGCAATGAGGAGCGCATTAACTTTGATAATTGAAACTAAAGAAATCAGATTATGTAATATTATCCGTGAAAAAAAAAAGATTATGTACTTTTATGTCGTTTTGTGATATTATTTTGTAAAATAAATATCTATATTGTGAGATATGAGGTAAATTTACCTTGTTTATCTTATCTTTATAATCATTTTTCAATTTGTTTTAGTTTTCAAAGTTAGAATTTAATCTAGCAATTATCTGATAAGTTGTTGTCTTATTCTAAATAAGTTCTCATTAATCTAATGTTTGTTTGCAAAGTTTGAATTTAATCTGATTGTTATTTGACATGTTATGATATCTCGTAAAAAGATGAGAGATCTTTCTCTCTGAGTTATGAATTTTGACTTTCAAAACTTAACTCAATGAATCAGTTTTATTCTTTTTTTTTTTTTATTTTGTTCATTTATTTAATTATTTTTTATTTTTATTAGTTTATTATTTCATTTTATTTATATTTTTTTGGTAGATTTTTTATTTTGTTTGTTTCTTTAAAAAGTTAAAGCCCAGAATTGGGTCACACATTTTAATTTTATTTTAACTTTATAAAAGACATTTAAAGTTATTAAAATTATGTAATAATTGTTTTATAGTCAATTTTTGAAATGAAAGGACATATACATGACTAATAATGTATTTTTTATGCTTTAAGTAAATTTTTAATTGTCAATATATTCATTTTATATATCAATTATTTTATGGTAGAATCTTAAATATTTCAATTATGAATAAATTAATATATTCTCATTATCATTTTAAATATATTTCACAATAACATTACATATATTGTTTTATATAGAGGAGGGATCAAATTACACCAGTGTAACACTTTGGTCAATGTTACACCGCTAATAACTCTTCAGCACATAATTATATTCTAAAACACACCGTTAGATTAAAAGTTATTATTATATAGATCATTTTTGTAAAATTTCACATCAATCTAAAATCATTTGATGTGTTATTGAGATATGTCAAAATTCATACACTTTAAAAGACATTAATCTTGACGTACTTCAATGACACATCAAATGATTTTAGATTGATGTAAAATTTTATAGGAATGATCTACATGATAGTATCTTTTAATCCAACGGTGAGTTTTAGAATATAATTATCCGATAAATAGTTATTAGCGGTGTAATATAGTTCAAGAGTTACACCGGTGTAATTTGATATCTCCTCTTTATGAGGAGGGATCAAATTACACCAGTGTAACACTTTGGTCAATGTTACACCGCTAATAACTCTTCAGCAGATAATTATATTCTAAAACATACCGTTAGATTAAAAATTATTATTATATAGATCATTTTTGTAAAATTTCACATCAATCTAAAATCATTTGATGTGTTATTGAGATATGTCAAAATTCATATACTTTAAAAGACATTAATCTTGACATACTTCAATGATACATCAAATGATTTTAGATTGATGTAAAATTTTATAGGAATGATCTACATGATAGTATCTTTTAATCCAACGGTGAGTTTTAGAATATAATTATCCAGTAAATAGTTATTAGCGGTGTAATATAGTTCAAGAGTTACACCAGTGTAATTTGATATCTTCTCTTTATATTTAATGGTTAATATTTAATAATTATATAGTACATCGTTACGTTTAATTCTTTTCATATTTTTTCTTAAAAAGTAATGACAAAAATCAACATTATTGGTAAGTAGTTTTATGAGTTAATATTTTAATATAATTATAAGAAATATAATTATATATTTAATAGTTAATGCCATTTATTTTTTTGAAATAGTTTCTTTATCAAGTAGTATTTAATAATTAGCAATTTGGCGCTACGACTAAATAATTTATACTTAATATCTTAATTAAATAATTTTTTGTATTTTAAAATTATTATTAAATAATGTATAATATTATTAGATATTTTTAAACTTTTCTTAAAAAACAATTAATATTATTTCAATACTTATCATCAATGGGGCTTTACTTCGCACGCAGTGCACGCACACACAAATATTGATGTTACAACTTCTCATCAATGGAACTTTATTTTCACATGTAAGTATTAACATACATAAATAATTGACTTATTTACTGTCAGTACATAATAATTAAGCTCTTATGCAATTACGCTAAACATTTTTACTCTTTCCAACTTTTTTAAAAAGTATTTATTGTTCAAAGAAAGAAACCACGTCATCGTTCATTATTATAAAGAAAAATTGCACTCACCTCCCTTAATATTTACTCAAATAACAGTCACACCCCCTCTAGTTTTTAAAGTAACATTCACCTCCCTTATTTTATCAACCAAGTGACATCTTCCACCCCTGCACTTAACGTTTGTTAATTTAGACTGAATGCACTAACGAACCTTTCCATAGAACGAGCTTGCCCGAGTGCTCCCAGAGTGAAAGTCGCTCTCGCTCATCTTTATCATGCCTGAGTACTCCCAGATTGTAATTTGTTGCTGCCAAAAACAAGATTCCTTTGCTATCGGTAACAAGGGTTCTACTATTTTACTACTATTTTAAAAATATAACTTCTGTATTTTGGTGATAAGATTGACTGATATATTTAATTTGTACGCATCAGTTTGGCTTCAAAGCAGTTCTTTTAGTTAAACACATAAGTCATTAATGGGACATATTGGCACCACCTACAATTGCCTTACAAATGGTAACTCCTTTAGCTAGTGGCGTTTTGCAGGCTGTTAAATATAAAAGACTATATTTAATTAGTTTTTTGTGTTCAATTTTGCTGGGTGTGATGCCCTCTACAGATATGATGTAGCTAATGGAGTTTTGGCTAACCAGAGATTAAAAATATGTCAACAATTTAATGCCCACAAAAGAATGCATCATTGTCATCCTTGCACAAAACCGTGGCTAAACTTCCCAATGGGTTGATTTGCAGCCCCTTTTCGAAAATAGAGGGCAAAAAAAAAAAATCTAAATACTGCTCTAACGGTGGAATTATGTTAGTGAGAATGCATCAACATATGAGAGAACAACATACCAATTACATTAGTGAGAATGAAAGAAGGAATTTGAATGAGCGAAAGATGGAACGAAAGCCGAAAGCCATGGTAGAGATTTTTCGTTTGCTTATGCTCTAACGGAGGTTAAACAATGTTAATAACAAGGGAGGTTAATGTCTTTGAAAAACTAGAGGGGGCATGAGTGTTGTTTAAGCAAATTTTAAGGGAGGTAAGTGCAATTTCCCCTTATTATAATCGTATAAATAGGTTCATATTAAGTAACACTTTTTTTTTAATCTAAATCCATCCAAAAGTTACATTAAAATTTGAGTAATTCAAATCGATAAATACGTCTTATATACGTAACAAGTAGCAAAATTGACACAAAATTTCATTTAAAATTTGAGATTCTCAATTAAAAAAATCATGCGCAATCCATAAAATATATCCAAAAATCAATCTTCAATCTTCACATTTAAAGGGTTACATATTGCACCATTCACTCTAGCAAATACATAAAGGATAGTGGGCCAATATGGAAATCTAGGAAACACTGTCTTTGTTGGGCAAAATGGGGAATGCGAATGAAATTGTGATCCACGTGGAAGAGTCTAATCGGTTAAATTGTGCGCAGGGTTTAGAATCCCAAAATATTATAAAAGGGCACACAACAAAAAGAACAAACAAAAAAATAAAAAAGAAAAGAAAAATTGTCTCTGTCAGTCCGTCCTCGGAGATAGGCAACAAAACGCATTCGTTGCTGACTCTATTCAGTTTCAACTAAACGGTGGTGGGTGAGTTACGTGTTTTTCTGCGGCTATGTTTAAGTTCCCTTTGTGAATTGTGAATTCTGATCTCTCTCTCTACTCTTTTTTCTATCCATTAGATTGATTATCCAATACTCTATTCTCTCAAAATCTCCCTTTCAGATATCCAACGGCATTGATTCCGTTTTACTACAATCTTGTCACCGATACTTGAACACAACACAGCTGATCAGCTATTATATATCGATTTTCGCGCTGAAAATCTTTCATGATTAGGTTGGCTTCAATTCATTCTTGTCTTCTCTTTCGTTTCGTGTAATGAATTCCGAAACTCTGTTCTTCTCATTCTTTTTCTTTTAATTAATTACTGTGCCATTAATGACATACATACGCAAAACGCATTCGGAACGTTGTTAATCTCGATTTCGTTCTGTGCTTCGTGCTCACGCATGAATGCGATTGGAATTCTGGCGTTTTCGGATTGACCGATGTTTGCTGTGTTGACTTGAGTCAACTCAATTCGGGTTTTGACTTGAAACATTCATTCAAGTCATGCTGCATTGATGAATCATGTTACAGCTTCTCATGGTATTTTAATTAGTCTAATTTTGTTACGTTACCATTGCCTTTTTTTTTTTGTTTTCTTGATTGGTCTTGTGGTTTTGCAGAAAATGCTTTGTTTGTTGAGTTTATAGCATGGCTTTGATTCTAACTTCCCTTTGCTGTGCTTATGACTGGGGTAGTGAACTGATTCCTGCAGTATGTATAGGGTTAGGAATTGATATTCTATACTGACAGGTGACAGTATACGTTATTCAAACTCAAGCTATTATAAAAGATTGGCATGTCAGTGCTTTAATGAGTGATACTGATAACTACATTATCGTTTTTTGGATATTTTCTTTTAGTATGACTGTGTTTCCCTGTTGTTTCTGCAGTAAGAATGGAGGTTGCAGTTCCAAGACAAGAAAAGTCAAACCAACATACTGAGGATAAGCTGAATTTCTCAAGATGCTCAAAAACTTTTGGAGCTTCAAAGAGAAAGGCTGAAGAAGAAACTATGGGATGTTTAGAGAAGATTAATGCAGTAAGAACGGAGGTTACATTTGCACAACAAGAACAGTCAAATCAGCATACCAACATTAAGCTGGACAAAAACTCAATATGCTCAAAAGCTTTTGGAATTTCAGAAGAGAGAAAGGTTCAACAAATTTATGAACATCATACTCATGCCAAAAAAAAGTCAGAAGGGAAAGAAGACACTCTGGTATGTTCAAAGGGGGCGCCCAAACTCCCATCTAAAAAAGGAGATGATTCAAAAAAGTTTAATGCCTCAAACAAGAAAAGGAAATTGGAAGATGATCTCTTGATTGATGATTTTGAACAAGATGAAGAAGTGATGTTTCTTTTAAAGACAAAGACCAGGAGCAAAGCTAGTACAATGGATAATGAAATGGTGACTATCTTTCTCAGTGCTTTTTTTTTTGTTACACTTCAAAAGCTAAAACCTTGATCGTTTATGACAGATTTTTTTTAATAGGTGAAATATTATATCATACTTAATTATGCTTAACTAATTGTCTTACCAGGGTGTTCAACAGAATCCCCGGAAATGTCATCAGTGCATGAAAAAGGAGAGAACAGCTTTTGTTCCTTGTACTAAATGTCCAAAAATGTATTGTATACGATGCATCAATCAATGGTATGGCAGTTTATATCTAATCAATCTATTCTGTCAAAGGTTTATGGGTTTGTTTGTGTAGTTTACAATATGCTGCCGTTGTTACTTGTTAATTTTTGCTTACAGGTACCCGGATATGTCCATAGAAGGAATTGCTGAAAGCTGCCCATTTTGTCGTAAAAATTGCAATTGCAGTATCTGCTTGCGTTCAAAATTAATGATTAAGGTTTAATTTACTCTGATGTCTGCCCCTAAATTAATTTCTGTAATGAAACAAAAAATGTCATATATTAGAATCGTGTCCATTCTATTAACTCTTGTACAAATTATTTTTATATCTACTTTCAGACATCTAACGTGGACATCACCAATTATGAAAAAGCTCAGCATCTGCAATACATGATTAACTTACTCCTTCCATATCTGAAACAAATTTGTCATGAACAAAGTCAAGAGGAAGATATTGAAGCTAAAATACAAGGTATTGATCTTCACCTTTAAGTTTTCCCCCCTTTTGCTATTACATTGAAGAAATCACCAACAATAAACTCTTCTGTCAGGAAAATCTTCTTCTGAGATTGAGATACCACAAAGTCTTTGTGGCGACCATGAACGTGTCTATTGGTAATTATCCTTTTCTTAAGTTACTGGCATGATTCTTTCCATGTTTTATTATAGATTTTAATATTTTGGTCTTGGAGCAGTGATCATTGTGCTACTTCAATTATTGATCTTCATCGAAGCTGCCCCAAGTGTTCCTATGAACTTTGCCTTAGTTGTTGCCAAGAAATACGAGATGGAAGCATTACACCCCGGGCTGAGATGAAGTTCCAATATGTGGACCGGGGTTATGATTATATGCATGGTGGTGACCCTCTACCAGTGTCTTATGATTTAGAGACTTCAGATGGTCATATTAAGTTATCTACTAAGTGGAATGCCAAGAGTGATGGAAGTGTTAGTTGTGCACCAATGGAGATAGGGGGTTGTGGTAGTTCTATGTTGGAGCTGAGGCGCATCCTCCCACAAGGGTGGATATCTGACTTGGAAGTCAAAGCTTGCAATATGCTGAAAATTTGGGAAATTGAACAAACAACTCTTCAGCAGAAAGAAGCGGTATCAAGCTACAACTCTAACAGAAAGGAAGCCTTTAGAGAAGGAACAAATGATGATAACATATACTGTCCAGAGTCAAGAGACATTTTAAAAGAAGGGCTGTCGCTCTTCCAAAAGCATTGGACTAATGGAGAACCAATTATAGTTCGTGATGTTCTGAAACAGGGGACAGGCCTGAGCTGGGAGCCAATGGTCATGTGGCGAGTATTATGTGAAAATGTGGTTTCAGATATCAGTTCAAAAATGTCAGAAGTGAAGGCCATTGATTGCCTGGCTAATTGTGAGGTTTGGTCCTACTGTCCCCTTTGGTACTCATTTTGAAAATTTATTAGAGCACTATGTCTAAATCCCTCCGCTGTTGTGGATTGTCTGTGAATTTTCAGTTTTTCAAGATACCATAAGAATGCTTTAATACCTACGTTTCCCCCTAATATCTTTATAAAAAAGATAACTAAATCTGAGTTTTGTATGTATAAGGCATATCGTATTGACAATGATACTCTAAAGTACTATATGCACTGCCATCCAGATCTTTATTTGCATACTTCAGATTCTGCATATTGAGGAGCTTCCACTGCCATCTTAGCATTCCATCTTCTTAAATCTGAAGTGTAATATTTTTAGTTCGTATTTCCTGCTCTATGCCAGAATTCTGACCAACATTTACCCATCTAAACTGTTGCAGGTAGAAATCAATACTCGTAAGTTCTTTAAAGGTTATATTGAGGGAAGAACATACAGAAATCTCTGGCCGGAGATGCTCAAGTTAAAAGACTGGCCCCCCTCTGATAAATTTGAAGATCTTTTGCCCCGCCATTGTGATGAGTTTATTCGTTCCTTGCCATTTCAAGAGTATACTGATCCTCGGGCTGGAATTCTCAATCTTGCTGTAAAGTTGCCAGCTCATGTCCTCAAACCTGACATGGGTCCAAAAACATATATTGCTTATGGGATTAAAGAAGAACTTGGTAGGGGAGACTCTGTAACAAAGCTTCACTGTGATATGTCAGATGCGGTATGTTTCAAGCATCACTAAGCTGTAATTTGGTTGCTCAAGTAGTGATCAGCTGATCCTCCTTCATTGAATATTCTCTATATATATCTATTCAATCTTCTTTCTCTCTAAAAACACACATTTCAGTTTGCACATTGGATTGAAAAACTTAGTTTTCATCGTCTCAGGCATGTGCTTCATCACTAATTTTTGTAACTGCTTGTTTGTAGAGAATGAGCATTCCTTCAGGTGTAGAAACCATATCTTTTTATTCTATATTACTTTCCCTAGTCTAAAAGGATATCTTTATATGGTTGGAATTTTTAGTTTCTTAATATGTGTCACTATAGGATGAACTTCTATTACTCCTAATTAGAACTAGAGGGGAATTCTGGATTGAGAAAACATTTTTTGATTGAATAAAAAAATGCTCGTGTGATGTGCATTTGAGGTGTATATGCCGTTTAGAAACTTTACCTATGTTGTGTCAAATTTCAAATGGAAACATATTGCCTTTTTATTCTAATTTCTATAATAATTGTCACAGGTGAATATTTTGACCCATACAGCAGAGGTAATATTATCTGATGAGCAGCACTCTACTATTTCGAAGTTCAAAGAAGCACACAAGGTACAAGATGAGAGAGAACATTGTGCTCAAGAGAGGGTTGCTGAATGCCTGAATGGTCGACCCTGCAAAGACAACAGAGAACATAAAGAAAATAAGGAAGTATTACAGCACAAAGATATGGAGAAACGTCCTATTGAAATTAATGGAAATGTCTTTCAAAATGATGTGTCTGAGGGGGATACTTTTCCTGCTAAATATACAGAAAATGAATCAATGGAAACAGGTAGTGCCCTGTGGGATATATTTCGGAGAGAGGATACTGAGAAGTTAGAAACATATCTAAGAAAACACTCAAAAGAATTTAGACATACGTATTGTTCTCCAGTTGAACAGGTATTATAATTAAATTATAATGATTTACATTTCTGCTTATCCTTATTTTTAATGCTTGATGGCTGATGGTCAAATCAAATTTTTTGTTGGTTAGGTTGTACATCCAATTCATGACCAATGTTTTTATTTGACTTTGGAGCACAAGAAGAAGCTGAGGGAGGAGTTTGGTTAGCACATAGAATTGCATAACATTGCTTGCTCAGTTCCTGTAATTAGTTATTTATGCAAATCTTGGCTTTTAGGTGTTGAACCGTGGACTTTTGAGCAGAAACTTGGGGAGGCAGTAGTTATTCCTGCTGGATGCCCACATCAAGTCAGGAATCTCAAGGTAAAATATCTCTTGACATGTATTTGATTACCTTACTTTCAACTCATGTGATTGTATCTGTAGTTCTAAAAACCATATGCCAAACTTTGAACAGTCATGCACAAAAGTTGCTGTTGACTTCGTGTCCCCGGAAAATGTCCACGAGTGTCTGCGTTTAACTAATGAGTTCCGTCAGCTTCCCAAGAACCACAAGGCTAGAGAAGATAAACTTGAGGTGACTTGTTTCTGAAATATAATTCCTTCTGTCTTTTTTTATTCCACTCCCCTCTTTATGCTGTCAGTTTCAAAATAAGTTATAAGAGAGAATGTAATATTTTCCTTTTCTACATATGGTGAATTATTGTTGGTGTTTCTATCTTTGATGGAACAGATAAAGAAGATGATAGTTTATGCTGTTGATCAAGCAGTCAAAGACTTAAAAGCTTTAGTTTAGTGTTCTTGACTGGCCGAATGCTGCTTGAAGAAAGCTACTTCATTTTGCAGCTACTTCATTTTGCCCTGGTCGGTGATACTCTAGATTGCTGTGAATGTAAACAGTGTCCAGATAGAGATTTTGTGAAGTCGGAATGTTTCATTGGAGGGTTTATTGGCACTCACAATAGAGTGATTCCCTTTTCTGGCACTAATAATAGGGTGATTCCTTTTGTTAATTTTAGCGACTGAATAGAAAATGTTTTTTGTTTTCATTTATTGATTTTACTTTTAATTATAAATTTGTTACTTTATTTTTAACTTATTTTCTATTTTCAAATATTTTTTGCATATGAAACCTTGAAAACATTTTTTTTGTTTTCTATTTTCTCTATTTCCGGAATAAATCTTTAAAAACAGAAAATAAATTAAAAACAATGTGATAATTTTGTAATTAAAAGTGAAAACAGGAAATCAAAATAGAAAATAAACAGACCACTTAGATAATAATAATTTCGCGAGCTTTGTAACTAAATAAATTGTCCGATGTTAAATTTAATCTAAGAAAATTTATTTTAGAATAGTCAATCTCCATTTTATACTTGGAGAGAGATAAGAATAGAAGTGAGATGAGTGATAGATGTGATAAATGAGTAATGTGACAAGAAAAAAAAATAAAAATATAGAGAGGTGTTAGATGAGTGTTAGAAAATAAAGTGTATTAAAAAATCATAACTCTTAGAGTGTGTTTGGGAGGGGTTTTTGGAGGGGAGGGGAGGAGAGGGTTTACTATAATATTTTAGTTATATAAATAGTGAAGAAAGATAGAGAAAATATTTTGAAGCCCTCCAAAACCCTCTGAAACCCTCCAAAGTCATTTCTTTTAGTACATTTTTAAAAATCCTCCAATTTGGAGGAACTCAAGAAATGCAGTAGAGAGATGACTTTGGAGGATTTTGGAAAGTTTTTAAATACTCAAATATGTAAAATATTGATCGCAAACCCTCTTTCTAGTACATTTCCAAAAACTCTCCAATTTGGGAGAAATCAAAAAATGCACTAGAGAGATGACTTTGGAGGTTTTCTAAACACTCAAATAGGTAAAATATTGATCACAAACCCTCTCTTTCCCTCCCCTCCCCTCCCCTCCCATCCCAAACTCCCAAACACACCCTTAATCTAATGCTAAATTCTTTGGGTTTATCTCAAACTAGGTCTAGACCCACTGACCCACATGCAAGACATCAATTATTTCATAAGAGGATTCCTTAAAAATGTTTATCATTTTGGAATAGTTTGTCAAAAAAATATAATTCAAAAAAAAATCTCATATTTCATAAGAGGATTCCTTAAAAATGTTTATCATTTTGGAATAGTTTGTCAAAAAAATATAATTCAAAAAAAAATCTCAGCAAATGTAGATCTAAGATCATAAGAATGTTTTATAAAATATTCATACCAAATACAACAGCATAAGATTAAGGATAGCAAAACATGTTAACCTGATCCGACTTACCATCATTTTTTGGCAGACCGCCCCACCTATTTTTCGGGTTTAGGTGGGATGCCCCGCTATATTAGCCCACTTTCCATCCCAACATACGACTCCTAAATTGAGATTTATGGGAAAATATAAAACATCTCCGTACTAGACACCTTCATGATTACATGATAATATAATGAAATGAAAGCACACAGTCTAAGTAACTAGAGTATGTTATAAAATTTTTGGGATATGAATTAGCTGACCTCGTTTACGATCGTTGATGCTCCCTAAGAAATTATTTGCTATTATACCTTCCATCGACTTGCTACCTTATCTCTAACCTTTTGCAGCCCCATTGTGACATCCTCATCCCATTGCGAAAATTGCAATCATTGTGTTCTTCCTTCAACCAACCTTTTTTTCTATGAACCCAAAACCACCTCACATCACCGCTGGACCACTGTGCTCATCGAACCACCATGACATTCTCTCTCCACCCAGATCAATTATTTAGCCTCCATCCGCACGCGTCCATTTAACCCCATTTGATAGCTTCTACATCAAAACAATTAGTATTGTTATACCCAAGTGGCATCAAATTCAAGGAGGGATGAATTGAATTCGAAAACTTTTCGCGGTCTTTTTGCAGCGGTGTGAAGAAGAATGCAATAATTAAAAAGTTAGGGATAGAGAATAATGCACCATGATTTATCTTGGTTAAGCCACCAATCACTTGTGACCTACGTCTAGTTATCAAGCAAGATTTATTTGCTTTCACTAATAAAAAAACATGTTGTAATTGAAATATTAGGGATAGAGAAAAGCGCACAATGATTTATCTTGGTTCAGCCACCAAACACTTGTGACCTATGTCCAGTCATCCTTCCACTATTAAAAAAACGTGTTGTAATTAAAAGATTAGGGATAGAGAAAAGCGCGCCGTGATTTATTTTGATTCAGCCACCAACCACTTGTGACTTACATCCAGTCATTCTTCCACTATTAAAAAACGTGTAGTAATTAAAAGATTAGATATAGAGAAGAATGCACTGTGATTTATTTTGGTTCAACCACCAATCACTTGTGACCTATGTCCAGTCATCAAGCAAGATTTTCTTCCACTTTAAAAAAAATGTTCTTTACAAATTAAATCCACATGGATACCTCACCCTAAGCCTAATTAGCCTAAGCCTAAGTGATACCTCACCCTTACAAAACCAATAGGGATGCCCTACCCTATATCAAACTAAGGGATACATCGCCCTCGGAAGACAAGTCAACGATAGACGTAAAGAAATACTCTCACTAGAGCAAATAGCTCTATGAATCTCAACAATATATGTAAAGAAATACTCATCACCCTTGCAAAGCCACACAATGATAATAATATAATAACCGATTATATCTATTATAGGAATCACTAAAATTGTCTCTGAAATTGTAAGGAACTGTCAACTTAATCCCTGAAATTATTAATATTTTAAATTAGTATATGAAATTAAAAACTCTTAATCAGTCAATTTAGTTCCTAAAATTGTCTGACTAATATAAACGAAGATTTTCACTTCAAGAATTAATTTGAAATATTACTAATTTTATAAAATAATGGATAGTGTCATACAATTTCAGGGATTAAATTGATGATTTATTCTATAATAACATGGATATAAGAGATCGAAATAATCGGTTACCACATTTAAAATCATTTGAAATCGCGTTCCAAAGATATCAATGCTGAAATCAATTCAAATAAAACCATTTGAAATCAAATACGGTATTTCAGGAAGTGTATTTTATTTACTTATAACAAGTCTTTTCAAATCATATTGAAATCAAATTAGTTATTTATAATTCAAGTCTCCTTAAATCAAAAATATAAAATGCTGTTCAAAAAGATTTGGACGGATATAAAATATCTCATTTGAATTCAAGATGTCTTTAGACCCAAAAAAAAATCAAGATGTTTTAATTAATGAAACCAATATAAACGAATAGAGTGGCGGCTAGGGTGGAATTGTTTACATGTGATCCACTGGTGGACCAAAGTTTTTATAGTTTTTACAGCCATTGGAACATAATAAAATGAATGACTGAGATCAATTGAGAGAAAAAGGAGAACAAATGAATTTTGCCTCACCCAATTCTTGCCTCCCCCTCCCCCACCTCTCACTCTCTCACTCTTCGCGGCGGAAAGTTGGGTGCACGACCCCACTCACAGGAAAAAAATCAAGGGCCAAGGCCGACAAGGGCTTCCTCGCCCAATTCTTGACGGAGCCCACGGCGTCGGAAAAATGTCGCAATTGTTGGTGGCAAGAGGAACAATCGTGTACAGAGGGGGAGGCATTTCACGGACCACAGCGACAAAGATGGGGCCACCTGCAGATTCGGCTAAAGGAGCAAGTTTTTGGGGGTATTTTTGTCATTTTGAAATAAAAAATAAAAAAATGGGGTGGGTGGAGAAATGAGGGAGGGTGGGAAAAGAAAAGCCCTGTCATCTGGTGTACAGTAATGGGCCCAATTGGGAAAACAAGAAGAAGAGCCGCGTGGTTGTTAATGTTCAGTTTTGAGCGCCATCTTCACTAGTCAGCACGTTATCCCCTTTCTCTCTCCACTGCTCTTTCTTGCTTCCTCTCACACTCTCAAAATCCAAATGCTGCACTCTCATCTCCATCTCCATCTTCATCTCAACATCCACTTTCCCTCCCCACACTCCCCTGCACCAGCACCACTCCCCTTCCCTTCCTCTAAGACTAAGACCCTCAGAAAATGTTCTCCTGCTCTCAGATTCCGCAGTTATGGTCGTGGCAGCATCATCACCAGGAACTCGGCGACGAATGGCGAAGCGAACGCAACGGAGCAACAGAAGAATCCTTCGCAGAAGCAAGTGGTCAATAGAGCTTACCCTTTCCACGAAATTGAGCCCAAGTGGCAGCGTTTTTGGGACCAACATCGTACATTCCGAACCCCCGATGACGACATCGACACATCGAAACCCAAATATTACGTTCTCGACATGTTCCCTTACCCCAGGTCTTGAATTTTAGTCACTTCGCGTTTTTTTTATATTCTTAAGAGTAACTATCCATAAACGATTTGGTTTCAATGGTTCAACTGATTTTTGCAGCGGAGCTGGGCTGCATGTTGGTCATCCACTTGGATACACTGCCACCGACATTCTCGCTAGGTATAAACGGATGCAGGGATATAACGTCTTGCATCCAATGGGTTGGGATGCTTTTGGATTGCCCGCAGAACAATATGCTATTGAGGTTTGTTTCTATCTTTTGGAATTCCATCTTGTTTTTTTTGGTGGCTAATATATACTGCCCTTTGTTTCAGACAGGAACTCACCCAAAGCTTACCACGGTTAGGAATATCAATCGCTTTCGCTCTCAGGTAAACTGGCGACCGGTGATGCTTTTGTTTAATTATTAAATTAAAGGCAAAATTATTCTTCTGGTCCCTTAAGTTATTTTATTTTTTCAAGTTGATCCCTTATTTTTATTTTTAAACAATAAGGTCCCTTAAGTTACAAACGTTTAACAACGTTTTCCCTTTGGTCATTAGTGAGCTGCTGATGTGGCCGTTTGTGATCCTACGTGGCATCCAACATGGCCGATGACGTGTCATAAGAGACCATATTGAAAAAAAAGATTAAGGGACTAAAATAGCTTTATCTCTTATTTGTCTTTCTCCTCCCTTCCTCCTCCACCGCCTCCCCCACCTCCTCCTCTACCACACCCCTCCTCCTCTCCCCCCACCCTCCTCCCTTTCTCCTCCCTTCCTCATTCCCCACCCTCCCCCCTTTCTCCTCTCTTCCTCCTCTCTCTCCTCCCCCTCTCTCTCTTCCATCTCCTCCCCTCACCATAGACCAAATATCAATGGATATAGGCCCCACACCTGTAGTATGCAGTTCATCTTTGATATCAATGGGCCATTAGTTTACTCATAAACTCACACACACATGATATATGCGCAGCAGAACTAAAGAGAACAAAGGAAGAGGTTTTTCACTCACTAACACAATTTCATTTAACTCAATGATCTATACATTTAGCATGATACAGCACAAGCCTTTAAATACCATCCTTAATTTATTTCCATCAATCTTGACACACCAATCAATGAAGGAGATCAATGACAGAGTAAAAGCTAGGAAGCTTACTAATTAAATATTTTCTATATTTCATATTAAGGGCATATGGCCACACTTATATTTGAAAATTTGACATTCACATAAAAGGTTTGGCAAAGATGTACTCGCAATGTGTGCTCAAATGTAGTAATATGACAAGAACAAAGGCATCAAACTGTAAAGAGAACAAAAGGTTCAATTACCTCAAGTGGGTCAATTTCCCCCTCCAACTCGACCATGACAGGTGCATTCATACTACATAGCCATAAAGGAAACATGTTATAGCATGTTAGACTTGGTCATTGTTGTTATTCATATGCTACGACCTACTGGTATATTGTAACGTTTTGTATTCTTATTGCAGAGTATTAGTTCTCATTCTACAAGTTTCTAGTGTCCACTCACTTGTAACTATTAATCGTAACTGAACTTAACTCACTTGTATTGATAGTACCTCCCCTGCACTATTAAGATATAGAATGGGATAACCACAGAATTTCTTAGACTCATTTCCTCTAAAAATCTCTCTTTGACATACCCTTCACTTACTTGCATTTCAAGCATGGCATTAGCTTTGTTGGGAAGGTGAGGGGAGGAGGTGGAAGAGAGAGAGGAGGAAGAGAGGAGAAAGGGGGGAGGGTGGGGGAAAGGTGGTGGAGGAGGAAGGGAGGAGAAAGGGGGAGGGTGGGGGGAGAGGAGGAGGGGGGACATGGGTTTGGGGGGGGGGTTTAAAATTACTATTTTGGTCCTTTAACTTAATCTTTTTTTTCAATTTGGTCCCTTATGACACGTCATCGGCCATGTTGGATGCCACGTAGGATCACAAACGGCCACATCAGCAACTCACTAACGGCGTATGACTAAAGGGAAAACGTTGTTAAACGTTTGTAACTTAAGGGACCTTATTGTTTAAAAATGAAGATAAGGGACTAACTTGAAACAATAAAATAACTTAAGGGACTAGAAGTATAATTTTGCCTTAAATTAAATTATTAGAGATATATGAGAATCAAAATTTGCTGCTGATTTTGAACCAGCAAAGAACTCATGCAGCTAATTTTGATCCATTTGAAGATCTTTATTAGTTAGATAACCGTGTTAAGTTGTAATCGTGAATAATTGAATAAATAGCCAGGTTTTTAAGTTATAAACTTAAAAAAAAAATGAAATTGGGGGGTTTTAGATAGAAGAAAATTGATGGCAGGACCAACTTAATTGGCTTTATAAAAAAATTTGAGGGACCAAAATCTCACATAGTTCAAAATAGAGGAAACAAAAGTGCAAATAAGCCAAATAATTATATTGAAAAAGATCTGAAATTGGAATTTGTGGCATTGGTTTCCCGGATAAGCTTCAAAATAACTAGCAAACCTATGTTTGGAACTACAATTTAATCATTTAACTAAATTAACTTTCATTATATAATACAAAGATTATTTGAATTTGATTATTAATTTATATAGCTGGAAAGTGATTTGAATGGCCTCCACTTGATTTAAGAAGAAAAGCTTCCCATGCCTCTGATATGTTGTACACCAGAGAAGAAAAATGCCTTGCTTGGGTGCATCATTAACAGTTTTTTGGGCTGAAAGACCAGTATTTTCATTCTCTCAGTCATCTTCAGCTCTCCCCATAAAATAGCTTGTTTTCCCTTCATGTCATGTATTCTTACGTCTATGCAGTTGAAATCATTAGGATTCTCTTATGACTGGGACCGTGAATTATCTACCATCGAACCTGAATATTACAAATGGACTCAATGGATCTTTCTACAGCTTTTGAAGAGAGGATTGGCATATCAGGTTGAGTATATGTACGACAACTACTTAGAAGTTGTGCTTATTTCACTTAACTCCTGAGTACTGATGATCTTATGTTGTTCTTAACTTCATATAAAAAATTCAGGCTGAAGTTCCAGTTAATTGGTGCCCTGCACTTGGCACGGTGTTGGCCAATGAGGAGGTTGTTGATGGTGTGAGTGAACGTGGTGGTCATCCTGTAGTAAGAAAGGTATACTGATTTATATATTATTTCTTTCATAATTTACTTTTTTTGGGTGGTTTTTCTCTTATATTCTTTTGAATGGTTTCATAATCTTTACAGTGTCATTGTTTATTACCAAGCAGCCAATGAGGCAATGGATGCTCAAGATTACTGCATATGCTGACCGTCTTCTGGAGGATTTAGATGACCTTGACTGGCCTGAAAGTGTAAAAGAAATGCAGAGAAATTGGATAGGGAGGTCAGAAGGGGCTGAGTTGGAATTCTGCATACTTGATAGTGATGGAAAGGAGAGACACATAAAGATTATTGTGTATACCACGAGGCCTGATACAATCTTTGGAGCAACGTATTTATCTATTCAATTTTCTAATATATTCCTTAAATTTTATGAATAAGATGAAGCATTCATGAAAGAAACCATTTATCAATTTCCTATTTGTTTTGTTTGTGTTCAGTTACTTAGTTGTGGCACCAGAGCATTCCTTGCTGTCATCATTGGTTTCCACTGCCCAGAGCAAACATGTAAGTTATTCTGTTTCATTGCCTAATTTATTGGAAGGCTTTTAATCAATGGGTGATAAGGAGATGGTAATTCTTAGGGCTTTTAATCGCAGGTGGAGGATTATATTGACCTTGCCACAAGGAAGAGTGACCTTGAGAGGACCGAGCTTCAGAAGGAAAAGACTGGAGTTTTTACTGGTTGTTATGCAAAAAATCCAGCAAATGGGGAAGCCATGCCAATATGGGTGGCAGATTATGTTTTGGGGAGGTTTGTGTACTCTCTTATCCTTAGAATGCAGATTGCGTTTATTGGTTGCTCAATATGCTGTTAACATATGAGTAGAATGATATTTCAAAAGTGTATATGACAACACACCAGAATATAATTGTTGTTACTGTTGCAGCTATGGAACAGGAGCAATCATGGCTGTGCCTGCACATGATTCTCGTGATTATGAATTTGCTTTGAAATATGATGTTCCGATTCGCTGGGTTGTGATGCCAGATGATAAAAATCTCAATGAGTCTGGAAAGGCTTTTCCAGGTGAAGGCATTATTGTAAATTCATCAAATACATTGGTGGGGCTTGACATTAATGGCTTGTCTAGCAAAGAGGCTTCTCTAAAAGTCATCGATTGGGCGGAGAAAAGTGGAAATGGAAAGAGAAAGGTTCATATCTCAAATTAGGATAAGCTTGTTCATTTTTTTGGAATGTTGTTTTCTTATGGTCTGTAATTGTTCATCCTTAAGGTGAACTACAAGTTAAGGGACTGGCTGTTTGCTCGGCAACGTTACTGGGGCGAACCTATCCCTGTCATCTTCTTGGATGACAGTGGCGAGACTGTCCCACTGTGTGAGACTGAATTGCCCCTTCTTCTACCTGAATTGGATGACTTTTCTCCCAAGGGAACAGGGGAGCCTCCTCTGTCTAAGGCAGTGTCCTGGGTAAGTTTACACCGATAATTGCTTTTCTTTCTTCTTCATACCTTGTTATCAAGATATCATGGCAATTAGATACTCAGTTATCATCTCTTTGGCATTGACACACTGACCTGCCAACCTTGAATCTAGGCTGTACTTTTTTTGTTATTAGGTCCTTTGTTATTATACCTTAACCAATAAATTGAAAAGATACATACTGTAATGGTTCATAAAATTCATATTTACATGGCATATCAAGACATGATTACCTGGTCCATTTCTAATAGTGGTAGGAAAAGATTGAATCATTGCCTTTTCTGGGTACTATTGTTGTTTTGATGCAAATGCCATTATTTGGAGAAATCTATATCTGGAATTTTCTTAGTTTTAAGTAGCTTCGAATAAACTTCTTCTATACATTCCCTAAAGTCTCGTCACTGGAAGAGAAAACTTATAGTCCCACTGGTGGTCATTTTCATTATGTACACATGTTGCTCTGTAGAAATACTTGTCTTCTTATATGTAGACTAATTTTTTTGTGAGTAGGAATATTCTGCCTATATCATTTCTTATTTTTTTATTGCATAAACCATGTAAAAATAAGCTGTTCTAAATTTAAAAGGAAACAGAAAATCCTGTGATAACAGGACCTTTACTCTCTTGATATTTTATAGTTGTACAAAATCATTTTGTCACTTCTACCAAGTATGGCATAAGTTTTATTACTTAGATAATTCTGATTGTTCTGTTTGTGTTTTCGAAGCTTGTCTTTTTCTCCCATCGGAATTGTTCTTTTATATGTTTTGGATGGTACCACTGTTTTAGGTGAAGACTGCAGATAGTTCATCCGGAAGACCAGCTACAAGGGAAACAAATACCATGCCACAGTGGGCTGGTTCATGCTGGTAAGGCATTGGGGGAGGATCTTGAATGGTGTTGATTTATTAGTAAGCAGTAAGCACTAAGCAGTGTTTTGGTGGCCAAGTTTAGTAGTTGTGTTGTCTCTATTCAGGATTTTTATGCATTATATACAAATGAAAAGTTAAAATTGTGTTTGTGTGTATATGTCACATTTTCTTTTATCCTGCCCAGGTACTATTTGAGATTTATGGACCCAAATAATTCAAAAGAATTGGTTGATAAAACAAAAGAAAGGTATAACTTCAACTAATTTTGTCTTTGTTTTCAGTCATTATTCATTTTCTGCGACTTTCTTATATTTTACTTACACAATTTCTATCTGATTTAATTTCCTCACGTTAAAATTGTTTTTCTCCTGCAGGTATTGGGGCCCTGTCGATGTGTATGTTGGCGGTGCCGAGCATGCAGTTCTCCATTTACTTTATGCTAGATTCTGGCACAAGGTCTGTATTTTATGACAGTCTCTGTCTGGAACATGTCGATTTGTGATTTGTTTCACTCTATGCCTAGAATTTAACCTCTATGTGGAAAAACTATGTCCCTTTGACTCTTATTCCATGATATATAGTAAGAGTGTTGCTTGATGAATCTCAAATAGTAAAGCACTTGTGTCCTTCAAGTTTGCATTCTTGGTGCGACATAAGTTAGTCCCTTTATTTATTATAGTGTTTGACATGTCAATATAGTAAAAAAGATTCACTATGTTGATTTGATTTTTTAAACTATAATTTGCTTTCTAAAATCAAAAGGCAAACTACCAACAGTTAAATTACTGGTGTGTGTAAAATAAAAGAAGACTGTCATTTTACCATTTTTTACTACTTGTTTGTCCAGTCCAGTGTATGGGGGAAAAGAAAGTGTTCCCTGTAATTAATGCACTCATAAAAGGAAATCAAATGATCCTTCTAGAAGTTAAAAAAAATAATCGACATGATGGTTGAGTCGTTGACTGTTGACATAAGAATTGGAAATCTACCTAAAGATGAGTTCAATAATGCATTAAATGCCTATTACATATCGTCAGTGTTGCTGCAATATTCGTGCAGATTTAATTCGAATTTTCTATCTCAGGTCCTCTTTGACATTGGTGTTGTATCCACCAAGGAGCCCTTCCAATGTGTCATAAACCAAGGGATTATTCTCGGGGAGGTAATTTGAATTCTTCTGCTTGAATAATTTGGGGGGGGGGGGGGGAGTAATCATCACAAGTTTCTAATGGCTTGAGTGGCAGGTTCAATACATGGCTTGTAGAGATCAAGATGGAAATCTGATATCTGCTGATTCTACTGATATGTTGAATGAACATAATCTAGAAAGAATTCCTGAGGAAAAGGTTTCTCAATTAAGTTTCCATTTTCTCAATGTATTCATTATTTGTCAAAGTTAAGATATTGAACCTAAAATTTGCTTTTTTCTTGACAAGAATTTATTTTATTTTTCCTCGGAGTGTAGGTCATGAAATCTCGGGATTCTTTTGTCTTGAAAGAAAATCCTGACATACGTTTAGTTGCCCGCGCTCACAAAATGAGTAAAAGTAGGGGAAATGTTGTTAATCCTGATGATGTTGTTTCTGAGTATGGTGCAGATTCTCTTCGTTTATATGAAATGTTCATGGGACCATTGAGGTAGGTTTGACCTCAAACCTTATTACTTTTGGTATATTGTAGATAATGGTCCTTTATCAAAACAACTTTCTGTTTTTCTTTTGCCCCTTATTACTGATGAAGTTGTGAATCTTGTTCTAATATGGACTTTAATCTCACATCACTTTTCTCCTTGATTTTTCCTTTTAACACACTCCCAGAGACTCAAAACAATGGAGTACTAGTGGCATTGAAGGTGTACATCGGTTTTTAGGAAGAACTTGGAGGCTGATTGTTGGCTCACCTTTGTCTGATGGCACATTTAAGGATAGAACTGTATCAGTTGACGAGGAGCCTACTATAGAACAACTTCGTTGTCTTCATAAATGTATTTCTAAGGTCAATATCTCAATTTTTAATCAGATTTTTTGTAGCTTTCTTTTTATGGATTTAACTTGCAGATTTGGGACAATTGAGCTAAGAATTTACTTTCAATATTCAGGTAACAGAGGAAATTGAGGGCACACGGTTCAACACTGGAATTTCTGCAATGATGGAATTCCTTAATGCAGCATATAAGGTATTTATCTCTTTTATGCTTTCATATTTTCAGTATCCCCTGAAGGGGAGCCTTGGTGCAACTATTGGACTTGCATGCTGCTGCTGTTTGACTAGAAGGTCATGTCTGGGGGCTAATTCATTTAGTAGCTTATAATAAAGTAAAATCATGTCTGGGGGCTAATTCATTTAGTAGATTATAATAAAGTAAAATCTTTGGAATCGGATCTTATTTATTATTTATTTGGCTGGCTGCAATAAGAGGCAAAATGAAAATATGCTTCTGCATATCAATATCCTTTATGATAATGCACGACACCTTATTTTTTAGAAGCGTTCCTTTTGCTTTGTCCCTCTCTGTTTCTCATTTCCTTTTCTCATTAATAATCACTAAATTCCTCCACGCACTGTTACAGAGACTCAATATGATCTCTATATTTTTCTTGGCATATATTTTCAGTGGGATAAACATCCAAGATCAGTTGTTGAGGCTTTTGTTTTGCTGCTTTCACCATATGCGCCACACATGGCTGAGGAGCTATGGTCTCGGCTAGGGCACACAAAATCATTAGCCTACGAACCTTTTCCTAAGGTATGAATTTGGGTCCATATCAAACCATTCCTAGTTTTTCATTGCTTGTCAAGTTCTGTGTTCACTAAATAAATAATAATAGACTTCTAATCCTAAATAAATAAGGGACTTCCGGGGATTAATCAAGTGGACTGGAGTGCCATATGAATACACTAAACAGTGATCGTGTCTGTTATATGTTGTAATTGCAGGCAAATCCTGCTTACCTGAAGGATTCCACGATAGTCCTCCCAGTTCAGATTAATGGCAAGACAAGAGGTACCATCCAGGTTGAAGAAACATGTACAGAGGAGGATGCTTTTGCATTAGCATATATGGATGAAAAGCTATCCAAGTATTTGCATGGTCAATCTGTCAGGAAAAGAATTTATGTTCCTGGTAAGATTTTGAATGTTGTTCTTGACCGTAAAAACATCAAGGCTGGTGTACAGTAGCTACTTTCATACTGTGTACATTTCTACTGGAAGCAACAATCAACATTTAAATTTTCACTGTGCTGAACTTGGTAACGGCCCTGCATCCGCTCAAAACCAAAGCACCTAAAGATGGTAGCATTGGCGGCAGAATCAAGCTTGTGTTGGACGGAAAGTGGCAGCTAGCCAAGTATTCGCCCCATATGGCTGTTAATAATTCATGTTCAACAATTTGTAATCTTTACATAACATATTATATTTATTTATTTTTTTTAAAAAAAAATTTTTTTAATTATTTTTGTTTCAACCATAATTAGACCATTAAATCTTAATGTATCCCTTTATTGGTTCAATGATTGGTTTGATTTTCAGTTGGTTGTTTCACGTGTTAGAAATTGTGCGGACCCAGCCCTAAAGTTTGAACCTTGCTGAAAGGCTTATTTCCGTTAATAGGCTAGACAGTGATATAAAACCGCAAGCACACCACACATGGGACGGAGTCAGGGACAAAGGCAATATCTTCATGGAACATAAATATGAGCGGATCTATTGGTTGCCTACTGTTAAAATCTGCATCTGGCGTTTAATTAGGGAAGCAGCATTAATCTTTTTTAAATTGTGCTGATTATTATATTTTCATCTTACAATTCAAACTTGTAGGATGATAATGGAGATATCGTTGGGTGGATAAATCATCAGAGTTTACAATGAATTGGATAGGCATAGCCATAATAAGCCTTGTGCTGGTCTTGTAACTTTCCTTTTTACACACACACACACACCAAACACTCCGTTAGTTTACCTGGTTGCATTTCCTTCGGACATCACCCTGCATATTTGTGAGAACATTGGTAGAAGAAAGCTTGACAAATGCAGATGAGAAGGCCTCAAAGAAGTAGCTCTGATCCATAGCAAACTTCATGACAAAGGGTGCAGTTCTCGGATCTCTAGAAATGTCTGAGTCAATACCAAACAAGCCTCTCCCCATTATAATGTCTCGGTAATAATGGTTGTCAAATATCGTTGGGGTCATGTCATTAGGCACAAATGTGAGGTTTGTCACAGGAATCTCAGTTGGGCATGCCAGTCTCAGTGAGGCCTCAAACTTAGAATCCATCTTTTCCCTTTTCCCTTGATCATACAATCTACCAACAATGTTTAAGCAGTGTCCAACCCCTAGTGTATGTGCACCTGTCAATAATAATAACAACAACAGATCAAAAACTATTGCTGGTTTTGTTTTCAGTAACAGTTTTAAAGCCCTCGGCAATTTATGGTTGGCATGCATTACCTAAAATGGAAACAGATTCTTCGATGCTCATTCCTTTAGATATGAAATCGGATAGAAACTCATCAACCGTTGTTGTCGGTGGAGGAAGCTTAGCATCAGCCTCCTTAAAACTACAAGTTCTGGAGTCTTTTCTTCCAAGTGGGATTTGAATACATGGTCCTCCAGAGAATGACACTGATTCCTTAGCAGCCAATACAATGATATCTGCACAAGATACCTGTCCTGGACATTGTTCTTCTAATATTGATTTTATGTGGCTGATTGTTTCACGATTTCTGATGCCAAAGTTTCTCGAAGAAATCATTTCAGAGCTGTGAGTAAGGGAGTTGGAGGAGTCCAACAAAATCGAGGCATCACATCCCTGCATGAAAATGAATACAATTTCATCGACCTTTATTTAAGAAGAAAAGATTAAGGGACAGAATGAGGAGAAGACAATAAGCAACTTACCTGAACTTGGCAGTCATGAAACATGAGCCTGAGAAATGCTGCTGGTGCAGTAGCATCAGTCAGGAATAAGCTGAGCAATTCTTTCTCGATTATGCTTTCCAAGTTTGGACATGAAAACTGGTAGTAGTTGTAAGAAAGATGGTTTTCTTTTATAGCAAATGAAAGTGGCATTGCCATAACCACAGTGGCAAGCAGAATCAAAGGAAAAGACCTTTCCATTTTGTTTTTTCCTCTGCAGAAGGAAAGTGTGCGTGGACGTTGGTACTTGGTATAGTAGCAGTTATATTAGGAGTGTCAGGATCAGGACGTACTAGTGGCAGATTTATTGATGTTTGACAAACCGTCATCCTACTATGAAGGTTAATTGAGCTGGTTCCAGAGTGCCAAAGCCCCAGCCTTATCAAATCAAATGGGCCCTTCTATTTAGTATATACATAACCCATTTTTCCATTTGCCTTTTTATACCTCCACTCTCCTGCTTATGAATCAATTACTATATAAGAAAAGTAGGTTTTGACTGTGTTACCTCTAATACCTTTTATTTTCTGTCAAAATTGTTTCATTTGTTGAGTTTTTCTACCGTTTATGTTAGGAAAAAAAACCGTACTTTATATGAGTCGAGTTGTTAGTTTTCATTTAAACCAAAGAATGCCAATGATTCTGATTTTACTTGATGATGAAATGAGTGACGAATGAAATCAAATATTATAGTGGGACCATCATGCAAAGATGATGAATTGGCGGGGTAAAGATGATTAGTCAATCACCAATAGAATTGGAACTACCACTCCAACTCTATCCCCACTTTGCATTCTTGCACCCCAAATAAGAGTTGAGAAACTATCCCTTTTAATCTTCTTGCTTCAATGAAGTTTAAAATCCTTACCTTGCCCCATATAGGTTCCAAATACACGTACGGTAGAAAATGATGAGATGAAGTTTCAATTGAAATGGAGAAATTATGTATCCCATGATCTGTCAGTGAATGAAAGGCTCGCAGTCAGTTGGTTGTTGGAGAACAATAAAAGATCATGTGCCATAAATGAATTCGTGGGGGGCAAAAGCGTATCCTGAATGAAACATATGCATGTGGCTCAAGTAAGATTGCCATAACAATAGAGACACAACATGCCTCCGCAGCTAATAAGGGTACCACTTGTTATATATATAGTAGTATTGTATTATCCATTGCTAATTATGGTTATGGGCACGCAAGATAAGGATCGAAACAAAAGTTAAAAAAAAGTAGGACCTTCCAGGTAATTTGTGGCATTTTCAGTGAAAGCAAGTTGAGAGTTTTCGAGTCTATCGGTCACTGCAACATGAATATTGAAGAGTTTTCATAAGTGGCGATGATTGAACGAGAAAGCTTCTTCAAAGGTGGACAATCACTACCTGTTTTATGTACATAAGCCATTGGGAAAAACCAAGTCTCATAAAGCATAGTAATCCTAAGCCGGTTTTGTGGGGTTGAATTAGGATCAATGCATTTAAATCAAACCCATTCTAGATGCCATCCACCGTATTATTGCTGCTATTGTCGTTGTCGGGGTGAGCCTTTACTCAGAGAAGAAGATGCGATCAATGCAAGAAGCAACAATGCCTTCTTCTACTTCAATTTCCATTCTTGTCGTTTCTAAGGAACAACCTCGATCATCTGTTAAAAACGGAACAACTCACGGATTGCATTTTTGGGTTAAAAAGTAGATGTATTTTTTTTAAAAAAAAAATCATTTTGATGGGAGATTTTTATATATTTCTTGATTCTTTTTTTTTTTGCTTGACGTGATATATATTTCTTGATTCTTGATTATATGCTTTAATTGTATTTAATTTTGACCCGTTAAATTTATGCTCAGTTCCTGATAAATCGAGTTTCCATCAAAGCGGGAGTGAAACAGGCTAGGGATTTTTTTTATCATATCAACTTAAAAAATCAATTGGACAAATAAACTTGTAATGAAGTGAGGATCCCCCAATTTATTTTCAATCCATTTTCACAATCTATATTATATTATATCATAAAATAAGTCCAAATAAACTATAAAAGAACTCTTCCAAACATATTTATGAAAACCTCCTTAAATGATTTTATAAATTATTTTTTATGATGCTGGTTATTTTTTAGATTTGATGCTTTCTTTTATATTACATTTGATGCTTTTCTTTTCAATATATATGTTCTCATCACCTAGTTACCACTCTAGTCAAGTAGTCATTTAAAATAAATAA
Organism: Glycyrrhiza uralensis; assembly: GCA_030159175.1. Classification (NCBI taxonomy): domain Eukaryota; kingdom Viridiplantae; phylum Streptophyta; class Magnoliopsida; order Fabales; family Fabaceae; genus Glycyrrhiza; species Glycyrrhiza uralensis. The sequence continues at coordinate 59,152,826 of BRZY01000001.1, read as the reverse complement.
ATTAAATATATTTTTAATCTCTATAATTAAATGTTCATTTTTAGTCTTTAAAAAATGCAGGTCATTTTTTTCCTACCCAATAGATCCCGTAGGGCCAGTAGGGCCGACATTTTATGCAGGAAACATTTATCTATTTATGGGAACTAAAAGCAAATATTTACCTATTTACTACAATTAAAAATATAGTTAACCCTAAATAAATCAATAAAGTTAAACGTTGAGCTTTTTTTTTTCCTGTTCCTCCGTGCCAGATTAACATTCTTTTGCTCATCATCTCCCTTCTTCCATTCACAATTTAAGGTGCACAAGTGAACATGCTGCTTGTCAACCGCACAAACTGTTGCATCATCGCATACTTGCATCTGAAAATCTCCAATGGTACAACTATGAGAGCCAAAACTCCAAGTATCCCCACATAAACCCATTTCAACAACGTTTCGGCTTGGCTTTGATTGTGGAGCCCCGCAAAAATGTTTGCGATAGCTATTCCAATTATGGCATACCCAAGAACATGGTGGCATATGTTCCAACACTTGCAATAGCCTGATTCTTTACTTGGTCGCACAAAAATGGAAAGCATCTGAATTTGACATCGAAAGAAATGTTATTTTTTTTGTCGCCATATTATTAGTGCAAAATGTTGTTAAGAGTACCTTAACTTAAATATTTGTAAAAAGAAGGAATATAATTTGAGACCTACTCACTTGTAAGTTTATGAATGTGAAAGCAATTGTGCCTAGAGCACTCTGTGTTTTAGATACAAAATGTTTTGAAGAGTTTCCGAGCCATAGCCTAATGCACCACCCTATTGTGCCCAAAACATACCCCAGAGTCTGGCACACAATGTGACACGAGTACCATACATCACACATCACAGGAAATTTTCTACAGTATCTTGCAATGATGACCCCAATGGGTAGCAAAGTGCCCCACCCTATGAGGATTAGAATCCCATAAACCTGAAAATATATATGCTCATCAAACATGTGATCAATGTGAGATAGATTAATTAAATTACTTTGAGATGACTCATGAGGAAATCATGTGTAAAAGATATGGTAGATATGTTTGGCTTTAATAATTGACCTTACATTTTGGAAGTGACTCTGATGTTGTCGTGTGAGATTATGATCCTTGTGTTGCATTACATATACATCTGTTGTTATAGCAATTTCTGGCCTTTGTAGAGGCGTAGCATGCATCTGGATCTCCAATTCACTGATTTTGGTATCAAGTTTGGAGAGAATTGTGTTCTGATTGGAGGGAATTTGGGCATGAATAGGAATGAAGGGAACAAATAAACTAAGAAAAAGCCAACAACAGGGTGCCATGGCATATGTATATATGTACATTACATACGTCAATGTCTCTATGTCACTTTCTCACCTTTCAGAAACAAAAGTGAAGTAATTGCGACAGGACAGAACTTAGATCTTGATACAACAACACCAATAAATGATCCCACAGATTTAATGTGATAAAAAAGAGAGAAACAGAATAGAGATGTAAAAAGAAAATGCAAGAGAAAGAAGCATGAAAAAGAAAAGGACAACATTATTTTCCAATCCAAGTGATATTTGGTTGTTGAGGAAGAATATGTGCTTTTCTTATATCAAACTCAAAGAAATAATATCTGGCTTGCTTCAGCAGAAATAATACTTCCTCTTACTTGAATTTGCTTCACTTTAGAGTTTAGACAAATAAAATAAAATAAGGAAAATTATAGAAATTGATTTGAAAATTTATAAAACATATCAACATTCAAATGAATGAATAAATAATAACTACAGAGTAACACCCAATCTTCATGTAGAAATGCCTCACACTTGGAATGGTATTAAATCAGTTACTCGAGCAATGATGCATTTTATATGGTTGTAGAAGCTTTCAAGCTATGATGTATAAGATAAATATATTTCTGGAAGAAAATAAAAATAAGTCATGCATATTTTACAAAATAAAAAGTATAGGGGACAATGTATTTTTAAATTAATTGATTTTTTTTTGGTCGAAAAATTAATTGATTAAAATAACGAATAGTGTATTGAGTCTCAACCAAATATGTTGCCTTAGATTTTTTTTTGTCAAAGTGATGGATTAGAAACGGGCTGGAAAGCCCAAAGGCATACAAACCGGGTCCAAGACCCAGAGACTCGGGGAATTGGTATATACACCACAAAAAATTAGCCATACACCCCACTTAACTATGGAAATTTCTAAAATACCCTCCATTTTTATGTATATTCCGGAAACTGGAGTTTCCGAAATGCAATTTTGTATTCCGGAAACTCCAGTTTCCGGAATGCAAATTTTTTGAATTGTGGGGTGTATTCCGGAAACTAGTTTCGGAATGCAAATTTGTATTCCAGAAACTCCAGTCAAATTTATATTCCGGAAATTCCAGTTTCCGGAATGCAATTTTGGATCCAGTTTCCGGAATGCACGCGAATTTTGAGAATATTTTTGAAATTTCAGTATTAAGTGGGGTGTATGTCTAAAAAGTGTGGGGTGTATTTACCATTTCCCAGATACTCGCATAAGCGAACATCATTCGTTGACCCAAAAAAAAAAAGGCGAACATCATTCGCTGTTTTTTGCTTGTTGCCTTAGAACTTGAAATATATTGTACTGGATTTTAACTCTATATTGGGCCATAAAACAAAGATATCAAAATATAACCGCAAATCACTTGGGCCATATTGAGTCAATGGGTTTTGACCAAATTTTTTTTTGAGTCAATGGGTCAAAACGGATTATATTCACCCCGAACGAATTTTCTACATCCAATCAAACTTCATTTTAAAAAAAAATATACAAAATTGATAAATGGTTTTGAGTGGGGATGACAATTGATAAATTTAGGTAGTGTCAGAATATCCGTCTTATACCCGCTTTATTATGATTTGTGATATATAGAGAAGAGGAGAATGAGAGAACAAATTAGGAGCAATGTTCTCTGTTAGGGTTCAATACTCTTGCAATAACAAAATTAAAAAATACAAAGAGAAAAGTATACATACATATATATATATATGAAGCATATCAAGTGAGAGAGCTTTTATTATGAGAGGATGAGAGGAGTGAATCATAGCCATAAGATCAAACCATAAATAGTCAAGATTAAAACATAAAGTCACATGACTTTTTTAAGTGGTCATGTGACCACTAACTAACTTTTAATCCCAACCATCCATGTATGGTTATACGGTTTAGATTTAATCCTCTCACATTCTCATATTAAAACTCCTCTCACTTGATACATCTCCTATATATATATATATGCAATAAGTAAAAGACTAAGCTACCCTTAAAGTAAAGTAAATAACTAATAAAAGCATAAAATCCTATTATTATTATTATTATTATTATTATTATTATTATTATCATCATCATCTAACCCAGGAACTACTCCCGCTAAACTTATACTTGCATGAGTCATGAATGTTAATGCTTATATTATACATACACCCAAATAATATTTGTACTGCATGCCACACCCAAATATTATTTGTTATATTTTACTTAAATGAAATATAATACTTTCTTAACAATTTAAATTTAATAAATTAGTAAAACAAAAATAGTATTTTAATTACTATTAAATTAATTATTAAAAATCAAGAATCCAATTTCGCATCCATCTTCTAAAACATCAAAATGTCAAATTTTAAGGCTATTGAAACCAAACGTACGGTGGTTTTGTACCGGTTTTTTGGTTTACGTAGGTAGAATTATACATACAAGACAAGACAAAACGACGACGCGCTTTGATTTTTAATTGCCATCGACTACGTAAGACAATAATTAACTTCAGCTGAATATTGCCCGCCAACCTATAATCAAATTAACTTCAATTTTTTTTCTTGATTTGTATCCAATTTCAACTGATGAAATGTGCGATGTTTGAACTTCGATGTTGTTGCCAACAAGAGCCTAACTAATTTTTAGGCCACCACCAATGCAAACTATAAGACCTACTCCATGATTCATGAACCTCCTCATCTATAAATACTTCTATATATCTTGTCAATCAAAACATTCACTTCCATATTTAACTTCCTCTATATATCTACACACGTACACAAACACAAAATTTTAAAAAAAAAAAAACATGGAGTCCTTGAAGTTGAAGACCCTCTTTCTTCTAGCCATGTTAATGGCTTTGGCCATTTCTGATCTGTCAGCAACCCCTGCAGATCTATTCCAAGGGACGAACCGGTTACTTTCCCAGAAACACGACCGGGCCGTTACGACATCATGTGACAAATACCCAAAGGTATGCCATGTACGAGGCAGCGCGGGACCCGATTGCTGCAAGAACAAATGTGTCAACTTGACCACTGATGGCTTCAACTGTGGGAGGTGTGGAAAGAAATGCAGCTACGGGAAGATATGCTGCCAAGGTAAGTGCGTGAATCCTCGGACTAACGAGAAGCATTGTGGGAAATGTGGCAACAAGTGCAACTCCAAAAGTTCATGCATCTATGGGATGTGCAGCTATGCGTAGATGATTAATATCATTTAGATTCTATATATATATATAATGGATCTAATCAAGAGCTATAATTATATATATAGTGTGTGATCAATAAAGCAGCCATCAGCACTTGATGATGAGTTCTGCTAGTACGTTGTTTAAATATTTAATTTGCATTAATCGGTGACCTGGTGTAATTAATAAATAATGTTGCAATGTTTTTAATTTCATATGCATATTATTACATAATTATTGTCATTAAACATAATTTGTAATAATTTCATTGTTGCTTATGGAATAAATAATGAGTTGATTAACTTTGTCTTTATTAAGGTTTAATTTATTTCATGCTACTCCTTCTTATGTCTTTATTAGAAATGTTGAAGTACACAAAAAAAAAACTGCACGAATCATTCAATATGAAGAACAGATGACACATTAATCTTTTTGACTTTTACAAGTACGATCAATCATATTCTACTGTGTAAATTTTTGTATGAATTTTAGAAAATGATGTTATAAGATGACCATGATAACCGGTGAGATATGATTAGAAATCTATGTAAAATTTTTTTTTTAACATTTGTGAGTGCATACTGTTAAACTCAATCTTATTATCAATTTCACACACACACGGTTACTATTTTCTTTGTATATTTCTCCCACACCCTCACACGTCATCAATTAGTGTGTTTCATACCTGACTCCTTCATGCCATAAGACAATCTATCTTTATTCATCACAAGTGATTGAAATTTCAGAAAATATGTTAGTAACTTGTATAAAAATTACATTGAAAAACTTTTGTTGATTTTTTATATACTACTACCTCTCTGCTCTTTTTCGTCTTTTGAGATTATTGAACACCTACTAAGAAAAATAACTAATGTTTTTGTTTGTCTAAAAATTAATCCCTGCCTTCTTAATGTGTACTTTTCATCTCTTTAGTGTCGTCAAAAAAAAAATCATCTCTTTAGACTCAGAGAAATGCTAATTCGAATGAAAAAAAGGTGCGCTTGACTTAATTTAGTGACAATATATACTTATACTTAATTAGCTTTCTTAAATTTAGTCACAATACTTATACTTAATTAGCTTTTGACTTAAAATTTATCGAGTTATTGTATTGAATCCCCAGCGCACGACTAATTCACAAAACGTGCTTTGTTGTTCTAAAGCCGTCCAAATATAGATTTTCTGTGGAGCTTTGTATTGTGAACTAATGAACTTCCTATGTCCATTGGATCATTTTACTTAACACAGCAATTCCAAAATGGATGTATAACGTATAGCCCCTCTATCTAAGATTATTATTAGCAAGTCAACCAAGCCAAGCTCGTGCAATCACGTTTATTGTTAATCAAACCCAAAAAAATGTTTGTAAGTCAAGCTCCTAAATTGTGTGCACCACCTTCTCCTCACCTATATATTAAATGGACACATTCCCTTTGTTACCTCAACCTCATAAGCATGGCCACTTCAACCACCCCACTCCTCTTGCTTTCATGCTTCTTACTACACTTTTCTCTAAGCATGGTTAATGCCTATTCGAGTACAGAGAATTACTATAACACTCCCCAACCCATTTCAAAATATATCCCCAAGAGTCCTAAGAAAGCATATCTCAACAAGATAGACTCTTGCTGGAGGGCCAAACCAAATTGGGCATCAAATCGCAAAGCCTTGGCTGATTGTGCAATTGGTTTTGGTAAAGATGCAATTGGAGGCAAGTATGGGGCAATATATGTGGTCACAGATCCCTCTGATGACCCTGCAAACCCAAAACCAGGCACACTTCGTTATGGTGCAATCCAAACAAAGCCCCTTTGGATCATTTTTGAAAGGGACATGGTCATTACACTGAAGAATGAGCTTATCATGAATAGCTACAAGACCATTGATGGGAGAGGGGCTAAAGTGGAGATTTCAAATGGGCCTTGCATTACAATTCAAGGTGTTAGCCATGTTATTATACATGGCATTAGCATCCACGATTGTAAACCAGGCAAGGCTGGCCTTGTGAGAAGTAGTCTTGACCATGTTGGCCATCGTCAAGGCTCTGATGGAGATGCCATTAGTATATTTGCTTCCTCAAATGTTTGGATTGATCATTGCTTTTTGGCTCGTTCCACTGATGGCCTAATTGATATTATTCATGCCTCAACTGCCATTACCATTTCTAACAATTACTTCACCCAGCATGACAAAGTAAGCTCAACAAGCTGTTGCATTCTTCCTTCATTTCCATAACCCATTTTAATCAATTATCAATCATCAATTTCATTTACTATAAAAGAAAAGTAGGTTCTTGCCTCCGAGTTTGTGGCGCGTGTCACCTTCCAAACTATGACACGTGTCACCTCTCTAGCTCATTTTATTTTTAACTAAAATTATTTTATTTGTTGGGTTTTTTTACTATTTTTATTAGAAAAAAAATCTGTATTTTATACGGGTTGGATCTGTATACTAGTTCTTATGTATGGGATTCTTGCTAGCTTATATGCATGCATTTGACTAATAAATGGTGCCCCTGCAGGTTATGTTGCTTGGACACAATGATCAATACACAGCAGATAAAATAATGAGAGTAACTATAGCATTCAACCATTTTGCTAGTGGGCTAATCGAAAGGATGCCAAGGTGAGACTAATGTTATTATTGATTGAATTTCCATAGATTAATTCGATGACTATTAAATAGTATATTGAATTGTCGATGAATAAATGTGCAGGGTAAGATTTGGTTATGCCCATGTGGTCAACAACAAATATGATGAGTGGAAAATGTATGCTATAGGAGGCAGTGCTAACCCGACCATCTTAAGTGAAGGCAACTTTTATATAGCACCAAATTACCCAAATGCAAAGCAGGTATATAGTGTAGAAACACAGTAGTAAGAGTATATATCTAGTTTTACTTGAAATTCAACGATTTTTTCAGATATTGAGTACTGTGATTCTTGGGTGACAGGTTACCAAGAGGGAGAAAAAGGAAAACTGGAAGAGCTGGAAGTGGAGGTCTTCTAAAGATCTATTCCTAAATGGTGCTTATTTTATACCATCTGGGTATGGAAGTTGTGCCCCAAATTATTCACCTGCACAATCTTTTGTTGCTGCTCCAGCTTATATGGTGCCTGCTATAACTCTCAATGCAGGTCCCATATTGAGTTGTGTTGTTGGGAAAGCATGTTAGTACAATATATGGCTTAGCAATAGCATTACCATTTCTGTCTCTCTCTCTCTAGCCTCATCCCCTTTCATTTCATTTTTTATTTGGGTTGATTCCCTGAAGCCTCCTTTCAGAGGCATGTATCAGGGTATATATAGGAGTGACTATATATAGCAGTGCATCACAACCAATGAACTGCTCTCTGCAGAAAAATAGTTTGTAACACTTGCCAGATTCAATATTATTTAAGATAATGCTCTGCCACAGAGTGCATTTTTTCAATAAACTTGAGCTAAAATACAATTATATGTCAAAAACATAAAGATGCCAACAAGAAACAGAAAAATTGTGAAGCAAGTCTATGAGTACGAAGAGGCCTGATAGTTGTTGTATAAATAAATAAATAAATAAATAAACATTATAGCTGAAGGTAGGGAAAAAAAACAAAGAAAAAACGTAACAAAAGGAAGATGTGTATTTATGTGGTTCGCATTATTTGGTCTGTCTTCAGAAAAGTCTGTTCTCGTTGGTTTGAACTCCACATGTCACAGGTGCTTTAGCTCTCACTTTCTTCAAGTACCAAATACCAGCTCCAATTCCAAATGCCCCAAAAGCCGAAATAGCAGTAACTGTCCCTGCAGCCAAAATCCGAACACGCAAAACCACAAACATGAGTCTAATTTCCCACTTCAAAAACTTGGTCGTTGTGAATGTTAGTTAATTAAGTTTACTTCTATCACCTGCAATTACATGGACATTCCTATTGTGCCGTGCCATGTCATAATCTGCCAAACAAATAACACCCAATCAATTTACTTTGTCAGCAAGTCTCAAAATGCAAACCTTCCGAATTGTAACTTATTAGTTTTGGAGGGGCCTAATAAGTAATAACTGTTTTTCTAGGTCATTTCAAAAGATAACATAGGAGAATTCAATGTATTTATATCAAGAAAAACTCAAGTCCTGCGTTGACTATATATAAGGCCCGAGCTTATAGAGTTTGAGCAATTCTCATTTTACAAGCCGGTTTTGTGGGGTTAAATTAGACTCTAAATTCAAATTCTAAGAATTTGGCGTACCTTTACAATGGGTAGTGAAATTTCCATCCTTGCACAAGCACATGAAACTCTGTGTGTCAGTGTCAAATCCACAAGTTCCACCTCCTTTGGATGGATCCTGACACTGAAGACATCGCGTTGTGACAGGGATATCAAAATCGATTCTGATCCCATACTCAGGGACTTGATCATAAGGCTGAGGAGCACCAACGTTTCTCCAATAAACGCTAGTATAACTAGTACAATACTTGAGCATCAACCTCAACGATTCAGTGGCTTTTGGGTAGTAAGAGCAGCAAGAAGAACCACTCATGGCAAAGGAACACCCTGGCAAGTGCCTGCAGAGATAGCTAGCACTGTCACACGATGAATCACAGTGTTCAGGGAAACGCTCACAAAAAATGGGCTTTGGCTTAACGATCACGTTTTCTTCGCTGCAATTGAAGAAGAGGTACTCATTCTGTTGGGAGAGCTTGAAACGGGTGCTCGTGTCTAAACTGAATGGCCTTGTGGGACGATAATTCTCACCATCCTCACAGCTCCACATGAATGGGTCAGTGACTAGAATGTGTGGATCGGCATAGCTAACGTTGTGAACTTGGTATCTACCAGAAGGGGTTCTGAGTTCAAGCTTTGCTGAGTCAGAGCAAGCTAGAATGTATCTGTAATATGGGCTTCCACAGCCATCGTCAATGCCGAAAGGGTATTGGATGGGAATGTTGCCACAGGAAGTTCTGCAGAGGCTGGATTGAGCTCTTGTGATTGTGAGGGTGGAGAATGAGCGAAATATGAGTTGAATGATAACTAGTAAAAGGATTGGTTTTTGGTTGTGGGTAAGAACAAGTTGCAAACCCATCAGAGATGATAGCATAGCATGAACAAACAACCGCTAGCTGGGTGCACTTAGTATGGACCACCCTCTATGTTCATCATGGTGGTGAAGTGCCTTTTATAGCCATCGATATATTAATATAAAAAATGAATGGGTGGGATTAGTTACTTGGTACTTGCCATACAGGTTTTACAGAGAGTTTAACGTTATTGCAAAAAGGGTCCTATAATGTGTTACATTAATAATTCATCACTAACCATTTTGCTCTTTCCTCCCCCTCCTTCTCCACCTTCGCCCTTCCCTCCCACCTCCCTCCTCCCCCACCACCTTCTCCCCTTCCCTCCTCCCCCGCCTTCCCTGCTGCAATTTGGATACTGCAAATTGGGAAGCAACATAGACATGTTGAAGTGCTCTACATGCAAATTGCAGCAAAATGTTCAGCAAATAATTGCTCATCCACTGCTTGCTCTACCTTATACAATGTCTGGAAATAATTTCAAGTCCTTTCCAGTATTCCAAAATCTGTGAAGCCATCTAAGAGTGAAAAAAATGATTTATGATCGTGATGGCAATGCACTGGATAAAAGGCATTATTAATTCCCTTAATAGTCAATTATTAGCAAAGAGCCTTGTGATTTTCAGCACACATTTGATTTGAGCTAACAATCAAATACTAAGCACTGCCACTAAGAAGAAATACGTTGAAGAATTTCAAACTATAACATGAAGGATCAACTTTATTTATTGCTACAAATTTGGATAGTAAGATCTACCAACTAGCCCCTCTTTTCTAATGATCATTTAGCCAAAAAATGACAATTGATCAAAGCTCTGATAACAAAAAAAAAGAAGAGGAAAATGCAAATCACATGACAAATCCATAGAGACTCACGATCACATAAACAGAAACTAATTAAAAGAAGAATCAAATAATCAAGGACCACAAAACAGTGAAGCAACGTAAAAACAAGAGGGGGTACCCAATAGATCAACAATCACAATGATCACAAAATGAAAAGCTAAAAGACAAAAGAAGAAGAACCCATCAAAGTTACCACAATATGAGGCCAACCCAGATCAAGCAAGAGATCAATTAAGGATGAGAAAGAGAGAACATAGAGTGAAATGAGCATTGAGAAGGAAAAAGGGTATAATTAAGGTTGTCTTTTTCACGTACAAGGGCAGGTCCTCTTAGGGAAAGTGGATCTGAAGAAGGCGTCCATGTCCTCCTTACTTGGGACCTCGAAGAACTGAAATTCATCCATAAGCTTCCTCTTGCACGACACCACCGGCTTCGGCTTTCAGGGCGCCGGCGGACACATTTGTATCACCGGAATCTTGCTCTCCTTTGAATTCAGAGTCTGGTAGCTCTCGTCGTCTTCGCCTGCATCAGCGATGTCGTTTTTGTTCTCGTTCTCTGTCGGTGTTATGATTACAGAGGACATGTTGTTACGGTCGGGGGTTTGAACGACATCGTCGTCGGAGAGGGTACTGTCGTCCAGTTTGACGGCGGAGATTCGATGCTTGGGATATTGGTTGTGGAGGAGCAGGTCGGTGGACATAGATGGTGAGACTAAGAGAACAATGTGGAAGGAGGGAGAGGAGAGAGAGCGAGAGCGAGAGCCTGAGAGGCGGACGAAAAATTGGGAACAGAGGTAATTTTCAAAAGTTTTGGGGTATGTACTGATTCTGCACAAAAATTATTTCCAAAGATTTTGGGGATTAACTTATAATAACCAAAAAACAGGGAAAACAGGCCATAAGAGGTCAAAAAGGCACTTCCCCACCATAGTGAACATGAAGGGTGGTCCATACTAAGTGCTCCCCCGCTAGCTTAGCTAGATGGTTTTTTTTTTTCCCTGAATCAAAAGCGGTCAAGGGAAGAAACCTTGAATTGAGACAGGAAGAATAATATCTGCAAGTGTTGCTGCTTTATTTGAGGCTTCTTTTGCTTTTATTCCCTTGTGGTTTCTTTATTTTTAATTAATTTATGCCTTGTTATTATCTTTATTCGTTTTTTCTTTCTAAATTCTGAAGCCGCGCAATGAATGTATGGAGGGAATGGAGAAATACTGTTCTTATTTACCAGCTAGGCCTAGAGATACTTGCTCTGCACAGCTGACAGCCCGATCCTTTGCTATATGGAAGATTTTTTTTTTTGAATGTCGTCAATGAACTATCATGCACTTTTTCAGGGGGTAACAGATTAACGGCTAGCGTGAACTAGCACGTCATATGGTCTACCGGTGGACCATTAAGAATTAACCATTAGATCTATTTAAGGACTCAGATTAGTTAAAAATAAAATGAGAACACCTTTGTTTGTCTACACAGAATCTCTATCCCATCTCTCTTTCCTAGCCAGTCGCCACCATTCCACCGCTGTCCCTGCACCACTTCGACGAGGAGACGAGAGCAAACCCACACAGTGAGGATGGTGGAGGCGGCGACGGAGGGAAGCCGAACCCACACAGTGAGGATTGCAAACCCCCTCATGCTGCTCCGCCGTGCAAAAGCTCTATTTTTAGATATAGACACATTGAGAGGTGGGAGGTGGCCGGGTCGAACTCGAAGAACGGGTACAGGTTAACCATGAAAGGGATTTTGTTTGGCGGTTGAGCTCGAGAATGGGAGCGAAGATTGCACGGTCGTAGCCGCGGCGAAACCTGCAGGTGCTCGGTGCCTCCGACGAGGATAGTAATAGTATTCCGAGGGAGTGAGGGGTGGAGACTTGAATGTGGGTGAGGTTAGCGAGTGTGAGGGCTTGGTGGACGGCTTTCATGGCGGCGAGAGTGTGTCCTATGAGGGTTTTATCGAGGTGGCGAGGATTTCGTTGCTGACGGCGATGCGGTTGATGGTTGTTTTGGGGTGGAAGGGGAGGATGTTGGTGGAGACCCATGATGGGATGTCGCCGTCGACGGTGGTTGTCTGGGATTTCAGGAAGGACGCCATCGTCGACGATGGTGGGAGGTTGTCGGCGACTATGTCGTAGTTGACACCGATTTTGTTCGCTGGGGCGGACAAGGAGACGCGAGGGATGAGGTTGTGTGTGATAGATGTATTTGTTCTCATTTTTGTTTTGAACTCATCTGTGTCTTTGGTTTTATCCAAGGGCTCTCTTTTACTGGTCCACTGGTGGATCACTTATGTACTTATCCACCCTAGACTGAACCATTTTATAATGGTGTCGGATCCCACGCTTTTATGGATTCCTTTTTTGTTAATTTTGTTTTTGTTTTTGAATCCAGCAAGGCCGTCCTATTAATGTTTCATTTTTTGTTTTCTCTAAAGTCGTGGCTGCAACTTTTATTTTTTTGATCCATATGGCTGCAATTCAAATGAAAAATAATAACAAATAAACGCACAAAGTGTTTTTTTGGTCAAATAAACGCATAAGGGAGATGATAAATATACCTCATATTTTTTGTCATACACCGCACATTAATATAAAAATTTTAAAAATACCCTCGTTTAATATTGCGTTTTCCTTTTTGAGATTCTAATTTTGCATTTTTTTTTCCAGAAACCAATTTTTTGGAATACAAATTTTGTATTCCGGAAACTCCAGTCAAATTTGTATTCCGAAAATGCAATTTTGTGTTCCGAAAACTCTAATTTCTGAAAAAGACGTGAAATTGGAAGAAAAAAAAACAATCAAAGAGGGTATAATAGTAATTTACCCTTTCAATATGTGGTGTATGACTAAATTTTGTGGTGTATGTACCAAATCCCAACGCATAAAGTTGTGTGGGATAGAACAGCAGACGGCCCATTTGAGGCAGTACATGGGCTTATAAGCCGTTGATCTGGCCTCACCAAAAATCAGTAGTTGATTTGGCGGACAAAAAATTTGTCGGTTTTGGCCTGGTGTTATATCAATTCAGTTGACAAAGAAAAAAGGAAAATTTGTTGTCTAGCTTGCCAAGTTGTTATGACCAAAAAAGATTGCCAAGTTGTAATGTAATTACTAACTAGTATTTTCACCCGTGCAACGCACGAGCTAGATAACTATATTTATAAGCAAATGTTCAAGTTATGTAATTACATTAATTAATGACTATAAATTGTTGCATATAAATATAAATATAAATTGATAACATAACAGACATATAAGTTAAATCCAAAGACATGCGCAACCATAAAAAAATTCACACCTACAGTGTGGAAGAGTCTGGGTTATCCACGAAAATGTAGTGTTTTAATTTCAGAATCATTCACAATAATGGAAGATTCACACCACCAGTGTGAAAACCTCAACTTATCCGCGAAATGTTCTTATATAAGATTCCAGAACTATTCACAGCTGTGAAAAGTTTCACACCAATGGTGTGAAAGCGTCAGACCTATTCAGCATATTGCAGTCTTGTAATTCCAGAATCATTTACAACAGTAGAAATATTCACACCACCAGTGTGAAAACGTCAAATAATCCACCAAATTTAGTTATAAGATCCCAGAACTATTCACAGATGTAAAAACGCTCACACCGCCGGTGTGAAAGCGTCAGGCCTATCCAGGAGAATGTAGTCTTGTAATTCCAGAATCATTCACAACAGTGGAAATATTCACACCACCAGTGTGAAAAATTCAACTTATGCACGAAATAGGTTATAAGATCCCAGAAATATTCACCACTGTGAAAAATTTCACACCGGTAGTGTGAAAGCGTCAGACCTATCCAGCAAAATGCAATCTTGTAATTCCAGAATCATTCACAACAGTGGAAAGATTCACACCACCAGTGTGAAAACCTCAACTTCTCCACAAATGTAATATAAATACTACATTAATTTTGTAACTCAGTAATATAATACGACATTAATTAATAATCAAAACTAATAAAGATAAGGAAGTGTAGCATAACTAACCCCCGAAGGAGAAAAGGAAGTTATCAGCACCGATGTTACTAACCTTATGCTTCGCCAATCTTTATATGCCACGGGGGTTGAATCCGTTGCAAGCCTATCTTCCGAAGCAGCTGGCGAAAAGACATGCGAACGCAATCGACTTCCGTTGACGGTGATAGAAGGATAAATTAAAAACCATTGCATTTTGTCAGGGACCTAAAGAGGTTCGATCAGGTCGTACATGGCATGTAATGGAGGAACTTTGTGAGACAAAGTGTGATTCAAGAGAAATGACGATAGACAATGGGGGGTGATAAGCATAAGCAGTACAATCGGTATACTCAATATCTGGCAGATCTGCCGAAAGCTTATCTCCTTTGTCAGAAATCATATCACTTCCATCGCCCTGCAAGTTAGAAATGGCGATAAGCTTTTCCCTCTCTGTAGTCGCATTTAATGCTACCTGGTGGAGGTAACTATACTTGTCTAGGAGCATTTAATGCTATGTAAAAGTTAAGATAAATTATCCAGCTATTAATGGTACGAAACTCATCTATTGTTTTCTTCTTCAAAATACTTTTGTATCTGGATATACGCCATCTAGCCTCCTACAACCTTATCCACGTTTTTGCTGCCCTTGTCATGCTCCTCCAACAACCTTTACTTCTCTCCACTCCTTAGATTCAAAGCATGCTACTCATAAGCACAATTCGAAATTCATCATGCACAGAAATATTATCACTGCAAGCACTGCAGCCAATATAAGACTATCAAACATACAGAGGAGAAATATATCACTGCTAATCTAACACTGCAAAGAAAACACATTCAAATTGAAATTAATCTCCTCCAACAACCTTTGGTTCATCATTCAAAGAAACCAATGTAACACTTACAAAGCTGATATTTTATTTACCTCTTTTGAATGAACCATGTATCATTACTCAAATATATCACTGCAAATCTACCACAACAAACAAAACAATTTCAAATTCAATGTCAGTTGCTTTATGTTGCTACATTTATGCAAACAGGGAAAAACAATTACAAAAAACATTCATGCTTGGAATTGCCCATCTGGCAAGAAATTGCTCCCCTCGTGGACGTGTCCTGTCCATGAATGTTCCACCAAACAATGAATTAATTAACTGCATACAAAGCCCAAACAGATGCTGAAGTATTTAATTTTACTTATGCATTCTCACCTGTCATGGGACTGGCGGCCAGTCAATAGTTCTAACACAATCACTCCAAAGCTGTAGACATCACTTTGGTATGTGTAAATACCTGATTCAAATTGTGGAGCTCCATAACCATAAGCTGTTAGCAAGTTCTCCGATAGCTGAGAAAGCATGGAAATTTGTCAGACTGTTATAATGCAAATTACATATTTACAATGATATAGCTATTGAATGTTATGCTATTTAACATCAAATCCTGCTAAAATATCAGGAGATACATCAAACTTATAAACTTTTTATCATTTTCCACATAATGTTGAAAGCTGAAACAACTTCTACAACAACAAATAGTTTCTTACCTGACTTACAGATCTCAAAGCTATTAATGGAGCTAAGCCACAATCAGATACACGCACAAATAGATCGTCCTCAGCTGCTTTGTTTTGCTGCATCCCTGCAAATAGGGAAAAGATCATTACACAAAATCATTAAATCAGCAATAGTCATTTGCATTTCATGAATACAAAAAGAGATAACAGAGGTAGGTTCTTCAAAGATCTCCAACCCATTAACTGACTCTTACCAGTGGTTCTTCCCTCTTCATCGTATTCCCATGGGTCGAATAGTGGAGGAAGAATCTATTAAACCACTACACCGCCTTCGAGCCCAGTGAACTCACCCCAAACATCCTCGTAAGAAAAAGAGGAATAGATGAGGGCGGTAGAAACGTGGAAGGGAGAGGAGAGGGTGAGAGCAGAGATAAGGAAAAAGGAAAAAAGGAAGAAACCGAAGAAATGGGAGAGCGTGAGAGAAAAAAGTGGTATCTGGAGGAGTTTTGAAAACTGTGATTTTGAATTTGAATTTTTTCAAAAAGATTTAAAAAGTGACGGAGAGATAATGCTGGTGTTTGTGTGTCTAATACTTTGCTAATTTTCCTTATTTGGCTAAAAAGACCCCAAAGTGTGCTGAGGAAGATACTGAATGGGAGCATGACACCTGTCAAAAAATAGCCAAATAGTATTCTACATGTGTATAGTATAAAGATAAAGATAAAGATGAGGTTGAAAGCGATTTAATATCTTTGACCAAAAAATCAAAACCGATTTAATATCAGCAAGTTTTGAGCTATTCACAAAGACTTTTGTGTTGCCATTTATCGTATGTTGATACTCGTTTGAAATTTAAAAATCATTTTACTTTGTTGCACACACGAATGATATTTGAAAGTTTTGATTTAAAATTGATTTTATCTCCAAACCTTTGTTTGATTAGCTATAAGTGATAGAAATTAATATTTTGTATTGAGTTGAAAAATTTGTACTAAGTTTTACATCAAATTTGTTGCTCGAGTAAATTTTTTACATTTGGTGGTTCTTAGATTAGTAGTCAAATTCATCATTACAAAATTGGCTTATGTATAAGGTGGGATTGTCAAAGGCCGGTTTACATGTTCTACTTACGTTTTCTCTCTAATTGATGTAAGGCTTGAATTTTTCCAAATAAAAAATCTAAATATAAATTATTTTACTTCAAAATAAACTTTACAAAATTAATTTTAACAAACACACGCTTACTACATATTGTCTTGGAAAAATGCTGTTAATGGTAGAAAATCTGCTGCCATTTTGGGCAATGCAATACGAAATATAGATGATTTTATTTTACATATACACATATGGTGCCTTTTAGGGTGGGAAAACTTAAAACTGTCCCACTAATGGGAAAACCCATTTTCACCGTAGATATATACATAAAAAATTGAATGGTGTGGATTTGATACCTACTACCTAATCAATCCATAACACTGTGAATCCTTATTATTTGCAAAGATGGGTCTATAGAATTCTTAACATCTCCACTACTCCACCATCCTAATTATTTTGTGCTCTGAAATTGGCTCTCCGAGCTGGGAGACTTGGCTAATTCATGTAAGCCCCACACCCCCACCCCATTCCCCCAACCTATCCTCTCCCTCGCAAATTTCCTACTTTTTTTTGGTGGTTCCCATTATTGAAATCCACACAACGAACAAAAAGTTGGATAAATTAGAAGACTAGTAATAACGATTGAAGAAGACAAAAAAACAAGTCTACAAGCTAAGCAAAATAATGTCTTCTCTCTTCTCTTTTCCTCCTCGTCCAAACTGAAACAAACTTCAAATGATTTTTATTTCTTTATTAGTTTATTATTAATTAATTATACGAAGTTCTTCCATCTTCTCTTTCACCATTTTTTTTTACTTTGGTTTTTCTAATTTCAAATTATGTTTGCTCTTTAAAGTTAAAATATTATAAGAAATAAAAAGGATGGGGAAAGAAGGAAAAAGGTGAGGCATTTTTCAGGGGAGATGAAAGAGAGTGGAAATAAGTGAGTCCAGTAAGTCCTCTATTGTCGGTCCAACGACAATGTGAGGCATGGACAATCCAACGATCCAAATCCTCCATTGTCGGTTTTATTTTGTAGCACGGACAAATCAACAGTGTGGTCAAGCAATGACGCAGCAGCAACAGCACTGAGATTCTCCAAAAACTTCAATTCATCTTCGTGATGATGATGAGGCTCATCAGTACCAGTAAAGTTCATATTGACCTTTTCATGCTGCCACTAGAACGACGGCACCTTAGGATGCCGTTGCCAAACCCAAACGGCAACGTGTTGTTGGACGAAGTGATCAAGCTGGTGAGGGTCACAATCTTTCGAAGAAGATACCACTGTCCCTTGCTCTTTGTTCCAGCGCATAACTGGTCGCGTATTTAACATTTTAAAACGTAGTGTGGAGAAAAACACAATTTTAAAGAAACGGACAGACCGCCTATCACAGGTAAAGTCAAACTTTCCCATTAGTGGGATGTTTTTAAGTTTCCCATCCTAAACGGCACCTACACATATAAGGTGGAGATCAAAATAAGATCAAGAAAATATAAGATGGAGATTCATTTATTTTAAAATTAATTTTTGCCACGCTTATTCTGTTTAATAATATTCAATTTGTAAATATTAATTTTCATTAAAGTTTTTATTAAATAGATTAAGTATATAAATTTCCATATAAATTTTAAAAACTTTGTGTTTTTATCAAATAACCTCCGTTTAAGGTATAATATATATTTAAAACACAAATAAATATCAACAATATTTCTCACATTAAAAATAAAATAAAATTAAACTTAATTAAATTTTCACAATTCCATAGTTAGTTTATGTCAGATATAGTTGATCACGACTTTTTTTGAGACGCCTATACAGGTGGGCGGTGATTGTCACTGTTTTGTCAACCTAATTACAGAGAGCAATACGTTTGAACCACATAAATATTAATCAAAGGATAATAGAAGGAACAAAACAAGGAAACAAACTTGTCAAACAAAGCTACAAATTAATCAATATCTATATATATTAAAAAGAAGGTTGTTAAGGTATTATTGTCATATTTTGAGTAGAATAGGGGTAATTTGGTAAAGGGATATAAAAGAAGGTTGTAGGGGCACTTTTGACATTTTATTTTTAAATTTTTTAATTTATTTATACTATTGTATTTATTGCTCTACATTTTCTACGTAGTGGGAATTAAATATTTTTGTAATTTATTTTTGTTTTACAATTTCTTAATTTTTTTGTCAAATAATATTATTTAAAATTGAAAATAACTAATAATAGTATAACAATAATAAATTTATATTTAAACTTAAAAATAGTGGAATAATTTAATTTTTTATAATATCTATCTATCTATGCAAAAGAGTGTTCGCTGGAGTAATTCAGATATTTTTATCTAAGTCAGACGCAAATAAGTAAATTATCATTGTTTTCTAGCTTTTATTTGTGTTATTTAATAATAATAATAATAATAAATAACATTATAATACAATATGACAACAATTGTAACGCATGAGAACAAAGAAAGTCATGTTGTTTTTTACCATAAGAACTCATATATTGTTGGGATAAAAAAAAGTAGTCATATTGTTGGATTATAAAAGAGATATATACAAGTAGCTCTATTTCCTATTTTTCTAATAGTTCTATTATTATAATTTTAAAGTTGAAACGTCCATTTGAATCAAATCGTAAATGTGTAAGCATTTATTTTTTTGTGGAAGGTGATACGTATAGTTGAACGGGTGTTCAAAAGTCAGAACAAAATTGGTATAAATATTCTCTCCAATTCCTAATGTCAATTCTCATCAGAATAAGGTGGAATCATAGGGGGGTGACCCGTGATAGTAAAAGCAGAAATCGAAGAAAGGAGATGAGCACTTAAAGAGAAAGAGTGAACAAAGGAAGACAAATAAAATGGACAAGGAGAGGAGCAATCTTGCTCGCCCAATGTGAGGTGTCTCCGAGAATTGGTGGTTTTGTTTTCCCCAACAAATTTCATGTCATGGTTCTATGATCTTTGATTAGATTATCCACTTGATCTTTAATTTATACTGAAATTGATGTCATCTATTTTGTATATATTCTGTATTTGCTTCTCGGTTAATAAACTATCAAGAGGTTTATCATCAGATTTACAAATACCTCATGAGGATAGTTGAGTTACTAATTTATTTGTTTTGCATTATCTTTGAGAAAAAAACCAATTATTAACGGGCATGCATCCAAGAAAGGGATTCATCTAGGGGTAAATTTTTATTTTCAAGCCTATTCAAAAATGGATTACTGCCTATTGTCTTTTTATCTATATGACGTGATGATTTGTTCTTTTTTTTGGGAGAGCTTATGGCTTTGATCTTTTATTATTTTTTGTTTGGATATATTGTTCACACAACACCTTTTGTTACATTGCTCATACAACACATGTAAAATTATATAGTTTCTACCTTCAGGAACAAATTATTATGGTCTTTTACATTATTTGTATATAAATTTTATTCAACCAATCCAATGTTTCTATATTTCAGGGTCACCCAACATATTTTGAAGGTTGGTTTTTTCTATGTTTTTGGGTTTGCTCTATAATTATTTTTTCTATTAGGTTTGTTTGCACAATACCTACAAAATCCGTGGTGTATACAGTTTCTTCAATTAGGTAAAATAATTTTATTTTTAATTGTTTGCTTCTAAAATTATTATGTATTTGGAGTTCAAACTATTTTATAGTGATTGGTTGAATTTGTCTATTCTTTATGGATTGTGGGACTAAGTGGGTAGACAAACTATAACATATGGGAGAGAGATGTTATATTAATAAGGCTCGTGTCAAATTTATGATTAAAATTATGGTTAACTACTATTGAATTATTAGATTGACCTTATTCTACCATTACTGTATTATAACTTTTTTCGTCTACGGTCAATATATGCTTGGAGAACTATTAATATATTGAAATCAATAATTTGTCTGTTTAAATTTGTCACAAAAGCAAGGATTAATGTTTCTTCTACGTTATTCTCTTTGAAATTTTAACATATTCTATCTATTGGTCAATTGTTTAGGAAGAGAATAATGAATGAGAAATAAGACTATTTGCTTTAAATTGCAAGAAATTTGTTTTAAAATAAATTTTTTAGTTGAAAATTTGCTAAAAAAAATGGGACAATTTCTCTGTATTGTTCATCTTTTGGACTTTAAAGCAATTAAACTACAATCTAACTCATGCATTGCACGAGGTGCATATTTTTAAATTTGTAAGAAATGTATATAAACATATTTGTATTAAAATTATTTTAACAGTGGTCTTAAAAAAGTACTAAAATTATGATAAAGTGTAATTTTTTTTCATAGGGATTTAGATGTTAATGTAGTATTCCATAAAATATTTATTCATGATGCAAATTAATAAGTGATCAGTTTGTTTGTCCTCAATTTGATACCTATTTTTTCCATTGAGTGATGTAACTTTCAATATTGGACACTAAACCGCTAATCATATTAGTCTTTTATAAAGGTATTTACTTCAAGGCAACAGTCACTTTAGTCCCTAAAAGTGTCAGACGGTGTTACTTTGATCCCTGATAGATAGAAAATTATGAAAAGGTCATCAACTCATGTTTTTCGTTGGTCACTTTGGTCTGTGCCATAAAAAATGTAATCACTTTTAGAGACCAAAGTGACAGTTAAGTAATCACTTTTAAAGACAAAAATGATAGTAAGTCATCACTTTCAGGGACTAAAGTGACTAACGGCTGACAGTTGATGACCTTTTAATAATTTTCTATCTGTCAGGGACGAAAGTGACATTATTTAACACTCTCAGGGACCAAAGTGACTATTTATTCCAATAGTCTAATAGCCAACCTATCATATTATCGTTAAATAAAATAAATTTTATGCACAAGTCGTGCAAAATTTAGACATACGTCTAAAATCCAACCTATTATATATAAAACATCACTTTTGTAAACTAAATAAACTAACTATGGTCAAAATATGATATTAAAAATCTTAAAATTAAGATAATATTTACTTAAAAAATACATAGAAAACACTCGGGCATCGCACAGGTCACGTATTATAATACAATACCACTTGCCGACTTGTCCTACGTCTTCCGTTCATCACCAAAGAATGAGTATTATCTGCCAAATAGCACAAGGTATAATATCCATTTTTTTTAAATTAATTGTTATTTTAAAAATATTAGGTATTAATTTATTTAAATTATTTTTTTATCTTAACTAATTTTTATTAAGTGAAATAATAAAATAAAACTATATTGAAGAATATTTAGTGATTTTTATAGTTCTCTATTATATTAATTGATTATTCATTTAACTAAATAACTGTAGTTCACCGGTGACCATTCCAATGTGAAAGGTGTGACGGACGAGCGAGTGTTTGGCAGCTGACACAACACGAATTGTTTGGAATATCTTTTTTCTTAGTTTGTGTTTTGAAAGAGTTTGCTGGTAGCTTATTTGAGTTTATTTTCGGCCTGTTTGGATTGGCTTATGCAGAGCTTATGAACACAGCTTATGACTGATCCATAAGCTGCTTTGGGCTTATTTTTCATAAGCTACACAGGATAACTTATCAAAACAACTTATGACTTATATAAAATAAGTTTCACTATAATTTTTCTTCGATTATAAAAGTAACTTATATAGCTTATGCCATAAACAGTAGATAAACTTGTTATCCAAACAGGCCCTTTATGATATATACATATTTGTATAAGTATTTGTGAAAGCTTAATTATAAAAAAAAACTTATGGCTTGTCTATATAAAAACAATTTATAACTTATAAAAAATATTTTAATTTTGTTCTCTCTTCAATTATAAGAATAATTTATTCATGATATATAATAGATTTTCTCGATCCAAAATAAAACTCCTTCTTTTTAAACTCGCAAACTGAGAAAAGACTAAGCATTTATAAGCCTCCTTATTCCCTTCCTTCCCCTTCCAAAATAAAGCTTAAGTACCACCAAATTTATTCCTTTTTCTCTCTTGCCGAATGGACCTGCTACTCCTTTCCTTTTCTTTGGGCGCCGCAATTTTGAACACGGACTCAAAACATCTCTAAATTTATTCATCCTGGCTGTCTAAGTTTCATGGAGAGTCCAACATGAATTTGGCTAAACTAGGGAAAACAATCAATCGCCTAACTAAAATTGAAGAATATATATCGTGGACATTAGGCATGTGATCAATTATGCATATATTTGATTTTTAGTTTACCAGGGCAAACTCAAGAGTAATAAAATTCTAATTCACGTACTAAACAGTCAATGTTCAACCGACACTTTTCCTTTAATGGGGTATGTTCAATGCCGACGATATGAATTAAGTTTTGTTTCAAAGAACTTCTCCTAGACAAGGTAAAGAAAAGATTAGATATATACTACATATAGGCCATAATGGATTTTTTTTTCTTTGTTTGGTAAGGAAACCAAAAGTTGCCTTTTATACCTTGCTGTTTTTCAAAAGAAGCATCAAGGCCATTCAAAGGAACTAAAGTTAAAGACGAACGTCGCAATAAATTGAAAATTCACATACTTCAATGCATGGAAACTGGAAAGAAGAAAAGTATGTGTATCAATATAAGTAAAAACTATGTGCTACCACTGTTTTTTTTTTCAATGTAATTAAAATCGAACCGAACGGACCGGTTCAATCGCTGGACTGGGAACCAATCAATGTGTGGTCCATTTCATCGCAAAAATTGGCTAAATAAGTTTTGAATTTAATTACATACTTAGAAATAATATTTTTAGAATATTATTGATCTTGAAATTGAAATTATATACCTTTAAACAAATGTCACCTTATGAACAACAAATTAAATAACCACAAAAATATGTCACGTCAAGAAAAGAAAATAACCACATAATGCCGTAATAAAGGAAAAAGTCGTGATTGTCTTCAACTATGATGATATTCAGTCGACACAATTAAATTAAATAGTACTACAAGTGATCTCCACGTTATAGTAGAGAACAATTTCTATATAACAATTAACTAATGATAATTTAGATTCAAAGTTTATTTTTTTTTTTGACAAAAGATTCAAAGTTTATTTATTTATTCGTTAATTTGTTTGGCATTTAACTGATATCACACTAATTAAACTAGCTACACCATTAATTAAGAGTGCGTTCAATATATTATAAAAATCAGGGTAAAAAAAATTATATTCATGAATTAAACATTTAAATGTGTTTATGTGTGTATGCACTGTGTACATACACACATACCTCAGCCTCAGCTATATTGCGTAGGGGACCAAGTTATATATGGCTCCCGCCTCAGCCTCAGCTAGCTCAGCAACAGCAGCCACAGCCAGGACATGGCCCTAAGGGTGGCAACACACCGAGCCTAAACGAAGATATTGACCCTTATAGATAGTATTAGATAGCTTTTTAGTTTATTTTGTATTTTAGTTGACATTTTATTGTATTTAATTTTGACGACATTCAGTTTACTTTTAGTTATGATATTAATTTTGCTCTTTTCAATTAATGTCTTTATTTTAATTCAAGTATCATATTAATAAATTAAAAATAATTATTCAATAATAATTAACTAATTATAAAATACAAAAATAGTTAATTAATTAATAATAAATTTAATAAAAGGAATATTATTTAATTTCATTAATAAAGAATAAATTTGTAATTAAAAAATTTAATTAAAAAAAACGAATACTGGGCCGTAGGTAATTAGCTAGGGCTACAAGCCGTAAGTAACTACCTAGGGCCTGGAGCCGTAGGTAATTACCTAGGGCCATGAGCCATAGGTAATTACCTACGATTTTTTAAAGGAAACCCTCGCTAAAAAGTTGCAACGAACAATATTCCTACGGAAACCAGGCCGTCTGTCAGCCGTAGGTAAATTTCAATTACCTACGGCTTTTTGCTTCTAACCTACGATTTTTGGCTTTGGCTAATGGGTGAATTTCTTGTAGTGTTTGTTTGGCATTTAACTGATATCACACTAATTAAATTAACTAGCTACACCATTAATTAAGAGTGCGTTCAATATATTATAAAAATCAGGGTAAAAAAAATTATATTCATGAATTAAACATTTAAATGTGTTTATGTGTGTATGCACTGTGTACATACACACATACCTCGATCCGACACTGAAATATTTTTTCCCGGAAATGTATTTACATATAAAAAATAGTGAAGGAGGGAGTACTCAAATTCAATAAAAATAATTAACTCTTTGTTTTAAATGAAAAATACAGAGACGAACGGTGGATGGCATACAGTGGATTTTTCAGGCGCAAACAAGTGATCAATGAGGGGAACAGAACTGTGGATCATATGAACAACGTGTTGTTGTGTGGCGTGGAGCAACGGAGATTTTCGAGCGTGACGCACCATCTGACGCAACAGAAAATAAAATAAAATCCCACGAAATTATTATCAGAAGAAAGAAAACCCAAATAAATAAACAAAAAAAAAAAAGGAATGAATAAAATCAATTTGGTCCACATTCTCCCAAGTCTTCAACCCTTAACCCTTTTTATAGCCGACCCCATTGCACCGGTAGAAGACTTCACAGACTTGATCACCACACCACACTTTCTCTCTCTCCTCTCTGACTGCGTCAGTCTCTTCTTCTTTCTTCTCCACGTCTCTAGTACTCTTCTCCATCGATCTCTATATTAACTCTTAATTCAGCTAATTCCACCCTCTTTTATTTAATTTCTCTCTGCTTTGTATATATGGACAAAGGATAGCTACGCGCGCAGGCTAGCTAGCTACTCTTCTTCCTTATATTCATCGATCTTCTCAATCTTCTCTTTCGCGCCACGCGCTAGTTAGCTAAAACCTACAAAATGATGTTCTCCACTTTAAAATTTCCGGTGAACCTTAGCAGCACCACAACCACAACCACTGCTTCTCCTTCTCTTTCGTCCGATGACAATCGGGTGAATATTGTTGGTGAAGTCGACTTCTTCTCGCGTGGAAATAATAACTCATTATCATCACCTCAACACGATGATGATGATATTTCTGTCAAGAAAGAGATTTATGATACCGATGCAGGCACTTCCAATTGCAATCTCCGTGACCAAGTAAATGTAAGCTTGTTTCCACCTTCAATTTAATTTAATCTATGCAATTTCACCGTAATTTTATTATTATAAAATTTATACTTTCACACTCTTGGATATATGAAAGGAGGATTATATATAGAAATAAAAGGAGATAGATGTTAAGAAAAATTAAATAGGAGAAATTAAAAAAAAAAGTAAGGTAGATGTTAAAATTGAGTCTGAAAAAAGAATCAGAGATGATTTTATTAAATCATGTCTACAGTTAATTTTGGCCTCGGATTAATTAAAATTAATATATAAATGGAATATATTAAATACTCAATTCTTATTTTGTTTTAATTTCGTGGAAACATTCTAGACTGGTTTACAACTCCTTATTACTAACGCTGGAAGTGATCAATCAACGGTGGAGGATGACGGAGCTTCATCAAATGCTGAACATAAGCGTGCCAAGATCAATGAGGTGCATATTTTTGTTCAATTTATTACTCTTAGAGATATTGTCATTTTTTGATATTTATGGACACCTAGCTATTCTACTTTTATTAAACTTAAACTATTCTACTTTTATTATATATCCATCATTAATAGTGCACTCCTAGCTATAATCTTATCAAAAAATAGTGCACACCTATAATTATTTAACTTATTTATAGAAATATTATAATGTTTTATATTTAAGGGAATTTTAGTCATTTGGGGTTATATATATTTATTAAAATTAAAATATCATTTGGATTAATATTAATTAAATTAAAATATTGATATATACAATGTTTTTATCATCAATATAATAACTGACCCTTTAAATTTGTTGTGCAAATTAATGTCATTAATTAATATTTAAGATTTAAGAGATTTTAATTAATCACATATCGTAATGAAACTGAAGTATTGAACACTAAAGTTAATTGAGATGAAATATACAATTGTGTTTAGCTAGAACAATTGCAAGAGGACCTTCGGCGTATGAATGCAGAGAACCAGAAGCTGAAGGAGATGCTCAGCCATGTGAGCAGTAACTACACGAACTTGCAAATGCATCTCGTGTCATTAATGCAACAGCAACAGAACGAACGCATCGAAAGCACAGAACATGAGCTGGTATATAATATTTAATTATATGTTATCAACACATTCAATTGCCAATTTTAAATTATGTGTTTATGAACGAATTATTGAACGGATTATTGTCGTACTCCCTAATATTTATATATTAACACGTTATATTTAATTATATGAATGGATTTAATTTAGTGTATTTTTTATTTCAGGTGGTCCAAGGAAAATTAGCTGAGGAGAAAGAGCACGGGGTTGGCGGTGGAACGATGCCTAGAAAGTTGATTGATTTAGGTCCTAATAATGGTACAGCAGAAGTAGATGATCAAGTATCTAATTCTTCTTCGGATGAAAGAACTCGATCAAGCACTCCCCAGAACATTAATAAAACCGATCATCAGAAGGATAAGAAATTAGACTCTGACCCTGATCATCACTCAGAATTACAAGAGTGGGACCCGAGTAAGCTTCAGAAATTGAACCCCTCCAACGCTACGGATCAAGCCACGATGAGAAAAGCCCGTGTCTCAGTCCGTGCCCGATCAGAAGCCCCCATGGTGCGCATCAATTAATTAGGAATTAATTAATAAATTAATCTAAAATTCTCTAGCTGAATAGTTTTCTGATTCATAATTAATTAATGCAGATCAGTGATGGGTGCCAATGGCGGAAATATGGACAAAAAATGGCTAAAGGAAACCCATGTCCTCGAGCATATTACAGATGCACAATGGCAGTTGGTTGCCCAGTTCGCAAACAAGTGAGTATTGTATATTCCGATGGAATATCAATGAGTCCACTCATTCGCGTCAGAGTTAATTCGCTTAATAACTCCTTATAGATATTAAATTTTATCGATCTAACGGCGGTTGAATATCTAATTTTGGGTGTGGTTAATTATATAGGTTCAGCGTTGTGCGGAGGACAGAACAATTTTGATAACGACATATGAAGGGACCCATAACCATCCATTGCCACCCGCAGCTATGGCCATGGCATCGACCACAGCAGCTGCTGCCAGCATGTTGCTGTCAGGGTCAATGTCCAGTGCGGATGGGAATATGATGAACCCCAATTTACTAGCCAGAGCTATTTTTCCTTGTTCTTCTGCTAACAACATGGCCGCCACACTCTCAGCATCAGCACCATTCCCTACGGTCACACTGGACCTTACACACAACAACAACAACAACAACAACAACGCATTATTGCAGCACCAAATTAACCCACCTCAAGGCCATGCCCCAGTATTCCAGGTGTTAGGGGGGCAGGCTCAGAACTTTGGGCAATTGGGACAACAATTGCCACAGGTGATTGCGCAAGCACTGTATAATAACCAATCCAAATTCAGTGGCCTTCAGCTGTCGTCTCAGGACTCGTCACTCGGTGCCGCCGCCACAGCAGCCATCACTACGGACCCAAACTTCACGGCGGCACTCGCGGCCGCTATCTCCTCCATCATTGGCGGCGCTGCCCATCCCAACAACAACAACAGTAGTAATCCCAATATCATCAATAGTGCTACAATCAATAGCTTTTCAGGAAACTAATTAAAGCTCTTCTCTATTTTTTCTTTTTTTTTCCATCAATTTTTAATCTTTTTGTTTATTTATTCAAGAAAGTGGGGAAGGGAAAACGGATAAATTTGTGGATGTCCACGTCAAAATAGGTTTTAGTCTTTTAGAACAAAACAGTTTTATTCTTTCTTTATTGTTTCGTCTTGAATAATTCGGATTCAAAATTTTCAGAGTAAAAGGATAGAAAAATTAAGAACGCCATGAGACGCCTTCTTATTTTTCTTTTTCTTTTTTGATCTTAACTTGGTCTTCGTCATTTCAAATAAAAAAAACTTGGTCTTCATTCTGAAAATATTGAAAACAACCGTACACCCATAACCCCCTAAAAATGCGCTTAAAGCCATTGAAAATATGTTTCACAAGATCATATTCTATTTTTTTTTTCTTCCCCATTGGTCAAGAAATACCGCCCTCGCTATTCGATATTGATGATGATTCATAAAATTAAATTAAATTTTTTTGGTTACAAAAATGAAATTAACTTGAAGGTGTGTAACCATAAATCCATAATAGTAGTAATACTCTAATAATAATGTGATGTTCGACTTTAGCGACTCTCAAGTCTCAACAACTACGTGTGCACTCGGTGTGCGTTCATTTATTAAATTATGAATTATGATTTGTGAATAATTAATGGTAAGGTCAACTGAATAAAAAGCCTGCAGGCTTGCCTTAAGGATATTATTAATTAATTAATAAATATTTAACATATTTTTATTAACTATATATTGATATATAATTACTTTAAAAAGTAAATACTAAATGTTTTATAATTATTTATTAATAGATTTTTCTAATACCGTAGTCAATATATATATTAATCATACGACTCGCGCGTTAGGGGCCGGACAAAAACGTGGGCTAGCTGGGGTGGTGGACTTTGATTGGAAAAGTGCCATACGTTTTTGACTTTCCTCCACTGAGATCACGTTCACGTTCACGTTGGTGCCACCTTAATGGGGTTGAAGCATTGAACCAATTAATTAAACATGCATGCATGTGACAGTATTTAAGCTAGGACATGAGCCAAACATGTCAACTTGTAGCTTTGTTTGCGCGGTCGCACCGTACGTCATCCATCGTCCAAATTAATGGGTCTCTCTTCAGTTTTTATTTGACTCGATCCAAGTGAAAGCAGGGTGACTTGTAGGATAGGTGCGAATATGTTTTGAATTTATCGTGCCAGGAAAATTAAATATAGACCAACTTCTTTGAATAGTTCATGTGCTTGCATGTGACGGTTTTTTTTTTTGGTCTACAATGGGGTGGGGGGCTAGCGGAGCGGGCAGGGGGAGGGGGTGGGTGAGGGTCGAACTCCTCACCCTTTGGGTGTCCTTCCCAAACTTAACCACTTAAACCATGGTGGAAGGACCTTGCATGTGACGGTTGGGGAAGACAAATTTGGATTTTATATATCGACTCCTCCATTCAAAATCAGCCCAACCTAAATGGAAATAAAGTTACTTATTTATTTTTTGGATAGGCAAATAAAAATAAAATTACTTGTGAAAATATGATATATATATATATATTGCACTCTGTATAGGATTGTTCGTGGTTTGGTTTGAATTGAATATTTGAGATAAAAAAACCATTTGATTTAAAGATTAAATTAGCTGGCCTATTATATGGCAAACTAGTGTACCACCGTGGGTTATGTGGTAAAATGAAATTAAAATATAACTAAAAATATGTTAAATTATAACATTTTTAAAAAACAGTAAATATAAAGATTTATTACATACTTCGGTGACGGTAAAGGAGGAGTGCAATTGAAGAATTGAAGATTTAATACATACTTCGGTGACGGTAAAGGAGGTGTGGCAAGACACCTCTATGGCTGCATGAGAAGTGAGAGACATTAGAGATTAGAATCTTTTGTTTTATTTAGAAAAAAGATAAAGAAAATAATTAATTAAAAGAACAAGAATAAAAAAGAGAAAGAAACTATATAATAAATTATAAGTTCAAACGCTACCTTAAGTAATATTTAAAAAATGAAATAAGCTAATAAAACATCTCTAATTTTATCAAAAAAAGCTCTTCCACTTGTTTTTTGGTCAAAGCTCTTCCACTTTAAGCCAGCAGTAGTTTTTTTTTTTGGTCACAAGCCAGCAGTAGTTTTACCCTCTGTAATTTGTTGTTTTGAAAATTCTTAAGTTGGGTCTGTTTTATTTGGTCTAATCTTAAGTTGGGTCTTGAATGCCTGTCCAACTTGTATTTGTTTGGGTTTGGGCTGCGTCAGCCGGTCAATGAATTCTTCTTTGACCAATACAACAATAAGAGGGCTTTGTGTTTTTTGGGTCCACAATAAGGCTTTGTTTGACCAAAAGAAAAAACAAATAAGGCTTTATGATCGTATCCACTTTCTTTTAATAAGTGGGAATGGGTAAATACACCACTATTTTTGGGTATACACTTCACATTTAAAAAAAATTACTATTATACCCTCATTGATTTGATTTTTCTTTTTTCAATTTTGCGTCTTTACCAGAAACTCAGTTTCCGGAATGCATAGTTTTCGGAATACAAATTTGTATTCCGGAAATCGGAAACTCCAATTTTCGAAAAAGATGCGAAATCAAAAAAAAAACCCCAAACAATGAGAGTATAATAATAATTTTCTGTGTAAACGTGGGATATATGGCAAAAAACTATGGTATATTTACCAATTCCCTAATAAATACTCGTTTCCCAAGGTGTTCACGGATTCATTTACTAATGACCAAAAAAAAGGTTTTTTGGTAAGACAAAGGGTTTCATTTACTGGCTTTATCCCGTTGGGCTTTGCCCTTTTTATCCAATATAATTTTTGGGCATTTCTATTCACACATACATAACCTTCTATTCACACATACACACTTAATTTTTTTTTTCAAAATCCCAAAACTACTCCTCCTTATTTCTTCTTCCCCCCACTATTCCTCTTTCTCCTTCATTTCTTCTTCTTCTCTAGGCGCCCAAGACCAAATGGTCTCTGCGGAACTAATAGCTCCGCGAGACTTCACAAACCAAAAAAAAAACAGCAGACCACATAACTCCACGCACATACCTCGGGGACGAAGTGGGTGACGGTGGAGGTCCTCTTCTGCAGCGGAGGCAACGACGGTGGTCGCGGAAATGAGCAACGACAGAGAAGAAGCAGTGACCAACTCTGTGAGGGCGAAGGGGAGAAGAACCAGTGAGCAACGGAAGTGAGGGGGAGAAGGGGAGAAGAAGCAGTGACGAACGATGAGCACGGAAGTGAAGAAGAATAGTTTTGATTGCGGAAATGAAGAAGAAGAGAAGCGATCGCGGAAATGAAGAAGAAGAGAAGGATCGCGGAAGTCAATAAGGGGTTTGTTTTAATTTAAGGGCAGTTTAGACTTTTTACATATTAGTGTATGTGTGTTTAGAAACCAATGTATGTGTCAATAGAAAATGCCTAATTTTTTAGAAAAAAAATATCATTTACAATTTGATCTAAAACAAAGGTTTGATTTACAAAACACAAATCCACGAGTGACTGCGAGTCCATAACATTTCACTTTTATTTATTTTACAAAATTCTATAATCTACAGGGACGGCATTAGGAAAGGTATAAATATTAAATAGAGTATGTTATTATCAGCTTCCATACACGTATTTTTTTTATTAAAAAAATACGCATACACATGCTGACATAAAATACACACACACAAATGGATTGATTGGATTCTAACACCCCTAATAATTTTAGGGAAAGTGAAAATTACAAGAAGGAAAAAAAAAAGTGCTAACGTGCCATTCAAGTCAAACTTCGAATAAAATTAAAGTTGAAGAAGCATGAAGACATCTGTGGCTTCTTTATTGTTCATACGCTTTGCATTTCAATCATCACTGTAATTGTTGCTATTTAGTGGGTAGGATAACCAACAAGGCGTGCTGTTTGTTACTTTTTGTTTCATGCTGTGTGTGTTCGATAACCTTATTAGATTGCTTGCACTCCTCACTCCCTTCCTCTCCTCTTCAATTCATCATCCAAAACTTGTCACCTTCTCTTTCTTTTTGCTTCTTCGCAATGTTTTCCATTTAACTATCCACATGCACGCTCTTCACTCCAGGTTTTTTTCGTTTATAAAACAATACAAATATAATTTTTTAGCTTATCTTTAAATCTTGTTAAAATTAAAATAATTATTCTTTTTTTTTTTGCCATCTGAAAATTTATAAATAAAAATAAAATAAAACAACTCTTAATTATGAGATTGGATAAAAGCAGTTAATGCACTCCCTTTAAAGTAATAGATTTGATTAATATCCAAATTCGATCAAAAGAATAATTTGTGACTAGATTTTATTTATTTCTTACCTAGATACGAATTAGTCCAAGAGCATTTTTTTCCATGATAAAAGAATAAAACAATACTTCTATAAATATATAAATATTGATTGATAAAAATAAAAAATATGAAAGAGGCCCGGAATGTAACGCAGTAGTCATCAGTAGAAAACAGAAAAAGGCATAGTATGGGCCTACGAAAGTTGGAACGTATCCAGGCTTTTTTTTTTCTCTAGCACTATTAATTTTTTTATTTATCAAACTAGCACTATTTTTTTTTATGTACCAAAGTAGTACTTTTTTGAATAAAATATTCATTTAATTATTTTTTAATGAATTAAATATTAATAGTTGGTTTAAGATTGTGATTAAGTTGTTAATTAAATATCAATGTCTCTGACTCTGCACACTGATCGAAACAATCCCCCTCCACTCTTTTGCTGTCACAAAGAGCTGTCAAAATGACCCGTGAGCCCATGGTGGGCTGAGCCAAGCTGTGCATTTTCTGGCCATTGAAAAATCCGAGCTCGTTTACCTCTCAGCTCGTGTAGGTTGAGCTGGCTCGTTTTGATAGCTCTAGTCACAAGAGACAAAGGCATCAATGTATCACTTATGTATAGAGCTGGCAAAATGAGCCAGACTTGGCGGGCCGGGCCGAAAAAACCCGAATTATAGAGGGCTCTGACACATAAATTTGAGCTCGTTTTCAATCCAGGTCTTTTTGGCCCGGCTCGACAAAGCCGAACCCGGTAAAGCCCGAGTCCCAAGCGGACTGCCCGAAAAATATAGGCTAAAGCCTGAGTCCAAAAAGTGAAGGGCTCAGACACACAAATTTGAGCCCGTTTTCAATCTGGGTTTTTCGGCCTGACCCGATAAAGCCCGAACCCAATGCGGGCAATGCTCGAACCGGCCCGAAAGCCCGTTTTGCCAAATTTAAGCTATTTTCTATAATTATATTATCAATTAGTTGTCAAATTTAGTTAATAAATACTTAACAATTAAATATTAATTTAATTAACAACTTAATCACAATCTTAAACTAACTATTAATATTTAATTCATTAAAAATGTATTAAATGAATATTTTATTCAAAAGAGTGCTACTTTGGTATATAAAAAAAGAGTGCTAGTTTGGTAAATAAAA
Source organism: Glycyrrhiza uralensis (assembly GCA_030159175.1). NCBI lineage: Eukaryota > Viridiplantae > Streptophyta > Magnoliopsida > Fabales > Fabaceae > Glycyrrhiza > Glycyrrhiza uralensis. The sequence continues at coordinate 59,118,724 of BRZY01000001.1, read as the reverse complement.
AAATTATTAGTGCTAGAGAAAAAAAAAAGCCACGTATCCAAGCTGATGCGGGATGCGGGAAGCGTGTGTGTGGGTTTGTCCTTTTAGATCAACGGCTAAGATCTCGTAAAATGGACGGTATCGATGGAAAGATTGCACCGCCTTACGTTTTGTTTTTCCCGAATTGGCCTTGCGTTCTTATTAGGCGGAAAGAAAGGAATAACAGTTGAAGTAGGGCCAGAGGAACTGAAAGGAAGGTGTGAGTGACAGTGTAGTGTGTGTGTGTGTGTGTAGGTATTTAGTATTAGTATTACCTTTAAATTTAAATTGCAGCATCTCTCTCAGGTGCCTTCTACTCTCTTCTCCGAATCTCTCTTCCGTATATTGGTAACCTTCTCATTCCTCTTCCATCCTCCATTGTTATTCTTTCCCTGTTCTCTCATTGTTCTCTCATTTAACACATTTTACAAGACTATTGTTTCTGTTTCTAAGGTTTTGTGCTTGTATTTCTCCACACCTTAAACAGCTGTGCGTATGTCATCTGTTTCACTCCATATTACAGTTTGATCATCACTGCGTTTTCATTTTTCTATTTTTTAATGGGATTGTTTTTGTTTTTTGTGCGCAGATTGTCTTTGCAAATTATATTTTATTATTATAATTATAATAATATGATCGCTTTGATATTCTATTTTTCTCAGGCGAATTGAAATAATTTCCTTCTGTTTTTTTTTATCGGTGGATAATGAAAATGATCTCTATTCTCCGGGAATTTTTTTTCTTCTAATGAATGCATCTGTGAATTTTATTTTATTTTCGGGTTCAATTTATGGTTATTGTTTTTCGTTTTTAGTCATCCGTATTAGTATTATCACGCGTATTTTTTTTTTTAGCTTTGGATACCATTCAGTGGATTTTGTTTTGCTTCTAAATGTTGTTTTTACTTTCTACAACTCAAGTTTTACAATGTTTCGTTTGCATTGGTTTGGTTGAATAGAGATTGTGGTTTAAATTTTAATTATTTTTGTGAAACACGAACACGGACACAATAAAATTTGAGATGTCACATGCATTTTGATTTGTCACGCCCCCTTAATATTATTGTACCTAGCATTTTCACTTCCCCTTCCTTAAATTTGGATAAATTTGTTGTATTAACTTTTTCCCCTTAAAATTCAATTTGGTTGAACAGGAGAACATGGGGAACAAGTTGCATGCGGTTGGGTTGTGTTTGTTTGTGTCAACCCTGTTGCTTTCTGCCGTGTTCTGTGCACCAAGTGATGGACTGCGTAGGATTGGACTGAAAAAGATTAAATTGGACCCAAACAACAGGCTTGCTGCACGAGTTGGATCCAAAGATGCTGCTGAGTCTTTCCGAGCTTCCATTAGAAAATATCATCTCCAAAACAACCTGGTTGACACTGAGGAAACCGATATTGTTGCATTGAAGAATTACTTGGATGCTCAGTACTACGGTGAAATAGCCATTGGAACCTCTCCTCAGAAGTTCACTGTCATTTTTGACACGGGCAGCTCTAATTTGTGGGTGCCATCATCTAAGTGTACCTTCTCGGTGAGCTTTTAGCTTTATATGTATACTCATCTATTGTGAATTACGGATATGTATCATATTTTCTTCCTCATTTCTCGTATTTATTCATTTTGCATTTTTCATTTTGGTGCAGGTTGCATGCTACTTCCATGCCAAGTATAAGTCCAGCAAATCAAATACTTACAGGAAAAATGGTTTGTCTTCCTCGTAATTTCTTATGAGGCTTTAGAGTTAACTTCGATTTATTTAGTTTTTTATTGAGCTTTTGCAGTTTGTTGATCTGACAATGCTTTGATCGACTAAAGAATATGAAACTCCCTTGATTTATGATGTTTTGAGATTCGTGTAACTGGCTAACTCTGTAATATTTTTTTCTATTTCTCAGAGTAGTTTGAAGTCTTGTCTATTTTTCTTTGTCTCTGTAGTGTATCAATAGGAACAAGCATGTATTCCTTTCCCAAAGAGTGAAACGGGGTGCTGTCTTAACACCATACACTTTTACCATATGAAGGAGCTTAAGTTTGAAATTTTACCATCCACCCCATGGTTATTGGCAATAACATTGTTGAAATTCCTGACATATTGTAATTTGTTTTGGCATATCTCTGCTTATGTCTCATTTCTGTGTATATATTCTTCTATTTTGGGCCACTTGACATTTTGCACCTGTAGAACGAATGTTGCCTTTATTTATAATGCTTGATTTTTCTTGGCTTCTTGCTGTTACTCAGGAACTGCTGCTGCTATACAATATGGTACTGGAGCAATTTCTGGTTTCTTTAGCTATGACAATGTCAAAGTTGGTGACATAGTTGTTAAGAACCAGGTAATGCTGATCAACAATCTCTTTTATGCCAATAGAGGAAAGTGCACATTGACTTCTTTCATAGTATGTTGATTAATAATTCAGAGTACCTTTTGAGCCGTATCAGGAATTTATTGAAGCAACTAGGGAGCCTGGTGTTACATTTTTGGTGGCCAAGTTTGATGGTATACTGGGACTTGGATTTCAAGAGATATCAGTTGGAAATGCTGTTCCAGTGTGGTATTTGTTTACATTTAAATTTTGATTCATCATTTTGTTAGGATTTTACTGAACCAGCCTTGCAAATCAAGGAAAGGCTGTCTATCATAGACTCACATAGTGGATGTGACCGTTCCTTGGACTTTTGCATTGGGGGAGCTTTATAGCTCCAAGCTGCCCTGTTTTTGTTAAAAGTTTATTGAATGCCCATGTCCTTATCAGATCTTACGTTCACAGGTACAATATGGTTGAACAAGGTCTTATTAAGGAACCAGTATTTTCATTTTGGCTCAACCGGAATCCAGAGGAAGAAGAAGGGGGTGAAATTGTTTTTGGTGGTGTTGATCCTGCTCACTACAAGGGAAAGCACACTTATGTGCCTGTGACAAGAAAAGGATATTGGCAGGTGAATCATTAAATATAAATTTTTTATACTTTTTTTTTTCCACTTTTTTAAACCCTTTTTTGATTATCTTTTTTCGCTTTCAGTTTGATATGGGAGATGTACTTATTGATGGTAAATCCACCGGTATGTGTAGATTACTGTTAGCAGAAATGCCAATTTGTTATCTTGATATATGATAGCATTTTCGTAAATGAATTATAGCTTTAAGTTCATTGGACTGACCTGATATTATTATCATTCAGGATACTGTGCTGATGGCTGTTCAGCCATTGCAGACTCAGGGACATCATTGTTGGCAGGTCCAACGGTATGGATAAATGCATGTAGATACTAGATATTGATCGATATTTAGCTTTTCTTTTTTCAACTGTGGAATTTGATAGTTGGTAGATTTGGCACTGATGAATTGCAACTGTCACCTGGGGTAAACTGGAAAAATGAAAAGGGCATGTGACTCCAATGTAAATTAAAATAATAAACAGCTAAATATCTTGTTGATATTTTGGAATTCTTATTTTTAACAAGGTTAAACTATATGCAGCACTTGATTGGTTATCTGCATGAGGCAAGTGATTCATGATTAGTTTCTTCAACATTAATCTTGGGGCCTTTAGGAGTTAACAATTTTTATTGCATTGTTTTATATTACCAAATGAAAACAGGTCTTAACAAATGCTTTTTACTAGCTTGTTGCCTTGTTTCTATGACCACATGGTGTTATTGTAGACTGTGATTACCATGATAAACCATGCAATTGGAGCATCTGGAGTTGTAAGTAAAGAATGCAAGGCCATTGTTGCGGAGTATGGACAAACAATCATGGACTTGCTTTTGGCTGAAGTGAGTGCCATTTGTAATTGTTTCTTTGCATATTTTGGTTGATTAGATTCTTTCCTGTGGTCATGAGTGGTATGTTAATGAAGTTTGATAATCTTTTAGAATGAAATTTTTATGGTTTTCACTTTACTCCTTTAGGCACAGCCAAAGAAGATCTGTTCCCAAATTGGATTGTGCACTTTTGATGGGACTCGTGGTGTTAAGTAAGGCCCAATGATATTTTTTACCCTTTGAATCTTTGGTCATTTACTTAAAATATTATAATACATTTAATGTACTGTGATTGCCATTTAATTAGTATTTCATTTTCTCCCCTTTAGTGTGGGTATTGAGAGTGTAGTGGATGAGAATGAAAGAAAATCCTTCGGTGGTCTTCATGATGCTACTTGTTCTGCTTGTGAGATGGCGGTTGTTTGGATGCAGAACCAGCTGAGCCAGAATCAGACACAAGATCAGATACTAAGCTATATCAATCATGTGAGCGAGTTATATTAATCTTGCTATTTGAGTATCTTGATGCACCTCTTAATTTCAGCCTTATGATGATATTGCAGCTTTGTGATAAAATGCCTAGCCCAATGGGAGAATCGTCTGTTGACTGTGGGAATATCTCTTCGTTGCCCATAGTTGCCCTGACAATTGGTGGAAGAACCTTTGACCTTGGCCCAGAGGAGGTATGATATTTCCAAACCTGATCGATTGCTTTTGCAATGGCTCGTCACTTATTGTGTTTAATTTTATGAAAATAAGATAAATTCATGCGGAGAGATGGGAATTATAATATTGGAGGACAGGACAACATCCTAGAGAAAAATAAAAACATCAGACTAGAAAGCTAGTTACATAAACTTAAAAAAGCTTTCCAGTGTCTTTGCAAATGCAAGTCTATCATATAACTTCACCTAAAGAAACCATGCACTAAAACCCATTTCCTATAGGTGCCTCATTACCATAGTATTGGTAGTTACATAGTCTACATTACAAATTATTAATTAAAATGATGATAACAATTTTTAAGTATGATATTTGAATAAATTAAATTATGTGTATAAAATTGGTTCGGCTTGTATTGATTTGGATTTGAAAATTAGAATTGAAAACAGATTCAATCTAACTAAAATCAACAATTTTTTTTTTTACTTCTAGAGTTTTCAATTTTTTTCAGTTGGATTTTTATGGTGTGTATCAAATTAGATCGGGGTATAAAAACTTGTCTTCATATAAATTTCAAGAGCCCGAATTTTATGATTGGATTTGAGTGAACTCCCAACGTGTATGGACTTCATGGGTTCCATCACAGTACGTGGGACCCACACAAACTCATTTAAGCTATATCTGCATTGCCCCGTTGCATTTTTTCTTTTCTATTTTTAATTTAACAAAAAAACTTGTTGGTAATTTTTTCTTATAATTAAAATTTGTTGGTATATTGATTGATACTTGCTTTCATATCTGGCACATGTATTGGGATTACTAGACATCGTAGTAAAACAAGTTATGCAGGAGCAGTAGGCAATTAGCAGTTGCATAGTTTTTATGCATGAATGTTGTCCTGTTTCGTGTTTTCTTTTGTCCTCATTCAGTTCTCTGTTTGGTTTTATTCAGTACATACTCAAGGTGGGTGAAGGTCCTGCGGCTCAGTGCATTAGTGGCTTTACTGCTATAGATATTCCTCCTCCACGTGGCCCTATCTGGTACATTAATCTCTTCCATCACTTTGAGACATTTTTCTGCACAATTGAAAGCTTGATTCCTTTTGATGTTCTTTTTCCGCATTTCCAATAAAAACGTAACACATTTTCATGTCCCTTAAAACACAATACTTCATTAATATTATTCTTTTACAAAATTCTCTTACCATACACAGCCTTTGCCTCTCTTTAATTCTCTTTTGGATTGTGAATTTGTGATGCGTCTGATTTGGTTCTCACCGAATTGCATCTTTACCTAAATGCGTCAGGATCCTTGGAGATGTCTTCATGGGCCGCTATCACACAGTCTTTGATTTTGGTAAATTGAGAGTCGGATTTGCTGAAGCAGCCTAGAGGATGCTCTCGTGTCTCTCGGAATATATTGACCACCCTTAATCGGCATAACCTTGCAATCATAATTTACCTAAAGTTTATGTTTGTATATATTAATTAATACCTTGGGTGTCTCTCCCCATGGATGGACAAAATAGCTTCATCCCTAGACTATGTATGCAGTTTAAGTCGAAGGGTGTATCTTGTTTTGCAAGATGCATGCACGGTGTTAATATATTGTGATGGCTTGTGGTAATATTGTGATGTGATGCATTGGTAGTTTTTTAAGTGATAATTTACTACTTTCTTTAATTTTCTGGCATCGTCCGAACTATTGTAATGCTATCCTCCCATGTCTTCCACACCCGAATGGGTCGGTCAAGTCAATTCTAGAGTCTGTTGAATTCAACCTGACTCGGAATTTCGGCAATATTTTATTTTAGAAACCAATAGTATTTCTGCCCCCAAAGCAAATGAAAACAAAATGTTTTGATAAGCCAGAAATAGCTTCTTCACCAAATTCATTTGTCTCATCTTGGAAGGTCGACGGCTTCTCATATAAGCGTTACTTCGGGCCATGAAAGGATAAGATTTGCCCCATGCATGTTCAATTCAATTGGGTGGCAACTAATTAAGTGGAATGCACGACAAAAATCTCTCAAAGTTAGGTAAAGCAGAAAAATCTTGTAGGAAAGGCTATTGCCTGAACATATTATTGCTTTGCTTTTCTTCTCACGCTCAGGTAGGGGCACCCTGAATACGTATTCAATTTTTCCCAACTAATTGCTGGGTCCATCAATTTATCCTCTTTACTTATCTACTTATCTTATCCCTCGCAAATTGGTATTAGTTGGGTGTCCATCTAATTATCCATTCCATATAAATTGTCCACTTGGAGAGCATACACGTCGGAAACCATTGCCTCATACTCTAATATCAAGCGAAGTCACAATATCAGGCTAATTGAAATTTGAATATATAACTGATGCAGTTTATCAGCCCCATATCTCTGCCACGCGCTCTCTACTGCAGGAGCAGGAGCCAACACCACAAACAACTAAATTGCTTCTAAATTGATTATTGCTTGGCTTATTTGGATTTTTATCCAAGTATTGCGATTGTGCCATCTGGTCTCCCAAAATCAAATGAACCTAAAGAAAATGTAAGGATTAATATGAAGGTAGAACCTTTGGAAACCCATATTTCTGCCACCACTTCTCTCCTTCCAAAAAGAACAAGAATTACTGTCCACACATATCATAAGGATATATGTGAAAGTTTCTGTTTGAAATACAAGTGGAAGTAGAAACTGAACATGTTTTTTTTTTTTGGTGAAGAGAAACTGAACATGTTAGGACAAGTCCACATAAAGCAATAATTATATGCAATAATTATATGAAAAGGGGGGTGTACAAAAATAAACTCTTACAAAATGAGGTGACAACTTGACATATTTAATCTAAGTGGTAGACATGAGTTGTGTTAAAATAAAGGTTAAGAACATGATAAATAATAAACAACTTAGATATTGACACGTGCTTTGTGTGGGTGTCTTGAAATTTATTTTCATAAAAAACATAGAATTTTTCTTTCATAGAAAAGAGAAAGAAAGAAAGCACCACGACGGGGGGATGGTAAAAGATAGGCCGGCCCAAAAACTTTCGACCCTCCTTTTGAAATGGGGAATCATTTAGGAAAAAACATGTAGAATAAAGTATCTACCAATCCTATGTTTTACAATAATGTGTCAAAAATTAAAATACCCTGTGTCACACTTGTTGCAGCTATCTTAATGGATGAAATACTTTTCTAGCTAGCATTTCTTTCCTATCTAAGAGAATTAACAATATATTTTCATTTTTCTATATAATATGCTGTAGTTAAAATTATTATCCTAGTAAGAAAGACACCACTCTACAATATATTATTATTGCTCCTATATAAGAGAGCAAAAATAATTAGACATTTGAGTATATCTTTTCTAAAATCTATTTCTGAACAAATGTAGTGCATAAATGTACCTTAAATAGACTTTGTAATTGCTAGTCTATATTTATGTTAGCCACTCAAAAAAACATATACTAAAAGGGTTGAAATAGATCATAAAAACTAAGAGATGATTTACAAGAAAACAACTCAAATAAATTTTGAGTTGGCTTAATAGAATGAAATATGTCCCGCATAGGTGGCTCACTTGGTTGTGCTAAGAGACATGAAATGGTGTAAGTTGGAGTATCAAGGTTCGAACCCCTTTCTCTCCCTTCTAACAACTAGCTCACTAATTACTAACAAGTTAAACTATAAAAAAAAGAATGAAATATAAGAGTTGAGGTGTGTCAACTCTATAACATGTATTTTAGCTTTTATGTGTTACTAAGTACGTTATGCATGTTACAAAAGTGACTTATATATATAACTATTTGTTTATTTGAAAATAATTATTAATAAAATTGATTTGGGTAAAATAACTATTATAAAAAGTATTAATAAAAAATTGAGAAAAAGACGATAATGTCATACAACAAATACAATATAATAATAAAAATAACAAAACATACAACAAAAAATGTGGATTTTAATGGAAAACAAAATTATTTTGGAGGTGACACATGTACATTGTTTTATAATGATAATATTAAAAAGCTGATAACTCAATTAACAAATATAATAATAATAATAATAATAACAACAACAACAACAACAACAAAAGGCTGATAACAACACAAAAAAAATACAACAAAAAATGGAGGATTTTGGCAAAAAATAAAATTATTCCAGAAATGAATGTGTCCTTTGAGTGCATTGTTTTTATATAATAAATAATAAATAGATAATCATATAGATTGTTTATGTTATATTTGGTTAGAAAGGATAACTATTGCATTTTTTTTTAATATCTATAGCATTTTGGTCTCAATTTACCTCAGCCATTAAAAAATTATTTCGAAATCTAGTGATTGTGTTTCTCCTTTACTATTATCTTGTTTATTCTCATCCTATAAGAGTGCGGGGAACAGGAGGCATAATGTACAGCTCTTAGTATTTATGCTCAGTGGCCAGTCGAAAGGAACTTCCTGCTAAATTATTAACCAAACTTGATGTGGATCCACGGAGTTAAGATATTTTCTTCTATTATTATGTTTTTGGGAGAATAAATGGAATAAATGACACTCTCTACTATGTATGTATCACATTTATGTCATTTATTTCTTACAAAAGCATAATAATGAAGGAAATAAAGAGAAAAAGAATTGGAGAGAATCTTAACTCTCTAACTTAGTGTTGGAGGGGAGGGGAAGGGAGGGAGGGGGGGGGGGGGAAGGGAGGGGGAGGGAAGGTGAGGAAATATTTTAAATATTTCATGTTTGGTTCATTTTTTTAAAGAGGAGAGGGGAGGGGAAGGAAATGGAGGGATTTTGCTCTCATCTAATAATGAGGGGATTTGGAGGGAAGAGATGGAGCCTTTAAATATTTTAAATGCATTTACTTAAATAATCTTACATTAAATTTAACATAAAAACTCATAAGGGTCTAAAAAGTAAATTAGTCTATTCCCTCTATTAAAATCCCTCCCCTCCCCTCCCATTCTTTGAACCAGAGCAGTTAAATTTACATGCATTTTTACTTTTCTCATATATGAAAAAGAGAAAAAATTGTTAATTTGTTAAATAAATAGGTGCTTAGTGGGAATTAAGTTAAAAAAACTTTTGAAAAAATTGAAGTATAAAAACTGATTTTAACTTTTACAGGAAGTGAATTAATTAAAAAAACTTATATCATAAATACTTAAAAAAAATTATCCAAACTAACTCTAAACATGCCTTTGCTTGCTCACAATTTACTTTGGGGGAATGCAAATTTGATCCCAGTCTAAAATCAATATCTCTTGCTTAAGGCGGCTCTCCACTCTTGAAATCCTCTACTTTGCACTATATATATATCCCCGATATCCTGTAGGGACAAAATGAGAGAGAGACACCACATATTCCAAATGATCTCTCCTATAAACTATGCCATGGGTGACTGCACTGAGATCAAGCCATCAATTGAGGTAGTAGTCGTAAGTGCTTCCACTAAAAACAACCATCCCCACCCCCCAACCGATAATAACATCACCACCATTACCAAGAAGCCATCATCATCATCATCATCCCAGTTACCAATCATATCCAAACTCCATGGAGGCTACTTTTTCATGTGCCTTTCCCTTGGTGCACAAGCCTTGCTGTGGAAGAGTTTGAGCGAACACAACAAGGAATCACAAACCCTGTGGCATGGATTCAACTTGATGCCTTCCGTTGCCTATTTACTACTTTGGTGTCTTGCAGTACTCTCTGCAACTACCCTGTCTTTTCTCTATATGCTCAAGTGCATCTTGCACTTTGATGCTGTGAAGAAGGAGTTCTCACATCACATTGGAGTGAACTACATGTATGCCCCTTGGATTTCATGGCTCCTCATGCTTCAATCAGCACCCTTGAATATTGTTCCCAGAGAAAGTCACTACTTCCAGTTTCTCTGCTTGGCCTTGTCATTTGTGATATTCCTGCTTGACATAAAACTGTATGGGCAATGGTTCACAACTGAGAAGAGGTTTCTGTCAGTCGTGGCAAACCCTGTGAGCCTGGTGTCAGTTATAGGGAACTTGGTGGCTGCTCAGGTCATGGCAGAAACTGGTTGGAAAGAGAGTGCGGTTTCAATGTTCTCAGTAGGAATTGGACACTATTTGATTCTGTTTGTAACTCTGTATCAGCGTCTGACAAGTAGCAACCAGTTTCCTATAGTGTTAAGGCCAGCTTATTTCTTGTTTTTTGCTGCACCAAGCATGGCAAGTCTTGCTTGGAAATCCATCACAGGGGCTTTTCTCATCTCATCAAAGATGATGTTCTTTCTGTCTTTGTTCCTTTTTATCTCTCAGGTAGGTTCCTTCCTGTCTCCAAAGTAAAGTACTTGGTTTTTTTTTTATTATTATCCCTTAATTTCATGGTTAATTTACCACTCAAACTTTAATTTCAGGCTTGCAGGCCAGGCCTGTTCAAGAAATCTATGAGAAGGTTAAATGTTACATGGTGGGTGTACTCATTCCCTTTAACCTTTCTTGGTCTGGCTTGTGGGGAATATGCTCAAGAGGTGAAGGGTGGCATGGCCTCTGGGTTAATGCTGGTGATGTGTATTGTCTCTGTGCTGGTTTTCATTTTCTTGATGCTAATCTCTGTACTCAAAATTGAGAGGATGCTGCTGCAGAAAAATGCTCCGAGCTAGCCATCTAGTAGTATGACTTGTGTTTAACCCAAAAGCTAAACTGGAATTAATATAAACCAACAATTCTCTGCTTTCCAATGGAAGGAAGAGGAAGAAAGTAGATCAACTTGTCTGAATACCCTTTATTCTTCATTTTCCAATTCGTCTTCACCAAGTATAACATCTTTATCATCAGGAAAAATAAGTATGAAAAAAATGAAAAATAAAAATCAAAGGGAACGGTCAAAAATGAATCATTGAAAAGCGGCAACAATAACAAGTGACAAATGCTGAGTAGGACGACACGAATAAGTACGATGATTATATGTGGCCTTAACCTATCACCAAATGACTGGGGTATTACACCGGATGAGCCAGATCCTTATCTATATATCAATATATGGGAAAGTAAAAGAAAAGCTAACACCACGGTACCATTCGTGCCAAAAAGATTCGTACGAATTAATCACCATTTTTCCTAAAAATAATGACCGCATGTATCGTTATCAGTTTCTCATTGCTGAAGCATGATTAATCGGTTTAAATGGTTTTTCGTAACTTTTTGGTGCGATTTGATCACCCAAGAACAATTTATAGGCACTTCAATTTGTCAAAACCTTAAGCGGGGAATCAGAAGGAAAGAAAAAAAACATAATTGAGCACTACTATATGTTTACCTCGATTTGGCAGGACAAAATTGATCCAAACTCAATTCAAAATTAAAATCCCTGGTTCTGGAGGAGTATGTTTACGAGCACTGATCGAGTGCCATTAGCAAAACTGCCATGGCATTCGTGCAAAGTAGCCATCCATCCCTGCGTTTGTTACATGTATTGTTGTTGTTGGAACACTGTCTACGAGTGGAACACTGTCTCAGAGCAACTCTAACTACTTTGGCCTCTGCAACTGCAACATTCATATCGATCCCGTCCTGTGTTGTCTATTGCCTGTTTGTTCCAAAAGGAAAATAGCTGTTTTTTTTTTTATCAAAGGAAAATGGCTGTTTTTGTTTTAGAAAACATAATGTGGGCCTTGGGCCACTGTGTCATCTTTGCCGCAAAGCCCAATTCGCTTTGGTTTGATTTTCTGTCCCGTCTTCCCAGTTGATTCTGTTCTGGCTTCTTTTGAAGACCTTTTTAATCCTAATAATTTTGTTAAAAGAAATCTAACAATTTATTCTCTCTCACTTTTTCTACATATTTTTATTGTTAAATTAATAAATTCAAATGGAATTCATTAAATCATGTGTTAAGAAGAATGCGTAATAGATAAGTTAGAAAATGTGTTGTAAATATTTATATTTTAAATTTGATATCATATCTCAGGGTCTACATTTATTATTAGGACCACCATGGCAAGTGCATCAGTCACACAAGTAATACAAAAGTTCAAAAAAAAAAAAAATCACTGCTAATTTAATGATACAATGGTCACACATAGGGCAAATAAAATAATATCTTTATCAACAGTTCCATTTGTATCCCATTTTATTGTATATTTAAAATACACAGAAAATTAAATATAATTCATATTCATACTCTTGTATAAAATCTCCACCTAATTAAAGGTGTATTAAGTGCAGCACAGTTTGACAATCCCTTCATGAAATAACCCAATTTGGTGGCTAAGGCTTGTCTTTACTGCGTCTCATGTTGAAAGCCAATTTAGGGGCCGGGTTTGAAATTTCTCAGTCATAGAGCTGGGAAAGGGTCAGCCAGCCAGCAGAAGAAGGCCAAGTCCAGTCCAGTCCAGTCTTATTATGGATTTTGTCAATATTTTCCTTATAACGTCACTTCTTCTTCCCTTCCCTTTTGGTAATTGTGGCTGCTACCTCCTTCATCAATATTCAATATAAATACACATACCCACTCACCCAACCCTTAATTCCCATCCATCCACAATTAACAACATTCAAAATCTCTTCCACCCCCACCAATAGTACTCATTGATTGTCCTAAACACAAAGAGAAGAGAAGACCCTCCAATTAATTAATAATCTCATATTCCCATGGCTTCCTTATTACAGAACACAGCTATACTTTCTTCTTCTTCTTCTTCTTCCTGTTATTCTCTAAGGAGAGCCAACGCATCTCTCCATCTCCCTAAGCCTTCGCGAGTACCTTATTCCGTTCCAAAAGTTCCAACAGGAAAGCTACATGTTGATCAGGAGTTTAATAATGGATCGAAATCGAAGGATGTAGTCACCACACAAATATTATACGATGGTTTATGCAATACCAACAATTGTAATAAGGCCATTGTTAAACTCTATGCAATTCTAGAGGCAGTAGCCGACAGAGTTGAAATGCACAACAACGTTGGAGAACAACGAAACAACTGGAACAACCTTCTTTTAAACTCCATCAACATGATTACCCTAACCGCCACAGCCATGTCTGGCGTTGCATCCACGTTTACTGATGATAGTGACACTCTTAAACTATCTTCCACCCTTTTGTTTTCCGCGGCCACAGGGTTGTTGCTTGTGATGAACAAGATTCAGCCCTCACAACTCGCCGAGGAACAACGCAATGCCACAAGGCTGTTTAGGCAGCTTCAATCCGAAATCGAAACAAGAATCGCTCTTGGAAATGCTACAGAGGAAGATGTGAAGAGTTTAATCGAGAAGGTGTTGGCGCTTGACAAAGCCTACCCACTTCCCCTGTTGGGTGTCATGCTTGAGAAATTCCCAGCAAAATTCGAACCTGCTGTTTGGTGGCCAAGAAAAGAAGAAGAGAAAGAAGAACAGAGCAAGAATAAGAAGAGGAACAACAATAATAATGGGTGGAGTGAGGAATTGGAAATGGAAATGAGGGAGGTAATTGAAGTGGTGAAGAGGAAAGACGTTGAGGATTACGAGAGGCTTGGAAACATAGCGTTGAAGGTCAACAAGAGTTTGGCAATAGCAGGGCCTTTACTCACTGGCATTGCAGCATTGGGAATGGGAACTTGTTCATTTGTGGGAAATGCCACGTGGGCAGGGTTGGTTCCTGTTGTGGCTGGTTCACTGGCTTCTGTAGTTAATGCGTTTGAGCATGGTGGACAAGTTGGTATGGTGTTTGAGATGTATAGAAACTGTGGTGGATTCTTCACGCTGCTTGAAGAGACTGTTGAGACCACACTGGAAGAGAAGGACTTGGAGAAGAGGGAAAATGGTGAAGTGTTTGAAATGAAGGTGGCAATGCGGTTGGGAAGAAGCGTTTCCCAGCTGAGACGACTTGCTTCTAAATCTGCTGCCTGTTCTATGGAAGGAATTGCCATCGATGAATTCGCCAGCAAGCTTTTTTAATTTGAGATAGATATATAGTATTAATTTCATGAAAATACATTAATTCTTTAATTTGTTCATTAATTATTGTATATATAGACCACTGGCTCCTCTGACATGGCTTTAGACTGGAGAGAATCTGTTTATATATTTGAATCACATTTGTTCTTGTTTAAACACAAAGATACTAATTTTTTGTATGGCGAACTTTTAGAATAAACCCTCTGCCAGTTCATCCTCCAAAATTACATCCTTCTCAGGTTAAGTTAACTTTTAATCACCTAACTATTCTCTCATAGATCTAAAATATTCTTACAGACTATATATATAACTTAAAATTCACAAAAAAAATAATCTGAAAAAAGGCTCCAATAAAATCGAATAATTTTAATAGATATTGAAAACAAAAGTAAAGATCTTATATTATGGGTAACCGATCCATATATCCTTCCATTCTGTTTGAGCTGGGCTTAATTAATCTCACTCTCATTTCTTGTGGTCTTAAAATGAATTTATTTATTTGATATTATGCAACAATTGAACAAGTCCATGTCACTCGGTTCATATAATTTTATATACACACACACACACACTTGTGCTGTTATTTTTTTGTCATCAGTATTTACTTTCGGATATTTATGTTTATGCAGTGCCTGTAATGCCAAATTAACACCCCTTCATTATTCCTCGATCTTGAATATTAATATGTTGACAAAGACATACATGCACGTACAAAAGAATAGAAATCATGCATATTAATTGTAGTTCAAATTTTGGATTAAGTTTTTTTAATGTTTTTGGCATTATATTTTCAATTAATTAATGATATGTAAATCTTTTTAACATTAAACATTTCTTTAATTTTACTAAAATTATATGCTGTTGAGTTTTAAAAAAAATTTCAAATACCATTATTTGATTAAATAATTTAATAGAAATAATACGACGAACTGGATATGAATTTTAAATTAAGATTTTATACTATTATTTTCATTCTTTTCAGAGAAAGGAATTACAAATGAGGGATTAATCAACTTCATTTGCAAAGTTCCACTATTGAAGGGGTCAAAATGATTAAAAATAATAAAGGTAAAAGTCGCAGGCATTGTATTGATTCTATTGATAATTGAAAAAGTAAAAGCTATGCTGGCTGAAACAAGAAGGAAAAGTAACTTATAGAAAATCCTTAGAGTAGCATTTTTGTATGATAATTCTTTCGTCTTGCAAGTAATGCAGTGCGGCCTCGTGGTTTTACTACGTCGCATGTTGAGACCTAAACCGAGCCATGGGTGGAAATTTTGAACAGGACCAAGTCAATGAAATTGGTCAGTCACGGGTTTTTGATTAGGGCAAGAACTGATTTCATGCAAGGCCAGAGTCAACCACAAACCTCTAAGAGGATTTAGAGTGGAATTTACGGATCGCCTACCTAACCCACAATGCAAATTCACATTAGATGGGTTATAAACTGCGGGGAAGTAGGATTGAACCCACGACCTAGCTTGTAGGACTATGGGAACCAACCAACTGGTCCACCCCACGGGAGTTCTGATTCTTACTCTTCATGTCTGTTTAGGTTAATAGGTTAATTAAAATAAATACCGACACCCATAGGGATCTTGAAATTCAAAGATTTGTTAAGGCTTAAATATGTTTTTAGTCCCTCATTTTTCATTGAGTTTCGTTTTTAGTCCCTAAAAAATAAAACGTGTCTTTTTAGTCCTTTATTTTTGAAAAATTGTCACTTTTAGTCCCTAGAGCCATATTTTAAATTTAAAAAGTATTTTCTAAATTTATACTTTGACCCCTCCTAAAGCCCGATGTTCACCTTAACATGTTTTTCCATTCTCCTCCCCCTCCACTGATGCATCGCGGCCCCCCATCCCTATGCGGCCAAGGGAGGAGCTCCGTGCGACCAAGGGAGGTTGCGCACAATGGCGGGAAGGGAGGCGGCCACCACATCGCACAGGGAGGAGAACGAGAGAGAGGCCGCATCTCATGGCGGCTTTGAGGGAGGACGTTGGAACTACTCCTAGTAGGGATGGGGGGTCGCGGTGCATCAGTAGAGGGGGAGGAGAAATGAAAAACGGGTTAAGGTGAAAATCAGGCTTGAGAGGGGTTAAAGTATAAATTTAAAAATTACTTTTTAAATTTAAAATATGGCTCCAATGACTAAAAATGACAATTTTTCAAAAATGAGAGACTAAAAAGACGCGTTTTATTTTTGAGGGACTAAAAATGAAACTCAATGAAAAATAAGGGACTAAAAACATATTTAAGCCATTTGTTAATTGTTATACTGGTGATGAAAAATTATTTAACAGGACCGCGGATGATCTTTCCTAGGGGCAGGTAGCCATGGCCCCGACCCCAATATTTGACATTTGGCCTCTTCATTAATTTTAAATACCATATTATATAGTATTATGAAATAGCTGATAATTTTAATTTTGATTGATTATTGAGGAGTTCAAGTATCTAAGTAACGGAGAGCAATACTTCAAGTGGATGCAATTGTTGTATTACATTGCGTACTTACTTTTCTATCAATGGTAGTATATTTAGACATATGAATTATTATGTATATAATCATTTTGTAACTTTAAACTTTGAGTATATCACTTAACAACTTTTGCCTCCTAAAAATAATTGGTCAAATTTCGCCACTTACATGCAACTATAGGAGGAAGCCGCTTTAGCTCACAGTTTGTCCCTCCATATGGTAATTAACATGTAAGCAGGAAATTAAGTTGCATTATGTTGTTTCAAGTCAAGTCTCGAACATTAGAGCATGGACATCATTGTTTCAACATGAAGCATTACAGTTTCTTAGATAACATGCAGTTGATAAATTTTTTCAAGGAACTAGCACAAAGTGATGCATTGCAAACATGACTACTTGCGTTTCATGGAAGAATAAGGTATTGTTCTACTTACTTCAGCCAAGTACTCACTCGGGAAAATATTTGGAAGATTTCAAGATAACATCATGTTCAACTACTACATGTTTGAAATGAAACCGAATTATTAATGCAAGATGAAGCCTTGTACTTGATGTGAGAATGACAATGACATTAACATTTACTGTAACACTCAAGATTGTGGGAAAATTAGTCAACAAAGGGGAGTGTGATTGGGAAATGTTTGACGTGAGATACTGAAGTGATCGATCACGACGGCTTATAGTATTTGGTTGGTACAAATGGCATTTTTGTGACAACTCCTTCATTGGGTTTCCCTCGAATAATGATCTTTACTTTGGTGCCTGCCTTGTGCAATCCAGATTTTACATACCCCATGGCTATGTTCTTCTTGAGGCAAGGACTGAATCCACCACTGGTGACTTCCCCAATGTTGTTGCCTCCTTCATCTTGAATCTCACTGTGGCTTCTAGGAGGTGGACCGGACGAGAAGAAACCAACGCGCCTGATGGAAGGACCATCTTGGAGCTGTTTCAGGATAACATCAGCTCCTAGGAAACCACCTTCTGCTCTCCTCCTCTTCCCTATAGCCCACGTGAGCCCTGCCTCAACAGGTGAAATGTGTTGTTCCATGTCGTTGCCGTATAAGCACAATCCGGCTTCAAGTCTTAGACTGTCTCTAGCACCAAGTCCTGTCAATCTTACCTTCCCTTCAGACTTTTCCAGTATTGCCTTAGCAAGATCTACTGCATGCTCTGAGGGAACTGAGATCTCAAATCCATCTTCACCAGTATACCTGAAAAGTCTCATTAAAGAGTGTGTTATTATGCATGGCACAACCAATGGGAATAGGCATGGTGCCCCTGGGAAACTGTGAGCTACTAACACAAACATACAAAATAAAATTACTATTAGAGATGTTCACCAATTGGAATCGATCTTTTTTCCGAGAGAAAAAACATTTGAGTCTATCAGTTTCCTTATTTTACCATCCAATCCAATCCAATCAAATCTAGTCTAGAGTTAGAGTTATTTGGATTGGATCAACTTTTGCTATGCTTTATCATTTTAGGAGAAATTTTAGGTTTTTTGGTTTTTGATTTGCTGGATCACTTTTTGTGATTTGCATTGTACTGTATCAATTCATGAACACCTCTAATTACATTTTTTTAATCAATAAAAGAAAGTTACTGTATCTTCAAAAGGAAAGACAAGATAGTCAAAGTGACACAAGAAGGAATTTCAGGAAGCATGATTATAACTCAGATGAACTTTGAAGAATAAATTGCTAACTTTGGTAGAAGAAAACCACACACACACACACACACACACACAAAAATAAAAATACCCCGTCCGTGTGAGAAAGCACTGCGAGCCATTGATGTCCAACACACGGAACTCCCCAAAGTATAGCTTGCTCAAATCCTCTTTTGTCAGGAATTGAAGAACAGGTGCAGCAAGAGGACCCTGCTCCAGAGACAAGAAAATCTTATTGATGCTACGGTCTTAATTTAAAAGTCCCTCAATTTATTTGTCAATTTTAACAGGAGCACAAATCACCTGAACTGAAGAAGTGAATTATAAGCATTTAATGACCTCACTAAACAAAGTTATATTAATTTATACTTTGGGGAAACAATATTGGTCCAAAGGTATGTGTCACTACACCAAAAGATACACAGGGCAGGATATGAGTGTATACTGGATTCACTCCAAATAATCAACCGTTTAATGTCTAGAGCACATTACAGCCATCTCAAGTGAAACAGATGGAGGAAAGTTTACAAGAAAAAATATTGAAGGCAAAAATTATACATTTTCTATCTTAAAAAGGAAGAGTGAAAAAAAAAATCAAAGGAGTGGATAAACCATACATGCATGAATAATATGTTCACTATGCTCTAGATCTTAACAACTAAAATATAGAGGTGCACATAGAGAAATGAAGAAAAAAGCTCAGAAGCAGAAGATAGTATTATATAGCAAAACAAAACAAGTTGAAAGTGAGTGTTTGGCATGATGCTAATGTACAAGAGGGTGATAAATGACCTGAAGAGCAAGCAGAGATCTCTCATCGTGGATGTGCCATGACACATCACCACCTTTGGCCTTGAATGCCTTCATATGCTCTTCAATATGAGCCAGATCTTTATCTCTGCACCCAGCATTCACAACCAGGTATATGTGATCATCCTTCACCTTAGTAATCACTGAATCATCAATTGCCCCTCCCTTTTCATTGGTGAAAACAGTCAATGTCCCGGTTCCGGGGGCAAGCCCAGCAACATCAGCAATGACTAGCTTCTCAAGGAATGAGACAGCATCCTTTCCCTTGAGGCTGAGCCCACACATATGGGAAACATCAAAAAGGCTACCATTCTGTCTACAGTTCAAGGTTGAGTCCATGATTGAGTCCTTGTATTGGATTGGCATGCTCCACCCAGCAAATGGAACCATCTTACCACCATTAGCAACATGGAAGTCATAAAGCACTGTCTTTTTCAGCTCAGCTTCTGAGGCAAAACACCGACGAGCAACAGCCTTCTTATCTCCATGGGCAAGACGGCGAGTGATAGATTGCCCGAGTTGCCACAAGCCCCCCCTCATTTTCTAAGCAAATATCTCAAGTATTGACACACTGCATTGGTAAAAGGGTTGCAGGATTTAATTTCATTGTAATGGAATCATGTCATTTCTAGTACAGGAGCTAGGAATAATGGCTATGAAACAAGACATCACGTCACTCTAATACTCTCGCTACCTAAAATGGGACAAAATTTCAATGTCAAAACTGAAACAAGATATTTGGTGGCATTGCTGGCAGAGACAAAAACGAGGCTAATTGTCACTCACTAGATTCCTAAAAGTAAAACGCGAGTAATTCCCGTTCTTCTCTTTAATCAGATGTGATCAAACAACAAAACAAACTCCCATAAGATAAGACATTCGTACGTCACATTCCAAAGAAAAGGCATCACAGAAAATCTGAATCCAGGACATTTTGCATGCTCAGAAAATTGAATCAACATATCACTGTAATGCGGCAAACGATACATGGCATGGAGAAAAAAAATCATATATAATATAATAAAAATGATGATAGTAACAATAATATGAGGTTGTTTATCACCAGATTCACCACCCACAAGGCCATAACACACCACGTACCCAGAATCAAAGGGGAAAAACTAATTTTTATCCTCTGTCTAGATCTAAATCGTAATTGTAAGATCCTCACAAACTTTGTAACCGAATAATATATACAGATCATTATTGTACTTAGTGTAAGGGGGCGAAATAGAAAACAGCCACTAAAATGTGAGGGATGGAAAAGAAGAAAGAAGGGTAGAGCACTAACAGAGAGAGTATTGTTGTTGTGTGTATGGAATTGGAGCTGTTGAGAATGAAGCAAATCAGGGAGCCAAGATGAGCATCGGCACAATGGAGAAGGCTCTGTATGTGTTTATGTGTAGTGTATGAAACAAGAGGCTCACTTATCTGTTGCACTTGGACTTAAATATAATATAAGAAATATATTTAAATAAAAAGATAGGAAAAAAAGAAGAGGAAATAGAGGGGGTTGGTGGGTGGGTGGGTATGACAACATCATCACCTCATCTTCAGTGATAATACCCCAAAATCGAGAGAGCCGATGATACCCCATCCTTAGTGAGTGGTAGGAAGCATTACCGGACGAGTTTGAGTTACCCCTTTCCCCATTTGTGGCTCAATCTCTGTGCTTGAGGTATCCAACGGTTCAGGTACTGTGTTTGGCTGTTTGCCCATGATTTTGTCCCCAGGTTGCTGTAATAAATGGGACCCACTGAGATTACCAGACCACCAGTGTTCTGATCATAGGATACTAGAATTTGGTAATCCGAAGGAATGCATATTGCTTGCTGTAGGGTTCGGCATATTGGATCATTTTTAAAACTAGAATTAAAAAGAAAATACGAGAGAATATTCAAAAGTGTTGGTTAAAATATTAAGTGAAAAGGTGGCACACAATCAAATTTGTAATACACTCTTTAATACTTTCCTTACAGAATACAGCATGTAATTTATAATTAATTGAAGTTAATGTGGATCTCATAATATTATGTGAGTTTTATCTCCTATTTAGTAGAATAGTATATTTTCAAAGCGGTGGAGCAAACAAGAAACTTAAACAATTACAGAGAATATATTAAAAAACATATAACATTTATTATTTTTCATAATAAATAAACGAGGTCTTAGCCTTATCTTTACACATGATATTTTTTTTAGTTTATATCTACGGTATTTTAGGAAGAAAGGGGCATCTACCTAATCTACTTTACACATGATTTGTTAAAGAAAAATAATTACTTTTCAATATTATTAATTCACCCGACTCTTATATCCGATCATAAACTTTGAGTAACCGTGGTAATACTTCTTGGAGATAGCAATGGAGTTTGGTCATTGGTGAGATTCTTTGGTCAAGAAAAAAGAAGGAAGAAACAAATTGTGGGAACTTGACTTGAAAAGATTATTAATTAGGTTTAAAGGAAGCAGTCTCGTGGTTGGTGGCTCTGGACATAGAAAAAGAAAAATGGATTTTTTTTATTTGATGTTTTTATACCATCAAACTACATGAACAATTTTTTATACATTTATCTTTTATTAATATTAACCAAGTTAAACTTTATTAAAATATATAAATAATTATAAATAGAAATAGAAATATACATATTAAATTTTATATAATAGCTTTGTATTTTTATGCTCACTTTTTCATCCAATTGAATAAATAAAAAGATTTTTTTTACCTTTTTCTCTATTTTTCATCCGAATAATATATAAAATTTATTTATGCTTATAATTTTTATTCTCTTTATTTTCTTTTAAGTCATTTTTTATCATTTTTATTTTTTTTATATGTATCCAAACGAGGTATAAAAGATAACACTTGTTAGTATAATAATATTAAGGGAATATTTTTTTTTACTAAATTAAGGGAATAATGTTAATAACACATTATTCTAACATGTTTATTATTGATTATTTTTTAAAAAAGAGACGTTAATAGAGAGTATGTTAAAGAATAAAGAGATAATATGTTGGATACTCTTTTTTAATATATTATTTATCATTAATTAATTATTTAAAAACATCAATGATAAAAAAATATTAAAAATGGGTCTTTGACGCACCAACATATTAAAAAAAAGATATTAAAAAGAACGTGATATGAAGCCCTCTTAAGTCTTAAACCTTGGCATAAGAGAAGAGAAATTTGAAAGAATGATTTGTTTAGGTACAGTGCACGTAACTTAAGTATTGTCCTCTATAGCGGTAGGGAGAGAAAGGGAGACGGAACAAATACAAAAATACTTTTGGACACATACATCTCAAGATAGATAGGAATAAAAGAGAAAGAAGCTATAAATGTAATAGATGGGTGACTTGATAAAAAGGAAAGTGTTAAATTCTTTTTTTTTTTTTCTAAAGGGAGAAGTGTTAGATTAACCTTCCAAATTATTTGGTATACAAATATCATTGTTAGAAGAAATATTGGGATTTATATTACCATATGGAGAGAGTTGAAAGCGATCCTTGGTAGCCGGAAACCATTCATACAGTTCGTGGTTCCGGTGATGCCCCGTTTCCCTGATTTTTCTTCTCTAAATCTAATTCTAATTCTCTCCCTCATTCCCCCTTTTCTATTTGCTGCATCAATCAACTAAGCCTATGCTATTTTGCTTACCCTCCAACAGGTATCACTCTCCCTCTCCAACTCAACCCCTCCTCATGTTTTATAATCATCAAATATATTCTCTCTTTAAGTAATTAACCTCTTGTTATTTATTTATTTATTTTGAAGGGAGCAATATCATATATGATGGTTCAAACATGGTAACGGTGTATGCTCCCAGAGCTATTCTAAAGTGCCATCTGTACCAAGATTCACCTTCTGTGCAACAAACATATACGTATCCATTCAAGATCAATAATGTTAATTTCGTAAATTGCAACCCTGCTTTTCCTAAACCTCCTTTTGGGAGTCCTTGTAGTAATAATATATTTCATAGTTCCTTCTCTTGGAAATGTGAGAAGCAACACAAGAGCCTTCATCTATTCCATCATGTTGCCACACATAAATGGCTGGTGATTAGCTTGCCCTTCTTCTTCATCTACTTTATTATTACTAGTCTAGTTGATTTGTTATTAACTTTTTACTCTCTTGGTGATTGATATGTTTTTGGCATCATCATATTCATGTGAATGGAACAGCAGTGTGGGTTACAGGATTCCATTTCATCTGATGATGAATACCGTTCTTCACGCAACATAGCCATCAGCTTGTTTAGGCGATACCGGAATTTCATTGATCGCGGTGGAGCTGACAATCTAAAAGTACTTCTTCCATGACATGCTTCCTTTATACACCCTTTTGTTGGTTCTTTCTCTGTGTATTCATTTCAATTGACAATTTTGTGTTTTTAATTTCTTGTTTCGCTTTCAGGAGTTCATTACTGCTGGGGTAAATGCATATGCACTTGGGTGCACTGATGAAGGATTAAGGAAAGAACTTACTGACTTGAAGGACTCTGGCACTGAAATTGAAGCAATGCAAAGCTATGGTGGGAGCACAAGCTTGAAATCCAAAATCATCTCAGAGGAGGTAGTTTTACAATTCTACATCAATTTTAACCACTTGGTACAGCTGAATCTGAGTCATGAATCATGGTTATCACAAGAATTTCTTTAGAGGATTAGATTAGCCTTAACAAGTTTGTGAGAGCTTATTCAGTCAGTGTTTATATGTAAAGGGGGGAGATTTTGCCGAATTCACAAAGACAGACTTACCACTATATCTAAAGAGGCTCATATCAGTCTTTCAAAACCAACCAAGCCCCTTTGATTTTTCTCTAGAGAATTTCAATAGTGAGCATTGGAGAAGCAAACAAGCTGCCTGAACCCCACAAACATCAACTTTATTTTGTTGGTCATGAATTCCGCTGGATCTCAGTTGTTTTATTCTGTATGTTCTGTCATGCAGGTTGATGAGTGCATTCTCTGGTTAAGCATTATATTCATCACCATCTTGTGTACACCCCAGCCAACCATTGTTAGATGGTCATCAACACCTCCAGTGTCAGATGAAGTGAGACTCCAGTGGAAAGGATTTTGCGCTCTTATTGCAAATGCATATTTTATGAAGGGAATGGCTTGGTGAGATGCCATGTTTGCATATTTGGTTTTTTTAATTTTTTTTTTTTTTTAACATGCCATCCGAGGAAATCCTACAGGAAGTTCACAGTATAGCTTACTTTTGTGTTTATTGAAGGCTTCCTGTAAAGACTCTTCAACTAGAGCAAACGGCTGTGATGGGTCAATCTGAGAAACCGTCAGTTGTTGCTAGCCGAATGCGATTAGTCTTCAGCACACTTGAGGTCAGCAATTTACAATTTTGTAATCAGAGTATCACATGTATGTTTTACATAAGATTACTCTTTAGTGTCTCACTAGTCATGTAAATCACTATTAACTATTAATTGAAATAGATGTAAAATTTACATATCGTGAATTGGCTGTTGCAGGTGGTGAGTCCACAGTGGCCGAAAGTATAGAGCATGAGATGAAGATCGTGCCAGATAGAAGATTAAAAGGGAAAGCAAAGGGAAAAAAAAAAACCCAAATAGCCATGTATTTTTCGGACATTGAATGTATCATGGAATTCCATTTAGTACATCTTATTAAGCGTTATATATGTATAATGCCTTTATGTCTTAGCCTCATGTACAGTACAAAATTAGGGGGAGATTGATCATCAGTTTATCCAAGCAACACAAAGGATGGTTTCATTCGTTGATTGTTGTATTTTATCTTTAAGCCTTTATTTACATAACATTTTCGGTTCATCTTAAACGATTCACTTGGCAATAATTTTTTCTCATGACTACGTAAACTGATGAAACATGACACGATGAAATTCAAAAAATTTCTAATACCACTAGTGTATAATAAGAATAGACGATACATTCAACATATTTCTAATTACCAATACCAGACATAAACATACAGGGGTGCCAGTGTATATTACAGTTAGTATCTCAGCTTTAGGGAGAGACGAAGTAAGCTCCAATCCTCACCCACTCGAGAAGGAAAAACAAATTTAAAGTCTAGCTAGACTTGTCAAAAAGAACAAATTTTTTAAAAGAGTGGTCAAAATTGAGCTCCAATAGCCATGGTCTTAATTTAGAAATTATCACAAATCTGAAGAAGCAACAAATTCACTAGCATCTTTGAGTATTCTCTTTGCACGCCAATAGACAGCAGTAGCCTTTTCTGACGTACCCATCTGTATGATCGACCCCAAAAAAATAAAGGTATAGATGCATTATTTGATTTGGATGATAAATTATTCGTTACACAAAGATACGAAATAAATCCAGCAAAGTATTTAAAAAGAAATAGAAGACCGACTAAAGGCCCATGTACTGTAACAGTTTCAGCAGCAATCATGCCACGAGAATGGGGGAACAAAAAAAACGTACCTTGGTCTCCATGCGATGGTAATCTTGCCACAAGCTAACATTTTGGTCATAAATTGCAAGTGCAGATTCATATAATTTCCTGGCATTTATGAGACTATTTTTATCTCCTATTGATGCAAGGTTTGTTTCCAGCTCAATGCACTTTCTATATAGTGCAAGGCCCGGATGTGGTAAAGCTAGAAATCTGCAATGAGAACCAGTGGAGGAATTATTATGGATACAAGATAGAAAATCTCCCGTGGAACATATTTTGGCAAACAACACCCAGCGCTAATTCCACAGCACATACCGTTTATACATATCTCTGCCTTGCTGGATTCCATCTTCTTGAACTATAAAACTTGTAATGGCAGAAGAAAGGGAAAATCCATTTTCACTGCCATCATCTCTGGCCAACGAAACAACTGAAATCTCCACCAGTTTATCGACTCAACCATGTGAGTCCTGCCACAACAGGTGTAATGTGTTGTTCCATGTCATTGCCGTATAAGCACAATCCAGCTTCAAGTCTTAGACTGTCTCTAGCACCAAGTCCTGTCAATCTTACCTCGCCTTCAGATTTTTCCAGTATTGCCTTCGCAAGATCCACTGCATGCTCTGAGGGAACTGAGATCTCAAATCCATCTTCCCCAGTATACCTGAAAAGTCTCATTGAAGAGTGTGTTATTATGCATAGTACAACCAATGGGATTAAGCATGTTGCCATGGGAAACTATAAGCTCATAACACAAACAAAATAAAATTACAATTAGAAATGTTCACCAATTGGATTGGATCATTTTTTGTGAGAAAAAAAATTTTGAGTCTATTAGTTTCCTTATTTTACCATCCAATCCAATCTATAGCTCTAAATCCAAATCTGATCCAATCAAATCTAGTCTAGAGTTAGAGTTATTTGGAATGGATCAATCTTTGCTTCGCTTTATAAGCTTAGGAGAAATTTCAGGTTTTTTGGTTTTTGATTTGCTGGATCGCTTTTTGTGATTTGCATTGGATTGTATCAATTCATGAACACCTCTAATTGCAAGTACTTAATCAATAAAAGAAAATTACTGTATCTTCAAAAGGAAAGACAAGATAGTCGAAGTTTCACAAGAAGAAATTTCAGGAAGCATTTCAACTCAGATGAACTTTGAAGAATAAATTGCTAACTTTGGTAAAAAAAAAAACCACACACAAAAAAAAAAAAAAGAAAGCATACCCTGTCCGTGTGAGAAAGCACTGCAAGCCATTGATGTCCAACACACGGAACTCCCCAAAATATAGCTTGCTCAAATCCTCTTTTGTCAGGTATTGAAGAACAGGTGCAGCAAGAGGACCCTGCTCCAGAGACAAGAAGAAAATTTTATTAATGTCACAGTGAGAAACAGTCCATTAATTTAAAGGTCCCTTAACTTATTTGTCAATTTTAACAGGAGTGCAAATCACCTGAAGAAGTGAATTATAGGCATTTAATGACCTCACTAAACAAAGTCATATTAATTTATACTTCGGGGAAAAGATGTTGGCCCAAGCCCCAAAGGTATGTGACAGGACAGGGTATATGAGAGTATACTGGATTCACTCAGAATAATAAACTGTTTTAATGTCTAGAGCACAATACAGCAATCTCAAGTGAACCAGATGGAGGAAAGTTTACAAGAAAAAATATTGAAGGCAAAAATTATACATTTTCTATCTTAAAAAGGAAGAGTGACAAAAGAAAAAGAAGCAAATGAGTGGATAAAACATACATGCATGAAGAATATTTTCACTATGCTCTAGATCTTAGCAACTAAAACACAGAGGTGCACATAGGGAAATGAAGAAAAAAAGCTCAGAAGCAGCAGGAGATAGGTATTATATAGCAAACAAAACAAGTTGAAAGTCTGTGTTTGTCATAATGCTATTGTACAAAAGCATGATAAATGACCTGAAGAGCAAGTAGAGATCTCTCATCATGGATTTGCCATGACACATCACCACCTTTGGCCTTGAATGCCTTCGTATGCTCCTCAATATGAGCCAGATCCTTATCTCTGTACCCAGCATTCACAACCAGGTATATGTGGTCATCCTTCACCTTAGTAATCACTGAATCATCAATTGCCCCTCCCTTTTCATTGGTGAAAACAGTCAATGTCCCGGTTCCGGGGGCAAGCCCAGCAACATCAGCAATGACTAGCTTCTCAAGAAATGAGACAGCATCCTTTCCCTTGAGGCTGAGCCCACACACGAGGGAAACATCAAATAGGCTACCATTCTGCCTACAGTTCAAGGTTGAGTCCATGATTGAGTCCTTGTATTGGATTGGCATGCTCCACCCAGCAAATGGAACCATCTTACCACCATTAGCAACATGGAAGTCATAAAGCACTGTCTTTTTTAGCTTAGCTTCTGAGGCAAAACATCAGCCTTCTTATCTCCATGGGCAAGATGGCGATTGATCAATTGCCCGAGTTGCTACAAGCCCCCCCCCCCCCCCCCCCCCCCTCTCATTTTCTAAGCAAAATATATCAAGTATTGACACACTGCATTGGTAAGGGTCGCAGGATTTAGTTTCATTGTAATGGAATCATGTCATTTCTAGTACAGGAGCTAGGAATAATGACTATGAAACAAGATCTCACGTTACTCTAATACTCTCCCTACCCAAAATGGGACAAAATTTCAATGTCAAAATTGAAGCAGGATATTTGGCGGCATTGCTGGCAGAGACAAAAAAAGGAGGCTAAGGGGGGTGTATTGGATGGTAAAGGATTTTGATAGACTTTTTTGTGATGAAAAAATCTTTGTGGTATTCAGTTAAGACTTTTTAATAATATAAAAAAAAATTGTGGTATTCAATTAGGACTATCATGACTTTTTAGAGAATGCAATGAAATTTAATGGAATTCAATTAGGATTATCATGACTTTTTAAAGAGGCCAATGAAATTCGGTGGTATTCAATTGAGATTTTTTATAACTTAAAAAAAGTCTCCTGATATTCAAAAATATACAGATTTTAAAAGATTATTTTGCATGGTGGATTTCGTGGGACTTTTTAGTGTAAAATATAAAGATCAGACCCATTCAACAATCTCACCCAAACCCTCAAGACTTCACAGACTTTTTTTTCTTGCCATTGCAGCAGTGTCATACTCACCAAGTAATTTCTTCTTTTTTTCTTTTCCCAATTGTTTTTCTTGATACATTCTTTCTACGTTGAATATACTTGGATGACAACATTGTAAATATGTGTGTGTACATTTTTTATGTACATTACCTCTCCAAACACTATAATAACCAAACTTGATCTTCCCATCTTTTTATTTCATAATCTTCCACAACAGTTTTTGGTCAAATGTGATCTTTTCATTTTTTTACAAACTTTTTGTATTTACTAATTTAATTAATATAATAAATTTATCTTTTTTCAATTTTTAATTATTTTTTATTCATTACTCTCTTTTTTATTTTATAAATATAATAGTTTTCTTAACGGGTTTCATTTATATTTTTTTGTTTCTATAAATTTTCAGGCTGTAAATTTTTTTAATTTTATTTTTGATAAATATAATAACATTTCTTAACAAGTTTCATTCATATTTTTTATTTCTATAATTTTAGGATATAAAATTCTTTCTTTAAT
Organism: Glycyrrhiza uralensis; assembly: GCA_030159175.1. Taxonomy (NCBI): domain Eukaryota; kingdom Viridiplantae; phylum Streptophyta; class Magnoliopsida; order Fabales; family Fabaceae; genus Glycyrrhiza; species Glycyrrhiza uralensis. The sequence continues at coordinate 59,089,335 of BRZY01000001.1, read as the reverse complement.
TTAATTTTTGATAAATAAAAAATATTTTTTACTGGTTTCTCATTTATTTTTATAATTTTATTATTACTATAGACCAAAAAACTATTATATATATATTACGTGGTGTGCTTCATACAAGAAGTATTTGTGTTAGCATGTGCAACACTACATAATTCTCTTCGCAAAAAATGTCACTCAGATGAATTGCCAATTGAACCAGTAGACGAATTTTTACCTTCCGTATTACCAGTTAACAAATATTATAATTTTGAGCCAACAGACGAATCTTCATCTTCAATATTTCCTTGAGTATTACCGGCTAGTAAGACTTATGTGGATAATTATTACTTAGAAGGAGATAAGATACAACCAAGTTCTTTATTTTCATTTTTATTGACTCTTATAACTTTGAAAGTTTGTTAAAAATCCTTGAGATTCTTTATAAATCCATAAAGTCATTTCAAATCTTATAAATTCTTATGATATATAAATCTTTTAAAATCCACAAGATTTTTTTAAAATCCACAAGACTCTTAAAAAAAATCTGAAAGTTATTATATTCCTACAAAGTCTTTTAAAATCTTAATCCAATAAACCCTCCTAATTCTCACTGACTAGGGGCCAGATTAAAAAATAAGTGATTTTTATATAAAATAATTTAGTGATTATTTTTTAGAGATTTTTAATCTTCTCTCTCTTCATTAAAATCTGATTAATTCTGAAAAACAACTCCAAAGAGCTTTTTATTTTAATCAGAATTTTTGATTATTTTTAGATTTTGATTATTTTTAAAAGTTAAAACAAACAGATAAAAAATCATTAAAAGTAATTATTTCTTTAAAAAAAATATTTTTTTTAAAAAATAATCAATAACAAACAGACTCTAGATTCCTAAAACGCGAGTAATTCTCGTTCTTCTCTTAAATCAGATGTGATCAAACAACAAAACAAACTCCCATAAGGCATTCGTACGTCACACTCCAAAGAAAAAGCATCACAGAAAATCTGAATCCAGGACATTTTGCATACAAAGAAAATTGAATCAACACATCACTGTAATGCGGCAAACGAAATATGGAATGGAGAATAAATCATATATGATATAATAATAAAAATGATAAAATAACAACAATAATATGAGGTTTTTGTCACCACCCACAACACACCACGTACCCAGAATCAAACGAAAAAAAAAACAAATTTTTATCTTCTGTCTAGATCTAATCGTAAGGTCATCAAAACAAAGAAAAGAGAAGGGTAGGCCAACGGGGGTTGGCACGACTGGCTAAGGATCTGAATTTGAGTCTCACCCCCCATGTGACGGATTCGAATCCCTGTAACGCTAGTAAAGTCTCCCTTGGTGGATATACCTCCTCAGAGGAGATCCCTCTGGCGCTATGAGCTAGGCTCTGGCGGGCCTCTGCTGGTCCACAGTTCGGTTAGTAACCAGGGTCAAACTGGGCACTACAATTGGCCTTCGGGCCCTCCACCTAAACGATGGTCGGTCAGTGTTTGGTCTGCGGATCCCCGGCATGCCATTGGCTCCCTGTCCGCTGGTTTGGGGGTGCTTTCTCCCCTCTCCAGCATTTTTTCCCGTTCATCAAAAAAAGAGAAGGGTAGAGCACTGACAGAGATAGGATTGTGGTGTGTTAAAATTCGGCATGAGCAACCCCTCAAAATCGACTTGAAAAGTTGAGACATGTTAGAATTAGTGGGTCTAACTCATCCCTACAAAATCGGCTTATAAGGTGAGAGTTGTCCTTCCATTATATACTCTTGTATTACTTTATCTCTAGGCAATACGAGACTTGGATTTTTCCCAATGTTGACAATGAAGCAAATCAGGGAGCCCAAATGAGCATCGACACAATGGAGAAGGCTCCGGCACAATGGAGAAGGCTCTGTACATTTTATGTATGTATAGTTAGGGGTGGGAATAAGCCAGGTTGCCCGACGGGAGCCTATGACTTGACCTATTTAAGGTCTGGCCTAGGCTCGAGTTTTTTAAAAAGTCTATTTAGTTAGATAGGTCAGGCTTAGGCTTATAAAAAAGCCTATTAAGCCCAGCAGGGCGACCTATATATATATAATATAATAATAAAATATAATAAAACATAGACCTATTTATTTATTTATTTATTTGTGAAGGCCTAGAGACTTTTATATCAGCAGAGGTCTACTGACCTCTTTACCATTAGAGGCCTACAAGCTTATTTATAAGTAAAGGCCTAATAGGTGGAGGCCTATTTAAAAGTTTTACTGAAATATAGGTCTTTAAACAGACTTGTAAGCCAGACTTTAAAATAGGTCAAATCAAGCCTTAAAATAGGTCAGATCAGACCTTAAAAATTGGCCTATATCAGGCTAGTAGGCCAGACTCAAGTCTTAAGATTTCAAAGTAAATCAGACCTAGACCTTACAAAGTCTGGCCTAGCCTGACTTATTCCCACCGCTGTGTATAGTGGATGAAACAAGAGGCTCACTTATCTATTGCACTTGTACTTAAATATAAAAATATAATACAATATATTTTTTAAATAAAAGAAAAATTTAAAAAAAAAAGACAAGAGGATCACCTCATCTTGAGTGAGTGTAGTGGCCAATGGGAATATTGATAATACCCCAAATCGATAGAGTCGATAATACCCCATCCTTAGGGAATGGTGGAAGGCATTACCAGACGAGCTGAGTTACCCCTTCCTCATTTGTGGCTCAATCTCTATACTTGAGGTATCCAACGGTTCAGGTACCATGTTTGGCTGTTTGCCGATGATTTTGTCCCAGGTTACTGTAACCAATGGGATCCACTGTGATTGAGTAACCACACTGACCAGTGACCAGTGTGGCACACAATGACACAATCATATTTGTAATACACTCTTTAATACTTTCCTCTCAACATTATAATTTATTTATAATTAATAGAAATTTATCATAATATTATATGGGTTTTATTGAATCTATTTTCAAAGTCGTGGAACAAACAAGAAATTTAATCACCATTTAGGTGAGATGATACAGATCTTTATTAGGTAAATGAGAGATCTTTAGCTAGCTTGAAATGATTAGTCCTCACATGCATGGTATTATATCATAATTTATTTAATTATGATATATAATAATTTTGTTAATTTGTGCTATTCAATAGTTTGGTCAGAGAATAAATTTAAAGAGGTTCAAAAAAAAATAATTGTAAATGTGTTTTAAGATAATTCTTTTTAATACTATTATTATACTTGACGTTAAAATAATAATATTTAATTATTATTGATTCAACCACAATTGAACCATTAAAGAGTGTCGCAACCTATCCGGTTTAAATAACCTTGTTATTCTATGAGCTGATTTTACTACTATATGCTGATTCAACACTAATCGCTCCGAATTTAAAAAATGATACCCTCAAAATCATTTGATTATTGTTCTCTTAACATTTTTTCTACAAAAATAATAAATAACCAATTTGTAGTGAATTTTTTTTTAAAAAAACTCATTTTTGAGTCAAAGCAAGACTACTGAATTTATCTTGTAGCGTAGTATAATAAATCGCAAATAAAATTTTAACAATTTCAACGTACAAAAACTTCTCTAAATAGATGATGCAATAGTAAAAGGGATGGTTAATATTAATAAGTTATATACATGCATAAGGAAAGAAAAACAAATAAGATCTAAAAAGAATCTCTAGAAATTATTCTATATAACAAGTAGAATCTCACATATTAGTTTCCATCTAAAAATGGAGCCGCTCCTGCGGCACATGCTTAAGGCAACCACGGACTTGAATCCCTAACTCTTGCAATTTCAGGGTCAACATTTCCTCATTTTCTTCCCCGCTATTTGTTATGTTTCCTACACTGGTCAGCTTTGGCTTTTCAATATCGTGGTTTTCATCAAGCTCTACTTTGGCAAGGCTCTTCAGTGGCATCTCTATGTGCTCTCGACGCCTTTTTGCAGCACATTTCAACCAGCATCTCTTCTTGAATCTATTTTCTTGGAAGTCTTTCAGATACTTTTGATACTTTTCTTCTTTTTTTCTTCTTTTTTCTTCTTGGATAGACTTCAGATACTCTTCTTGTATCCATTGGCGTCTTGTAAATTCAATATGGTAGTGCTCTATATTCTGTGAGCTAGTTGTGTCCGCTAATTCAGCATTAATCGCTTGAATCTCTATTGCCAACTCTTGCAATTTCAGGGTCAACATTTCCTCATTTTCTTCCTTGCTATTTGTTATGTTTCCTACCCTGGTCAGCTTTGGCTTTTCAATACCGTGGTTTTCATCAAGCTCTACTTTGGCAAGGCCTTTCTGCATCTCTACCTGCTTTCGACGCCTTTTTAAAGCACATTTCAACTTGTATGTCTCTGTTAGGTATTCTCTCACCCAGAATACTTTTCTGCGAAGCTGCCTTTTTCTTCTGGACTCTAACCATTAAATTCATAAAAATGCAAGTAAAGAGACAATGGCATTAGACAGTAGTGTTATAAAATTTCAGACCAATCATCGACTCAATCAAAACAATAGGTCAAGGAGTCATTGGTTGAACTAGTTAATCACCAAACAACACACATATATTATAAAAGGCATTTTAATGCTATCAGCCAAGGCACACAATGTTTAAAATGCATTGAATAAGACTACATTTATAAAGGCATTTTAATGCTATCATACTATGGATGATGGAAACTCCACATTTCACCACTCAATGTTTAAAATGCATTGAATAAGACTACTACATCATTCACCAATCACCAAGACAACAATGGCAGCTAACATATTCATATCAATGTATACCAAAATGAGAACAAGGACAGGGAACAAAATTGGCATAAAATAAAACCACAAGATGAAGAAGTAGCCTTAAATACAATAAAATCAAATGAATAAATCACTTGTATGCTATATATGATTACCACTTGATTCGAGTAGTAAGGAGTCAAGTTCCTATTTCGAGAGTTCGAATAGCTTAGCCCCCATTAGGCATGATAACATAGTTGTTCTATTATCAAAAGCAAATTAGTATTTGACCATGTATTTTCTCTAGCTGATGGAATACACATTAACTATAGACAAAAAGGCCATCATCCAGGTTCTTATTAAGCACAGGAACTTACATAAGTATGAATAATGCTTATTTGTACGAAAAGCAATAAGTACTTCATAGCTTTAGACGTTTTCTATTAAGGTCCTGGTTGGATAAATTTTCTCATAAACACTTCTAACATTATTTTTTAACTAATAATAATTTCTCATGTAAGTTAAAACTAACTTTTACACTTCACATTTTTCAAAAGATATATTTTTTAAGATTTCCATAAACACCTATCTATTTATTAACAACTATCTATTTAACAATTTGTCCACAAGCATCTAACTTCTCCATAATAACTTCTCCGTGAGTTAAAAGTCGAGCTTCTACATCCAAACATTACCTAATTGTTGCATTCCGTCTTGCATTATATTAATAAAGGTTTTAAATTGTAATTTAAAACCTAATTTGCCTATTTATTATTATACTGAAAAATTACAGAGTGAAACGTAGTATACCAATTTCGACGGGGGCCGGTGCGGACTTGACATCGAGGTCAAGGTGGCCTCGTTCTTGACGCCCTTTCAGGATTCGCTCGATCGCCCCAAACAACTCAGGAATCAAACGGCTTCTTCTTTCGACGTCGTTGTAGTCGGAGAGGAGCTTGAGGCACTTATCCCGGCAATCAAAGTAGTTCCGACCGACGACGTCCAAGGCGGCGCAGTTTGCGCCAACGACGTCCCACCGCTGGTACCACGATAGCTGTCTGATAATGTTGTCGGCTTCCAAGTCCGCGACCTCGTTCAAAAGAATCAGCGATTCCATTACGCTCCACTCCGGTTCCTCTTGTGATCGCGTCCATCGAGTTCGACCACTGTTTTCCTTCATCATCGCCGACGAAGCAGAAAGAGAGCACATCGCATGCATATACCCTAAAGGAACAAAACCCTTGATATTTATAGTGTTTCAGTTATTGCTAAAACGCCACCGTGTAGTTGATCCTTTTGTTTCGCATAATCAGCAAAACTACATGGATAACCAAAAAGTTGATAAAATTTTTGAACGACATTGTGAATATTTGGTGGATCCCATATCTCTCGAAAAGATACATAATGATTAAGATTTGATAAAATATTTTGTTATAATACTATTTTCTGTCATGTTATTATTTTTGTTAAGACGAAATCTCTATCATAATATAGATTATGATTAACTCACCTAGTGATAAAATCTCTACTATATTCAAATTAGGATTAGCTTTTTTAGTAGTCAAATATATCGATCTCATTGTACTATACTACTATGTACATGATTTTTTGCATCCCGAATAATAGCAATAAAATATTTTTGAGTAAAATACACTCTCTTCTCTTAAGAGATATCAATATTACACTTTTCTCTTTTTTTATTTGAAAACACACACTCTCTTCTCCCGAGAGATAATAATATTTCACTTTCCTCCCTTCTTGTTTGAAAATATGCACTCCCTTTCCTTTAAGGATAAAATATGATATACTTTTCTCCATTTTTGTAATTTTTCATTAACGTAAAAGTTAGCCTCTGTTAAAATATTTTTTATTACTATAATATCTTTTTATTTTTTATTTCATTTCTATTTTTGCCTTATTTCCTTTTCCATTCCAATTTCTGATTCCTGAAATTAGAATCACTATTTCACTGCCGTTCACCACCACATTCCACCAACAATGGTTTCGATTTGGTTTTAGTGGAATGTGACGGTGAACGGCAGTGAAACGATCTGATTTCATAAGTCAAAAATTGGAATGAGAAAGAAAATGAAGTCAAAACGGAAATGAAATGAAATATAGAAGGTTATTATGGTAATAAAAAAATATTTTAATGGAGACTAACTTTTACATTAACGAAAAATTATAAAAATGGAGAAAAGTGTCTCATATTTTATCTTTGAAGGGAAGAGAGCGTGTGTTTTTAAACAAGATGGGAGGGGAGTATAATATTGATATCTCTCAAGGGAGAGGAGTGTATGTTTTCAAACAAAAAGAGAGAAGAGTGTAATATTAATATCTCTTAAGAAAAAAGAGTATATTTTACTCAATATTTTTTTGTTCTTTCTTTTAGCAATAAAACTTAAAGTAGCGTATGAAAAAATTCTAAAAAGTACAAATTGCTACTGCATACCTCTACTATTATTATTATTACTAATACTAGACGATAGACAAACATTTTTTTTTATAACAAAGGAGAAGACAGAAAGGCCCTTTCACATTTTTTTTATTTTTATTCAAGACATAAAATTATATATTGATATGTAAGTTTAAATTTTTTTATAACAAAATGATTTCATTTATAATTATATGGGTTAACATATTTTTTTAAATCTACATGTAAAAGAGGGCCTAGTAGTTATTAGTGGTTATAGGGATAAAATAAGGCTATGTTTGACAAGCCTCATCTGCTAGCGGGTAGCGAATTTAACTAGCAGTTAGCGGATTTAAAAAAATAGAAGTATTTGGTAACGAGTTGCATTTAACATTTTTTTCAGTAGCGTTTAATGTTTTTTCAGACGCTACTTGAAGTAGTATTTGAGCTTATACCAGATAGCGTATGATTTTTCTCTCTCATTTTTACCCTCATCATTTTTATTAAATTTTTTCCCTATCCTCTCTTAAATAAAATAAAAGATTATAATAATAATTATTATTATTATTATAAATAAATAAATTATTTTAATCATAATAAATAAACAAGTAAACTAATACAACTATAAATAAAATAAAATAAATTTAAATATAATGCTTTTAACCATTGAAAATTATTTTAATGAGGTAACAACAGATAATAAGTAAAAAAATAAATAATATCATTAAGATTTAAATTTTAAAATTTTAACTTCTAAATACAATAATAATTAGTTTATTATTTATAAATATTTTACCATATTTATTATAATATTGATTAAAGAAATATAGGCAATAATTAAATATATCGTTTTATGTCATTTTACATTTATCAGCTAGTTTAATCTCTAATTTTACCAAACACTTTAAATTCAATTTGGTAGTTTATCTGCTATAAGCTAATCCGCTATCCGCTACCAGATCCGCAATCCGCTAGCTTATCTGCTATCCTCTATAAGCTATCTGCTATCCGCTACTTTTTGCCAAACAAAGTCTAAGACAAAAATTGTATACACTAAAAAAGGATATTCCCTTTACAACTAAAGGAACACAATTCAGACACATCAATTGAAAATTTGATAGAGGTGGGTTGGGTTTAACCCATTTGGGGAACCCAAAACCTTTGGACACGTCAATTTTAGTACAAATGTTTCTTTTTTCAAAACCCAGCCTGGACAAGACCAGCTGCTTCGAGGAGGACCTGGGTCAAGGATGACAAAGCACATCACTCCAATGTTAGGAACAACGACAGAGCAAACAACAACATCGACAAATATAACCAGAAGCAGGGAAGAGGAAGAGATGTGCAACAGTGGTTGTTATGAAGGATTTTGAACTACTAGCATAGTGACTCATGTCATGCACGGGACATATAATGTGTATTAATTATTTATTTAATTCTTAACTTTAAAGTAGAGTACAATGAGTTTTTTTTATAAATTATAGCTGAAATAGTTAAATAGTTATTATGAATAGGCATGTCAAAAACTCAAACCGCCCATAATCACCCGAACCAGCCCCAACTTTGATGGGTCCAACACGCTTTTGACGGGGTTTGTAATGAAGTTGGGTTTTCCACTTTTTATGGCTTTAATGAGTTGCTCTTTCTTTTTTTTTGGTCAATAAATTTTTGTTTGGTCAATATGAGTTGCTCCTTCATGCATATATACAAGGAAGGAAATTGGTAAATACACCCCAGTTTTTTAGCCATACACCTCACATTAATGTGAAAATTTCAAAAATACCCTCCAATTTTGCGTATATTCCAGAAACTGGAGTTTCCGGATTGCAATTTTTTGAATTCTGGATTTGTATTCTGGAAAATTCAGTCAAATTTGCACCAGTTTTCGGAATACAATTACAAAATTGTATTCCGGAAACTCTAGTCTTCATACAATTTGTATTCCGGAAACTCCAGTTTCCGAAATGCAATTTTGTTTTCCAGAAACTCCAATTTCCAGAAATAATGCAAAATTTGAGGATATTTTTGAAATTTTAACATTAATGTGGGGTGTATGAATAAAAAGCGTGGGGTGATATTTACCAATTTCCTACAAGGAATTAAGGAAAATAGATGCAAAACGTTTTTGTGTACAAATTTGATTTGGCCCAATTCTTGTGTCTAGTATGGCCTGCAGTTGGATGGCCCAAATTGACGTTCTTGTATATGAGAAGCACAAAATTGTATCTTGACAAAAAAAACCCAAAATTATATGGACCAAAATTTTAGTTTGAGTCCTCCCACGGTAGCTCATACTGTTAAAGCACTGGGAGGACATGGTTTGATGAAGTAAACAGAAATAATATAATATCAAAACAGATTGAAGTGAATGCAATATTTCAAGCCATGAAAGATGCAATCAGGCAAAAAGAATGCAACAAAGGTCGAATCAGTCAGCATTAGGTACGAAAAAAAAGGGGGTTGGGTCCTGCCATCCTAGTTGGATGAGTTACCATTAGCTTATCTAAGGCTATCTTTAACGGTGGGTGCTTAGTATCTTTTTTGGTTAAGCACCGTGCTTACACCGTTGGAGTTCTGACAGTTTGAGTTCTTAATAGGAGGTGGTCCCTGCACAAGCACCGGTGCTTACACTATATGTGTGGGTCCGGTTGCATTTTATAAATAAAAATGAGTGATGTGTGGTTATTTGTGGGGTCCATTTAAGAATTTTTTTGAAAGTGCTGGATTGGAGGGGTTAAGTATTTATTGAGTGCTTGTATTGGAAAATGTAAAAATAAGTGATGTGGCTATGTAAGGCCCATTTAAGAACCCAAAATGGGTTCGCCCTTGGAGATGCCCTAACACCACAAAGTATCCCAAAAAAAAAAAAATCTAACACCACAAAGTGATCCGGTGTTGCTTTTCAATTATCTATTTAAAAGAAAACGTTGCACCTTGGATTGTAATTTGTAACGCTCTATCGTATAAATTAATAACATATATAAGGGGACAAGTGTCTCTTACTTGGTGCACCCTCTTACTTTTGTAGAAACTTCTAGCCAGTGACTCAACTCATCTTTAATTTGTATTTTTTTTTTTTTGTGAATCTAGCGATATGTTACCTAAATCTATGTGATTGAGTGGTAAATCACATGTTGCAGTACTGTAATGTACTAATCAATCTGTAAATGGCAAGTATATTTCACCTAACCAAGATTCCCTAATGACTGATTTCACCGTTTGGGAACAGCAAATTAAAATGTCCACAGATACACATGGAATTTAAAATCCACAAATCTTTTCTTCTATTTTGTATACCCTTCACGGATCGCTCAACATGACCCGATTTATTGGAAGCCAAATTAATATAGCAAGTGTTTCAGTTTCAGACGTTATGATCTGATGTGATGTTATGGGAGTTGCTATGAAATTAATATATAGATTACTTTGTTTGGACTCAGGCCCCTTTAATTAATTCAACAACCTGGTGGGGACCATCAACCTGGATCAGGTGGTGATGGCCAAATTCAACTGCAAGAAGATGGTGTTCTCATCCTCGCCCACCGGGTATTGAGGACTCCAAGTTGCACGCAGGCCATGAATCCTTATGGACGAACCAATAAGTAAGGGAATGAAATAGGACACATGTTTCTTTCATCAGAGAGGACAAACTACCCACGCATGCATTAGGGAATATTCAATGAAAAAGTATTTGAAAACACGATCAGCAAAGTCTTGGTATCAGATTCAACATTTTCCACAGATAAACGAATTACTAGAACAATTACATTATAACCGGCTTAAACTCGTGTTTAATTAATAGAAACATATGGACTAAATTAGAACATGTTATGCAGGTTGATGAGTGCATTCTCTGGTTAAGCATTATATTCATCACCATCTTGTGTACACCCCAGCCAACCATTGTGAGATGGTCATCAACACCTCCAGTGTCAGATGAAGTGAGACTCCAGTGGAAAGGATTTTGCGCTCTTATTGCAAATGCATATTTTATGAAGGGAATGGCTTGGTGAGATGCCATGTTTGCATATTTGGTTTTTTTAAATTTCTTTTTTTTTTTAACATGCCATGCCCATCCGAGAAAATCCTACAGGAAGTTCACAGTATTGCTTACTTTGTGTTTATTGAAGGCTTCCTGTAAAGACTCTTTGGCTGTTGCAGGTGGTGAGTCCACAGTGGCCGAAAGTATAGAGCATGAGATGAAGAACGTGCCAGATAGAAGATTAAAAGGGAAAGCAAAGGACAAAAAAACCTAAAAAGCCATGTATTTTTCGTTCATTGAATGTGTCATGGAATTCCATTTAGTACATCTTAACAAGCGTTATATGTATAATGCCTTTACGTCTTACCCTCATGTACAGTACAAAATTAGGGGGAGATTAATCATCAGTTTATCCAAGCAACACAAAGGATGGTTTCATTCGTTGATTGTTGTATTTTATCTTTAAGCCTTTATTTATATAACATTTTCGGTTCATCTTAAACGATTCACTTAGCAATAATTTTTTCTCCTGCCTACGTAAACTGATGAAACATGACACGATGAAATTCAAAAAATTTCTAATACCACTAGTGTATAATAAGAATATACGATACATTCAACATATTTCTAATTAATAATACCAGACATAAACATACAGGGGTGCAAGTGTATATTACAGTTAGTATCTCAGCTTTAGGGAGAGACGAAGAAAGCTCCAATCCTCACCCACTCGAAAAGGAAAAACAAATTTAAAGTCTAGCCATGGTCAAAAAGAACAAATTTTTTAAAAGAGTGGTCAAAATTGAGCTCCAATAGCCATGGTCTTAATTTAGAAATTATCACAAATCTGAAGAAGCAACAAATTCACTAGCATCTTTGAGTATTCTCTTTGCACGCCAATAGACAGCAGTAGCCTTTTCTGATGTACCCATCTGCATGATCGACCCCAAGAAAATAAACGTATAAGATGCATTATTTGATTTGGATGATAAATTATCCATTACACAAAAATACAAAATAAAATCCAGCAAATAATTTAAAAAGAAATAGAAGACCGACTGAAGACAGGTATTTTGTCAGTTTCAGCAGCAGTCATGCCACAATAATGGGGGAACAAAAAATCTTACCTTGGTCTCCATGCGATAGTAATCTTGCCACAAGCTAACATTTTGGTCATAAGTTGCAAGTGCAGATTCATATAACTTCCTGGCATTTCTGAGACTATTTTTATCTCCTATCGATGCAAGGTTTGTTTCCAGCTCAATGCACTTTCTATATAATGCAAGGCCGGGATGTGGTAAAGCTAGAAATCTGCAATGACAAACCAGTTGAGGAATTATTATGGACACAAGATAGAAAATCACCCATGGAACATATTTTGGCAAACAACACCCTGCACTAATTCCACAGCACACACCGTTTATAGATATCTCTGGCTTGCTGAATTCCATCTTTTTGAAGTATAAAACTTGTAATGGCAGAAGAAAGGGAAAATCCATCTTCACTGCCACCATCTCTAGCCAAAGAAACAACAGAAATCTCCACCAGTTTATCAAAATACTGTCTTTGATTTGCATAGAATTTAAGGGCCTGCATTGAGTGACAGAAAGATGAACTGATTTAACAATTTCGTGCTTTAAATAGAATACAAAAAAGTTTAGGTGAAGGAAACATCAATTCAAGCTGAGCTGAATAAAGGTCTTGTTTGGATGCAAAAGCTATAGTTTTTAACTTATGGAGAAGTTAGTCTTACTTTACACTCTTAATTTTCTCATTTATGCTAAAGACGCACAAGTTAAATAGCCATTAATAAATAGATAGGTGCTCATGGAGAAGTTAAAAAAGATAGTTTTTGAAAAATGTGAAGAGCAAAAGTTAATTTCAACTTCTATGAGAAGTTATTAGTTAAAAAACACATGTTAGAAGTGCTTATGGAGAGTTTGTCCAAACATGGCCAAAGACAAAATGCATGAACAGTTAATAACACAGAATGTCGTGGGTAATAGAAAAAGTTTCAGCATTAAGATGATGCATTCATCTCCAAATATCATACAAGGGAAAGCAGAAAGAAATTCAATGCTTATTGAAAAATAACCTATAAACATAAACATTCATTATAAGCCAGGAAATGCTAACAAGGAAAGCGCTAAAAAATCTAATGATCAAGGAATAAAGGGCAACTTGTCCTTTAAAGCTCCCGCCATGGCGGAATGTAGAGAAGGTTGGACACGTTACATATCTATTGTAGACAGCTTTACCTTTGCATTTGCAAAAAGCTGATTCCACAACTCAAACCCATGTCTCTAGGGTATACATAAAATATTTAATTTAATTTCCTTCCAATGATCAAGGAATAAACAAATAAACAAATAAACAAATATTTTATAAACGAAACCCTACAGGCTTCAGGTCAAAACTGATTTGATTGGAGCACATTTTATACTAGACATAGTACACTGAAAGGAACAATAATAAGAAATCAGTTGTGACAGCATACCTTTAGCCACAAGTTCTCTGATTTTGAAACACCAACTTTGGTCAAAATTTGTCTAAGGAGTTCAAAAAGGGATAGCAAATCAGCATCACTAGGTGAAGAACTTTTTGTGATGCATCTAATTTCTATAGTAATCCTTAATCCCCATAGCTGCACCGACTCTGCAAATTTTCCACTGCAGAGCTTTGCTGCCAGTTTCCTGGCCTCACTCAATTGTCTCAATTGCAAATGTAAAGACACGTGCTTGCAAGCAAGATCTTCAGTAACGCATCCCATGCTCTCAGCCCTTTCATATATTGACAGGAGTTGTGATATGTAGTTTACAGCATGACCTGATGACCCAGCTATATTGGTTTCTCCTTCTTTAGGAGCTGCAATACCCATTAGAAAATTTGCATACAAACTGAACATAGTTCCTGAAGGCACAGTTTTCAAAGCCTCCTCATAAACCTACACAACAGAACAGAACCCAAGGTTTCATTAGATCAATATAGGCACACAAGAAAGAAGAAGAAAAAAGCATTGAAAAATTCTGCAGTACTCTCTATCTAACCAGTATTATTCATAGACACGCGGGTATAGGAAAAATGGGATCACCATTAGTAACCTACACGATCATAATATGCTCAATTTTCCTAGTTTCAGATTAAAGCATTCATAAAATGCAGCCACCATAAAAACATTTACCCAGATATAATGCACCCTATGGGTTCAGTTATTCTTACTTCTAACATACTCATACCTGAATTGCCTTCTGCACCTGAGGAATTCTGATTTCTTCACTCATCTCGTGCACGTTTTCAATATTACATTCATGCCTTGCAAGCCAGTCCCAGAATTCTGGTTCTGTCGAAAAATCCCTCTTCATGTCATTCAGTATCTCCTCATACATACCTTCCTGATGTGATAAGTTTGTACCCTCCAATATTTCAAAAAACCGCTTCCTAAGACTGAGACTTGAAGGGATAGCCTCAACTGCTCCACTGTAGACAGTTCGGAAAATGTTCATACCATATTCCGCGAATAACTCCCCGCTCTTCTCCGATTCATCGCTTTCAACATTTGGTCCATTGTTATTCTCTTTGTCATCAAGAGACATAAACAACTCTTTGTTTTCATCCCTCCATTGTTTTTCATCAGCAGTTCTAGGATCACGGGTCAGAGTTCCTTCATCCTCGCCTAAAGCAACCTTCCGGGCCATTAACTTGTTAATGTATGTAAGTTCCATCCGAAGATACTCTACCCAAAGGTCTCCTGAATTTGGGAGAACTCTAAGACCTTCCTGCATCAAAGCACGAGCAGCCGCAACATTCAAGTTATGATCAAATTCCCAAGCCGCAGCATAAATCCAAACTCCCGGAACCTTTGGGTGAAACCTAATAAGTTTTGCCAGTGCCTGCAAATTCAAAAGGAAAACGTTCACAGGCATTAAAAAATAAAAATAGAAAATAAAAATCCTAATAACAAAGTAACACTGCCACAGCATACATGTAGTGTGTATTTGGTTCTAAAGGTGGCGAAAATTGATCTTGATTGAATTTTATTTTGTAAAATTGATTTTGGTTAAAAGTGAGTTGAATGTAACGTATGGATAAATTTACGAAAAAGTGATTTTTATCAATCATGTCATTTGGATAGTTTGGCTTAAAATTGCTTTTGTGTGTGCAATTACATGGAGTAGCTTCAGTCTGAAAGCTAGAATCAATTTCACCCACACGTGAAAGCTACTAACTTCAGTTTCAAATCAACTTTCACCCCAAAATCGCGTTGGGAAAAATGGAGCTAAACAATGACAAATCCCGGAGTCCGCGAACGCACGTTTCCACCCTCCCACTGAGTTTCCAAACATACGTGATCCGTTCTCTTCAAAATCACATTCACGAGTTAGCTAGGGTTTCTAGGTTACCTTTTTCATTCTGCCATTTTTTCTCTGCCTGCAAAACTCAAGGTAGCGAAACCAGAGATCGATATCGCCCTTGTAACGCTTCAAAGCGAGTTCGTAAATGTCGATGATCCTGAGCAAGCCAGCGACATCGGACTTGGATTTCCTCAAGTTCTTATTGCCTTGCTTCTTCAACTCACGCGCCGCCGATTTCTTGCGGAGCCTGCGGAGGGCGTCGAGCTGAGTCTCGTACTCCACGTAGGACAAGAAGTCCTGCTTCAGAGGACACGGCCTCTTTAGCCTGTACTCGAATTTTCGCCTCTGTTTCACGATCTCCGCTATCTCACGCCGGCTGAAGAGCCCGCGTTGCTCGAGATCGTCGAGCTCGTCGAGCATGCGCTCCAATTTGTACTGCACTACGTCCGCCATGTCTCGGGGTTACGACCACCGTCAACGGAGGCAACTGTGGTGGAGCGCCGAAACGATAGATACCTTCAAAACTCAACCCGGAAAAACTCTGTCGCTTAAGGTTGAGGTTGATGTTGGAGGTCGAGGTTGAAGAAGGGTTTTGATTTAGTTGGGCCTCTATTAATGAAGGCCCATAATATAGCCCAATAAGCCCAATCCAGAACCTTACTTATCAAGTTGGACCTTCCTGGGCTTTAGCTGTGGCTAATGTTGCTCTTAGCCTTGTGACAAATATCAGACCAATCTGGACCCAAAAAAAAATCTGACAAAAAAAAGCCTTGTGAAAAAAATACAAAGACCGATGCTATCGTAGTTCTCTCGTCTTCCACAGCGACCAAGGGTTTTTCTAACTACACATACACTAATTTCTTCTCACGCATACCTTAAAATAAAAATAGACCAAAATACCCATTTTATTTAAAAAACCCTCAAAACCCTTTATCTCCCCCTTACTCTGCACATTTCCGCAATGAAGCCCCACTTCCGCAACACATCCCTCACTTTGCACACACACATTGAAATTTCCCTCTCCTCAACTTCAGAGATCCCTCACTGGCTCACTCTGCACACACACATCGCGCGGTGGTCCTCGGAGCATCACCGTCGTCGTCATCGAGAAAGGTAAGCGTCGCGCTATTCTTTTTTTTTCCTTCTATTTTGTTGACTGTTACGGAAGTAACAGTTCCATAATTATCATTTGATAGTTACGGAACTATTAGTTCCGTTAGTGTTTTTTTTTTTGAAAAATAACATAGGAAGAAGGGCAAGGAAGGCCTGGGCAATGATGAAGGTGAACAGAAGGTTCCATCTTCGTCTGTTTCTCACATTGGGTAATGCGGGTGGCGGTTCCGGTGGGTGGGTTGATGTGGTCCAGTGGAAGATCTTCTCCTCTTTCCCTTCTCCGATCGGCTATCCTCCATCCGTTGATGGCGGCCAGCGACACAGCGACGATGGAACTCAGCACCTGTGCAAGGGATTTGGATTCCTTGCTGTAGCTTCTTTCTCTCTCTCTCTCTCTCTCTATTTTTATTTTATTTTTTCTAATAAAGTAAATCAATGGCTATGATAATAGATAAAACAAATCCAATGGCTAATATTACACCAACAGCAGCAACAACACCAAAAAATTACAGCAGACAATCCAGGTCGCTGTGCAAGTTGGTTACAATGATATGGGTGGGGTAATATTTAGGTGTGGGAAGGTGTAGGATAGTGTGTACGTAAGCCGTTGGAATGTGTGAGATGTTAGAGGGTATGATTTGGTGTCTGAGGGTACATGGGTGAATGGTGTGTGTGGCAAATTTGGGACATTGGATTAGGTGGGGATGTGTGATCCTATGCATGAAGGCACACAATATGCGCTCATGCACCTTCATCGCTTCCATCCCTGACAACAACTTTCCACGTTTTCCTCCCTATGTGCGCAACCACTCATATTTTGTCAAATCACCACTACAACCAATATTGAATAGCTCTTGGACAGTTCATTGCCCTCCCCGAACTTGATCCCCAAAATTATGGCAACTATAATCTGCTCATGTGAAAAAATAAAAGTAAAGTAATTGCTCTGGAAAATATGGCAAACTGCACCTCTTCTGAGAAAATAAGCATTTATAAAGACTACTTGAAGAGAGGAATGTGGAGAATGGAGGAGAAAAAAATTCAACAATGGGGGAGAAGAAGGGCTTCTCGGCTGGGTGAGTGTGGAGGGGGAAGAAAGTGAGGGGGGTTTGGGATTTTATTCAAAAGCGTATTTTTGGGATTTAAAAAAAATTAAAAGTTAGTGTATGTGTGAGAAGTAGTTTGTGTATGTGCCAATATAAAATCCCAGCGACCAATTACTATTGGGTTTATCGACATTTATTGAGTAAATGGTCAAATTGCCCCCTGAAAGATATATATGGTGGCAAGTAGGTCTCTGAAAGACAGAAATAAAAAAACTCGTCCCTGAAAGATGTCTTCGGTTATCATATTAGTCCCTGAATGTCATTTCTATAATTTTTAGGGGTCATTCTCAAATTTTAAAAGTTTAAATGGGTTAAAAAATAATTAATTATTTTCTCACACAATCCCTCCTCCCCACCCCCTATCTCTCTCTCTCTCTCTCTCTCTCTCTCTCCACCGCCTCTTCTCTCTCACCCTCTTCCTCTTCTCTTCACCACCACCAACTCTCACAACTTCCTCTTCACCCTTCCCTCCCCCATCACCCTACCACCCCTTCAACCCTCCACCATCACCTTCTCACCCTTTTAATAACCCTCCACCACCACCTTCTCATTCTTTCAAATCTCCACCACCACCACTACTACATTTATTCCCTTCTCCTCCACCTCCTCGTGGACACCCTTCACCACCACCACCACCACCCCCCCCCCCCCACACAGTCCCCACTCACTTTGACACCCCCTCCCCTCATTCATGGCTTCTCCACCTCAAAGTCCATGCTAAATTGGGTAATTAATTAACATGCAAACACTCCCCTCCCCTCCCCTTGTTTCTCATAATTATGCATTGAATAGTGTAATATTAAATTAGATGAGGTTTGGATGATAAACTTAGGAATATGGCTCTGTTGCTATTGTATTGTATTAGGTGGTGGAGATGAAGAAACCAATAAAGGAGGGAAGAAGAAATTCATTATCAAAGATGAAGAACCACAACAGTAACAATTTCCTGGTTTTTCGTTTCCTACAATGTTTCTGTTTTATAGCTAGCAAATTGGCTTTAGCAGTTCAGCACATGTTTTTCTTTTTTGGCACCGAAAATCTGGTTTTTGTGTGGTGTAGATATTGGCAGACAGCAAGAGAGAGGAAAAGAGAGAACCCAATGAAGACCCCTCTTCCGTACATTATCATATTTGGTATGTCAACTCCTTTTGTAGTCTTGGCCATTGCTTTTGCTAATGGTTGGATTAAGGTACCTATTCGGTGATTGATATTTCAGACCATAGACAAACACAATACTTCCTTGTTTACTACTCGTGTTCACATGTTAATTCTCACGAATTTTAAGCACTTTAGTTCTTAAAAAAAGTGAGTGGGGACTATGTGGGGGTGGAGAAAATCGACGAGGTGGTGGTGGTGGTGGAGATTTGAAAGAATGGGAAGATGGTGGTGGAGGGTTATTAAAAGGGTGGGAAGGTGATGGTGGAGGGTTGAAGGGGTGGTAGGGTGATGGGGGAGGGAAGGGTGAAGAGGAAGTTGTGAGAGTTGGTGGTGGTGAAGAGAAGAGGAAGAGGGTGAGAGAGAAGAGTGAGAGGGCGGTGGAAAGGGGAGGGGGGGGGGGAGAGGGGGAGAGAGAGAGAGAGAGAGAGGGGCGAGGAGGAGGGATTGTATGAAGAAAGAATTAATTATTTTTTTAACCCATCTAAAATCTTAAAATTTGAAAATGACCCCTAAAAATGATAGAAATGACATTCAGGGACCAATATGACAACCGAAGACATCTTTCAGGGATCGGTTTTTTTATTTCTGTCTTTCAGGGACGTACTTGCCACCGTATATATCTTTCAGGGGGCAATTTGACCATTTACTCGACATTTATTCATTTGATTATTGTGTAATCACTTAGCAACCTTTTAACATTCTGATCTCTATAGCACTAATTTTACTTTCTTGCTAATTTTTATCGTGTAGCATTCACTTCCATACAATGTTGAATGTCTTATCATTGTATGGTAAATTTTTCCTTTAAAAGCTTTTTTTTTTTTGTCAATATGAATAAGTTCATAAAAGCTTGAGTGATACTTTTCTATCACAAATCACATATGAAACATTGTTCCGTATCATCAATTCTACTTGGATTGGATAGTGTATTTGATATCTCTGTCTCCTCGTCGCGTATGATGGGCCAATGGTTCTTAAAATGTGAGACTTTACACACAACAACAACAACCAACCATTTTCTTGCTAAGTGGAATCGGTTACATGGATTAATCGACATCATAAAAGTCCTATCTTATGTTAGGTCCAAAGATAGGTCATTGACACTCTCAATGGTTTGATATATAGTTTTCTTTGATCTCCCTCTCCCTCTAGTCATTGGGGAGCCCTCTATTTGGTCTACCTTTTTTTTTATCGCGGCTTTTACATGTCTTTTTCTATACATTTTCAAACTGTATAAGATGAAATCCGATCATATTTTGTTCAATGTGGGTTGTCTAAATTTTTTTAATGATTGTATTTCTAATCTTATTTTGTTTGGATAGGCATATTTATAATCTTATATTGTCTTGTATAATCAATTATTCATCCTAACATTGTTTTCATATTTGTAATACTAAGTTTTTGTTATTATTATTATTATTTTGTCGTTTAATATTCATTTTTGTATAATATCACAAGTCTAGTAATTGTGTGATATTTTTTTTTCAGTTTATACAATATATAAAACAACTAAAAGATTGGATGTATGTAATGCATCACACCATTCCTTTCCTTTTTGCAATTTCACAAAATTGATTGATGATTTTTTATTATTAGCGCACCGACACTATTAGTATAAAACTAGATCTATTCCAGTGTGTATCGGGTCACGACTCACGAGCACGTTCAGAAAACACAGTACTTGAACCTAGTGTCTTCATTCACATACTTCTTCCTAAAGATGCTGTTTTTAGTTATACATTTCAATTTCAATTAGGAGTTTTCGGTAAGGCTTTGTAATTTAATTAATCGCCTAAATAATTTTGTGGTTAATGTGATATAGATATTTTTTATTTTAGCCTAAAAACTGAATAAATTTGTCAATTAAATTGGAATAATGACAGTTCATACTCAATACATATGCAGATACAACCTCACTCATCATCCATTTTAAAAAATTGAGAATTACAATTAAACAACTCCTCGAAGCTCAAGGTGAGCTGTGGATACTGGATGGTAAATTTCCCGCGCGAGTATTATACTAATCAACACAAGAAGTACTCAGATTAACATGATGCCACCCTCTCGTGACATGATGCCATGCTATAGGAATAGGATCATCCATCCATCCATTAATTAAATAATTAAGTTAGAAAGGCCTTGTGTGACGACCACGTGCCCTGCCACACAGAAGTGCATTCTTTGGGACCGGATATTCGTCCCTCCATGAATTCGAAGGGGTAAATACCCGAAGATAGAATTGCTGCCCCAAATATTGCCTCCCCCAATTCTCAGACCTTATATTCCACATTCCCACATTGTCCAGAGCCATGTATATTGCAGTCCATGACCGTGGGTACACCTGAGAGTAGTTCAATTACGATTTAATTAATTAATTAATTAATTAATTGAAAGCATTATTAACAGTTTAACTAACAAATAATGAATAGGAGAGGAGACTCGTCCATGTTTCATACCTGAGTGGTGCATCTAGCAACGGTGTCTCTTAGATTGTAGCGTGCTCTACTATCAGGTGTCCACTGCCCGCTACCGAACCTATTCATCTCATCTCACAAAAATAAAGTGTGAGGCTAACATCAAGATTCAAGACAAATGATAGAGCACCGCTAGTAATACACTCTCTAACACACTTTTTCCAAATAGGGTATGAGACCCTCACATGAATTCCATCCAATCACGAAGAATGTGTTGGAAAGAGTGTGTTGAGAGTGAGTTACCAGCATTTCACTAGCAATATATGCATAAGCTTACCCAACAACAAAGAAGGAATAGCCGTCAATGTGCCATGACTGCACTGAATCCTCCCAATTCTGGAAAACGATCTCCACAAATTCATGGAAATTAGCACCCATGACAGAAGTTTGGAGGTAGCCATTGCCCCCATTAGGGTAGGTGGGAATGCTTCCAACATAAAAAACTCCAGGAATGTTGAAATAGTCTGCGAGTTTCAATGGGGTATCGGGTGCAACATATGATACACTGTTAACAGCATACCTCTGCTTGCCATTGATATAAGGAGCAGAGTTCGCAAGCATGATTGTTCGAGTGGGCTTGATCATTCCATAGTGGTAAGATCCCTGAGGGTTTGGTCTTGGTCCACTTGCTGTCAGGTTCCACCTGGTTTGAGGAAGCATTATTAAAACAGGTTAAGAAAATTTGTAGCTAATTAAAAAGTACTAACTATACTCCTGTTACTTCAAGATTGACTTTAAAAATGGAAAGATCATATTGCTCTAGATGGAATAAATTGGGAACCCCATTGCACATTGGTTCGGTACTTAAAAAGTAACTGCTTGATTATTACTCAAGGTATTTATGAGTCCCGGATCTTTCTTGAATTGTCTGAAGTTTGATACAGCATTATAAGGAAGCTCTATGTACATGATAATATTTCCAATTATAATAGGCTTCAACAAGAGAATGGGCAATGAGTGAACAAAAGAGTACCTGATAGTTCTGGCCTGAAAGATAGATGAAGTGATATCAAGGGTAGGGCCCGGAGGAACAGGGCCGGATACCCCGGTGCGTGAATTGCTGTAATGGAGAACGGCAGTTGTTGTGAGTACTCGTCTGGTAAATCTTGAAGAGACAACTACATAGTAATCCTTGGCGGGCTGGTTAGCTGTGACCAGAACAGAATAGGACTGTCCGAGATGGATGTCAAGGGAGGAATATGTGTTTTGGAGGGTATGAGATCCTTCCACCTCGACAAGTTTCAAGGTGTGCCCTTGGATTCTGAAGTTGATGGATGTTGAGAGCCCCACATTTGATATCCTGAATCTATAAGTCTTACCTGCAGATCATTAAACATTAAACCAGATGGTGTAACGAAAGGGATGCATTTGAAAAATCCACAGTTGTAGAAGAGTGTAAGGAAGTTCAGGTTCAGCAATGCTTTAAAATCAAAAGATGGAAGATCACAAGTTATTTTGCTACCAACCTTGATCGACAGTGAATGTGTTTCCATTCCAACCGCGGCCATTGATAAGAAGCCCATCAGGGAATGGGAGATTATGTCCATTCTCTAGGACTCGTCTCAGTCTCTACGATAGCAGAAGTTAAGTGATAAGTATTGAGGGGAGGGTGAAGAGAGGATGAATTGAAAAGAGTAAGAAATTGAAATGAATGCAAAGGGTTTACACGGTGGTCTGTCTTGAACCAATCCCCAGCAAGTATGGTAAAGTCCCCTGCAGGAGGAGGAAAAGGGACAGGAATGCGAGGGCGGCTCCAAATTCTGATGCCACCAAATCCTCCAGCAGCTTTCTGCATTCCAAGTGATGGGAAGTAGAAAAAGCTACCAATCTGGTCTTTGACTTGGATAGTATAAGTGAAGTTCTTCCCAGGTGGGATTGGACAATTTGTGCCGTAGACTCCATCCTGCCATGAGTTCCTCCTGTGCTGTAAGCCATTCCTGTACAAGATATGTTAAGATCATCAAATTTCAACAAACTATAATTATTTCCTTCTGCTAAATGTATAAACTATATCATTCACTTTATTAAATTAGTATTCATAAAATCATTGGTAGGACATAAGATAAACATATGAAATAGCAAAAATCATCTAATCTGGAAAGTTCCCTGAAAATGTTATGAAGAACTTTACTATCAAGCAATTGGGAATGGGAATAGTAATGAAAGGTGGTTATGTTTGCAGGGTTAGGCAGAGGCCTGTGAGACCATAATGGATTCACAGTGTAAACACATTTCACAAATTAACAAGTTCTGTTTGTCCATGATCTGATGCTATCAAATCGGTAATTCCACCCTGTCCTAAATTCCCACAAGCTGTAAATGAGGTTACTCCTGCTGTATTTAGGTTTCTACATCATTCACAAACTTCTCTTATTGACACATTGTTACAATAGGGACATGATCAAATGTTACATATCAAATTAAATAAAAGATTTAGGGTGGAATAATATTGAAGTTGAGGAATCAAAACTCTCATTGTTAAACAGTACACCAATCCTGCTGTGTAAATTAAGATAATGACTTTCACCATCTCATTTAGCACTGTGCCACTGTCCTAGAGATGTTTATTGTAGCCCCTCATGGATCTTAGCTCCTCGGTTCAGTTGGATGAACACTTTCTTTGTGGATCTAAGGAGTCTATATATACTCAACCACTCCAATAAATTTTACTGTAGTTGCAATTACGACATGTACAATGTGTTCGGTGGCCTTCCTAAATTGCCAGCTACTCAAATATATGAAATGCAGGTTGCAGCCCTAGCCGTCATGGAGACATAGTTCTAGTGTTAGTCAATATAGGGCTGAGATTGAATCACCTTTAGAAAAAAGGAATCTAACCACTAATTGGCTGTTTGTTTGAGAGTGGATTTACAATTAAAGAAAAAGAGCAATTCGACAAAAAAAAGCCCAAAAAGACAACATAGAAAAGCAATTCTGTATGACCCCATTTATTGTGAGATTTCGCCTTCTTTTTCATGTGCCAAAAGGCTATTAGATTTTGTTTAATCACCACACTAATCATCTAATGAATTAAACCAAATGTGCCAATTTATGTGAGTTTTGAACACCTCTATATGACTATATCCAAGGAAAATTGCGCCTTTAAAGGAAAGAATGAATTCATGTGATGTACCAGAAAAGTTAGGAGCAAAGAACATTGGTTTTTTTTTTTTGCTGGGTAAAATCTAAAAGGGGAAGAACTTTTAATGGTTTTTTTTTTAGAAAAAAATAAATAAATCTGGCATTCAAGGATATTATTAATAGCAAGCGTTTCCCCCCGCATCTTGCTTTTTTTTTTTTTGCTAAACGCAAGGTTCCAGGACAAGGAGATTAAATGAACAAAAACACAAGAATGCGGGTAGGAAAGGGAATGTACCATGAAATGAGGAACGGTTCTCTAAGGTAGTTATACACACTGATAATCAAGTTGTCATTTGTAACAGCGTCTATCTGAGGCCCCGGAAACTGCCCGTTAATCAAGATCCCCTGCAAAATCGAAACCAAAAAACCACCCACATTGAACCCAAACATGTTAAACAACAAACAAACACTGATTAACCCGTACGTCCACTTGCACGTGCTCAGCATATAAAAAAGCATAACCATCGGCACGAGAATGGCAGTTAGTTACGTGAGGGGAAAAAGAAAAAAGGCAAAGCGATGTAATAATGGAAGTTAGTTAGTTAGTTACCTGTTGCTTAACACCAAGAGGATAGATGTCACCGTAGGTAACCTTCCAAGTGAAGAACCTATACGGGTCTTCACAGTGGACGGAAGTTAAAAGGAATGTGAAAAGAAGAATGAGAGAAGAGAGAACAACACTGCATGCTCTCATTTTGCTTACACTGACTCAACTTCCCTTCACAACACCAGAACAAGAAGTGTGTTCTGTTCCGTTGTTGTAACTTATTGATTGATTGCTTGTGTGTAATGTGATATGATAGATCTATCCTTGCTTGTTGGGTTTAAGAGCCAGTCAGATCAGAAGTAGTGAGTGAGGGAAGAGAAACTGCTACAACTAAACAAGCCTTTTTGATCACTATAGTATTTTTTTTTATTATTTTTTAATCTAATATTTTTTTTATTTCTCAAATTAGTATCTTTTTTTATTAAAATATTTATTTTTATTAATTATCAATTAATTAAATATTAAATATTAGTTTAAAATTATAATTAAATTATTAATTGTTAATTAATTAAATATTTATTAACTCAATTTATTAACTAATTAATAATATAATTATAGAAAATAACTCACATTGATTTAAAATTTAAAAATACAAATACAATATTAATTGTTAGTTTAAAAGACAAAGACATCAATATCTCTGTCTCTGCACACTGATCAGAGCACCCCCCTCCACTCCTTTTCTGTCACAAAAGACAAATACATCAATGTCTCTGTCTCCGCACACTGATCAGAGCACCCCCTCCACTCTTTTTCTGTCACAAAAGACAAAGACATCAATGTCTCTATTTTCCCATCAGCACTTTCCTTGAGCTATATAAATAGGTAGTTTCACTATGTTAAGAATTGCACCAACACTTCAACACTCTTTCTCATATATTCATCTCTTAAGCTAACACATTCATCTCCACTTCCTACCTAAGTGATGGAGCAACATATCGCCTCAGCATATCAATGTGAGCTATTTTCTATAATTATATTATTAATTAGTTAACAAATTGGATTAATAAATATTTAACAATTAAATATTTAATTAATTAACAATTAACAATTTAATTACAATTTTAAACTAATATTTAATATTTAATTAATTGATAATTAATAAAAATAAATATTTTAATAAAAAAGATGCTAGTTTGAAAAATAAAAAAAAGTACTAGATTGAGAAATAATAAAAAAAATACTATAGTGATAAAAAGCCACTAAACAACGTCTCACTTTTCTAGGAGTATCTCCTTGTCCTTTTATTATAAATTTTTTATTTTATTTTTTTAAAATGTTAGTGGAACTGCGACAAGGGAAAACGGAGTTATATAGAACTTGTCAGCACAATGCACGGTTACATCGATGGATAAATATGATGTTGTTATTCATTAAAGTTTCGGTGTAAATATATCTATAAGGAATTTTTTTTCAACAAATTGTGGGTAGATTAGATAAGTTGAGGTGAACTTTAGATTAATTATAATTAATATGTTGTTATTGTTTTTTTTTGACAAATATGTTGTTATTGTTGTGTATTGGAAATACTATCTCTCATTCTATTTATAAGAAACACAAAATGATTTTTTTGTCCTTTTTTTAAGTAATAATGATTTATTTTTAACAAAATTAATTGATTTTTTTAATATTATTATTATTAATTATTACACTATTTAATTATATTATGTCATATTTAGTCATTTTTTGGATACATCATTCTTTTTTTTGGTACATTCATATTTAGTCATTTAATGTAAATGTATTTGTATAAAAAAATTAAAATTATAATATTATTAATAAAAAATAAAATATTTTAATATATTTTTAATTTATATAATTTTAATACTATATTTCTTATATATAAACAAGGAGGTAGAGGTAGTATATAGATTTCATGTTGTGTAATGTTTTTATTTGGAAAGGGCAGAGTCCTGAATTTGTTTGCTAGCGACAGCAATGAAAGATGGAATGAGTTGTCGCGCGTCGTGAGATCCATTAGACAATCACATGGTTTGGAGTGGTCCCCACTATCACAGTTCTTTGCCGAAATCCCATGAATTCAACACTTTTACCGTCAGTAATTTTAATTATTAATAAATTAATTAATATTTCTATTAAAGATTGAAATGTTATATTTTATTATTATTTGAAATGAAAATAGAGGATACATCCAAAAAAATGAAAATTGAGGAGAGAAATCTTATTCGCTGTAGACTGCCCCACATTGCACGCTCAAATTGCGTCTACTTTTTTAATATCAAATTTGATGAATCGAGTTCACATGCATCTGACTTTCTCATATTTACCAAAATATAAAATTATTTTCTGATTTTTATAATAATTATTATAAAATTACTGTCTTAGTTTTAGGTTATTTCTTGTTTATAACTTTTAAATCACAAATTATAACATAAGTCGTAGTCTTGTAGCAAGTAAAAAGGGTTCATAAGGATTAAGTAATAACTAGATGTGCATTCTAAAGGTTTTTTTTAAATATAATAAATAAATTAAAAATATTTTAAATTTAGTTGAAAAAAAGTATTTTAATAATAATAAATAAAATATAGATATGTATATTTAAAATTGTTAGTTTTTAAAAATATTAAAA
This sequence comes from Glycyrrhiza uralensis, assembly GCA_030159175.1. NCBI lineage: Eukaryota > Viridiplantae > Streptophyta > Magnoliopsida > Fabales > Fabaceae > Glycyrrhiza > Glycyrrhiza uralensis. The sequence continues at coordinate 59,061,745 of BRZY01000001.1, read as the reverse complement.
GTTAGTCTAATTAGTAAAAAAGTTTTTTTAATTATTATTTACAAATATTTTTTATATTCATTATTGATTGAAGATATTTAAGTATTGATTTTTCAATTGAATAATTATTAATTAATTTGATTTCAAACTTCATGAAACATTTCAAGTTACGTGATTTCATAGAAGAGTTAGGTTTAAGTAAAATCAACATAGTTTAATTGTCACCTTGCGGGGATAGCTCAGTTGGGAGAGCGTCAGACTGAAGATCTGAAGGTCGCGTGTTCGATCCACGCTCACCGCATATGGCAATGTCAGCACAGATATTTTGTTTTTTTTTGTTTTGGTCAAAAGATATTTTGTTTTTAACGGATCATATTTGCTAAGGCAAAAAAAAAACAGATCATAACGATGAATAACAATGATAGCAAGTTCTGGCCCCATGCTAGGATTCTGGGTCTTCCTTCCCAGTAAATGGGTTCCGCGATGGGCCTTCCTTCCCACTTCATACTGAGCTGTGCAGCATATCCCATCTCCTGCAAGTTTTAGCATAAATATAATATAATGGCCGGGTAGGGTGGAAGAAGTCAAACAGTTTACTTTTGTCACGTTAGGAATTAAAGAACAATGGGGCGAAAAAATTCAACCAGAATGCTGAATTGCTGATTAGTAAGGGCGAAATTAATGCTAAAGTAAGAAGATGAACTAGGCACTAGGCAGACTTCGTGCTAAGTAAGCATCGTACATCAACAAGAAGGATCATTCTGCTACAATTGCTAAGGGCTGACTCAAGATTCCACTCTCTCTCTCTCTCTGTTGTTTTATTGCTAGAGAAACGCGGTTTAACTACTGGCAATGGGAATTGTAGGTACAACAAACAGTACGAGACAGGTAAAAAGAACACTAGTAGATAGATGCCGTCGGCAAACGCAGTAAATATGAATTCGCCTTAAAAACCATTCGCTTCCAACTCAACGGATTGTGGGGCATGCAAAATAAAGCATATATTACCAACTTAAATGAGTGCTCCCTAGAAAGAGAACAGGGCAATGGTCCCCTGTGAATTAATCCATACGCTATACTCCAACAAAATACACCATCAATACAGTTCCAGGTTACTTGCATTGCAGCCTTAGCCTTATGGTTTCTGGCTTTCTGCATTGCTAGTTCAACGGTGACAAAAAGAATAAAGAAACCAGTTACCGTCTCAACTGCTATTTCTTCCCTAGTCCTCTTTTATTGTAGTATTGAATTGGTTGAGTTTCTTTGATCATGTGCTGTTCTAACTTTACAGTGTTCACCCCATAAGTGGATCTCGATCCAATAAAAGCATTACTTAAGAACTTCCAGCGGAGCTATAGGGTATAGGCATCCTTTAAATAAAACATGGTACTACTTGACTAGGAACTGTTAGGAAACATTAAAATCGAATCTGAGATTGCTCAGCATTGAATATGGATTTTTACCGGCTGTTAACAGCTCATAACAGCTTTCAAGTTTTAACATTCAGATAAGTGGTAACGTAACAACTCAGAGACAATAGTGTGATGCCTTCGAACATAAAAGCAAAGCAAATGCAATACTTTGAAAATGGAATGAAAAGAGAAATATTAATTAGACAAGACGGCAGATAAAAGTTTTGAAAACAGTAGCAATCTGTCCCCATGTACAATGTTGACAACCTCCCCTTCACATTTTTCCGGTGGTCTATACAAAACTGCATGCAACGTATGCCTTAGATACAGCAACAGCACAGGGTGAGAATAATGGTTTCACCAGTCAGATTCTCCAGAGGTGCATTACTTACTGGAAATTGTCAAAAGCAGGCCATAATGATCACTGGGCAAAACAGGGAGTACCAGTTGTTTTATCTCTTTTCTTGCTTTCTTCTCTTTGTTGTACAACACACCAGGTATTGCATCCATCCCAACCATGTCAATACTGCTTATCTTCAGATCATGGAAACGGCAAACGAAACGATCCAATCGTTTCTGGAGAGTACGATTGCCCGTCAACATCTGGTTTGACTTGGTATCATATGTCCAACCAACTTCATTTGGCCTCAGAACAGACCAAGCATCAATCCACCCATCTCGTAGAGGATATTGGCCATCCAGTTTGTCATCCCAGTTCATGTCACCTCCAAAAACAACATTAGGGTGCTTCTTGAGAAGGTTCAGAGCCTCTTTGGCCTGCTCTACTCGTTCCTTGCTGTACATCTGTTCCCATTTCGGAGGGGCCGGAGAGGGACTCTCAAGATGGCTAGTGGCCACAACCAATGACTTGCCACTCGCAGCTTCCACCTCAGCAATGCAAAGTTCTCTTCCCATTATAGAGTTGCTAAAGGATTTGCTGCGGAATGATTTCACCGGTAGTTTGCTTAACTGAAATTAATTTGACAGATATTTCAGTAGATATAATTCCCTCTTTGCCAAATAAAAAGTGCTCACTGAAAGATATTTGATTTCCCACACATGCAAAAATACTTCAAGCAAAAGAGGATGAATAAAGTTACAAGATAAACTATCACAGTGATCATGAATATTATAGTATATCAGCATACAATTACTTTAGCATGGAACAAGTTTGGTCCTACTTTCTGAAGAATCCCCTGAACAAAGTGCATGTTAGCAGACAAAAATAACACTTGAACCAATCACATCTGAAATGACGACAGAGATTAAATTTGATATGCAGAATCTAGGAAATCACCACATTAAAACAAAATGCAGCATCTTCATAAGTGCTCAATAAGGATGAATTGTATGAAATTTACCAGCATACAAAAGTACGGTCTTGAATAGGCCATCTCAGAAGAAACTGAACAATGATACACATTCCACCAGGTGAATTGCTTGAAAATGTCATATATATTCGGAGTAACCTCCTGAGGCACAACAAGGTATCTAAATCAGATCAAGTGATATAGAATTTTAAATTGCAAACAAAAGAATTAAAATTGAATACGCGGAAGGAAGGTATAAGAAGTATGAGCAGTGATAGTGGAACCTGGAAACAGATAAAATCAGGGGAATGCAACTGAACAAGGTCGCCAATAGCTTTCATCCTCTTGTGCAACTCCAAGTCTTCACGGAACCAAACATTGTAACTTAGAATCTTCAATGAACCAAAATCATTTCCCGAATCGTTGTTCTCTGCGACATATTTAACTTTGTTCAGATGATAATAAAAAATGCACATAGCAGACAATGAAAAAAAAAATCCAGAGAAACAAGCTGATCAATGATGATCACCGGTAAGATTCAGCTTGGCAGCGTATGGTGGTTGAGCAGAAGGGTCGTCATCGACGATGGCTTTCCTCTTGCAAGGTCGAAGAGGGAAGAAAACGGAGCCCACAGAAGAATCGTGGTCGGTGTCATTTAAATCGTGCAAGTTGGAAAGGGAGAGAACGGGGGAACGTGTGCCGCAGAGGTGGCAAGTGGAGTTTTTGTAAGAGTTGAAGAGAGTGCAGGCCTTGCACGACCATTTTGGGGAAGACGAAGAAGAAGAAGAAGAAGCTGAAGCGGAAGGAGGGGGAAGGGGAGAGGGAGGGGAAGACAAGCAGATTTGGCATTCGGATTTTTGAGAGGGAGGATTGAGGAAGGTGCAATTCTTGCAGGCCCAAGACATTGGAGATCGAATATTGTTGTGGAGAGAGCCTGCAATTTGGGATTTTTTAGGGTTTAAGAGACTACGACTGGACGAATACGATGAAGAAAGGAGCGCAACTATTCGTCTCATTTCAAATTTGATGCCGCTTTTGCACTCCACTCAAAACGCAACCCATTGAAACAATGAAACGGCAACTTCTACAGGGGCCCTGTGAGTGAATTACACTCTTATTTATTTATTTATTTTAAAAAAAAAACAGCTTCGTAATGTAAAAAGTTTTATGAACTTACTTTTTTTTAAAAAAAAGATCAGTATTTTGTCATGAAATCTCTACATACATGATTACCACATTGATGGGTAGATAAAAGTTTAATTAAAACGACGGTCCACTTTATTCTGGTCGCACTTCATTTTTTTAAATATATTTATGTACTTTTTAAATCTAATTATCTTATAGTTTGAATTTGAATTAAAAAAACATTGAATTAGAATTAGAATTATATACATATTTAAAAAAAAGAATTATATACATATTTCGCAGTCTTATCAAAAAATATATATATACATATTTCGCAGGATTTATGTACTTGCCATTTTTCAAAGAAATAAACCAGGCTCTAATCTTCTGTAAAAAATAAAGGCTCTAATTTCATTTCATATTATATTTTTGTAAAAAAAAATTATTAGGAAAAAGTTCTTATGCCTTGAATTTCACATAACATAACAAATAAAAATATATAATATTGAAATTATTTATCCCTGCATATTAATTAGACATACTTTATCGAAAGTAGTTTAATCATAGTTTATTTTCTTTTAAATAAAGACGTGTCATTTTTCACTCTTTTTTTTCCAATAAATTATACGGATCTTCATAGTTTTTTTTTTTTTGATAACAACATAGTTTTAATTTTTGAAACACTTTCTTCTTTTAACTTTATTTTTTAAGCTTTACCTTAATTAAGCACACCTCACTTATATCTTTAAATATTTTCTAGAAGTTTACCTAAATTTAGATATATTTGTACAGCACACAAGATAGGTACTAGTATAAAAAAAAACACATCTAGCTGTATGTAGCATAAAAAAAGAAAGATGATATTATGTTATCAGATAAATGGAAAGTGGTTGCTGGAGGAGCAACTTGTTTTGGAGGGAAAGAAAAATAGCCGTATAAATATTTCCTTACTCAGCTACCTTCCAAAACTAACTTTGTTCTTTTTTTGCAGAATACTAACATCTTTGTTTTTTTTTTTGGTCAAAACTAACATCTTTGTTCAAACAGTATTATTTAGCATATCTGTGCATATACAAAGAAAATTTCAGCCAAAAAAATGTACACATGAAATAGAAGGGTAATGGACTAATGGTTAAGAAATATTTTTTTGTTTTGTTTTTTTGGGGGCGGGGGGACACTTAACACTTTTATGTATGACCATGAAAAATGGCAAAAAAAAAAATGGGCCTCCAGCTTGATGATGGTGGTCACTATGTGATACATACTAGAGGTGTAAATGAGCCAAACTATTCGTTAACTATTAAGGCTCGAATCATTAATTGCTCGTTCAAGTTCGTTTGTTTAATTAAACAAGTCAAACTCAAGCTTAAGATTGAACTCAATTATTTAAATGAGCCAAGCCCAAGCCCTATAGGTTTGATATTAAGGGCTCATGAATAGCTCGTTTATATATATACACATAATAAATAAATAATATAAATAAATAAAAACTTAAAATTACATAGATCATACAATTTGTATAAAAACACTTTCATCTTGCTTTTCAGGTTCTACTTCTTGTTTATCACAAAGATTATCATCTTCAACTGGTTGGGATAAATTGATGAATTATGTGAAGCAAAAAAAACCTACTCCAATTTTTAAATTTGAGAGAGTTCAATCATACATGAAAATGAAATTCATACACAATTTAATGTTTTAGAATGGTGAAAAATTAACTATTTGAGATACAAGATTTTATTGATATTATGAAAATATATAGAATTATATTGAGCGTTAATCTTGAAGTTTTCTTTTAATAGTAACCAAGAAGTTTAATTATGAACTTTTATGTACTAGATTATCTAAATGTAATAGTCAATAATTTTTTAGTTTCATATATCACATCTTGAACACTAATCTTTATTAAATACTAACGGGTAAAATTTAAAAATAATTTAAGAAAAAAATTCATAAATGAGCCAGCAAACCAAACCCATGCTTTACTTTTTTTAACAAGCCCAAATCTAAGCTTTTAATTAAACTCGTTTAAATAAATGAGTCAAACTTAAGCCACTAATTTTTTTCACAAGCCAAGCTCGAGCTTTAAGTGCTCGGCTCGGCTCGACTCGTTTACACCCCTACACATACACACATACACTAAACAAATTGATTAACAAATACAATTTCAAGAAATACATACGTTAATTACAATTACAAGATCCCCACAAAAAAATTATTCACACTACTTTATTAAAACGGGAAGCATCTATCATCATAAGCACTAAGTCTAAGTTTAGACCTACAGATCATCCACAATTACTTTTCTCTTACGATCTTGTCCTCACCTCTAATACAAAATTCCAAAAAGAAAAAAAATTTGAATTATTTGCACCTCATAAAAGGACTAACAACAAAGTGGGGAGATATGCTGTCAAGAAAATGTGCAAAATGTTGTTAACTGTTTTTATTTTGATGCTGCTGAAGGTTCTGAACCTAAACTTCTCCCGTGCACTGCTTGATTGGGTTGAGTTCACCACTTCCTTTGTCTTGTTGCTTACTTTCTTGCTGCATCACATCGAATGAGGAATCACACTTAGGTAAAAAAAGATGCAGGTTGTTAAATAAAATCCCAGTATTCAGATTTTATTGAGCATAATAAAAACAAGACAGAAACTAAACTAGGTAGACAATGTGTCTTACCTTCCAGGAAATATACAGCTCCCGTGACCTGCAACCCCACGAAAAGGAAAAAAATAATATTAATCACAAGTGTTTATACCTGAAAATGGACACAAACATACAAAACCGTGGAGCCCATTTTGCACTGATGCAATCTATAAAGTGGAGTATTAAGCAAGACGTCAAAAATTGGAAGACAGGTAAATTACTAGTATGTGAAGGTAATCTAGAAACACGGTCCAGAATCTTTGCATCTGTCAGGAGAAACAGGGTGCTCTCAGACAAACCAGCGTCCAACTCATGGAGAGTGGGTGCCAGTGCAAATTACCAGTCCCCTCTTTTTTATTTCAATTTTCACATAGATAGAAGTAGGTAGAGCCAAACCAAAAGTGCCTTTGCAGTGTGTGTGTGGGTGCCACACACAGATACATTTCTTTTCCGGAATTATTACCTTGCCATGGTTCTACTTTTAAATTATATTTCCCCTTTACCAATCATCATCAGTAACTTACAGTAGTCACAAGCCTTTTAAGTAATCTTAAAAGAGTTAATTCAGCTTTATTACCATAAAGTAACCTAATTAGGCAAAACAATAAAGATTTCAAGCGCACAATATCCACATGAAAAAAGGGGGAGAGGGGAAGCAAAAGATGTTGGGCTTCTTCCCCCTTCAAGAACCAAGTCAAACTTGCTGTCACACTGAAATCCCAGATTTGAGAATCCCCCCATGCATGAACTAACAACAACACACTCCAATTAAGGATTAAGCATCCAGCCATGGAAATATCAAATTCAAATCCCTAAATTGACTTAGAGAAATTGTAAAACATGTTTGGTTTTAAGTTGCAACTAACAACTACACACTCCAATTAAGGATTAAGCATCCAGACATGGAAATATCAAATCAAAAATTCTGAATTGACTTAAAGAAGAATTATACATGTTTGGTTTTCAGTTGCAAACATACGATTTGCAACGTTTGGGTCTAAAAGTAGTTTTGTTCAAAAAAAATTCTATAGTTACTTTGGGTTCAAATGTACTTTTACAATCTTGATAACTAAACATTTACGTAGTAGTAGGAACTTACTGGGATCCGTGGTTGTGATCATAGCAACTCCTTTGAAGTCACAAGTCCCAGGAGCCCTCCCTTCTTTCTGGTAATAGCTATCAAACGCATAAGAAGCATGTCCCTTCACATTGTTAGGCTGGTAACAACTCTCTCCAGGCTGAATCTCAGAACAATTAGCTCTCCCAGGTCCACACGCCCAATCCAGTGCCGCCTGCAACGTCTTAGCATCAAACCCATCCATTGCAATGCAGTATGTCTGATTGGTCGTGTCATTCGCCAGAAAAGTCCCAATTCCCGACACATGAAGCAAATACGACGGCGTAGTGTTCCCATAGAAAAGGCCCCAATTTGCCTCCGATACCGGCGGAGACCTCAAGTCCTCGTTGAAAAGCTCATAGATATACACACTTGAAGTAGCTTCGGGATGCAAAGGGGTTCCACCGCGATCAAAAACATGCCTAATCAAATTTGAATTGTAGGTATCAGCATTGTCTTTCGTAGCATAAGGCTCCTTGGAATCACCCTTGGAAGGCCACCCTGTTTCGGTGACAAGAACCACAACATCGGTGACATTTAAATTCTTCATTGAGAAATAAGCAGCATCGATCATGGCGTCGAGAACATTGGTGTAGTGAAGCAAGGTGTTGGGGTCCACCATTTCCTTGTTGGGAGTGACGGGCTTGAAGAGTGCGTTGTCGAGAGGAACCACACCCTTGTTCTGCATGAAGACGTAGTAAGGGTAAAGGTTCATCATCAAGGGGGAACCGGTTTTGGAGAGGAACTGAAGGAGAGGGAGGATGACGGAGGAGAAGCTCTGGTTGAAGTAAGCCTGGTATCGGAGAAAAGTTAAAATCCGACATAGACTAGAGATAAGACCAAAATACAATATATAAAGCTTAGACAATCTCATAAATCGGTTTTGTAGGGATGAGTTAGGCTACAAAAACTAAGATATACAATCAATAAATCTAATACCTGGGAAGGAGGGAAAGGGTCGAGGACGATGGAGGCGGCGTGAGGGGTTGAAACCTTGATCTGTTGGTGGAGGTTGGAAGCGACGAGGGCGTTGTAGAGGGATTGCATAGCGGGGAGGAGGAGTGGGGATGAGGAAGGGACCGTCGTGAGGACCTCGTCGCCGACGGAGATTCCGGTGATGAGTGTCTGGGGGTAGTAAGCGACGACGTTTCGGTCGATCCATGAGGCGGCGGTGGTGTTGGAGGAACCAATTGCGAGGAGCTGGTTGTTGGGGACGCTGATGATGACGCGAATCTTGGTTCCCGACAGGACTTTGAGGATGTCCGGGTTTGCGTCGTAGATGCGAATGTGTGTTATCTTCTGCACCTGAAGAAACGCCACCAGGTCCGAACCTGATGGTAGATTCTCAACGTCAGTCCCAATGTTCACGCCCACGGATGGCCCCTTCTCTTCCTCTTCGTTCTCCTGCTGCTGCTTCACCTGGAAATGTGGCCATTCAGCTGCAAATGCAAATGCAAATGCAGTTAATTATTATTTGATTATTTGGTGGCTGCTTTAGCAAAAATTGGAGAGTTCAATTTTATTTTATTTTTGTAGTTGTTTTGGTTACCTGGCGCGGAAATGGCGAAGAGGGAGAAGGAGAGGATGTGAATGAGAAGGATAAGCTTAGAGGTTGCCATTGTTGGAGCTGAAAAGGAGCGTACGCGTCCACTTGTTCACTTCCTCATCCTCTGCTTCTGCTTCTGCTGCTGCTGCTCCGGCTACAGACCCTTGCATTATCTCATCAAATCAAAATGATTATTTACTTTCTTTTCCTTTTAGTTTTAGGCATTGAATATTAGTATTATTTATTTAGTATTTAAATTTAAATTTAAATAAATAAAATATAAGAGGGTTGGTGGATTTTTCTTTTGCTTAGTTTGGGTGAGCAAACCGAACCGGAGAAGGAAGAGGGAGATCTAGAGAGTAGTAGCAGCAGTACAGACAGGGCTAAAGATTTGAAGGGGGAAGAGAGACAGATGTGGCAAACGACAAGTGGGACACGGGATGGTAAGGGTATCATCATCACTCTTCCCACTGTTCTCGGACTTTACTGCATTCTTGTGCGCTCCTGAAGATTCGTCGCTCCCACCCCATTTTCATCCGCTGCATTCTCTAAACTACCCTTCAAAAAAGAAAAATATTGAAAGTAAAAAGAATCAAGATTTATATCAAGAAAATTCGAAAATGGAAAAATACAAGAAACAATATTTTAATAAAAATAGGTTTAATCTCAAATTTAAAAAATCATATACATAAGTTGTTGTTATTATTATATATGTTTTATTTTTTTCTTACATTTATGTTTTATTATTAATTTTTAATCTTATAAACATATAATATAGTAAGTCATGGTCCATGTAGGCTGTAGTCTTCATTTGAAGAGGAACATCAACATTTGGCACACTAAACGTATTTTTCAAGAGACTCCAGTAATTCTTGACAAAAAAAAAACAGACTCCAGTAATTCATATAGTCCAATTTTTTTTATTTATATAGTGAGATCAATAAATTTTATTCAATAAAAAAAGGTACTGAAAAAATATTTTATATATATATATATGTCTTTTCGAGTCAATAAAGTCTGAACATACAGTTTGTTTTCTGATCAGATATAAGTTGATAAAGGAATCAAAACACGACAGTATAATTAGTTAATGAATTGTCAATGTAAGAAGGGAAAAATTATTGCTAAAAAAAATGTAAGAAGAGAAAAATGCTGGCAACTATTTTAGGAGTACATATGCTTAATGCTTTGTTGTGGGTGCTTTGTGCTTACATAATAGAATATAGATATTTTTTTTTAAATTTTAAAATATACAGGGCAAATACCCCCTCCCACCCCTAGCTACACGCATGAAAAGTTGAAGTTTAATCAAATATGTGCCGAATTTTTTTTAATAAACAGCAATGTATAACAAATGGCTTTGTTCGTGATTTGAACATGTGAGACTCTGTCAGCAATAAAACAAACAAGATTCAGAAAACTAGCAGGGGTTGCAGTTTTGCTCCGAAAGCAAACAGAGAAAAAACAAGTGGTGGCTTTGTTAATTAACCATAGCAACTATAGAACGGTGACATGCACTGACCAGAACGACAGAATCACATGTGCCGTTACCCATTGCCATTACCACACCATGGTCCATGGACTATCACAAGCATCGAATCAAACCTTTCACCAATTAATGTCAAATCTATAAACACCCCCGTAATCTATTGATTGCTGGATCTCATGAAAACTTTGGGCCACCAAGATAGTACTCATATATTTGCAACTTTGCAATTATTTTTTAATTATTCTAATTATAATTACAATAATTAGTTAAGGAATAACAATCATTATGTTTGCTTAGATAGCCAACTTTAGATCAGTGCAGAAAAAAGAGAGTCCCAATTTGTGCGCATTAAAATACTCTCTTTTCATATACTTATGAAGGAACTTAATTGATGCTGTTGAGTGTTGAACCACCGCGGTGGGGTTGCCCAACCACAAGCCGGCCGAATGTTCCCAGAATTCCCATGCCTATGATAAAGTTAGAACTTTAGAAAAAGAACTGACCTATTGACCAAAAAAAAAAAAGAAAAAGAACTGACCTTAAAATCTGGAAAAATGGCAAAAAGTCGAATATAAATAGACATTATTATATATTAATTGACAGAATTTTGTTGCAATGTTGTTGTTGAACTTGAAATATCAATAAGTTGTGTCGCCAATGAAGGAAAGTGGAATATGCTCTACCGTGTAAAAAGGGTTGAACATTTAAGGAATTGTGATGGAAAGTGGGATATGCCTTAATTACCATATAAATATGAATAAAAAAAGTTGAATATTTGAACAATTTGCATGAAAATCAAGAAAGCAGGACAGATTAAAGGTTTTTACTCGTTGAAAGTGACATTTTTATTTCAGAAGAAAGATATATGTGCTTATAAAATAAATTGTGATTATGTATTAAAAATGCTAATCGTTAATTATTTTCTTTAACAATCATGTGTGTGCTTTGTTTAATATTGTGAGACTGTAAATGAAGAAAATGTGTGTCCAATGCTTGCACATTCTTGTGTGTGCTCTGGACTCAGTTTGCACATCAACAATAAGACACATTCTTTTGGTAAAAAGTGAGTTTGGTGGACTTCCGAACCAAACCCCAAACATATAGTTGAATGATACACCAAACATGCTTAAAATGTTTTTCATTCATCTAAAATGAATTACTTACTTCTAAAAAGAAAAATTCCACTTTAAAATGATATATCGGAACGAAGTATGAACGAATTTGTGATAAGTATCTGCATCAAACACCTTAAATACTAATAATAATATTCCAGTTTCATAATTTACTTTCTAATAATAATTATAGTATGTCAGTATATTTATAATAACTCGTATTCATTTTTTAATTTAAGACGTACATCTTTATACTAATATGATTATCATAATTATAACATAATTTTAATATTTATTATAATTTCGTATCCCATCTAGTAATGTATTTGTGGTTTTTTTTATTATCAAAGTTATGTACGATTTGTAGTTTGTACTTCATCTAGCTAGTAACGTATTCCATCACCGCTGCTTTTCCAGGAAGTAGCACTACTCCCAGGTAAGTATTCTAGGATCAGTGTCATCACATCATAGCTCTTTAAGATCCCAGTAACTTCAATTAGCTGCTAGATATATCTCTTGAAAGTTAAAAATTGGCCAGGACTCTGCAACTCGATACGATGATTGTGCATGATCGTTCCAACACCTACATCAAGGTTGATATGCGTTTTAGATGATTGGCCGGTAAGATTGAATTCTCCTACCCTACATCCATGAATGGTAGGGATGTGCAGCTCATGCTTCTGCTTCAATCATGTCCGTGAAAGTAATTATGTGTGTGTTTGTTTTAGATTATGAAACACACTTTTGAGGCCAAAATCGAGTTTGACTTGGTCAAACTCGATTTTGGCAAAAAAATATTCTGTTTGGTAATTTTCACATTGATCAAAAGTGTGTTTAGGAGAGGTTGAACGCGATTTTAGTGGACGCTGGCCCTCCCTTGCTTTTCCGTTCGGGTGCAATTCACATTGAATCATTATGCCACGGTACCAATTGTTTTTTACCTAATTAACCCTCATTCACGTCAGGATGCAGTACTGCAGTGCAAGGTCCAGACAAAAACTTCCATCTTCACAATCAAAAGTGTCCTTTTGGTTGTATCAAAAAAAAAAGTGTCCTTTTGGTAATTTTATCACTCAAAAGTGATTTTACTTTATTTTATCCAAACACAATCAATTTTTCTAAACATACTTTTAAAATATCAATACCAAACACAAATTAATTCTTCTCAACACAATTTTTTTAAAATCAATTCTTCGAACACAATTCTATCAAACACAATTCTACCAAAATCTAAAACAAACAGACACTATATTGTTTCATCTCTCTGGTGTTCAAGCAAAAATTTGGACTATATATGAAACTCACTCAAGAGACAATCCTCATTGAGGCGGGGTTTACATCTCTGATAAGACTTTTTCCATTTTCCATGCACACGGCATATGGGAATCCCACAATTTCATCATAAACAGGTCTGCCCAAACAAACTAGGCCTGTTGTTGAAGTGTTAGTTCTTGCAAACTTAATTGCATGGCCATATGGGGCAGAGCCAAGAGGTGACATTGGATGCTCGAGACAAGTTCCCACATTAAAGACAAAAAGAGCAAGTTAAATTTGAAGGGGGAAAAAAATGAACAATAGAAGCTATTAAATCTAAGATATCACGATTTTCATTCATATTGGAAAAGGTCACAACATTATCTAATTAAAAATCACTCATCTACAAAAGCAGGAAATCAATCACTCCCCTACAAAATGACTACTAACAATAATCACAGTAAGATGAATATCTAAAACTATTCAAAGACGCCACAGGTTAAAGCTGAGGATCTTTTTTTCTTCTTCCAAAACTAGAGTCAAAACTTCAACTCAAACTTCCAATGAGTTACCAGAATCCGTGAGATGAATTATATACCCGTGCTGTAATGAACCCAAACAATAAGAACTATTCATCGTAACGCATTTACAAATGCCGTCAAGGAATCAACATCTCTCTTTTCGGAGGGATACTTTATTGGCCGAGACGAATGCTTTGGGAAAAATATTATCGTGGGGAAGCTTCCCAACTCCAGTTCACGCTTTGCAAATTCTTTCTGTTCTCCATCCGCTCTAAATTTTCCAACCTTCACCCCTGACCCCGCCAACTTCTCTGCCAAATCAACATAAGATTCCTCCATAGCCTGTTATAATTTGGAACATAAATCTCGTTAGATTATAAAGATTTCAGGCCAAAGTAACCAAAGTGAGTGAGCTAATCTCAACAGTATGCTAACAGTTGAAGGAAATTAGTTTACCTGGCAATAGGGGCACCACGGTGCATAAAGAACAACAAGCCATGGTTCTTTTCGGTTTTCCAATTTTGTCAAATTCTCAACTCCAGTCCTACTCAAGCTGACCACATTCTGGGTATTGAAAATGTCAGCAACAGTGGCGGTGCCACTTGCATGGGCAACTCCATTTCCGTTAAGCTGAGCAGAATCCCCCTGCTTTATATTTCCTTTGTGAAGACCACACTCCTTAGCTTTGGCATCCTCCCACCACCACCTCCCTTCCCTCTCATGTTGTCCCGGTAAAACAGCCCTTGTGCACGGCTCACACCCAATGGAAATGTATCCCCGTGAATGCAAGGAATTCACAGGCACATTCATGGTGCCAAGGAAGTTCCATATATCATGGCTTTTCACATTCGCAACCGGGTTCCATTTCACCAAGCTGCCAATCCCACCATCGATTCCCTCAAAAACCGGATCAACCTGAACAACGGGTACTTCGGACCTAGTACCAGGTGACTGATCTTTCCTCTGCCCAGTTATCCATGCCCTGAGGCCCTTAAGTGCCCTCCTCAAGGGTCTCACCTTCCTCACCCGGCAGCACTCTTGATGGCCATCCTCATAGAACGAGAAAAGACCCTTACTTCTGACCAATGCCTGAACCTCAACCGCATCAGGGAACATGTACTCAATGCGGATTCCATAATGCTTCTCAATCGCATCGAAAAATTGATAAGTTTCGGGATTCAGTCTCCCAGTGTCCAGACTGAACACCCTAAAGGGTCGACCCGTCAAGTGTGCATACTCAATCAAAGCAACATCTTCAGCACCACTGCAAACCCAAAGCTTGCCATTAAATTTAATAATGTAGCATGTTAATTCATCCATTTCAATTTTATTTAATTAAGATTTAAAGTTTTTTACTATAATTAAAAGAAGCGGTAAATAACTTAATGAATATAACAAATTTACTAAATTATCCTCCATTGTCATGTGAAGTATTTACCTTGAGTTATATTGAATTTTCTTTTAAAATGTTAAAACAATCACTTAAAATAAAAATGTTAAACTAAGTATCATATCATATCAAATCATATATCATATATCATATTCATTACAATTAACACATAGTATCATAATATTCATTAGAATTCAATTTTGTGTGGAATGCTAATAAGTAATGATTGATTGAACGAGGGTATCCTACCTGAAGGCAATAGCGATGTCGTTGCCGAATTTCTGGAGGGCTCTATCCATAATTTCAAGAGGTGAAGCATTCTCAAGGTCAACAGCTAACCGTTCAAAATCTTCCTCTTGGGTTTCAGTAACCTCTGCAAAATTGAGAGCACCGTCATCATCAGGCACTCGCCTTGAATTTCACTCCCATCATATCAACAAGGGAACGGAACGCATTTGTTCACAATACAAAGGGGCTTACCAGAAGCAATGGTAGTTGCTGCGACAGGAACGAGGGAATCCCTGCGTTGACGTTCACCGTTAACGTTGACGGACTTTACCAAGCTCCGTCTTTGAGATAAATTAACATCTACTCCATACGGCCTCCCCAAAACCCTAATCGAACCAATTTGCGGGACTGGAACACATCAACAAAAAACACATGAAATCCATAAATAAATCAAATTCGTAACAGTTAATATTTGATTAAAACAGTATTTTGAGATAAAAAAAGGAATAGAGAGATTACGTTTGGGGTCTGAGGATTGATGAAAGCTTGAGCTTGATACCGCGATTGAAGAAGTAACAGCGAGGGCCATTAAT
Source organism: Glycyrrhiza uralensis (assembly GCA_030159175.1). Classification (NCBI taxonomy): domain Eukaryota; kingdom Viridiplantae; phylum Streptophyta; class Magnoliopsida; order Fabales; family Fabaceae; genus Glycyrrhiza; species Glycyrrhiza uralensis. The sequence goes on along the minus strand of BRZY01000001.1, from coordinate 59,046,020 downwards.
TAAGAATGTTAATGTAAAGGGTGTGAGTAATTTTGTTGTGAAATGAAATGAATTGTGCTCTCAGAATTTTTTAAGATAGAGAGAAAGCGCTGCTACTTATACAAGAGGACGATGAGAAACGGTAAGTCGGGGCGGTCTTTCAGGTTCGTTGCACCTGGACGGAGTTTCGGCGTGCTTACGTGGCATATTTCCACTGGATGATACGAATCCTGTGTGCCTCATGCCTTCCGTCAGATCGCGTTCTTTCTTTCTCCTCTTTTTTTTTTTTTTTTGATAACACTCTTTCCTCTTCCATTCACCACCACACCACTCGGACGAATTTCCCGGATTCTTCTCCTTTTTCCTGTCTTTCTTTTCTTGTACTACAACAAACCTAAGGACGTGTTATTTAATAAATATATTTTTTATATCATGTATTTTTATTGTGTAACGTGTTTGATTTATACAGAGGTGGCGTTTATCATAGGGAAGCCCTTATCCTTCCCTACTTAGGGAAGTGGGCCCTGGATAAATGTAAAACCATTGATATATTATTAAAATATTTCATTGGCTTAGATTAGATGATGGTGACCTAGATGAGTGGGATTTGTTATTTTAAAACTTATTTACATATAAGGACCTATAGTGTAATCAACTCTGATTATGGCTCTGTTGTCCCCCCTACCTCGTCGACAACCTCTTTTGATCCTCGTCTTCTCTTTCTTGTTGTTCTCAACCTGGGTTGCGTTGTTTCAACTTTAACGCCTTATTTCAAGGCTTGGCATAGCCAAAAGAAGTTTAGATATTGAGTTTTTTTTTTCTGCATATACAATTGAAGATTTGCTCTCACTTCATTTTCATAAACACAGTGACATCAGTTCCTCTTCCCCAAAACAGTGCCATCACAACCAACATTTTTCTATTAAAAAAATGTTAGAAAAAAAAAACTCCCTCATTATTCAACGATGGTATCTCTCTCGACTTCTTCCCCTTTATTTCCACTTTTTCTTCAGCTCCGTGCTTTCTCTCTCCTTTGACAGCCTCGCCCTTCTCTCTCTAAAATCCGTCGTCCAGCAACCTGTTGCCACTGCTACCTTCTCCGACTGGAACGACGATGATCTTACCCCAAGATTGAGAGCTTCTCGGTGTCGTCATGGTGGTTGCTCAATTTTGGAAGGTAAACGGGAGCAGAGATGGTGGGATTCTCTGAGATGACTATGTCTTTGAGAAGCTTCTCCGAGAAGCTGCCGATCATGGCCAATTTTTGTTGTAAAATGGAATGGTGAAACCTTTATTTCTTAATAAGATTTACCCACCAAAAAACCAAAGCAACACATCATAAACCTTTTTTTCCAACAACAAAAATTGAGATTTTAAAAGTTAATAAATATTGCAACCTTGCTATAACAAGCCAGAGAAGGACAAGAACACAATGAATACTGATAAAAAAAACATTGATTTTTCAATTTAATAAGGAAAAGTAAGCCACTAAAGAATGCACAATGATTAAATAAATAAACAAATGAATCGCTGGTAGGAGGAGTATAGGATCCCAACCCCAGGTGAGGAGAACTATAGCTTCTGTAGCATTTTTTTTAGAGACAAAAGCTTTTTTGGAAACCAAAATTCCCCTCCTTCGGTGACTCTGCCACAACAGCGCCATCACTCATTTTTTTGGGCCAATATGTAATTTAATAAATTTAATAGAAGATTGTTGTATTTTCAAAAGACCAGACAACTTGTAGTTGTGGGTAAATGGGCCCACTTCCCTACATAGGGAAGGATACGGGATTCCCTACCGTAAACGCCACCTTTATCTTGTCCATTGAAAATTATTGTATCACGTTTGGGAAAATGATTGAACAATGACTTTTGTATGACCAAATTATTGATTAGCAAATTTATTCTTTTTCGCTGACTTTTATAATGTCTTTAAACTTTTGCTAAGAAATTTATGAGATTAGGCGTTCATTTGGTTCGATTCATTAGTTTAATTTAAAAATAAATTTTATATTTTAATTTTACATATTATTATATAAAAAATTGGAATTCTATAATATTTCAGATTAAAAGAGTTTTTTAAATAAACTATAAATCAATTTCAAATATTAATATTGCTTTATTAATATTAGGCTTTTTCAACAATTACTACTTTTCATACCTTATTAATCTTTATATCTAAAATATAAAAACGAGGTTAAATGGTAAACATAACTAAAAACAACTAACAAGACTATAAGAGACTACCAAAATGAGAGAGGATAGAATATTTATAAGTATTAAAAATTGTCAAGATTTTAAAATTGTAGATTTTTTTGGTTTATATCCACATTGGTTGGGGTAAGTAAAATTTGACCACGAACTATTCCGTTACCACAAATCAAACTTAATACTCAAATATGTCTTTTAGACAGAGTGTATTAACCACTTACGTTCAATCTTGTGTTGCATGTTTTATTGTTGTTATTTGCTTTAATTGATTAATCAATCAATCAAATAAATTTCTAGCACAGGGGAGGAATGCTGACATGAGTGCTTACCAATACCAGTTAGCACTTGCAAAACGACATAGAGGACTACTCTCTCTGTATTTGAATATAAGAAAAAATATATAAACTCACATTTATTAAAAAAATTAGTTAAGTGCAATTAAGTTTTTTGATCTCATATAAAAAATTAGTGTAATTTCTAAATTACCCTTAATAAATACAGTACAATTTATCATATTTATGAGAATAATAAATTATTACTTAGGAACAAATTATTTTTTTTATAAAATAAAATTTAAATTAACTTAATTAAGAGTATTATGGAAATAATATTATTAAATAAGATAGAATTAGTTACTTTTTGTTTATATTTAATAATAAAATATTTTAGTGTATTTTATTTATAATAAAAAACAGAGAGAGTAACTTGGACAGCCGGCAGGTATCATCCTGCTTTTATTAGATGTCAACATTTAACGCCACTTTCCGGGAACTTGCTCATTCCCTCGTGCTACGAGGGAGTGGGGCGATGATTCATTTGCTAATAACGCGACACACAAGAATTTTCCACTTTCCACATCCAATTTACCTATTGGCTATTGCTATAGACTATAGTGCTCACTGCCCAGTTCAATCTATTAAAGTAGTGTTTTATGATCTAGTGTTTTTTTTTTATATCTTAAAAATGACTTTGTAATTAAAATTAAAAACGAGAGTTTTAAAAATAAAGTTGAAATTATTTGATAGTTTTTGGATAATTTATTTAGTTTTAAAACTATTTTTAAATTAAAAATTGTTCCCCCCCCCCCCCCACTTGGTCCAGAGCAAAGAGATTGAGTTTTTTTTTTGGTCAATAAAAAAAAAGAGAGATTGAGTTGAAGTAAGCATATCAATTTGTTGTTTTTGGGCCAAAAACCGGGGAAAATGTGGAGCCCTAGAGATATACCTGTAGCCCAGCTCACAAATCCTACCTGGCCTGTAACGGTCCATTTAGGTTTGATTGGAGGGAATTGGTAAATACACCAATTTTTTTGGACATACACCTCATATTTAAAAAGAAAAATACCATTATATTCTCGTTGATTTGTTTATTTTTTTTTCAATTTCGCGTTGTTACCGGAAACTTAGTTTCCGGAATGCATTTTTGCATTCCGGAAACTCCAGGAAAAATTTACATTCCGGAAACTCCAGTTTCCGGAATGTAAATTTGCATTCCGGAAACTCCAGAAAAATTTACATTCCGGAAACTCCAGGAAAATCCAGTTTCCGGAATGTATTTTTGCATTCCGAAAATTCCAGGAAAAATTTATATTCCGGAAACTCCAGTTTCCGGAATGCAAATTTGTATTCCGGAAACTCCAGGAAAAATTTACATTCCGGAAACTCCAGTTTCCGGAATGCAAATCTGTATTCCGGAAACTGGGGGTGTATGGCCAGTTTCCGGAAAAGAAGCAAAATCAAAAAAAAAAAAAATCCAAACAATGAGGGTATAATAGTAATTTCCTGAATAAATGTGGGGTGTATGGCAAAAAACTGGGGTGTATTTACCAATTCCCCGTTGGATCAGCACGAACAAAAGGGCCTACTCCAGTCCATGACCCACCGGACAAGGCAGCCCAAATTACAATCATCAGTATCGCGCGGGATGGGGAGAATTTCGGATCACAACTTTAATCGAAACATTGACCAACAAAAAAACTTTAATCGAAATACTTTAACCACAAAATAACCAAAGCACCCCATCCTTCTTTTTCTGACTTTTCACAAAGCTGTGTTTGGCCTAAAAAGAACCAAAGTTTTTCCGAAAAGCCTACGACACAGACTGCTTTATTTTTTTGGTACAGCAGCAGCGAAAGTGCTTTTGTGCTCGTCTTGGATATATCGGCTTATGACTAGTCTCTCTCTTTTTTTCTTGCATTATAGAACAAATAGATATTCATTTCATTTTAGCACATAGATATATCAAGCTTTCAATTAGAGCTGTCAAAATGAGTTATAGCTTGCGAGTCAGCTCAGTTTGGCTTGGTTTGTGGGCTAAAAGGGTTACTAAATAGCTGGTTCGTTTAATTACGGGCCTTTTTAGCTTGGCTCATTTAACCCACGAATTGAAGAGGGTCAGCTCGTCACGAGCTGAGCTGGCTCGCCAGCCACACTAAAAAAATAAAAATAAAATAAAAATTAATCATTTTAAATATTTTTTTTATTTTTTAGCATTTTAAATATTTTTTTAGCTTTTTTTTATTTTTTAAATATTTTTTTAATCATTTTAAATATCTTTTTTAGTGATTCAGCCCGCGAGCCCGTGGTGGGCTGAGCCAAGCTGTGCATTTTTTGATCCTTAAAAAATTTAAACCAACTCGACTTGACTCGTTTACCTTTTAGCTCATAACAAATCAACTCGTGTGAACTGAGCTAACTCGTTTTGACAGCTCTACTTTCGATCAATATAGCTAAGAATTAAATGTAGTAAATATGTTTTAATGATTTTTTTTTATACTGGGAAGAAGAGTACATCAAATCAAATATGTATATAAAAAAAAAAGAGTACATCAAATATAAAAATGACTGGTACATAACCCGGCACGTCATTCACGTGTACTAATATGTGACTGAAATAAACTAATGTCCCCCGTCCCCACAATAAACTACCACAATGATGATGTGCCTCGTCTGGTGTTGTTCACGTGCGATGTCGATTTATTATTTGAGAGTGACGAATTAGGTTCATAGTAGTCTTTTAAATATTAGAATAAAAATTAAAAGTTTAAATTATTAAATGAGAATTATGTATAGGTAAGACAAACTGACAAACTCTATTAATTCTCGGATTTATGATATTACTCCTTCATTTTTGTTCTTTTATTATTTTAGCGGATAAGACTTTTAGGGTATAAACAGTCGAGTTGAGCATTTAAAATTTGAATTTGGTTTGTAAAAAAAATAAATGACTCAAACTTGACTCATTTATTTATACGAGCCTAAATAAAAACTTGGGTTTGAGCTTGTTAAAAAATGTAAAGTTTGGCCTTAGCTTGCTAGCTCATTTATAATTTAAATTTTTGCATTTATAAAAAAAATTCTTAAATTATTTTTGACTTTATTGGTTTAGTACTCTCTCCATTCTATTTTATTTGTTGTTTTAGCTAAACAAATTTTGTCCCAATTTGATTGTCATTTTACGATATCAATGAAGTATTTAATTATTTTCGTATTATACCTCAAAGAATTAGGTTTACGAGAGAGAGGGAGGGAGTAATTGATTGTCAATTACTATGAGAGATAGGGGCAACAAAGGGCATATTACAAAGACCAAAATAATATTTATGAATTTTGAACTATTAATTGTATTTTTTAGTTCTTTTGATACAATCTTAAGCAACAAACAAAATGAGACGAAGGACATATTTAATAAAGATTAATGTTCAACATGTGGTATATGAAATTTAAAAATTCTAAACTATTACGTTTAGATATTCTAATAAATAAAAAGTTCACTTTTTGACTACTACAAAAAGAAAAAAAATTATACAAAATATAAGATCTATGTAACTTTAATTTTTTATTATATATATATAAATGAGCTATTCATGAGGCCTTAATATCGAACCTCTAAGATTTAGACTTGACTCATTTAAATATTTGAGTTCAATTTTAAACTTAAACTTGACTTATTTAATTATATAAATAAATTTAAATGAATATTTAACGAGCTAAATCTAAATAATTCACAAATAACTCAGCTCCTTCTATAGCCTTTCCCAGATTTTCTAGTTTAAAAATAGAATTAAATAGACCAATTACCAGTCGTAGGTAAATTATTTTTGTTTTAGCGCTGCGCTTTTATTTTATCTATACCCAAGACACTGTCTGGTGGTATGACTCACTCACAGACGCCAGACCGTGCTCACTCTCCCCCTTGACTCTTAGGTTAGTCACCACTCTGTCAACTTTCTCAGAGTTGTTGCGTCTTTGATTAATGATTATTATTATTATTATTTGTTTGCAAGCTGAAATGACAAGTGTTTGCTTGGTTTAATTCTGTTCCATTTCCATCTCGAACCCCATTCGTCTAAACTATAAGCTTTGGTATTCCATTCCGCCACTTCGTTTCTTGTTAAAGCAAACCGATCTGTACTGCTTCCTACTTTCCTTAATTGAGCTTTTCCACCTTCTTGGGGTGACGTTTTTGCTTTGCTTAATTAAGCTGCTGAATGATGTGAATATTTGGGGGGGTGGGGGTTGTTGAATGAGAAAGAAAAAAATCATATAAACTCATTTACTTTGGTTAAAGCTGAATGATGATGTTCAAGCTTCTGGCTTGTGTTGCAGACACGGAATATGGCTGAGGCTCAGTTGCTGGAATGGCCAAAGAAAGATAAGCGCCGCTTGCTTCATGTCGTGTATCGTGTTGGTGACCTTGATCGCACCATCAAGTAGGCTTTTTGCCACATGGGTCCTCGTTAATTTTTATTTTTATTTTTTCTTAATCAGATGCTTAAAATTCCCTCACGCACGGTTCTCTCAGGTTTTATACTGAATGTTTTGGGATGAAGCTTTTGAGGCAAAGAGATATTCCGGAAGAGAAATACGCCAATGCCTTTCTTGGATTTGGTCCTGAAGAAACCCATTTTGTTGTCGAGTTAACATATAGTATGTTACTCTGCTACCTTTTTTTTTCCCTTCTGGTCACATGGATTTTTATATTTTTTCTAACTATTTAAATATATGGTGCTATTGTCAGATTATGGGGTGAGCTCGTATGACATTGGAGATGGCTTTGGACATTTTGCAATTGCGACTCAAGATGTAAGACTGAGTACTATACCTTCACAAAAGCTTGAGCATGTGTTTTATCTTGTGAAGAAAATTAATGAACCGTATATGATATATTGATTAATTATGGCTTCAATTTTTAGATTTACAAATTGGTTGAACACATTCGGGCCAAGGGTGGAAACATCACAAGGGAGCCTGGTCCAGTTCAGGGTGGGACAACTGTTATTGCCTTTGTGAAGGATCCTGATGGCTACAAATTTGGACTCATTCAAAGACCTACAGTTCATGACCCATTTTGTCAAGTAATGCTTCGTGTTGGTGATTTGGAACGTGCAGTAAAGTTTTATGAAAAGGTAACAGTACTCCAAGCCTTTCTTTTTGTTTCTTCCCCCTTACAATTTTTTTTTTGGGCTTTCACTTTGGATAAAACTTAGATACAATGCTATACAATCCTGTTAGTTAGTGCTCTTTTCAAATTAAAACATAACATGTAGACTTTTTTCTTTAAAGTCATTAAATAATCAAAGATGACTAGGAATAAATAGTCTACTTGTCATGTTTCCATTAGAAAACTGTAGGAACATTGCTTAGAGTACTGTATTTAAGTTTTGTCCTTTCACTTTTTACATGTACTCATCCTTTCATTGCAATCTAACTGTTTCGGGTTTCTGTTTAATGTACAACTGCACAAGTATTCATGTCTGTGAACTTTATTTCGTGAAGCTTTCCATTTATTAATTAATGTTCTCTTGTGTGCATAAGGAAAAAAAAAACATTATAGGCCCATTCCCCTGGGGCTGAATGAAAGTGTGCATTCTGTATAACTGTATTCAATCAGCTTCGTTCAGTTTCAACATCCAAGTAAATGTTTCTTGTTTACACAATAACACATTGAGTTATGGCTTCTAGCCAGTTAGTTAGTTCCATGGAAAGTCTCTTCTATGAAGTGTGAAGTGTGAACCTTGTTGCCCTGTACTCTTCTTATCCTTTCCCTTTTTCTTTATGGAATGGATGAGTTTTGTCGGTGGGTTTCATTGGTAGAATATCAGTAACTGCAATGTTGTGGTTTACTATTTGTAGCAACCATTGAAAGACCAAAATTTGATCTTATATATATTTTGTGTAACAATGATCTGGATTAGGAATTGATAGCTTTTGTGTGTAATGCACAAAATAGAATCAGAGAACCGCATTTGGTGAATTATGATTTAAATATTTATTAAACCAAATGTGGTTTATTAACTAAGGCTATGTTCTTATGGGATCATATAATTTTGTACAGGCTTTGGGCTTGAAGGTGTTGAGGAAGGTTGATAGGCCTGAGTCCAAGGTGAAGTTTCCTCTTGCCTTTATCTTAGTCATGTACTTGTTAGTTGGACATCTTTCATGTCAAAGCCATTCTAACTAGAAAGCATAGATACAACACAGGAAGTGTTCCACACAAACACAACTATACTATTTTGAAATGTCTGTGATTCCTTGTATTCTACTAACTAGCAATATGTTGCATGTCCTACAGTACACTGTAGCTATTCTTGGGTATGGAGAGGAGCACGAGACAACTGTGTTGGAGTTGACATATAATTATGGTGTCACTGAATACTCCAAGGGAAATGCTTATGCACAGGTTAGTTGATAGATATGTTATATCACCTTATCTTCTTGAAGCCTAAACTGGCTTTCTGCACATATCTGTAGTACCCCCTCAATGATAAAGATTGTGACATCTATAACAGATTGCTATTGGTACTGATGACGTGTACAAGAGCGCTGAGGTAGTTAACCTAGTCACTCAAGAGCTTGGAGGGAAGATCACTCGGCAACCAGGGCCAATTCCTGGCCTTAACACAAAAGTCACTTCTTTCTTAGATCCAGATGGATGGAAAACTGTAAGTTTATTTTTTCCCCATCCTTGTATTTAGTAGGAGTATGAATGCAATCTATATTTATATTATTGTACAAGCATCTGATGAAATGTTAACTGAGTCATGTTGTCACTACATATCTGCTAGCCCCAGGGACCTTCCACAGGACCGCAACTGTAATTTGATGATACCCTTTTTGTTAAGTGTCATGCATAAACTTTGTTTTTGAAAAGAGAGAGACTAGGATTCTAGATTCTCTCTTATGACCTAGAGAACATGGATAATCATAATATATGCGGCAACATTAACAGAACTTTCATTATCTTGATAACAAATTCCTTTACGACGATGAAACTGCTTATGAGTCTGAGCAGAACAATTTGGTCGGAGAGCTAGATGTATATTGGTCATGATTGTTAAATGTAAAACAGGAAAATTTCTCATGGTATGTTCAAAGATATTTTAGCCAGAAAATAAAAGATTGTTTTGTTTCGATTATAAATGTTGCATTAAGAATAAGAATTAAGAAGTGTGTCATGGTATGGTATGTATTATTTCTTTCCATTCTTCTAATTCTTTGCTTCCTTCCCCATTTTTGGAAAAATGGACCCGAATTTTCTGTTATTTATGGTTAGTGAATGGCCGTATATTACAATGCCTATAGGTTTCTAACCTCGTGTTTAATTTTAGCATCTAGTATGAAAAGTGTGGTGCTTTATCATGTAAGAAAACGGTTGCCTTCTATTCTTTCTTCAGTGGTAATATGATTAATCATCCTTCTGCTAATTTGTTGCCATTAATTTAACAATAAGTCGGTGGTATGATTCTTTTTGTGTGTAGGTCTTGGTTGACAATGAAGATTTCCTGAAGGAACTGAAGTGAAGAGCGAGCCCTACAAGAAATAAGTAGCAGTCCTAGTGCTTCTGTATGAATAAATAGTCTCGCATTTATCAGTGACCACTATGTTTATGCGTGTTTATCGGTGCGCCAGACCCAGTCATCAGTGTGTTTGCCTTTATGTGGCTCTTGTAATCTATCTATCTATTTATAATATATAAAAACAGACTCACAAAAATTCCTCTGGTTTGCTTTTTATAACGAGAAGTCTAATTCATATTAATATTTCAAGTAGAGATTGAAATGATTAAGAAATGGTTGCCCAGTTTGATGATCACTCATATATATGAAGCAATACGAAGGTAGATAAATTAAAAAGGATATGAAAAAGTCAAACAGAAATAAAAAAAATTATAATTCAGTTTCATTTAATTCACTTTCGAAATAATGAAACAAAAATTTATTTTATTTCATTATAAAATATGAAATAAAGACTTTGTTTAATTTTAGGATTAAATATATTTTTAATCCCTATAAATAAGTCAATGTTTGTTTTTAGTCCCTTAAATTTTTGTCTTTTTAGTCTCATTTTTTTAAAAATGTATCGTTTTTACTCTCTGTGATCTTTTTAAATTTAAAATATATTTTAAAAAATTATTTTCACTCATTTCAATTTTCAATTTTTATCAAACCTCTATTCTCTTGAATTTTTCAATTCTCAATAAATTGGATATGTCGAGTCCAAATTATTTTCAAATAAAAATAGCTCAACACATTCAAAAAATGCATAAAATGAGGGTCCAGTTTGGTCCAGTGGATCCATCAGATCGGACCAAAATTGTTCGATTTCTTTCGAGCCTGTAATTAACAAGTTTAGTGTAACCTAAAACATGGGTCCATCACGTATGGCTGTTGAGTCGGACAAAAATTGACATCTCTAAGAATGAAAAATAAAACTTCGGTGAAAACTAAAAATTGAAAATTAGGAGGGGTTAAAATAAATTTTTAAAAATATTTTTTGAATTTAAAAAACTGCCACAAAGACTATAAATGATACATTTTTCAAAAATAGAGAACTAAATTTTTTTTTTGAAGGACTAAAAACGAATATCAATATATTTATAGAGACTAAAAATATATTTAATCTTAATTTTATTACATTCCATTATTATCCATTTTATCTATTTTAAAATATCCAAAAGCTCAAGGTTCAAATGCAAAAAATCAACGAAAATCACCAGGCCAACTTAATAAAAACAAATGTATTTTAAGTTATATTATATGGTTCCTTGAAGGAGCAGTAAGTAGAAGAAGAAAATATTGGGGCGGCTAGGTAATTCATTTATTTGCCACAATTCAATGGAGCCATTAATTTGTATACTTTGGTGACTAATGACTAAGTTGACATTGCAATTCCTTTGGCATAAAGGGATCTACAATCTAAATGAAAGGAAATGTATGGAGCCAAATGTCCTGGAGTTTGCAGTTAAAGGTAACAAACATTGATCTTTTTAATGACGCTATCCCAACTGCAGTTGAAAGATAATAACAAAATGACGATGCCTGTACAGTACTAGTATTCACCACCCTGCAGTTAAAACTATCACGAAACTCCTTAGGAGCTCAAAAGAATTTCGAAACAGGTGAAAGGAGCAATGCTTTTAAAAGGGTACTTTTCTCCCTTTGACTCCAGTAGGTAGCTGCTTAAGGTTTCAGTAAAATGAACAGCACTTAAGACATTGAACTTTCTATACAACTGTATCCATAGGATAACAACCAAGAATTCGAAGAAATCTCGCAAATTCCTGAAATGGAGAAAACAAAAACAGAAGTTGTTACCAACAATTTGAGATATATAATAGCATCTGATTTCAAAGTTACCTTTGAATGGTTGAAATCACTACATAAGTGTTCGAATAATCAGCTTAATTAAGAGCTTATTTGAGAAGCGTTTATGTATAAGCCGATTCTATAATCAAAGAGCTTATGGACTTAAATTCTATATAAACTCTATATAAGTTATTCCTATAAGCTATCGCATGGATCTTATGAAATAAGTTAAAAACAACTCATGTACATATCATAAACTATTTTTGTAAGCTCTTCGGTAAAAACATGGTGAGAAGAGCAAGTTTTTGTAATTATGAACAGATTTATTGTAGCATAAGGAATTGGAAAAGGTTTTTTAGATACCTCAATGAATATCTACACCCACACAGAAAAAGAAAGAGAAGTAATAGATATGGTATGTGATATGATGTGACAAGAAACCATATAGAAATAGATGAGAAATGTTAAATGAATGGTGGCTATATACTATATAGGGGTGTCCAACTATCACTACTCAAAGGAATTTTAATAAATGCATCATGCAACTGAAGAGCAAGACCTAGTGGAGCAAATTTATCTAACTTGGGATGCTACTTAACAAAACAAAACAAAAAGCCAAAACAAATAGATGCTGCTTTCCAAGCAACATTGTGGAATATGCAGTTGGGTCAAGAAAATAGAAAAGGCGCTAATCTATATTCATTTGTGAACTTGTGATTGTGGATATTCTACCATTATTTCTATAAGAAATTTCCATAAGAAATTAAAAAGCATAAATATTTAATATTTTATTCTACACAGAATAAATTGGTTGAATATATCATCATCATCAATGCGTTAGATCTCCATATCATTGATTGGGTGCCCTACCCCCACCTACAACGCACCAGGGCACACTAACTCGCCTTTTGCGTGCGGACAACATTCCCTCATTTTATTATGTATTAAATAAAGTACGCATTGGCATACCTAACACTAGATTGCCATTTTTATTTAGTATAATTAATAATTAAAAAATCATCATTGATTTTAATTATTTTCGCTTTTTGACTTTTTCCTTAACTCTTGTAGTATTCATTTTATTATTTCCTTTTTTATAATCTAATAAAATCACCTATAGAACTTGTAGTTTTTGCTTCATAAAATAGTATATGGCTAATATGTATATTTTTTCCATTGCGATAAAAATTACGTTAAAATATAAAAAATACACGTGCTTGAAACTTTCAATTAGAAAAATATTCAATTTTTTTAATTAATAAGAATTATTTTATTGAAGATTTGTGAACATCCCATTACATCTAATGATTTAAGAAATATAAAGAAACTAAGGAAAGTAAAAATTTCCTTTTAATTGAATAACTAACTAGAGAAGAAATTAATATTGATTTTATCTGATCTAACATCAAAGCTTATAACATGTGTCATAATATAAAAAAGACACATACTCTATAAGAAAAGTAGATATAGAGATTATCCCACTATAAAGAATATGGACTCAAATAGATAGATATATAGAGAGTCGGGATCCATCAACACTAGGTGTTAAAACTAGCGCATTTACCTCTTTGATAACGTTTTCTAGGATGTGAATTTAATCAATTCAAGCATTGATTATATTATACTATCTTGATATTCATTATCATGATAATCATGTATATAAGATTTCAAATAATTCAAACATTTGAAGATATGTAATACAATCATAGATATATCTAGAGTAAACAGTCACTTTGGTCCCTAAGAGTGTTAGATGATGTCACTTTGATCCCTGACAGATAGGAAATTATTAAAAGGTCCTCAACTGTCAGCCGTTAGTCACTTTGGTCCCTGAAAGTGATTACTTACTGCCATTTTAGTTCCTAAAAGTGATTACTTAATTGTCATTTTGGTCCCTAAAAGTGATTACATTCCTGATGACAGGGACCAAAGTGACCAACGAAAAACATGAGTTGATGACCTTTTAATAATTTCCTATCTATCAGGGACCAAAGTAACACCACCTGACACTTTCAGGGACCAAAATGGTTATTTACCCTTTGTATTTTGAATAAAGTATGACGCTTTAAAATAAAGTAATGCGATAAAGTATTGCAATTATTCTAAAAAAAAAAGGGTAAATGATGATGTAAGTATGACATTTTCGACACTAACGGGTTCTAACTGTCACACGGGGGTGAAGAGATGGATTAAATTGAAAATTTATTAATAATTGAAGATATATTATTGAATAATTATATCAGGTGCACCTGCATTGAGAGATTTTATCGATTTTGACAAACAAATTAATATGAATTATGCGACTCGGTAAGGGAAAAAAAAATATGAAACTTGAGTTGATAATGGGCGGACCTGCAACTGTCCTAAAGCATATTGTGCACGAGGCTCTGCCATAGAAGCTTCAAAATCAATGTAGAAGAGGTAGTCAAAGTACCTGCCACCAGAAAATGTTTATGCCTAAATCATAGTTTCAGAATAAACTTCCATACAAAATATCAGATTCATTAGATCATAACGATGAAGCAAAAATAAAGCATAGTCCCATATAACTTTTTCCTCTTCAGTTTTTGAATCATATAGCTGCAAGTATGCTTTTCATAGTAAAGCTATATCTGTTTGATAATCTAGTAATGTGAATGGCTAAAGCGATTTCAACATATCATGAACTACATAAGATGCTCTCCCATTTTACTTTAACAAGCTTCTTGCCCTTTACTCTTAGTTGTACTTGTATACTCCAACCAGATACCTGTTATCTTCATAAATGTTGACTGGATATAGTATGCACTATGCAACACTGGTCAATGGTCAATTTGTGCTTAAAGTACAAAATTTACACTCTAAATTCTACTATTGCAAATCTCAAATGGGGAACAAAATTACTCACTTGGCACTTCCTTCATTTGAATCATCAACAACCCTTAACGGGCGCTGCTTCAGTGGGCGACTTTCTATCTGAATTTACATGGGAAAAAAAAATAAGAGCAATCAATATGTGTTTAACCACGAGGTTGGACACAAGTGGTTAATGTGCTCTATATAAGGGGACAGACTCGGCTAGAACCCGTATTCGATCCCCGGCGATGGAACAATCCATGGCTAGGCGCCAAACACAGATTAGTCCAAAAACCCCTTTTCTCCCTGAGATACTGTGGGCATAAACAAAAAAATGTGTTTTAATTTCAACAGCTCACCTTTGACAAATTAATGTTCCTCATAGCAAACACTGCCAAGGCTTTGAATAGTACACCGGGACCTTCTTCAAGACTGAAAACAATGCTAGTCTGAGAGAAAATCATGAACTCATCAGCAAATTCATAAAAGAAAATAATAAATAAAATATAACTTGTATACCTTATGGGGTCTGTCAGTTCCTGAAATTATAGGCTCCCTTGCAAGGACCAAGAAACGAGTAATGTTTTCATCATCATCCTATCAAGATAGCAATGAATCAGCTCAAATTTAATCTTGACTGAACCGGCAACAACAACCATGTTTTAGTTTCTACTTTTTTTTTTGTGTGGTTCCAAAGAAAGCTAAACGTGTAGAGAAAGGAATGACCGGTAAGAATTTTTTAGAGTATTCCTTAATGGACAATGCAATCATTGAACATTTTTTTCTTATATTTTAAGTGGACAACCAAGCACAATACATATCAGCATTTGTCAGATTCCAAGGCATCCTTCCATAATGCATTTTCTTTGTATGTTAAAACACAGCTTCACAGGCATATCTCTGATGGTTTACGGCGCTTATATACTTGACAAACAAGCAACAAGTTTCATATCATGCATCATGTTCAAAAACAGAAATTTTCAAGCAGACAACTGATTGGCACAAATGAGGTATAGGGCTTCCTTTTCCTCAACACCCGTGTCTCCCAAAACAAATATAAATTTCCACAGCAACAAAAAAGGGGGGAAAAGAATGGCAAATAATTACAATATGAATGCAATCATAAAGCAAAATACTGCATATTGATTTCGGTTTTAAAAAACACTATCCATCAGGTTAAAGAAAAGCACCATGTCATATCATTTCTAGATGGAAAATGATAATCATGACGCATTTTAAAAGATTGGCTCAAACATTGGGAAAATATTAAATAAACATTGTCCAATCCTAGCTCAGAAAGGAAAGCAATAATTTGGAAGAGGCATAAACTCCTATTGCATGCATTAAAAACCATGTGATAAAAGGAAAGCATAAGCTAAGACAATGTACTTTAGCGGCTCAATCTTCAAAAACGTGTAAATGAAGTCTTACCTGAATTCTTTCTGCAAGAATGTTGAGGCCATATATTTTTGCAGCTCGGGAACTCGCAATAGCTCCAGTGTCTCTTTCACGATTTAAGGCCACCGTCTGTCCACAGGATCCTAATAGTTAGGACATGTCACTCTACAACCCAGTCGATACTTACTTTCAGACAAAAAGAAAATTTATAATACACCTGAGCAGCAGCAGCAGTATCATGTGCACCAATTTTGACAACACCTAAATCATGAAGCACCATCTCACATTGAGCAAGAGCCTGCATGTAAAACTATTATTATAACATTTTAATTTAAATATTTAAGGCTAGGTATTTCGTTGTCAACAGGTAAGTTTATTCCAGTGTGATACAGTCAGCTGTCTCAGAAGTCTGTGCAATCATAAACCAGGATAGGACTTGAAAGTAGGCATGTTGTGGTAAGCCATATTCTGTTGAGACTTGAGAACCAGTAGATGTAATCCAATAAATTGTACTAAAGTGAAGTCACCGCATTTTTAAAGCACAATCAAGCATATCCATTCAATGTGTTTGAATAGGAAACATAATGCATCATCTTCATTCACACTTTACCAAAATGGAAAAAATAGAAAAGAATATGTAATAGCCAACCTGAGGATGACTCACAACACTTTTGAGCTCCTCTTTGCTCACGCCAGGCAATCCTAAGAGGCAATGGTTAACACGCAACTGCACCTCCCCAACAATGTGCAGTCTGTGTCGAAGAAGTAAGTCATAATTACGGTGGATGCTTCCACCAACAGAATTTTCAATGGGTAGAACCGCTTTATCCACTAACCACAATTCAACTGCCTGCAGGAAGAACACAAATGTATCAATGCAGCAGTTATAAATTAATGCATCAAGTGGAGAGAGGGGGAGAGAGAGAGAAGATATAACAAAACAAATAATGGAACCTTAAATGCAGCTTCAAACTCATCACACGGCACAGTCTCACATTTTGGATATGCTTTCAAAGCTGCATCCTCACTATATGCTCCTGGAAGTCCCTATATCAGGCGATTGACTAGTTAGCAAAGGCAATAATGACATGGATATTTTATTTAAAAGAAACTTTTTAAGCATCATACCTGATAAGCCACACGCACCTTTGATCCATCACTTCCAGAAGAAGAAAGATCAATTGCCGTTAATGGCTCTGCAATTAAACGGTTGTGTTAATCTACATGCACGCACATGCATGTGATAGCATGAGTGCATGGTTCAGAGTGTATTTTTTGACAAGTAGTGTACAATCCTACAGATTAAAACCATAAAGTTATGAACCTATTTACACTAATTTAAGAAGCAAAATCAAATCAATGTGATGCATCATAATCTTAATTACACTATACATAATAAGAAAAGTACAATATCATATCATTAGCTTAGTATTGTTGGATGGAAACAAGGATCATTCAATTGCACATGTGATGCTTTGTTAGAATTCATAATATCTGAAGACAGGTCCATATAGTGCATACCCGCACTCAAAAGTCAAAACCATTCTCAGTTGATGCCATCACACTGAGTCAACATTTTAGACAGTGTCATCCTGAGTCCACTATGTATCACCAAAATGACAATGGATGCAATGGACATGGTTAACAATTTAGAGAATTCAGTGTTCTGTGGCAAGTTTATCTATTGCCTTTCTACAAATCTTTAAGGCACAAATGTTGGTAATCACTTCACAAACATTCTCTCTTTTCATGTAGTTTTTGATTTCCAACTATTCGATTTAAGGGAACAGGGGAAAACAAACAAAAGAGCAGCCAAGTCAGAGAGGGGGGAGGGTTTGAAAAAGAAGAACTAGCTCAATGCTGAGATCATGAGTATATCCTGTGAACTACTTCGCCATGCCAGCTTCAACCACAAAATTATTTCCCCAGATGCCAATTGGAGATATATTATTAGTTGATATAATTATATTTATAACTCAATGGCAGCAGGGCAATGATCAGCACAACACAAGAATTCTCTCAGTGCCAATTGAACATTAAAAAAAAATCATATTTTTATTTATGGTGAGGGGAGGGAGATATATCATAAAACTCACTGGGAAGCAGGTTAAGATCCTTGTGAAAGCCCTTTGAGTCATTCTCGGAAAGCCCGTCAGATGCAGCAGCCCCAGGAGATTGAACCAAGGGTGCAGCACTTGGCTTCTCATCTTCAACAGGAGTGGTAGCTCTCTGAGCCAAAACACCCAAACAACAACATTCCCATTTGCGGCATTTCTCGACATCATACCTCAGATTCTCAATAATCCCAGAATGTTGATGGGAACTGGCAACACCCAATTGAGGAGGAGCTCTGGAACAGCCCCAGATGGATGCACCCTTAAGGTTAAGAGCCATCAAGAATCAAGCAACCCAATTCAGCAGTATGAGGCAGCAAGAGAGAGAGAGAAAGAGAGGTTCAGGCCCATGAGAGTGATGTTCGTGGTTGGTGAGTTTGGGGTGATTCAGAGGAGCATTGCATTTGTTGTTTGTTAAGTAGTGAATGTCAATGAGATGTGGTTGGCGCTTGGAATTGGAACCCGACCCCACAATCACAAATGAAATGATAATGATGATGTGTGTGATGACCCAGTTGAGAGGTATTTGAAAACTGTGCGAGGTTTTGAGGATTCAAGTTCAACAATGGGAATGGGAATTGAGAAGCAAGAGGAAAAAGCAAGGGGTGGGAGAAAGAAAGAAAGAGCAAACAGGTAGGTGAGCAGAAGAATTGTGGCTAGCTACACGTTTCTAAGGGACACTCTGTAACCGACCCAAGTTTATATACACACATTATAGCATATATTATATAAATTGTTGTATGTATTGTAACGTCATGGTTGAGGGAAAGAGAGACGACGGACTTGTGCTTTGAATTGAATTCTCGGGAGGGTGTGTTTTGTTTTTCTGGTGCGAAAATTGCTTCTGCTCCAAGTGACGTGGATTAATCAATTATAAATTTTGTCCAGATTGTGTTTGTGCAAGAACTTATTTTATATACAACATATCACCTCCCATTTGGAATATATATATATATATATTAAAAGTGAAGTACAGCTAGGGGGGTAAAAAAAAGTATTTTTTTTTTGAGAAAAAAGTGAAAATATAATAAGATATGACATATTCACATAAAGAGAATTGTGCACATAAAGTTACGTATAAGTAAGTATACGGGATTTTTTTTTTATCAAAATGGGGTAAAATATCTCAGAATTACTAAAATGGTGCAAATCTAAAAGTTATTACCAAAACGAAGTAAATCGCAATTGCTAGGGGTGATTTTGCTTTTTTTACTCTCTCTGCCAGCAAAATCGCAACTAAAGTTGACGACTTTTTTTTTTCTGCTGATCACACAGAAGTCGCCACCTTCATTGGCGATTTTGCTTTTTTTTATATTATTTTTAATGAAGTTGTCACTCTCATCGGTGACTTTATTAAAAAAAAATCGCCAATGAGAGTGGCGACTTCTGTGTGATCAGGAAATAAAACAAAGTCGTCAGTCTTAGTTGCGACTTTGCCGACGGAAAAAGAAAAAAAAAACAAAATCGCCGCAAACAGCTGCAACTTACTCCATTTTGATAATAACTTTTAAATTTGCATTATTTTTGTAATTTTGAGATCATTTTACCCATTTTGGTGAAAAAACCTAAGTATACGTGAGGAATGGAAAATGCTAGCTAACCATTACAAAATTGCACAAAAAATGTAGTGATTTTTTTTTGGTACATAAAATGTAGTGATTTATTATGTATATTTTTGTTTACGTATAAGTAAGTATTATTTTTTTGACTGCTTATATAATAATTCTATTATGTATATATTTTTTTATGATCTATTATGTATATTTTTTTTGTTGATAAGCGATCTATTATGTATATATTTATACTATTAATATATATAGTGAGTATAGTTATTAGGTTGAGTATTTTTATCTTTTATTAGTTTGTTATTGAGATAAAAAAATGTCCAATAATTTATTGAAAGAAAAGATTTTGAGTTTTCGTGTTATCTTTTACCCCTTGTTTTATTCTGTATATAGAACTATTTTTCAAATCAAACATAGAACAGTTAATTTTGGGATGTCAAATCCCTTGTTTCTTTTCAAATCAAAAGGATCCTTAGTTAGTTTTTACCGAACTGCCGTAAACTCCTATCAAAAGTGTTGCTCAGACAAATATTTATAGGAGCGTTGAATGTTGAACAAATATTTCCCTGTATTTTTAATTGAGTTGCTCTGACTCTCTTCATGGGCTGCTTTCATCTGGTAGGAATTTGTGTAGGGAGGGATTCAGAAATCACCTACCAAGTATCAACAACTACACATTTTCCGGTTCCGATTAGTAACTTATAATATTAATTGTAGCGAAAATGGTCAAGAACAAAACGATGGCTATAGTCTAAAATCACATATTTGGGTCAAAGTTCAGTTTATTTGTGGTAAACTTGCAAAAGTGTTTGTATATATTTTTTGATAACCATGTTATTGGTGCGAAGTATCCATCGACTTTACTGATAACTAATTGGTTAAGAGATCTGAGTCCCATGTCACTCGGACCCTTGGTGAGTGTTTGTACATATGTGATCAGTAAGTGTGTGTTAGTTTTTTTCCCCATAAAATCTAAACGAACTAGGAAAGCGAAAGAAAAGTATAATACTGTGATCCGCAGCTTTAAGTGACTTAACCATTTTCATCTAATGAAACTATCCCTGTTTTCAAAAGGTTGCGATAGCTAATCATCGGTTGCTTAAAATCTATAAAATTTTCGCTTTGTGGTGGTAGGCGAGGGTTGAAAGTTACAGGAAAAAGAAAGAAAGAAAAATATATATCCATATTAGTGGGACTTTTCCCATAATAATCATTTCCCTTAAACTGATTGGTAATTACTAATTAGGTGTTCCTTGCATAGGACGTGCAATGTTGTATTTGAAGCAAATGAATTATCGTTTATTATTTTTTGTTGACAGCAAAATGAATTATTGTTTATTAATATCTTATTATATTTATTGTTTAATTGTTTAAAGTATGGAAGTTGCTAATTGTAATAATCTAGAAAAAAAAAAAAGTTGTTAATTGCAATTGTGACTTCCATTTTATAGAGTGCAATAGAAGTCGTAATTGCTAGCGGTGACTTTTTCTATTTAAAAGAAACACATAAGGAAGTTATAAATTCTATTGGCGATTTTCATCATTTTAAAAAAATATAGAAATAAAAAAAGTCAATCAAAGACGTGACTTGTCCCATTTAAATAAAAAAAATTTCCATCTACACCACTAGATTACATTACACCATTTTGGTAAATTAATCTGAAAAAGATATTAATATTATGATATTTAATTAAATATAATTCCTTTTTTTTTGTCGAATAAATATAATTCTTTTTATTCAACCATTGATGTCTTTTTGGGCTTCAGGCCCCAAGGGTGTTTGAGCCGTCCTCATGTCCTCTTCTCGGGCCCAATAGAAAATTTATGAAGGCAATTTCTAAAGGCACGAGCTCCCACTAATAGCTCAGTGGTTAAAGCTTAGGGAGCTCATCCTATGGGTGAGGGGATCGATCCCCCACCCAACCCCCTCCCCCAGCCCCCCCTTGTAGACCAAAATTTTTTTTTTTCTAAAGGCACATATCTATTTTTCTAATTACACATACATAATAAGTCAAATGTCTAAAATACTCTTGTTGTGTCTGTTATTTTTTTTGTTATTTCGTTATCATGCGGAACTATTAGTTCTGCACTACAAATAATACATGCGGAACTATTAGTTTCGTATGTGTTATTTGTATGTGCATTTACTGCAAGTAATACCTGCGGAACTAATAGTTCTGCATGTGTTGCATGTGTTATTTGTAATGTGGAACTATTAGTTCCGCACGTGTTATTTGTATGTGCATGTACTACAAATAACACATGCAAAACTAATAGTTCTGTACTACAAATAACACATACAGAACTAATAGTTCCGCATATGTTATTTGTAGTACGAAACTAATAGTTTCACACGATAACAAAACAAAAAAAAATAATAGATACGATGAGAGTATTTTAGGCATTTTAACTTTAGGGTCTGTTTGGATTGGCTTATGCAGAGCTTATGAACACAGCTTATGACTGATTCATAAGCTGTTTTGAGCTTATTTTTCATAAGCTACCCAAGATAGCTTATCAAAACAGCTTATGACTTATATAAAATAAGTTTCATTATAATTTTTTTTCGATTATAAAAGTAATTTATACAGCTTATACCATAAATAGTAGATAAGTTTGTGTATCCAAACAAGGCCTTAGTATATGTGTGGTTAGAAAAAGTGGTACATGCCCTTAAAAAAAGCCCATTTTTGAACCGTTTGTCTTGTTTGTCTTTTACGTCTGCACTGCATTGATGTGGAGGTGGACTAGGCAAATCGAAATATCGTTATTCATCTCCTACTGAAGTAGTATGGTGGCTGTCACACAAACTACGATCTACGCCATCTTTGGATAATAAATTTATTTACTGTTTATGACATAAGTTGTATAAGTTATTTTTATAATCGAAGAAAAATTATAGTGAAACTTATTTTATATAAGCCATAAGCTGTTTTGATAAGCTATCCTGGGTAGCTTATGAAAAATAAACCCAAAATAGTTTATGAATCAATCATAAATTATATTTATAAGCTCTGCATAAACCAATCCAAACAAGTTCTAAATCTATATCAAGGGTTATCATGCCTTAATAGAACAACAAATACTGACGAGTACTATTGGAACATTAGTAAAATAATCCAAATAAAAAGTATTTATAACATTAAAAATATAAATATTTAATACTTACTTTTTAAGTAGTTAAAAGTATTTACATAAGACATATTAAATACTCTTTAACCAGTATTCTTAAAACACATGTTAACAAGATTAGTTGAATAATTCTAAATTCTCTTATCTTTTATTCTTATTAATTTTTTTAATTACTCAATTGAGAATTTTTTTTATATTTTTAAGATATTAAATGAATTCACTTTTTTATTTAATATTTACTTTACAAAAAGTATAATAATATATAAGAAGATATTTAGGAAGATATAACATTACTTAGTATAGTTACATTATGATAATGTTTAATAAACATGTCAAAATAAATATATATTATATTCATCATTTATTATATTTTAAATTTGATATAATTTTAAAATACAAAGTCATGAAAATAATAAAGGTTATGATGTATATTAAAATTATTATTTAACTTATCTTTTATGTATTATTTTTTTGTAATTATATCTTTTATTGATCAATTATTATATAAAGGTAAGAGTATTATTTGATAAAATAATAATTAAAATCATCCTGAATTTCTAACGCATTAAAATATATAAATAAAAGTTTTTAATATTTAAAAATGGATATAGTATGATATTTTTTGTTCTATTAGAATTTATAAGAGAGGGAAAAAATTACAGTTTCATTCCTTGGTCTTCACATGTCAAACGTTAGCTAATTCATTCATTCCTTTTCCCATAAAAATTAATTAATAATTAATAAATACCACTAAATAAAACGTTAAAGCAAATGCCCCGATGGCAGCTTTGAATGCTGTACCAAAGTAACTTGAGCAGCAAAGAGCAGTTTAGGAAACCGAAAAAGGAAATAAAATGACAAAAATAACCTGGGATTTGGGGGAATAAAGTGAAGGTGAGGTGACAAAGGAACATCCCTCAACCCAAATTGACCATTGCTACCTCATTCCGCAGCAGCAGAAACACACACTTTGAACTTTGAACAACAGCAAGTAGTACAAGTACTCACCGTTTTTATTTTATTTTATTCTATTCTACTCTATTTTTTTACAAAAAAAGTCGTGCCTCCCTCTCTTTCTCCGTGATTCGTCACTTCCACAATCCCATTCCATCCAATCAATCCCAATGTTCCATTCTATCATCAGACCAAAATACCCTTCCTCTCCCTCTCCCTCTCCCTCTCCTTAGTTACTTCATCCCTTCCAATTATTCCCATTCCACAAATTAAACCGCCGAGTGTGGAGTAGTGTGGTGGTGGTGGTAACTGATAACTGTTGGGGGGATGGCGAAGAGCACCACTCCTCCGTCGACGATAAAACCGGAACACTATGCCCACAGCCCCATACACTACGCCGTCGCATTAGGGGATCACGCCACTCTTTCTAGAATCATCTCCACGCTGCCCCGTTTCCCTGACCCGTCTCTAATCCGAACTGAGTCCGATTCCATCGCCCAGGAACGCCTCGCCGACCAGATCTCCGCCGTCCTCGACCGCCGCGACGTCCCTTTCAGGGAAACCCCTCTCCATCTCGCCGTCCGCCTCAACGACCTATTCGCCGCCCGCTCCCTCGCCACTGCCGGCGCCGACGTCTCCCTCCAGAACTCCGCCGGCTGGAACGCACTCCAGGAAGCCCTGTGCCGCCGCGCTTCCGACATCGCACTCGTCCTCCTCCGCCTCCACCACCGCAACGCCTGGTCCAAGTGGCGCCGCCGCCTCCCACGCGTCATCGCCGCGCTACGCCGCATGAGGGACTTCTACATGGAGATCTCCTTCCACTTCGAGAGCTCCGTCATCCCCTTCGTCGGAAGGATCGCTCCCTCCGACACCTACAGAATCTGGAAGCGAGACGGCAACCTCCGCGCCGACACCTCCCTGGCCGGCTTCGACGGCCTCAAGATCCAGCGCGCCGATCAGAGCTTCCTCTTCCTCGGCGACGGCGACCGGTCACACGACGTGCCACCGGGCTCCTTGCTCGTCCTCAACCGCGATGACCGGAAAATCTTCGACGCATTCGAGAACGCCGGCGGACCGATGAGCGAGTCTGACGTCGCCGGATTCTGCTCTCAGACGAGCGTTTACCGTCCCGGCATGGACGTGACGAAGGCGGAGCTGGTGGGAAGAACGAATTGGAGGAGACAGGAGAAGACGGAGAGCGTGGGAGAGTGGAAGGCAAAGGTTTACGAGGTGCAGAACGTGGTTTTTAGTTTCCGGTCACGGAAAGTCGCCGGTGGAGAGTGTGACGTGGCGGGGAGCGAGCAGGTACTGCCTCTTGAATTGGACGAGGACGATGACGGTTTTCTGGTGGCGGAGAATCCGTTTCCAATGCCAGAGAAGAGAAGACACAGCAGCTTCGTTCGGGAAGAGAGGGAGTGGGTCCCATTGGGGAGAAAGAGCGTGGACCTAACAACCTCGATGGCGGCCCCACCGCCGCCGAGAAGGCCATCGGCGAGTGTGGTGAGCGTGAGCATGCCGCAGACAAAGGAGAAAGAGTATGTTAGAAGCTTGCGACCTTCGGTTTGGCTAACGGAGCAGTTTCCGTTAAAGACGGAGGAGCTTCTGCCGTTACTGGACATACTGGCCAACAAGGTCAAGGCGGTTAGGAGGCTCAGGGAGTTGCTCACCACCAAGTTCCCGCCCGGTACTTTCCCGGTAAAGGTAAGTGCATTCTCGGGAATAAACCATTTTTTTTTGTTTTTCTTCTTGTCTTTTAAATTTTAATTAAATAATCTAAAATCAGATTCTGTTTTGGCTTTTTCATTATCATTATTGTTGTTGTTTTTTGTGGGCCTTTTGATGTTTCGCAAGCAAGCAACGGCCTAACCTGACTTGAGCACACACAGTAACTCAGGATTGAATCCCCCCCCCTCCCCTCTCTCTCTCTCTCTCTCTCTCTCTCTCTCTCACTGTGAGTGAAAGAGAAAGAGAAGCTTTGGTGGGACATATGTGGTCGGTTTTGGCATGTTGTGGAGTCCACGGCCATGTCAGTGTCGGGTGGTTGACTATTGATTTGATTGCGGACAGCACATAAACAAACATCTACTAAAGATTAATGTTAAGATTAATTAATATACTTGGACATGCATTGCAGGCAGCATAATCGATTTGAAGAATTTATTTGTAAAATGATTTGTTCGAACTGTTTGATTTGGGTCAGGTGGCAATACCGGTGGTCCCCACAGTGAGGGTGGTGATTACATTTACCAAGTTCGTGGAGCTGCAGCCGGTGGAGCAATTCTACACTCCCTTCTCCAGTCCAAGGCATTTGGTCACGGACACAGGAACAGGAGATGAGCAACACAAACCAGAAAGCCGCTCCTCCTCATCGTCTTCTGTAGCATCCACGTGGCTGAGACGAAATAACAGCAGTAAGCAGCAGCAGCAGCGATGTTCTTCCATGGCATTGGATTCGGACCCTTTTGTCATTCCTGCTGGGTATACATGGACCAGTGTGGATGATGATAAGTCACGCAAAATGAAGAAATCCAGGTCGTTGAGAAAGTCCTCAAGCAAACGAATGGACAGGCATGAATGAATGAATAGGGATGGTGTCTTATTAGTTTGTTATGTTAATTAGGTGCTTTTAACGTCGATGGAGTTGCGAGCGTCCACAATGTAGATATCCCGTCCAATTCTTTTAATCAAACTGGGGCGTGCGTGGGGGAATTGGTGTTTCATAGAGTGAGTGATTTGCGGCCAAATACCAAATGGTATCACTGAAAGCACACTAATTAGAGGCTAGAGCTACATTTCTTAATTTGCTTATACTTTTTGTTTCATCTGTCTTAAACTATATTAGATTCTTTTCTTTCAATTCCGTCAATTCTGCGTTCCCTGCTTGGGGAAGGAACTAGGATACAGTTACGGTTATTGCCAGTTGCCACCCTACTTGTGCTATATCAGTGCATTGTGTCTAAATTTTGGAGTCCTGTGGTATGGCAACTGGCAATTCAAGTTTACTCAACGGTCAGAATATATATAGTAGTTGGAGCTTTTTAAACATAATGATTTTATCCTATATATCCACATCAAACATTTCTGCACTCGAGTCAAGATCCGGGGAGGGGGCCGGGGGGGAGTTTATTTTAATCATTTTATTATTTCTTTCCTTAAAGATGTAAATATATTAATTAATTTGGTTTTTTAAATAAAGTTATATTTAGTTCTTTAATTATTAAAAAGATATATGCATGATTAAAGGATTATATATGCAGCCTATCTTATAAGAGACGTACGTTTTTCTTTGAATCAATAAGAGACGTATGTTTTAAGAAAAGAATAAACTTTGATCATATAACAAAGTTTTCTTGGATTGGAGCATCG
Organism: Glycyrrhiza uralensis; assembly: GCA_030159175.1. NCBI lineage: Eukaryota > Viridiplantae > Streptophyta > Magnoliopsida > Fabales > Fabaceae > Glycyrrhiza > Glycyrrhiza uralensis. Next base: position 59,018,880 of record BRZY01000001.1, on the reverse strand, counting down.
AATGGAACCACTCATCCACCACTTTGTCCATCATAATCCAAAACTAAAGTTTTATGCATATTAATCATTCCTTACTTCAAATAATACTTTCTTTTATGTCATTATCTTGTGTAAACAACCGATCTCGTTTACTGATCAACGTCCAGTTGTTAGTAGTATAAACTATACAGTGACTTTATAGATATGAACTCTAATCGAGATAGGAAGATTGTGAATCCATACTCTTATTCGCGGGCGAATCTGGATCTTCAAATTAATGGCGAAGTATCTGTGCAAATATTGAGTTACATTCATCAATCCATACCATGGCTGCTAAGGGTTAGTTAAAGAGTACATGTGGAGTCCAAAAGTGTGCTAATGCAATTGCACTAATTCGTTCATGATTGTGTGAATTGAAACTCTAGTTATGCCTTTCTGACGCATTGACATTTTGTATATATACCAATAATTAAACCCAATTATCTTAATCAAAATGTGGCTCTTGTATCCTGTTTGAGCAAAATGGGCAAGGGAGCGAAAGGTGCATGTTCTTTATCAAAGTGCCATTCCCTGCAAAAGATTTTAGGTGTTAATTAACCCCAACGCAGCCATAGCTGTACATCTATTAAATTTTGTATTCAAAAAGACTCTGTAGCTCTTGGGTACAAACACAGCACATACAATACAAGAAGGGTTTTTGGTTTTTTTTTTCTTATTTTCTGAATTTTCCATAGCAAGAAAAGTTTGATCGAAATCGTACCTTGGAGAATACTAAAGTTGAGAATCGAGACACCCTTCTTTTGTTAGGTAATGACTAATGAGACAACCGCTTTTGTTCCTCTTTCATTTGACTGCAGATAGCGCCCATAGAACACACTGCAGATTTACCACATTTACCGGCAAGGCAAAGTATACTTTTTCTAACTTGAATAAAATGTAAAAAAATTTATACTTAATTATCAATAGGTGCAGAATCTTATAATGAAAACATGATATTTGATTAAGAAATAAAATAGAAAATAAGTACATAAATAAGGAAGCGATAAAAGATTAAATAAAAAGTTAAGTAAGTTTTAGGGGTTATCTAAGCAAATTTTCTTTTTGACTGGTAAGATAAAAAAAAAATAACTTAGAGTGAGTTAAGACTACTAAACGTAAAAAGAAAATTATAGCAAATGATAATATGTGATTTTCAACAGAAAAAAAAAATCACTTGTTTAATAAAAAAGAAAGTACATAAACATATAACCACTCTCTCACCGGAAGTACCTTGATTTAGTGGATTTGAATTTGGACTAGGTTACACAGAACTTTACTTTATCTCCGGATAATTCAGGCTCCTTAGAGCAAAAGATCATTTCCCCCATAATCTTTACTCTTTTCCCCTCTGATCCTCTCTTTGGACAGGCCTTCCTTTTTCTTTTTAAAGTTTACTGACTGTAGCATTGAACCAGATCTTTAGATCCAATTTAATAAAGGGTCCCCTCCCCCCGCATAAACCCCGTTATGTCAATATTTCAAGAGCAAAATGGTTTTAAGGAGAGCGAAATTTGGTGGGACAATTTGTTCTCTAAAATTAACAAAATTTTAAAGTGATTTGACAAAACTTGGTGACGTAGTTTCTAATTCTAAGACTAAAGTGATCAACACAAAATGACTCAAAATCATTTTGAAATTTCATTAATTTTAGAAACAAAATTTATCCGATTTCTAATTCGCTACAATTTTAGGGACTGAAATAGTGATTCACTCTATTTGTTAATAACATCATATTTTTATTTATTTATTTACTGCTTTTCATTTACACAAGTTTCCATTTTTCATACACACACAACTCAAAAACTAGAAGCAATGACAGTCTAAAGATAACAGGGTATTACTACTACTCAATTTGCTGAAACACAATTTTCCTTCCGGAGTAGGTAGGTTCGAAACTTAATAACAAAGACAATCAATTAAGTTGATTAAAAATAGACAACAGGATGATACTAGTGTTTATTGTTCCGTAAAAGGCCACCCTTTAATCCGAGTTTGATGAACACAAGTCTTTTTCTTTTTGCTCACAAAGTATGGGTGTGATATCATAAAACAGTAATTGAGTGCTAGAAGTGGTTCTATAACAACTAAAGTATCAGAGTACGGGCGCAATGGCAAATCCATGCATTGATAAAAAGTGGATATAAGCTGATGCCAACAATATTGGATGACAAATACATTTGGCCTTCTGTGACAGTGCCTCATAAACCACAGTGGGACAGGTTACTCACAGAGGGAAGTGGTAACCAAAGTATATATACGACCCACTATTATTAAGGTTGAGCAGTGTTTAAAATTAAATAAGCAAGAAAGATGCCGCACATTGTTTGCTTAACCAGATGGAAATGCTCAAATAGGTGAGTTGTCACTCAAGACCTATCATGAAAAAGATAAAAGATATATTAGAAAAAAAAGGAAAAGCAATGTAACAGGGAGGGTGATAGACAAGCCAAGCCATCTAACATGGTTACCTATCCTAGCCCTCTCTATATAGCTATAATTCGGTTCAGTACTCGTTCTGTCCCTTTTAACTCCTCTGTGAAGCTTCTCAAATCTTTCTGCATCGATCTAACTCCAGTTCAGTCGTTGATCTGTTTAAGGTAGTGTTCATGTCTCTAACACTTGGCAAATATTTACAGATTTGAAAAGTTCTGTAGTTTTTTTACGACACACATCTCGCAACTTATTTGATGATTCATCAGCACATGCCCGATTGATGTTGCAGTATATATTTTCAAGATACAAATTTATCAAAGGAAAAGGTTTACTGTTAGACTGTTAATTTGAATTCATCTCCCTAGATCTGTTCTGCAGCAATGATTTATTTGAGCCTTTTGTCTCCTCATATGTAAAATGCTTGAGATTGTATATTATCTAACAAAGCTTGATTAATTAATGGTATTATTGTGTTATGCTTTAGGCCCCAGGAGACATGGCAACCGAAGCACCAAGTTGGGCTGATCAATGGGGTGCTGGTGGTATTGGTGCCATGGAAGATCACAGCACTAGATCCGAAACAGACACAAGCAAGACCAAGAATTCAGGTGCTAAGAGTGGTTTCAGCAAAGCCAAAGCAACTGCCTCAAATTGTGTCAAGTGGATAAAAAGCCTGTGCAAAAGAAAGAGTACATCCAAGTAGATGTGTTAATCAGAGGATATTGTGTGTTAAATTTTTACTCAGCGCTATGGCAGATACCAGTTTTGTATTTTCCTTCCAATTTCAATGAATTGAAGGTGTTTTATTCAGTTAAGCTGGATTGAATAGCATGAATAGTTGATTCTGGAGGAAGATGCTCTTCAGATATATTATTTGGGTCACAGTTTTGCCTAACACTGCATGATTAATTGCTAAGGACATAAACTCTTTAGAATAGTGAGTCGGTGCTTCGCTTAAAAGTGCATGATTCATGATGGTTCAAAAAATTTCTCAAGTTCATGTAGAAAAGATTTATATTTTTTAATATAAAATAAAACGTTTGTCTCTTTTATCATTAAGTCAGTGGTGGAGATGTCGGAAATTGGGGAAAACCCAAGAGTTTTGAGGTGTGTATCCGAAACCAGAAAAGATCACAACCTCGACACATGAACCTGAACAGTTTTTTTTTTTCTTTTTCCAGCCTGTCATTAAAAAGAGAAGAATAACTCAACTGTGAGATTATAAAATGTAAATTTGTGCATCGAAATCATATTTTTAAGATAATGCACATGATCAAGGTGCAGAATGATATTGCTCAACAGATACGTAAACCATAAGCAATAAACAGGATAGGCATTGGCTATTGACAGCAGAGAATTCACATCTAGCAGCAGCTATTTACAGAGGTTATTATCATAAAATTTACGCCAAGTGGGGTCCTAAAGTGTTCGCTCCACTGTAAATCATGAAAAGAAAGCCATCATCACCCTTATATTCCTCATAAATATACAAAATTAATAATTCAGCTTGGGCAGTGGCTACTTACCAGCTGGAGGTAGAGTGTTATTGGTATTGGTAAAATAAAAAATAGCCTTGTCTACACTGAGATTAATTCCTTTGACGGACAACATAAATAAACTGACCAACAGTCAAATCAGCTGGGACAAGGAATCTACAGACAGCATCACATCGAAAGAAACAGAACCAAGTGAGAATCCACTAATGCACAGAATCACAACACGGTGCATTTTGGCCAAACTTGCCCAATGCTATAAAAACCATTACCAAATATCTTATTGAAATGAAGTTCTAATATTGGCGCAAAGTAGTATTATAAAAATATGCTTCATTTTGGGCTTTTGGTCTAAATGAAAAGCAACTAACATGGCTAGATGGAACAAGCTGAAAACCAATAGAAAGAACATGATACAAAAGTGTAATCTGGCACAAGCTGCAATTACTTTGCTATCTAGCTAGAGCAGCCCAGACTTGACAACTACCTAACTCTTAGCAGAACCATCGAATACCCCAATAACAAAGATGATTCATTCTTATGAATCTACTAGCATATTTGACCCGTACAATGCACGGATTAGATAATTTTTTTATATGTGAATGAGAAATAAAGAAGATATTTTCATATGAAGTAATAATTAGAATCACATTAACCTTAATAAAAAAATTTATTACATATGAATTAATAATTAATAAAGAAAAACACAATATATTTTAGATACAATGTACTCCATCTGTTCCATAAATATAGATATTTTTGCACAAAATGAAAATTAAATTTTCTTAGATTAAGAAAATATTTAATAAATTAGTTGATGATAAAATAAAAAATAATAAAAATGTATTTGTATTAAAATTATCATAAAGTAAAATAGAAAAGTATTTAAATTATATTATACAGTTTAATTCTTTAAGTGATTCACATGTAGATCAGATTCCACATAAAATATTTGACACAATGATATAGTTTCAAATAAATTGTTTATCACGCATGTTATATTTTATTTTTAATTGTTACGTTAATCAATTTACAGATATTAATTTATAAAATATCAAATTTTCTCAAAAATATAAAATGATCAATAAATTAGTTAGATGGTAATATAAAAATAAATAAAGAAATATCTATTCTCATTTTTTATATTTTATTCATACTTTTTATTTTATCAATTTATTTTTAGACATTAATGGGAGAAAATTCAATTTTATTTGGACAAAAGAGAATATTTAATGAATTTATTTGGTAAAAATGCTAAATTAAAAAGAAATAATGATTATAACATTGAATAAGATGAAAAAATATTTTTTATATTTTTTATTAGTTGTTCCTAAATATCAAAATAAAAATAAAAAATTAAAATTCATACTAATTTTGAAGAGATAATTTTTTTGTGACCATATTAGTGCAAAGTATCCACCACATTGTATCAAAAAAATATCCATCACATTTTTTTATTTATTAAATGATATAATCTTGACAAAAATAAAATTCAAATGAAGATAATGAAGATAAAATAAAATTAATTTTGAAATTTTTAAATCAAAATCAAATCAAGATTGAAGAGATCATTTGGATTATTTATATAATTTTAAACATTTTTTCACATTCTAAAATCAAATCTTAAACCTTTTTTGATATGCTAAGATTATTATATAACTTTAAACGTTAAAAATCAAATCTTTTTAAATTTTTTAATCCTAAAATGATCAAATTTGAACTCTTCAAATGTTGTTTTACCCTCTAAAAAACTCAATACTGGTGTCGCATTCAGAGCATATACATACGTATCATCATGCGATTCATGTCTGCCCATTTTTTATACGTATCACATTCTCACATGCTCAGCAACCTCAACATCAAGAAAGGAATCAATTAATCAACTAATGTGTTTAATTTACTTACTTCTTCTCATTTCAAAATATTCATTGTATGCCTAACAAAATCGAAAATAGAATAAACAAACCAAAAACAGAAAAGAATCAATTAATCAATTAATGTGTTTAATCAACATTCTATTTTTTATTTCCAAATATTCATTGCATGTCTAATAAAACCAATAAAGGAAATCAATCAATTATGATTCTTCAAAATACTCATTGCAAGCCTAATAAAATCGATAAAAGAAATTAATCAATTAATGTGTTTAATTGTGTGTGATTCTAATTACACAATTCTCATTCCAATTTAAGCAAATCATTCTAATGTTTCATTCCTCTATTGCCGTTTTTTCCTTCATATTTCTCTTTGTAAATTTTCATTTCCATTTTCAGCATATTCATCGCTTATGACATAGCCATCATTTTGTATTCCACATTCTATGTTTCTATAAATTAAAATTCTATCCTTTTTTAATTTGCTTGTTATAATGTTGTTATATTTGATTTACTATTATAAATGATTTGCTTGATACATAATTACAAATCAAGAACATACAATTTATATAAAACTAAATTTACTAAAATAGAAACATTGAACGGAAAATTTAAATAATTTATATATATTTGTAATTAAAACAACTAATAAAGTATTACACATATTTTCTAAAATAAACATAGTAATATATATAAATTATAATTATTGTTATCCCGTACATAATTTTTTTAAAAATATAAAATAATAAATAACTAAATTTTTGCAATCTATGATGTTTTTCCTTATTTGATAAAGAATAATAATGTATCTGAAAAAACAAAAAAAAATTACAAAAGAAAATGAAAAATAAAAAAACTTAATAGCGTAAAATATAGAAACATTAATTCTAAAAAATAATCCATAACAAAAAATGATTAATATAAGATATACCCGCCTTACAGGAGAAGTTTGGTTTGACGAATATATAGAAGAGTAACGATGGTTTTCGAAAAATCAAACAAAAACCTAACAACATCATGAAAATGAATAAATACTAAAAAATAATAAGTAAAAAATGATTAATAGTAAAATAGAAAAAAAATAGCAATAATTATGAACTCACCTTAGATGAGAAAGTGTTGATAAACATAGGAATGACAATAATACAAATGATAAAACAAAATGAACAAATAAAAAATATCAATACATGTATATATATTAAGATCTAAGATTAAAAAGAAAAAATAAAAAATAAAAATAAATCGAAGCCACACTCACCAACCAAGTAATGACAATCATACTCCCTTTTCAAAAAATCAGCTAGCTCAGTAAAAGAGAATTCATTCCCTCGAATGACAGCAGTAGTCACCAATTTTATCACGGAATCGATGGGAAAATGTAGCTTATACAAATGACGTGTTGTTCAATAGCTTCATCATTCACATCCACTTTAAAAGTGGACATAGCATAGACAGAATTTTCCTTCAAACTCTTGCCAAGCTTATATATCAATTCCCACTTCATAGTCGCATGGATCTTGTCACCCTTTTCAAAGAAACAAAAAAAGCATTATTTAGGTTACTACACTCAAACAAATTAAAAGAGTTAACAATACTTTGTCGTCCATAAGGATCATCTCTTGCGAGTACGGCAACTTGACTTTTCCAAAACTCGATACACTCCATAGCCGGACAATCCTAACCAACAACGTCCAGGAGTCAGTGTTAGGAGTAATATCAGAAATAAAATTATATCTTGCCGCCATTGGTAACAGAAGAGTCAGCAATTTAGTAAGCAATGAACAAAATAATGAGTCGTATTAATTTGAAATAGAACCACGACCTTATAAGAATCCTTCTTGCCCCATGATTTATAGATGCTGACATAGGGTGCGAGTTATTTTTTGATAGAATCCAAAATTTCAGTTGGTTGAGGATAATCGCTGGAATAAAAGAGGAAATGAAGAATCAGGTTTTTCTTGTAAAAGTAAAAATGGATGTAATCACAATGGTTTGATTGAAAGAGAAAGAATCGCAAAGAGGTAAAATAAAAGAGGAAGGAAGAATCATGATTTTATTAATTATTGAAATTATTGAAATGGGTGAAAAAATGGGTGTAATCCTTTTTCTATGGTGATATTGAAATCTCATTTGATTTTTTATTATTACTATTGTTATTTTAATTCGTATTTCAAATAAGTCGATTTGAATTGATTATAAATTATTTGAAATTGTATTTTAAATAGGTTGATTTTATATTTTAAATTATTTGAATCGATGCAATAAAAGAGGAAAAGAACAATCATGATTTTATTAATTTATTAGTTATTGAAATGATGTAAAAATGGGTGTAATCCTTTTTCTATGGTGATATTGAAATCCTATTTTAATTTGATTTGAATCAATAATAAATTATTTAAGGTTAATAATATTATTTAAATTATGATATATTCAAATCAAATCGTACTTCAAATTATTTGAATCGATGCAATAAAAGAGGAAAACAGAATTTGGATTTTATTAAATTATTAATTATTAAAACGGGTGTAAAAAAGGATATAATCTTTTTCTATAGTGATTTTATGGTGATATTGAAATATCATTTTATTTATTATTATTATTAATTATTATTAGTATTATTTTAAATCGTATTTCAAAAAATTTGATTTGAATCGATAATAAATTATTTCAAATCCTATTCAAATCATTTTAACTATAAATGCACAAAAAATCATATTTTAATTTTGATCATCAAAAATGAGAAAAAAAACATAGTAGATTATTTGCAAAAAATGGATTAACAAAAATATAGTAGCTACACTATTATTTTTACATGTGGGCGAGCCCTGAAGATTCAAATAATTGTTATTTTTTTTATGAGAAAAAAGCATAGTAACTTAACATTTTTCATTTTTTGCAATATCATTTTAACAACAATTTTATTTTAAATCATATTTCGAAACATTTGATTTGAATCAGTAATAAATTAATTGAAATCCTATTCAAATCATTTTAACAATAAATATGCAAAAAAATCAAATTTTAATAGATAAATTTGAATGCAATATTAAATTATATTAGGGTTGAAATTCATTCAATACAATAAATACCATATCGAATACAATTAATACAAACCAATCAATAAACCTATTCAAATTCAATCAGTCAAATTGAGCCTTGAAATGCTCTCAAAGTGACACGTGTAAAAATCAGTCTAGAGAGGGTTCGTCTTTATATATATTATAGATTATAGATACTTCTATATAATGCTATACTAGGCTTTGGTGCTTGTTGTCTCCCACCATACAAATTTTATTTTTATTCCATAAAAATAGGAAGTTATAGTTAGTGACACAGGTACTTACTGCCACCAGTAGTATTGAATCAATACCAACATTCTATATGCATATCAGTATCAACTCTACATGGTTTTGATCTGTTTCCTTTTTTTTTTTCCTTTGTAATTTCACCACCTGCGAATACTGTTACACTATTACTGACACGACAAAAATAGAACTCCTAAAATCTTCACAGAAAGCAACAAGCAACAAAACATATACCCTTGGGACATCAAAATTAATAATTAAAAAAAAAAACGGATAGATGGAGTAAGTTAATGGGCATATGATAAAATCGCTTACTTCTTCTTATCAACATAAGGAAAGTCACTTGTCTCGGCTTTCTCAAGAACCACTTGCACAGAATCCAGATGAAAAGTGGAAACAATTCTCTTCCCCTTTCCCTCTCATCTCTTCTTCCTCGACACCAGTCAAGCCTTTGAGTTCCAGTACCACATCATAATTAAGCTAAGGAAAAAACAATTGAAGAAGATTGAGCAGTAGACATTAACAACATATATTTCCTCCTCGTTCAACTTTCTTCTATTTCTTCCTCCACCCAATCCCTCATCAGTTTCAACCTCGACATCGACCTCTTCGGGAATGCCCAGGTTGTCGCCGACGACCCTGGTGGTTCCCACGGCAAACTAACACGCCCCTTCACCGCCGGCCACCTCCTTCGCCGCGACCCCATCACCTTCGCGAACCCCTCCTCCCTCTCCGCCGAGTTCTCCTTCTCCATCTCCCCTGGCGCCGTCGACGGCCTCCTCCTCGACCTCCTCCCCGGTGATATCGTCGTCGCGTTCAACAGAAACAGCTCCTTCGGGCTCCCCCTCTAGCGAGCAGTTACCCCGGCGTGGCGTTCGACACCTCTAAGGACGACAACTTTTTAGGCGTTTCACTGCTTGACACCTTTTTTTTGTTTTTTTATCTCCTAGTCATTAGATTAATTTAATCTAATCTAATGACTAGAATTGTGGCCCGAGAGAGATGCACAAAAATAGTGCAAGAGAGGATCTGTTTTTGGCGTGTGATTAAATCGTCTCTCGCACTATTTTCATACATATCTCTACGGTCACAATTTTCAACCATTAGATTAATCTAAGTCATCAAATGACTTGGAGATAAAAAATAAAAAAAGACACACAACTGCTGCAAAACACTGAGAATTGTGGCCGGAGAGAGATGCACAAAAAATAGCTCAGGAGAGGATCCATTTTCGCACATAACTCGATGACCTGAACCGAAAAATTACAGATTTTTCAACAATTTTAAAATAGTTTTTTCAGCATTATTGAAGGCGATTTTATAACCAAAAAGGAAAAGTCATAAAAAAATTATACCAATGATATGGGCATAAGTAATTGCTGGAGCTCTAGTAGCAGGTCAATTTATTTGTAGAGAAAATAACAATTGATATTAGGTGAACATAGATAATAAATTATGGATATATTAGAATATCAATAATTGATATTTTTTACTAGCTATGAAGATATCTTATTTTAGTTTTCGAAAAATAATTCATGTTAAATAAATTAAGTCTAGAATAAGTGAATAACTACAAATGACACTAGAATTTAAATTTTTTTATATAATAAATTAACTTGGACAGGCAAATATTATATACATTGTATGGGTATTTGTAAGTATAAATAAATAAAATACAAGAAATTCAGAAAATATTGATTTAATTTACACAATTTTAATTAAATAAAAGAAGACGATTTTGTTTTGGATTTTTTTTTATAGATCCACTCCGTCCAATCCAAGTTGGGATCCATCCACTAGATCCGTGGTTTCTCACGGGCCAATTAGGCTTGGCAACGAGGCCCGAACTCGTGGATACCTATTCAAATTCACCCTGACTTTGACTGAAAAAACTCAGTTTGATCGGGGAAGGGTTCGAGTTTTTCTCGCATTTAAAAGTTGAGATCGGGAAAACTAATACTCATCCCGAACCTGCCCTGCACATTTATTTTCACTTATAATATAATATTTAATGCATTACTATTATAAAAAATTATATTTTTAATAAAAAATTAATTTTAATTCTTTATTTCCTCATTATTATTTTTGTTTAACAAAATATATTAAAAAATAGAGTATTGAATTTCTTTAATTCTAACAAAATAAAAAAATTTATAATCAAAATTTGAATTTCAAAATACTAGGTGTGGGGGCGAGAGCGAGGCAGAGAAACTCGACCCCCGTTGGAGGCAGAATGAGTGTTGATTTTTTAACTCCGACCTCTATCGGAGTCGGGGGAATGTAAAACCTGCCCCGGCCCTTAGTTATGCCTAGAGCCAATCCACCGAGTCCTGAACTCAGAACCCAGTTGGAGGGCCACAGTCTGAGTCAGATCGTACCAGGACCACACCACACCACAACGCAACTGGACCACACCAGCGCCCATAGCCAATTACTTCATACTTCACTCACACATTGCCCAACTCATTTCCCTTCACAGTCACACACTCCCTCATTTCTCTCCCTCTCTCTATACTCAAACTCTCACATGTCTGGGCTGTTGTGTCTTGCTAGTTTGGTCAAATTGCCTCTCATTACTTCAATCTTAACCTCCTTCCCAAAATTATAGGACACACAAACAGAACATGGATAAGTGCTATACTACTACTCCTAATTCAAGTTCCACACAAGCATGTCGTTGTGAAGAGGCTTCAAGCTTCAAGAAGAGGTTCCTGAAGAGGGCTAAGGAACAGAGGTCCAGGCTCTACATACTAAAGAGGTGCATTATTATGTTACTGTGTTGGCACAAGTACGAACAGTATTGAATTCATAATAATTAAAAAAAAAAAAAAAGATGTTGTGTGTGTGTATTTGCTCAGCCTCTCTCTAGCCATTAACTGCACCAACCCCACTACTATTTCTTTAAGGTAAACTTCGAGTTTTTTTAGTCACTATGATATAGTATATTGTGGTTTTACTCAGAGGAGTTATAGATTCAATGACCAAGTTGAGCACTTTTATTGCACCTGTGCTGACAACTCTGTCTGAAGATTCGTTGAATTGAATGGGTTATTCAACATGCATTAAAGAAGACACTGCAATTTAAAATTAATACTAAGATTTTTATTAGCTAGAGTGTGAATAGTATGACAAATATTGGAGGTGGGATATCATTTGTTGTTGCAGGATTTACACGTTATTGTGTAATCAGACATTGCTCAATTGAGCTTGTTTTAAAAGAAGGTGGAAGAAAAGACATTATTTCACATGAAGATAGGGACATTTCGTGGCTACCCAAGTACTGGTCGTTTTTGTAGGACTTTGGCCAAGAATAAAGGGGCTTGGCTACTTTTCTGCTTACTTTGCCAGTTAAATTATACATAAAAGCTGTAATGAATTGTATTTGTTCATCTGAGAAGCTTCACCTTTTCTATTTCTCTTACTCTTTTCAAATCACGGTTTAAGCAATGACATCAATCATGTTGTGCTCATTAATTTGGCTTTCTAACTCCAAAACTTGATCTTTCATTTATCTGCTGCTAGCAATTTACTATACTGTCTTAGTTTTATTAATATGGGGCGAGAGCTAGAAATTAACAAAGTACAAGACTTACGCATATGTTATTAAATATAAAATAATTCACGACCTTTCACCAAGCAGATTGAACTTTTGGGATAGCTAGCTCTTTGACATATGTGTGTTTCTGGTTGTTCACCTACTTATAGCCGTTTCATTTCATATATATGGTCTCATGTCAAATAACCAAATTAGGTATTAAAAAACAATTGATTGAAGCACCAAAATCTGCGTCTAATCTACAAATTTGGTTCGTAACTCTGAGTTTATAAGGAATTTCTGACCGAGTCTGCATGCTTAAGTGCCTGTTTAGATTGACTTATGCAGAGCTTATGACTGATTCATAAGCTGTTTTGGGTTTATTTTTCATAAGCTACCTAGGATAGCTTATCAAAACAGCTTATGACTTATATAAAATAAATTTCACTATAATTTTTTTTCGATTATAAAAGTAGCTTATACAGCTTATGCCATAAGCGATAGATAAATTTGTTATCCAAACATGGCCTAAATGTTTTCGGGCCGGTCAATATTAATTTCTATATATTATAACACAGCAAGTACTTGAAGACAGCGTGTAGTAAAACATTAACAATGACACTACCCCTTTATTTGGGGTATTTATTTGGAATTGACATTTCTCCAATCCTTTTGTCTAATTTGGTATAGGAGTCCTGTTGTTCGTGTCAGTGCTTTGTACTACCTCCGTCCCTAAATATAGGAACCTTTACAAAAAAATGAAAGTCCCTTTATATAAGAACTTTTCCAAAAAATTAATTGCATTAATTATTTTTTGACTAAAATGCCCATATGATCACCCAACTACTCTACTTTTTCCAATGCATTAATTAAGTGATGAGAGAGAGGGGGGAAGAGAGATAGTAATAAATATTATGGTTAATTTTGGAAAAGTATAGTAAATCATTGACAAATTTATTGTTATTAACTAACTTAACTAATTTTCTTAAAGGGTGTAAATTAGTTAAAAGGTTCTTATATTTAGGGACAGAGGTAGTATTTATTTATTTATTTTTTTGTTAATAAATATTCACAAATTTTGATAATGATCACACAGAGAAATTGATATAATATTTTCAGACGACAAAAGTCATGTCAAAGTTTGGTATGGGAAGATCAAATTCCATTAGTCCGTGAACGTCAATGCAGATGATCATTTTGGAATCTGTCCCCAAAATAGTGTTGAGATAGCTGGCTGTATAAGGAGGCGTGCATGCCTAAAGCATATTGTATTACTGTCTTAGTTAGAAATGCAGTGTTCCAATCCAATAGTACTATTCAGTCAAAAAAAAGTACTATAGATAACTGCTTTATTCATGTGGAATTATTAATGCAAACAGGACAGGTAAGGGTAAGGGTGATGCCGCGGTTTATTGTGGTTAGAGTTAACCCGCCAAATCTGCCGTGAATTTACTGCAAATGCTTTTAATATGTATACTTTATTGAATTTTTCTTTTATAAAACAAATGATTTTATCCTGTTTACACCATGCTACTCAGAGCTTAATTAAAGCAATCTCAGCAAGCATTGCCTGTTTTACTCTTGCTGCATGCATGATCACAGCTTAATTTGTCATCCAACTTTACAAATGGAAAATAAAGAGCATTTGGGTAAGGTATAACTGACAAAAGAAAAATCATAAATGGTAAGTTTTCGTAAAATAATTTATAAAAAATTCTTGCATTTTGTTAATTGCTTGCTCATTTTTCAAACCTTCATCTTTAGTAGCTGTTTTGGAAAAGGTTCGATGGAATAACCATCACTGGTCCAAGAGTTAATTAACATAGCTTCAACATACTAATTACTAACAGTGTATGCTAGCCTACTATGTAGAGCCAGCTAGCAACACAATTATAACAAAATGAGTAATACTGTATAAACAATTCTTTAACAACATAACTTACTAACATACATATATCCTTGTATACGTCCAACACTGGATTTACTAATTTTCCTCACATAACTATTGATGGATCAGCACATATATACTATGTAAACAGAACAGATAGCCATATGATATGAATGAAGGACAATTTCTGACAATCTGGTTATCATGACTACTTGATGTTATGTATTAAGAAACCAACGAAGAAAGAGTCAGAGTTTTGAAAACATTATTAGGAATGTTTAGTAGCTGTGACAAACCACCCCTTTTATTTTTCGAAGAAATTAAAGAAAGCATTATTAATCAGTCATGAAATGAACAAGTAAGGCCTCTCTTGTTCAAATAAATAAATTAAGAGGAGAGAAAATTCTGCCCTATAGAGGATGGATGAATCATCATGAGTATATATTAATTTCCTATTTTCATGCCACTGCCAGCTTCCTTTTATGGATTTACACCGAAAGACTGCTTCTTTTTCAACTAACTCCACCTTTGAATGTGGAAGAAAGTGGGAGTGGAGACCAGTTTGGTATGAATGAATCCAAACTTTAGCACATAATAATGTGTTGTGTTATGAACCGAATAAATTTGGTGTATTAGAAAAAACCAACCCATGACATGAGCCAGCCAGACTCAATCAAGTCACTAATATGTTTCACAATTTTCTACCAACCAACCACTCACTCACTTTCCAAAAGCCATTTTTCCTATTTGAATTTCAAATGTGGTTGGCAGCAGACCAACATAATTAACCCTCTGAAGTACTCATAAATATAAAACCCGGAAGCCACACTCAATTTTCTTGTGTAACCGACCTTCTCTGCAATTGTGATGATAAATTCAATTCAAAATATGCCCTTTATTTTTTTTCTCTCCAATTGTTTCCATTCTCAATTATTTTTTATTAATGTGGCCACCTCCTGTTCCTTGCTGGGTCGTTGGCAAATTAAATGCCAGCTCTGCAATCTCTCTGTCTCTGTCTCTCCCACCCATTAAATTTCAAAGAATCTCACAGGACATACATGTACATCATAGTTTACTCTACTCCAAGAAAACAAACATGCCCTCTAGTCTTCTTCACCACTCTTTGTTTCTTCTTCTTACACATATATTCTTCTTCTTTCCAAGTATTATCATGTTTTTTTTCTTTTGGGTGATGGACTAATATTGGAGTTACCAATACCGTAGGGGTGAGTAAGGGTAAGAATTTTCTTGTCACACATATATAGTGGTGTTTTGTTTCAGAAAGTGCAGGAACAAGAACATGATGGCTCTTTATAATTAAGCAACCTGAGATATTGGTGCGGTTCAATCAGAAGGCGGTCCTTTATAATCCAAAAAAGCTCTGTGTTATTTGATTGAGCCGTGCCAATATCACGTGTGATTGATTGATATCGGGCAATCACAATATATTTCTCCTCCTTAGCAATCTGCAGCACCAGCAAAGGTCGTTGTTTCAGTGTGTTTTATGATTGATATATATACATGAATGTTAACAAAGAGATTAATTACCATTAACTGATTCTTTTTCTTCTGCAGATTTAATCTTCTTCCAGCTAGCTACTTTGTCATGGCCATGTTACTAGTCTTTTTTTTTTTTTGTGGTGTTCTGCAAGAGTGATGATCAATTGTTTGGTGAGGAATAGAGATGAATTGGTATGGTAGGTAGGAAATTTGTTATCCCGTTTTTCCTTTTTCAAGGTGGTAGGGACTTCATTTGAGGTTTTATGTTTCTTTCTTTGAGGGCAAGATAAATCTTTTCTTTACGTTTACTTTTGCTTCTATTTAAAGGTTCTTCTCTTTTCTGACAAAATTTAGTTAGCTGACATTATCCCATCATCTTTTCTCGCTTTTATTTATGTTTAAAGCATTTTCCAGATGTAAATATATGCGCTAATTTTGGGAATATTTCCAACTAGTAAAAGGTGTTAACTGTGATTTTGGTTATCCCAAACAAACAAACAAAAAATGCTTGAATTAAACTCTGATTAATTGTTTTGTGTTACTCTATCTAGGATGATTCCTTCGCGGTGCTGTCTAAGATATAATATATTATTTCTAATAATCTTCGTGATGTTACAAGTTGCTATTGTCTTAGCTTAATTTTACCGTTTGTAGTATTCTTCTTTTGGATTAATGTAATTGTTCACGTAAAATTTCTTATATTGAAATAAATATTCCTGTAATATAAAAAAAAATCATATAAATGAATTATGTGGCGCCTCCTTAATAAGCTTTCTAGAAGAAAACAGAGTCATTTTAATACTAAGAACATGATTACCAATTGAATCTATCATATTCAATTTCTCATTTTACCATTTGAGATTAAATTTAAAAGACATCTTGCATTGTAATGTATTTTTAGAGTTTTGTCCATACTGAAAATTGAAGTCAATGCCTCTTTATAACCTCAAAAGTTCAAAACACGCATTTGCGAAAATTTATATATTTGCATTTGAGTTTCAGTTCTCTTGGAATATTTTAAATTTTGTGGTTTTTAAACTCACGAGTCATCACTCGTGATCAAAGGAGCCACTGTAGTGCTTTCCATAGAAGGGAGATACTAGTTATTTGCATGTCATTCATTGAAAATTGCTTTTCAAATTGTTGCTAGGAAAGGCAAACTCTAGTTCTCCACCAACAATAGGCCCTTTTTTTTTTTGGTCGAAACAATTGGCCCTTTATCCTTCACAAAACATCGATGTTTTGAGGCTGTTTTCTGTTTATGGGGCCAATTGAGCCTAAATATTAGGGAATTTCTAATCACACATACATCGTTTTCTATATACACATATATATCCGCGGAACTATTAGTTCCGCGAGTTTATTTTTTTTTAACACACACATGTCCGTGGAACTATTAGTTCCGCGAGTTGTAATTCTCCGCGGAACTACTAGTTCCGCGGGTTTATTTTTTTTCTAACACACACATGTCCGTGGAATTATTAGTTCCGCGAGTTGTAATTCTCCGCGGAACTATTAGTTCCGCGGACATGTGTGTGCTAAAAAAAATAAACCCGCGGAACTATTAGTTCCGCGGAGATGTATGTGCACATAGAAAACCATGTATGTGTTAATAGGAATTCCCTTTTATTCTTGAAAGAGACTGACCCGGCCCATTTATATGCTTGAGTATATCGCATAAGCTTTAATTGACATGTTGACCAAAAAAAAAAAAGCTTTAATTGACATGCGATGTGCGTGTATTTATGGTGTATATTTTAATATTGTATAAACTAAATATTTACCTGTTGACCCAAAAATAATAAATATTTACCTAGATAATTTAGATATTAATATTGGCGGAAATGAGCTTGATTTATTTCACAAATTCAAGCACCAAGTCTAATTTATTTGCTTGACATAACCTTTTTAAAAACAAATAAAAGTTTATTTTATAGTGAAACTTCATTAAATAAACTTAGACTAGGGTAAACCAAATGCAGACCGGGTCATATGCTGCCTAAAGAATAAAATATATTGCTCTCGTTTTTTTTTCTCTATTCAATTTTTCTCCTCCCATTTTTTTTCTTCTCAAAACAAATAGCGTTACAGGAAACAGTAAAACTGATAAGGGATAGTCATGAACAAAACAAAACAAAACAAAAATAAAATAAAAAGTAACAACCATGGGAAACAAATAAAATTATATTAAATTTTAAAGACAAATAAGCTTGACATAAAAAGAGAAGTGATTATTACGAAACGTTAGACATGGCAGAGCCACTTAACAAAAGAATGGGGGGTTTGTTGCTACTACTGTACTCTTCCTTCACATTGAGTTGAACCATCTTCTAAGTCTCATACTACTTATATATATAGCAGCATGGCATGCGTCTCTTTCAGGTTTCTGAATATTGTACTTGTTTAGTAGAAGATGAGTTGCAACTTGTTGCACCCTATCAGAAAGTTGCACTCCACAATGCATTTTCATCCTCCCCACAACGCTGGTGAACTTCCTTCATCCTCTCAACAGACCTACAAATCCCACTGCATTTCCAATCAAATGAAGCAACACAGATATTACCAGCCTGAGCCTTCCACTCGCAATCTGCACAAGGATAGCATAGCACCACTACTACTATTAAACAAAACTTCAAAGTTAGTTAATAATAATTAATTAAAATTTTAACATAACCTAACATCTCAAATACTGTAAGAACATTCAGATGCAAAGTTTTTCATATATAATGCTTCTGAAAAAGGACTGGATCAATCAATGGTGTCACGTGATTTTTCTATTAATAGATTGTGATGTGATGAAAATCAAAACAACATACCAGGGGGTGTACCACAACACATTCTCCTATCATCAACATGATCCACATCTAAACCAATGAACCAGGATCCCAATGAAACATCTTCATTAGCATATTTATGCAGCATATCCCTGGCATTATAAAACCAAACTGTCACCAATCTTTCAAAGAACTACTGTATGCCAAATTAGTTAGTGAAGTATTCAATTATATACGAGTAAAGAAGGCCACACAAAGTCCACGAATTTGTTAGTCTGTACTTTTTTCTACATGATTAGTATCCAAACACGAAACACCCCCTTCCCCCCTTGTGTGCTTTAACAGTTCCAAGCAGCGAAAACAAAACTTACTGATTTATTGAGATATAAGTCACCAAATCTTGCGAAATGGCATATAATTGTCCCGTGGCATGACGAAAGTACTTGTTTCCCACCTCGCCAAACTTCCAGTATTCTGGTTCATGGTATTTCACTCCCCTGTAGCAAGACAGTTACACTAGGAAGTAGATTTAAACTAACTGAAAAAATATGCAATGAGCTTTTCTTACTTCTGAGCAAGGACAGGACCAGATTTCATGCACCCGATGTACACCCGGGGTTTCTGACGGTGCATAGACAGAGTCAATCCAAGTGTTGCTGAGATAAAAATAAATGAAATAAATGAATAAGCAAGAGCACAATGAGGAAAGTGATGGATGTTTATATTGATCTACAAATTACAATCATGGTTGCTTAGCAAAATAACTAAGCTTGTGACTCAGACATTAAGTAGAATCTACACAAGCTTACATTGGACGAATGGTGACATCTATTATGAAGTCTAAAGAAGGTAGTCAAATAAACCTACGACAATCAAGAGTCAAAAGTATCTATCATTCAGTTAGCATTTGTAAAAAAAAATTATTTTTTTGTAGAACATTTGTAAAAAATTTAACTAATTTATTTGTTTTTTTTATAAGGCCATGTAAAGTCACTTTCCTGCAAATATAAGCAGTAAGTAAGAACTGCCACTTAGATTTATGAATTCAATTTATCATAGATACTTCTTCCCTACCTAATTGTACACACATATCATTATTAACTATAAACACTGAATAATTTTTTATGTACCTAAATTCACATGAACATCATCATCAACTTTGACATAAAATTCTGCATCCCACAAGGCAACAGCAGTTGAAAAGTAGGTTTTTGTTTTAGCTGATAGTTCCAGGTAGCCCTCAACATGGTTCTGCTTAAACATGGATGTATATTGTTTCATCAACAAAAATAAATCAGCACAAAATACATAGGATAAGGATTATAAATTTAAATGAAAATAACAGGAGAGAAAAATCACCAGCCTCAAAAAGTCAGCATGAAGCTTCTCCTCTGCTTCGATAGCCTTGTCGAGAATGCCACCAGATGTAGAACTATAGACAAAAAAGGTTAACTAAATACAGGTAATTGATTAATTTTAATGGATGCTAGTCCCAAGGTTTCATGACTTTATGTCATTGATTTTGACAATTATTATTTATGGTTCCTTCAAATAAAAAGATTGTTCTTAAATAGTATGTATAACCATAAGCATACTTTGCATCAGAATGAGAGAATAACAGTTATCAGTTTTAAATAATTTGATGGTAAGGCCACAAAAGTGACAAAACATAGTTTTAATGAGCAAATCATAAGAGAACTACTTAACTGCAACGTAATAATAATAATAATAATAATAATAATAATAATAATAATAATAATAATAATAAGGTAAGCACGCTGAAAAGGGACAGTGAATATCAGGAGACACTGAACCTGACCTGTGACCTATAACAAAACGTATGATTATGCCCTTTTCTTCCTCCAACTTTTTTCTTTCCTCAGCTGATGAAGTTTCATTAGAAACCATGGATCAGATACATTAAGTATATGGAATCAAATAAAGAAGTTATAACAGACCTTTAAGAGAGGAAAAACTTGAAAATGCTGGAATATCATTAAACCACCTTGTGGCATCCAAGTTGCACGAACAGAATCTCTTCTTTTTCTGCTACTAAAAGCTGTATTGATCCCTATAACCATGAAATATTTTTTCCTTGGAGTTGATTCAACTGTCTCTGAGTTTCCTGATACAGGAGAACCACTCAGCATACATTCAGGCAGGAGCTATCAAAGCAAACTTAAGATTCAGCTCCAAAGTAGATATTGTCTTACTTGGTTTCCTGCAATTCATGTATAGTAATGCGTTTAGAATATTTGATAAGCATATAAGTATATTCAGAACAAGCATTGGATTGGCTTACTTGATAACATTCTGTGTATTTGAAACTTTCACTTGACTGTAATTGGAGTTAGGCTTTACAACCTTTGGACAAAGACAAAACATAAAGCAAAAAATGTCATGATCACATTTGTAAATAACAGAACTGTACTTCAAACAGTTTCCTTTTTTTTTTTTTCAAAAACAAATCCTGATAATCTCATGGGAACAGAACTTTTAGGATTGTTATAGATTCCAATAGGAGTTCAATAAGAATCTATCATTGGATGGGAAAGAAAAGCATGACACAATCATAGCAAAAATATGACATAAGTAGAAGTCTGACCAATACACTTACTAGATTTAGATTACAACCATCAGAGTTTAATTTTATTTGTTCAATCTCTCTAGAAGTCCTTGAAATTTCTTTATATTCAGACATCGACCACATCCTGATGCAGAATTTGTAGTTAGCATTACACATAATGATTAGCTCCCTTGAGATCTAATGCAATAACTACTAAAAGAGTTGAAATCGAAAAAAAAAAGGGAAAAACTAGTTTCAGTTACAGATAATAAAAGCAGATATTGTCAACACTTAGTTTAGAAACCTAGCTTTATAAGTGAATCTTAATATTAATATTAATAATTCTCAAACTAGCAGGACCAAAATCAAGGGAGGTGAGCAAAAGTGAATGTTATATGATAAAGTCCTCCATTCAATTAAGCTCATTATAATGTCTTTATTCACTTAAAAGCTTCATGATCCTCTCAGCAACGACAAAAAGAGAGAGGATAGGGGAATAAAGGGCAGATACCCAAACAAATCGAAAATCATATGGTGAATCATATCATAAACAGACAGTTCTAATCTAATTACCTAAACAGTAAAAGACATACAAACAGTATAAAGTAGAAAGGATTAAGTTCATGACAATGCAGTTCGAAACCAATGACACAAATTCACATTTAAACACCCTTCTCTCAAAATCAGGTGACAAACTGTTCTTCCTAGAGCTTAAGTGCTTAACCACAGGCACAACCCCCGATGCAACCTAGAAACTGAGAATAACTGAAAATAAAAATCAAAACTTGGTGCTCAAATATAGAAACCCAGAAGCAAAAAAGTACCTATTGGTGAAGAACATTCCAGCACAGAAGCTTGCCAAACAAAGCAGAAGAGCCCATTTCCTATGTAGGACACTCCTTGCACACTGTTCTACAGCCCCTCCTTTGCTCTTCATAGACATTATTGTCCTTCTCCTCTTCTTCCTCCCCTCACTACAAAACGAATGCAAACAGGAATGAAAGCACAATGATCAAACAAATGCAGAAAGAGAGAGAAAAATTAAAAAGAAAAAACTTTACAGCTGCTGTGGCACCTCGTTGGTTTGGGGCAAGAGAGGAAGACCCACTAGTAGAACCCTCCTAATCTTCCAATGTTAAGGTTAAGGAACCGTCCCTCTTCATGTCACAAAGGGAATTTGGAATTGAAAGAATATTTATAACAAATAACGGTAACAGTTACTCAAGTGTTCGATCACGGTTCCTAGATCCTCTTATCTACCTTCAGTTTTCGGTTTCCCCTTAAAATCTGCTAAATGTTTCGTTCAACAAATTTTCAGCTTAACTCAATGTATAGTTTCATAAATCATAATAATAATAATAATAATAATAATACATTAAAAAATGGGAAAAACAAATTTCTTGTATTATGCATTAATTAACTAACTAGGGTTAATTTGAGAGAGTGCTGTTTTGTTGATTTTCCTTAATAGTGTCGGTTGGTATTATTGAGTAACTATTATTGTTATTGTTACGGCTACAGTAACTTCGGTTTTTTCTCAGAAAAAAATGGGTTGAGTCCAGTTCATATGGATCCCACTGGAGTCTCTTCATGTGAACTGGTTTGATTTACGGTCAGAATCACGACGCAATTCAACAGATAATGGAATGGGATACGCTACTCAATCCACCCATAACGCTCAACAAAGGATACGTTTGCCTTGCCCTCAACTGAATGACGTGCAAGTGTAACGGTCCCACCATATTCTTGTGTGTCCTAAAAACCTAAAACACCAAACGCATGAGGTTTAATTATTATTAGTGAGTTTTCTTTTTTATTTAATCTTCAGCTGTGATTCCGTTTCTGGCTATGAAAGTTAAAACAATAAAAAAAGTTTTCTTTCACATTGAAATAATGAAGAAGGGGTCACATTGTTTAGTCGGTGTTTGTTTTCATATTGGAGTTATGGTGGGCAACATTTTCATCGCAAAAGTTATCTCTAGTAGCTTTAAAAGTAACTCATGGTTAAGGAGGAATCATCATGGTTCCAAACACACATTTAGAATGTGACTTTGTCTTTGAAGAAATTGGATTTCCAGCTATCAATATTTCATACATATGTGGTTGTTAAGAATTAGAAATCATTGGATAAAAATTGGATAGTTCACATAATAAACTCTTGGTTTAAATATAATTTGCAGAAATCAAAATGTGAATCCTCCCATCTTTATTCAACAATTTGATTTGTTGGCTTTGACAAATACATGAAATTTTTTTTTGTCAACAACAAATACATGAAATTGTGATGGTACAAAATCCCAACTCCCTCAAGACATACACTGTAACTTACCATTGGAACAAAAATGCATGTATGAGGAAAACAAAGTAAATCTTCAATGCTTATGGTTTGCCCTTACAAATTTATTCTGAACTTAATCCAACCATAGATCTCACTTTTTCACTAAATTAAATTTTACATTAAGATTGTTAAACTTATTATATCTTACCCTAATTTGTCCAAAATTGTTTGACATATTTTTTTTATCTATTTAAAAGGTTGACCTCTTCCAACAGATGATTTCTCATGCACATGATAGGTATCTCGCGACACACCATGTTGGTTATTGCATTTTTAACTTTTCTATTATAGCTAATGTATTATTTTGTTATTTTTTTAAAAATTAAGCAAATTTAATCCCTCAAAAAATTTAATTACTAATTTTTTTTCACTCAAAATCTTTTTAAATTGAATTAATTATAATTATAATTTTAAACGTTCTTTTACTCAAAATTCACAAAATAAAAAATTCTAATTTTTACTCTTTTCAAATCCTAATCTCATGTCCTAAATAAAATCCTTTAAATTTTATCAATTTTTTTAATTTCTTACTAAATTTTTAAAATTATTTAATTTTTCAAATCGTCATCGTCCCTCAAATATTTGGATGGAAAATGAAAATTTAAAAGTTTTAGTTAAAAAAGAATTTGATGACATAACTAATTTCACTTAATTTACAAAAATAAATAAACAAAAAAACTTAAAGGACTAAAATATGTATATCACGTAATTCAAACTAGAATAACCAAAATTGCCAATTAAGCCTTTTATTTTAAATCTATTAAATTAACAATATTTACTTGAATTGAAAACTTTTTTCTTCACTTTTTTTTTTCTCTCAAAAATTCTCCATTGGAAGTGTTCAAACAAAGGAATTGTACCTTGAAGTGATAAACAGTGTTAACCGGCTATAGAGATCATGCAAGAATTAAAACAAGCTTACTGAAGGAAGTTGTTTGGGGGGGACAAGAGAAATGAAACATTGGTAGGTGACAAATGATAAACAATCCAGAAGCTTAAAACACTATGAAATTTAGAACAAGGAACAAAAAGTACAGAAACAAAAAGGGCAGCTCTGGCTTTCACGTACAAGCTCTATTGTAAGATCTGCAGACAAGAAGACCTCACATTCCATACTATTATATCAAGTGGGAATAATCAAATCAAAAAGATTGCATGTGATCCGATTCCAACAAATGATATTGATTGATGACTAGCTTCATTGTGGTAGGGCTAGTTGTGATGCCAGCCAAATATGAAGCTGATAATGACATGAGACCACCATCTACTCTATGAAACCAGTTTTGGTCAAAACAGCATTTCTCACTTTGCTAAGATCTCTCCCTTTCAGTGTCCTCCCTATCCCTTCACACACAGAGAAAGATGAAATTTGGCTCCTTGCAAGTTTCCTAGCAATCCATTCATGTGGAGGAATCGTGCCATCCTCATCCTCATCCCCATCATCATCATCCCCATCACCATCACAACCATTATGGTAATGATCTCCACCAACAGCAACCAATGACACCTTCTTGCCATTCATTCCATAAATTTTTGACCAGTCAGGAATGTCCACAGGTGCTGAGGAGGGTAATGTAACACTATTATTACTAGCCCTTGTGATCTTTCCTGGAGAGGTTTGTATGTGCCATGCAGAAGAAGCAGAGGAGTCCTTAGATACCCTTATTATGTTTGGGCTTAAATAACCCCTCTCCTTGGTCACACCTTCTTCTTCATCAAAATCTTCATTACTCACTGAACCATTGTTTTTGTTGAGAAAACCACCCCAATCTGCCATTGTTATCTGTTCTGCAATCTTCCTGCTGCCTGCAAAATACAGATGAAGAGAGTTGCTTGTGAGAGAAAACACAGAAAGCCAATGATGACACACTTAACCAGTTTTCAGTATATATAGACATAAGATAGATGATTGGGGGAACTGTTTTTCACCCCAAAGATATATCATGGTTACTCTTGAGATAAAAACAAAAAACAAACTTGTTTTTCCTCCTTGGGAATCAAATATCAATCAAAAAGTGTAAAGATGTAAGAGAATACCATCAGGAATCTACCTTGCCTTTGTTCTGTTCCAATACCCTCCAAAAGGGAAGACTTTTGAAAAGAATTTCTCAAATGGGAACTCTGATAATAAGCCCTTTAAAAAGCCAACAAGGAAAAGGAAACAAGCCTTGAAAATTCTTCCCCCGACCTTAATAACTCCAAAGAAAATCACAGGTTTCAAGAGACCAGATACACACAGAACAGAATAGTACCTGCAGGAAAAAAAGACAATTAGGGGGCAGAAAAAGACAACAAAGCAACCAATATGTAGTAAAGTAGTATATATGAAAAATAAAAAGCTTCTATTATAGTTTTGCCCATAAAAAAAAACTCAGAAAGAAAAATGATGGGTCTTGGAGTGAGTCCTAGTTGATATCTCTATATATAATAAATAATAGCAACATGGTTAATTGCAAAAGTCCAAAAGAGCACAGATGAAGGACATGGGCATAATAGTGGCATCGAGCAATACCCAAAGAGCAAGTCCCATCACAGCTAGCAGCACTATTAAGAAAAGAGGGAATTAGAAAACACAGGCTCAGGCTGAGGCTGAGGGTGCTGCCAAATTTATATCACTCAGTTGCAGACACTGTACTACACATAACAATTAACATGGTTTTCTTTCTCAATATCTTTGAAAAAACTCTAAATTACAGCTTCATTGGGAGAGGTGGTGATGAACGATTGGCCTGCAGATTCACGTACGTACGTACCTCTAAGGATCTGTATTCTGTAACCTTATCCTCTTCTACCCTCTCTGCTAAATGCAGAGCTTATTCGGCGGTAAGAGATCAAAAAAAAGAAAGGTGTGCTCTTTTTAGTTTTAGCCTTTCCCTTTGCTTTCTTTAATTTCTCTGTAGTACTCTGTGAAATTTGAAAGTGTGAGCCTCAGCGCGCCTAGGCATTAGCATTAACAGCAAGGGAACCTTTTATTTATTAATGCATTTCCTTGGAGAGGGTGCTACTGCTACCTCTTGCTGCTTACAAAGCAAGTGAAGTGAAAAACCATTTTGGTTGGCTATTACTACTACAACATTGAGATATGGAGCAGGTTTTTGCTGACGAATAACTATGGGTTTTCAACTGTGGTTGGTTGAGCTTATCTTTATCTTCAATGCTTCCTTCCTGGGTTATGGGATCGATCATTGATTAATGCGCAGATATGCACAGAGAGAGAGAGAGAGAGAGAGAGAGAGGCAGAAGGTGAATTGAATTTGGTGCATATTGTGGCTTAAGTTTAAGGGGGGGCTGGAGAGAGTGGAAAGCCACTATGGAGTCAGGGCCTCGTGCCCAACATGAATTAGTTTAACTAGGTAAATTTATACTAATAAATTTAGTAATTTTTTTTTTGATTTTTGATAATCTCTCGATTCATTTTTAATTGTCCATTTATAAGAAAAAATTTGTTATTATTTATATGTCGTTTTGATAATTTAAAGTTATATTTTGTCAATTGTGATCTTATTCTTATTAATTGTTTTACATGCTTTTCATATATAATAATTTATTGATTCTTGCAAAATAATATTAAAAGACGGATAAAAAAAATGAAAAGAGTACAAATTAAAAAGTGTTTAAATTTAGTACACAATAATTAATAATAAATATTTGAAAATCCTCCGTTGAATGTGTTTCATACTATGACCAACTCTCCCCATTAGCCACATATGACATATCTATCATGTCCACCAAGTGTTTAGTCGCTTTAATGCCATCCAAAGGTGAACAAGATTTGGTGGTAAGTGGTAAGAAAGGCAACAATGTGGATTCCCAAAATGGGCACCTTTTTAAGCTATGAACCCCTCTTAGTTGCCACCAATATGATTAAAGATTTAGGTCATTGACGTGTCTAATATAGCATGGTTCCACAAAAAGGTGTCTAATATACTCTTTTCGTTCTTTTTTATTTGTCGTTTAAGGTTGTTTCACCACAACTAAAGAATCAATTAATTGATAAAAAATTTCCTATTATACCCTTATTTATTCACTACTCTATTTGTTGGGAATAGTAATTAGTCTTTGAACTCTCAACTATGCATTAATTAATTTTATAAAAAATGTGAAGAATAATTAATAAGGTTAAGGGTGTAATTGTCAAAATATAACCTTAAACTATCAAAACGACAGATAAAAAAGACTAAATTTTTTCTTAAAATCTGACAGATAAAAAAGAACAGAAGGAGTAGTATGATTAGAGATTTAGCATGGCACCCACTCAGACACTCACCACCTCCTAATCTTTTGATATGCTGACAATCACTTATTTAGTTTCTTGGTGGTATATACTTTGAGCCAAAACAGAGGGGATAAAAAGTATTCTTATCAAGAGGGGAAAAAAAAATCATTCCTAAGCTGAATGCGATTAAAGAATGAATCCACTGAGTCGTGATGAAAATCAAATAGCTAAGCCAAGCTGACACTAATTTCCATGTTACAAAAGGGAGGAAAATGTAGCAATACGAGAAAGATGTTATAATAACAAAATAGGAGGAAAAAAATGATGGAAGCCACTTTGATTTATAGCCAGGTTTTGATCCTAGGACCTATGGGTTATAAGCCCACCACACTTCCGCTGTGCCACTTTGATTTGTTGCATATGATTTTTTTCATTTATTATATTTCGAATAATTTCTTTGCTGCAAAATAACTTATAACTTTTATATTCTGAAATTTACTTCATATTCTTTTTGGACTCAAATATAAAGATAAAAATAATTCTAAGTGCGGTAGTTTAAAATATAAACAAATATTCCTTCAAAAAAACATAGAAGCAAATCTTAATTAATTTTACCTTATTTAATAATTTATTTTACAAAATACCATTCATTTAATGAATATTTTAATTTCAATGACCGCTTTTATTAAGATAATTTAGGAAATAAAGTTCATTTTTTATAAGATTAAAAAATTAAATAAACTTAACTAACCTCTTTAATTAACCTAAATTTAGGTATTTTTACCTATATTTAACTCTTGAGATAATTTATGCTATATAAACTATAAAGTTACTGTAACACCCTTTCTTCAAAAAGGATATTACACCATAGTTACCAATGAATTTTGAATAACTTAGAAAATATTCAAAGAAAGTAGCAAATCCTTCTTCTGAAATACGGGTAAAATTTTTCGCTTTCCATAAAGAAGATGAGAATGATGGGGAGTATATTCCCTTGATTCCTTTTTAAATGTTTTCGAAAAGATTTTCAATGCGGAAGCATAAATAAAACTTGTATGAATGTAATCTCATTTCATATATATAAAGTCAGCAGAGTTTTTGACAGGGAAGAATTTAAAGTAAGGCAGTGAACATCTGAGCCAGTCTAGTCTTTAATCTCTACCCAAAACAATACAGTAACCATATATTCTTCTTGGAATCCATATCAGCCTACGCAGCATCCTCTTTCAGATTCTTCTTCTAAGAGTCAGCCCACTTCTTAGGAAACTCATCTACTCCGTCATGTATCAACACAACAAAGCAGGCAAGGGTGAAACTCTAAACAAATTAATAAGTAAAGTATGGGCACACAACAACATACTGCACAAGCACTAAGAAATCACACTTAGGAAATCAATATATCAGCACAGTAAGAACTTCACTTAAACACAACACATTTGAGAACATCTAGTGGGAACATCGCTTTCAACAAAGCATTTGGGAACATCGAGTAAGAGCATCATGTGGGAACATCGAGTATGAACATCATGTGGGAACATCAAGTAGGAGCATCGCCTTTCACCAGGCCTATCTCTTTCACTTCCAATCACTCAGAATCACTTATCTCAAACCACATAGAATCACCAGATAACACAAAACCACATTTAACAGATAAGAATATCAATTCACACCTTTCAGGAAAAACACATAGTCTTACCACTCAGATAGTCATAGAACCATTTATTCTAGATAACTCATACTTTGTTTATATTCAAGTCCCTCAAAAACACATTGGTATATAACAGTACTAAAAAGTAATTAATTCATTGAAAAGGGGTCAAAATTGAAATATTCCAAAAATACTTGAACACTGGTTTATTTTCAGAAAAGGCTCATTGAAAGCTTGTTTCACAAATTTTTACTGTTAAAAGTATATAGAATACTGAACCAAAAATATATAACAGTAGAATTCATTGAGAATTCATTACCATTATATTCCCCAATCATCTTAGCCACGTATATACCGAGTCCCAAGGTTAAGAATTCCCCAAACAGCGTATCAGTACAGATCCCAGGCCAGAGAGAGACGGACTGCTTTAGCCCCTTCATAGGTCTCACTTCCTTTCTAGACAGATCCATACTGATAAACCATTTATCTTAACCATGACCTTGTATATCAATGATAGACAATATCAGGGTTTTCACAAAATAATAAATTGTATTCTCTTCGCGGTAAAATCGTATTTACGGTAGTCTAAAATTCGTCATTATAACGGTATGTTTACAAAAGCTCAAAAATGATTTTGACATAGTAACCTTAGTCCCACGAAAATTTAGAGAAAATTTGGGCATTATAACTCTACTATTAATAATTAGCACAAAATAATTAATTTAAAGCTTATAAAATAATTATTAAGGCATAAAAGCAAAAACACATAAACAAGCAATCTAAACACAAACAAGAATCAAAGCTCATACTTCTCAAATTAATATTGAAAGATTAACCCCTTACCTTGGCCAAAACTCGATGAAGAACAAGCAAGAACACCAAAAGAAATTTAAGAACTAAAGAGAGAAAAGAGATAAAAGTGTGTATCTTCAAGCTTTCCCACTTTGGATGAGTGAAAAATTATGAAGCTAAGGTCCCTATTTATAGGGAGAGGGGAGGCCAAGAGGAAGCGCAAGGGAGGAAGAAGAAATTTGGAGTAATGTAAGTCATGACTCCTAAATTACCTATTTATTAATTAAATTTAATCAATCTTTTTCCTAATTGGTTTAGGCTCATTGACAAGGATTGATGACTCATGTAGGAAATCTGATCCAAGGCCCCTAAAAAGCTCTTGATGTCGACCAAAATAAGGGCAAATGAAGGCCATTGGATTGCATAGTAAAAAGCTTTATGTTTAGGTAGTTTTAAGTGAAAACCAAGGGCAAAATGGTCTTTATACATGCCCACTATACTATTCAAGGTAATCATGATGTCCCCAGCTCTCTTAGGCTTCTTAGAATTATATTTGAACCCCTCAAAGTTCCTAAGTTTCTATATCATAGCCACTATGCCTCTATTCGCCTCTATTCGGCTTATTCCGTAAATAAGGAAAAGATGGTCTTCCTACTAATCTATCACTCAAAAATAATTTTAAATAGTAAGAACCAATGAGGAATCACGAAATTAACATGTAAAAGCTTCATGGAAGAGTTTTGAAATTTTTACGGTAAGGGCAAACCCTACTGTTTGCAAAAACAAAGGAAAACGGACGCGCCGTAAGTGAAAAATAGTAATTTTTCAGAAAATTCCCAAAAAATCCCAGAAAATCACAAATTGAATTTAAACACTAATGATCCCTTTTGAAATTTGATTTTAAGCACTCACTGATCACCATAAATCAATTTTTTGACTAGAAATCCCTGTTTTCCGTACTTTATGAACGTAAAAAATGTAGCGTTTTTATCTGCTTTTCAGAAAATTATGAAATAATTTCCAAAAATTCCAAAAAATATAAAAACATGATTCATCTACTTAAAATCTTTTTCTGACCTTAGGTCGGTCTCTGAATCAGTTATTTGCTCTTACTGTAAGTAATAGGGACAAAACGGTAATTTTCAAATTTTTCAGAAAATTCTAAGAAAATTCCAGAAAATCGAAAATATTAAAAGAACCAACTTTTGTGAAGGAAGTTTGTTTGTCTAAGTTGGTTTGACATACTTGTCCTATTTAAACCCTGATCCATCTATTACAGTAAATACGATTTTCCGTAAAAACCCAAACAGTGAATGAAAAATGTCTGTTTTAATGAAATAACTTGATAAGTATTTTAAAACCTTAATTCTAAGACTACAATAATTTACTTAGCACTTAGATCACACAATTTCATATAAAACATATAATTGACGAAAAATAGCAAATAGAAGTCTATATAAGACTTAACTATCTTACTGTTCTAAACCGTAATATCAACAAGACTTATTATTTCCATATTATCCAAAGTACACTAGATCCTCAAGTCTCCATCTTAATTACTCCTCCATCTCTAGTATTTATCCATTTTTTAGCTAACATATCACAGAGTTTCTCCTAGAGGGACTAAAACTGTAATTTTCCTTTATATCTTTCTCTAAAATTCCAAACTTAATCTCTAAAACCTTTATGGAACATCAAGCCACCATTTCATATCATCTAATACCTTTTGGGAAATCAAGTATGAATTTTCCATATTCATTATCAACTTATTCTGACAGTCAAGAATGTCCGTATTTTACAGCTTGACTTCTACGTTAGCTCTAACCAATTATTTATTATCCAAAAATCTTAAAGGTAATTTTAATCCTCCAAAATAAATACTTTGTCTCATAGAGTAAAAATTTCGAGATGTTAGAGTTACAAAAATGTTTCCCATTGAATATGACATATGAGGATTATCATATTCATGGATATGAGCAATGTCACTAAACTCGCTCTCACTTCCTATACTTGTGCATATCAAAATGCATGGTTTGTGTATTGAATCATTAATTTGTTGTCCCTTTATCATGACAATCATTAAATATGGCGTACTAGAAGAATGTGCAGGGAGGAAGACGAGAAACTTGAAACTCGAGGAGAAAAATAAAGAGAAAAAAAAGATGAGAGAAATTAAAATTACACTTCAAAAAGGAAAATAATAAACGATATAATTAAAAAGAAAAAAAATTAATTGGCATTATTGAAAAAAACCACCTTCCAATCGAAAGAGAAAGCAATAAATCATGAATTGAATGAAAAAAATTCTCATTTGAATATATATAAGCTACTATCTTTTTTCAAATAATTAATAGAATTTTATATATTAAACATTTTTATGTATCTCAATAATTTCACAAATATTTGGGGTTCTAGACCATGTCTATTATTGTTTATTCTTAAATTTGCCTCGTTTCTCAATTTTTATGAAGAGCATGGACGGATCCAAAAATTTATTAAAAAAATAGTATGTATCTTAAAAGCTTATTTTGTATTAACAAAAAAAGCTTATGTTGATCAAATATTTGATATAATTTTTTTCAAGAGATAAAAGAAATTTTGTTTGGTCCCAATATAAATTAATCCAAACACGCATTGAATAAAAATCGTGTGCTAGCTTCACAGAATCGACTAAATCATTGTTAATCGAACTGTATATGAAAGTTTTGGAGGTATCTATCCCGGTTTAGAGCATCTAATGAGAGTTGCTTAACCGGTGACCCTATGATGTTAGGATTTAATTAAAGACACAGACTAATTTTTACTCCAATGATAAAATCTAACTTAGGTGTTGTTTGTGGGAGTTACTCATAAAGAAACTCACTTGGGAGTTGCTCACATGAATGTCACCTAGATGTGTGAAATAAAAAAATCATAATCGCTAAAGTTTTAAGAACTCCATTGGAGATTCATAACAACTCTCATTGGAGATAATACTTTGCGGTAACTTTGAAATTATTTAAAAGTGAAAAAAGTTATTAGAAAATATTTATATTAAAAATACAGAAATACAATAAATATTTTCTTTTATTATAAGAATTTTCTATTCCCATATCTTAGTACCAGTATCCTTAATACCAACTCTAAGAGTTGAGGTTAACAAAACTAATAGTTATGATAAAAAAGACTAGAAATCCAGAAAGCTGTTGGGGAGTACATTCAACAATTTTTCATTTCAGAAGTAATAATAACATTGCAGGGTGAGAGAAAACGGCACCAAAGCTACAAAGTCAATAATAGAAAGATTCAGAAGATAGGACACTTCTGTTCATATCAGTAGTAACATTACATTGCATGCATATGCAAAGGGTACAAAGGAGAGGTAGCTAAGTTTCTATTCCCTCCTTGGAATGCTACGCTTGCTTATACCGGTCACAGGTTATACAGGTGAAGTCGCAAGGTTCTTCCTTATCCTACTTGAACGCCTAACAGGAGTAATTGTCTCGTCATCTCCACGTCCCTATAAAAACAAAAAACAAATATGATGAATGAATGAAACACATGACAACACAATTCACATGTGATGAATGCCATGCTTAACTAACAATGATAACAGTTAATTAAGCTTATGAATAATATGATGAAACACATGCTTAGTCATCTCCACGTCCCTATAAAAACAAAAAACAAATATGATGAATGAATGAAACACATGACAACACAATTCACATGTGATGAATGCCATGCTTAACTAACAATGATAACAGTTAATTAAGCTTATGAATAATATGATGAAACACATGCTTAACAATTTACAAGACAATACAACACTACTCACCCTTGGAATTTTCTCATACACAGTTAAGCTTCCATAGGATGGTGAAGAACCCAAGGAATAGTCCGATGAAGAGGCCAAAGACTCTCTCCGGTGGCTATTAGTCTTGCGCTTCTTGTCGACGCTGTTGGCTTCATTCAATTGCTTCGCTCTTCTGCTGTAGGATGATGAACTCTTCTCAAAGCTGCTCATTTCTGAAGGGCATGGCTCTTCAAGCACGTCCATTTCTTCTGTGGGCCCATTATTCATGAGATTATTCTGCTTGTTCTGAGATGAAATAAGGGACTTGGCGTGCACTTCCTCACCACCAGTTCGAGGTTTCTCCACAGAGCTAGTAATTTTGTTGCTTCTGCTTTTAACTTTCCTTGACCAGTTGAAAGCTGCACCTGCAATAAAAACTGTACCTGCACAGAGCAGCAAATACAGCACCATGCGTGGAGGAATGTGAATTGCTTCTGATTGCTGTTCATTCCCTCTAATTGCAGCATCTATGCTTGCTGATTTTCCCTCTGCCTTATCATCATCATACATAGCGGAATGAATTTCAGTATCGTCTGATTCTGAACCTGGCAAATGCTTAAGATCTTCACCATTTAATTTAGCATCATTTTCTTGTGCCTGCTCTGTATTTTCTCCACACACTTCATTATGGATTTCAGCAGCTTCCGAATTTAAACTTGGCTTGTTGTCAACATTGGAGCTATCATCACCATCTCTTTGTGTTTGGTTTTCTTCCGAGTCTCCTGCTTCAACAAGTTGCAAAGCCTGCTCTGATTCTGTGGCAGATTGGCCCTCGAGTACTTCCTCGGATTCTGAAGCATCTTCAACAACATTGAAGCTAGCATCAACTTCTTGTGCCACCTTTGCATCTAAGTTTTCTACTTCAGCCAGTTGCAAAGCCTGCTCTGATTCTACAAAAGTGGCTGGTTGGCCCTTGAGGACTTCCTCAGATTCTGGAGCATCCGAAGCATTTTCAACTCCAGTGGTTATTCCCATATCTTGCTGAAGTTGTTCTTCATATACTTCATAATGCTCTGCTGAAATATCTTCAATATACTCTTCAGTACCAATCTCTGAGGCAGCATAACTTTCTTGAACTGGTCGGTGAGTGACACATATTTCATTTTCACCACGACCAAATATAGGGTACTCACTAACTACAGTATAATCCTGCAGGACAGTCAAGTTAAAGTATTGCAACTGGGCCAAATTGTGTGCTCCTCCAGCATTTGAAATCAACTCAGAAATTGAAGACAACGACTTAGTAAACCAAATATGTAAATTTCGAGCTAAACCATGAAAGTTTGCTTTTGCAATGTAGGAGAATCTTTCAAAGTTAGCCCACGCAAACTCTGAGAATTCAGACGATTTATAAGCCTCATAGAAGTCGTCAAACACGGTATGATCAATCCCCGGAGAATCTATGACTGAGATTGATACAAAAGCAACTGACAGAAGCAAAATAAGAGCAATAGCCTTTGATCTCACAGAGAAGCGTGGTTTAGGCACCTCTTTTGCTTCAACAGTTTTCTCTGGCACGAGATTCCCAGGAGAACTCGGTTCAGAAATTTGGTCCTCCTCTTGCTTAACAATTTCATCCGAAGAACCATCCTCGGATTCCTTCTGTGAGCCTTCAGACTGGGTGTCCTCTGTAACTTCTGTATCTGAAAAGCTTCCAGACATGAAGCCATCCTCCAACTCTCTTTCGTTGCCGAGTTCCATTCGTGGTCTTGGTTTGTAATGAAGGAACTGTGGCCTTGGGGAGAGGTAGTTCGTTTTAGGATCATAAGGGGGCATCAAGGGATCCGCATCAAGAGGAGCCAAGATGGTAGCTGTGGATGAAACTGGAGGAGTGGCGGTGGGACTAAGCTTAAAAGTAGGATCAAGGTTAACAAAATCAGGCTCTTGAATAACAGTTTCAGTGTGGATGTCATTCTCTAGAATCAAAGGAACATTCACATCATGATCATGGACATGGACAGTTTCAAACGACAAATCAGCATCATTCTTTGGAATCAAAGGGACATTCATATCATGGACATGGATAGGTTCAAACGACAAATGGGCATCATTAATCAAAGGAACATTGGCATCATGGAGAGTTTCAACACTCAAATCTTCACAAGTTTCCTCAAAAGTGGGTCCGGGGAACCCATTCTCAGACCTTTTCTCTTCCAAGGGATCAGCAAAAGTTACCTTGCGAACATGGCTTTTGGGGTCTGAAGAGGGAATACAAGTTGTCGGAGAAGGCTCGTTCCTCTCGGCGAGGACTTTCTTTCTGGGAGACTCGGCGAACTTGCAGGAAGCGGAGATGGTCGGAGACATGAAATTCTTTGTGGACTTTGAGGAAGCAGCTGGTGATCGAACCTTTGCCGGTTTCAAAATCTGATCTTTCCCGTTTTCTTTGTCCTCCATGATGTCCCGATAAGACCCTCCTCCACTTTCTCTAATCCCAACAGAGCTTCTTCTTGGAAATTCTGCAGAACACACAACCCATATAAAAACCCACCACAATTTCTCAAATTCAATGCACAATCACCCAAACTGTTATAAAGGTATATATAAGAAAGAAAGAAAAAGAGAGAGAGAGAGATCCATACCTGAAGGACTATTGACGGGAGTGTTGGGGAAATTGGTTCTAGGGTTTGCGATGAGGGAGGGTTTGGAGAATGGGTTTCCGGAGAAACTCCTTCTCATAGGGTTACTGATTTCTGAACTTCTTGGATTAGGGTTTGATGGCACTGAAGATGACAACGGCGACTTGTTGTTGGAAGGCATGGCCACAAAATTGAATTAAGTTTGACTGTTCAAGAAGAATTGTGTGAGTGAAGTGAATCAATAGAGATAGCAGTAACAGCAGTATGGGAAAATGATGTCGTCAAGATTTGACAGATTCTTAAAGATTGGGAAGATCGGGTTAAGGTAACGGCTATATTTCCAGGCAAGATTTTAAACGGTAAGCGAATTAGAGCCGTTCGATTGAGTGAGAGAAAACTAGCCGTTGGAGAAAAAAAGGGCTTACGCTATTTGTATTATTTTCTTATTTCTTGTTCATTTTTAATTGTTTTTTTTAACGGCCATTTTTAATTGGGTTGATGTCATTAATATCTTGTTCCAATTTATACAGAGCTCATAGATTTATCATTTCAATTTAACCACACATTGGATAAACGATATCGAATTACTCGTTAATTTACTTTTTTATATACTAAATTAAAGTGTGTTTCCTTGAGATTGACTTAATATATTATTACTTTTCTTTAAAATAAAATAACATGATATTTTTATAATCATTAATGAAAGCAAGAAATAAAAGTAAACAGAAAATATTGTTTTAAAAAATAAACAGGCCTTTAATTTTTGTTTTTTTGAAATCTAAATGAGTTTTTAAAAATTAATTCATATAATAATTAGTTATGCTCAAATCCTTTGCAACTATTTTCTGTTTGATCTTATGGATTTCTCATAGAGAGATGATTCAAACTCAATGCTTATATTTTTATTTGGAGTTAAAGTTATTACAGGAGCTTGTAGAATCAGAAAAGATGACTTAGAGAAAACATGATCAATTTTAAGCAAGCAAATCACATAGTAGAACATACAGTAGTTTCATAAATTTGCACTCATGTATCTGAGATATAAAAATGAATGAAAGTACCTACCCTCTTTGGTAAAAATTTGAATTATCTAGTAAATGCATATATAAATATAATATACTCCATCTGTCCCAAAATAATTGTCCACTTTGGCCTTTTCACACAGATTAAAAAATACAATTAAATGAAAGAGTGAGAATAACAAATTTACCAATTTATCCTTGCTACTTATTTATTACTCACTACATTTAAAAGTTCATTCACTACATTTATTAAGGGTAAAATGAAATAATTAAATTAATACTTGATTAAAAATTCTAAAGTGGACACTTATTTTGGGACATTTTTTTTTTGCTAAATGGACAATTATTTTGGAAGAGATGGAGTATAATAAATAATAGATGTATCTTCTATCTTGATAGAATTTAACATGCTAAAACAAATATTTTATGTATCTTTATAACTTTCTGTGCAAGAATGAAATCATGTGTCTTATATAATTGTGTTTTTTTTTGGTACAATTATATAATTGTGTTTGAAAGAGTATGTCACAGAATGCGTTTTTACCAGTTTTAATAATTTTATCATGTTTACTGCGAATGAGAGACAAATATTTGTTCCTCTTATTAAACCAATCTGCAACAGACTATAACATGTTTGGGTGGTGATTTTTTTTTTGGAAGAAAAAAAAATTACTTTCCTTTAAAAGCTCCTCCTAGAAGCTGGGAAAAATACCTGTTTTTTTTTTTTCAAAAAAATAAAGCACTGCCATTTTGTGGAAAATGTAGGAGATGCTTTACTCAGAAATATTTAGTTACATTGCCGAACATTCACTTCTGCTATCTGTTGATGAACCTCAAGGGAGGGGGCTTGCATGGTTTCAAGTGCTTGTAACCATTTGTCAACTTATGAGTGACAACTTATGGTCTCAAGTACATCACGATGTGGTGAAATTGATGTTCAGCAATGGCAATTTTCCTGTTGGCTGATTCAACCAAAATAACCAATTCCAAAAGTGGTCAATGTTGAACTGCCCAGTTAAGGAGGAGAAACATCAAAACTCTGGCTAGTGATTATTGTTAAACTTCACACTAGTTATTCCAAGGTGCAATATTTGCTATAAACTACCATAATGCTTATTTATTACGCATGGCTCTCTGCATGAAAATTCATCTCAACTTGGGAAAATGCTCCGATGTTTGTTTCCTGGTTTCCATAATGCTTTTTTACTTGGGGATTGACGAGGATAGCTCGATCTTCCAGATGAACGGCAATTGAAGGGTCCGAGCCATGGCAGTCAAAATTTTCATTTCTACCACGTTATTCAATTTCTTCATAATCAATAAGGAAACTCTGCAATTTACCAATAAACGGTATCTTATTTTCAAATGACAGGTAACATCTTTGTGCAATCAAATATTTCCTTCTACATTGTCCAACAAAAAGGCATTCAATGGAAATAAAGAGGATAAAGAACTGAACCTGTACATTGGGGGATGAAACTTAATATGGGCCTTGGCACCTGGCTTCCTGTCTAGTGAAATCTCATGCTGACTTGCGTGCAGCATGGTAAAGCTCCAGATAGTCAAGAGCAGGCCAGTTCCAAGACCAGTCTTGCTCCATTACCGTCTTGCATAAAGTGTTAAACCGATCACGGCCCTCATACCATGCCGCTATTGCCCTGAAAACATCCATGTTTTGAAATTAATATTGCAATCACAAACTTCACGAGCTTAAGTCATAAGAGACTTCATCCAACATAGATCCTGATAAAGTTGGTTTTACTTCTGAATATTTTTGCCAACTGTCGAGTAATTTTGGAGTTCTGCTGTTGGCAGTGGCACAATTGATTTTCTCATGTTCAGACACAAATTGCAGGTCATTGCATATAACATATAACTCACCTATCCAGTGCATAATCAACGCCTCCAGTATCAGCTCCATCAAAACTAAACCCATTTGGCTCAAGACCCTGTGCCTGTGCTCTATCCCTATCATTATCAACGTCAAATACAGTATCATAAAGTCCTGCAAAAGTATAAGGAAAATGTATGGTTAAAATGTACCAAAGCTGAGTTGAAAGAAGACGGAAGTTGACTACTAAATCCTTAAGCAGTTCATCTAGATAGATATGATCGTTTCGAGTAAATTAGACTATCTGATGCATTACCAAGGGGGGAAAGGACCTGTATATCACATATATAGCTTTATGGAGCCCATACTCAAACCAAAGAAATTAAAAACTAAAAAGACATAAATGAGACATTCCAGATGTGTGTTTGTGTCTGTAGGGTGATGACATGTCAACAACACCATTTATTATTGGGTGACCAAAAAAAGAGCATGTACAAACCTCCAGTTTTTCGAACAACAGGTATTGAACCATATCTCATTGCTACGAGTTGAGTAAGACCACATGGCTCAAAGATTGAAGGAATTAGAATGAAATCAGCACCGGCATATATCTAGAACAAAAATTTCAAATGAGTCGATGGTGCCCTGTTATGCTGTACATAAAGAGGTCGGACGTTACCAAACATTTCAGCTCCTAAATAAATTACCAAGTGTGATAGGGGCTCATCATATGCAAGACAGAATCTAGCACGGTCATTATGAAGAGAATGCAATTGATTGGCCATATTCACAAAATCATTTTGGATACGGTGATCTGGAGCTGAACCAAGCAACACAACCTGCATTCAAATATTTCCACGGCCAAGATATTGATTACTTTCATACCACCAACATATCTACACAATTTTCAAATTGAAGTAGAAAGCCTGATAAAAAAAATTATTATCTTGCTTTGAAATTGATACTTGGCTTACAATCAATATGATAAGCACACACTTGAAGCATAAAAGTTCCTTTTGGGACCAGTTTGGTCAAACGAAACCAGAAATGGAGAAAAGATAGAATGGAGAAACAGAATATGGTGTATTTTTCAACAGTCTTCCCTCTGATCAATGCGATCAAGAGGTAGTAGAAGATGGTACACAGATCACTGTTCCTCAGGGTATTCAAGAGACCCTGATCCTCTCCCAAATTCCCAATTACAATTCTAAACCTTTTATACCTTGGTTTCCCGCCCATCTCTCCTACATAACTGAAATCCTAACTAATTCTAGGCATTGCAATCAAGGTGGGGTTGTTATCCCCTGCTACCTGTCTTTTTCTCCTAGCATATACCCATTTTATTACTGGTCTACTAACAAGTATATAATGTAGTTTGTTTGAGATTAAGAAGATACCATTCGTCCCAATAATTCTCTAAACAATTACAACCCGAACTGTTAAGTGACAGGCCAAAAACAGTGTGGTTATGCCTGACATGAGAGGATGAGGGTTAAACTCAAGACAACTTAGTCAAAGAAGCTTTAACACCAGTTAATTGTTATTTGTTAATAACCACAAGGCCTAAAAGCCTAAACTATGAGGTAAGGCCTCAAGAATGATTTTTATAATTCTAGCAAAAATAATATCGATAAAATCTTCATGATCTGTTCCATGCTCTTACTGTCCATCTACTAAGGAATAATCTGGCAATCTGCTATTATGCAGGCAATGTACATAGATGGTAATCCTGGTGCACAATTTGATGAAAATAAAAATAAAATACCTGTCCACCACGCTCTAGGGTACGCCATATAGCATGCTTGATTAGATGGATTCCTTTCTGATGAGTCAATCGAGAAATAATTCCCAATAAAGGAATATCAGCTCTTTTCAAACCAAGCCTTTGTTGCAAGGCTTCCTTGGCAGCTCTTTTGCCTTCAACAACATTTTCTGATGTGTACGATACCTGCAATAATGTTATGTTGAAATCGTTCATAACTGGGTTCGTGGAACTAGAAAGCTCCCAAGGAAATCAATAAAAACAAAGTACACGTTGGGTACAAAGGGTAGAATAATGTGACTGACTCATGGAAGTCATTGCTAAACTCAAACTGCATACATTATTCCATCAGTCCAACCTCCTTAAAGTAAAAGTTCATTAACTTCACAATGTGAAACTTGAATGGAGCCATGTGTGCAATTGGGAACAGATTATGCAAGTTTCTTCACTCTAATTGATTGCATTGTTGTAGGGATATGGATAAGAACTAATATAGGATGAGGCGTGTCGCTTTATCTAAAGGAAGTTAAAAAACAAGGTGATAAAAATGGTAATTATGCACCCACGTTGCATAGATACAGGTTCGAGTATTTTGATAATCTTTGAAAAATATAAGAAATTGGTACATGATAAATTATATAATTATGGAGACATCAGGTTATCAAGTACTCAAGCAGTGATGGAGTTGGGATCTAAGTTTGATAATTACATGTGACGTAAGAAAAGACCAAAAAGGGGATATGCCAACTTACAGGAATGAATTTATCATTATATGGGTCCCATATATCTGGGTCAATTCCATTTATTATACCATGGAATTTGCGCAGATGAGGAGCAACCGCAGGATGCCCAGCAACCTCCTTAGAATAAGTGTGAGAGACCTGTCAAATGCCAATATAAACATGTATGACTGAGATTCTATATTGATAATAAGAATATATCAGAATAATGTAAAGATGCAAAATCACTAGTCAGCTTCTCCTTCCAATGTTATTGATTTTGTTTAAGTTTAACCTTTAAAGTTCAAAATTGTACCTCTCAGCAACATTTTTAATAAAATTATATTACGAGGTACATTTGTTTCAGAATAGATTTTAACCATACAGACAATAAATGCAAGGTCCAATAAATTCTAGAAAGATACTCTGATTTTAAATTCACAACTTTTTTTTTTTGCTTTCATAACCAAGTCAAAAAATTTGCTCCACTAAATATGCCTAGTAAAGTATAAAAATTACAGAAAAAATCAGCACAGGATCTTCTCCATGATTATAGAAGGGAAATTTAGGCCCACTTGTGGCAATCACGATATGTTAGGTGAAATTCCTCCAACATTCCTAGGAAAAGAGAAGAAATTCTGAAAGAACAATTCATATAACAACTAAATAATACCAATTACTGTCAATAATGAAAATAACCATGATAAAAATAATCAAGTACTACACAGAGTGAGCAAAATTGATAAATTTAGGGCATAACCGACACTTACAGTTGTAGCCTTGTCTGAGTGTGCC
The DNA here is from genome assembly GCA_030159175.1 of Glycyrrhiza uralensis. Classification (NCBI taxonomy): domain Eukaryota; kingdom Viridiplantae; phylum Streptophyta; class Magnoliopsida; order Fabales; family Fabaceae; genus Glycyrrhiza; species Glycyrrhiza uralensis. The sequence goes on along the minus strand of BRZY01000001.1, from coordinate 58,975,960 downwards.
ATAGCTTTTTCAATGAAGTGGACTCCAAATTCAAGGTTATGAATTGTAAAAACAACCCGTGCTTTGCTTGGACCGTAATGTGCATAATGTTCTTTAAATAGCCATGCAACTGGTGCACTTGACCAATCATGGCAGTGGATGATATCCTGACCATTGTTAAGAGGAAACAATTGAATCATTGATGAACTGATTAAATTCATATAAATATTTTCGCTAAAAATAAGGTGATAAACACATTGTTGGACCTCAAGCCACAATGCCATATGCACAGTTATAGAAATAGTACATAAATATGATACTAAAACCAAAAAACCCAACAACAAATTGGAAAGCTGAGTACTTGGAGAGGTGGTTTCTGATACTTGCATATTTAGAATGATATTCATCAAAGCAGCTGTTTCTCATGTAATATATTTTAGATCATTATTTTATGCATAGGAAGTTTTGGTAACAATTACACATAAATTCAATACATATAGCAGGTGCATTCGACAGCATAGGAATAATAACATCAATGTAGCTAATATGGCACCGGCAAGTAATAGAGGTCAAAATGGCTTGCCACTTTTCTAAATGCTGTCTGAAAAACAGATGATAAACAATTCTACTCTTACATTATGGCCAAAAAAGAAAAATCACTCTCACATCAGCAAAGGAAATGTGTCAAAAAAGCTATAAAAATACTTCCTCCGGTCCAATATAGTACAAAAATACACAGACCAATGAATATTTTAAAAATATAACAATCTTAATTAATACTCACTAGTTTTAATTTTTTTTCCAAAAATACCCCCTTTGGTGTCTCTCGTAAATATGAATATTGCATTAAATGAATGGTATAATTGGAAAACTAACATTTAATTTATTTGAAATTGGGAATATTGCTTATATTTTGGACCAAAAAAAAAGTGTCTTTGTTGCTTATATTTTGGACGGGAGGGAGTAACATCTCAATCAGTCAAATGATATATCTTACAGGATGAAATCCATTTTGATGTAGAAATTCAAGAGCAGCATGACAGAAAAAAGCAAATCTCTCTGCATCATTCCCACAACCATATACACAGCCAGCCTGAAAGAATCTGCAGGAAAATATATAAATCTTGTCATGCAAAGTTCAGTTTATGAAGCAGTATAAGTTTTTCAAGACATCTTATCGACAATAACCATGAAGCGCACAAATGTGTAAAAAAGAAAATGCACAAATATTTAAAAAAAAAAAACTCATTTACTGGGTAAAGGATTTATAGGATGCATGCAATCACAATGTAAATACACTTCCGTCAAATGCAATATAGAGTATGTTTGGATTGCAGTTTGCAATCCCTGAAAGTATTTTTGTATTGCAAACCTAGTTTACATAAGTTGAAACCTAGTTTGCATTAGTTTTTATGATGTTTGATTTTCAATTTCAAAACTCAATTTGAAGTGAAAGAGACAATGAGGTCACATTTTTACTTTTCCGTCTAGATTATTAATAAACAGTAATTATACATTTACAAGTGTTTTTGATCAAATCATCCAAACAAAATTCATTATCTAACATACTTTTAAATCAAAATTATCCAAACATAAATCACATTAGAGTAAACTCATTTTTAACCAAACTTGATTTGCAAGCTGAGTTTGCTCCAAACTTACTTTTACCAACTTTAATCCAAACACACACATAGTCAACAAGAATCAATTTAAACTGTTGAGTTTATTGCATAATTGACACATTATATTCTTTTCTGTTTCTTCCAGGTTTGCTTCAGATTTTTAATAATCAGTGTTCCCTACATACAGAAAAATATCTTCAGTGCTCAGCTCATTTCGAAGTGATGATAGAGATTATCTCATCAATCATGGTTGGAGTTTGTCAGACAGTTTCAGAGAGATAACATTGTGTCCAACCTTCTAAAATCCGGGTATATATATGAAAGAGCAGTTCTTGGCATTTGTACATTTTTCCAGAATACTGATACTGAAAGAGCAGTTCTTGGCCTTGTGTTCGATAATAAGTCGCCAGTGCTTGTTCGAAGTTATAAGCTTAATCTTTAAATCCTTATTCCTTATTTAGACTAATACTAGCCTCTTAATCCTAATTAAATTAAATATGGAAACAAATCATGATATATAAAGAAATGTGAAAACCAATCCTAAGAGATAATTTAAGTTACTCTAAGCCCTATTTGGTTGGAGGGAAGTGAAGGGGAGGGGAGGGATTATTTTAAATGTTTTGTGGTTGGTTTAATTTTTTGGAGGGGAGGGGAGGGGAGAGGAGCAAAATTCATCCTCACTTGATTTTGGCTCCTCTCCAATAATTAGGGGATTTTGAGGGATTTTAATATTGACTTAAATAATCTTATTTAAAAACTAACAAAAATGTTCATAAGGGCATAAAATATAAATTACACATTTCTCTCAATTAAAATTCCTCCTCTCCCCTCCTCTCCTCTCCACTAAACATGATATCTAATTAAATCTCTCCCCTCCCTCCCCTTCCCCTCCATTAAAATCTCTCTCATCCCTTCCCCTCTTTTGAACCAAACACACCGTAAAGGGTTTATGTTTTTAGTCCCTGTAATCATTGACAAGATTGTTTTTAGTCCTCGGAAAAAAAAAAGTCTTTTTAGTCTCAATTTCGGAAAATGTGTCACTTGTAGCCCTTATAGGCATATTTTAAATTTAAAAAATATTTTTAAAATTTTTATTTTTTCCCTCCCAAACCTTAATTCTCACATTAACCCCTTTTCTTCTTTCCCTCCACAGCACCCTTCCCCCTCCCCTTCCCTCCTTTCACCCTCTCTAACGGTCTCAATTTCTGAAAATGTGTCACTTGTAATCCCAATAGACATATTTTAAATTTAAAAAATATTTTTTAAATTTTTATTTTTTCCCCTCCCAAACCTTGGTGACATTGATCTAAGGCTTTTGAGATGGGTTGTGGAAATGATAGGCAGAAAAGACCACTGATAAAGAGAGAACTTGAGAGAGGAAGGTGGCCAAAATTTGTGCATGGGTGATGAGAAGAAAACAATCATGGAGATAATGACATTATTACAGTTGAGTTCTTGATTCTAGAGAACTTGACAGCAAAATAGTGATGGGATAAATCACAGAGGATGATAGTGTTTTGATACCATGTTCAAGCTATAAGGTTAGTCCTCTGGATATAGAGGGAGAAAAAATACTTAGAATAATGAAATTATATTGATATTGATGTAAATAATATAGTTGGATGTCATTGCAAAAGATAAATCACTAATCGTTATTTATACCAATACTTGACTCCTGCCCCTAATTAAATAAACAAATCATGATACATAAAGAAATATGGAAACCAATTCTAAGAGATAATCTAAGTTACTCTAAATTACTCTAAAATATGATCAAGATATTATAAGTATTTTTCATATATTCTAACAATGCTCCTAAAATAAGTTGAAAATTTCTCACAAGCATAACTTACCACCACCATCCTACCATTTCCCTAAAATATTAGTGCCTCAATCCACAATCCTATCACGAGCAATAAACATTCCAGAGAATCATTCTACACGCAGTAAATGATATCCAAGGAATCCAAGCCCTTGAGGTTGTTATAAAGTAACTTTATTGCAAAAAACATTTTTCAAATATGATGGTATACACTAAGTGCAACCTATCTTTGCATGTTATATCGAGTCTCAACATATGTTCTGAACTCAAAGTTAATTTGAAGCAAGGGTGTTCCCAAAATAAATATGAAGCTTATCTCCATTTGGTTGTTATGAATTATGTAGTAATTTAACTCACATTTAGGAAAAAGGTAAATTCACTAGTTTGCTATGTTCTAATTCAAATAATCCAAAGTATAATTTGAATCATAGTATTCGTAAAACTATCCATGAGAACAAGCAGTATACCACAAAAGGGAAGAACTTTTAAGGATGGAGAACCAAACGCTTACCCATTTTGAGGCTCCAAAAAGAAGACAGAGAGACCTTCTACCTTTCCATGCCATACTTTTATTTCAATCCCACCCCAGAAATAGCTTTTGTGATATTGAAAATCTTTTACCTGCATTAAAAGACACAAAAGTAACAGCTTTGACAGAAACAACACTAACTACAGCACAAAGTCACAAACACAATACATGAATTTTCAACCCAATGCTTTAAAAACCGCACTACAGTAGGCATTTATAACTTCTAAGAAAGCCACCAATGCAGATGTTCAACAGCCAAATGTTAAGAAACATGCTCAACAAAAGCCTTACATTTCCATGATTGTCTCAACCAATTTCATAATATTTGTTTCCCTATTTGATTATCAACTAGCTTCACATTGAAAATGAAGCTATAACATTCTTATAAATAACCATGACATTATGCTCTTTCAATAGGACAGGCCAGAGAACTTATGATTTCAGGAATAAACTTTAAATGTCCAATGCAGAGTTTAAGATGTAACATAAGAATCAAAGCAGTAGCAATAAGCTTACATTGCTAAATTTCAAACAGTCATACTTTGGAAGAACAATGTCCACATTGTGGTTTAAATCCTGAACAGCTCGGGAAAGACTAGTAACAACATCACCAAGGCCTCCAACCTGCCAAAGATGTAGACCATAAGAATTGAAAAAACTTGTTAAATCATTCACAACATGTTTGGGCATGCTGGACTCTAATATCCTTAAACTGCATACCACAGTTCAGATATTTATAAAAGTTCAAATGATTGCTTTTCATTTTTTCCCCATGCATAAACCATTAACATCTGAAACTCTCCAGATGCTTACTCAATAAAGATGCTAACTTTTCATACATACACATTTTCAAATTCCACTTTTCATAAACAGGTATTCAGAGAGTAAAAAAAACTGGGCCTGAACTGTTGATTTCTTCCCTGAAAAGATCATCAAATACCATAACTCTCTATAAACTGTATTTTTCATTACAGACCCGTAGCAAAATGGAAAGATTTCTTCATTGCAAAGTCCAAAAATTTCCAGCCTCAGACAATAAAAGGAGAAGTCTACAGAGAGATATGTACAATGAATTCAGATACGATAGATGGAACAGGCTAAATTACCTTAGCAATCGGGGCCATCTCAACAGCAATATGGATTATATGCATAGGTGGTTCCTTTACAATACCTCCAAAAACAGGTATGTGATAATCCATTTCATATTTATTGTCAAAAACTCCACCATCTTCCCTCTCAGAGAACACGAAGTCCATCATGTATGCATCCAGTGGAACCTTAACTGAAAAAGCACAAAATCATAGAACTCATACAGGAAGAAATGTACAAGGCTATAAGTAAATGAATTGATTTTGTCCTTTTTCCTGTACAGAATAAATTGATGTCACAGATACATTATTTACATCACGTTGTAGAACTCCAAATGTACAAAAATATTATTAATTTGTCCACCTCAAAACACTATTGCTAATCTGATGCTTGACCTGTAAAATTGAATCTGACATAACCTAAGTATAACTTTTCATAAATGTCCCACATCTTTTTTCATAGCATTTTTTATGACCAAGATTCAGCATTTAGATCAAAGGCCAGTATGCAGCTTACAAAGCACAATATGAATAGGTATCACAATTCATTCAATACCAGTAGTCTGCTAACCAGAACATAAGCGCATCATAGATGCTGAAGACATAAAAATTCATAATATGTATGGAAGATACTTGAACATATTTCACAAGTCACAGCTTTTAAACAAATTCTAATGTGACTGAAAACACTCAATAAAAAGTCAAAAAGCAAACAACCAAAGAGACATTTAAATCCTTGATATTGCTAATTACTGGATTACTAGATTCCAAGTACATTCCAAATGTAAACTATAGAGATTCTTACCAGAGGCTTTGACATGAGTACCATTCTCTGCAGGCAACATTCTCTGAGGTGGCAATGGACCATTATGATGAGTCCAACGATTAAATGAACATCTAAACCAAACCTCCGGTTTTCCATTCAGATTTGTGTTGTGGGGGTTATAAGATACTGTCACTGTGCTCCCTGCTTGAACATCAAGAGGCTCAGTGAAGACAATATGCTTTTGAGAAAGTAAAAATCTTTTCAAAGTTCTTTCCTTTGTTTCAGCTTTCATACGTGCTATTTTTTCAGCCTGCAACAAGAACACGTCAAATAAAAAAGATGAGTGGTTTGACTAGTAGTCAATTTTTCTTCTTCCCAAAAGAACAAAAAATAACAATGCTTATGTCTGCCAACTAAGATTTACATAAACAAAGATTTGGGGATCAATCTAGGACAGCAATCTCAACATAAATATTTAAATAATCTACCAGATCAAAGTCAAAAAGGTAAACTCCATACTCCACATGTGATAGACCACATTACAAGTATACACTGCCACTAACTTTCTGCATATATTTATATTGAAAGTAACATGAACAGAAACATACAACTAAAAGATTTTACTATATGGCCGTGAAGTATGTCAGGTAGAGACTAGAGACTCAATATTACCATCTAGAAGTCATCTCATGCAGAAACTAACCTTGGCACGTATGGCTTCCTCTCTTAACCTCCTCTCCTCCTGGAGTTTTCTGTATATCAGCTGCTCTTCCCTAACCCAATACTCTTCATCAATAGCCTTTGTGACAATAGCATGGAAGTCCTGATTATGGTTGTTGTCATACACAATTGCATTGTGAGGTGGACCATCAGCAAAGACCCAATCCAGGACAAAAGCTTGGTCGGGTACAACAACTGCATCAAATGAAAATTGACTTTCATTTTTTGGAATGCGAGAAAGAAAATGTGCAGTGAGGAAAAAAAATTATTTTACTTCAGGTTAGTCCGACAGAGAAGATCAAGTTTTATCTCACTTTTCAAATAGTATTGTTTAGGATACAAGAGCACCAAAACAGTCATTTATTATCATTATTATTTTTTTTGGCAATAGAAATCATTGATTTAGACCTGCTTAATTGACGGGGTGATTCTACACCTAATTCAGCAGTAAAACATTTAATGCCTCAGAAAGTTTAAAGAATGCAGAGTGTTTGAAGTTGTTTGGGTGAGAAAGAGAAATTTAAGGGATAGAATTTGAGAGAGCCAAAACTGTTAACCATCATCAGTGTTTAAGCAGGGAAAACATTTACAGAGGGAGGTACATAAACATAAATTTATTAACCCCTTAAACTTTTTTATGTTTAAGTCAAATTATGGGCAAGACAGAGATATGAGTATAATTCACTTCTATTTTGGTTTTTGTTATGGTAAAAAAAATGTGCTTCAGAATCATGCATCAGCATCTAATCTACAAAGGCATGCCATTCACCTAAGCCTTCTCAACCATGTATCAGCAGAAAACATAATGCATAGCTTGAAGTACATTCACATAGTTTCCACTTTCAAAGAGAAAGCACATGTCCGTTCTGTGATAAACAGGTATCAAACTCCACCTCCCTGGATGTTACATAATAGTACAAGTTTTCTATATTCACACATTTTCTACATCCCATAAATGATTAATTTCAATTAAATGAACTGACATCAGAGATAAGTAACAGAAGATGTAAACGAGCATACCATTAACTTGCCACCAATCACCGTCTTTTGAACCAGATTTAACGAGCCTTTGAACAATTGATAATCCATCCTTCCAATTATCGCGGCCCCCATGAATCCATACTTCCTTAGCATGTGGAAGAGGACCTGAGCTTCTGTTATAATATAATCTGACCAAGTCTTTGCCTTTAAATTCACTAGGTTCTATGTACCAAACATTGTCAATGGATTTTACCGCTTTTTTCATCAATTGCTGCAATTCTTCTCTCCTTCTTTGAATTTCCATCCTAGCCAGTGACCTGTCCTCTTCTTGTGCAGCTTGCTCTGCTTCCATCCGCCTTCTCTCTTCTTCCTGTCTTTTCCTTTCAGCTTGCTCCTTGGCAAGTTTTTCTAATTCTTTACGTTTTTCCTCAAGCAAGAAATCTTCAAATGCAAATGCATCCATTCCACCGTCAACAGGTATGGAAAAATCCTTTTTGTCATTATTGTCATAGACATTTTGCCCATTGAAGAACACAAAGTCTACTTTATAGGCTTCTCTTGGAACATGTACCTGGCAAGACCACCAGTCACCATTGAAATTTGTTTTATTTAACTTAATGGTAAAAGATTTCCACCTCCAATCATTAAATGCCCCCATAATCTGAACGTTTGGCTCATTACTTAGAGTTGAAAGACTCCTATTAAGAAATACTTCAATATCTTGATCGGGTTTAACTACAGGAGGATATACAAACAGCTTGTTCCCTAGTGAAAAGTTTTCCTCTGCAGTCCTCTCTATTTCTTGCTTGCGTAGATTTGCTTCCAACTCTAACTTCAACAGCCGAGAAGCTTCCTCGTTTATTTTATCATTGGCATCAGTATTTGTTTCCCTAACAGTGGTTCCCTCAGTTTCTTTATCATCATTGTCAGCATTTATCTCCTTAACGATTTCATTAATTTTTGCATAGTCTAATGGTCTTTCCTCTGAATCTTTAGCATTCCCAATACCACTGATGTTGGAAGTGTCCAGAACACCCTCCTCGTCAATTATAGAAATGTTTCCATTTTCCCCAACTCGAATGCTTTGAGAAACACCCAGTGTCTCGTGTACCAATGATAATTGACCAGCCCCAACAAGAGTTTCATCATTAGCATCCACTACCTCAAATTTTTTGTCCAGGGAAATTTCAACTTCCCCCTCTTGGTCAGCATCAATCTTGACATCAAGTGTCTTTTTATTACCCCCTGAAGTCTCAGCAACTGTTGGGGTAAACGAATCTCCCTTGACTCGAGTGCTTTTTTTATCCCTCTTCTGGTTGCCTGTTCCGAAAGCTGGTCTTGGGACGAAACCCTTGTGACCATGGCCCTTGGGCCTTGCAGTTGATGCCTTCTTTCGTCTCCTACGCGAAAAATCTACCAAAAGATAAACCCCAATTTTACAAACAAAAAACAATTATAAACTCGAACAGAGTGGAGAGGAATGGATCAATCATTTAGCATTACAACAACAACTACAACAAAGGCAAAAAAAAAAAAAGTCGGATAGCTAATAAACCTGCACCAGCGTTGATACAAAGAGAACCCCAACCTGCCTTGAATTCACGTCGCCACTGAAACCAAAAAATGTAAAGAAATAAACAATGACTTTGACATATTCAGCAAGATATCTAAAAGCAAGCATAAATATAGTTCTATTCAAAATACGTCGCTTAAACAATCTCGTAAGACATAGTTGTATAACTCAACTCAACAGATTATTTTAAATCAAGGTCTCCAATTGCAATTGCAACCCAAACATCATGGTTTACAGATTTTCCAAAATCACATCAATCGCAATTGCGGCTGTATCAACCACATGCCCGCAAATATTTACAGTTACAATATCAAAGATGGCAACCGTGTCCTTGAGTAGGACTAGTTAAACCAAATTCAAGTTGAAGTGTCAAACGATTATTACAGTATGTTATTACTTGCATAAAACTGGAGTTTAATAAAAAAAAAGGCACAAACAAACGAAGCAGACAATGAAAATCCACGAGTGAGCGTTACTTGATTAAGGGGAACTGAAACATCAAATTCAAACAACAAAAGGAAAATCAGAAAACGGATGAAGGATGAAGGATGAATTAGGATTTAGGACAGTAACTAGATGGTGGCATTGGCCAGTTGGAGGGAAGAACAACCCAGCACCAAAGCACCTTCTTCCATCGCCGAACGCCGTTTTGCAGTTTAGTTGCAGAGACACCTGCATGTTTGCTGCTGCTGCTTCTTCTTCTTCTTCTTCTCCGCTATGTATGAAAGTGAGTGAGAGCAATGTTCGTTCCAGCAATCATTCTCTCTCTGAATCTGTGCAACAAAAATATAATAATGATAATAATCAATCAATAGAGTATTATATGATATTTTTTGAAAATATAATTAAATAGATTTGTTTATAAAAAAAAAAACGGAAAAACTGTACTTGTACTATGTGTCAATGCTGCTACTGCTGAATGCTGATGCGGATTCTGTGATAATAATAACGACATTTCTGCCATGCGTTCATTCATTCATTATTACGATTTATAAGCTGTATCGGTGGCGGCGGCGCTGCATCCTCTAAGAATCGTTGTTTCCTCGCAATCACCGGCTATGATGAAATCGGACGGTGGATGGGCATAGAAATTGCCAACAGATTACAGATGTCCAGTTGTGTTGGTGTGAGTGTGACAGGCTGATAGTTGAACGCAACGGTGAGAATCAACTGGGATTTGCAGCATCAAATGGCAACATGCCACGTTGGAACAATTTTCGTGGGACGTTTATACCGATTCCAAATCCAAATATGCACTTATTCTTCCTCGGACCGTTAATTTATTAGCCATGCCATTAGCACCAACATTTTTTATTTTTTTTATAAGCACCAACATTTTTTTATTAATATATTAATTTTAAATATTAACTTTTAGATTTTGTAAGTGTTTTTTTATTCAAGTGGTATAAAAAAAACTCAATTGAAATATTTTTTTAGGTTTAATTACAATTTTAGTTCTTCAAATATCATAATTGTGTAATTTTGACCTTTAAATTCTAATTGTACAATTTTATTCTTCCAAATTTCAATTATACAAGTTTTATCTCGTAGAATTCACGTATAATCTATTCCTAATCTCTTTCTTCCTCCACTAGAAAACACCCATCTTCTCCTTCTCTATTCCAAGTCTCATATACTCTTTCAAATAAAATGACTTTATTCTTGACTCTATTTTTGTAGAAACCATAAATGTCAATATTCATTGTTTATGCAATATCCACATCTCCTCGACTAGCTCTGATGTTGATTAATAGAACTTTTTTAAAATTATGAGTGAAAAAAGTGTATTTCAATTGAAAAAACTCAATCCTAATTATGCCTCAATGAAAAAAAAAATGTACAAAAAAGAATACAAATTCCTTGTAAGTATATTCCAGAGACAAGAGACTCTTCCACAATTGTCCACTCAATACATTTTGATATTCAATCATCTCCTAACCCTTTTATTGTAATAACAGTCAATTAATAGGTTAAACATAATTGTATTTTCTTAAACAACTTTAACAGTCAATTAATAGGTTAAACATCATTGCATTTGCTTAAACAACTTTAGAGGTTATTATTTTCAATAAATTATGACAAGATATAGTCTGGCATACCTTGTTCATCAAATGGACCCAAAGTTCTACAAGCTCTCCTCTTGTAGACATATATGACACATCCATTATTAGGTTACTCCCTCTGTTATTTTTTAATTGTCACTTGATGGTTTAAGATTAGATTCTGTCACCCGAATAGAAAAACTAAAAGGCTATTTCTAACTGCACATACACAACCTTCTTCCCACACATACACTTAAACTTTAAAAGACAAAAACACCCTCAAATTTGAAAAATCCCTCAAACTTCCGCAAGGCAAAAACACCCCCAACTTCCGCAAGGCTCCACTTTACTTCCGCAGGGCAAAAACCCCCAACTCCCCACAAGGCAAACACACACACACACACACACAAAAACAACTTCCGCAAGGCAAACACACACACACACACACACACAACTACCGCAAGGCACACACACACACACACTCTCCTGCGCACACACTCACACTTCCGCACCACAGACACACACACACACTTCTGCGCGCACCACTCTCTCTCTCCTGCAACTCAAGCTCAGCGTTAATGGAGATTCAAATTCCAAAGAGAAACAACAACAACAACAACAACAGTAGCAACAACAACAGGAAGAAGTGGTAGAAGACACCGAAGGTGGAGGAGAGACGAAAACGCGGATGAATACAGCAGATCTGAGATCGGAGGACGACGGTGATGAGGACGACGAGCCATCCTCATTCTCCAGCAACTTCCAGAGCACTCCCTTGCGGAATACTGTATAATGGACAGAGGAAAAGGGAGAAGAAGGGAATGAATCAGTTTCTACAAAAAAAAAAAGAAGGGAATGAATCGGGATAATCGCGGAACTATTATTTCCGCATTTGAAATAAATTCGCGGAACTAATAGTTCCGTAAATGTTATTTGTAGCACACATACAAATAACATGTGCGGAATTAATAGTTCCGCACAATATCAAAACGCAATAAGGATATTTTTGGCTTTTAACTGTTATGTATGTGTAATTAAAAAAAGACGTATGTGCCTTTAGAAATTCCCAAACTAAAAACCATAAACCACCCGAGACCCGAGCCCGACAATCCCCGCCACCCACCCTCGTCTTCTTTCCTTTGCATCAGAGGCTTTTGTTGGGTTTACCTGACCAGTAAGTAAGGCCAAACGGAACTGAAAGAGAGAGAGAGAATGGAGTTCGAAAAGAGAAAGGCGGCGACTCTAGCCTCACTGAACTCCAATGAATCGGACAAATCACCAAAGGGGTCACTGGACACACCCATCATCCCTCTCATCAACACACTCAACCAAAACCCTTGTTACTTCACCACCAGCTCCTGCTCTGGCCGAATCTCCATCCTCTCCCAACCCCTTCCTTCCCCCCAATCCATCCAAACCAAGAAGAAAGCAAGGGGCGGCTCCTGGCTCTTCGTTTCCCACCACCCCGCCGATCCCGACTCGTTCCTCCCCCTCCTCTTCGACGAGTCAACTCACTCCCCTGTTTCCGAACTCGTCTTCAGATTCGAACCCCTCATCATCGCCGTCGAGTGCAGAGACCTAACCTCTGCTCACTCCCTTGTCTCTCTCGCCATATCTTCCGGTTTCAGAGAGTCTGGAATTACCAGTGCCAACAACAAGCGCGTCATCATTGCCATTCGCTGTTCGATACGCATGGAGGTCCCCTTGGGGGACACGCGGAACCTCATGGTGACTCCCGAGTATGTTCGTTATCTTGTTCGAGTCGCAAACGACAAAATGGAAGCGAATAGGCAGAGAACTGAGAGGTTTTTTCAACTGTTGCTGTCCAATGGATCCGTGCCTGAGGTCGATCATAACAGTAATCATTTGTCGCCGGTGAATGGAGTGGGGCTTGTCTGCGACCATCTTCAACTCGACAATGAATCTCAGTTAACAAACGGGAATGCCGAAACCTATTCAGGTATCGTATTTCGGTGGATAATGAACTTTTTACCTTTAGTCAACATTTTTCAACTGTAAAATTTAATTTTTGAACTACAACAGTCTATGGACCCGACCCGTATTTTGTATGAGTATTTTCTTAACAAAAACAATAAAATAACCATTAAAAAAATCATTTTAGTTAGAAATAAAAAGAGTTGGAAAGACGACATGTGTCACAGTTTAGGAGGTAACATATGTCATAGTCCGGAAGGTTAAAATTTAATTTTGTATAGAGTAATAGAGCAGATGGATGACCAAATCATTCTTTGGTTTTTTTCATAAAAAACCGCGTGTGTTAGAGGGATTCACCTTGGTGCCATTTGATTGTTATTAGAGCAATATGTTGCACATGATATTGACTTTATAGTTTATACTTTATAGTATCATGCTTGTAAATATATGGCTGTCACTTTCAGAATGTATAATATGCATGGGCAATCAAGTGAGTACTGATATATATCCATATGCATCTGATTGCAGGACAACTTTCCTTTTAATATCAATCGAAAGTCTGAATCTTTGAATGGCTGGCAGGGTCTACGGGTTCTCCTGGTTGTAGTCTGTCAATTGCCCAAATTGAAATTGTTGCCGAACCTGTGGAGAAACTTTTCCTTTGGGGTCATTCGGCTTGTGCTTTGGATAATGCCAACCACAAGAAAGTCGTTGTATATGGTGGCTTTGGAGGGCCAGGGAGACATGCAAGAAGAAATGATTTATTGCTGCTTGATCCATATTCTGGCAGTCTTGAAACAATCAGCACTTCTGGATGCGCTTCTCCGTCTCCGCGTTTAGGCCATACGGCTTCCTTGGTTGGAGACTGCATGTTTGTGATAGGAGGCCGTACTGGTCCTGATAAAATTCTGAGTGATGTATGGAGCTTCGATACAACTAACAGTTGCTGGAAGTTACTGCAATGTGGTGGCAGTGTCTTTCCTCCCAGGTAATGCTTTACAAATTACAGTGTTCTTCTGTTGTAGCTGGCACCAGTTCAATAAAAGCCACTTATCAAGCAATTGTACAGTGGGAGAGAAAAGTTGTTTTGTAGCTTGTATGTATTTCTAGGACACTTCTGTATTCAATGAGTTATGGTAGCAGTATTTTAATTCATGTGCATGCAACTTATTAAACTGTATAATGTAACTCTATTATCAGGTGTAGTACTAGTAACATTATTTTCTGTTGCTTGATTCGGCAATATTATCTTCACAGTGTAAGTTTAATATTTACATGTTGGATAGGCATCGTCATGCTGCAGCTGTACTGGGTTCAAACATTTATGTATTTGGAGGACTTGATAATGATGTTATCTTTTCCTCCTTTTATGTTCTTGACACACTTAATTTACACTGGAAAGAAATACCAGTTTCTGGGGATTGGCCGTCTGCTCGTCACTCTCATGCAATGGTAGCAGCTGATTCTCGGATTTTTATGTTTGGTGGATACAATGGTGGGAAAGCACTTGGGGATTTGTATAGCTTTGATGTTCAAAAGGGACAATGGAAGAAGGAAAAAACAGCTGGAAGGAATCCACATGCTAGGTTCTCCCACTCGGTTTTTGTCTATAAGAATTATCTTGGAGTTCTTGGTGGCTGTCCAGTCAGACAGCATTGTCATGAGTTAGCTTTACTTGATCTGAGGCTTCATCTGTGGAAACATGTTACCCTTAATTCTGTAGGTAAAGATTTATTTGTGCGTAGTACAGCCAATGTTGTTGGTGATGATCTTATTATAGTTGGTGGTGGTGCATCATGCTATGCATTTGGAACCAAGTTCAGTGAACCAGCGAAAATCAGCTTGCTCCATTTAATGCATTCACATGATGATTGTGTGCCTGTCAAAAATCAAAGAAAGCATGTCATTGGCCAAAATGGAGGGACTGAAGAGAATGAGATTGAAAATTCTCAAGGACCCCAACTTGAACATCTACCAAATATATCTGAAGATGAAAGTTTATATTTTAATGATAACGTACCTTGCATCAATGATCAAAGTCAGATGATTCCATTGCATTGTGTTCTGCAACTAGAGAAGAAATATGCAAAACTGGGCAAGGATATATTGAAGAAATTTGGATGGTTGGACTTAGGGAGGAAGGCATACTCTGAAGAGGGTGGAGTATATATCTGTTTTCCTGTACGCCAAGAACTTTTTGCTGTATTTCATGAAAGGACTCATCATTCAGGAGATGCAATTGATGGAAAAAATGAAATTCCCTTTTTGAAACCACTTACACGAGATGGATACTTGTTAAATGAGTTATCCTGTTCTGAAGCATTGACTCTTCTCTGTGAATATGGTGCCATTCTGCTGGCAGATAAGGTTGTTGAAGCAAAAAAAGCTGCAAAGTCTCCTTTGAAAGTAATGACTGAAGCAGTAACATCTTTGATTGAGAATAAAGGCCTACCGACTTGGCTTCTAGAGGAACTGCCAACAAGGTTCTTTTATTAAGATTGCTTCTATTGGGCTTCCCTTCCAACTTCATGCTTATTTTCCGTTCATTTAGGATTTTTGTTCTTGCATGCAATCCCTTTAATGTTGTGTTTTGTGGTAATCTTTTATGTCTTCCAGGTGGGATCGGCTTGGAGATATTGTTATACTTCCAACTACTTCTTTCAAGAATTCCATGTGGGACTCTATCGCAGAAGAGATCTGGCCCATCGTTGCCAAATCACTTAAGGCTCATCGTCTTGCTCGCCAAGTAATCATATATACATAAGTAAAACATAAATTTGTTTTTGTGCTTTTCCTTCCTGGATTTTCATCATGCTGATTCACTTTTTTCCCTAAACGATATTTAAAAAAAAATTCTTATTGAATTGAAAAGGTTAAAAGATATTTTTCTAATGTAGATCTAGAAATTCATCTAGGTTGGAATCTAGTTTTAAAATCTTTTGCCGAGATAAGAGTAATCAGTGCCTAGACAAATTTATGAAGGGTAAAATTATAAGAGGACTTAATTGTTAGTTCTTTTTTGTATGCAACTAGGAATGCTGTGCAGTTGTTGGTCTTTGGAGGGGGGAAATCTTGGAATTATTAGGAATACTTTATTACCGGGACAGTTGTTTTGTAGCTTTAGTTCGTTAAACATAAGGTGGCTTCAATTCTGCCTCCAACAGCTTTGCAGTGAATGCATTTATTCATGACACAATCAAGCTGGATTATTACAGGGCCCAGTTGCGGCAACTGGTACAAGAGATAGCACATTGCAGATTCTTGTTGGAGATGATGGTTGGGTAAATCATCGAGAAAATGGAATACTCTATTCTTTTGATGCTACAAAGTGCATGTTCTCATGGGGTAATCTTTCTGAGAAGCTCCGGATGGCCAGGATGAATTGTAAAGATGAGGTTATAGTAGATCTGTTTGCGGGCATTGGCTACTTTGTGTTGCCTTTTCTTGTCAGGTATTCTGTCTGTTTGAACTGGCAGGCTGTGCATTATACCTAATCTCTAATTATATTATACTGTCTTAAAATTTTAGGTATTGTTCGACAAAAATGAGCAAGACAAGATTATGCGTACTGTATGGAAAGATTTGGTTTCATTTTCTTTGGACACCTTTGCCAAAAAAATTGGTGATCTAATTTTTGTGAACTTCATAAATTACATTCTGGATCTGAATATGAACATTTGTTGACTGGGATTGGACTTCCCTCCAAAACTTTTATTTAACAGAGATTGAGGATTTGAAGTTTTTTCTAGTATCTATTGTTCCGGCTGGGGTTACTTGCTTCTGACTTCTGAGGTTTTATAATGTTATCGATATTAGTCTACTTATTCATATTCTGTTTACATGATCTTAAGCAGGGCCCAGGCAAAACTTGTATATGCTTGTGAGTGGAATCCCCATGCCATAGAAGCACTCCAACATAATCTACAAGCAAATTCTGTTGCTGACCGTTGTATCGTACTTGAAGGAGATAATCGAAATACAGCTCCCAAGGTATAACGGTGTAGTGTGTATATTTATTCACCCATAAACTATGATTTGTGCTTACATGTTTGGTTCTTTTTTATTGTGTTAATTTGAACCATCCAGTCCTTATCAAGGAGAAATTTTGCTTTAACAAATCAGTTGGCATCTCCCTGTTGAACTGTTACGGGAGAAAGAGCTTAAGTTCCCACTTAAGAGTCAGTCTCATTGTCCATCTAAAGATCATGTTATACCTGTATGTCATGGATAAACCTTCCCATACTCCCCATAATGCAGCAGTAAACTCACTGCAGTTCTCGTTTCTTGAAGGAGCCAAAGATTCATTTATGTTGGAATATAAGAAAATATATTATAATATCTTAATATTATGTTAGAGGATTAGTCTCTAAGATATTCTAAAGATAAGAAACTAATCATATGGGATAAACTATGATCCTCTAACATAATATTAAGATATTATAATATATTTTCTTATATTCCAACAATTTATCATCACTGCCACAGATCAAACTTCAAACCTCATACACCCAGTGTCAATGATGACTTGGTTGCCCTTAGACATCCACCAGTGTTAGGTTTAACCTGGCCAATTTATGAATAATGGAAATTTATTTCTCGTATCTTATTTTTTATGTATAAATAATTTTCATTGTTATATACTTACTTTTTTTTTGCTAAACAAAATCAACAAATTGTTATATACTTACTTGGCCCATCAATTCTCAACACCAATTGATATGTAGAGGTGGAAATAAATTTACTGAATATGTTGATTTTTTCGTTTACAGGGTGTGGCTGATAGAGTCTGTCTTGGTCTCATTCCATCTAGTGAATGTAGCTGGATCACAGCTGTGAGGGCTCTAAGGTAATTAGGATACCAATACAATCATTTCTTTTAACAGACTTATCCAGTGTTACTCTGTTGTCAGCATTTAAAATGAGTAAATTCTGAATCTCTGATTGATGTCAACATCTTTTAGCCAATACAATCATTTCTTTTAGCCATCAAGACAATCTGTAAATTCTGAATCTCTGATTGATGGCAACATCTTGCTTCCCCACCATTTAAATTAATTTGTAGCTGAACTTCTCATGAATAGTAATAATGTTATTGTTTGATGCATTTCTGTTCAGAAAAATTCTTCTTTGCTTTTGTTCTCAATAGCTGTTTATCCCTGATGATTGACATTGAAATAACTGTAGCACCGAGTTCTTGAACTCTAATGTTCATCTCTAAAAAATAAAAAAGCCACTTTGTGAATAAAATTAGAGACCAACTGTCATATTAGGTGTTAAGTTATTTATTAGAAAAGTATTTTTAAATTGGCTTGTCTGACTTAAGTTTGCTTAGTCCATCGACTTTGATTGTAATGATCCTGAAGTTATGGTTCACATCTCATCCCGTAACTTGCTTGATTGAAACCACTGCATCTGGAACCTATATATCACTAACCAAATGCCAACTTTATGACTGTTTTACTTATGTCGATGGTAATGAAATATTCTAAATCTGAATTGATATGTAAAGCATACGTTCCAGATGGGACAATGGAGAAAATTCTGTGTGTGGATATTACTAGCTTAATTTTGCTCAGATTCACTACTTTCATGACTAATTTCATTCTTGTTCATGGAATCAACATTGCAGGAGAGAAGGTGGAATATTACATGTCCATGGGAACACAAAGGACTCATTGGAGCGTCAGTGGACTGATCATGTATCCAAGTCAATATATGAAATTGCTAGATCTGAAGGTACCATCTTTTTCTTTTTGAATTTTAAAATTACACGACTTTGACCATGCCCCACTGCAACTCTGAATATCTTAATTCATATATTGATTAGTTAGCCCACATCAATGTGATTCCCACAGGTTATTGTTGGGAGGTTTCCATAGAACATGTTGAGAGGGTGAAATGGTATGCTCCACACATTCGCCATGTTGTTGCAGATGTAAGATGCAGACAGATCCAGAGATAGCAAATGGGATGGCATTTTTTTAGGTTAAAATTTGGGCAATCAATGCGAATGCCATTGGGAATGATAATATGCAAAGATTATAACCAACGTCCATTTTTTTTGGGTCAATTATAACCGACGTTCTTTTTTTTTGGTCAGTATAACCAACGTTCTTATTCATCCAAAAATAGTGGAAGGCAGGCATGGGCTCTTTTTTTTTTGGTCCAAGGCATGGGCTCTTTATAACATTTTTATGGTCGTGGGCTCTTTATAACATTTTTTTGGCTTTTTTTTATCTACACATATACTTTTCTATCCACACATACTTCAATACGGAATTAATAGTTTTGTAGGTAATTTTTTTTCTTCAAAACATACATGATACAGAACAACTAATAGTTTTACAGGTATTTTTTTTTTAAAACAAATATGATGTGGAACTATTCTAATAGTTCCGCAAGTTGTACTTCAATGCGTGACGAATCAAAAATATTTATGAAACTATTAGTTCGTATTATAGCATTACCGTTGTGATATGATATTGCACTGTTTTCCGGATTTGAAATGCCATCTTACCAAAGCGTCCGTAACTCGTTTTTGGCTCATTGCCTTCACTCACTGCAACGAGTGGGTTGTGACTTGTGTGGATTGTCTACTTTTTCTTCTTATTGAATAAAAATCTTCCATCGGTATCATTTGGTAGGGGTGTTCAAAATTGAACTGATCTAAAAGGCTAACCGTAAAATGATCCAAAAAAATTGAAAACCGATAAAAATTGCTTTTTTTGGATGTCTTTTGGATGAGTTTTTTGCAAAATCGAACCGAACCGCTCGGATTTTGGATCTCTTTACTAAAACCGAACTGATCCAAACTGAACTGTAATTTATAATGTTATTCCTTTTGAACTTGTTTGAATGTATTTTTAATTGTAAATTGTTGTCCAACATATGCTATTAATTAATTATTTGTGCGAATTTGCTTTTGCAAATATTATGTGTGTTAAATATTAATTCATAACGGCTTTTGTGTGTTAAATATTATTTCACATTTTTTTATCTTATTTAGTTAATAATTGTCTTTTGAAAGTATTATTTTCTATAACCGTTTTTTTAGGAATGACTTTTGTGTGTTTAAATATTGGCTTTAGAAATGCTAACCCAACAAAAATTATTAAAACGAAAGTTATTGACTGGTATTTGATAATATATTAGAAGTAAAATGTAAGCAATAATATTGTAGTTGATATTATTTTTTTAAAAAATTACAACTGCAAAAATCGAAAATCGATCCAATCTAAATTGCATTACTTTGGATTGGATTGGATCGGATCAGATTTTTTTTGAGGAAGCAAATCGAACCGAACTGCATGTTCTTTTAAACTTTGGATCGAATGATTTTTTGTCTCAAAACCAAACCTAACCGAACCGAGCCACGAACACCCCTATCATTTGGTGCCGAATTCTAATTGGAAAACTGGTAAAGTGCTATATATACAAATTGAAAAAATATTTAAAAGTGAAATTGGTCGTCGAGCTTAGGCTTGGGCCCTTTAACCTTATAGTATCCTGTTTGTTTTATTTTACCCTAAAATGACGTTTACGGCTATAAAAATGTTTTGGACATTAACGAAATTTTTTAAAGAAATGCCTTTTTTAGTGACATTAATTTTAAGTATAGAGTACGTAATTATTTTAAATATAATCATATTTACACTTAAAAAGTAATGCTATTATAATATTCAAAGAATATGGATCTTCTAAATTTATTTTTAAAATATAATCCCTATCACAAATTAATTTTTTAATACTAGTTTTTTCAAGACTAAATCTTTTAAAATAAATTTTACTATTTATTTATCCCTAGAGCAAGCGTGTTTTGCACCTTTCTTTGCAGTTTGCACTATTTATCATCAAGTTGCAAAAGAAGGTAAATATCAACGTAGTTAAAACTGGACCGATTATTGAATTGGTGAGGACAGAGATTTAAGGTTCAGATATTCGACTGGGTTTAATCGGTTGAATTGTGATATAATTAAATAATATTATTTTAAACCCTAAAACCTATACAATATTGAGCAAAAATTAACAAAAAATCATAACTTTATAAAGAAAAATTAAACTTTACTACTAAATGTCATAATTCATAACATAAAATATTCAAAATTATAAATAATTGAAGAAAATGATATCTATTTCTTTTAAAAAAAATGATTTTTTAAAAATAAAAACTCGAACCGGTCCTACCGGTTTTTGGCCGATTTTCTCGATTTTTAACCGGTTCTGGCGCAGGCTGGTTCTCAGGGTCTTCTGGACCAGACAGAGGTCCGGTCCGATTTTTACTACAATGGTACACTGCTAATAACTCTTCAGCGGATAATTATATTATAAAACACACCGTTAGATTAAAAGTTATTATCATATAAGATCATTCCTGTAAAATTTCACATTAATTTAAAATTGTTTGATGTGTCATTGAGATATGTCAAAATTCATACACTTTAAAAGACATTAATCTTGACGTATCTCAATGACACATCAAATGATTTTAGATTGATGTAAAATTTAATAGGAATGATCTACATGAAAGTATCTTTTAATCCAACGGTGAGTTTTAGAATATAATTATCCGGTGAATAGTTATTAGCGGTGTAATATCGTCCAAGAGTTATACCGGTGTAATTTGATTCCTCCTCTAATAATAATAATAATAATTTAATGAAGATGAAGACAGTGGAAGCGTTAAACTAATAATAAGTTAATAACATTATGTGGATATGTGAATGGGGCTCCACCTTGGCGTTTATGGTGATGATGACTCAGCCCTCATTGATTACGGACTGTCGGTGGTCACAACGGCTTAGATGGTCCAGCCAGGTCCACTCCAAGCCAGCCTTCAGCTTCAGCTTCAGCTTCAGCTTCACCCACCAAGCTGAGCTGTCTTCCCAATATGCTAGCTAATTGTATTACGTACTGATTGATTGAGATTTGAGGGGTTGCTTGCGTCCATAACATACTAATCCCAATATTTATTATTTTCATTTTTATTTATGGGCTACCGTAAGTGTTTTATTTTTCTGAAAGTGATAAAAAACAAAAATGAAAGGTCATTTTACTAAAATATAATTATGAGTTTTAAAAAAAAAAATATTCTAAAGTAAGCTATATTACTATTAGGTTGAAATAAGATATTTAATACTTTGTTTTAATTTTTTATAAAGTGAAGTGAAGGTCACCAATAGTGGTAATTAACTACTTATTCCGATAAAGCTTGCAACTTGAATTTCATATATGCAATGACATTTATCTAAAACTATACTATAAACTCGTGAGCTGTGTCTATAGAGTTGGATATTGCAATATAATAATAGTCTGTGCGTGCCACAGCCATGTGATATGTCTCGAGTGCTGCTCCTGCATCCGACAAGTAATTATACCATATTCAGTAATATTTTTCTTTTGTTTGTTTGTATTTTACCCTTTTTTGAATTACAAACTAAATTTCACTCAAAATAACAGTCCAGCTAACAGCGATTTTAATTTAGTAAAAAAATAATATATGTATTGAGAAATAAATATATCTTTTACCTAAAAGTAATTCATACTTTTATTATAAATTTTAACACATAAATTATTATTGCATAAATAATATATCAAACCCCTTATCTCATAAGGGAAATATTTTCTTACATATATTTTAAGTGTATTATATCATTTTATTAAATATATAACACAAGGTATTGTTGAATAATACATATATTAGAATAAAAATAAATTATTATCAAATTCAATATGAATTATGAAATTTTCTATTTATCATAACCATATTAAATTTTATCAAGGATTAAGTAAACAAAATATATAATGTGTCTAAATAAGTATTGAATTTTTTTACGATATAATTTTATAATTATTTTATTTTATTTTTTAAAAATTGATAACTCTTTTGAATATTATTATTTTTTTAAACAATTGATCAAATTATCATAAATCTTACTCTCTATAATATAATATAAGGATATTTTCATGTTAGTCTCTAAAAAATTAAACTTTTTTATTCTTATAATATTTTTCCACTTTAGTTCTTGTTAAATGATGAGATTGGTTACTTAAATCTCACCTCAACTAACAAGTCATGATTTTTTCATGAGCAATGATACTTAAATACTCCAAAATTTAATTCACAAATTCAACACCTATCATTTTTTTTTATCTTTCTATAACTATCACATCACATATTTCATTATTTTATTATTTTTTTTCTCATTTCTCTCTATCTCACTCTAGTGATATATACCTCATTGGATGTACACAAAACTTTTTCCTTTTTTCATATCAATAAAACCCTTCTTCCCTTCTCTCTCCCACCTTTCCCCATCCCACAAATAATTAAGCCTAATTATTAATCTTCAGGATAATAATACCCTTACTCTGGTCTAGATCCCAAAAGAGACACAGAATCAATATAATATCAACCGCGTAGCGTGTAAAGCAAAATGCCTTGCAAACTTTATAAGGCATTCTCTAACTCAATTGCTCATTTCGCATCTAAATCTTGAGCAGTTATATTTTTAACTGAGAGGTCAGAGATCTTAACCATGTAAAATATTTTTTAAAGTAGACCATTAATATTTTGTTTAAACTTAAAATAAGCCACCATTGGATTTATTATATATTGTTTTGTATCCCATACAGTTCAAAATTAACTGCAGGGAGTCCAATGCCCTAAATGGCTGGGCATTAATTTATCGTTCTTTTTTTTTTTTTTTTGAGAAACGACCTTGAACCTTTTATCCTAAAATATGTATAAATACGAGCAAAATGAAGTTGTAGAAACTCGAATTCAGCTATCATGAAATAGAAGCATTTTCTTTTTTAACACTTGGAAAATTAATCATTTCTTGGTCCTTAATGATTATAAGAACTTTTATGGCGAGGGGCAGTGAAGCATTGAAAATGACAAATTAAGGAAAGTCACTTGAAATAGGTGACTTGTTTCACAGCCGTGTCGCCCTCTGCCTTTGCCAAGTAAAGCAAGTGCAAACAACTTCCTGCCATTTGTTTGCAGCATCCAATTTCCATCCCAAATCTTTGGTCATCAATTTACCAAAATTCGCAAGCGTTTTGACTTTTCAGCCTTATTTCCCGTAGGCGCTTTTACGCCAAAGTTTTCGGGCGAGGAATCAAAACAAAACTATAAAAGTTACTATTAAATTAATTACTGAAATTATAATCATAATTTAAATTACAAAAATTGATTAAATATTTGTTTAATTTCTATACACTGAGAGTATAATTTTTTTTTACACATGCATCTGATTATATGTCACTGCAGTGCAATCTTATAATAATACTTCATAAAATATCTGTATAAATATCTTTGGTGAAATATAATTAGTGTTTGTATAAAAAATTTTGCACCATTAGTATATACTAATTTGTTTGTATAAATTTTTTACACCATTAGTATATACTAATTAAATTAATTTTTTAAAATAAATCTCTAATTTTAAGGAGTGTAAGTTCTCAAAGTCACGAATAGGATAAGATATAAACTTCCCCGAGTAACCTTGGGGCATAAGCAATAATTAAAATGGTAGTAATAGGTGGATACCCCACCACCCATCACACACCCTATCCCAATGAAATAGGGATATGTCATGGGTGTGGGGTGGTGGTCCATAGGTCATTACCTTAATTAAAAAGTAAATGCTGGTGGTGAACTAATCATGGGCGTTTGATTAGGGTCAAGCATAAACAAATTCGCCAACCTCCAAAACTCAAAACCTAATTAAAATTTCAAAGAGATAAGAGTAGGAGATACATAAGTGATATATATAATATATGTGATGATAAGATAAGAGGAAAAATAGAAAAAGACATAAATATTGAATACGTGTTAGAAATATGTGAGTATTCAAATACTATAGTTATTATAATTTACTGTATTCTCTGATATATTTTTATTAGCCCATTTATTTTGGTAGTCTATATATATCGTTACTTAAGCAGTAGCAGAGAGCAGAGGAAGTAGGGGAGTGAACTCAACTTCACTACACTAGCGAGTAGAGAGAGTAATAATGGCTCCCAAGGGTTTGATCTTTGTGGCTTTGTTATCCCTTTCAGCAGTGTCCCTGCTGAGTACTACTACTTCATCTGCAGATCAAGAAGAAGATGTTGGGCTTGTTATGAACTTCTACAAGGAATCATGTCCTCAGGCTGAAGACATCATCAAGGAACAGGTCAAGCTTCTCTACAAGCGCCACAAGAACACTGCTTTCTCCTGGCTCAGAAACATCTTCCACGACTGTGCTGTTCAGGTATAAGCTTACCAAGTCCATTATTATCTATTAGTTTCTGTTTCTTTTATTTTAATAATAATAATAATAATGATAATGACTTCTTGTGAAATGCATAATTTTGACGAGGGTAGAGTTGTGATGCTTCGTTGTTGCTGGCCTCAACAAGAAGGAGTTTGTCTGAGCAAGAGACAGACAGGAGCTTTGGGTTGAGGAACTTCAGATACATTGAGACCATCAAAGAAGCTGTTGAGAGAGAGTGCCCTGGTGTTGTTTCCTGTGCTGATATCCTTGTTCTCTCTGCCAGAGATGGCATTGTTGCGGTAATAATTCACTAATTCCCCTTCTCCTTTCTATTTTTGTTCTGTTTCTGACTTTGCTCATGTACTTACTTTGTTGACTATTGAGTTAATAATTATAATTAGAGGAGCAAATGAAATGAGAAATTATTCATATATATATATATATATTTGGTGCTAGCCTCTAAGAGTTACAGCTAATTAAACTATGTAACTTAATTTGTTGCAGCTTGGAGGTCCCCATATTCCTCTAAAAACAGGGAGAAGGGATGGGAGAAGGAGCAGAGCAGATGTGGTGGAGGAGTACCTCCCAGACCACAATGAGTCCATTTCTGCTGTTCTTGACAAGTTTGGTGCCATGGGTATTGACACCCCCGGCGTCGTTGCTTTGCTTGGTACACCCACCCTCCCCTAATATCCATCCATCCATCATGCATGGCCATACATTCATAATAAAGACTAATGACGTGCCCCCCATCCCATATACACATGCATCCACAAATTAAAAATGGAAACTTTATCTTTTTGCATCACATTTAATATGTGGGGTCCACACGAGTCATAAGGGAGATATATTATATATAAAGCCAAATTGACACACATGCAACATATATACATCATTCATGGGTACATCACATGACATGATAAAAGAGACTGTGTACATGTTCATTAATAGGCATTGGATTGGATCTTATTATATATGTTGTAATGATGTTGGACGGTGTCGAACATGAACAGGGGCACACAGTGTTGGACGAACCCACTGTGTGAAGTTGGTGCACCGTTTGTACCCAGAGGTTGACCCAGCGCTGAACCCAGACCATGTACCCCACATGCTGAAGAAGTGCCCCGATGCCATTCCAGACCCCAAGGCGGTGCAGTACGTGAGGAACGACCGTGGCACGCCCATGATTCTGGACAACAACTACTACAGGAACATCTTGGACAACAAGGGCCTTCTGATAGTGGATCACCAATTGGCCAATGACAAGAGGACAAAGCCCTATGTGAAGAAAATGGCAAAGAGCCAGGACTACTTCTTCAGGGAGTTCTCTAGAGCCATTACCCTTCTCTCCGAAAACAATCCTCTCACCGGCACCAAGGGTGAGATCAGAAAGCAGTGCAGTGTTGCCAACAAGCACTACTCTGAGGAGCCTTGATTAATTATTAATTAATTAATTGCGCTCCCAGTTTAGTTTGGCCTGGCTTGTTGAGTCATTTCTTCCACTTGTCTAGCTATGAGGAAGAAATTAATCAAATCTGTAAGATATTATGCAGAATTAAATATAGTGGTGTTCCATTTAGATGGGTTGGGTTGGTTGGGTCAATTAAGGAGCCTAGACAAGTTCTGGTGCTCATGGGGAGGGGAGGAGGACTTGGATGCGCTTTGCCTTTGATATTTAATCTTCTCATGTAACTTTTTTTTTTTATTATTTCTTTATTCGATGTTAGTATGGTATCTCAGTGTTGGGTATGTTGAAGTTGTTATGTTAATTTATGCTATGCTGTGAGCAAGACATGTGATGTGAGTAGTGTGGCGTACATGGATGGATGGATGGTAGTGACTATTCATGCTCATAAAGCTTGTTCTTTTATATATATATATATATGCTTCATTGGCGTTATCCACTTGCAAACAAGGATAAAGACTTGAGGAATATATTAAGTGGTCCAAGGAAGACAAATTTCTCGTTATGCACCACTACAAGTCACGTGAATTATCATATTTAATGATTAAGACTAAAGACGTATTAAAATTTTGATAATAAAATGTTATTTAAAATTCATTAAGTTGAATAAGTTTTAAGTGACTTATAAATTAAAAAAAATAGAATTAATTTCATTTCATTTGAAGGCTGGCAAGTAGTTTCAGCAATTATTATGATACAATTTGGATTAACTTTAGGTTTATGATATTTTTTATTCATGATTTCTCATTTATGAAAAAGGTTTTGTAAATTTGTAAATAATTATCAGTTTTACGTATAATTGTGGAGTAAAATAATTGCTGGTGGGTAGGCAGTCCATAGCAAAGCGATGAAGTGAACAAAGGGGATCCATTAAAACAAGAGTATGTGGGCCAAACCGGTTTCACTGTTTGAGAGAGATAAGTATGTGGGCCAAACCGGTTTCATTATTTGAGAGAGAATTTTTTTTTTGTTACCATGATATTGGTGAGAGTATCCTCCGGTTACTAAGACAGAAACTAATTTCTCTTAGGATTTTGGTTGCATTAAGGCTATCTCTCCCAGCGTCGTTTTTTTATCAAATCCAAAATTTGAATATGAAACCTTAAAATAAAAACTAACCGCAGTTACCAGTCAAATCAACGGAAGCCGATAATATTTGAGAGAGAATTGAGAGATGACAATGAATCTTCGGACACGCGGACCGGTACTACTGATTTCATCCAAAACAAAATGGTCATTAGCTATAACGTGCAAGCGAGAAAAATTTGAAAATGAAATCACCTCCGTTCAGCTTGGCCTATTCCTTACACAGAAAACTGCACAATGATTAAGCCCCTCTTTCTTTGAGATTTTCAAACCGCCGCAAAATCGAGTTTGACCAAAAAGTGGAGGCATTTGGTTTCCATAGGTAGAAATTGATTTTGGGGGGCTAGAATTAGAATTGATTAATAAGAATTTATTTATTTTTTTATTTATCAAAATTAATTTTGGATATACGATTTATATAATTTTTTATATTTATAAATTAAAAGTGATTATATCCTTATTATTTAAACACAATTAATTCTTTTGAACATACTTTTAAAATATAATTACCAAACACAAATCAATTCTTTTCAATACAATTTTTTTAAAATCAATTCTTCAAATACAATTATATCAAATATAATTCTACCAAAATTTAAAACAAACGGACCCTAAATAGAAGGGACATGTCTGGGTGACGTGGTGTATTGATTTTTTTGGTAAATACATATATCTTCTTCACGTAGCTGTGGATATTAATTCCTCAAAGTACTAAGATTTATTTAAAAGATTGTTCTCTTTCAATAAATGTTCTTCTATATATATAGTCTGAGAATCAAATCCCAAATACTCGAGTATTTATCACCCGTATTATACCACGGTGGTTGGTGTATTGATGAAGTACAGGGAATAATTATTAGATACTATATTGGTATTCTAGAGAGAGCCAAATAGGAATGAAACGTTATTAACCAAAAAGTATCAACAAAAATGTCAACATCACCGAAATATTGTATTTTCACTCAATTTGTTTGCAAAATTTAAAGCATTGTGATTTATTCAAGGCACTTTAGAGTGTATTCATTTTTAAAAAAACTGAAAAACTAAAAATATGTTAAATCATAATATTTTAAAATATTAATGAATAAAAAAGTATTATTACAAAAACAAATGAAATGAAACATGATATAAAAATAGAATTTCAATCAGAAAATCACTTATCTATGAATGGATATAAATTATTCTGAAAGTAAAGCGTAAGAATATTAATAATCATAACGCATAATTAGAAGAAGATTTTCATAATTATTGATTATTTTGAAATTAATACTTGATATTTTTTTGGTCTAGACATACTTGATATAATTTTTCACATGAAAGTTTCCCGTAATTGTCGAATTGTCTCTAATTTTTTATTTTAATCCACTTTGTTACTTTCTCCGGTCCAAATCTTTAGTTTTTTAAGATTTTGACATATAGATTAAGAAATAATTAATTGAATAAATTTTAGACTAAAATGATCATATTTATTATTCATTATTTTCAATTATCCTAATTATTTCTCCACTCAAAACTTATTAATTAGGTGAAATTGCTTTTTTAGTACTACAGTTTATTTATTTGTTTCAATCCGGTCCTATAACTTTTTTTGTGAAGTTGGTCCCTTAACTTTGCAAGTGTTTGATGATGATTTTTAGTGTACACATCTCTCTGTGTGCTTATTGAAATGTTGTGTTCTTTGTTTCCTATAAAAGTAGACAAAAAGTATTTCAATTTAGGCTTCAAAATGACCTAATTTGGACATGTATTGGATTAAAAATTAATTCTCTCAAGCTAGATATGTACACTTTTTCAGAGGGTATTAATCCCAGAAAAACAGAGACTTCATATCAGAAATTTATTCTTCATCCGAAACTTAAGAGAACAATTTCTAATCCAATACATGTTCAAATTAGGTCATTCTAAAGCCTAAATTGAAATACCTTTTGTCTACTTTCATATAAAACAAAGAACACAACATTTCAATAAGAACACAAAGAGATATGTACACTAAAAATCATCATTAAACACTCGAAAAGTTAAGTGGTCAACTTGACAAAAAAAAAATTATAAGACCAAATTGAAACAGATAAATAAATTGTAGGACCAAAAGAGCAATTTTGCCTATTAATTATAACTCTAGTCGTTCTATAATCATAATTATAACAAAAATAGAATAAATAGTCACTTTGGTCCCTGAGAGTGTCAGGCGGTGTCACTTTGGTCCCTGACAGATGCAAAATTCAAAAAATGCAAAATTCAAAAAAGGTCCTCAACTGTCATTCGTTAGTCATTTTGGTCCCTAAAAGTAATTACTTACTGTCATTTTGGTCCCTAAAAAGTGATTACTTATTGTCATTTTAGTCCTTAAAAGTATTGCTTTTCTTACGATAAGGACTAAAGTGACTAACACTGTATACCAGTTGAGGACCTTTTTTGAATTTTGCATCTGTCAGGGACCAAAATGACACCGCCTAATACTCTCAAGGACCAAAGTGAGTGTTTACTCAACAAGAATATTTAACCATCTATAGATGCTGGCCTTTCCTAGCAATAGCATATTTATTGCCTAATAGAAATAAAAAAACAAGCATCAATGTTGGATTTGTCAGTAGTTCAGGATTTTCTTTTACAATCATGCCACTTCAAGTCTTTAACCATCTAAGAATGATTATATTCCAAGTATATATATCAATTATGGTGTGTCATTATAGCAATAAGTCCATTATTTGTGGAACTCTGGCCCCTGCTTGTGCTCGTTACCGCCTGACCTGTTGCTATCAGAGTCACTCTCAGTTTCATCTAAGGCTGAATCATTTTTTCCACTGCCAATGCCTTCTAACAACTTTGGTAAGCAGAAATTGCAGGTGGGGTGATTGTAATAAGGCCGTGTTTGGAATGACATGTAGTTTGCAGTGGAAGGAAAAGACTGGTGGTATCCAAATGTTGTGGAAGGATAGGGTCCAGGGAGAAATGCATTTGGTGGAGGATGAGGCCAATACATCAATGGTACAAAAGTACTTGCTGGCTGTGGTGGCAGCATATGATGATATGAACTATGATTACCAGAGGGATTAGTACTACAAGTGGCAAGTGCTGGATTTGGCATGTGACAAGTATCTTGGGAGATTTGAGATGGCATGGAATGAAATGCTACCATTGCAGCATATGTGTGAGCAGAAGGATAGCCAATTAAACCAAATTGAGTAGCTGCTGAAGCTGAACTTATTGGTGTTGACTGTTGAGATGGTGGGGTCTTTTGCAAATTATGAGATTTGATGCTGGCATTAGCTTGCTTTCTCCCTTTGGATTTTGCAGGAAGGGTCTTTTTGGTTAAATTATGGGGTTCATCAGTACCCTGCTTGAACAAGACAAAGTAGAAGCTTAAGATCAATGAGCAATCTAACAAGGGAGCTCATACTTTGGCTCGCAAAAAACTTAACAAAAGCATGGCCTGTGTGATGCCAAAAAGAAGAACCTTTTAGAGACAGCTAAAATAGATAAAGTGCGGTGAAATTGCAGCCATTCTATGAATACGTTTCATGCATCGTGTAAGAACTACAATTAGAGTCTCCTGTTCTGTGTATAGAATTAAAATTTGGCAATTAATTGCCACTATTTAGCCCATTTTTTCTCACAATTAGTCAAATTAATTTTAAAATACCCACACAAAATTTCAAGCTTGAGAAATTGTTGCAAAAGATTTTGAAAGAAAAAGAACTGGCAGGTAGCTTATACAAAGAACACATGCATAATGTGGGATTTGTGATCTTACATTGCTACATGCAATTGGATGTGGAAGAAATAAGTCCTCCCCTTCAGCATCCTCATCAGTCCTGTAATGGGGAAATCATGTGTTAGATGAAGAAATGTTGCCTTTTAGAGTAGTTTTCATTATTGTTTGCTGTATTATTTGATTTGAGAAACCTGTAATATTTCTGAAGCAAGTCTAAGTTGCGGTATTTGGTTTCTCTCTGAACTACATCATCAGGAAATCCTGCCATGAACAAAAGTGTAATGCCCAAGGCCTTGAAGAAGAAGCTTCCACTGCGAATATGAACCAACATAGCCATTCGACACATAAGTGGCCCAAAAGACTTCAGTTTGTTTCTTCCCATTCGCTGCCTCACATATCTGTATTAGTATTACTCAATCCACAAATCACTCCATATTAGACTTACATATCAATATTTTGAAGTGCAATATTAATAAGAGCTAATATAATTTTTTCTTTACCATTATCAGTCCAAAATTAACTTACTCATTTTGAGGAAGATTTCTTGTCCTTCCACCATATTTAATGCACAAGAATAAGCATGATGGACAAGTAGCACCAGATGGACGCATAGCTCTTTCTTCTTCAAGTATCTGGACAGGACATAATACGGGGTTTTGTCTGTTTGGATAAAATATTTTCCTCCTAACACCAGGATTCTCGTATAAAACATGCTCCTACATAGAATAACAAACAAAAAATCATTGCATTTATAGAATAGAAACATTTGAACCAAAATTTTACAGGTCAAACCTCAAGATCCAGGTTTGGTTTTAATATAAACTAGTGACTAGGTGATTTTACTATGGAATTTGGTTATGATTTCACTTACCCCAGGGTTCATTGGAGACACATATGGTTCTCCTTTCTTCAGAATGCTAAAATGGTTGAAGTCCAACTCGTACATATCTTCACACCCATGTCTTATGCCAAGTGATGCAAAAACTATGATTTTCCTTATGGTGTGGGACTGAGCATTTTTTAGTACAAGGGCTTCAGACTCAATTATTCTTTTAACTTCTTTTGGGCAGAAAGCCACCTTCAGAGGCTTTCTATTCTGTGATATAATACGTACAGATCCTGAAGAAGGGACCTCAAGTGCTACTGTATATGCTGCTGCTGCTGCAGTCTCTTTAGTTTCTTTCCCTTGGAGTGTTTTGACTTCACCCTTCTCGGACAGTGGAGCAACAAGTAACATGCCACTTGTCTCTTGATTTTCATGATCTTCTTGTCTTATGTTATTGTTACCTGCTGGATCATTCCCATGAACAGAAATACTCTCCATGCATGTCACATTTGATTCCTCATCAATATGATCAGCAATGTAACCTTTTTGCTCACTACTAATAACAGTTCCAGTTGTGTCATCAATTTCCTCATGTCTTTGACTATTATTATCCACATCATCCACATAATTAGCATCGCATGCATCATCGCTTTCTGTTTCATTGAAATCTGCAACAGAGTCATCACAGTCCTTCAATTTTTCAAAATACAAAATTTGGCTATCATCCATGCTCATCCAATTGATTAAACGCTTTGCTGGATTAATCTCCTTGGGAACAATGCCTTCAGTATCAGTATCAGACTTGTCCTGGGAGGCCATTTCACTTTTGACAATATTCCTATTCTCTATTTCATCATCTACCATTTCAATCTTCTGCCTCTTGTAGCTTCTTGCAATTGCATGCTGATGATTTTCCTGATATCATGGGAGAAATTTTAACCTTTAATTAAAAAAAAAAGATGAAAGCTACAACAATCAGGGAACATAAATATAATGACGATAAGTTGCTGAGTGTCATTAAATCTTGGTCATCAGGTATCCTGTGAATGTGATTGCTCCAATTATATATAAGAATCTCAAATGTTCAACCAATAGTTGCACATAACATTGTGTCATTCCTTCACGCTAATAAACAAGGGAACTGAGAAGTATCAAACAAGAATAATTCAACATAATAAATTATCCTACTCCTAAGCATATGATCTGGATTGGATGATTTAATTACAAATGCTTTGCTGGTTCATCAGGTTAGGGAATTGTGAATTTTCATATATGAATAGCAATAAATTCAAACAGGTTAACACTTATTTAAGCGAAGTGCTAACAAGAGAATAAAGTAATGGTACTTGTTGAGTTTCGGTGTTTCTTTCCCTTATCTGAGCTTCAAGCACTGATATTCTTTCCATGAGCTCTGCATTCTTCTGCTTTTCCCTTTCTAACTCAGCTGAAATCTCAGCAACAACAACATTGACATCATCTCCCTTCACTTCTTGTTCTATAGCACACAACACCGAGGCATTGACCAAGGTAGCACAGGATTGAAGTTCTACCATTGGGGATTTTAAGTATCTGAAAATCTCTGGTTTTGGACTCGAAATCACGTAAAATAACAGATACCCTCTAATATTATGATATCAAACTCAACTATGAAAACTGAATAATACTTTGTATTGAATGAATAAAACTGATGCATAAGATGCCCTTTATATAGCTATGCAAGGCGGTTACATGCTCCCAATACACCAAAACAGAATCTGTTATAGAAACAGAATTAACTAACCCAACTATTTGATCTAATTACTAGCAATATCTAAACAAAAGATGCACTTTCAAAGCAGAACTACTAATACCAATGAAACGTAAAGCAATACTTGGATTGCTCAAGTTAAGAACTAATATGGTAGGAAAGGAATAACATTAAGGTCTGTTATCAAAGCATATATATATATATATATCCCTAACAGTTCATCATATTCATTGGCATGAACAATGGAGTCTGAAATGGACCATTCAATTTTGAGTGTTAAACAGGCATTGGAAAACACAAAAGTAAATGTAGTTAGTGTAAGCTGAAGGCAAGTCAAACCGGTTCACTGGAAGCAACATGAACATCAAGAAGAGAAGAAGACTAAGCCATATTAGCCAATGTTAATACTTATAATAGAGACAGGCAAATGACAGTGATCTCAATGCAAGGCAAAAATGAGGAGTCTTTCTGTTTTGGGTTTTGATTAATATCACTCTTAATTAGTTTTGTAAAACTAAAAGAAAAAAGAGAACAGCAAGAGGTAAGGCAGCATCTCCACGTGCGCTTCTCTCTCTCTAACATTGTATTCCGGGCCATACTTTTGCCATTAACTTCAGATTGTAGAAAAGCTAAATTTTTTAACAGGTTGCTTTTTTCATGTTAAGAAGTTTTACAAACTCTTCAAATTTTTATTTGTTATCTATATATATATATATATATCTTGTTTCAAAGTCCAAGCGCACTACAAGTTCTGTATATATTAAAATAAATGGAAGGGGCATTCATGAGAATGGACCTTTGGTACTTGTAAGTTTTAATTAACCAAACCATTGATTGCTGTCTTCATTTTTCTTTTGGCAAAGCATTAACCACCTCTCTGCTACTGGTAATGACAACTCGCCCTCATGTTTTTATTAACAATTGCATTGTCTTGTTATGAAAGCCTGAGGCTGTTACCTTGTTTAACAGCGTTGTAGGAGCATCCGAGGCACCATTCACATATATTATTGTATATTGAACTGTATTCTGACCACTTCATTACTGTATATATGAAACTTAGTATGGCAAATATGTTACACTTCCACCTGACCCTTTTGTTTGTTTTGGTTTAATTGTAAAAAGATGCCCAATAACCCTCACAAAAGTTTCTCATCTTTGTTGTTCCCTGTAGGTCAGTTCATAGCAAAAAAGCCATATTTCACATCACATGCATAAAGTTTGATTTGTCTTTAAAGTGTTTAGAAACCTCTTCAATTGCCAAATAACAAGAGAAACAAAATATCCTCACCTACCAAGTTTTTATTATGACTTAAAAACTGTGAGTGTTGCTGAGAGGAACATATTGGTAGAAAAACTCTGAAGTTTGCGATCTATATAGAAATGAATTATCAGGGCTTCTGGGGCATATAATTATTTGAAGAAACTAGAAAGGGATTAGAATAAGCACTCTTGTGTTGACTAAAGAGTATATGAGATGCCTTTTTCCAAATATACATAAAATGGAAAGGGCGTGTACACGTGCATATAATATATATACTTAGTGGAGTGCATAATACACAGTATAAAAAAAAAACCACCTCACGTGGATTGGTAACTTAAATGGTTGTCTCTTAATACAATTATTGTCAGGGGAATATGAAGCTAAAACCTTGGATACCATCTTATTAATATTAAACTAACTTCATTAGCGTCAGGCATTTCTCCTTTTATCCCTTTGATTATTTTTAGGAAGTGTATAACCAGTTTATTTTGAGTTTACCCCAAGATTTGAAATATGAAACTTCGGACCCAAGGTGCTACTGAGTTTAAAGGATACTAAAAAAATAGAAAAGGGAAAAAAAAACACTTATGATTTTTCTTTTTCTAATTCTTCCTATAGTTTACGAATAATGCTAGTGTTCCTTCAGCGTATCATAAAACTCAGCTATTTTCTGTGAACAATCATCCATTTTCATGTCATCAGTTCATCCTTTTGGCAGATGATTAATAATCTGACACTGTAGTTTTGTAGATTTGCGACCCTTGTGTAATTGAAGTGCCAAATATGTCTACAATTCTTAACAATAGCAAAAATCACAACGTAACACCAACCGCAATTTAAAACCATCATCCCATCTTATAAGCCTATGATGGAAGGATCAATATCTTTTGACTAGGTCCTCTCTACGATCTGCGAAGCAGCCCTAATATATCAAGCAAGATTTTGATATCAAGCACGATGTTTCCTTAAGATGTACAATCTAGCCAAAATCCGGTGTTCTAATTTTATATAATCTCAGTCATATGGGATGACTGAGTTACAACGAAAGCCCTTGTCAATAGGAAGAGGAAGAGGAGGAAAATGAAAGAAGGAAATGTAACACATGCACAAAAGATTATCAATACATTATGTGAACGAAAGATTTAGGTTTGCACTTCCACATAGAGGGTTTAAGGAAATGACTTCCCTCCCCTGATTTATTTATTCCTCAACTGCCATTAAAATGATAACTCTAGTATGATATCATAGTTAGCATTTTAACATAAAAACTCAGGCTCAGGACACTCATAAAATGTGACAGCCGGAAACTAAATGTACACAGAAGTGCATCACAATACTTCAAGCAATCCATTTTTAGCACAATAATTGGGATTGCAGAGAGCTTCAAAGAAATCACCAATCCATGAAGTGTCTTGCATATTCCGGGAGATGACGGTACTTGGCAACAACGTTATGTCTCTAAACTAATTGGCGGCCGTGATGAATCGCATGAACTTGTAAAATTGACTCCATTAAGTAGAAAGTAGCTGTCCCTGGTGTGGCATTCCGCTTCTCATCATTGCACAGAATTCCTCATAGTTTATTCTACCATCCTGTTAGTTCAAGTAGTATTAGTGACAACAACCAATATTCGGTAAGAGGGTTACCCGGATTAAATTAGGACCAACTTACATTATCTGTATCCACCTCAGAAATTATTTCCTTTATTGTTGCTTCATCACCCATTCCATGCTGTGTCATGGCAGTCTCCAATTCATCTCTAGTTATATACCTGTCCGTGTAATTAGAGAAGCAAATGGTCATTCTCAGCCATAAGTTTTATAATAATTTCAACATGTTAAGCTACTGTTGAACTTTTCATAGAGTTGGTTTAGTAATCCACTCCTTGAATCAACCATGTGTTCCCTGAGGTCAGGAGTTCACAAAGTAAACTAATAATGTTTGGTGTAGAAATGTTATTGATAAAATCTCCATGGAAAAAAAATGTGCATATCACCACAGATCAAGCTATCGTGCCAAAATGGCCTGTCAAGTTTGTTCAAATGCGATGGTATCATATGGACTTACATAGTGTTGAGGGAATTGGAGGGAAGGGGAGGGGAGGGGAGGGAATATTTTAAAGTTTTTTTGTTTGGTTCATTTTTTTAAGGAGGGGAGGGGAGGGGAATGGAGGGATTTGGCTCCCCTTCAATATTGAGGGGATTTGGAGGGAGAGTAGAAGGCTTTAAATGATATTTACTTAAATAACCTTAAATTAAATTAAACATAAAAACTTACAAATGTCTAAAAAGTAAATTAGTCTATTCTCTCAATTAAAATCCCTCCCCTCCCCTCCTCCCAACCAAACACAATTTCTATTTAAATCTCTCTCCTCCCTTTCCCTCCCCTCCCCTCCCCTCCATTAAAATCCCTCCCCTCCCCTCTCCTTCTTTGAACCAAACAGACCCTTAGAGTCTAGAAACAACTTGAAAAATAAAATTCTCATTGCAAGATTGTCATCAACATTCATTGAAGAACTCAACTACAATAATGGCAGATTATAGAACAGTTCAAAACTCACTTTAAAGAAAATGTTATTATCTAGTTGTTCATACAGAAATGGTTAGAAATTTATTGCAATATGGGGTAAACACAAAAATGTCAATCTTGCAATACTCACCCACTATTGTCCTTATCAAAATACTGGAATGCTTTGTAGAGATGCTCATCCCGTTCAAGTCTGTGCCTATGCATTGTAGCTGAGATGAATTCAAGATAGTCTATAGACCCATTTCCATCAACATCAGCCTGGGAAATATTATACACAAGAACAAGATTCCTGTTAAGAGACAAGTAATGGACATGCATTCAACTAGTTATGCTTTTGATAGGGATTTGTAACTGCTTACAGCTTCCATGAGTTGCTTCACTTCAGGCTCAGACAGTCGTGATCCGATTCGAGCCAAGCCTGTCTTTAGTTCTTCATAGGTGATGGTGCCACTATTGTCAGTGTCCATATTTGCAAACATTGCCTTGAGACCTTTAATCTCCTCTTCTGATAGATTTTCAGCAATAACCTAGAAAAATTTCCACTCAGTTGGTAATGGAGATTCAGAAAAGACAAGCGGGAACATGTAACATAGAAAATGTTCTCAGTACTCATGCACGTGATGAAAAACAAAACACTCTACAGCCATCTAAGCTTCAATTACAGTACTAGAGGATGCCTTTCAGAATGGAACAGTATCTAGAAAGTTTAAACCTTCAATACGCCTGTTTTTCTGTTTTATGTCAATACATTAGACTAGTCTAAATGTGTTCATCTTCAGTGTGTGTTTATGCCAAAGAAAACTTTAGGAGAAATCATCATAAAATGAATTTGCTCTAAATGAATTTATTGAAAATTTGGTTTTTGATACAGCCTAAAGGTTTGTTTTTTGTTTTTTAATATTAATCGAGATGAACAACTTGCAAAGTGCTACTAATTGAACAGGCTTTATTAACTTGTTTCAAGTGAAAGCAACAGAGGCTCATAAACCAGACGGAACAAACAAAAGAACTTCCATAATATTATATCTACAATCATATTCCAGAATGGGTAAATAAATGCACAGTTTAAAAACTGCAACCAAAAGAGAAATGGGCAATCTTCAACAATCTCAAGGACCACCAAAAAAAATGACACTGAATTTAGTTGTTTTCAAACCAAGTTTGACGCCATACCTTCAATGCAAGTTTCTTGAGCTTATTCATTGCCCTGAATTGTTTCATTCTAGATAGAACTGCACTATCAATCGGTTTATCAGATGCCTCTCCACCTTCTCTCATCCATGGGTGTTCTTACCAAACAAAACATCAATCATAGTCAGGTCAAGTGTAATAGAAAAGTTAGACAACACAGTGCCAATGCAAATGAATGACAAGAATCTATTTAGTTGATGATAATCTGACAGCAACATATTGTTGCTATGCTGAATATCATTTCCCCAGACCAGGTTTTTTTCCCCAATGTTCAACAGACAAGTTAATATTCTTACTGCATATATATTACACCGCTTGGAGAGAGTAGAAGCAGATAAAGGAACTTGCAACATTTGTAACAAAAACTGATAGGACAATTTAGGTGCTAAACTAATACTGGCAAAAAATAACAATGCTTTTAATTTAATTAAGGAAGCACTATGTGATTGAAGTTATTTGAGGATTGAGCCAAAATAGAAACAGTAGTCTAGTACCAAGGACTTGAGCAGAAGTAATCCGCTTTTTTGGATCCTGTGTCAGCATCTTCCTGACTAGATCTTTAGCACTGTCTGATATTGATGGCCATGGTTCACTTACAAAGTCAATTTCACCTTCCAGTATGGCGTTAAATATTCCCTTTTCAGTTTCTGTACAGAAAATTAACCCCGACCATAGAAGTGTTAATTTTTAATCAGAAACTCAACCAAAAACTGTAAATATACAACATTTTGGAACTATTACAATTTGGTCTTACCAGCCCAAAAAGGTGGTACACCACTCAGGAGAATATACAATATGATGCCTGCACTCCAAATATCTATTTCCTTTCCGTAACTACGACGCAGTACCTCAGGAGCAACATAGTAAGCACTGCCCACCATATCACGGTAAACCTTCCCTGAAATAAATTTTAGAAAATACTAATAAACTATCAACTGTGAAAGCAATGGCCATACCAGGTAGTATCAGCATGTAATTCTTTTAGAAAGAATTACCACGGGAGTCAAACACACTTAGAATTTAAGATAAGCTGTAATGAGAATGGACAGATTTTCTCAGTCTTGCCTATACACTCCAATACATTACCACCTACTGAAAAAGAATTAAGACTTAGAAACCAATGCATCTGATTTAAAATTTGCCCAAAAGCAAACAAAATATAACCTTCATTAGGAAGCCAAATATCATATTTCACAATGGACAAATCAGATACCTACACCAAAAATCAATCTCACTCCAACAAGTTGTAAGCATGGAATTGTTTGTTCCACATCCAAAAGTCATCGCAAGGTAGATATCACATATCACTATGGATAAAGTTATTAAAAAAACTAGCATCTCGTGATCTGCGGATTGTGGTAGCATCTGGAGTGGTTGGTAAATCTCGCAGGCTCAAATTAGACATAAGTTAGACTCGAGGACATGACTCAACTTAATGCTGACGTGTGCAAAAGGGTTAACCACTAGTGGAAATAAAGAGACATGCAATTATACAACGGATAGCAGCCCAACTAGCATATAAAACTATTTATATTCCCTAAGATCCCCACCTTTCTTCATAGGAATGGAAAAGAGAGAAACCATGAACAAAATATATTCCCGGGAATTCATGATACCCACGAATACTTCTTTTAAAACTTATACAGAACATGAGAATCTCACATTCCCAAGCCCAATTTTTGGTTACCTTGGAACAAACATACTCTTATTCCTTTGCAGAGGAACAAATAAAAAATTAAAAGAACCAAATTCCCGGCATGACTAATCGGTTACTACTGCATCATCAATATCTAAAGTAGGAAGTTCTGAGAGCAATCAAGAACCACATAATTGAATATTAGTAAGGGTAAACCACCATAGTGGCAATGCAAAAGGTGCGATTACCTTCTTCAATGAAGACAGAGAGTCCAAAATCAGTAGCCTTGAGAGCTGCACCTTCATCCTTGCTAGAGAGCAAGAAATTCTCAGGCTTCAGATCACGATGCAATACACCCATGAAATGACAAATGTGCACAACATTAACAATAGCTCTGCAAAGCGATGCAGCAGCCCTCTCGGAATAGTGACCCTGAGCAATGATTCGATCAAAGAGCTCCCCACCAGCACAAAGCTCCATGACAAGGTGAACCGAGTACCTGTCCTCATAAGCACCCTTGAATTCCACAATGTTGGGTTGCCCTGACAAATGCTGCATGATCTGAATCTCTCTCTTGATGTCTTCTCTGTCAGCTTTTGACACGAGCTTCCTCTTCAGGATGGACTTACAGGCATAGGTGTGGCCACTTGAATTCTCAGTGCACAAATAGGTAATCCCAAATTGCCCTCTACCCAACTCTTTCCCCAGAGTGTAGTGCTTCTTTATGTCCTCAAAGGGTTTCCCCAATATGGTTGTTTCTCCTTTCTGCACCCCCGTCACATTTTGAGGTTTTGGGTTTGGTTGGGTCACTGTTGGAGTTGGACCCTGTGACTGTGACTGTGACTGTGACTCTGGTTTGGGTGGTGCGGATGATGTCTGAACCTGAGATGTAGGTGAGTTAATAGTGTGGTACTGGTAACTAGCACCTCCACCTGTGCCTGATCCATGACCATGCCCACGAAACTCTGTCCGTGTTTTCTTCTCCTTGCTACCATGACAACCCATTTTCTCCTCACAACAAGGGTACTACAAATGTAAACTTTTTTGAAATTGGTTTTCCGAGTGGCCAGGCAGGAACAATGGTGAAGATTGAGAACCCCCAGATCGAAGTGGGATACACTGTGGGTAGAAGTAGAAAGAAAGTGGCTACTGTCCACTAGAAACGACACTGGCAGAAAAAGGTGGAAATAATTTCATTTTAGTTGATTACAGATCATTTCAATTTCATTCCGGCAATTATGGCGGTGGTGTGTAAAAAAGCCAGGGGCGCTGCTTAGATACTGTGATTTTGGTTTGGTTTAGGAATTAGGTCTAATTCTAGATATTATTAAATTATTAATTAGAATATTATATTACTTTTCATGTTTAATTTTTATCATTTTATTGACGGTTTATGTATAAATTATGTATCTTATATTTAAGTATAGCTTTGTGCAAATTTGTCCAATTTTTTTACGCACAAAATGACTAAGAATGAATGGTATGGTATTCCACAAACAAATTCATTAGAGGGATTTAGTTAGCGCGAAGCACCATAGCTAGCAATAGCATTCTTTAATACTAAGCTTATAAGAGGAGGTATGCTAGTGGATTGAATTTATTTGAGTTATCAAAAAATTCAGATGGTCACAACAAAAATAAAAATTTCGTATATGCCTTCGCTTTATCACTTTTTTCAAAATATATCCACATTAGACGGAGAAAGTGGAAAGAGATGGAAGGAAAGTCAAAAATATTTTTCCATTGAAGAACTCGAGAAATTGACATAAAATATACCCTTAAAATTCTGTCAATGATTGCCAGTCCAATTGTCAATAATATCATTCTTTTTTTTTGGTCAATACTGAATATATTTATTTTTGAGATTTGGTAAATACACTCTCAGATTTTGCCATATACCCCATTTAAATAGTAAAATTTTAAAATTATCTCTTATTAATATCACGTTTTGGGTCATACATCTCATAATTTCGCGTATATTTCAGAAACTTGAGTTTTCAGAATGCAATTTTGTATTCCGGAAACTTCAGTTTTCGAAATGCAATTTTTTGAATTATGGATTTGTATTCCTGAAACTCCAGTTTCCAAAAATAACGTAAAATTTGAGGGTATTTTTGGAATTTCAACATTAATATGGGGTGTATGGATAAAAGTGTGGGGTGTATTTACCAATTCCCTTCATTCTTTTTTTTTTTGGTCCAACCCTTCATTCTTTTTGGACTGAACCGAGAATCGACATGACAACAGGCCCAAATGGAGCCCAATATATTTTTGGTCGAAGAGCCCAATAATATTCAAAAATTATGTATCGGTCGCTGGTGATGGATCAAGCAGATGTGCAGCCTCGTTTTGATTAGCCTTTTGGACTTCCCATTCTTGTGGCTGTAGGGCTGAGATTGGGCTTAACAATGTCGATTCCACTAAAGCTGGGCTCCTTACTTCTTTGTCACTGAAGTTTTGCACAGTTGACCCAAAAAAAAACTTCTGTCCAAATGTTAAAACTAAAATTTTTATTTGACCAAAATATTTTTTTTTGTCAATTACACACACACAAGGGATGGGGGAGAGGGGGTGGAGTGGGATCGATTCCACTCCCTTCTACAAGTGTCCCTCTTTCAAACACACTCTCTGAGGTTGGATTAAATTTATACAGGTCCTGGTAAATGATATTAGTCTCACATTCGGTTTAGTGGGATTCATTCTCAAAGTAATAGAATCCACGTAAACTTTACCTAATCATAAAAAAAGTATTGGAAAGAGTAGTTTAGATAGTGTATTGGTAGAATTTTTTTAGAACAAACTATTATAGACTTTGATTTGACCTATTTGTTTTTTTTAACTAAGAATTTCATAGAAGTAGTTATGGGATTGATTCTAAGATTGAGAGAGGTGGTGGGGTAAAAAATGAAAAAACTTCTTTTCTATTTTTTTGTTTTTTGTTCCCTGTAGTGGACCTTGCGGCCGCGCAGCGGGTTCTTCTTCCCCCTGCCGCCAGCGCGCCCTCCCCCCTTTTTTTCATCTTTTTTCGTTTTTTCTCTTGCCCTTTTGGTTTGTTCCCTTTTCTGCGTTGTTTTTTTTTTCTTCTTTTTTTGTGCAGAGACGTCACTCTTGGAGGTATGTTGGCGTCGCTGCGATCACGGAGATCCATGGCTTTGGTTGGAGTCGCTGCACTCAGCGGCAGGTTGGTCGTGTTCCTCTCACATTGGGGTGTGTTGTCGTTCTCCTTCTTGCGTGGAGGCTCTTGGTGGATGCTGCAACCACCGCCGCTGCTTGTCAAGGGGTTGGGTCACTGTCTCTATGTCCAGATCTGCTGGAGCTTTGGTATGGTTGTTGTTGTTGTGGTCCATTTTTTTTTTTTTTCTTCGTTCTATTTGTCTGTTGTTCGTTTTGTTATTTGTTGGTGTTTGTTCTGGTTTTGTTGGGTGTTGTGTCTGCGCCTCCGTGCATCTGGAGGAACCACCTAGGTTATGGATCTGTGACGTTAGAGCTTTATTGGTTAAAATAGAAGATTCTGGGATCTCCAAATGGACCAAATCCAATTCACTCAAGAATATCCGAAGGATATTCTTCATGTCTTTATCATTTTTGGTGTGCTAGGTGTAGGTTTTATGTGTTCTATTTTCTTTTTTTAGTTGTTTTCCTTATCTGTAGTCTGTTACAACTTGGTATAGGTTTCAGCAGCGTGTCTTGGTTAGAATTGATGTTTTTTTTGTGACTCTGCATATGCTATTTTCCTTGCTGTAAATGTCGTATGGCGGGATTTTTCCCTTTTATGAACTTGTTCATGTTGACAAAAGAAAACTAAAAAAATTATTTGACCAAAATATATATAATAGAAAAATTAGAAATGCTAGTAACACTTTTTCAAACACACTCTCTGAGGTTGGATTAAATTTATACAGGTTTTGCTAAATGATACCAATCTCACACTCGGTTTAGTGGGATTCATTCTCAAAGTAATGGAATCCACGTAAACTTTACCTAATCATAAATAAAGTATTGCAAAGAGTGGTTTAGACAGTGAATTAGTAGAATTTTTGAGAACAAATTATTATAGACTTTGATTTGACCTATTTGTTTTTTTTTTAAACTAAGAATTCCATAGAAGTAGTTATGGGACTGATTCTAAGATTGAG
Source organism: Glycyrrhiza uralensis (assembly GCA_030159175.1). NCBI lineage: Eukaryota > Viridiplantae > Streptophyta > Magnoliopsida > Fabales > Fabaceae > Glycyrrhiza > Glycyrrhiza uralensis. The sequence continues at coordinate 58,931,051 of BRZY01000001.1, read as the reverse complement.
AGAGGTGGTGGGGTAACAAATGAAAAATTTGGGTTCTAGTACAAATTGAAGAAGTACACTATAAGTGGGAAATGTACGTAAATTTAATTAATCTCAAAGTGGGCATCAAACTTTGAGTTTGCAAATTGATTCCACCTCTTACTAGAGCACTGACTTCCCTTTTCTGATACTCTTACCGAAACACTTCTAAAAGGCAAAGAGTAATATAAATTTGGATATTATAAAATTCGTTCCAATATTGGTTGGTTCGCGTAGAAGATTAAAGAGTTTCTAATTGACTTGTCAAAAAAAATTGAGAGTTTCTAATCGAACTGATATATTTTTAAAAATCTCAATAAACTTATAACATTTAAATTTTATATTTAAAAAAAATATATCGTATTTTAAAAATTCACACCATGCTTCAAATAATATTCGCAAATTTACTTTTAACTTCAGTTTTAATATAAATTATTATTTATATATAAAATAAATAACCTCAGTTTTAATACAATATGGCACCAGAGGAGTTTGAGATTTAGCATTTTGGGGTCATGTTAATACAATATGCTAATTTTGTTTGGATTCCCCTCAGTTTCTTCAAAGTTTGGCGTGTTAATTTTTTTCAAAAATACTTCAATGTGTCATTTTAGCCAAAAATTAAAAAATAATTCAACTATGAATTGATCAAATTACTGATTTTTACACAAAATTCGGTAGAGTCATATAAGTATTCATCATCATCGTTTGGATGTATAATAAACGGTTTGTTGAAAGCATGTCCCACCTCATAAAAGGAAAGAGGCCTTCAGCTAATCTTCTATATAATAAACGGCTTGTTGAAAGTTTGCATGTCCCACCAGATCGTTAGAATCTTCTTCATTTTTTTTCTCTCTATTTTTCAATTACTATGCTTTTAGGAAAATAAATAGAATAAATAATATTCATTTATTTATCACATTTATAACATTTATTTTTTCAAAAAGAATAATAATAAAAAAAATAAAGAGTATCCTAACTCGTCCCACCCACCCTGCAAAAAGAAAGAGGCCTTCAGCCCTTCAGTGCTAATTTTTCCGCTCCATTCGTGAAAAAGCCTCAAGTGCTTATCTGAATAGGATTACCGATGGTTGTGACAGAGATTTGTTTTAGTGTGACACAAACTATAACAACCAAAATCTCTATCAAACGTTGGCACCCTATAGTGCAAACCAATGGTCGTAAAACATCATGAGTTGTGAGCCCAACATTGTAAGGGTCACGTCATTTTTCATGCGAAAAAAAAAAAAGGTGCAACCAACCATTGGCCTGCCATATGTAATATCCTAATTAAGTCCTAATGCTACTTACCCTTGCTCTCGGACCTTAGTTAATGACCTGTAGCGATCCCGTGGCAACATCCATCACTTTTCCATTAAAAGCATTTGGTGTCCCTCTCTCACCGGGGTGACCCAATGTTTTTGTCCACAAATTTTTCACAATGAAATAAAATAATATTTGGATTTGATGTTTATGGGTAGGTTCCTCGATTTGACACGGGTTTTTTTTTCTTCAAAAAGATTATTATTATTATTATTATAAAAGGAGGTTTAAGCTTTATGCGGGGTTAATGTGCAATGTGCAGTGGTCCATATCACATCTTCATCTAAAATCATAAATATTAAGTTTTTGGATTTTTCCTTAATTATATAGTTGTTACTTTGTTAATTTCTTTGTAAGTTAAGATCTATTCATCAAAATTTCACATTTGAATAATTGTCGCGTACGCGAAGTCTCGTATTTTTCATTCTCATGTGTGTAATCTAGCTTAGTCGAGTAACCAAAACATTAAAAAAACATATTTACGATTTAATATTTACTCTTGAAATTCAACAAACCTATATGTATGTTAAATTAGAATCCATTCTCCTGAAAATAGTTTAATTTCTTAATTTATTATCGATTAAAACACAGCATATAGCTTATTCTATAAATTTTTTATTTTACATTCATTTCAGTTTCTAATTTTTTTAATGTGATATCTAAACTTGTTATTAATTATAAACATATATTTCTCTCAAAAGTTTTTCTTTTATTCTATTTTTTTTAATTTCACATAGATTAAAAGATATTCATATAATGTACAGTTAAGTGGACTCTCATTTTTATTCAACATGATTTCAAAAATAAAACTGGGCATATTCTTTTCCCAAAACAAATAATGCCCTGATTGACAAATCTTGAGATTTTGGCCCTCTGTATACGTTTAAAAATAGTAATGATAAAAAGGAAAAATTAGGTTATTGTTTTAAAAAGGTGGTAATACAAGAATATATGTGATTCTCATTATTTGCATAAGAACCAACCAACCAAAGTTTTCTTACTACACTTTCTTTTTTAAGTCAGACGATATTTCATGCTTCAGGATTCACGGTTGTCTAATCCATATTCATTCTTCAAATATTATTTAATAGTCGTAAAACCTCAAATTAAATAAAAAAATATACGTACCCTGCAAAACATGTATTGATCTAAGTAAAAAAACTCATATATATATATTTCCATTTAAGCACATATATAATATATAATTCTGTCTTTTTCGTTGCACAAGAGAAACACCGTTAGAAAAAGTTTTCATCTTCTAGGGTGTGTTTGAGAGTTTTAAAGAGGATGAGAGAATTTTGATATTTTAAGAAAAAAATAAAGGGAAAAAAAAACTCTCTTACCTCGCATAAATGCTCACTTTTAATAATAAAATCAAAACCTCCAAATACTTTCAATTTGGAAAAATTTTAAAAATATATTAAGGAGAGGGTTTTAGAGGTTTTTTAAGAGTTTTAAATTTATTTTTATCATTTTATAAAACTAAAATATTATTATAGACTCTCCCTTCCCTTGTAAAACTCTCAAACACACTCTTAGACTATGTTTGGATGAGGGAGTTTTGGAAGGGAAAAGAGAAGAGGGGAGAGGAGAGGAGAGAAGGGCTTATAATTCTCAATTCCTTGTTGATCGGGGAGTATAAGTTTTCTTATAAGCCCTCCCCTCCCCTCTTTTCTTTTTCCCCCCAAAATCCCACGTCCAAACATAGATTTAGTGTCTTAACATTACCTCAGAGATTGATCTTTCGCTCATAGTTGAAAAGATACTTTGGGTTATTCCTCGAAATTATATTTACACTCGTGTAGGCAATTGTCTCCGCAAATAATGTCATTTTTCTCCTCTTATGCAACATCAGTCTTTTCTCTCTCTTTATTTTTATATGTTTTTATGGAACATTCTAAATTTGTTAGATCTTGAAAATCTTGTCTGTATCCCTGTAGCTCAATTTCAGAAGAATGTGTTGCTTTATTTATTGATCAAATCAAATTATAAGAGATGATAACACGGAACTCCTAGATGGAACAAACGGTGTAGAAATTAGCCATGGCTTTACATGACTGCAGCAAATCCGGTTAAAAAAAATTCCAGGATAGGAGTACCTTACTTTCTTTTTGTTGTGGGGTTTATTACGAACAAACGGAACGGGAATACAAATTTATCCAAAAACGGGACAGTGATATCCTTACTCATGCGGTAGCAGCTGGGATACAGATTTTATCCAAAAACGGGATTACAGTGTTCATATTCTGACACGATCTCAATCAAATTCTAATTCCCACACATCCTTAATTTAGGCTCACTGGCCACAGAGTTGAACTCTCATAACCCGAGTCATTGCCCGAGAAACCCACCCATCCAATTTCAACAACCCAGGAAAAAAATTGAAACTACAAAAAAACAAGACTATCTGTTTCTTCTTTTTCATTTTTTTTTAAACAAAATTTTTCAAATTACCCACCACCCTTAAATCCGATTGATATTTTAATTGATTAAGGATGAATTGGTGAATTACAGAGTGGGCCAGTACGGGCCACCTCAGCCATCGAACCCGGTTTGGCTCCAAACAGCGTCGCGAACCCGCCTCATGTCGCGGCCCTTTAAGGTTCGACCCACCCCCTCGAAAACCGAGTTTGCCGCCATCCTCCGCCCCCGCGCCAAATACTCGTGCGGCGGAACCATCTCCGACTCGTTGTCGTAATCGTAACCGTCGTCCATGTCGTGCATCGATTCCACCGAGTCGACCCGGAGTATCTTGCTCCAGTCTGGCACGTTCACCGGCGCCGAGGTGGCCACGTGGTGTCCCCCGCGAGGCGACGCACGGTACTGGTGGTGCACGATCCTCGACGACGTCGTCGCCACCGCATTATTACTCCCCGGCGGGTCATCGAACGCAAGGGACAAACCCCCCAGGTGGCGGTGGTCTTGTTCCCTGCTCCGACGCCGTGGAGGTGCGCGTGACTCCCACTCGCCGGGAGACACATTCAAGTCGCGGTCACGCTCTTCCGCCACGGACCACACATCCTCTTCCCTGAGCTCCGATGGTTCCGTGGCGGTTGAGCCTTGGGTGTAGGGTGTTCCCAACAAACGCTCGCTTCGGTTCGTGCTGAATTTACGGCCCTTGGCCATAATAGCGACGGTGGAAGCCAGGCCAACCCAAACCAAACCAAACCAAGGCAAGTTTATGCTAGCAGCAACAACACAAGTCCAAGAAGTCCATTGTGTTTGTTTTCCACTTACCCCTTAGGACCTGGTTTGGGTTTGGCATAAGCTGTGTGCATGCTGGTGGATGTGTATATATAGCCTTTTCTTTCTCCAATTTCATTTGAATTTGAGTTTCCACTTCATTTTGTCTGCATCTTCCTCCCCTCTCTCTTGCGTGCGGTGAAAAATGAACACACACAAAGATGTCCCACTAACACACTCAAACTAACTGTAATATACGTATTAACCATTATTCAAAACAAATACAAAAAACCAACACCATTCTTTACTGTAGTGTTCTTGAATCTCACCTTTTTCTTTATTTGAAATGCTGTATGTTTTTCATTTTTTTAGAAAAATTTAAAATAAAAAAGATTTGTCTTTTGTAAAGGAGGACTATCAAGTAGCATCTTTTAACGAAATTTTGTAATCATTAACACATCTTCTCATTTTTTTAGTTTTCATATTTTATGTAATTTTTTTGTACGTAATAAGTATTGGTTTGATAAAATTAGTAATTGTGATTTTCTTAAATAATTACACGTCATGTTCTTGTGAATGAATAGCACCCAACTTGATGGCGCGTGGGACCATTTCAGCCAATTTAATTAGAGGGAGGGAGATAGGAAGACAGTAGAGACAGGAACGCAATAATGCCAGTTCCGCTAACTGACGTGTGCTTCTTCGATCAAATTTCCATTTTCGTTGTTCATCGCTAAACTGGCACAAAGAGAATTTTCTTTTCTACTTCTGGCTACCGCGCGTGGTGCTAATTCATTTTTTTTTCTTTCAATTTTTTCATGGGGTTGAAGTTTGAGAAAATAAATAAATAAAAACTCAACAAGTTGGTTTCGATTTTGAAGTAAAAGGTTATTTACGTGCGATCCCATGCAACACGACTTATTTTTTTTAAAACTAAAAAGTAAATTAATTAAAATGTTGGTAATGGATTAGAATATTCTAAAATCATCAGTCTAGTCAACCAATATGAACCTTCGTTCTCAAGGGTGTCATAGTTTTTAATATTGTTTTTCGCAAAAAAATTGCTTATTATTTTTAAAATAGACACCATTGTCGTCATATCAAAATAATAATTCTTATTTTTTATAATCATTTTTTTAATGATCATATTAATTATTTACTTAAAAAGTATTGAATATGTTTCATGTAATTTTCAAAATATTAATTACATCTATTTTTATGTAATATTTCACAAAATTCTATTAATTTGTAATTCCCATATATCACTATCTCTACATGAAATTCAAATTATGTGTAATTAAAAAAAAATAACTATGGTTATCCTTTAAAAATTAATAGCAAAGATCTTACTCCTCTAAAATGAAGAGAAAAATAAGATATTTTAATTATTGACTAAAAAATCAATAATTAATATTAATATTTTAATTACACATTTCATGATTTATTATACATGTGATAAAATATTAATTAAAATATAGATTTTGAGATATAGTTATGTGATAAAAAAGTTATTGAATGTTGTGAGAATGTAATTTGATCTCTTTCCGATTACTATATAATGACAGTTTCATACCTAAAATTTGTACAGTTATAAAACAACTGATGTCAAACGCATATATTAAAAAAAAAATTCCAAAGGGCAATGGAAAAAAAAGGAAGAGAGTAGAGTTAATCGGACAATATATAAATGCATGTCTAAGTCTGTTTTTCACACCAACTAAATTGCAATTCGTGTTTGACTACGTCAAATGCATCCAATCAAGATCGATCCCACTCTCTCCACGTGGGCCGTGGGGCCCTGGCAAGTTAACTCTCTTCTTCAGCATCCTCTTACCACCCACCACGTGTAAGATTCCTGCACAACAAGGCCGTGGAGGCTGTCTCTATCCGTGCCACGTGGGCACACAATGACAGGTTGTAATTTTTTGCGAAAATAAGGTTGCATATGTGGGAAGAAAGCCGAAGATAAAATGATGATAATGACACCGAAGGTTGTAGTGATGATGATTAGAGCTAAACTAATCCCACTTCTGTTTGACGTGAATGGCAATGGGGTTTAGAAAAAAAAGCATCTTCAAAATCCTCCCTCAGTCCTCACATTCTCCAACTGAAAGAGAGAGTGAGACGGGCACATTGGGCGGTCCAGAATTAGGTCCGGGTCCTTGTGGGATCCACCCGGGTGGGGAGTGTCGTATTCTGAAATCAAAACCTCAAAAAACAAGGAACATTATCAACCCCCCCCCCCCCCCCCCCCCCAATTCTAGTTATAGTATGTAATAATAAAATCAAAATATATATATATATTTCACAATCAAGACACTCACGGGCCAAGGGCTCAAGCCCAGTACAAATTACCCGAATGGCAACAACTCTACTCTCTGGCAAGTGGCAATGGTGGTTAGTGGTTACGGTCCGAATGTGCGGCCTTGGGTGGTTCTTTCCTCTCTCATGCAATGAGGGTACTGTGTCTGTAAAACTGTCATTTTTTCTATTGTCAGTGAGTAATCACTACCCACTAGTTTGTTTATGGGCCTTAGAGTGTGGAGTGGGCAGTAAGTGGGTCACACAAGACTGAATTGAAGCACCTTTGAGAAATGGTTGGACTTGGCAGAAGTGGGCCCTGCAGGGCCCAACTACACAGACCCGTCACAGTAACCAAGCATCCTATGCTGTGCGCTTTTATTCCCGACCTCTCATTCCTTATTATATTTCCTATATATGATCCCATCCATCTCCAATATCGTAACTTGGTTAAATTACAAAAGCTAGAACTTTGCATTTGTTGGTGTTGCCTGAAATGAATCAGAGTGGGTGATTATATTGGATTATCATTTTGCCCTGGCGGCTGATCATAATGGGGATGCCCCACACTGTGATAAAATAATCCCACATTTTAGGAAACCCCCCCGTGTTTCTTAGCCAAACGACACACAATAAAGTTTGCAAGTAGAATGATTCATAAGCAGGACAGTCCCAAAAACTTGACCCACTACTGTGTCAACTTTGTGAACAAAGACAGCCCAGAAACTGCCACAATTTGTGTTTAGCTGTGTGTGTCAATCATTGTGATGCTTGCTGCAGGCAGGCTAGGGGATTCATTCATTTGATTCTAAATCATAACAGTACTATTGTTATTAATTCACATTGTTACTACATACATATAATATAATATAATTGGAACATTTTAACTTGCACGATCAGAATCAGAATCTCACATATTATATTAGTATATAAGCAGCCAACCAGTATCTATGCAATAAATAAGGGAAATAAAGTGTGCAATGGAGAAACCAGAGTTTTCCATGTGGTATATCATGATTTCCAGATAGGTTGATGCAAACTTGTCCTTGACAGAATTAGATTATGTGTACCATGGTATTTGTTTTGGCACTAAACTAGTTACACGAAGGCTATATTTTTTGGGAACAATTGGATCCACTGGATCAGCCACCAGCGTAAGCATAATGACTGTACAAAGGTTAATTATTTGAGGGTTTTATTATTATTATTATTATTTTTTTTAAATCATGAAAGGGAAAAAGGCCCACACTGTGTGATCATTAATTAGGTTCTCATGAGTAATATTGTTCTGGCATTGGAGAGCGTATTCTGTGCAGTATAGCACTATATAGCAGGAAGAAGGGGCAGTGTCTTCATGGAGGCTTATATAGAAAATCCAATCACCATTAATTCCTTAATTTTTTTTTCTCAACATAAATCAATTATAATCTGTTTTGTTACGCTGAAAAGACTATACATAGTCAGTACTTTTCATATGCTAGGTAGTATATATTTGTGGCAATCCAACAAGGCACTAAAGAGAGCCAGATGCCTGTAAAGCGCGCTTCAAAGCAAATTCCATTTTTCTCCTAAAGGCGTTTTTCTCCCCTAGGGATTCTCTTCTATACAACTTGGTTTTTGTCAAAGAAAAATGATTATTTGACACTAACTTCAGTAAAAAGAAGAAGAAGATTATTTGACACTAACTAATCATTTGTGGTGTATATATCTCAATGGAGAAGAGAGACGCAAAGGGCATATAAAGAGAGCGATTTTATATTTATCAATATCAAAACCTTTTACCATACCATCCCCCAAACCTTTTTTCACCATATTGAACCAGTACCAGAACCCCGAAATTGAACATAAAACTGAGGAAGATTATATGGAATAACAACAACAATCCCCATCCATTGAAAAATACCATACGTATGGGAGGAGAAGGGACATAATTGGCAGAACAAATGATGTACCAATTCCTACACTTGCACCGTTAACTTAGGAAACTCATTGTTAGTATAAATTAGAAATTGCAAATTATATACAGCTTACCCAAGTACAGAGCAAATGTCTGCTTTAAACCCAAAGAAAAGTCACAAATACTTATCCATGAAATTTACAGTTATCTACAACAGTGCCCAAAAAATTTAGTTCTACACACAGTGCACTCCTCACTCTTTCATCCCAAAAGAGAGAAAAAATCTTTATTTTGGTCAACCGGTTCTCAACTATGAAACGGAACAACAATGTCGATATCCTTCTAGTTAGCTAGCTACCATAACTATCCATCTCCATCTCTTTTTGAATCTTGGGGATTCTATATATGTTCCGATATATAAGTTGAATTTGGATCTATACAAGAATGAAGATTCCAGAGGTATATTATCTCATGCTTTTGATATCACAATTTCGAAAGAGAAAAACAATAAAAATCTGTTAGCTAGGCCATCTTCCCATCAAACGTAGCCAAATGAGTCCCTATCAATGGAGTCCACCACTTCCATCTTTTTTGTTTTTCCTAATTTCTGTGCGTCCACAAATTCAGTGGTGTAAATATAATAGGCGGATAAGTGACTGAAGATAATAAATCACTATCTGTTCCCTTTTGGATCACAATCAATCACCACACAAATTAGGTGGTGGCTCTCCCCATTTAATCTCTTGTACAGTTGAATGGTTTTATAATTTCCAGATCAACAACATGAAATATTCTTACAAAAACTACCGCTTCATTTTTGTATTATAATTTTCTATTAGAAGCGAAAAAAGAGAGTAAGAATTTTCATTCCAATTAACTGATCCAAAACAGGCTTAGAGCCATATTTTCAAGTCCTACCCTACAAATACACACACATATATTTAACAGGGGATTAGATTCTCTAACTTAAATATGCAAAATAATATCATTTAGTTGTCTATTGATACAGAAAGAAACACGTACGTCTCAATTCACTGTGGACCCCTTTAGCAAATTCCAGTCGGTTAGAGTAGGCACATCGAAGACAGCTACACCAACACCAGTCTCCATATTTCATAAATCAAGGGCTATTAATTATTGTCCAAATTATCTGTGTTTGTTCAATTAACTAGTGATCTAAATAGATTCCTTTTTCCCATTAACTATTTAATTAACAACATGATTTCTTCTGGTAAACAGTTGCCGCATATGATATGATTAATAAATAATTCACAGGATTCTAATTTCCCTTCAGATCAATTTACTGAGATTCAGAATTGGAGAAGTTGAAAAGGGTTCAATTTTGTTTTTCTCTACAGCTCAATTAACTATCCTGGTCTAGGTACACGTGCATATTCAGATAAGAAATTGTTGTCTTTAAATATTCTTGCTTAATATTTGAGTTATTATGCATTTGCACATATGCAGGCGTGTGCGAGGGTATTTAAGGCACCAGCCGACCCATATTAATATATAGAATTATTACATCAACTATGACCGTTTCAAGGTTTGTGTGTATATATTTTTTGGCTAATAATTAGTCATGTTATGTAGCTCAATAGTTTGGTACTGTGTCATTGTCAATATATATCATGTATCAACTCATGTAGCTGTGTGTCAGCAAACAGTTTCTCATTTCTGTTGCAGTGACAGTTACCAGAAATTAAGCTTATTAGGTGTTTCAGTTTAAGGGTTGGTACAATGACAGAAATAAACTTTTAGAAAGATAAAAATTTATAATCAGTGCATGTTTGCTTAAATAGAAAATAAAAGGAGAGAAGTTGAGAGCTCTCAGTTATTTGTCTTCAGATTAATTATGAAGAGGAAAGAAAAAAACTTATACATTGAAATTTTCTATTCTCAAGTGGAGAGAAAATTTAAGCAGACAATTCACTCTTTAATTTAATTAATTGTACCCATATAGTTTACTGGCTCTCAACAGGTATCTATATTTAATTTTTTTTCTTCATTTCACTTACTATTCTATCAAATAAGCATACAATTCACTCTTTTCTTTTATTTTTGTTTCCATGACCAATTAATTGAAGCACTATAGAGACACACCTATGTGGGGCTCGTGTCAAGTGCGTTTCTTGATTAGGTGGGGTTCGAGTACAATCATGTATATAGAAGCACTATTCTCTCAGTACTATGGCCAAAATGAGAGTGAATGTGAATGATTTGCTCGGCATCTCGATTATTGTAAACCAAAGTGTCACTACAAGTTTTCAGCAAAAAAAAAAAAAGGTGTCACTACAAGACCCCAGGCTGATCAAATCATCATGGTCTTAATTTGCTAATTTGGGGGTGGGTGGAAGAACTTATTAGTTGGCTTTAATTAATTATTATGGGTATCGTCATCGTCATATCCACAAAACATGTTCTCGACATAAATAAATCAATTCGCTATATGATATATGGATATATGTGGTTGTGCTTGTACACCATAAATTAAAGTACATTTGTCTTAAAAGTATACATTGTAAGCTAGCTATCGCCATGCATATACATTTGTCTGCACGGTATATATGCTGGTTGCAATACTCATTTTGGAATTGATAAATCAAAAAAAAATTATTTAAGCCTTTCACACCAAATAAAATGCAATTATGTTCATGTTCATTTTCTATTTACTGCCAACATTACTAAAATCGTTGATTTTTTAACAGTACTGTAAAAGCTCCTGAAAAGAAAACCCACAACAACTATGTAAGCAAGCTGTGTCTGACAAAATCTGAGGGTGACAGCGTTGTGCATTCTCCACCATAGCTCAAAGCAATTAATGAAGATGGGTGTGTCCAAAATGCCTCCTAAAATGGCGTACTGGTTCTCACTACGCAGATATCTCGATGCCTTTGGTGGCATAGCCGCTGTTTCATGTGGCCATTGCAATTGCAAAAGATAAAATTGAATCAAAATTGTTCGCAGCAACGCAGGCACCGTCACCAAGTTCCACACCAGAAATGTGAAAATATTCACAGGTGTGGATACTTCTGACCTGAAAAGGACACTAGCAGCGAAATTTGGTGTCTTAAAGTTTTTTTTTTTTGGTCAACGGTGTCTTAAAGTTCAACGTTACACTTCTTTCTCTTTGGGGTGGGCTTCATAAATGTACAAGGACTGGGCTGTTAAATTGTTATTTACCATCATGTAAAATAACTTTATTGGTCTTGTACTAGCTTAGACATAACTTGTGCTCTAGTTAATTTTATTTTTTCATTAATAATATTTTTGGCTTATTCAAAAAAGGATATCAATACGTAAAAGCCATCTAAAAAAATATACTTTAATTTCAGAAATAAAACATTTAATTTTTCTCTGGGAAAAGAATAAAGAACATGTAATTAATGAAGTCAATTTAACGGAGTATGTTTGTGTTTTCCTTTTATTGATTTCTTTGATTTAATTTGACAAGATTTAGATTTTAATTAAATTTAATGATGATAATAACCATATCAACAAATCATAAATATTGTATCCATCAACCATGCTCTGATAACAATTGCTTTAAATTCAAATTATTAAGGATTGCTCATGATCATCCCAAGATCATGTGTAGATATACATAATATTAATATAGCGTGTTCTATCACAAATTAATAGATTTTAGATAAAAAAATGTGTTTACTCGCAATAATGAAAATGAGATAGCCATTACCATGCAACACTGAGAAGCAGGGGGTAAGAAAAACACTATCCTCTTCTCTATATGCAAAACAAGCACTTATGATCATAATATGGCATGCCACAATACATATACATGATGATAATAAAGTATTATTGTAATAACAATATGAGTTAATCTTTCCAATACATCATGAAAAATTCATCACAACATTCACAAATCCAACATAAACCACACATTTCTAGTATGTATATTGCTTGGGAGAATAATCAATATTAAGGACTTAATTTAGCGTATAGGACAATTTTATCTAATTAATTAATAGATAGATGGAAGTCCAAGTAACTCCTATTCATTAAACGATGACTTTCCTGTTCGTTAACTCAAATTTTAGTTTTGTTTGACATATACCTATATATGGTGATGATTTAAAAAGACAAATCATAAAGATTAAAACGCAATTAAGCATGATCAGAAAAACATGCATGCGGATCATTTGATTAGACGTTTTCATCTTCATTCATTTTATTTTCTCCATAACGGTGTTCATATTCTATTGATCGGATCGGACAAATTCTACTTAACGCGCTCATCATTGCTGACCACTGTTGAAAAGGAAACGAATATTTGGAAGACACTTAGTTATATCTCATTGCCACAAAAAAATAGTTTTTAAATGTAATTTTTGGTTACCTAGGATGAACTTAGATTAATAATTTAATTAATTAAACACTTATTTAATAAAGACTTATCATATAAGAGTTTATATATCAATTGTTTGTATAATCGAAAAGTTTATAGGATAAATTTTGTTTAAATTTCGTATATATAAATTATTATTTTTATATGTAAAGTGTTCTATATATATATATATATATAGAGCTTATAAAAATAGATTTAAAACGGTTTATAGACATATCATGAGCCATCGAATACTTATATATATGTTGGTGAAAGATTTAAAGACACGACATCCTTATCACTCTAACATCTATGTTTCTTCCCCTCAAAGCATTACCAGTACACCACACCTTATCACTCCTCTCTATATATGTGTTTATGTCATAATGTTTTGATACTAGTACACATTAAGCTAAGAATATGAATAATGCGGAAAATTCAATGCCAATGTTATCCATCCATAGAAAGCGAGATGCCCTCGTTGGCGTCGCAAAGTTACGGGTAAATATATTCGTGGTATCATTATTGTACTAGTCGCTCTCCATTCCCTGTCAGCCATATACCATCCATTCCAAGTTCCATTAATTAAGTGCTAAAGTTTAAGGCAAAAGTACTCCATAATCCTCCATATCCAATTTATGGAGGGAGCAAAAGTGATCTCGTAGTATAATTAAAGCAGGTGTACTGGTTACAACAAATTATAATTAAAGTGTTTTTTTATTGAAAATTTTTAAAATTTGTGGATATAACTCATTCTTACAAAATCGACTTGTAACGCAAGGGGTGTCATTGTTTTATATACTCTTTTAAGGCTTTATCTCTAGTCGATGTGAAACTTAAGTTTTTCCCAATACACTTCCTCGCGCTCAACACTATTGGCTTAGTGCATGGATAATATGGTCGGCGGCCCGATATTTGTTTTTTAAATTCCAATAATAATAAACGATATATCAAAATTAAAAATGATTTTCAGACATCCAATCTCCAAGCGGGAATTAGATCATTATTACATTCTCCAAATGGGGATTAGATCATTAATAATTACATTCTTTTCATAGCAAAATCGTAATTAAAATTAGTAACCTTGGATAGCGTAGCTACTAATTAATCATGAATACAAGGAATCAGGTAGTTGACTCATTCCGTGAATTGCGTTATGGAACATTGTTCATACGAGAAATGCAAGCTGCGGCCTGCGAATTCAAAACAAAACTATCCAGAAACTTTCATATGTGCTAAGTTAATGGGAAATTTCATGCGCTGTTTTTTTTTGGGTGTGAAAGTTTTGCAGATCAAACCACGTGTTGCATTGATTCATTCCAATTCCTGTGCAGAAAACCCACCATGTGTGTAACGTCTTCCGGGATCAATTCCAAAACAGCGTCAAAAAAACCTCCCAAGGGTCGAAGTATATATATGAAATATTAGTGTACTCGCCTGATACATCTTTCTTAATTTGTTGTCTTTATCCGTCAAAAAAAAAATTGTTGTATTTATCTTAGCTTTCCTTTTTGCATTACTTGTAAACTTAAAATATGCCAAAGTAAAAGCAAAAGCAAAAGCGGTTAATTCCTACTTTTTTCACGGAATCGTGACTCATATGAATCTCATAAATCTAGACGATCTGAAGAATTATTTTCTAATTCTTATATAGCTTGCTAAAGATTTTATCTTTTAACGGTCAAAAATGAGAAAGAAAACAAAATAAAGACTTCATTTTTCTTAGCAGCTTCAAATGTGCTATTCATCATATGTGTTCAGACACATGGCACGCGTGACTTTTAGGGCGGTGAACATAATAAACCGGACCATGAAGGTGAAGTGGGTCCAAAAACAATGTTAGCCTTTGATATATTAATTTTTAACTCCTATGGATAGGATGCAATACCTGGTACTTGGACAACAGGTAAACGTAAATGTTAAAGGTATTTGCAAATAAGGACTTAATGATTTATTCATTTACAGTATTCCTATAATATTGTGATATTTATATGTCACCCATAATTGCCAAAAATTCTCAATTTGTCCCATTAAAGTATTGTAATTCCTCATTTGTCCCGTGAGCCAAATATTTTAAAAAGTTAAAATATTTATAAAATATATATTGAACTTATTTAAATAATAAAAATCCCTCTCCCCTCTCTATCTCTCTCCCCCTTGTTCTCTCGTTCTCTCCCTCTATCTCGCTCGGTCTCTCTCCCTCTCTCTCACTCACCCACTCTCTCCCTCTCTCTCTCTTCTCTCTTCCTCTCCTCTCTCTTTTTCTCTCCCCTCTCTCTCTCTCTCGTTCTTTCCCTTTCTCCCCGCTCTCTCTTGCTCTCTCCCCTTTCTCTCCCTCTTCCCCTCTCGGTCTCTCCCTCTCTCTCATTTTATCCCTCTCTCCCGTGCCCTCTCCCTCTCCCTCTCAGCCTCTCGCCCACTCTCTCTGTCTCTCTCTCTCTCTCTTCAAGAGAGGGGAGAACAAGAGAGAGAGCAAGAGAGAGCGGGGGAGAGAGTGAAAGAGGGCACGGGGGAGAGGGAGAGAACAATAGAAAGAAGGGGGAGAGAGTAGCGAGAGGGAGAGGGAGAGTGAGGATGAGAGAGATAGAGAGAGTGGGGGAGCAAGAGAGAGGGGACAGAAAAGCAAGAGAAAACAAGAGGGAGAAGTGGGGGAGAGGGGGAGAGATAGGGAGAGAATGAGAGAGAGAGGGAAGAGTGAGGGAAAGAGCGATAGAGAGGGGGGAGTGAGAGTGAGAGAGGGGGAGAGACCGAGATAGTGGGAGAGAGTGGAAGAGAGAAAGGGAGAGAGAGCGGGAACGAGAGACAAAAAGCGTAGGGGATCGATAGCGAGAGGGAGAGAGCGAGCGAGAGAGAGCGAGAAAATGGTTGGAATGGGAAAAATGGGTATGTTTTTCACTATTTATGCACAAAATGAAATAATATAAATTCATGGGCAAAATCATATTATTGTTAAGTTTTGGGGATGCAATTTAGATTATGTCGGTATATGGGGCATATCAAATATTGTGTAAAGTATTGAGGAGGAATGTCTTAAATTGACAAAAACTGGTCAACTTGCTATTACGGGTCTTGGGCCCACTTCACCTTCATGGTCCGATTTGTTACATTCACCACCTTAAAAGTCACCTTCAATATATACTATCTTCATATGGGCTTCAAAGTTTAAATCATGAAACATATTGACGCATGGCGGCTATCTGTTTCTCTTGGTTTGATTCGAACATTATTGTGATTAAGAATTAATGACAAGAGTTTGAAAACCCACTCCGTTTGACAACACTATCTGTTTCTCTTTATCCTTCAATTAATGTTTTAAAATCCACTCACTAATAAAAAAACATTATATATATTCTTCTGATTAAATCATTAGTTAATTAATCTGTTTTTAAATCATTAGAGACAGATCATATAATTAATTTGTCAACGCAAGATTTAAACCGTTATCGCATGCGTCAGGCTGTCATGTTAATTTGCACATGATGGAGCACCTAATCACGTCGAGACAGAGAAACAGAGGGAAAAAAGAGAGCCGGTTATTGATCTGCGAGATTAGAATTTGTGCCTAGGACTAACTTAATTCCACAAAATCATTCAAGGATCGTCCATGTTTTATATATCATATCTCTATTTAATACGAGACTTGGATTTTTTTTTTCCAGTATACAATATTGATGTGCATTTAGGCTATCTCTAATAGTGGTTTCTATGTGTGTTCTTACACATAAAAATTGCTTCTTGTTTTTATACTATTGGAGTCTATTGAGTATTGATGTAGTTGCCACGTATAAGAATGAGTAAACAGTTATTTTAGTCATTGAGAGTATCAAGCGGTATTATTTTGGTCCTTGATAGATATAAAATTAAAAAAAGGTTATCAATTGTAAGTTGTTAGTCATTTTAGTCCTAAAAGTGATTACTTACCTGTCATTTTGGTCCATGAAAGTGATTACTTTCCTACTAACAGGGACCAAAGTGACTAATTTGCATCTGTCAAGAACCAAAATGATACCGCCTAACACTCTCAGGGATCAAAGTAACTATTTACTCCGTAGGAATTGTTATTGTATAAGAATCGATTTTTACACATTTAAAATATAATATTCTTACAAAAGGCAAAATAATGGAGGAATCCACTAAAAGTAGGCCAAAAACTCAAGTTTTGTTCTATATGGCATTTTTGAGCCCATGAGAATTAAGAACCCAAAATTGGCTCTAGCGTGGAGATGCTCACTTGCCCTGCCTATGGCTATCACTGTGCGATATTAATTAGCCATTAGGCAGTCGTAAAAATGCTACTTGGATTGCTCTCGCTTCATTCAGTTCACACACTCGCGACCAAGAAGCGCGCAGCAGCAAAATCAAAGGAGAGGTTGGTCGTACACGGCGGCATACATACATGGTCAACAAAGCCACCTTTTTCGATCAATCGGCTGCCATGCACGCACGACAAAGAGACCTGGCCAGATCTATTTGCCGCCGCCGTGTACTAAAGCTAATCAATCATATTATTCATAGTATTATTTATTATCAATTATCCAATTGCTATTAAGCACGTGTCATTAATATAACATTTCCCCATCATTGCATATCCATTTCTCTTGGTCTTACACACACAACACCCCTCCCCTATAAATATCAAAAACCTCCCACCTCGAACACATCTATCATTATTACAGACTGATCATTATTTCTTCTAGCTAAGTACATACATAAGCAGAGATTGATCTTGATTACATCTTAATTATATCACATATCAAAAGATCAGTACTTTAAAGAGTTCCAAGCTAGCTAGCTAGCTAGCTAGTTAGCCATCAGCAATTAATTCTCAATTATTCATATATATATATATATATCTGTAAATTAATTAAAAGATGGGAAACTGCTGCAGTCCTGCATCATCAATGGAGTGGGGTGGAGATGACTGGGGTTCATTGAAGTCCAAGAATACAACTAGTACTACTACTACGAGGAATAAGAGAAGTTCCTCAAGGAAGGTGTTTGACGAAGCTCAACATCATCATCATGGGTTGAGTTTAGGGAACGTACAGAAGGAGAAGCTTTTGGGAGTGCTGAGAGCTTCTTTTTCTTCTTCTGAATATAATGCGGATGCCAATCGTATTAATGGGAAGGTGAATTTGAAGATTTCAAAGAAAGAGCTGGAGGAACTGTTGGGAGCGATAGAGAATCAACAGCAGATGAAAAAGCTGCAAGTTGGGCAAGCTTCTTCAGCCTCTGCTTCAGCTTCTGCAGAACAAGTTCTGTTTCGCTTAATAAATGCCAGAGACCATTATAATGCAAACAAGCATGGAAGACCCTGGAAGCCTGAGCTAGAGAGTATTCCTGAGGTTAGTTGATATATAATTAAATGGTGCTCAAGGCAAGAAGCATTGGTGCTTTCATTTTTTCGTTAGTAGTTAATAATGGTTCAACCTACTTTAATTCTCATGTAATTAAGAATGTCAGATAGAGATTAGGGGATTGTACATGATTGTGTATATCGATCTGCGAGTGATCATCAAGTGATATATCTTTCCTTTTGTAAAGCGTACGTACCAGCTCGTTGGTCAAAAATAAAAGCTCTTCCTCTTAATTTGTGATTCAGTACATATGATATTATCAAAGATTCCTGAGAAATTAAATTAGAGACCATATCAAAGATGTTTCGTGTGCTGTATAGCTATTCATGAATCATGACACCAACATGCCTTTCCAGAAGACTGACTTCCATATATATATATATATATATATATATATATATATATATATATATATATATATATATGTGTGTGTGTATGAAAAATGTTTTTTTACACCCAAATTGGCAAATTGCCATTCTACACCTAGTGTGAGGAAGAGATAGAAGAAAAAGAAGTGATAAATACATGTAATAGATAGACGATATGACAAAAAGAGAGAGAAAAAGAGAAAGAGGTGTTGTATGTGTTTTAACTATTAAAAGCTGGTGGATATTCAAAAATTAAAAATGTACATATATAATGATTTGTTGGTTTCTCCTTGAAAGGAGGATGATATTCATTTCCTTTTGTTTTTTAAATTAAAAATACCATGTACTCTCAGCGCGATGTATAGGATTGAGATGCAATTAATATCTAAAAGCATTTGGGTCCGATTTGGAGTTAGAACCTCAATTTTTTTTGGTAAAAATAAGAGAACAAAGGAAAGAAAAACCAAAGCAAGACTACGGCCTAATAAACTGGACGCCTATACTATCCGCAAGCAGGTGATGCAGCAGAGCCTGTGGAGGAACATCCAACTCCATGAAGTCTTCATTCTGATTAGCACCCATCTTGGCCAGATGATCAGCACAAAAATTCCCTTAATTTTTATAGCTGACGGAAAAATTTAGCTTTATTTTGTGATTTTAATTTTTTCATAAATAAAAAAGAAAAAAAACTATTAATTAATAATCACCGTTAAATAGATTGTATTTAGGGATGGAAATAGGCTAAACCGAATAAGACTTTGGCTAAATAGACATAATTTGTTTAAAATTCCCGAGGTCTAAGCCTGACCTGTGACCTGTTAGAGGCATTTTTTTAGACTTGACATGTCATTTTTGAAAGCCTGACTTGGTCTGCTAGCCTATTTAAAAGTCTAATTCTTATTAAGACATTCAAATTGGTCATATGACCTATTCCTAGATAGACTCATGGGTTTTAAAAACTCAATGTATAACATAACAAATTATAGTCTTACTTTTTTGTAAGATATAAATTTTTTCATTGTAACTTTTTTAAAAGTCTATTTTTGAATAAGATCTCTAAATAGGTTATAACTTTATCCTTAAATAAGCTTTAGAGGCTTTAATATTTATGTAATTTAACATGTTTAGATATTTAAAAAGGTATAGAAGTATATGATTTTTAAAAATATAATATGATAATAATACTATAAAATAAAATTATTATTTGTGTTTACTTAAATATGCCGGTTTGTTAGGCTTAAAAGGCTTTTCAAATGGCTAAACCTGATTTTTTTAGCTAAATAGGTTTTTATAAAAGTCTTGACTTGATATATTTCATAAAAAAACCTAGCTTGGCCTGAGACTGATATAGGCTAGGCCGTAGGCTCCTGTCGAGCGATCTGACCTACTTCCATCCCTAATTGTACTTATAGAGAAATTAAATGAGATGACTTTTTTGTGAAATAAATTAAAATATAAAAACTAACTTATATAAAAAATTGTTAATTAAAAAATTATTATTTAAAAAACTCATTATAAATGTCTACAGAAAATATTATCTAAACATTAGTATTTCATGTGAATATGCGATTCAATTATAGGCCTTTCTAATCTACTCTGTAAAAGACGACAATCAATCCACTGCTCTCTAGTCGAGTCAATTAACTGAGTGACATCCACGTTGATTTTTTTTTCACTTAACCAACAAGTACTCAATTTAGAGGTTTGGCAAAGGAGAATCAAACCATTGGTCAAATGATGATTCACTCGCGAACAATCAATATGGACCATTGAATATAATGAATAAAAAAATAAATGAAATCATATTCAGTACGTGGCTAGGCCATTGCAGCGAGGACTCAATCAATGGTCATATTTATTTATTATGGTTATTTGTCATTGTTAATGTATTATTATCAGCACATATTTCCTTAAAGCTGATTGGTAAATAGATAAACTAACAGATTAGATCACAATTGTGACAAAAATGATACTTGGAAAGGTTGCATTTTCGCAGAATAATAGGGTCTGATCACTTTCACACTATGAGTGTGAATTTTTTCACAGTGGTGAACGACTCTGTATTAAGAAGTTCATTTCGTGGATTGGGTCTGACGAATTCACACTGGGAGTGTGAATTTTTATACAGCTGTGAATAGTTCTGGAATGACAAACTTGCAATTACGTGGATAGACATAGAACTGAATCTTTCACACCAGGGTTGTGAAATTTTTCAAAGCTGTGAATGTTTCTGTAATCTTAAAACTACATTTCGTGGAGAAGTTGAGGCTCTCACACTGGTGGTGTGAATTTTTACACTGTTGTGAATGATTCTGGAATTAGGTTCAGTTTAGACAAACTTCTCCCTAAGCACTTCTAGCATATGTTTTTAACTAATAATTTCTCACATAAGTTGAAATTAACTTTTGTTTTTTATATTTTTCAAAATCTATATTTTTTAACTTCTCTAAAAGCACTTATCTATTTATTAATTACTCCCTCCGGTCCAAAATATAAGCAACATAGTATAAAAACATACAGACCAAGGAATGCTTTGAAAATGTGATAATCTTAATTAATACTCACTACTTTCAATTTTTTTTTCCAAAAATACTCCATTTGGTGTCTCTTGTAAATATGAATATTGTATTAAATGAATGGTATAATTGGAAAACTAATATTTAATTTATTTGAAATTGGTAAATGTTGCTTATATTTTGGACAAAAAAAAGTCTTTATTGCTTATATTTTGGACTTGAGGGAATACCATTAAACAACTTTATCTCTTTTACATATATAAAAAAATTAAAATATAAAATAAGACTAACATTTCCATAAATTGGATAGGCTAGACACTTCCACAACGTGGATGTGAATTTTTTCACAGTTGTGAATGTCTCTGGATTTAACTTATAAGTCTTTTATGCTCTCAATTTAATGCAATTATTTTTATTAATTATTTTAATTAGATAACTTATAAGTCCTTTATGCTCTCAATTTATATGCAATCATTTTTATTAATTATTTTAATTAGATAACTTGAGCATTTTTCTTATAAATACAATTACTAACGCACGGGTATTCAATACTAGTATACATATATTCCTCGAACACCAAGGGGATTTAAGCTATTGCTTGCAAGTTGCAATATTGATGATATGCACGTAGTCTTCATCTTTAAATTGAGGAATGATATATGGATATTGAACTGAACTTAATTAATCTCCTCCATCTCGATCGATCAGTCGTGAGAAAAGCCATGTGGGTTTTTCTCACTATTACCTGGTTTAGATTTTTAGGATTTAGGCATGCTTATAGTTTAAAATAATTTAACATCCCATCCTCCCATACATAAATTTCTAACAATTTAGAACTTAATTCGTAAAATTCAGAAACTTAATTACAACATATATAAGGGTAGATCATTTATATATGATAGTTCATCCAGGAATCATCCATGCATGATTTTAGAAGAAAAACTGTTTTTATTTATCATTCTAAAAATTTAAAATAATATTCATTATGGTGGCTTCTAAAGTGAGGGGCCTTGCAAGGCCCTCACAGGTGAGGAGGTCATTTTACCTGATATAGTAGGTATATGTGGGGTTTGATACATAATATTAAAATGTGTAGTGCCAAAAATGAAAAAGCTAACAAAATTGCAAAGAAGGTCAAAGAAGAGATAGAAAGAGTACTCCTTTAAATTTTGAAATCCCAATCTCCAATAGTTGATGAATATCACCGTGTTTTAAACTCACAGAATCTTCAGCTCGGTTTCACCACCACCCCCATGGCAGTAACGAGCTTCTTTCCCTCTCTCTCTACTTATGCAATCAATTTATGAATTCAGTTTTTACTAAAATAATCAGTCCTGCGAAGTCTAGCACTTGATCAATAGCGAGCTTGTGTCGACATGGAGGAAATTATTCTGGAACCACTGGGTCGAGACTCGGGAAAACGCAGAACCTTCTCCCTAATGACAGATCTGTTTGGGATATGTGGTGAACTCCCCCCCCCCCCCCCCCCCCGCGAAGGTAGCGGGTCGGGTCGTTTCATGGACTACCTCGACGAGGAGCAGCGCAGCGCCATCACGATGAAGAGCACCTCCATCGTCCTCACCTACCATGGCGACCACGCCGTGAACCTCATCGACTCCCTGGGCCACATGCCCACATCGACTTCTGCAGCGAGTTCTCCACTGCCGCACACCTCTCCGACGGCACCCTGGTCCTTTGCTAGTGCTGGATCGAGCGCCTTTCCCCTGCCACGTCCTCAACAAGCTCGACCGCTTGATCATCGAGCTCAAGCTCACACTGCCTACACGCGCCAACAAGCTTGACCTCTCCTCCTCAGGATCGTTCACGAGGTACAAGTCACAGAAGTACCTCTCCCATGTCGATTCCCTCATCGCCGGCGAAACTGGTTCCAGCAAGGAGGACTTTTATGACCACGACCAGGACGTGTTTCAGCCTCAGCAGGGGAACATGGAGTTCACGTGCGCATTGGACCGTTGGGGCTTCGGGATTCACGAGTTTGCGGAGATATATGATTCGAAGCTCCGTTGGAACATGGAGTTCACGCGTATTGGACCGTTGCAGAGGGTTGCTTAAGAGCAAGATGGAAGAAGGGGCATGTGCTTGGAGCCACCTGAAGATGGGACGACGGTTGTTGTTCTTCAATGAATATTGAAAGATTTATCCTATCTTTGTAATAATCAATTTTGTCGGGGGATCTTTTGAGATTTCAGCATAAACTTTCTATCCCAGGTTACTAACCAATTATCTTAGTTAATCTCATCCATTCATTTAAATATTATTATATCCAATGGCACTCAATGCCCCCTCACTGGTGAGGGCCTTGCAAGGCCCCTCACCTTAGAAGCCACCATTAATTATATACTATTTTGTCAATTATATTTTATTCTCTTCTAATTAATTGATAAGAGAGAAACTTATGTAGGTATAATATATTAAAGAGATAATGCATTCTCTCCCAATACCAATCATTCACACATCATATTGTGTAACTGTAAGATGTATAACATCATAGAGTTTTTATACTACGGATAACAAAAATGATAGTTGAAAAGAAAACTAATATGTTAACAAAGGAAAATACTATTGGAAAAAACAATAACAAGTCTTGAAACTATAAATGTGCATGTCTACTCAGTTCCAATAACAGTGTCAAATCAGGTACTAAACTGGTTTATTTTCAAGTGTCTGATCCATTCTGGTTTTCAGAATGGACTGCATCAACTAAAGATTCAGCAGGTTGATTGATATCCACCTTATCGACATCACCAAGAGAGCTACAGTTATGGGGATCATCACTCTTCTCCAGGAAGTCACACCCTTCAGATGAAAGTATGGACCCAGAAGGATCAGATTGACTGACCTGTATAGATGGCGTGGATTCAGGATGGCCGGTCTCAAGTGCCTGATTTGATCCCAGATCGGGAATGTTAGCAATACCGGTACTTGGTTTGACGTCTGAGTTTGAGGTCTCAACTTCACTCAAAGTTTCAATAGCAAGATCTGTCTTCGTATCCTCTAGTAAATCTATTTCTGGCAAGGCCTGCTCCTCCACAATGTTCTCAACAGATTCACTAGTCTGTTCAGATGGCATGCATTCAGGTTCAGAAGATTCAGGGATTTGGTTGAGTTCAATATTTGAACTACTTGGCTCACCATGAACCACCTCATTCAGCAGATCCACAGAAGGGAGAGCCCGCTGTCCAGTTATGAGCTCCTTATTAGTTGGAACTAGGTTGATGGGTTCGGATGCTGGCCCTGAGTCTTCTGTCGCTCCTTCATCACTGCTGGATTCTTTTACCTGTGTGGAGGCATCGAGTTCATGTAATGTATCAACTTGTTTATCAGTTTCATCACATTCCATCTCTGATATGATAGGGGCAGGTTGATTCACATGCTGAGACTCCGGTACTTCTGAGTCTTTTGTCGCTTCCCCATCACCGCTGGATTCTTTTACCTTTGCGGAGGCATTGAGTTCATGTAATGTATCACCTTGTTTATCAGTTTCGTCACATTCCATCTCTGACATGCTAGGGGCAGGTTGATTCACATGCTGAGACTCTGATATTCCCGAGTCTCCTGTCGCTTCCCCATCACCGCTGGATTCTTTCACCTGTGTGGAGGCATCGAGTTCATGTAATGTATCAACTTGTTTATCAGTTTCGTCACATTCCATCTCTGATATGATAGGGGCAGGTTGATTAACATGCTGAGACTCTGATATTCCTGAGTCTTTTGTTGCTTCCCCATCACCGCTGGATTCTTTTACCTGTGTGGAGGCATTGAGTTCATGTAATGTATCACCTTGTTTAACAGTTTCGTCACATTCCATCTCTGATATGATAGGGGCAGGTTGATTCACATGCTGAGACTCCGATATTTCTGAGTCTTTTGTCGCTTCCCCATCACCGCTGGATCCTTTTACCTTTGCGGAGGCATTGAGTTCATGTAATGTATCAACTTGTTTAACAGTTTTGTCACACTCCATCTCTGACATGCTAGGGGGAGGTTGATTCACATGCTGAGACTCCGATATTCCTGAGTCTTTTGTCACTCCTCCATCACCGCTGCATTCTTTTACCTGTGTGGAGGCATCGAGTTCATGTAATGTATCACCTTGTTTAATAGTTTTGTCACACTCCATCTCTGACATGATAGGGGCAGGTTGATTCACAAGCTGAGACTCTGATATTCCTGGTGGAATTCCTCCCCCGGAAATAGAGGTTTCATTTTTTGCCAAGTCAGCCATGGGCATTGAAGTAGAGGCAGATTGGTTCTCAAGGGAAACTGAGATGCCAGGACGGATCTTGGTAGGTAGCAATTGCTCTTCAGACATAGGCAACTGTATTTCTGGCTCAATAGATTGCTTGCTGCATTGCGCCGATGAGGGACCAGAACCATGTACCTCGGTCTGTGGGTTTAGAATTGGGATCGGAAGCTCTTTCCTATTGATCATTTTGACATGCGGAGCCACGTCATTTTCTGCAGTAATCGGATTAACTTGATCTGGTAGAAATACAACGCCTCTTAAACAAGTATCACTGTCTGCCAACTTAACATTAAGAAGATATCCAGCATTAAAAGCGGCTTCAATGACACCAGTGACCGGCTTCCCCACCATATCATTATCACAATCATCAGATGTGCTCACTGTTTGATTGGAGCTCAAAACATTCTCAGATGCATGCATTACAGGCACATTCTCAGATGTAAACATTACAGGCACATTCACAGCTTTATGCATTCCACGCACATTCTCAGATATATGCATTCCAGGCACATTCTCAGATTTATGCTTCCCAGGCACATTCTCCCCCCCACGAACTACACTTTCTTCTTTTCGTGGTCGGCCACGTTTTCGTTTCACTGGAACATTTGATGGAGTGTCCGATCCTTGATTTTGTTGGTTCATTTTCCAGAATGCCAGATACTGAAACACCTCAAGAAAATCTCTCTGAAAATCATCAATGGGTAATCAGAACAGCAAAAGAAATAACAAAAAGGGTATAAATGTGCATGCATTTATCACTCTTGATCAACTTCAAGTGAAGGGGGAACAATTTTAATCAAGTGACCCAATATTTCTGAGTAAAAAAGTAACGATGTTTAGGGGGAGGCTATTCATGAAGTGACAAGGCAAGGTCCAAAAGAATAAAACAAATCCAATCCTTGTTGATCAGAAGAGATTAGACACTCACCCCCACCCCACCCCAAGGATGATTTATATTGCTTGAGAAATGTATCTGCTTCCTTGCTCTAAAAAATTCAAAAATAGCCAGAAAAATTATTGGCTTATTATAAGAAAGTAATTGCACTAGAATCTAGTAAAAGGATCAGTGGATCATGCTCAGAATTATTAAACCAGTATCAAATCTCAGCAATTAGCAATCCCCCTTGGTATGCAGTTTGTAAGTACCCCAAACTTTTTGTACCAAAAAAGGGCAGTCTCAAATAACAAAGCTTTAAACATGATAACACCTTTACGCTTCCCACTGCATTATTCTCTGCTATATCAGTATATTTGACATTGATTAATCCTTAGTTGATAGCAATTGGTTCAAAGATTTTGGTACATCATGGAAGGATGAAAAACACATCATATAAAGTTGGTAACTTAACTAAAATATCCTTTCCTTGAACCCAGGCATAAACTGAGCACTCAAGAAAATCCCCAAGTATCTAAGCGCTTAAGAACAAACAATTCTTTATAGCAAAATATAGACGTAAACTCAAGAAAGATGAATGCCAATTCATTGGAGTGGGTAACACTCAGAGTGGGTAGAATTCCAGATGATTTTGGACCGGTACTGGAAATGAGATTGAGATACTTTGAGGACAATCATCATTCAACAACGTGTGATGCAGCAGATAAAACAGAGCAAGGTATCAAGATTCAAGGCCACAAACATTATCAAGAAAGATTAATGTCATAGTGATTCATATTGAAGAATTTTGACATTTCATAATGTAATTGCAAAATTGGAACTTTATGAAGTACATTCTAATGCATGTTTAATAAGAGAGCTGCACTGAGAATAGTACCAACCCAGGACCAGTTATCCCAACTCGATTAAAAACCCCTAAACTACCATGCAAGAAAAATCACAAAAGTGGCAAGAATCAAAGATGGATTCACTACTTCAACAAGAAGGAAAATAAAATTGCAAAAGATTGGTTGTTTTATTGTTACATAAGCGTAAATGCAGCAAGAAAAACTCACACTTGGATTGCGGCAATCCAAAGCCGTTCGGAGACGGAATGGGGTTTGTAGGATCTAAACTTTTGTGGCTATGGTGAAAAAATTCTAACACGGTCTATCTTGTTGCCTTTGATATTATCTCTGTTTCAGTGTTTAAGGGGATTGGGTTTTCTGAAACGGAAAAGAAGACATTGAAGGGAACTGATGAAAAGAGTGTAACAATTATCTCAGACTTTTACCCCTCTCTCTCTCTCTCTGACTCTTCAACTCCAAGATGCCGGGAAGAACAATTACCCCACGTGCTTTAATTTGTATAGCAAAGTCATTTTTTTGGGGGTCAAAAAAGTCAATTTCTTGATTATGGTGGGTAACGTGTGTTTTTTTTTTGGTACAAGGGAAAACTGGGTAACGTGTGTTTGGGTAAATAGTTGAAATAAACACTTGCTCAAGAGTAGAAATAAATACTTATTATACAAGCACTTGTAAATAAGTTAGTTTAATAATCGAATAATGAATGAGATTAAAATATTACTTATATTATTTATAAGTTATTTTAATAGGCTATTTTAGAGAATTTAATAAAATAAGCTAAAAATAATTTATAGATATATCATAAATTATTTTTATAATTCCTGGTATGTCATCAGAATAAGATAAGGCAGTTTCATCAAAAAAAAGAATAAGATAAGGCAGTTGTATTAATTTTGCGATCATATTCAATTGTATTAATTTTGTTTGTTTTTGTTTTAATTTTTTTAACAAATTTAACTCAAATTAACCCAGTTTATCGGATAGTCTGGGTTTGAAAATCGAATTGAAATAAAAATAGAAAATAATTTTCTAAATTTTATCCTCACGTTTTATTTTTTATATGAAGTTTTAAATTATATCACCACATACTAAAAATAATCATTCTTCAATTATTCTATATAATAATTCTAAATAATAATTAAATCAATTTTAAACACTGATACTATTTTTTCCTCAAAAAAACATTGATATTATTTTTAATCACTATTTATTTTTGTTACAATTATAATTTTATATGTATTATTAATCTTTTTTTATCTAAAATATAATAAGTTAAATAATAAACATCAATATTATAGACATTAAGTAATAGATAGATTCCTATACATTTTTAAAAGAAAATGTTTTGTTAATTTATTTATAACATTCTTAGATAAAAATTAACAAGCAAATACTACATACCCCATTCGCTCATCTTATCTTACAAGTACAAAAACATATTAACCCAATTGCAAAACTATGTTTAACGCATCATTGATCTTGATGCTCTCCTGCTTTTTGGTAACAAGAAACAATTGTATCTTTTAAAGGACAGCCATATCTTGTTACTAAAAAAAAAAAACAAGAAATCCAAATCCCATAATTACTACATGATATCGAACGCGGACCAATTCATCAAATATATAACAGAGTATTCAGCAAGCAAATTTTTATGGATACAAAAGAAGGTTCACATAAAATATTAATGTTATTAGAAATCGTAGGAAATCAGTTAAATAAAAAGGGAACAATATAGGTTTTCCAGTTTCACGAGACCCCAAAAGAGAAGCAACCGAAAATAAGTATCGTAGGAGTACAAAACGGAAAAATTGGGGCTAAACTTCTCAACTATATCCTATTTGCTGCTGTTGCTGAGGAGGTTGGTAATTTGCATATCCCGGGTAACTGCCATACATATTGGGGTCCTGCCCAGTAGGAGCATAACCATAATTCTCATAACCCTGGGCGTATCCATAATATCCACCACTACCATTCCACTGGTTTGGATCAGCTTGAGCCTGAAAATCAGCCAAGGAATGCACAAATCCATTGATCAAAACCAGTAAGACGTGTTGCAGCTAATGCAGCTCCGACATACATCAAACAGTAAATTCACTTACCTGTTTGTTTGAAGGACTTCGGCCCCATGAAAGCCGAACATTTTGTCCACCTAGAAGGCTACCATTTAAAACCCGCAGTGCCTCCTCTGCACAGCTCCTGATACATGACAAAACATGGCACAATCAGAGTGCTGCATAGACTGAGGAAGTAATTTCACACAGAATAAACATCAAATATCAAAATCTTTAGTTTACCTGTCCGCAAATTGGACAAACCCACATCTCTTGCCTGCTGGAATCTTCACATGAACTAGTTCTCCATACTGACCAAAAACTTGTCTCAAATGATCATCCGTAACATTAGGATCCAAATTGCCAACAAATATCTGCAATAATAAA
Organism: Glycyrrhiza uralensis; assembly: GCA_030159175.1. NCBI lineage: Eukaryota > Viridiplantae > Streptophyta > Magnoliopsida > Fabales > Fabaceae > Glycyrrhiza > Glycyrrhiza uralensis. Next base: position 58,901,298 of record BRZY01000001.1, on the reverse strand, counting down.
ATCAAGTCACAAACAAGCACATAGCAGAATAATTTGCGTTACAAAGAGGTACGCACAGTTGTATTATTTGGATCATTCTCGTTCTGTGCCCCTTGAGGATTCTGATATGACGCTGCATGTTCAAAGTACAAGTAAAATAAAAAGATGAATGACATAAAACAAGAAAGGAAGCAGTTCATGGAAAAAAAGACACAGAAAATATACCAGATTACCAATTAATTTTCTAAATATAAAATGCACAATATAAATTTTTGAGGGACAATTTTCAAGCATGATACGATTATACATTCAGTCAGAACAGCTATTTGGACACTTTGACTATACAAATTTCAGCTCCAGATGATTTATTCAAAAAGCATGTACATTTAGAGCAATGCAGAAGCAACAAATTGCCTAACATGCACCGCAAACTAAAACATTTCACTAATAGAATAAATCATACATTCAATTTATTTAACACCTGCATGTATTGATGAACATCTTTGAGAAGTAATAAAAAGGTCAGTGCCTTACATACACCATAATGTTCAAATGTTGTAATACTATTTACCAATAAATAAAATCACAGAAAAAAAAAAGAAAATAAAAATAAAGCACGGATTCAGATAATTACAGCAGAAATAGTAGCACAATGCAAGGGCAATTTACATACATATGTAAATGTATGTCCATTTGTTTGTGTGTAAAAGCCTATATACATGGCATTTATACTCCTTGTGTCCTATTAAGTATAATCAAAGTTTTCAACGAGTTTGAAAAAAGAATGGAGCAGGAAGCTGTCAAATGCTTGTGCAGGGGCTATAGAAAACTTCGCACAAGTCATCATCTTGAAATTTTGACAAATAGGCTACCCAAAGGACTGAGCAATATAAAGTCAATAACTTTAAGTGCACAGCAATGTGCTGAGAAATTACAAAGATAGAACAGGGACAGACCTTAAGCATCATGACCGTAATAAATGACATGATAACAGACAACTAGCCTGCATGGTGCAGTGTCTACAAAATGAAATCGCTAAACACCAGTACCCCAATTTTTCCCTCGTGGATAAGCTATTGGAAATTTTAATTAATAGGGAATCAGCTTGACTAACAAAAGTTTTTAAAAAAAAGTAAACAAGAGTTGCTTTAGAACAAGGGAAATCTAAAAAAAATCTAAGATGTAGTTCTAGTAGTAAGCTAAGAAAGAGAGAAGATCAAGAACGGTGGACTGGAAAAGGTAAAAAAATTAGAATAGCTGCGCTATGTAATTTGGCTAAAAAGCCAGCCAACAAAATGAAAAGAAAAGTAATAAGAATAGTAGCGCAATATGGGCGGAAAAGAAAATGCCTCCAAAGATAATGGGCAAGACATAAACGGATAACTGACCTACACAAGGCCATGCAATAAAATGGTAACCATTTCAGCCGAAATCAGTTCCAGGCTCCGAGATGACAGAGCCTCTTGACACCCTGCTTTGAGACAATAGGAGTTCTATAAGATTTTATTATTCTATATCATTTACTTAGCCCAAATTTTGAAAGGAAATTATGGAGAAATGAGTTTGGACTGCATATCTTCAATAGTCTAGCTGAAATGAATCATAAATTAAAGGGTAACATTTAGGAATTAGGATACACGCAACAAAAGATATAACCAGAGACGTAAAGCATTATACCCAAAAAGAATCATTAACAAGAAGCTAAATATTGGCAGAGGGAGAACAGCTCAAATTTTTCCATATGCAGCATGTCAAGCAGACAATTCGAATCAAAATGGCCAGCATATAACAACCATGAAAGAGTACCTTTCGGCTGAGTGCCAGGAGGGTTTTTGTTGGAGGCAGGTCCAATACGCATTGGTCTTGTTGAACAAAGAACCCCTTGCATTTCAGTCATAGCCCTAACTTGTTCACTCTCATCACTAAATCTAACAAAACCATAACCCTTTGTCCGGCCGGTGAGCCTATCGATTACAACTTTGGCCCCCTTAACTGAGGAATACCGAGTTCTAAATGTTTCCTGCAGATGATAATCTGTAACATCGGCAGCCAAGTCTCCAACAAAAATGGTGTAATCCGGAGAATCATCATGACGCTTCTCACCCGAACTAAAAGTTGCCCAGTTCAATCTGAAGTTCTGCCCACCATTTGGCATAATGGTGCCATTATATGTTTGGAGTACTCTCTCAGCACCAGATCGACTACTAAACTCAATAAACCCATAACCTTCTGATTGACTAGTCTGCTTATTCCTAATAACTTTAACAGAGGCCACCTGCAAGCAAGCAACACACTTCCATCAATAATCAATAATAGACACAATGACCTTGAAAGACCACCGGCTACTAAACATTAGCTTTTAGCAATCAATATATTGAAAATTATATAATAATAACAATAATCCATTTAGATCAATAGGCAGATCAAGCAAACAGAAGTCCTCATGTAAAACAAATTCTCCAATCTTCAGGATGGAAATCAGTGTAATCTCATAGTCATATTATAAACACCAGTTACACCACCACTGAGCTTGACAACAGCATAGTCGATTTCAAATCTAACCTTCGAATTAAAAAATTCAAAAAATAAAATAGAATAGAAAAACAAACAAAAGAAAGGGGTTAAATATACCTCGCCGGTGTGAGCGAAACAGGTGTAGATATAGTTTTCGTCCATCCAGTATTGCAAATCGCCGATCCAGAGGGTACGGACTTCATCGGCGCTGGCCGGCTGAACCTGTTGCGGAGGAGGCACCGACTGCGGCGGAGGCTGGGCCGATGGGGCCCACATCGGTGCGTGCTGAGGCTGGGGTTGGGCCTGAGGCTGAGGCTGCATCATCATGTACGGTTGCTGCGGTTGCTGGTATTGTTGGTTGAGTTGTTGGGCCATGGTGGGTGGCGCCATACCAGCTCCTGGCTGCATCATCTTGATTGAATCTCAAATTCCAGAAAGAGAAAGAGAGAAGAGAGAGGATAGAGAGAGAAGAGAGAATGAAGGAACAACAACGAAACGAAGTGGGTTGTGTGCGCTTTAAAGAGTGGTTGAGACTCAAGGTCTCAAACCCTAACCGTGAGGCGTGTCAGCGTTTGCATCTTCGCCTTGATTATTTTTATTTCTTATTTTTTATATGGAAGAAAATCTTTTATACATGCAAATATTAAAAATTCTCCTTTTTTTAATAAATTTGTTTCCTTCGGATAAAGGAGAAAATTTAAGGATAACCTATCTAGGGCTTATTCTCCGGAAAGACGGAAGGAAAGAATATTTTAAATGACCATTATTAACCATCCATTAATATTCTATGAGTATTTAAAAATTACTAAGAAAAAATAGAATAGAATTAATATCACTAATTAGCTTTGTTTCATTTCATTTTCTTCGATTTCTTTAATTCTTTTTAATTGTTATATAATTTAAATTAAATTCAAATTTAAATAAATATTTTTCATTTATTTTACGATAAATTAAAATCTAAATACTCTAAAAACTAAGACTCATTTGAGAAATGAGTTAACTGTCATTTTGTCCCCTGAAACTGTAATGCAGTCTCACTGAAGTCCCTGAAACTAATGAAAATACCAATTGGTCCCTAAAATTATAAAACGACGGTCAAGTTAGTCCCTAAAATTGTAAAACGTCGGTCAAGTTAGTCCCCAAAATTGTAACAACAGTGACTAACTTGACCGACGTTTTACAATTTCAAAGACTAATTTATATTTTCGTTAGTTTCAAGGACTTAAATGAGACCGTATTACAATTTCAGGGGCCAAAATGACAGTTAACTCTTTGAGAAATACTAATTGATATTGATAGTAATAGCAAATAAACTAGCTAATATATGAGTTTATAGTTAACGATGAATAAGGTGGCGGATTGAATTTTAAATAGGCTTAATTGCAGTTTTGGTCTCCTATTTTTCGCGAATGTGCAATTTTGATCCCTTCTTTTAATTGAACCAATTGGATCCTCTATGTTTTATAAGTGTGCAATTTTGGTCCAACCGTCAATTGACTAACAGCGTTTGATGACTTGGACAAACGGTGCTGACTAGGATGTATGAGGTGTCATCCCACGTGGCTTCCATTACATAGTGGGCCCACTTTCTTATTTTTAACTCCCTGCACTGAATTTAAAAATTGAATTTCCTCCACGATTGGTTTTTAGAGGCATGAATTCTTCTTCAGCCACAGGTGATGGATCTTGTATTCCCACACCGAATTTTCTCCTCCTTCAATCTCGCTATGGCTACATGCATGCCCACCAAAATCAGCATATCAAATTATCAATCAACAAAAAAAATAAAAAAATCACAACAATAATATAACAAAATGTAGAATTCGAAGAGAAGAGAAAGCCACAGAGAGAAAGACACACACCATCGTTAACAAGAAGCATGCAAAGAGGGAGCTCGCGTTTGAAAGCCTCGACCTTCCTCATTTCATCCTCTAATCGCTGGACAAAGTCCTCAAGCATGGCCAGTTTCTGAGACGCATCACTGCTACTAGAAACGTCGCCAAGAAACAGGGAAATGGTTTTGGGAACAAAGGCCAAACTCAAATCCAAACTCAACTCCATTAATGTTTCAGTTTTTCTTTTATTTTTTGCCTCTCTCACCACAATACTCTAAACGCTCGTACAAAGTCACAGACCACCATACCATACCCCGATTTTGCTTCCCACTTCATCTCCGTCAATCAAATCGTCGCTGGGTAGAAGAGGAGAGGATTAGGGCACAGATTTCACTCACAGATTTTGAATCCCTAGCTCACGATCAGAAGAGAAAAGAGGAAAGATGAAAGGGGCAATGGTCACGTGCTTGGCACGTGGGGAACTTAACAATTGTTGACTCATAGTTGTTGTGCCATGTGGGATGACACCTCACACATCCTAGTCAATACCGTTTATCCAAGTCATCAGACGCTGTTAGTCAATTGAAGGTTGGACCAAAATTGCACACTTATAAAATATAAAGAACCCAATTGGCTCAATTAAAAGAAGGGGGACCAAAATTGTACATTCGCAAAAGATAAAGGACCAAAACTGCAATTAAGCCTATTTGATAAAATTAACATTTGACTAACTAATAATAAATATAAAATGAGATAAAAGAATGTATGTTTTTGTTAAAAACCTATGTCAATTAGAGAAATGACAAATAAAATCTTTATAAAACATAAGCGGTCCTCATTTTAGAAATCGATTTTGTGGGATTGAATTAAATCCCTAAATCTTGTTTTGCTCAATATTAAATCCCTAAATCTAAGATACAAAAACTAAAGATATTTTAATTCTATTAGTATTTTTAAATATTTTACCAAATCAAATGAGATAATATAAATAAAATGGGTTATACAAACGGTTAATCACTAACTAGCAACAAAGCCCCCTCCAACACTGGGATCAGACTAGAGGTGAGGAAAATGGTTAGTTCACACTAGATTATACAAAGGTTTAAACCTCACGATCACTAAAAAGATTCAAAGTTCCCTCCTAAATCCACGAGATGAGGGAAGAATGCAAAAAATCGGAACGCTTGATTGCTTGCATATTTCAACGATTGTAAAAAGGGAAAAACTTCAGGAGCGTGCTATCAGCTTCAGAATCTCAGCAGCCTCCCTCATTCGCCTATCTGTATTTTCTCTAACAACTGGAGTAGCTCCCTTAACATTCCTGCATTTCCGCAAAACAATTCACAGAAAAAAAAACATCAGCATTCTTGTTAGATTTATGTCATCAAACTTCATCTTAAACGCACAAAGTCACACAAACGCATTTTTCCAGGAGCCAAAGTCTGACCTTTTCAGGTATGCTGACTTCCTAGTAAGCTCCTCAACAAGACTGTGCAGTCGTTTTAGTAGGGCAGGCGATTTGAGTATGGCCTCAACGCCTTTGTGAGTTGAACATATCTTCTTTAAAAGTTCAGAAGCAATGAAGTAACCATCCTCCTTATTCCTGGAACAAATTTTAGAAGTTATGGCTTATATAAGAACAGACAAGAATCTTACATCATCTTTCAATGGCTAACCACTACTGAATATTGAAACCTCATTAACTCCATGATGATTATCTGTACAGAACCGTGGCTTTGGATCAGCACTTCTAGTAGATGAGGATAGCAAGCAAGATTTCGGAGAGTTGATAAAGCATGCTTTAGAACCTCCTGATCAGGGATACTCCGGCTGACTGATCGAATAAGCTGCAGCAAGGTGTCAATAGCACCAGCAGCCACAAGTTCTTCACAACATCTCTGAGAATGTCCTGTGGCCATATCTGAAAAAAGATAGATGTATAATGGGGAAAAAAAAGAACAAAAGAGAGCAAGATCGCTTGTCAGAACTCATTGAGCGTTTAAACTATATAATATAATAAGGTGAAACAAGAACATAAAAAGTTAAACGGCGCGCATTACTAAAATTGGGGTCTATATTCTATATTTTCTTCAATTTGTGAAGAAAAAAAATTTGGATAATAAGGGGGATGAAGGAATCTGGACAATCTAAATTACAGGCACTGCAACTATTGGTTCTTTTAATCTCTTGGGTCAACTAAATAAATTCTAATTCTAATCTTTTACACGTTATGCAAATTAGATTTAGAGCACAAATCTGAACAAACTAAACAGCATGTTTCACAAGCCACCTACTTAGTTAAAAAAGAAAAGTGCAACAAAATCTAAATACAGTTATGCAGCTCTCACCCAAAGTTGAACAAGTATGAAGGATATCACTAAGACTCTTCATATTAAGTAGCTCTGAAAGAGCTGCCAAGAGTCTGTTTATGATACGCTTGCTGTCATCCACATTTCTGGCAGACTCTTGCACCCTCAAGCGCAACTCCCTTAGCTGCTTTGTTGACTCTTTACGTTCAAGATAACCTCTCCAGTGGGACTACAGAAGTTATAATAAAAAAGAGAAGGAAGTTTAGCAAATAGGAAAAACTAATAAACAAGAAAACATGAACATAGATAGAAATTTGGCTATAGTTACAATAAGTATCTGTAACATCATTAAAAGGATTTAATTGATCCAACAAGTAATGGCCTATATGCACTTTTAAGACAGTTTAGGACAAAACCAAAAATTAAGTGCGGGGAAAACATTAAGATATCGACTTACTTAGTTCAAACCCAAAAGGGCCAAAACACAAAATTTCATGTTTCCCCAAATAAAAAGACAAAACAGTGCTATAAAACTCCCACAATGGAGAAAGGCCACACCCACTTAGAATCTATTACAGGCAAGGCAGCTTCCCCTTGCATGTGCAAGAGACTATCTCCACAACTCGGACCTATAAAGTCACATGACAGCAAGTCAACAACTCCAATCATTTCCCTTCTTCATGTTACCACAAAAAAAAACTCCCTTCAATTAACCAGGATGAAAGGTGACAGGTTTTAGAAAAAGTTGTCAGCTACTAGCTACGGCCAAACTTTCCGACAAGCACAACAAATCAATATAGCAGACTCAAACGACCAGCCAGTCAAACAAAATGCGACAGAACTAAAGCATAGGATATAATGATAAGATGATAACGATTGAAAAAATTAAGTACCTGTATGACAATAATATGATGTCTATGAACAATGGCCTTTCGTCTGGCCATCCACCCACGTGTGTGAGACTGAATAATAATTGCAAACTTTGTCATCAATTTATGTAACAAGCGAAACTTCCACCAACGTTGCAATTTGACCACTGAAAACAAGAACAGTTCCAGTTGAAAACTACAACAGCCAACTGGTCTTGAAACGCAACCAGCAGGAACAACTGCACGTAGCTTAGAAGCACTGCCTACATCACAATGACATAAGATGATAGTAGAATAAGTAAACGTGAAACTGCAACTAAATCACATAATTACAAGCTTAATGAGATAAAACATAAAACAACAGCATATGCAAACAAATTACCTAATATCCGATTTCGACTTAAATGACCCCGAAGATAGCGTTGGAGCTCCAATACAGCATTTTCCTGGCAATGAAGAGCCTTCTGTAACATATAGGATAGGATCAAACAAATAAAAAAGGAAACAAATATCTATGTGAAAAAATGCAAACTGGACACACATGAAAATTGGGCTATAGCTACAAGCAGTAGCAGATACATCGGGATTTGATTGATCCAACATGTAATGACCTATATGCATCTGTGTCACAACTACCATTCTTTTTATCTTATGGTAAAACTAAATATTAAGTGAAAGATTTAATCTTTTGTTTGGAAAACCCCAAGTCATAGTTTGGATAAAACCTAATATCTTACAACTTTTGTACAAATACTGGTTTTGGAGCTCTAAATGAGAAACCAAACATGCTATTTGGCTGTGTTAGGTAACCCCACTCAATTAGTTAGTTAGTTGGAAATAATTAGGTTGAGTTACTTATAGAGTTAGGTTGTGATGTATATAAAATAAGACGAAGCAATTAATAGAAAAACTATCTTGTCAATTTGAGAGTTGGGGCCTTTGGGCATAGGAAGGGTCTTGAAGTTCCAAATTCCATTATGTAAATTGAGGAATTCTTCCCTATCTAAATAAGAATAATGATATATGATATATAACATCTCGAAAATATATCCACCCATTCAACACCTCTTATTTCTCTCTATCTCTCTCTAATTATCTTATCACATATCCCATCATTTTATTACTTTTCTCTCATCTCTCCCAATCTCACTCTAGTGGTATACAGTATACACTCCATGGATGTCCATAAAACTATTCCCTCTAAATAAATATCAGTTCCTATAAGGCTGACATAGTTCAACCCCCGTAGACACAATTTGCTTCCTTTCATTTTTCTAGAGATAAACCACACTAAAACTTCCCTAGAAATTACCATATCTTTAAATCAATAATAGTATATTAGACTCAAATTACCATGAGCACATGAATAACACAAACAAACAAAATGCAAATGAACTGCATAGTAGTATATCACGATGACTAGATATCATACTTGGATGACAACATTATGGTGTTTCTGAACAGTGGCCTTTCGCCTGGCTATCCACCGACGAGTGCAAGACTGGATAATGATGGCCGATTTAATCATTAATTTCAGCAACAAGACACCCTTCCACCATCGTTGCAATTTCACAACCGAAAACATAAATGCTTCCAGTTGAAAACTAGATAAGCCTACTGGTCTTGAAGTGCAACTAATAGGAATTACTGCACGTAACTTGGAAGCACTACCTACATCATGAAAACATAAGATGATAGAGTTGGTCGGAAAATTTGAAGCAACGAGCAAAACATGAAAAATTAGCTTTGCAAAACGTGCACTAAAAACCTAATAGCCGATTTCGTGTCAAATGCCCCCGGATAAAGCACTGAATCTCCAATGCAGCATCTTTCTGACAATCAAGAACCTTCTGGCATTTTTGGCTTCGAATGACACATTGGATCTTTACCACAGCATCTCTTTGGAATAAGAAGTTCTGCTTCACGAGCCAGCCACGACAATGCCTCTGGAATAATTCAAGTAACAAACTATATAATATTTGTATAATGAATTTCATAAAATGCAAGGCATTTCTCCAAACTCAAATTAGTAATATCACAGAACAAACACAATTGAGGACAGTCCGACAAAGAGTTGATTGATATACTATGAAACAATCAAAATCCTTAATTGACCAGTAAATATGACCAACATCCAGTTCACCACAATAATGTTCGTAAAAAGAATAACACAACAATAACTGATTAATTTCTTTGGCCTACTCTAGAAAGTCACACAAATTAAATGCAAAAAAACAAGATTAAGAACAAAATAATGCAAGGTAATGTCTTACTTGAATCTCAACAATGTGGTTCCTACGTGCATGAGCTTCCTTCCGTGCAATCCATCCACGTAAAAAAGATTGAAGGACAATAGCTGCCTTAAACACACATTTGAAGTGCTGAAAAGCATTTACACACCTCCACATTCGAAAATATGATTGAATTTTTATCACAGCTTGAATCTGATTTAAATATCTTTTTCTCAATAACCACCTACGGAAATTACATTGAATTTTAGATGCAGAATAGTGTTGCTTCCTAGTACACTTGCAGCACATGAAGTTTTTCCAAGCTAGCTGAATGCTAACGGCTGCATTTGTTTGAAGATCAAATATAAGTTTCTTTTGGGTATATCTAGATCGTGCTATCCAACCACGAACAAATTTCTGAACAGTAGAGGCAGCAGTCACCATATTTGAAATCTTGAGATCAGGACTTGTTCTACTTCCTTTTTGATGCCTCGGATAGAGCCAACTCCTCACTGCCTGCTGCATAAGCTGTGCTGACCTCTTCAACCTCAAAAAAGAATGCCTATGATAGAAAAGCATGGCATATCTCTCATATGTTTCTGATGGCCTCAATATTTCTGTATGATTTAATAAGCATGACACGCCAATAAGTAATGAAACATAATAACAATAAATGTTAAGACAAACTGATAAACTGCATACCACATGAAAAATCATAGACTTGAACGGTAGTAAATATCCTGCAGACTGACTCCTGCCGCACTTTCAGCCAAGCTCTGAAAACAGTCTGCAAAAGGGTAACAGCATTTACCATCTTTAGAAACTTGCGTCGTACAACCAGTCCTCTGACATGTGATTGTATTGTTCTTGCAGCATTTTCTGAAAACGTAGAGCAACAATTGTCAACAAGATAACAAAGAATATCAACAAAACAAGTGACTGCATAGAATTGCAGCGGGCAAATAAGTTGTAATACCAGTACAGGGTGGAAAGCAATCATACTGTACACTTTTGTTAAGAAATGCCTAGCATAAAGAGAAATAAGAAATAAAAATATTGTTTTTCGTGTCGAAAAATCAAAGTATAATGCCTGCTTAATTCTATTGCTAAATACCCGCTCAAATCCATTGTAAATAAATACAAATCAGGAATTGGAGAGAGATGAACTAGGGACAGTTTCTTATGTTCAACTTCTGAGTAATTTCTTATTTCTTAAGAGCTAAAATTTCACCAGAAATAGTATTTTTCATTTAATAGTGTGGTAAATGTATGTATGGTGACATGGTAGAAAAAAAGGACTAAGCAAGTCATAGTAGTTACCCCTTCTAATGTTGGTGCTGCATTCAGTGGTGTTGGACGTCTGCATATTAGGGACAGCTGGTTTCATGATACAGTTTCGTTCAGCCATATTTTGCCACCAAGCCTGGATGGCCTTGAATTTTCTTGCAGCATCTATCTTAAATCACAAGATTTTGATCAAAGATATATTTGAAATGAATCAAGAAAATTAAATATTCGTTTCTTGAATAAGATAATCATTTACAAAATTTTGCCACAGAAAACAAGAAATGAAAGATAGCACACTGTTGTCTACTCAGAGTCACCTATCACGATATCAGCTTCATAAATGCAACAAGTTATTGCATGTATCAATATATATATATATATATATAGACACACACATATACAGAGAGAGAGAAAGTTAACAAGAAATACGAACATGACATGCAAAAATAATAAAAGTTCACACCAACAGAGAGTCAACAAGAAACCTTCATTGTCATGCACATCCAAGGTATCTGGCTTTTGTAATGATTCAACACTTGAAAGGCACTGTATCAACCTTAAATGCCTATGATTCGTAATTTGGCAGTCATAACCCAAGAACTTATGAAAATTTAAGTGATCCTGGAAAAGGAGAAAAGAAAGGAACAGAGAACTTAACACAAATTCTGGAACATGACAGTAGCAGGACATGACTATACTCTTTGTGCAGCAGCTTACCACACTTTTCTTGACAAATAATTGGCTTGCCAGGAAAACCAACAATATCACCACACTTCTATCATTGCAAGCACCATTATATTGAAGTAGCTCACTCATTTGAAGTACCTGTAGAATAATATACCCAAACTCCATCATACCACTACCAATATCAAGTGAGACATCAAAGAGCATCAAACTCAATAATTAAAGTATCGAGTATGCTAAGGAGAATTTCTATTCTAACACTTACGGTCAAGAGATTGAATCTCGACATAAGTTATCATGTGATAAGCACTTATTGAATAAGTACTTGATTAAGCTGTTTATCTAAATGGACCCTTGACTTACAAAACAACCAGGAAATTGACCACACTTTTCCTTAATCAGCCTAAAGTTTGATATTTTCCTCACCAATACTTGTAGTCAAATTTTAGCACATAATAATGACACGCTTGTGCTTTGTCCAGGTTCAATCCCAATAAGCTTCCATATGAAAGTGTTACATATAAGAAAGTCAATCTTTACACCTCTAGAACAGGAGTATTTGCCACTTTAATTAGTTTAAAATAGGGCTAGTATTTAGAGCAAATCAGTTAGGCAATGTATCAAGGCGGCTTCTATAGGGTGAGCGACTTGAGCGACCTTAGCAAGTCGCTCACCGTGAGCAACCTAATAAAACCGTCAGATCATTATACTATTTTAAGTTCAAAAAATGAACGACCCAGATGAATTTTGAGTAATGTGGGAATAGCTACACGTTACTGCACATAATCCATTCCCCACCCACTCTCGTAGTCGTGGGCCCATCCCTCCCCTACCCATTCTAGCTGCAACCGCAATGTGCCGGCACCGCCGGCTATCTTTGCCGGCAACCCACCCTCTGCAAGATTACAACCCCCCATGGCTTCCTCCGCCGCCGTAGACAACGCCAAGCAGGGCTTCTCCCGTCCGGAGATGTACGAGGACAACCTCGCCGGCACCGTCGGCGACTACGACATCCACGTGTTCCTGTGCTACCAGAACCGCCGCGCCTGGCCCCCGCGCTTGTCCCATAGAGTCTCAGTGGGACCCACTGCCATCTCCACACTAACATTAGGTGCTCCTCTTCACCCTTCCAGATCAAGGTGGCATTTTTATGCCCACCTGCCACACACGCAGTGCTGGAAATGAATCGTAGGTTTTGCTTCCCAATACTCGGCATCAAATGCAACTAGAAAAACGAATTGTGGGGCTTCGAATGGTTGTAAAATGCGATGGAGAATTTGGATTGGATTTGAACTTTGAAGAAGAGATTAAGGTTATTGGTGGTGGGTCTTATTATTATTATTTTTTTTTTAAAATCAATTTTGGAATTATTGGGATGGGGAATTTCAGAGTTAGATTGGAGGTGAAAGAAATCAAGATTGTTGTTTTGTTGATGGGGAAAACTAAAAAAGGAAATGAAAGGTGAGATTTTGAAGGGAGAACGATGACATTCTGCTCCATTTCTTTGATTTCGATTCTTTTTCCATTTGAGTTGCTTCTGTTAGTTATTGCTCAGGATCTTCTTTTTTCGGTATTGATATTGTTTTCGGCCATTGTTTTATGGTAATTCTTCTTTCAAATCTCTGCTTTGTTTTTTTAAATTAATTAATTAATAATTATGACTGGGGTTTTGGTTCTGGTTTGTGCCGAGCACTGAGCGACGCCAGGGAGAAGTTTCAGCGGAGGCGGCAGGAGGTTGTGACGGCGGCGGCATCAGAGAAGGTGATGACAATTGTCCAATGGCGACGGCAGCCTTGGCGATGTCAAGAGAGAGAATGGAGAAAGAGTGGGATCCGCTGTGTGCCTGTCCACCATAATTTTATTTTTTTTTACATTGCTCACACCCTAGACGAAGCCAAGTGTGTGTTTCTATCAATACTTTTGATATTAGAGACGTGAACATGTCTTGTCAATAATTCCATTCCATCATATGTACAAGTATATATGTATTTACACAGATTCGGGTATTTACCTCCGGAAAATTCCCCAGTAACGTGGTCAACTTCTGGGATAATATAAAATTGTACAGTGCATCTGAATATTCATTCACTGACATAATCGATGCCTTGCCACTTATTTCATAAACTTCCTGTAAAAGAATGAAAGATAAAGCTTATTAACAAGAAGTTATTATCAGCACTCAGCAAGAATCTAAAGAAGTTCAAGACCTTCAACGAACAGATATTGTGAAGTTCCTTCTGGAAGTAATAATCAAGCAGGCACCAGATTGCTTTGCCATCAACAAGGAATTTCTGATTTACTTCATATGCAATAATCTTTATTAATATTTATTTCTCATTCACCTAAAAAATAAATTTCTTTGCCCGTGCAATACACGGGTCGCACATACTAGTGTAGGTACAGTTGCAAAAATGTTGATAAATATCCTCAAGTGTTTGAACCTTCTGTTCAGAAGTACAAAGGGAGGGGAATCACAGATCTGAATATATGATGCATATATACATTGAGAATGACATTCATTTAATTACTATCTGATCCTTCAACTCATTTAATCTACCAAAGGCATCAGAAAACAGAAGACCTGGCAGAGAGAACTTGAATAAACATAAACCCCAAAACAAGAAATTGCCCAATGTGGCAACACTCTGAAAAATAACATGAAAATGTTACATGCTGCAAGTTTTGGCCACTCAAGATACAAGCACAAGCACAGACTAGATTTAGAGATTCGTTCACTTAGAGCTCAAAGTTGTTGATGTCATCCCTGAGGATCCTGTAGCTGTAACCAGGAATCCTGTTCAAATGATTGCTTTCTGCTACTTCTGCAACAGAACATATTTTTGGGAGAAACCCATTGGTACCTCTTCTCTTCCTCCTCTTCCCTGTCATTAGCAAGACCCAGAAACTAGGCTTTTGGGAGTAGCCTCTGCCAGAAACCATGTCCACATAGTGTGGCTGATGAGGCTTTTGTGGATTCCCTAATTTGTCTAACTCAATCTTGGTGAAGTACTCAATTTCCTTCCTCACTAGAGACCCAATTGTGCCTCTTGTGCCTATAGCAACTGGGGCAGGAGCTGCCATTCTTTATATTTGGGAATTTGGTTTTAATGGCAGTGGCACTGATTTTATAGGGCCATTGATTTTTACTGTTGAACTGGATTCATGATGGAGGCTTCTATATGAAGATAGGTGTGGCCATGATCCTAAATTTTTATTTTTTTTTATTTTTTTTTGTCAATTTGGAGCATCTTCTTTTGAGCTTTTCTAAACTGTAGAATATAACTTGCTTTATGAAAAGCATGAACTTCCATAATTGAAACTTTAAAAAGTAACATAGGACAATAGGACACCATATTCTCCCAATGTCTGCAATAGAGTCTCGCTTGTTTTCCAGGCGTTATTACACTTAACCCTTTTGACCCCCCCCCCCCCCCATACTGTATAATGGCTTGCTATCATGGCCTTGTTTGGATAATCAACTCAATTGAGCGTTTATTGAATAAGTGTTTATAATGTAAACATTTATTCATAAACTATTTTAAAATCGAAAAGGGAATGAAGTTAAACTATTTTTATATAAGCTAGAAACTGTTTTCATAAATTATTCTGAAGAGCTTATTGAGATAAGCTGAAAACAGATTATGGATGTCATAATATAAACTTAAATAAGCTATAAATAAGTTCTTCTAAATGCAATTATGTATACTAGTAAGTGGTTTAATTATGGATCATATAGTACATATGAAATGGGATTTCTGCAATCTGCACCCTTATTGTTACGTGGACATATTTAAAATTTCTACAGGTTCTCAACTCGAACTCAATGGTTCGCTTTTTAGTTCTTATACCTGTTGATTCAAATTTACTCTCCACCTTTCATGCCTTGGCCAAAGGAAAGAGGTTGATCTTTCATTGTCTTGGTTGTGTGCTTTTGGGTACGGGGGTCCTATTAACTAGCTGTCTTGCTGATAATTTTTCTATTGGAAGATTCTTCTCTTTTCCTTTTACTTTAAATTAAATTATGGTCTATTCTTAAATATATTTGAAATGAAATGAAGTATTATTTTGCGAAAAAAAAAAGTCTGCACATTTGTTCATCCCAGTGAGTGAAATAATATTAATCAGCCAGTAATGGAACAGGATACTCACAATACAACTAGGAAATTCAATAGTTACAAATAAGGTGATTCGATTAATTGATTGTGTATGAAAAAAAAATGCATACACAATAAATCAAAATTATATTAAACACATTATAATGAAACTTTTATGTCCACTTTTTTTTGGGCCTTTGTATGTCCACTTTCTGTGTCAATATTTTGTGAAACGCAACATAAAGTTCATCATTTGGTTCCATAGTCCAGTTTTTCTTAATTTTTTCTCCTTGATTTCAGCATTAGATTTTGGAAGAAAAGAAAAGACAAAGTCAGAACATGTTAATAGTAAAAATTTAAGTAATTAATTGCCCCGTACTTGTGGATTATTATTAACAACGGAGGGATCAACCATTATGAAAAACCAACTTATCGTCTGACAAACAGGTTTTTGAATTTGGACCGACAAGATATTAGAGAAAGGTGAGTTGAAGATTAAGGAATTTAGTTTACAAAATAATGTTGCTCTTTCAAATCAAATTTGGATTCACAAACGGAGGAAACCTTTGTAATGGAGACATTTCGCAGAGACATAAAAGACCCTCCCAATAATATTCTTTTCAAAGTTACAATTTTAGTCCTCTTCTTAAGAATGTCAGTCTCTAAAGTAAACAAATGTGTGAAGTCAAATAGGAACAAGGGAAAAAATA